>CM046875.1:254243640-255494474 GCA_025667525.1 Glebionis coronaria | reverse complement strand
GATATAATATTTGCTGCCTCTAACATAGAATTGTCAAATCGCTTTGGGAAGATAATGTCCACACGCTTTCAGATGTCAATGATGGGAAAAATTTCATTTTTCTTAGGATTACAAATTTCTCATAATCCCAGAGGCATCTTTATTAATCAATCCAAATATGCTATAGAATCTTTAAAGAAATATAACTTAAAAAATTGTGACCCCATGGACACTCCAATGGTGGAGAAATCCAAGTTAGATGAAGATAAGAATGGGACTATTGTCGATCCAAAACTCTACCGTGGGATGATCAGCACCCTTCTCTATCTGACTGCTAGCAGGCCTGATTTGCAATTTGCCGTATGCATGTGTGCCCGGTATCAGGCTCGGCCTACCGAAAAGCACCTACATGTTGTTAAAAGGATCTTTCGGTATCTCAAAGGAACACTTCATCGTGGTCTATGGTATCCGAAAGATTTCTCTATTGCTTTAATATCATACGCAGATGCCGATCATGCTGGGTGTCAAGACACGAGACGTAGCACTTCTAGGTCTGTGCAACTCCTTGGAGACAGATTGATTAGTTGGTCTTCAAAAAGGCAGAAAAGCGCTGTAATTTCAAGCATGGAGGCTGAATACATTACCATGTCCGGTTGTTGTGCTCAAGTCCTTTGGATGAGATCACAACTAACTGACTACGGTCTTGGATTTAACAAAATCCCGATGTATTGTGACAACAAGAGCGACATTTCCCTTTGCTGCAACTACGTTCAACACTCCCGGGCCAAGCACATCGACATTCGCTACCATTTCATTAAAGAGCAGGTGGAGAACGGAGTGATCGAGCTGTATTTTGTCACCACTGAGTATCAGCTGGCATATATGTTCACCAAAGCCTTAGATCGAGGACGAATCGAGTTTTTGATCGACAAGCTTGGCATGAAATCTTTCTCTCCAGCGACTCTCAAAGAGTTGGCAGAAGAATCAGCAGAATAGTGATGGTAAACTATTCATGCGTATCCTTTGTTCGTGATCATGTATATTATTGTATATATATAAACCACAAAAAGAAAAATACAAAAATATAAAACCAAGAAAAACCATAAAAATATACAACCAAGAAAAACCATAAAAATATAAAAACAAGAAAACCCAAAAATATTTTCCTTTTAAATCGGGCATGTCTTTTAGTACGGTAATATTTACGGCCTTAGAAATGTCGATCAAAATTGACACGGCGCCATAAATAGAGTCCGTATAAAAGTCGTACATTTTTAAAACATACCCATTATGGCTTGTAGTTATTTCAGACTGCAACCTGTTTCTCGCGTTTAAGTCACGTATTTCTTTTGAAAACTTTGGCTCACAACGGGAATTAATTTTCTCGGGCAAGGTTTACTTTAAACCTTGTAAGGGACTAAGTTTACTTTATAACTTGGTCTAACACAAATTTTTGTACGTTTCAGTGCACTTATTTTGTAAAAATAAGAGAAATCTTATTGCCACCAGAATCGTTCTATAAAATCACTTAACCGACAAATGTCCTCATTAATAATTGTGTCCTTAATATCTTTGACTACAACTCTTTAAATAGAAAACGGGTCAGGGATTAAGGGGGAGCAAATATTAACTCTTCGTGGAAACAAATTTGGTCGTTAAAAAGGATTTTCAGGAAATATTAACTATTCATTATCATTTGTTCTGCTATGTGTGCTTTGTGTGGAATGGATATTCATGACTAGGATATTGAATTTTGGCGTTAAGATTTTGTGGTCGTGTTTGTGAACGGGTTCGTTTTTTGTTAAGTTGATTCGGTTAACTCTAAAATCACTTTAACTAAAACAATTCAAAAACAGGGGGACCATTCTTGCAAGTTATGCAAAATGGTGGGTGCTTGACCAAAGTTTGACCAAGTCAAAACCTTTCACCCCCCCTTCCCCGTCTTACTGGAAACACACAAAACATATCTTCTATCGGCCATTGTTGCGACCTTGAGCACCAGTTGATCTTTGATTCGTGACTTATCACTTTTTGCTTATATTCTAGGTATTATATCTTGTATTAGTTGCTTTCATTATATCCGTTTCATATATCAAAACAGTACCACCAGATCTTTTCAAGATTTAGGGTTTCGTGTTTTGCTATAGAAATGAAAATAAAGTTGTGGGATTTGTTAAGTATGCATAGATAAACATTGGTTTTTCCCGATGGGCTATTGCGATGAGTCATTTCGATGGCTCATTGCGATGTGTCATTGCGATGGTTCATTGCGATGGGCCGTTGCGATGGGTCATTCCGATGGCTCACTACGATGGCTCATTGCGATGGTCATTACGATGGCACATTGCGATGGCATATTGCGATGACGCATTCCGATGCGTTATTGCGATGGCTTCGCACTAGATATTGCGATGGGTAATATTGCGATGAATTTTCATATATTCCGATGGAAATGTACTTATTGCGATGAACATAGATATTGCGATAGGACTTTAATTCATTAGGATTAGGATGCTTGATTCATTGCGATGGCTTGGATAGGATTCCGATGGATTGATACATTGCGATGAACTTAGGATTCTTATGAGTATGCACTCGCCTTAGAATATCTAATGAGTTCGGCCTAGCTTGCACCATTTCCTCATTAGGTTTAAGTACTTTAGGGCCACTTAAACGAAACCAAGTGTTATTGAAACAAGTTAATTTTTATCTCATAAGAATACTTGAACGGTTTCTTATTACAGAAGTTCATCTTATTTAATAAGTTGATTCCTATGTAAACAAAAGAGATACAAATTACTTAGTCAATGTCTTGTGTTTTTGTTTCCAGGCCATGGAAGACACAGCTTCATCTTTGTTCAAGCCAACTATATTTTGGGTTGAGGATAATCCTACAATTCATGACGTAGTGGTTGAAACTAAACCTAAACCCACTGAAGTTTTGGTTGAAATCAAACCAAGACCTACTGAGGTGTTAGTAGAAATCAAACCTAAACCTACTGAGATTTTGGTCATGACCACCAAGAAATCCAAATATTTCAAGAACTAATGCTAGGTCGTTATCTCTTTAGAATAAAAATGTCTTTGGCATATATGTCATTATCCTAAGTGTATTGCTAAATGTAAGGACCTTGTTCATCTGATGTATGTGTGAATGTTGTGGTAATAAATGTCATGAAATTTTCCTATGTTTGAACTTGGCATAGACTTAAGACATCTACATATTTTGTGTATATCATTTGTGCTTATGTCATTAAAGCAGGAAAATGTCAATCACCGAGGAACAACAACGACTTCGTGATCTTGAACTTGTTTCGCTCAGTAATAGGCTTCCATATGCTGAGAATAACTCTCGATTACAAGATGATTTTGATCCGGCCTTACCAGCTTTCAAAATAGCCCCGGATATCCTAGACATATCACCCATCAGAGACACACTCAGATGTACTGCATCTGTTCCCGAAGTCTACATGCATGAATTCTGGAACATCGCATCTTTCTCCAAAAAGACTATCTCTTTTGAACTAAACAAAACACCAAGGGTACTCAGCTTGAGCATTTTTCGGAAATTGTTTAAACTTCCTAGGTTGGCACAAGGAGAACAATTTGTGGCTAACCCAAAGAATGATGAAATGCTTCGAGTCATTCGTGCCATGAATTATGAGGGTGAAATCAACAACCTATCACAATTTAACACCTCACACATAGGGAAACCCTGGAAAGCACTTATCACCATCATCGTCAAGTGTCTTACTGGAAAAACTAGGGGCACCGATGCAATGAGACCACCACAGGCTCACTTATTTTGGGGATTGTATACTGCATCCAAAGTCGACTATGCACTTCTTCTCTGGCAAGAATTTTGTTATCAATTTACTGGAACGAAGAAGAAATCCGTGCATCTTCCATTCCCGAGATTCACAAAGCTCATTATCCACCATTTTATGAAGACTGACCCAACCATTGACACTCGCGGGAATTTCTTCTATCACACCAAAGATGATGATTATGTGATTCTCTCAATGAATGCAGACACTAATTCCACAAAGTATGCATTACTCCCTGCACTAGTACCCGACACAATGCTTAATGATGGAATCAAGGAGAGTGATATATACCAAGAGATGCTTAATGATATTGACGCACAGTTTAAGCGTGCACATTCACACCCTTCAGAGAAGCAAAAAGGTAAACGCAAGAAACGAGTTTCAAAGCGTCAATCAGCTGCTTCTAAAGATAAAGGCCCAGGAAAAATGCAAATTGTTGATGAAGATGATGAAGATGAGCTGATCCATACTGAAGAAGAACAAGAAGAAGTACCACTCCGCAGGCCTAAGAAAGTAAGGAAAGCTAAAGGCAAAGAGGCAAGTGTTGCTGCAAATGAACCTGCTCAACAACAAATTTCTGAAGCCAAAAGATTGCGTATTGTTCTTCAACAAAGCCGACAGGAAGCTTTTGGAGGATCAGGCTCAAGAGTGTTTGACGATTTAGCAGATTTTGGTAATCCTGATGATGATATGGCATTTTATGACGATCCTACTGAGGAAGATACTTATGAAGATGCGTATGAAGATGCTGCTAACTATCATTTGGAAAGTCGTGAACCAAGTGAAGAACGTGAGAGCAGTGCTGATACTGATACAATTTTGATGTATCGAGATGCCAATATCACCACATCTTTGCCTCAACCGACTCACATGGTGTTAAATGAAGATGCTCATGCAACTTTCATAACAGAAACGCAACTTCAAAGTAAGTCTACTTCAAACTCTGATGATGTTATGAAATATCTCAATTTAGAAGGGGAAGGTGTTGAGGTCACAAACACTGATCCGTCAACAAATGAAGAAATGGTGGATGTTCCTATAACCACTATTACATCGACCACCACTCCACTACTATCCACCCCAGTCATCAGTAAGGTCATAACCACCACTATCACACCTGCACTTGTTGAACAACCAGTATCAACCACCACAGTTAGATTTGTAGAAAAATCAATTAAATCACATTTAAGATCATTTCCTTTGTTATCTTTTAAACTCTCCTTATGAAAACCCTTTTTGATTATGTCGAAAATATTCGGTTTTTCTAAGACGATGTTAGTCACACTAAAAATTCTCACATTTTGAAACCGTTTTGGTTTTGGTGGTGGCAAGTTCTCAAAACGTTTATCGACGAAGAAAACCTCCCCATCGGGGCCAACATATTCATCATCCGAAAGATCTTCCGTAGAAACCGGCAATTTATCAACACTTTTCAAGAATGAATGTTCGAGATGAGGCGAAGGATTTTTCGATTCAAGTATTGATGGTTTCTTCTTCGTAGGCTTTGTACTCATAACCTCCACCGGCGGAGGAAATGGTAAATTGTTTTTGGCGACATTCCCTAAAACTCTTGGTGAAAATGCTTTGCAAACGACATTGGTCGAGTCACCATGGTTTAAAGTTGCAATAGAATATACATGAGAAAGATTGGAGTTTTGTGTTGCATTGATGACAAGTTCTTCTTCATTGAAACGAAGGGTGATTTTTCGAGCATGAACATCGATAAGTACTCTTGATGTATCCAAAAATGAACGACCCAAAATGAGAGGAACTTTTCGATCGATAGGAATGTCTACAACGATAAAGTCAACGGGATAGTAAAACTTTCCGACTTTAACGAAAACGTCCTCGGCTACTCCACATGCCATGATCGTAGAATGATCGGCCATCTCGATGGACATGTTCGAAGGAGTAAGAGCCGGAAGAGAAAGCGATTTGAAAATCTCGAGAGGCATTAAATTAATACTAGCACCAAGATCGGCCAAGGCGTAGCATTCCTCCATATCTTGCATAGCACACGGAATCAAAAATTTACCGGGATCACCGACTTTTTGTGGTATGCGGCTTAGAAAAACCGATGAACAACTAGACGTTTATTGTAACTTCTCTTTGTTGTTTAGCATACTTTTGAAGTTTGCGGCGAATCGAGGCATCATGATTAAAGCATCGGCAAAACTTATGTTAAAATGCAAATCACGAAACATTTTCATAAATAGCTCAAATTGATAATTGTTCCGTTCTTGTGCTTTCTCTTTGTTTCGTCTCGAAGGGTAGGGTAAAGGTGGTGTGGGTTGGTCATTAGGCAACGGCCTTGGAAACTCGGGTTCCACAATTGGTGTTGGTTCAACCGTAGGTGTGGTATGAGCGGTACTTCGTGGGATTGCAATGTGCTCCTTTTCGACCATCACCTCGGGTTCTTTCTCGATTTCCTTCTCCGTAGAAGTACTTGGACGAGAGATTGGTTCCTTGAAAGTTTTACCACTTCGTGTAGCAACAACCTTCAATTCTCCCCTCGGGTTGTTAATGGTATCACTAGGAAGACCACCCGAAGAGGAGGGCTTACACATGATAGCTTCGAACATCTTAGCCATTCGGTCCTCAAATTTTGATTGCCTAGCATCCGCTTTCAATAACTCTTGCTTAATCTCATGTTGTCCTAATTCCATCTTTTGTTGGTTTTGTTGAAGACGTTGGACATTTCCTTCCATTTTATTTGCATGAGTTTTAAGTTCATTAGCAAGTTCATTTTTAAGCTCGTTTTTCAACTCGGATCTTAAGCTAATCATCTCACGTTGCATATTATCAAATTTAGCATCATTTGCTTTTGCATAGTCCAAAAATTCTCCTTGCAAATTTTTCGTGTGAGCATTTTGAAAACCTTGAGTAGTATTTTTAAAATCACGGTTTTGGTTTTGATTAGAGATTTGTCCATTCCCACTTTGATAATTCCCTTTGTTGTAATTGCGTGTGTTGCCTTGGTAATTACTTTGGTTGTTGTTTCGATAATTGTTAGCATTTTGATTTGGTGGAGCTTGATTTGGACGAGAACCTTGGCCGTTTTGGTTATAAGTTCCCGTTGCTACATAAGCACTCGAAGTGTTACCATCCGCGGTAATACACTCGGAAAGATCATGAGCTCCCCCACAAGATAAACAACTCTTAGCAACCGCTTTAACCGAAGCGGAATTGGAAGCTTCTTGAGCCTTCCAATGGGACATTAGATTAGCAAATCTATCAAAAAACCGATTTTCCTCATTAGCTTCATCATGTAAGGCATTAATGCTACGAGACGATTGTTTTAACACCCCCCAAATTTACACGCAGCGGAATACTTATTTGGGTGCTAAACAATGATACAACAACACATAATTTATAAAGAACGACTCGAGAAGAGACGTTTTAGATTTATCGTTCCCAAATCATTTATCAGAGTAGCGTAGTCCCAAGTAATCGTTACCAAAAGATAAGTAAAAACAACATATTTGTTTGTTTTAAAAATGGAACGATAAATAAATCAAAGAGTTTGAACAACATAGCAGTGCACAACTTCATTCTCGTGACCTCCAAGCTTCCACTTCCTGATTACCTGAAATACATGTGAGTGAAACAATCAGCAAAAATGCCGAGTGAATCTATAGGTTTATGTAATCAATTTGAACACAAGCAAAGATTATAAGTTTGTGGCATGCTTATAAGCATCTAATAATAATTTGCATCAACAATGATAATTGTATATAGCATAAATTGCAATAAGCTCATGGAACCGAGCCCTTAGACACTCCCTTTAGACGTCTGATAAGACAGGAGATTTATTAATTGTCGTTACCCCCAGATTATTGGTACATTGCCTTATACCTGACTTCTCAATACAATATGTCCAAACAGTGTGGAGGTCGGGCCTAAGCTTCTGTGACAAGTCCACACAAACTGAACCGGGGCGGCTTCCCCCATAGATCTATTAATCGTACTAGCGGTTAACCCATCATAGGTTAATTAACGGTCCATAATTGAGGCTTTAACAATGGCAATCACTTAATGCAATTTAAAGGCAACCACGGGTCCATTCATAGAGGGACAAAGCATACCATAAAAACCTTGTGTTCTAAGTTTATAAAACATGTATTCCCCCTCGCGGGTTTTTAAAATCATGTAATTGCGCAAACGAGGCTATAGACTCACCTTAGCCCATAGTGGTAATGAGACGATCGCCGACGATAGTAGATGCCCGATAATCACGATAACCGCAACCTAGCAAATAAGGTGCGTACTTTAATAATAGACTCGAGAAATAAATGATACTTAATAAAATCAAACTCGAACTCATAAAACCACAATATACTTGAGAGTAAACGATATAAATAACTTCACTATACTTTACTACCCATTTACTTTACCATTTTATACTTTTAACAAAATCCGCCGGTACACACTACATGTACTAGCTTATTTACCCCTTTTTAAACTTGTCAACCGTTTATGAAACGACTCGATAAACTAACTTACTATATATAGAAAGTCCTCCTACAAGTTTATCAAATGAAATTACTTTTAAAGTCCTTTACTCGACTCATTTTCAAACCACAAAATCCGGACAGATTTACGTTAATTTTTCATACGACCGCTTTAACTTATTTAAACGACTCCGTTTACAAAACCGACACTCGGGTTTTAAAGTAAACTCAACCTAATAAATAAATACCTCATTATCAGTAGGTTACACATTTTAAAACATCAATTTAGAGTCCCCGAGATTCGATCCAAATATCGACAACAACTATATGTAGTGTCGATACTCGTCTCCCGGTACACGATTATTCAAAACATCATAACTTCGCGCTCGTTTTGAGTTAGAAGCTCTACCTTATATCAAATCGAAGCTAAGGAGATTATCTACAACATAATCCAATAATATCATCCTATATTCAGACTTAAGACCCTCGAAAATGGCCTTGAACCTACTGCCCAAAATTGACCTTTTAAAAACCATACAAAATCAATTTTTCAACACATTTTACCCATTTCTATACCACTAATATGATCATTCTAACACTCCTACACTATGATCAAACCTCTAACACACTTGCATGTATAAATCTAATAAATCAAACTCAAAAATTCAAACATGCAAACACTCCACTATGTAATATAATAATATTAACACCTATATACAACATGAAAATGGATCAAACACCACTAGTTCTTCAAGAAAATAAATTTTTGAAAAAAAATGTTAATGCATGTTGAAGAAAATCATACCAATGTGATCACAAGATCAAAACTAAGATGGGTCTTGTTTTAGTTTAGCTCAAATCATCCTAAATCTTGAGATAAATTGAAAAATGTATGGATTTGGGTGGGTGTTTTGGTGTTTCGGCAAGAACAAAGAAAAAGGAGAGAGAGAAAGATTTTTGGAAGTGAAAAATAAGTGTGTGTTTGTTTATTTTTAAATTTTATTTAGTGGGTTGGGGTCCTAATTGCAATTTGGTAAAAGTTTGGCTAGAAAATGTAAATAATTAGTTAAAAGGTAGGAAATTGTCACTAGTAAATTTTTGAAAATATTTACGGGACTCGGGTTTCGTAAAAATATTTAAAAGTTTTAAACGCACAAGAAAAATAATAATATAACGACTCGATACGTAATTAAAAACATATCGTTGAAAATATTAAATATCGAAACGATCGATAATAAAATATAAAATTTTTGGCATCCGTCGGTATCGTGATCACTAGTTGTCCTCGTTACTCGTCAAAATATTAAAATATAATATTTAATATCGGTTTCAACTTAAACCGTTAAACATAATACTATTTAACGTTATAAAATACTTCGAAATAATTGAAAAATAGAATTAAATTATGACCTTATTTTTACGGGTTTTACATCCTCACCACCTTAAGGGAGCGACGTCCCGGCGCTCAACCCGCCTCATACACGAGTTGTTCACTACTCGGAAGGATGACGGCATTCTTTAATAAGAAGTCCTTACGTTCCCACGTGAATCTCGATCCACGATCTCCACTGGTTCTTTTACAAAACGCTACTTGTCGTCAAGTTGTATCTCACCAAAAAGGAATAAATAAATCCTTATCCACAAGTCACCCGTCAGCTCGACACATGAAAATTTTATGAATCACACGAAGCTCATTCAATAACAAGAATAGATGACAGTATTTTCGGGTAAGTCCAGTTAAAAAGAATGTTGCAAATTAAAGGATATCCATCGGCTGGATAGTCATGGACACACATCAAAAGAACTAACAAGAAAAACATTTTCGTCATCAGAGGGTGCTCACACGCGGGTCCCTACTCAAAAGATACTACAAAGACACCGTCTTACTTTCGCCAACGCGCATTAAAGTCTCAATAAACATCGTCGTTGAAAGTCAAAAAGATGTTTCATAATATGTGTTCTACAAGATCGGACGTCATCGGATGATGCCGTCTCAAGTTCTCACAACTTACGATCATTTGACTAGATCACACACCATATAGGTACATAAAAGAAAAGGTCGAACATAAATATCGAGTATAGATCTCCACTGTTAATCATCGAGAAAACCTTGCACGAACCCTTGATAATAACCACTTGATCTCAAGAATCTTTCCACTTGCGGCGTCGGCTTCAACATACTCCTCGAGGTCGTAACGAATTTATTAACTCCATTCATTAAGAGATTCGGTCCTTAATCATTCCACAAATACACGAATAAATCCTGGTGACACTTATCGTTTCTCCTTATACACTGCTTCCCGAGATTCATTTAAAACTCAGAATAAAATAGTGATCTTCAATAAGAGGAACAGAACGAGATAAAAATGAATTAAATAACGCATAAACGGACAAGACGTGGTAAAATGATTTAAGGTTGACGCTCGACGAGGGATCTCGACTCACGTAACCGTAAAACATAATAATTCGCAACACTAGAAAAATGAGAGCGAAGAATGAATTAAATATTAACATTAAAATAACGTTTGTCACAATTATCCGTCCCGGATTTGGTATTACCTTAAAACTAGATTGAGGTACTTTCTTGATAAAGATGATATATTAAAAATAGAAGTTAAATAGCTTCATAATTTATTTTGGTCGTCTTAAGAAACTTTGAAAGATTGAGATGAATTTATTAATTAAGCTCGTATTGATAGTTACAATTAGAAAATATAATTTCTAAATTAAATCATTATTAGGAATATAAATTAAACTGGTAATTTCATTATATTAAATGTAAAGTATGATAAATCAATTACTTCAATAGATAGAACATGATTTCATTTTAAACATTAGTTTTAGTTTATACAAAATATGATGTATAAATTTGACCTTTTACTTGTGATGGTTATTTCGATAATTGAAAATCATTGGAAAAATATATATAAGTTCCATAAAAACTTTATAATACGTTGTAGAAATACATAAAGGTTTTATTATTTCAAAATAAACATGAGATATATTCGGGTTTCAAAATGTGACAAGATTACAAATGAAGACGAATGGAAATAATGGTCAACAATAAGTACAAAGTCAATGGTAAAAAGGGGACGAAACAAATGTCGTATGAATTCTTAAAGAGAATAATAAAATAAAGGCGTCGATGGTAAGACGATAAGAAATAATAGATTAAACAAGTTGTTAATTTTGTTAGTACGGTCGGTGGTTCACCAATATCAGCTCGTTAATTTAGCGGTGGTCGTTACACGATCGGAAATAAGATCCATACAAAATAATAATCATTTGTAATTAAAACAAATCAAATGAACGATGTTAGCGTTTAAAGAGAAAAGTCAAGGAACGGTTCACAAGAGTGGATTTTGAGACAAACGAGAGTGACGGACGTCATCCCGGATATACGGAAATCACTCTAATGATAATTCATTATTCACGTGCGGAGAAATTCCAAAAGTCTACCCAGTCGCATAAAGAAAATTGGACGAGAAGAAAGGATAAAACATCGAGACTTTTAAGTCCTTTATCGACAGTCAGTAATTAGACGAATAGTCAAAAGAAATCAATTATAAGACAAAATGAAGTA
Source organism: Glebionis coronaria (assembly GCA_025667525.1). Classification (NCBI taxonomy): domain Eukaryota; kingdom Viridiplantae; phylum Streptophyta; class Magnoliopsida; order Asterales; family Asteraceae; genus Glebionis; species Glebionis coronaria. Next base: position 255,482,634 of record CM046875.1, on the reverse strand, counting down.
ACAAGTAGAAAAACAATCATCGAGTAAAAATGTAATTAAAATCACGTAATTCGTTTAAAAGGTAAGAAAACATATGCGGATGCATAGAAATTGTGCTACTTGCATAAAATATAAAGTTTTCAAAACTTCTTTTCAATTTATTCCATTTTATTTATTTTTATAATAAATACAAGTAAAAAGTTGATTATTATCAAGATTTTTAAGGTGACTACTATTCAGCCTAGCATGGCTCCTTCTAAATTAGACATAGGTGATCAGGCCATGTATAATTTAGGGCTAGCAATGCAGTGCTCCATTTCGTCGAAAAGTATTACGTTTCTTATGTTTATATAAATCATGCCATTTGTAAAATGGAATTTAAAAATAGTTTATAAATTTATAGGATACAAGTAATTTGTGAGATACTCAATAAGCAACTTTTAATATTACAAAAAAAAGTATTTTATAAGACCAAAGTAAAAACAATTGGTGAAAATAATCGTAAAACAATATCAGATTTATTTATAAGGTGACATTATGACAACGTATAAAGTAGCCAAAGGTTTGCAAAAAGTAGCAAATAGTAGCTCAATAAACAATCAATGATATGGTTACAAGTTAATAAGGTTTCAAAAGGTTATAAGGTTTAGAAAACGTCATGAGATACGCGATAAGAATGTCGACGAAGAATGTGAAGGCAAAACTTCAAAACTCAACCCAAATCAATGGAAGGTTAGAAGAGAATAAAATAAAATAACATCGAAGGACAAATGAGTCATATATATAAAAATAATAAATCAATCCATATGTGTATTCTATGTAAGATACTAGACACAACATGCTTTTAAGAAAGTATATTATTCATGTTCAAATTACACCATTAATCCGGTAATTGCTAATCCTAAAATGTTTCTATTTTTAAACATTTTCACATGCAACTAGTATTAGTTAGTTGTAAAATAATATTTGTTAAAATTTTACGATCTCAAATGAACTTAAAACTGCTTAGAAACGTTTAAAACCCATGTTCAGAATTTTCTATCAGATTTGGCTTTTAAATAGGAGCCGATTAATTGACTCGATAAATGACATCTCCAAGACTCGGAGTCTAAAGCATTTTGATGCGAAACGACGTTTCAGACGACTTTCTAGTTTTACCCGAGACCTGAAAACCAATGTAAAATGACCAAAATACCCCTGCAAGTTCTGTGCAGGTTTGACTATTTTATTTTAAAAACACAGGTTTTACTTTTAAGTTGTGACTTGTTTATACTGTCCCTGTAGTTCCTCCATTAAATATATTTTTCGACACTTCCTAACGGCTCAATATATATATATATATACACACATGTCTTGTGGATTTTTCAACAACGAAAAATAAATCTCATAATGAGCATCAAATGAAAATATAGCATAATGAATGATAGAAGATACTTCAAGGTATTCAACACGAAATTAAGGAAGCGAAACGGTGAATGACGTTCGTAATTTAAGTTTCAAAATGCAATGAAGGCAAACCTCCTTGGTGTCATGATTCTTCAAAAACACCAAAACACAATAAGAAAAGAATGGAACATTAACATGCTACACTCCGGGAGCGAGAAGGTTAATGAAAGACAAATGATACAATTTTATATAAGTAAAATCGCATTCCGATTCTAGCGCCATAGTCTAGACGATGATTTATAAAATGACGATGACGTTACCGAGATATAAGCGAACAATACACTCCGGTGTCGATACATATAAATGTCAACGAATTAAATCTTCGCATGTCGTATAAAACGATAATAAAAATCAACAAAATATTATGAAAAACCATGATATTATTCAACACGATTCTAAGAAATGTTTCAAAATGTGTGACTCACACAATAGCGGTTAGTCTTTTCCAAGGACACATTGAACTACACAATGGTCTAGAGACTACGTTTCAAGACGTCCAAGCACAAATAGTCGGAAGACGATTTGGATATCTATATAGATATCACAAAGGGTTAAACAATGAAAGTAACGCGCGTAGATGAAGTTATGTAAGGTCATAATATAAAAATTTGCAATAAAAGCAATTTAAATCTTCAAAAATAAATACAGAAAGATCTTGAAAATTCAATGTATTTATTTAAGTTAATCATTAATAAATGATAAACTTTTATCGAAAAGTTTAACGACATAAATATATATCGATAAAAAGATGCTAGATATAAATATATATCCATAAGTGGATCATAGTATTTATTTATAAATACTTGGCAATAAGGTATACGTAATAACGTATACTAAAATTGTAATCTCAGAAGTAGCTTGAACCTGAAGTCACGCGAAGTCCTGTGCACCGACTCTTTGAAAAATAAAAACTGACAGTTATAGTTTAGGTTTTTAAAATAAAGACCTAGTTCTCTATAACTCATGGCTCTGATACCAATCTTTAACACCCCCCAAATTTACACGCAGCGGAATACTTATTTGGGTGCTAAACAATGATACAACAACACATAATTTATAAAGAACGACTCGAGAAGAGACGTTTTAGATTTATCGTTCCCAAATCATTTATCAGAGTAGCGTAGTCCCAAGTAATCGTTACCAAAAGATAAGTAAAAACAACATATTTGTTTGTTTTAAAAATGGAACGATAAATAAATCAAAGAGTTTGAACAACATAGCAGTGCACAACTTCATTCTCGTGACCTCCAAGCTTCCACTTCCTGATTACCTGAAATACATGTGAGTAAAACAATCAGCAAAAATGCCGAGTGAATCTATAGGTTTATGTAATCAATTTGAACACAAGCAAAGATTATAAGTTTGTGGCATGCTTATAAGCATCTAATAATAATTTGCATCAACAATGATAATTGTATATAGCATAAATTGCAATAAGCTCATGGAACCGAGCCCTTAGACACTCCCTTTAGACGTCTGATAAGACAGGAGATTTATTAATTGTCGTTACCCCCAGATTATTGGTACATTGCCTTATACCTGACTTCTCAATACAATATGTCCAAACAGTGTGGAGGTCGGGCCTAAGCTTCTGTGACAAGTCCACACAAACTGAACCGGGGCGGCTTCCCCCATAGATCTATTAATCGTACTAGCGGTTAACCCATCATAGGTTAATTAACGGTCCATAATTGAGGCTTTAACAATGGCAATCACTTAATGCAATTTAAAGGCAACCACGGGTCCATTCATAGAGGGACAAAGCATACCATAAAAACCTTGTGTTCTAAGTTTATAAAACATGTATTCCCCCTCGCGGGTTTTTAAAATCATGTAATTGCGCAAACGAGGCTATAGACTCACCTTAGCCCATAGTGGTAATGAGACGATCGCCGACGATAGTAGATGCCCGATAATCACGATAACCGTAACCTAGCAAATAAGGTGCGTACTTTAATAATAGACTCGAGAAATAAATGATACTTAATAAAATCAAACTCGAACTCATAAAACCACAATATACTTGAGAGTAAACGATATAAATAACTTCACTATACTTTACTACCCATTTACTTTACCATTTTATACTTTTAACAAAATCCGCCGGTACACACTACATGTACTAGCTTATTTACCCCTTTTTAAACTTGTCAACCGTTTATGAAACGACTCGATAAACTAACTTACTATATATAGAAAGTCCTCCTACAAGTTTATCAAATGAAATTACTTTTAAAGTCCTTTACTCGACTCATTTTCAAACCACAAAATCCGGACAGATTTACGTTAATTTTTCATACGACCGCTTTAACTTATTTAAACGACTCCGTTTACAAAACCGACACTCGGGTTTTAAAGTAAACTCAACCTAATAAATAAATACCTCATTATCAGTAGGTTACACATTTTAAAACATCAATTTAGAGTCCCCGAGATTCGATCCAAATATCGACAACAACTATATGTAGTGTCGATACTCGTCTCCCGGTACACGATTATTCAAAACATCATAACTTCGCGCTCGTTTTGAGTTAGAAGCTCTACCTTATATCAAATCGAAGCTAAGGAGATTATCTACAACATAATCCAATAATATCATCCTATATTCAGACTTAAGACCCTCGAAAATGGCCTTGAACCTACTGCCCAAAATTGACCTTTTAAAAACCATACAAAATCAATTTTTCAACACATTTTACCCATTTCTATACCACTAATATGATCATTCTAACACTCCTATACTATGATCAAACCTCTAACACACTTGCATGTATAAATCTAATAAATCAAACTCAAAAATTCAAACATGCAAACACTCCACTATGTAATATAATAATATTAACACCTATATACAACATGAAAATGGATCAAACACCACTAGTTCTTCAAGAAAATAAATTTTTGAAAAAAAATGTTAATGCATGTTGAAGAAAATCATACCAATGTGATCACAAGATCAAAACTAAGATGGGTCTTGTTTTAGTTTAGCTCAAATCATCCTAAATCTTGAGATAAATTGAAAAATGTATGGATTTGGGTGGGTGTTTTGGTGTTTCGGCAAGAACAAAGAAAAAGGAGAGAGAGAAAGATTTTTGGAAGTGAAAAATAAGTGTGTGTTTGTTTATTTTTAAATTTTATTTAGTGGGTTGGGGTCCTAATTGCAATTTGGTAAAAGTTTGGCTAGAAAATGTAAATAATTAGTTAAAAGGTAGGAAATTGTCACTAGTAAATTTTTGAAAATATTTACGGGACTCGGGTTTCGTAAAAATATTTAAAAGTTTTAAACGCACAAGAAAAATAATAATATAACGACTCGATACGTAATTAAAAACATATCGTTGAAAATATTAAATATCGAAACGATCGATAATAAAATATAAAATTTTTGGCATCCGTCGGTATCGTGATCACTAGTTGTCCTCGTTACTCGTCAAAATATTAAAATATAATATTTAATATCGGTTTCAACTTAAACCGTTAAACATAATACTATTTAACGTTATAAAATACTTCGAAATAATTGAAAAATAGAATTAAATTATGACCTTATTTTTACGGGTTTTACAATTGTGATGACGATGACGAGCCCATATTGGCAACACTCGGTGTGTTACGAGGGCTATAAACCTTAGATCGATTTTCAATGATTTGTAAAGCCTCATTTGTCGTCTTGCACAAAAAATTACCACCCGCGGCGGCATTCAAATAATCTCGTTCATGATCATTAAGCCCATTATAAAAGGTATCAATTTGATGCAATTCCGAAAAATCATGGTGAGGACATTCATGTAACATCTCTTTAAATCGTTCCCATGCCATTGAAAAACTTTCATTGTTACGTTGCACAAATCGTGAAATCTCGTTTTTTAAGTGTGTTGTTTTAGATGGTGGAAAAAACTTGTTCACAAACTTAGAAACGAGATCGGCCCATGTCAAAATCGAATTTGGCGGTTCTTTCTCGAGCCAAATTTTTGCGGGTCCATCCAACGAATATGGAAACAACATCATCTTAATGGCGTCATGCGGAACATCCTTAAATTTGCTAGTAGCGGTGAGATGGTTGAAATTCCTAATGTGGTAATGCGGGTTGTCTTTCTCGTGACCTCGAAACTTATTTGCTTGTAGCATCGACATTAAACCCGTCTTAACCTCGAAATTCTCCGCAAGGATGGCGGGAATAACAATGGCCTCTCCAAAACCCTCGGTGGGTGCTTGTAGCAACTCCATCATAGTACGATTAGCCATGACGACTTCTTGTTCTACAATAGGTTCAACAATTGGAGGTTCTTCAACAATCAACGATCCTTGATTTGCTTGCTTTTGAAGACGTTTACGAGCTCGTTTCGCTTGATTACGAGTGATCATAAACTTCACGAAGAATGGGAGGTGAGCAAAGAAGATTCTTTTTGGTTGTTTTGTGGATTTTCAATTTTTTTGTGTTTTTGATGATATTTAATTTTTTTGGATTTTGGTGTATCTTCGTAGACAACAATCTACAAAATCTCTCCTCGAATCAAACTCTTGATTAAAGAAGCCTCAAAGGAATGAAAACGATCACGTGGAGTGAACGCCTTCGAATGACTTTAGAACTTTGGTGAAAACCAAATTGTTCACGAGGGTTTAATCACAAAGAAACCAAGCAAATATAGTATACGTAATAATACTTTGGGCGACAAAACCCTCGATTAGCCTTCAATCTCAAAATACTCACAAGCAAGCGGGGAAACGAGGCGGCGCGAAGCACTTAAGAGCCTTTTTCCTTAGGGTATATTTTATAATACCCGCCTTATACCCACCTTATAGTTTGTATTTTTCAAAATCGAGCTTCACGAAAGTATTTATCTATTTTTGCCTTTTCTTTTTGTTTGAGATTCGAATACAATAATTAGGAGATCAAATCCCAATTAAGGTTGTGTTTTCACACTTTTGGAGATATTGTATTTTTATTGTGATACTTAATACAATATAGTAATAATATTTGTACAAGAAAAACCAAGAAAACCGATAATACGTGTTAAGGGAGTTCCACTTAACACAAATACTATTTTGGATAATATCAAAAACAAAAGCTTCCAAATTAAAACACAACACACCTCCCCGGCAGCGGCGCCAAAAATGATTGAAGTAAATTACAACTCTTGTTTAGGAAAACAAAGAGCGTAAAATAGCGGTAAGTATTAACGAGTGATTTAGGAAAACCACAAGTAATGACCCAATCACTTAAAAGAGAAGAGGAAGTTCGTTTCCCAAGGAGGTATATGTGTGTGAATTAACTTGTAGTTATTTGAGATTAATATTGAGAAGAATGGGGATGAGAAGATGAAAGACGGTTACGTTAAAATTAAACTACGACGTAAAAGACGTAAAGCCGTAAAAAACTACCCAAATTAAAAAAAAAAAAAAATTTAATACTAAGACCAAAAACAAAATCAATAATTTAAAAGACTAAAAACAAGTCTAAAATAATATAAATAAAGACAAAAATCCAACAAAGATATTTTAAAACCTTTTATTAATTAAATATTTAATTTTAAATGCTAATTAAAGCCCTAAAATTAAATATAACTAATTCAAATGTCTAAAATATGATTTTATTGAATAATTACTTAACTTATATTATTAGAAGACTAAAAAGTAATTTTCTAAAAATTAAAAGCTATTAAAGCTATTTTTAAAACTCTAAAAATGATTTAAAATGATTAAAAACTAATTAAACTTAAAATAATTATAAAAAGAAATCTAAAAGCTATAAAATTATTCTAAAAATGGAAAAGGTCCTAATTAATGATAAAGATCCTAAGAAAAATGAAAAAGAAAGAAAAATAAAATTTTGAAAAATTAATATTAAAATAATATTAAAATATTGCTAAAATTAAAAAGTTTATAAAATTAATTCTAAAAAATTTCTAAAAACTTAAAATATTCTAACTAAGAGAAAAACACAAATTAGAGCTCCTAAACCTTTTTTAATAATTTTCTAAAATTCTTTAAAGTTTATAAAAAACCTTAAAATGATATAAAATCAAAAATTAAAGTTTATAAAACCTAAACTTAATGTAAACCTCAAATTATATATGAAAAAGCTAAAAACTATTTTTCCTAAAAATTAAAAATCTTTTTTCTATTTTTTAATGACTTTACAAAAAACGGCTATTAAATAAATTCTAGAAAATAATCTAATAAAAGGAAAATTATAAAAATAAGCTAGAAAAATCTCTAATGCTAATATTATCCTAGGAAAATTCAAAATAAGCAAAAACGAATATCAAATAAGCTGAAAATAAGTGATTAAGCTACGGCTTATTTATAAGCTAACAAAAGTAAACATGTTAAATAGGAATGGAAATCAAACATAAACGTAAAAAGATGTCTAGATCAGTGGTAGTACTCCTACTCCTCCAACGAGAGGTCTGGGGTTCGAGTCCGCTGCGGGCAATCTTTTTACTTTTATTTTCCTTTTTTATTTTTATTTTTTCAATCCAACTTGTGACCTTATATGACTTATAATCCAACTCCAATTCTCTTTTTAGCTAAAATTTAAGCACAAAGAAGATCAAAATGTTGCCAGGTTTAAACTTTTATGAAGAACACAAGTGCAGTTTCACTTGTGCATTCTGAATGCCAAGAGGAGCTTGGCAGGTGGATTAATGGTGGTGTTTTGTGGACAATTGGGGCACTCTTGTGCTCTTTGGAGCACAAGAAGTCAATAATAACAAGAATACAAGCACCTAGCACACCAAAGTACTCAACAAGGCACACAAAAGCACTTATGAAGTTGCTGTGATAACAAACCAAGTCTGGTGGGCTTAATGAGCTATAACTTGCATTCTAGTGATCTATAATGCTTCAAATTTGGCATACAAACTCCCCAAATGATACTCAAACAGATTCAAACACTACCACTTAGCAAAATACAAAATCCAAGCAACAAAAATCATCAAAACAGGAAGGTTAAGGATTATGCAGATTTTCAAGTTCTCTTTTCCTTTTTTAACACACAAATTAGCCAAAACTTTGTCCCAAATTATCTTAACACTAACTAACAACCTATCCTAATCTATTATCAACCTTCTAACACCTTTAAAACTCACAAATTAAGATCTATCCCCTGCTAAATCCTATTGCCAAACACCACTTTTAAAACTGATTTCCACTTTTTAACAACTCAAAACCTTACAAACTTACTTAAACTTGATTCAAATAGCATCAACAAACCTTACAAACTCAAATAAACGTGAATCCAACAGCTTATTACACACTTAAACCAACAAATCAACCAAGATCATTCAAGCACTTTTTCTGAATTTTTTACAAGGTAAAAGGAAAAATTACCTCAAGGGCTTACATCCAAGCCCTTGGTGGATGCAAATCCACCTCCCTACCAACACGGGTTGGTGCTGAAACAATATCAACAACCTTCAAATCCTGTTTAAATCAAAAGAAAAGAAAAACATTAACAATAACAAGCAAATATGAATTATCTTTTTAACTTTTTCTTTCTTTCTTAAACCTTCCAAAAACTTCTCCAAAACTTCTTAACACGTTTTCTTAACTCTATTAATCACTAACTACTTATCCTTTTAATCACCAAACCTGGAACAAATTTCTCCAAAGAAAATCCAAATTTCTTAAAACTTTCAAACAACTTAAATCACAAAATTACTTGACCAAAATAACAATGGAACTCAGTTTTCCTTTACCACTTATACCAACTTTAATAAATCATAAAAAAGGAATTAATTTGTTGTAATTAACAAAAACCAACTTTTTATATTAATCAAAAGGGATTACAAAAGTTTTTAAGGAAAACTGGAACAAGGGGTCATCACAGGTTGATGCCTCCTTTTATACTAGTCTAATGAACCTACTAGAAGCTTAAAATCAAAACCCTAATCACTAGAAATCTCTAAAATGCCCTTGACGGTTTTGAGGTATGAGTTGTCCAAACTTGATCTCCTTCGTTCATTTTGGCGTTGTGAGTAAGCAATGCATCTCCACTGTTGATATTGGACACGTCACATGCCTTGGAGGCCAAGGTGTGCTCTGATTGGGTGAAAGGGAATTTGGGGGTAGGGTCCACAGTGGTGGGATTGGGGTTTTTAGGAGTGGGTTTAGTTTCTGCATGTGTGAATTACTCGTGTGCAAGGTTAATTGAATTTTACCCAAGGTTAAGTGGAGGTAAATTCTGGAGGTGTAAAAGATAAACAGTAAGTGTTTTGATCCGTATTTGGGGGAAATAAACATGTTAGGCGCGTTTTCTTTTTAAATCTTTCCACTTTGACACCTTTGGTCCTTATGTTTGGGGATTTGTGGCATATAAGGTTTTCAGCCCTAAACTTGATTTTCCTTTGTAAATAAGTTTCACCTTTTGACACTTTTGGCACAAAACTCTTCCAAAATGTTTCAAAGGACCATTTTTGCCATTTTGAGTATTTTCAAGGGCTGATCTTGGACAATGATGATCTTCAAAGGTCTTCACTGTGTCTTTAACTTCATGAGGGACCATAATTGGCAATTTTGAATTTGTTGAGGGACTATTCTTGCCATTTTTTCAAAGTTGAAGGACCTTTTTGCAATTTTGACAAACTTAAGGGACCAAACTTGTAATTATTAATATACAAGGGTTTTAAGTGTCATTTCTTCAAAGAATGAGGATCAATCTTGCTTGTCTTCAAGTCTTCAAGGGTATTTGATGAAAATTCCATGATTAGGGCCCGGTTCTTTGTACGGCTTCGTTTCTCGTGTCCGTTTTTCCTTGTATCTTGTGATCTTTTGTCTTTTTCACGATATCCATACCTAAAATACACAAGTAAACAAACACAAGCATATATATGGTATTTTATGACATTTTATTGCATTAAAAGCCCGAAAAGAACGATGAGATCATGTATAAATGCCATCTCATCAACCATCACCACTGAATCTACACCGTCATCCAGAGCTGAACAACCTGTATCAACCACCGTCCCAACAACTGAATCCACATCAACACGTATCCCTGTACAACCAGTATCATCCACCACCACCTTAACGGTTATGGTTACACCTCCACCAACAGAACCACAAGTATCATCCACATCAAATCCTTTCCTCACAGTCAATGATCCATTGATCCAGTCTCTTCAACAATAGCTAGAGGCTCAAGCTACACAAATAGCCACGTTGACTGAAAGGTTTGCCACTCCTCCCAAGGAACCGCAACCTGATGAGCCTACTCTTCAGAAACTAACAGACAAAGTGTCAAAGCTTAAAACACAACATAAATCATTTCTTAAAGAGAAGAAAACTCAGGATAAAGAAAATGCTGCTTTTCTCGGGTCAATTGACGAGCAGATGACCACGATCATTCGACGCGAAGTCAAGTCTTATGTTGATCAACAACTACCACATCTTGTCGGTAATGGTTTATCTACTCTTTAACTAATGACATTGCTACAGACACGTCTGCTAGATATGGGAGCTCATAAATCGAAATACAAACGTAAATTTCTGCAATATCTCAACAAAGCAATTCTTGAAGAGAAACCTGCAGACACTACCGATTCTAAGTCTAACGATGAAAATGAGTTAGAAGAGGAAGATGACGAGGAAAACGGTGAAGAGGATGATGGTAACCATGATAAAAATGAGGATAAGGATAAGGAAGGAGATGAGGAGGAAGAAGAGGATGAACAAGGAAAGGATAAGAATGAAGATGAAGATGAGGACGAGGACGAGGATACAGATGATTATCAGGATGACGATGATGATAATGAAAAGGGTAATGAAGTCAACAAGGGTGATAAGAATGACGACACCGGTACAAATGCCGAAGAGACAAACAAGGATGACAATGATACGGCCACCGAGAAAGGTTCAGAGGAAACTGCAGAAAAGATTGCTGACACCACAGAAAAGACACTGGAGTCAACTGTCCCAGAAACTCAGCAGGTTGCTACAGGTATATCTACTGCACCAGAATTCACTACTGATTCTCACATTGAATCTGTAGAATACATGCAAGCAGAAGAACCGACAGAGACAATGCTTGAAGAAGAACCTCACGATGATATACCGGTGATGAAAACTCAACCTTCAACATCATCTGCAGTTCAGCATGACGATGACATGGAAGTTGAAGATTTAAATGTTCCAGAACCGACATTTGCTGAATCCCTTATCATTGATGATACTGTACAAGAGAAACTTTGGCTAACAAATGCAACACCACAACATCCATTTGACACTGCAACTAAAATGGAGCTGACTCGATTCCTCAACAACCCTATCGACTTCTCGGCTTTTCTAAGGTATTCTCATGGGAAACCGAAGATGACCCCGGATCTGATCAAAATGGCAGCTGCAAATGTGGACTTCTTTGACACGTTAAAGATCAGCCATAATGAAGCAGAATATCACCTGAATGAGCTTACAAAAGCAATGAGAGCGACAACTACAGGAATTCAGACTCCCGTGTTGCGACCTCTTACAACAACGGTCATCACCGGTTCTGCCACTATCCGAATAGAGCATTTTGTCTCTCACGATCTTGAATACCTCGAAAATGGAGCAAAGAAATATGCCACGTCACTAACAATGCTCAAGGCCGTTAACTTGGAGAATGTTCCATGGATAGAGGATAAAGTGCCTGTTTCAATATGGAGAAAGAAGCTACTCAATTTTTATGATACCTATGCTTCACTTGGCATCTCTCACTGGACTGCAAAGAAAAGGTTAGCCTACAATCATTTCCATCGTCCTAAGAGAGGTTCATCTATTTTCTCAGCTCACAGAATCAAAAGTATCCAAGGAGTAACCACTCAGACCATCTTCGGTTATGATTACTTGAATGTAATCATATTCAAACGTACCGATGAGAAAGAATACCGCATTGACGAAAGTGATCTCCAGTACCTTCAACTTGAAGACATCGAAGATCTTTTGTTGCTATTGGCTCAAGAAAAAGTTGACCATCTATCACCAGAGATTGTCATAGCCCTGAGTTCAAACTTTCGTCAATATGCCAGGAAAATAGTCATTCAAAACCGGGTGGAAGACTTTCAACTTGGAGTAGAAAGTTATCAGAAGAATCTAAACCTGGAACGTCCCCATACGACTCCACTCAGTAATTTCCATAAGAACAAGAAGGTCTACATGGGGACAACAACGCCGGAAGCAAGGATTTTTTATCCTAATGAGACCGGGGTCATGCAATACATGCGATTCTCCGAACTTCACAAATTCAGTGATGGAACGCTAAAGCATGTTCGAGATGATCTATCGGTTCTCAATGCCAACTTACCACTTCCGGCAGTCACTTACACCTGGACAACCCAGTGCAGAAAGGGAGCATCGTACGCAATCAGGAAGATTGAGGAACTTCTAAGGAAGCGCCGGTTGCTACGAAGTATAGAACGATTCGTCGGTGGACGACCATATGGAGCTCACCATCGGTTAACGGAACGAACCAATTAATTTTGGTTCGTCTTATATCAGGTCAACTCCATATGTCTATAATTGTGAATATGTTATCTTTTTGCTTAGTTAGCTTTTGTGGCTTGTTGTAGTGTAGAAGTATGCTATTTTTTTCAAGAATTCCATATGTCTATAATTCTAAATTTTTTAAACAAATCATACTCAAGCAATACAACTTACCCTCATTAATTTGAGGGGAGCATTAATATGTTCTTTGGCCATCATCTAATTTCATTTTATTACCCAAAGACCGGTTAATCCATTAATATCCAAAATATTGATGGTTAACATTTTGGAAAGGGGAGAAAATGGGATTAAGGAGACTTAATGATACTTGGCTAAAACAATGAAAAAGGCTTAAAAGATAAACCAACTTAACATGTGTAATGCACAAGTTAAGGGGGAGCGTTTTTGATGATCAAAACAGCACAAAAACTGTGATTTTAATATCACAAGTGCTTTAAGTGATTTTTCAAGGATTTTTCATGGTGACTATATCAACCTAAAACACACTTAACTCACGACGGATGTGGTGACAAAAGGGTGGTAGGTATAGGTATTAGTCCAATGATTCATCAGAACCGATGGAATCTTCCCAAGGATAACTCCCTAGATAGAACTAGAAGTCCTAGGAAAGATGTAGAATGAATGTGAACGTAGCTGAATGCCGACCAAGTACTTAAGCTAGCACTGGAACAATCACAACAAGGTGCTAGTGATGACGTATTGGTAAACATTGAAGGGGTTGAAGAATGAAAAAGAATTGTAAAGATAAACGGTGTAAAGAAAGAAGCCCTCCTTACAACTTTAGGCAGAAACCGGGTCAATACATATGCTATTGAGATCATTAGTTAATGATTCTCGATATTGAAGAAAGCCATCATGGACCCAGTGATGCAATGCACAACCCTCCCCAGCTAACTCAAGTATCTCTCAAAAGGTATTTGTTTTAATCACACGAAGATTAACACGTTATCTATTGGTTTATTCACTCCGAATAGACTGATATTGAATAGGTGGCACTCCTCTCCAGCCATCGATCACTAAATCAAAACGCACTATCGAGTCTAGAGCCACGAGATCATCAAAAGTCTCATTAGGACACTTTCCATTTATTCCTTGCTTCTTCACACACTGTGAAAAGTAAGAGATCTTTTATGAGTCTTACGCAGTATTGTTGTAATATTGCCAGAACGTCCGAGTAATACGCAAGTATTACAATGAAGATGGAAATCCTGCTTGAGACATCAAACAAGCTCATGGTAGGTGACACGTGCGGTTCTTTACGAACCAATCTTGTGACAACTGGAAAGAAACAGTAGTTTAATTCTTAATTGAACTTAAACTCGTTCCAGGCCTCTACGCATTATCGTATGATCTTGCCAGAACACTCAGAGTGACACTCTTTAGTGTTCACAGTGATGAGTGGAAATCCTTCTAGTGTTAACATTAAACAGCACTTGGTAGGTGACAAGCAAGATTCAATTTGAATCAAGTTTGTGACAACTGGAAAGCAACGATGGTGAATATCTTAATTGAAATTCACTTGTTCCAGGTTTCATGAATTGACGGCTTCAATCATAAGGATTTTTAATCCAAATGATTCACTCTTTATGTTCGCAGTCAGCTTTGGACGGTCGAATAAAGAGAACGGGTTTACCCACGAAATCCTATCAGGAAGTTACTTAATTGAAACTATCCGTCACGGGTACGATATCTAATATCGTCCAACGGTCTTCACGGCAACCCAATTATCTATCTATTTTCACCATAAGTGTAGGGGGAGCCCCGCGGTATTTCTTGCTTTCTTTCTTATCATGTGCAGGGATTAGAGCTTCAAAAACACACTCTTGATGACTTTTGACGAACCATGATTCCGTGTTCCCTTCTTCCCGGTCTATCCTAAACTCTTTTCGATTCACTATTTTATATTTCTCAATATTAAAATAGGAATCTCTTTAGTTGTCTCTTCCTTAGCAAGATTTAAATAAAGTGCACAATGTCCTAAGTGTAGGGGAGTTTACTCCCACATGCTTAAACATTGAGGACAATGTTTATATTAAGTGTAGGGGGGACTTCTATCAAAGTTAAGTGGCCTTTTCCTTGTATTTGTCCTCATTTTAACCGGAAAATCGATTTTTCGACATTTTTCAAAAATTTTAATCTAATTTGGCCTAGTTGTAGTTCCCTTTATTTTTGCTATTTTTCTCTTATTTTAATAAAATGGTTTTAACAAGTTTAGTTATCTTAGATATATTAGGCCCGTTGTGAATTTTTTGACTCAACCCGAGTTTACTTATCCAAGTTCACTCTAGCTAGTATCCTTAACCGTGTAGACCTTAATTGGTTTATTGGGCTAAGCATCCACGAGTCTCATTCCTTGAGATTTTAAATTGTGGAGAACGAGAAATGATAGAGTTGGTTACAAGTTTGGTATTCTTTCATTAACTTATGTGAGTTAATTATGATCTTTTTCTCCCCTCGCTTGTAAATAAATAAATGCAATAAGTAAGGTCGTACGATTTGAAAATTTACTTAGCTTCTAGCCCAAGATCGTTTAAACGTTGCTCGGTAATGATAAGAGTTCATAGCCAAGGCATAACTTATGAAGCGGGGCGCGAAGATTGGCGAGTCTGAAAAGGCCTTAACAAGGCATGAGGATTCAATTTTGTTGCTGAAGATCCAAAGTGATGTAAAAAGCATTATTCCCAAAATCAATATGAAGGATCAAGACTCACGACGAAAAGCAATCAACTCCCATAAAGATCATGGAGAAGTCTATCCGAAAAGACCTTAACAAGGTATGAGGATAAATAGATCCAAGTCCGAAAAGGAGGCGGATCGTTGTATCTCAAAATCCCAGTTAGAGATTGAAGAAATAATCATGAAGTCGTGGTCAACAAAGCTGGAGTACCCCTCAAAAGTCTCCAAGTGAAGAAACTCTATAACGAAGAGAAGACCATTATCTCAAAAACGTCTCTCGAAGATATGAAGTATGAAGTACATGCCAAATATCGGCCCGAGAAAGGTCTCAAATCGTGAACCAAGTTATTCCAAGATATGAACTTTTTGATATCCCGAGAAGCAGTTTTAAGAGATTTTGTCCTTTAGCTAACTATTGATCAAATCGTCCTACTTTGCTTTCAGCCTAAATAAATTATCGAAATAATTCAACAATGCATCCTCGTGATCATTCAAGACATCAATAAAATATAAGAGATACTCGTAGGAATAAGGGAGTTTAAGTGATTAATTGAACCACATGAGTAAATGTTTGTTATGTTAACTTGTACTAACAATGATCTTGTTTTTAAGCTTGGCATGGGGAACGTGAAACTTGAGGGTGATGAAAATTCATGACACACAAGCCCTAATGTAAGTCTTAGATTTGTTTACAAGTTTCTTCCTTGTTGCATCTTGTTATTTTCTATCTTTTTGATTTTCCTTAGTTGCTTAATAAAGGCCAAGGTAGGTTGATTATGATGGAAAATGTAAAACGTGCTTTGTAACTAATGCATTGCATTAGGACATTGCAATGGTTAAGTGTAGGGGATTTGATAGGTGTGAAAACACCCATCCATTTTACCACTTAATTACAATAATAACCGAGCTAAAACGTGTATTTTATGTCATTTATGTCGGAATTATGCGTGGTTTGTGTTTTTGTTGTGATTTAGGACGAAAAAGTGAAAAGTGGAGAAAACACGGCATTCAAGGGCTTTTATCGAAGAAAAAGACGAAAGATGAAGTCGAAAGATCAAGAGTGAAAAAAAGAACGGAAGTCCAAGACCAATTCTGAAGATTTATCGAAGAAAGGGTCAAAAGACAGAAGTTTACTAAAAGACGAAGAACTCGAGTTTTATTTATGAAGAAAATTCAAGACGAGTTCAACGAAATCCCGAGACAAAGACATTAAGTCCAAGATTAACAAACAATTAAGAAGAAAAGGACTCAAGTGTGCAAATAAAGAAAAGAGGAAAGAGGGAGGAAGCTTCCTAAGCTCCTCCCTAATCACCCCTATATATAGTTTAGGCTACTTTCATTTTCAAGTTGTTGGGTGGTTTGACAAACCACCACTTCCACCATTTTCATACTTGTTATTTCATTTCTTGCACTTTAATTAATTGTTATGCACTTCTAATCATTTAATTTTCAAGTAAGTTTTTATTTATTGTTCTTGATTCTTTACTTTTCTTATTTAATCTCTCATCTTCCTTTCTTGATTCTAGTTTACTTTTGGTGCGAATTACATATGATCCGTGTTGTTCATTAATGTTTTCGTGCTTAAAAAGTTCATCTTTTTATGGTTTGATCTAAAAGTTTGTTTATTTTAAGTTTGGAAAAGTTGTTATTCATGCTTATTTTGTTCGCTTAATTATTGATTCATTCAAGTTTTTGGTTTGATCTTATTTTCCATAGCTTATTACTTTTGCTTTTCGGATCCCACACAAATCGGAAAGGGAAAACCCCTTTCCGATTGCATCTTTCTGATCTGTCATTCCAACCAGCACACCCTCTTTCCGATCACCCAATCGGAAAAGGGTTTTGATTATTCTGATTTGCCCCATTTATGATTATTCCGATTTGGACTTTCTTTTTAACATTCCAATCATCTTGTCTGGAAAAGGGTTTTACATTCCTATCAGCATTCCTATCAGCATTCCTATTAGCATTCCTATCAGCATTCCTATTAGCATTCCTATCAGCATTCCTATCAGCATTCCTATTAGCATTCCTATCAGCATTCCTATTAGCATTCCTATCAGCATTCCTATAAGCATTCCTATTAGCATTCCTATCAGCATTCCTATCAGCATTCCTTTTAGCATTCCTTTTACATTCCTATCAGCATTCCTATCAGCATTCCTATTAGCATTCCTATCAGCATTCCTATCAGCATTCCTATTAGCATTCCTATCAACATTCCTATCAGCATTCCTATCAGCGTTCCTATCAGCATTCCTATTAGCATTCCTATCAGCATTCCTATCAGCATTCCTATCAGCATTCCTATCAGCATTCCTATCAACATTCCTATCAGCATTCCTTTTAGCATTCCTTTTACATTCCTATCAGCATTCCTATTAGCATTCCTATTAGCATTGCTATTAGCATTCCTATCAGCATTCCTATCAGCATTCCTATTAGCATTCCTATCAACATTCCTATCAGCATTCCTATCAGCATTCCTATTAGCATTCCTATCAGCATTCCTATCAGCATTCCTATCAGCATTCCTATCAGCATTCCTTTTACATTCCTTTTACATTCCTTTTGCATTCCTTTTACTTATCGCAATTTACATTTTCATTTTACTTAGTAATAGATAACCAAACCATTTTCATTTCCACCAAGAACAATTGAGTCGCACTTTGAACCGGAAATCAATTCGATTAGACACCGAGAAAACGAACTTTTTCAACTAGTAAAATCCGTATATTAGTTTTCAATATAGAAAAGTTCTCTCATTTCCCTCTCTAAGTTTCTCTCTCTAGAAAACATCAACCCCATTGTTTCACAAAGATTATAATTGTTCTTAAAATAAGTTATGCCTTGGCTATGAACTCTAATTAATACCGAGCAACTTTTAAATGATCTTGTGCTAGAAGCTAAGTAACTTTTCAAATCGTACAACCTTATTTATTGCAATTAAATTTATTAGCAAGCGATGGGAGAAAAAGCTCATAATTAACACACATAAATTTATGAAAGAATACCAAACTTATAATTGACTTTATCATCTCTCGTTCTCCACAATTTAAAATCTCAAGGAATGAGACTCATGGATTCTTAGCCAATTAAATCAAAGTTTTAGGTTTTCAAGTCATCTATAGGATCTTGCAACTTCTTAGACTTTTTAAAGGTTAGAATTCTCATTTTAAAGTTACCTTGATAAACGGCTTTCTAGTATCAATTATAGGAACTTGCGAAAAGTTCTTGTTCTTAACCCGTAAGAGTTAAGACTTTCGCATTTTAAAGTTCCCTATATAAATGCCTAGCAAAAATTGACTTAAACAAGTTAAGGATACTAGCTAGAGTAAACTTAGATAAGTAAACTCGGGTTGAGTCAAAACATTCACAACGTTTAAAAATTAAAACCACTTTACTCTAGCAACGAACTAAAATAATTATAACAAAGGAAAAACTACTAGGCCATAATAGATCAAAAATTTTGAAAAATGTCGAAAAATCAAATTTTCCGGTTAAAATGAAGACAAATGCATGGAAAAGACCACTTAACTTCGAAAGAAGTCCCCCTACACTTAATATAAACATTGTCCTCAATGTTTAAGCATGTGGGAGTAAACTCCCCTACACTTAGGACATTGTGCACTTTGTTTAAATCTTGCTAAGTAAGAGATAACTAAAGTGATTCCTATTTTAATATTAGAAAATATAAAATAGAGAATCAAAAGAGTTTAGGATAGAACCGGGAAGACGGGTACACGGAATCACGGGTCGTCAAAAGTCATCAAGAATGGATCTTTGAAAGCTCGAATCCCTGCACATGATAAGAAAGAAAACAACAAACACATACTAGGGTCTCCCCCTGCACTTATTAGAAAAATAGAATAAAAGGATAGATAATTGGGTTGCCTCCAGAAAGCGCTTGTTTTTCTTCACCGAGTCACGAGCCTGACTCGTACCTGAATTAAATATTACATGGGGAATCCTGAAATGTAATACCGGTATCAAAGACCAGGTCCTCGTTCTCGGAGGAAATACAACAGGAGAGGCCGGAGGATAAGTCTTGAAGGGTAGAAAAGTCCTCTCAACATACGAAAAGCATGTGAGGGTGTGATCCACGGGCGGTGGGGTGGGTAAAGGAGACAAATTTTCATCCCCTAAAGACAATGGATGGTCACTATTCGACAAAGCCGTAAAGGTATCAATCATAGAATGGTCAATGTCACCTCCCGGGTTAAAGCACTCATCCTCCGTAATGGTGTCTAAAGGAGTGGATGAAAGGTGCTCGGGAGGGGGACTTGGGACAATACCTTCATGCAGCAAATTATCAAAAATAATATCCCCCTCCCTGTCATCATCATCAAAACCCGGAGGTATTGAGAGAATGTCGATTTCCTCCATAGCTGTATCATTATTCTCAACTGAAGTAATAGACGGAGGTAAAGAGTCGGAAATAGGAGCAGAATTCAACGCTTCAATCTTATCAATAAGAAGATGAACTTTCAGTAATTTGTCGCCAAGAATAACGTCTTCCACCTCATCTGCAAGACCAAGTTCAGTGGTGAACTTCTATTAAGTCGGAGAGAATAAATCAACATCGCTTTCATCGCCCGGATGAGAAGGAGAAATTTCAAAAGTGAAATTCTCATAGCCTGGAGAAAAATCATCATCATTAAGAGGGACCTCGTCCGTAAGCTCAGCACAAGTCAGTACATCACAAACCTCCCCAAATAAGTTTCCAAGACCAAATTCACTAATCTCACTCGATGTATCACAATCCTTAGACGCATTAGGTATATCGAGAGAAGGAGGTACAATTGCACTAGGACATTGAGCAATAAGATCATTCCAAGAAATAGTATTCTCATCGTCATCATCATCATAATAGTAAGAACGCGCAAAAGGAGGAGTAGAAGCACTAAGATTAGATACTTGCTCTTTTCGTCATGCAAGCTAACTTTGAGTTGAATTAACCTTTCTAAAATTCCAGCCAAACTAGTGAGTTGTTCCTCAAAAGAAGGTTGATGAACGACGGAGTGTCGTGGGGGCTCAAAGTTTTAAAAACCGGAATTATAGCATGGATGTGGCTCATAGTAATTCATCGGTTGAGAAGAATTAGAACACGGATTTGGTTCATAATAATCCATCGGTGAAGAAAATTGTGGACACGGATTTGCTCATAATAATTCATTGGCTGACAATAAGAAGTATCGTGAGGGCCCCCACAATGATTGCAACACTGGTAATGAGAAAAACACGGTGCTTCTTGTAGATAGCTATTACCATTTTCATAATTGTAACCCAGTTCTTGCTCGCCATGAGGCGGGTATCGAATTGGACACGAAACATGGCAATGAGAATCGCTTCCACAATATATGCAAGGGGGGGTAGGTGGATTAGAAAAGGATGAATTAGTCGAATTGCACGATGGATAAAATCCAAAATGGGAAAATTGTGAATCGGAAATGGTTGGAAGATGTTTTCCTGCATTGCTCGCAATAACACCATTCACATGATTCTAAACCATATAATCGTTTTCCACACCCTGCAGCACAAGCAACATACGAATTCATTAAGAACAATAGATAAGCAAGAAGAATATTTGTGGTGCAAAACTTTCGAAAAAGAAATGCTTTTTATGATTTTTTAATTGTTTTTGGGATTTTTGAAATTTTTATTTTTTAGGATTTTTGAAAAAAAATTTGGCAAGAAAAATAACGTTCAAAAGTGAACGGATCCCAAAATCCAACGCGTCTCTCACAAAAAACCGTTAATCTTCACGAAAAGAGCCGGCAGCGGCGCCATTTTGAAATTAGCTTTTCACTTAGTTATAAAAGAGTTTATCGTCCGATCTTTTCGAATTGATCTCCGGTTCAAAGTTTGACTCAGTCGTTCTTGGTGAATAAAAAGAGAAGTTTGATTATCTATTTCTAAGTAAAAGTTAAATGTGAATAGTAATAAAAATAAGCTAAAAACAATTAACTAAAAATAACGAAAGAATATAAATAATAAAACGTCAATTTAAAACGAAACAATTAATAAAAATAAAACCAAAAGACGAAATTAACAATCGACTCGAAATAAAGTTTACTTAATGAAAAATGAGAGAATAAAGCTAAGTGGGTACTTTAAAGTTAAACGAGGCAAAACCTAAAGCGGGTACTAAATAAAAGATAAAACTTGAACTTTACGAAAAAATATTAATTTTAAAATTAGACGAAAAATTTAACTAAAAATACGTGACTTTCAGAAATAAAATCGGAACAACTTTCAGATTAAACTAAACGATTACGGAAAAAAATAATAAATAAACAAGCTAGCAGGCAGCTAGCAGGCAGCTAGCTCAAGCTAGCAAGCTAGCAGGTGAAAATGGCGGAAAAAACTTTAAGCAGGCAGGCATGTAGGTGCTTTTGGTCGGAATGTTGTGTTGAAATTAAAACCATCGGAATGTAAATGTTTGTATATATCGGAATGTTTTAGTGAAAAGAAAGTGTCAGAATGTTTTTATTTTTTTTTATTTTTTTTTATTTTTTTAATTAAAAACTGTCGCAATATATTATATTAACAAAAACTGTCGGAATGAAACTAAAAGAAAAGTATCGGAATATAGTAAAGATTGAAACCATCGGAATGTGGCTATTCAAAATTCGGCAGCACTTCGTCGCAATATACCTTAAATCCCGATCGCAATCCACGATGCCAGGGGTTATCGCAATCCGCTATCACAATGTCAAAACCCTATTGTGATGGAAAAATCACAATATTCGGATGGAGTACAATAAGCTAAAAATCAAATAAGCACTTCTAAAAAGGACACTTAACAAAAACTTAACCTACTCAATAAGCACAAATTTGAAAACTTTTAAAATACGAAATAAGCAAACTTTATGAACCAAACTTTAAAAAGACTAAACCTTTTAAGAAAACAAAAAAAAGTAAATAAGCTAAATACAATATTAGCCAATAAGCATGATAAGCTCAAAGCTTAAGTTGTATAAAAACTTAAAGATTGATAAAAAGATAAACTTTTTAATCAATCAAACATCAAGATTAAACAAAATCAAAGATAATTTTCGGATCAAACAAGTAAAAATCAAGAAAGGTAGAAAGAGATTGAATATGAAAAACTTGAAATTAAAGATGAAGATTAAAGATTCAAATATAAGATTAAAGTGAAAAGCTTAAAACTTTAAAGAAAAACTAGAGAGAGAAAATAAAATTACACTACTCCTAATCTAAACTAACTAACCCCTAAATGACTAACACCCTCCTAATGTGTCATTAGGAGGGTATATATAGGAAGTGGGGAGTGCATGTGTTGCTTCCTTCTTTCTTTCTCTTTCTCGTTCTCGTCTTTTAATTCTTTGTCTTTCTCGACGTCGTCTCGGGATTTGTCGATATAAATTGAACTTGTGTTATAATTTCTTCAATAATCAGACTTGAGTTCTTCGACTTCATTAAACTTCCGTCTTTAGAATTTTTCTTTGATAAATCTTCAGAATAATCCTTGGACTTCCGTTCTTTTTGCACTCTTGCTCTTTTGACTTCGTCTTTTCTCGTTTACTTCGACAAAAGCCAGTGTTTTCTTCCTTTTTCATATTTTGGTCCTAAATCACAACAAAAACACAAACCACGCATAATTCCGACATTTACGACATAAAATACACGTTTTGGCTTGGTTATTATTGTAATTAAGTGGTAAAAAGATAAGTGTTTTCACACTTATTAATGATCGTGGTGATGATGATTGAGTAGAGTAGGTCTTTGAAGTACGAAAGTGATAATCTGGGTAATGTTGAGTGGTAGACACCAAAGCAAGTGGATTGGAAACCTTTGCAACTCGTTCAACTCGAAGTTCATTTGCCTCATTTTGAAATTGTTTCAAAATTTCAAAGAGCTTGTGATATGAAACTTCGTCTAACTTTTGTTGTTGTTTCACCAAGGTGACAAACCGTGTCCACTCTGGTTGAAGTTGTTGTAGAAATTAGACATTGACTTGCATGGTGGAAACTTGCAAGTTGTTTCAGGTCATATCATTCATCATTTTGTAGAATCGGGAGTAATAAGAATCAATTGATTCCCCATACTTTGATGTAAACTTTCCAAAGTTCCAAAACATCTTAGTTTTCACATCTTGTTTGTTAAGTGATTCACCTTGTTGGAATCTTTCAATAGCCGTCCACATTTCTTGAGCAGTAGGGCATGCATCAACCGTGGAATAAATATCATCTCCAATTCCCGTTGTTGAGTCAAAGCTTTCCGGTGAAATGCTTGACTTTAAAATGAAAAACGGGTTACTATCTGAAATAATAGCAAGCCATTTTGAGCATGTTTTAAAAGTTTGAACTTCTGCTCGAACTTTATTTACAACCCCGTGTCATTAATGAATGACATTTCTAGTATCGTAAATATTATCGATTCCAGAAGACATGCTCTTTTTATCAAAACATTTTTGAACACATAATTTTGAAAGATTTAGAAAAAACCTTTTGAGAAATTCTCGAAAAATTGTGTTCAAAGTTTTGAAAACCAATTACTTGAGCTTAAGATGTTGAATATCTGGCAAAATGAGCTCAAGTCCGAGAAGTTGTAAGCTTCCCGTTGTTAAGGATAAGTTTATCATCGATGATAAACTTTCCTTTTAACTGAAGAACGAGTCCTAAGTTGACATTTACTTAGAAGTCGTTTTCACGAGCTTGAAAAACTTTGAATGTTTTAACGTAAAGCTCATGACCGAGAAAGATGAATTTCCCGTTATGAGGAAAAGTTCTCTTATTTAAAAGATACAATTTCCTTTCTAAGCTTAAAACTTGGAATGTTTTAATACAAACTCATGACCAAGAAAACTTAATTTCCCGTTATGAGGATAAGCTATCTTTAAAGATAAGCTATCCTAAATATGAACTCCGAGTTACAGTCTGAAATTTAACTGTAAGTCATTGTGCATGAGCTTAAAAACTTCGAATGTTTTTAATATTAGCTCATGCCCGAGAAAAATTAATTTCTCGTTGTAAGGATAAGTTTATCATCGGCGATAAACTTTACTTTCTTTGAGGTCTGGGGCATAATCTGAAATGTGATTATACGCCATTGTGCATGAGCTTAAAAAAACTTCGAATGTTTTTAATATAAGCTCATGCCCGAGAAAAATTAATTTCTCGTTGTAAGGATAAGTTTATTATCGGCGATAAACTTTCCTTTATTTGATGAACGGGTCAATGTCTGACATTTAACAATGAACCATTTTACACGAGCTTATAACCGTTGAATAGTTTTAAAGTAAGCTCGTGTCTGAGAAAATTTAATTTCTCGTTTTTGAGGATAAGTTTATCATCGGCGATAAGCTTTCCTTTATTTGAAGATCGGGTCATCATCTGATTTTTAATGAAGAGCCTTATACACGAGCTTAAAACCTTTGAATGGTTTTAGGATAAGCTCGTGTCCGAGAAAACTTAATTTCTCGTTTTGAGGGTAAGTTATCGTTGCGTAGATAAACTTACCTGACTCTGAAGTCCGGGTCATCGTCTGTCATTTAACGAGGAGGCAAAGTGCATGAGCTTAAAAACTGCGAATGTTTTTAATATAAGCTCATGCCCGAGAAAACTTAATTTCTCGTTGTTAGGATAAGTTTATCATCGGCGATAAACTTTCATTTCTTTGAAGATCGAGTTATAGTCTGTGATGTGACTATAAGTCCTTGTGCACTGTAAGCTTAACTGGAAATCCCCTGAGACACTTGTTTCTTAGATATCAGCTTCTTTAGCAACCAAACTCTAAGAGTTTCCTTAATTGAATGGAATACAATGATTGGACCGCTTCGTTCTTTTGGAACATCCTCTTTGGTACTTGCATTCTCATTTGGAATTTGCATGCTTTGATATGGGTTAGCGATATCTATCTTAGAAGCAAGTGGGGGTTCACAGTTTTCTTTTCTTGTGCTAGAGGTGACCTGAGGAGATGATTCACTTGTCTTAGCTGGTAAACGTTTCCTTTTATAGAAAACCTTAAGTTCAGGCTTAAGTGATGTATCCTCCTTTTCAATTTCCTCCCTAGTAGTCTTAGTAGAATCAGAGACTATCCTATTAAAAGGGCACTCGTTTCCTACAATAGTGAAAGTTCTACTAGTGGGGCGCCACATTTTACCAACGGGTCTGATTTTAGCCACCCACTGGGATTTAAGTCTAGCACGGGAGTTC
This sequence comes from Glebionis coronaria, assembly GCA_025667525.1. Taxonomy (NCBI): domain Eukaryota; kingdom Viridiplantae; phylum Streptophyta; class Magnoliopsida; order Asterales; family Asteraceae; genus Glebionis; species Glebionis coronaria. Next base: position 255,456,871 of record CM046875.1, on the reverse strand, counting down.
ACCTCATTAAGTATTTTCTTGATACAAGAATCATGATTAGCCGTAAAGACACATTTTCTACATGTTTTACAAGTAGCATATTTAATGTCTGAGTAAGATCTAGAATTCCTGGACGATTGATTGATGCTCCTAGGATTTGACATGCTATGGTTAGCAGTGTTGGGTAATCTAGAAGGCATCTGACTAGGTTTGAATTTCCTATCTCTTACATGTGTCTTTTGCTTAGCTTCCCTTAGACCAAATGTATGGCGAACGTCATTTGAACTAGTTCGAGACGTATTCTTTGGACTATGTCTAGGGAGACTAGATGCAATCATGTGATTAGGTCTTGCAAAAACTGTTTTAGTCACATTGGGCCTAGATGGTGGAGTGTCTGGTCTAGGAAAATGAACCAAATCAACTTGGGAGGCAAACCGTGGTTCCGAGGATTGTTGTCGCTCGGATCTAAATGCAGTAGGTTGTCTGACAGTCGGTTGTCTGACGAACTAATTTGTAGGCGGTTTCCCCAAGATTGATGGTTTTTCAAGCTTAGTGTCCACACTAGGTCCCCTAGTTTTCCTCAAATCGTTTTTCAACGCAGCTATAGCAAAGACCTTTTCCTGTACTTGAGCCTTTAAGGTCTCATTTTCTTTGAACAATTCATCTTGGGATGCCAACTTAGATTCAAGCAACTTAATTTGTTTCAAAAGATTATCCTTTTCAGCTTTAGAATCTAGAACTGTTTGATCCAATTTTCGTTCAAGAACAACGTTTGACTTTTCAAGTTTTTCAAAATATGTTTCAAATTTCTCCGTTTTCTTTGAAAATTAAATTTTGGCATCCTCAAGCTCTTTTGATTGCTGAGCTAAAATCATTTCAAGCTCTTTAATCCTAGAAGCAGAATTTGTTAACGTAGCAGTCATAAAGCACTTATCATGATGTTTAGCATTTTGAACACTTTCTCCCCCATTATGACTCACATCAGATGAATTAGAAGTGGTATCGCTATCACTCTTTTCCATCCCATGTTTGGCATAATTAGGTTCAGAAAGCCCAACATGCTGTATATTGTTGAAACTTGGCACCTGAACAGTTGGTGCTTATGACTGGCTGCTTGTTTCATGCGTTCCTCATGATTCCATGTCATTGCTTACTAGGACGACCAAATTGGCCCCCATTTCTTTCATCGGGCAGAGCTGATCATCTATTGACGATAGCGTGAAGTGTGTCTGTCTCTCATGTTCATGAGGTATTGTTGCATGCAATGATTTAGACGACTCCTTGATGCTTTGAATCTGACCCTCTTTCAAACGTATCTCGTTGTAATTAACTAACTTGACCTCAATACACTTCTCAAGTATATTTATGTGATTGAGTAAACCACTTCTAAAGGTTTCAGTCTGCCAACCCGTATACGCGTTGAAAAGCTGGTGAAGGATTTGAGTCGAATAATCATAAGGAGGTACCATTGTTGAGGCAAAGAAATCCTTAAACTGAGTGCGAAGGAGTTCTAGACATATCTTTACTTTAACCTCATGAAGATTTTCCTTTTCAAGTTGCAACCGTAACTCATCCAAATTATTGAAAATCTTCTCTTTAAAATTATCCACTTTGCCAAAGAATATTTGAACCGTGGCTGGAAGTTCAGGCATGTTGTGCGGATAAAGAAGTGCATGATGTGTCTTGAGCTTGTGAAAGATTTCCAATGTCTTTTGACGCAATTTGATCTCTTTGAGTTGCATGTGTTGCATTTCTCCCTCGTGAACTGTCGAACTCAACGATTCCATTGATGTTTGATGAAAGGTAAGTGGCAACAGGAGAGAATAATTCGACGAGAAATTGATTTCTCGGGTTTTTACAAACCAACGACAAATCCGTAATTGACTCTAAAAAATCCTCGATAGATGAGATGTCTCTTTTCTCGGCTCAAAATATGATAAATTAAAAATAAACCCAATACCAATAAGTCTAATTTAAATTCGGCTCACTCCAAAAATAAATCCCGTCAACAAATTAAACCAACCTTCGGGTAATCTAGTGAACGGCCCGACAACCAATATAGATAAATTACTTTGACACGACCTGATTTAACTTAGCCAAAATTGTTAATAACTTACTCGTGAATAATTGGCGTCCAATTACCTCGACTCGAATCGAAATCAGAATAAACTCGTCTTGAATAAATTAAGGCTTACATCCAACGCTCAAATCCAATTATACTCAGATGTCGTGGCCTATGCAAATGTACTAGTGAAAATTCACTCCACAAAATATCTGGTTAATTTCAGGCCCACTTTTTCATCAGCTGCAATACCCGATCCACACAAAGTGATTATCTCTGAGACATAGCGTGTAGCTATCACTTGGATAAAAAAAATAAAAAATGTTTAAACTTAACCAAATTACATTTGTGCAACCGCTTTTCTTTTTCTTTCATACGTGGCTAAGTCAACTATTAAACAAAAAACGTGGCCTATGATATTTGATAACAGTACACAGCCCTACCAAATATCTTGTTTCCTCCGCCTGTATAGTACACGTGTATCCCACTTGGGATATAATTAAAACAAAATTTGACCCTTAAAGAACACTAACTCTTATCTTCCTTCTCACATAGTAACCTCCGTCTACACCTATTTTCCCTCAACACAAAACAAATCTCATCCCACCAAACAATCTCCCACAAACGAACCACCCCTTAAATCATCATCTCCGTATACACTTAACCAATAAATCACAGGCGCTTAGTAAATTCCTAATTGAATGAGGCGGCAAGCTTAAAGATACGGCTTCAAGATCAATAACTTGGTCTCGGGTAGGTTTTTTATTCGATGTTTCGTCGGTGTTTGGATCGATGAGAGTTTTTTAATGAGACAGATCTTTTTTTGTTAAAATAGAGAGTATGAGGGGTGTCGAGGGTTGTAAGGGGGTGTGATGTCGAATGTGGGAGTCGAGTCAGTGACGTGTCTGTGGTGTGAGGGTGTGTAAATGAGGGTCGAGTCTAGGCTATAAAAGTTGTGAGTTGTGTCGAGTGTGTGTGGGTCGTTGATACGAGAGGGTGCGAGTTTTGTTGATGAGAGTGTGGTGTGAGGGTCAGGGTGAGTTTGTTCGAGTATGAGTCTTTATGATTTCGAGGGTGTTCGAGGCGATGTATGATCGTAGTCGAGTCTGCTCACTTGGACGGTCGAGTCGGATGAGACGAGTCTTTATTGGTTGTTTAGTTATCGAGTCTAGGTTTGATTCGAGGCTGTTGATTTTGTCGAGGGTGTTGTGTTTGTTGGTTGGAGTTTGTTTGTGTCTTCGAGGCTGTTTTGGATTGAGAACAGGCGAGAGTCGAGAGTGGTCTGTTTAAAAATTGAGAGTGGTTTGTTTATGTTTAGAGTCAGTGTGTGAAGTTAAGTCTGTTTGTTTGAGTTTGGGTTGTTGAGTGTGTATGCGTGAGGAGTCAGGTTCAGTCGAGTCTAGTCTTGTTATATTTCCATCGCAATACTTACTCAAATATTCATCGCAATACTAAAAAAAAACTAAGTCCATCGCAATATCAACAATCATCCATCGCAATACTCAAACTATTTTCCATCGCAATATTTGTCATTCCATCGCAATATAGCGGAAAAAAATTTGGCAGAGTTTTGTCTCAATGGTCCTTAAATCCGTCGCAATCATGATCGCAAAGTGCTATCACAATGACATCGGAATAAGGGTGTCGGGAAAATTTGATCGCAAAGTAGAACCACTTGGTTATTGCGATCGATATGTCAAAGTAATTCTGTCGCAATGATATATCGAATTAATTAAAGTTGTCGCAATCTGACAAAAACATGACCATCGCAATAATGATCTCAATATTTATCGCAACTTTAAAACCCTCATGGGTTGCGACTGAAAAGTGACAAAAAAGGACAAAATAAAAAAAACTATGAAAAAACTTGAATAAAAAGAAAGAGACGACATAAAACTAGAAAAAATAATAATAAATAAAAAAAATGGATTAAAAATTGGATAATAAGAAAGACAAAAACATAAAACTAATAAAAACAGAAAATGGATAAAAATAGAAGAAATTTTAGTAAAAAGATTTTAAAAGACTTTTAGCAAAGATTATATAAAAGTAAGCTTAAAGAAAGAGAGAAAAAAATAGACGAAAGAAAAGGAAAGAAAAAAAATTATAAAAGAAAAACCAAATCAATAGATAAAACGTGCTAATTCGAAGAATCAACCAAGCTCTTGATACCAATTGTAGAATCGTGTTTTCTAAGGATTAGGCATGTTATAGATAATCTATTGAGATGGATGGGAAATGTAGGAACTTAGAGAGAGAAAGAAGAGAGAGATGAAAAGAAGATGGAATTATGATTGTGTGGAATGTTAAGTGTTCAACCCCTCCTAACATGCTTGGAAGGGGGTTTATATAGCCCACCCTATATGTGGGCTATATGGGCTATATTGGATCACGAGCCCAATATCATTGGAGTGACCGATCCGTTCTAAATACGTAAAAACGTATTTCAAACAACATATCATCGAAATATCCATCGGAATGTGCTATTGAAATGTCCATCGGAATGATGTCGGAATGTAGTATCAGATGTCTGTCGGAATGTAGTATCGGAATGTCTGTCGGAATGTATAACTTTCAGAATACACAACGGAATAAAGCTGTCGGAATCACCTATCGGAATACACAATCGAAATAAAGCTGTCGGAATCACATATCGGAATACACAATCGAAATAATGTTGTCGGAATAACATATCGGAATACACAATCAGAATAATGATCGGAATATTAAAACCCTTTTTCCGATGGAATTCTATCGGAATATCCGTCGGAATATTAAATCCTTTTCCGATGGAATTCTGTCGGAATGCGTGTACTTTTCTGAAACTTTTGGTAAAAAATGAGATTTTTGACAAGAATCCGTGATTTTAACCAACCAAAAGCAAACAAATCCCTACCACAACTATGTAGGAGATGTAAATCAATATGTAGAGCACGGAAAGCACAAGAAAAACTTGAATCCGAGATGATTTTAGGAGTAAATCACATGAACCAAGTATAATATCAACAACAAATCACAAAACTACCCCATGGCGATTGATACCAATTGTTGTCCCATATTTGTGATGATTAAACAAGAAAGAAAGGTAGATAAAAGATGGAAGATAGATGAATTCTAGAGAGAAAAAAAGTGAGAGAAAGTAGAGAGAATGGTTGGAACTTTTGGAGGATTAGATTAGAGAGAGAAATTACAAATGACCAACACCCTTCCTAACATGCTAGGAAGGGTATATATAGTCCACCCACATGTGGGATTGCTTATGGACTATAGTCTAATGGGCTGGGCTTTCCGGGCTTTAGTTACTTATGAATGAACCTTAGCTTAAAGTTAAGACCGTAATACACGACTAACCTACTACCTATTACGACGTTCTAATATACGATACATAATAAACACATGACCGAGCATTCTTGTTTGACTCAATATTTTGAGGCTAACAACATAAGCAAAGTATGAAATGAAAGTGTAGCGGAATAATGTAAGTCCTGTAAAACCTAGAGTTTGTTTTATAAACTGGTTTATATCTGAAAAGACTTGTGTTTATTTTATAAAAACTGTATTTTAAATGCCCAAGAGCCCATATAAGTCATGAAGGTATCAACGTGCATGAATACATAGAGGGGTGACCTCGTCATGCAATTAGAGGGGTTGCCTCTAATTATAATAGTATGGGTGGAGGGATCAGCTCCATGTAACGGATGTAGAGCACACACCATAGTTACCGTTAATCTGAAAACATGTATTGGGATACACCCATTCGCCGTACATGATAAGAATATAAAAGGCCAATAACTAAAAGGGACGTCACGAGCAATCACTCTCACTGCGGAAGAGTCATAACATCGGTGCCTCAAGTATTATGGTTATGGTAACTCCATAACTAGGTGAAACGTGGCATGCATTTATATAACTCAGGAAGTTTAAAATGCGAATCATATAATTTATTGTAAAGTTTAACGTAAACTACTGAGGAAAACAGATGGCTGTAAACGTGAAATCCTAAATATAGGAAGAGAATGTCCTTACTGAAGGATGGAATATCCGTATCTTACGTCCAGTAATGAAATGAAGATGAAAGCGAAAGATCTACTCCGACTTCACGATTGCTACATAATATAGGGACATGAATAAGTTGTCTGTTTAACGTATACTTACATGATTATTAGTTTACTTGATGTCTTCTTACCTTGTTTTACTTGTTCTTATCTTGTTTTACATGTTCTTGACTTGCTTTAGTGTTTCATGTTTAATCATGTGTTTCTTAGTGTTTCATGTGTTCTTGATTAGTGTATTTCATGTTTTATGTGTTATTGTACTTGTTGTTTCATAATGAGTAACTTTTTAAAAATAGCAGGTTTCTATATATAGTAACTTTCCAAAATAGCAGGTTTCCATATATAGTAACTTTCCAAAGAATGTCAAGTTTCCTTAAATAGTAAGTTTCCAAAAATAGAATGTTTCTATAATTAGTAAGTTTTAAAAAATCGAAAGTTTCCATAATTAGTATGTTTCCATATTTAGCATGTTTCTATAAATAGCATGTTTCCATAATTAGTAATAAGCTTATTAAATAAGTATATGATATAAACTATAGTTTAATAAGCACATATTATAAGCCATGATTATTAGATGTAATAATATAGAGTAGTTTATTAATATTAAATACTTAGTCTTAGCATAACGATTATTAATTAATAATAAATACATGATTTTATAAGTAATTATTAATTAATAATATTACATGATTATATTAATTAAACTTTACCTTAACTAATTATTGTATAATTACAATTAAGTATGTTATTAATTTAATTAAAACTTGGTTAAAATGAAATAAATTAATTAAGTTAAGTTCTTAATTAATTAAATGTAAAATAAACTTATGCCATGAATAATTATTGTAATAATTATTATAACCTATATTTAAATAAATGGCCATATTTAATGTCATGATAAATATATTAATTATAAGTCTTGTTTTAATTAACTTTAGTTATACATGCATTAATTAAAATAATTAATTAATCAAATAAAACATAAAAAGTATTTTAGCAAAAATTAACCAAACACACCCTTTGTGTGTTTCGGTTCTACCTGAGCCCCTAAAACCGAGACTACCGAGACCCCATGTCTCGGTCGCACGAAATCAAACCGAACACCACAGCCTTTCGGCTGTGGCTTTCTACCATCATCAGCCAAGCAGCCACCGTCTACTGCTGTTGCCACTTAATACCTGGTTTTTACACCAAGTATCAAAATTCGTAGTCCCAAGTCTTTTCGAATTGATTACCGGTCTAGAGTGCGACTCAATTGTCTTTTGGTGAACAAGAGAATGGTTTGGTTGATTATCTATTTTAAACTAATAGCAAGTAATTTAAATGTCGTTGAGTAAGTAGAAGTTTAAAGATTAATACTAAAATGACGAGTTAAAATTAAATGCTTGAAAACTTAAAGACAAGATTAGGAAAATACTAGAACACTTAATAAAACTAACACTTGGAAACTTTATAAAAAAACAAGAACTAAAACCATCGGAATATGCAAAAGGGATACTGATCGGAATATGCTATCGGAAAGTAAGATCGGAATATTTGAAACAATCACTAATCAGAATATTGTAAAAATAGGACTAATCAGAATATGGGAAATAGCTCCAATCGGAATGTATGGAGGACACCCAATCGGAATGTTACAAAGTACCCCACAATCGGAAAGTCTAGAAATGCAGTCAATCAGAATGAGCCAAAAATGGTCCAGATCGGAATCCAAACTAATGCAATCGGAATAATCAACTAGGCCACCGTCGGAATATGAAACCCTATTCTGATCCAAGGTGATCGGAATATAGATGCTTAAATCGGAAAACCCAAAACCCTTTTCAGATCAACCAATCGGAATAAAGGAGGGGGTTGCTGGTCGGAATGCTGCGATCGGAAAGGGGTTTAGACCCTTTCCGATTTATGTGGGATTCGAGATTAGGCTAGTAATAAGCTATAATAATAAGCTCACACCAAAACTAGACGAATCAATAATAAAAAGGACAAAATAAGCACTAATAACAACTTATCCTAACTTAAAATAATCAATCTTTTGAATCAAGCTATAAAAAGATGAACTTTTTAAGAAAACTTTTTAAAAAGTAAATAAGCTAAACATATAAATAAGCCAATAAGCACAAGAATCTTAAAGCTTAATCGTATGAAAGCGTATTTAGGAACAAAAAGATTAACTTTTTAAGCACAAAAACATTAAGATCAACACGGATTTAATGTAATTCGCACCAAAATCAATCTAAAAATCAAAGAAAGGTAGAAAGAGATGAAAGATTAAAAGCTTAACTAGAACTTCATTAATGAAATTAACAATACAAAAGGTTTAATCTTGAAAGATTAAAGAAAGAAAAGATGAAAACTTAGTGAGAGAAAGTTTAGAACTTTCTCTCTCTAAAACTAGAAAGAAAAGTGAAAAATGAAAACTAAAACTAAAAACTAACCACCCTCGTAATGTGTATTAGGAGGGTATTTATAGGGAAAATGGAAGGAGTGCATGTGTTGCATCTTCTTTCTTTCTTTACGTCTTCTTGACTCGATTTAATTCTTTGTCTTTTCTCGACGTCGTCTCGGGATTTGAACTTGTCTTGTTAATTTTCTTCTTTAATTTAGACTTGAGTTCTTCGACTTCATTAAACTTCCGTCTTTAGACTTTTTCTTCGATAAATCTTCAGAATAGGCCTTGGACTTTCGTTCTTTTTGCACTCTTGATCTTTTGACTTCGTCTTTTCCCGTTTTCTTCGATAAAAGCTCGTGAAAGCCCGTGTTTTATTCCTTTTTCATCTTTTGGTCCTAAAACACAATAAAAACACAAACCACGCATAATTCCGACTTTTACGAAATAAATTACACGTTTTGGTCTTGTTATTATTGGAAATAAGTGGTAAAAGGATAAGTGTTTTCACACTTATTAAATCCTCTACACTTGACCATTGCAATGCCCTCATGCAATGCATTAATTTTAAAACACGGTTTACATTTTCCATCATAAATAATCCACCTTGGCCTTTATTAAATACTAGACATTTAAGGAAAGTAAAAAGATAAAAACAAGTAAAGAAATCAAAGACTTACATTGGTTTTTGGCTGCCATGAACGTTTATCATCCTCAAGTTTCATGTTCCCCATACCAAGCTTAAAAATGAGATCATTGTTATTATAAGTTAGCAGACTAACACGAATTCATGTGGGCCAATTATTCACTTAGACTCCCTTATTCCTAGGTGTATCTCTTATATTTTATTTTTGTCTTAAATGATCATGAGGATGCATTGTTTGACTTTTTTCGATAGTTATTTAGGCCGAAAATAAAGTGAACGATTTAATCAATAGTTAGCTAAAGGACAAAATCTTTTAAAACTGCTTCTCGGGACCTCATAAAGTTCATATCTTGACATAACTCGCTTCACGATTTGAGACCTTTCTCGGACCGATATTTGGCAGCGACTTCATACTTCAAATCGTTGAGAGACGTTCTTGAAATTATGGTCTTCTCTTCATAATAGGAATTTCTTCACTTGAAGTTTTGAGAGATTCTTCATATTTGGACCACGACTTCTTCATTTTTCTCCAATCTTAATTTTGGACTTTGATATACAACGATCCGCCTCCTTTTAGGACTTGGATCTATTTATCCTCATACCTTGTTAGGGCCTTTTTGGATAGACTTCCCCATGATCTTTTGGGGAGTTTTGCTTTTCGTCGTGTGTCTCGATCCTTCATATTGATTTTCGATAAATGATTCTTCACATCACTTTTGGATCTTTAGCAACAAACTGTAGCCCTCATGCCTTGTTAGGGCCTTTTCGAACTCGCCAATCTTCACATCCCGCTTCAATAAGTTATGCCTTGGCTATGAACTGTAATCCGTACCGAGCAACTTTTAAACGATCTTGGGCTAGAAGCTAAGTAACCTTTTAAATCGTACAACCTTATTTATTGTAGATAAATTTATTAACAAGCGAAGGGAGAATAGGCTTATAATTAACTCACATAAATTCACGAAAGAATACCAAAATTATAATTGACTCTATCATCTCTCGTCCTCCACAGTATAAAATCTCAAGGAATGAGACTCGTGGATGCTTAGCCTATTAAATCAATGTTTTGGGTTTTCGAGTCATCTATAGGATCTTGCAAATTCTTAGACTTTTTCAAGCTTTGAAATCGCATTTTAAAGTTCCCTTGATAAACAAATCTCTAGGATCAATTATAGGAACTTGCGAAAAGTTCTTGTTCTTAACCCGTGAGAGTTAAGACGTTCACGTTTTATAGCTCCCTATATAAAAGCCTAGCAAAACTTGACTTAAACACGTTAAGGATACTAGCTAGAGTAAACTTAGATAAGTAAACTCGGGTTGAGTCAAAATATTCATGACTAATGAAAAATTTAAAACCACTTTATTTAAGCAAGGAAAGAAAATAACCATAATAAAGAAAAATACCACTATACAACTAGGCCAAAATAGATTAAAAATTGAAAAATGTCGAAAAATCAAATTTTCTGGTTAAAATGAGGGCAAATTCATGGAAAAGACCACTTACTTCGATAGAAGTCCCCCCTACACTTGAGATAAACATTGTCCTCAATGTTTAAGCATGTGGGAGTAAACTCCCCTACACTTAGGACATTGTGCACTTTGTTTAAATATTGCTAAGGAAAGGACAACTAAACAGAATTCAATGTGAACATATAAAATATGAAATATTGAATCACAAGAGTTTGGGATAGAACCGGGAAGATGGGAACACGGTATCACGGTTCGTCAAAAGTCATCAAGATGCTCTTTGAAGCTTGAATCCCTGCACAAGATAAGAAACAAGACAACAAACACATACGGGGCTCCCCCTACACTTATTATGAAAGCAGTAAAGGATAGATCACGGGTTGCCTCCCGAGAAGCGCTTGTTTTTGTTCACCGAGTCACGAGCCTGACTCGACCCAAATTTAGTTTATGGGAAACGTGGTGAGGGATGGAATCATCTCATGAGAGATGTCCTCACCAAAAGCTTCAAACGCTGGCCATTCACCTTGAAATTGGGCCCATTTGGCTGAGAGAGCTCAATTGTCCCATATGGAAAGACTTTGGCGACGGTGAATGGACCAGACCAGCGGCTCTTCAACTTGCTAGAGAAGATCTTCAATCGAGAGTTAAAAAGTAAGACTTGATCACCAACGTGGAACTCTCGGTTCTTAATCCTTGCGTCATGAATGATCTTGGTCTTCTCCTTGTAGATCAGTGAGTTCTCGTAATTTTCATTCCTCAGTTCGTTGAGCTCGTTGAGTTGAATCTTGCGAAGATCACCGGTTTTGTTGATGTCGAAGTTAGTCCACTTCAAGGACCAGTACGCCTTATGTTCCAGCTCGATGGGGAGGTGGCATGCTTTCTCGTACACAAGACGATAAGGTGTCGAACCGATCGGGGTCTTATAAGTTGTACGGAAATCCCACAGAGCATCATCTAACTTATCGGCCCACGCGGCACGATGCTCTCCCACAGTACGTTCCAGAATTCGCTTTAATCTACGGTTGGAAATCTCGGCTTACCCATTGGTTTGGGGATGATAGGCGGTGGAAAGACGGTGATTGACACCATACTTAGCCATGACTCTTGCAAATTGATCATTGCAAAAATGAGTCCCACGGTCACTGATTATAGCACGAGGAACACCAAATCGAGCAAACAGCTACTTCAAAAAGTTCACAACCACCCTCGCATCGTTCGTTGGGAGAGCCTTAGCTTCAACCCATTTAGAAACGTAGTCAACGGCTACGAGGATGTACTTGTTCCCTTTGGAGGATGGAAATGGCCCCATAAAGTCGATGCCCCATACGTCAAAGATTTCACATTCTTGTATGAAATTTTGAGGCATCTCATCTTTATGTGTGATCTTGCCTTGGCGTTGTCAAGCATCACAATGCTTAACCATTTCGTGAGCGTCACGATAAATGGTGGGCCAATAGAATCCAGAGTCAAACACTTTCTTAGTGGTGTAGTTGGGACCAAAGTGACCGCCAGTAGGTCCTTTATGGCAAGCAGCAAGGATTTGCAAAGCTGCCGGTCCATCAACACATCGTCGAATGATCAGATCAGCACATTGTTTGAATAGAAAAGGGTCATCGCAAAAGTAAGTCTTAACATCATTCAAGAACTTCTTCTTTTGTTGGGATGTTAATCCTTTGATGAGAACACCACCCGCTAAGTAGTTTGCATTGTCGGCAAACCACGGGGTGTCATCCAAATTGAGATTAATAGACATTAAGGTCTCAAGGGGAAAAGAGTCACTGATCTCTTTGTTCGGATGATCCCCTTGATATGGATCCTCAAGTCTACTAAGATGATCCGCAACTAGGTTTTCGGCATCCTTCTTGTCACGAATTTCAATGTTGAATTCTTGAAGGAGTAAAACCCAGCGAAGAAGTCTTGGCTTAGAGTCGTGCTTAGTCATCAAGTACTTCAACCTGGAATGGACCGTGTATACGATTGTGGTGGATAAAACAAGATAGGGGCGAAATTTTTCAAAAGCATAGACAACAGCTAAAAGCTCTTTTTCAGTTGTCGTATAATATAATTGAGCCCCCGTCATTGTTTTGCTAGCATAGTGGATTGGTTGGATGTGTTTATTCACTCGTTGGCCCAAAACCGCACCAATAGCAAAGTCGCTAGCATCGCACATCAATTCAAAGGGTAGCTCCCAATTAGGGGTAACCAAGACCGGTGCCTTAGTTAGCTTATCCTTAAGAAGATTGAAGGCTTCGATACACTCTTTAGAAAAGATAAAAGGAGTATCTTTTTCCAAGAGGTGGGTCATTGGGCGAGCGATTTTAGAGAAATCTTGAATGAATCGACGATAGAAGCCCGCATGACCCAGAAAACTTCTCACACCCTTCACGGTTGAAGGTGGAGGTAATTTGGCTATGAAATCTACTTTAGCACGGTCGACTTCAAGACCGGCTTTAGAGATTTTGTGTCCTAGCACAATGCCTTCTTTTACCATAAAATGGCATTTTTCCCAATTCAGAACAAGACGAGTGTCTTCGCACCGCTTAAGCATACGTTCCAAATTGGCTAGGCAAGAAGAGAAGGAATCCTCAAAGACCGAGAAATCATCCATGAATACTTCCATGGTTTGCTCAACCATGTCATGGAAGATAGCCAACATGCACCTTTAGAAAGTCTCAGGGGCATTGCATAAGCCAAAAGGCATCCTTTTGTAGGCAAATGTGCCATAGGGACAAGTGAATGTTGTCTTCTCTTGATCTTGGGGATCGATGGGTATTTGGAAATAACCCGAGAAACCATCAAGAAAGTAGTAATATTCATTACCCGCTAAACGTTCAAGCATTTGGTCCATAAAAGGAAGGGGAAATGATCCTTTCTCGTGGCATCATTGAGTTTGCGGTAGTCTATACAAACTCTCCACCCAGTAACGAGACGTGTAGGAATCAACTCGTTGTTTTGATTGGGCACAACGGTGATTCCGCCTTTCTTAGGCACACAATGGACTGGACTAATGATAGGTGTGAAAACACCCATCCTTTTACCACTTAATTCTGGCTAAAACGAGACCAAAACACGTATTTAATATCATTTGTTTGGAATTATACGTGGTTTTTGTGTTTATTGCGTTTTCAGAGTCAACCGGATGAATATTGAAGAAAACATGGGATTGCACGGGTTTTATCGAGGAAAAAGACTCAAGACGAAGTCTATTGTCCAAGAGATGCAAAAGATTTGAAGTCATTGTGCCTATTTGAAGATTTATCGAAGAATAGAGCCAAAGATGGAAGATTCATATATGTCGAAGAACTCGAGTCTATTAAACAAAAGATTATAAGACGAGTTGGAATTATTCACCGACACTTCTCAAAATCCAAAGTCGGAAACGTTTATTTAAAGAAACGTGAAGACTAAAGAAGAAAGAAGAAAAGAAGCCCAAACCGAAGCCCAAACCAAAGCCCATTCACAAGCCCAACATCACACGTCTATAAATAGGACTTTACATCACAAATTTTGCACTTAGTTAGTTTTAGTTAGTTTTTAGATTTTCATTCTCTCTAGTTTTAGAGAGAGAAAGTTCTCAACTTTCTCTCACTAGTTTTCATCTTTCTTTCTTTCAAGATCAAACCTTTGTATAGTTTTTCATTAATCAAGTTTAATTTCAAGCTTTTAATCCTTAATCTCATTCCTCCTTTCTTGATTTTAATTAACTTTTGGTACGAATTACTTATGATCCGTGTTGTTCATCTATGTTTTCGTGCTTAAAAAGTTGATCTTTTTATGTTTCCTTAAGTTTCTATACTAATAAGCTTTAAGATCTTTGTGGTTATTGGCTTATTTGTATATTTAGCTTATTTACTTTTTAATATTTTTATAAAAAGTTCATCTTTTTATTGATTCGATTTAAAAGTTGTTTATTTGAAGTTTAGTTAAGTTGTAATTTGAGCTTATTTAATCCGGTTCAGTATAGATTCGAGCTAGTTTGGGTAGTAGCTTATTGTGATAGCTTATTCACCTTGCTTATATTTCGGATCAAAGGGATATCAGAAAGGGTAAAACCCCTTTCCGATTGGGTCATTCCGACCAGAGCACCAGCACCCTATTCCGATCGCAGTGATCGGAAAAGGGTTTCTTATTCCGATTGTAGCTTATTTTGGTGGATTACGATTGATGTTGCTTCTAGATATTCCGATTGTGCTTCTTTAGCGATATTCCGATCTGACTCAATTTATAAATATTCCGATTTTCCCTTTTATGTTTATTCCGATCAGCTTCATTTTCAAGTATTCCGATTGCACCATTTTAGTCCCTCATTCCGATCAGTGCACTCCTATACATTCCGATCATAAGATCGGAATATATTCCGATCTAGGATTTTTAGTGATATTCCGATTTGGGTTAAATTGTTTGTTTAATTTCTTGTTTTTGCAAAGCTTTCAAGTGTTAGTTTTATTCATTGTCTAAGTATTTTTCTAATCTTCCCTTTAAGTTTCAAGCATTTATATTTAAACTCGTCTTTTTAGTTTAATCTTTTAAAGCTTTAAGTTTACTCTTCGACACTTAATTACTTGTTATTAGTTTAAATTAGCTAAACAAACCATCACCTTTTTATTAACCAAGAACAAATCATTCCACTTAGAACCGTGATCAATTCGAGGAGATACTGAGATAATATTGAACCCCATAGCAAAATCCGTGTATCAAATGGCGCCGCTGCCGGCTCTTCTCGTTAAGATTAACAGTTTTTTGTGAGAACTTGGATTTTGGGATCCGTTCGCCGTGAACGTTACTTTTTCATAAAAACCTTCAAAAATCCTAAAAAATATAAAATTTTCAAAAATACAAAAAAATTAAACACCATAAAAACCAAAAATATTTCTTGTTTGCTTTGTTAGTTCTTTTGCAGGTGCATGCGTACACGATCCACGTCTTATCAAGAGCCCGAGCCTCTCGAAGACTTAGACATGGCTGGTGTACAAAACAACAACAATAACCCACCTCAAAACAATAATAACAATAACAATCCACCACTCAACAACAATAATAACAACAACCATGAGCCTCTACCAGACAATCGCCCGATGATTGAACTTCTGCAAGCACATGTAGATGGCAACAATGATCCAATTGTCATACCCGCGTTTGCAGCCAACAACTTTGAGCACAAATCCGGTTTTATCCAGATGGTCTCTGCTCAACCATTCTTGGGGCGTACCATTGATGATCCACATGACCACATCAAGAGATTCCTACAACTCACGAATACGGTCAAATTCAACGGTGTTCCACAAGAGGTAATCCGTTTACAACTTTTTTCCTTTTCTTTAGAGGGACAAGCCATGCATTGGTTTGCTAAGGAACCGCCACAAAGTATTCTTTCGTGGACGGATTTAGAGACCAAGTTTATCAACTACTTTTTCCCACCCTCTCGTACTACCGCTTTGCGGAATGAAATCATTAATTTTGAACAAAAGTACGATGAGTCTTTTAGTGAATCTCGGGACCGTTTCAAAGATCT
Organism: Glebionis coronaria; assembly: GCA_025667525.1. Lineage (NCBI taxonomy): Eukaryota > Viridiplantae > Streptophyta > Magnoliopsida > Asterales > Asteraceae > Glebionis > Glebionis coronaria. Next base: position 255,440,761 of record CM046875.1, on the reverse strand, counting down.
TTTAAGAAAATGCCCACAACATGGTTTTACCAAAGTGCACCAAATTAACACTTTTTATAATGGTTTAAGCATGAATGACCAAGATTCACTAAACAGTGTCTCGGGGGGTAATCTTTTGGCTAAGACTTCCAATGCTGCTTGGGATGTCATTGAGAATAAGTCTCGTGTGCAAACCAAGAGTGTTCGGACCAATGTCGCTAGTGCTAGTACTAGTGACAGCGATAAGCGACTTGACAAAATCACTGCGCTTCTTGAATCGCTTGCTACCCAAACAGCCAGAAACACTAACAGCATCAACGCTAAAAACGCTCACGACGCTCAAGTCAATGCTGTTAGCCAACCATGTGAGATATGCGGGGGTCCTCACTCTTACACCACTTGCACCGCCACCCAAGACTACCCTTCTAAGAAAGTGAATGCAGCATACGATACCTATCCTCAACCCGCTTATCAAGCTCGTCCTCAAGGTGACCGTAACTTTCTTAGCTACTGCTCTAACAACTATCTCTCACCACCCGCTTTTACTCCTAACAACCCAAACCAACAACAAAACCTCAACCGCCCTCCTCAACAACAACAACAATCTCGTGGACCATACATACCACCTCACAAACAACAACATCCACCTCAAAGAAACAACCAAGTTTACCAGCAACCTGCTTATCAACCACCCGCATACAATGCTCCTCCCAACCAACCCACCGCATTACACCAAGACATTGGAACCTACATGAGGACTAACGATGTGATCGTGGACAATCTCCAACAAGAAGTGCGCAACTTGAAAGCAGACCTGGTGAAACAAAGGAACGATTTGAGAGCTGATATGAGAAATACCTTGGATAGTCAAACGAATGACTTAAAGAACATGATGGCTAGTTTCTTCCAAGTAATCAACCCTCTTCTTCGGGTACTCTTCCGAGTAACACCGTTTCGAATCCAAGAGGGGAGATGAAAGCAATCACCACTCGCAGTGGCAAAGGTATCAAGGAACCCGAGCTTCCTATACCTCCACCGGTGATTGTGACTAAGGAAAACGAGTCACCTGCTCCTATTCCTCATCCTTCTACTTCCCCAATTTCTCCGCCTCTTACTTCTACCCCTCCTCCACCCAAGGATGTGAGTGATCCTTCGATCCCAAAGCATTCCTCTTCTTCCGATATACCTTATCCCACAAGGTTGAGGAAAGAGAAGCTCAAAAGCAAGGATGATATTCAGGTTTCGAACTTTCTTAAAATATTCAAACAATTAAATTTTATCTCTTTCGCTGAGACTCTCGCTCACATGCCTAAGTACGCGAAAATGTTCAAAGATCTTCTTAGCGACAAGGAGAAGCTTCTTGATATTGCTAACACCCAACTTAATGAGAATTGCTCTGCAGTGCTCTTAAGGAAATTGCCAACCAAGCTTGGTGATCCGGGTCGTTTCTTAATCCCTTGTAACTTCCCGGGAGTAGAGAATTGCATGGCCCTAGCCGATCTAGGTGCCAGTATTAACTTAATGCCTTTAAGCGTTTGGAAGCAATTATCTCTCCCTGAGCTAGTCCCCACCAAAATGACTTTGGAATTAGCTAACCGTACGGTTGCTTTTCCAGTGGGGATAGCCGAAGACGTCTTTGTAGGAGTCAACAAATTCACTTTTCCTGTCGATTTCGTCGTCGTCGACTATGAGATGGACCCTCGTGTGCCATTAATTGTTGGTCGTCCATTCCTGAGGACCGGTCGCACTCTCATCGATGTTGAAGCTGGTGAGCTTATCATTAGAGTGGGTGACGATAAAATCGTCTTCAACATGGGAAAGTTGTCTAAACAGCCTTATTCTAACGAGAGTGTTAATTGTATTGACGTTCTTGATGAGGCTTGTGAAGAACACTTCAAAGATGCTTGCAAAAGTATTCCTACCTCTCTTCCCAATGTTGAGACCGTTTCCTCTATCGATTCATCACTATCTCTATTTGGAGAAAGTGATTTCCTTTGGAAAGATTTGGAAACCACCATGGGAGATGTGAACTTAGCTAATGACGATTCTACCACCAATTCGGATGAGGATCTCCGCCTCATTGAGAACCTTCTTAAAGAAGACAATCTTTCTCCACCATCTCCCACGGTTATTGCTATCGATGCTCCGACTTTGAAAACGCCTCCTATCGAAAATCCTCCGGATTTAGAACTTAAGGAGTTGCTGCCCCATCTCGAGTACGTGTTCCTAGAAGATAATAAGAAGTCGCCCGTCATCATTGCGAAGGACTTGAAAGAAGAAGAGAAATCTCGCCTCATCGCCGTGCTTAAAGATCATAAGAAGGCAATTGCTTGGAAAATTTCCGATATCCGCGGAATTGATCCGAACTTTTGTACTCACAAGATTCTCATGGGAGATGACTTTAAACCCGCAATCCAGAGCCAAAGAAGGGTTAATCCTCGAATTCATGACGTCATCAAACAAGAGGTTATCAAACTTCTAGATGCCGGCTTGATCTACCCTATTTCGGATTCGCCGTGGGTAAGTCCCGTCCATTGTGTGCCCAAGAAGGGCGGAATAACCGTTGTTTCTAATGAACACAACGAGTTGATTCCCACTCGTCTCGTTACTGGGTGGAGAGTTTGTATTGATTATCGCAAGCTCAATGATGCCACGAGAAAAGATCACTTTCCTCTTCCTTTCATGGATCAAATGCTCGAGCGTCTTACAGGTAACGACTATTACTGCTTTTTAGACGGTTTCTCCGGGTATTTTCAAATTCCCATCGATCCCAAGGACCAAGAAAATACCACATTCACTTGTCCCTATGGAACATTTGCTTACAAACGCATGCCTTTTGGTTTATGTAATGCTCCTGGGACATTCCAAAGGTGTATGATGGCTATCTTCCATGACATGGTGGAAGACACTATGGAAGTATTCATGGATGATTTCTCGGTTTATGGCGATTCTTTCTCTGCTTGCCTTGCCAATTTAGAACGTATGCTGAAGCGGTGTGAAGACACTCGCCTTGTTCTTAATTGGGAAAAATGCCATTTCATGGTAAAAGAGGGCATAGTGCTAGGACACAAGATCTCCAAAGCCGGTCTTGAAGTAGACCGTGCTAAAGTCGATGTTATCGCTAAGTTGCCTCCACCTTTAACCGTGAAGGGTGTGAGAAGTTTCCTTGGCCATGTGGGCTTCTACCGTCGATTCATCAAAGATTTTTCTCAAATCGCTCCCCCGATGACCCACCTCTTGGTAAAAGACACTCCTTTTATCTTTTCCAATTAGTGTCTTGAAGCCTTCAACTTGCTTAAGGATAAGCTAACTAAGGCACCCGTCTTGGTTACCCCTAATTGGGAGCTGCCTTTCGAGTTGATGTGCGATGCTAATGACTTTGCTATTGGAGCGGTTCTGGGCCAAAGAGTGAACAAACACTTCCAACCAATCCATTACGCTAGCAAGACAATGACTGGGGCTCAATTTCATTACACGACAACCGAAAAAGAGCTTTTAGCTGTTGTCTATGCCTTTGAAAAGTTCCGCCCCTATCTTGTCCTTTCCACCACAATCGTGTATACCGATCATTCCGCGTTGAAGTACTTGTTGACTAAACAAGATTCTAAACCAAGACTTCTTCGCTGGGTTCTGCTACTCCAAGAATTTAAAATCGAAATTCGTGATAAAAAAGGAGCAGAAAACCTAGCCGCGGATCATCTCAGTAGACTTGAGGATCCTTACCAGGGGGATCATCCGAACAAATAAATCAATGATTCTTTTCCCCTGGAGACCTTAATGTCTATCAACTCGACTTCTGATGAAACCCCGTGGTTTGCGGACATTGCAAACTACTTGGCGGGTGGAATTCTCGTTGACGGGTTAACATCCCAGCAAAAGAAAAAGTTCCTCAAATACATTAAGACTTACTTTTGGGATGACCCGTATCTATTCAAACAATGTGCCGACTTGATTATTCGCCGATGTGTTGATGGACCGGCAACTTTAGAAATCCTTGACGCTTGCCACAAAGGACCCACCGGTGGTCACTTTGGTCCCAACTACACCGCTAAAAAGTGTTTGACTCGGGATTTTATTGGCCCACCATTTACCGTGATGCTCACGAGATGGTAAAACATTGTGATGCTTGCCAAAAACAAGGCAAGATCACACATAAAGACGAGATGCCTCAGAATTTCATTCAAGAATGTGAAATCTTTGATGTTTAGGGTATCGACTTTATGGGGCCATTCCCTTCTTCTAAAGGAAACAAATACATCCTTGTAGCCGTTGACTACGTCTCCAAATGGGTTGAAGCCAAAGCTTTACCCACTAATGACTCAAGGGTGGTTTGTAACTTTTTGAAATCGCTATTCGCTAGATTCGGTATGCCTCGTGCCATTATTAGTGATCGCGGGACTCATTTTTGCAATGACCAATTTGCTAGAGTCACGGATAAGTACGGTGTAAATCATCGTCTTTCCACCGCCTACCACCCACAAACTAATGGCCAGGCTGAAATCTCTAACCGAGGATTAAAGCGAATTCTTGAAAGAACCGTGGGAGAGCATCGTGCCTCATGGGCTGATAAACTTGATGATGCTTTGTTGGCTTTTCGTACCGCTTACAAGACTCCGATTGGTTGTACACCATATCGTCTCGTGTACGGAAAAGCGTGCCACCTCCCCATTGAGTTGGAGCACAAGGCTTACTGGGCCTTGAAGTGGGCTAATTTCGATATCAACAAAGCCGGTGACCTACGCAAGATCCAACTCAATGAGCTGAATGAACTCCGTAATGATGCTTATGAAAATTCTTTGATCTATAAGGAAAATACTAAGCTCATTCACGACTCTAAGATTAAGAACCAATAGTTCCAAGTTGGAGACAAAGTTTTACTCTTTACCTCTCGGTTGAGAATCTTTTCGGGCAAGCTGAAATCTCGTAGGTCTGGCCCATTCACCATTGCCCAAATTTTTCCATATGGTACTCTCGAGCTCGCTCAACCTAATGGACCTAATTTTAAGGTGAATGGCCAACGAGTGAAGTTGTACTTTGGTGAGGACATCTCTCAGGAGATGATTCCATCCCTCACCACGTTCCCCATGAACTAATTTTGGGTCGAGTCAGGCTTGTGACTCGGTTATAAAAAACAAGCGCTCCTCGGGAGGCAGCCCGAGTATCTATCCTTTTCTGCTTTAACCTCCTAAGTGTAGGAGGACCTATATAGGTGTTGGTATTTGTGTGGTGATGTGATTACAGGGATGAATGCACTTTTGGAACCTTTGAAGAACCGTGCTCCCGTGTTATCCGAAATCCGGTTCTATCTCTCAACTATCATGATTCAGTTTTCTTCATACTCACATTCGAAATTGATCACTTTAGTCGTCTCTTCCTTAGCTTGATTTAACCAACGTGCACAATGTCATAAGTGTAGGGGAGATTTTTCACACATGCTTAACCATTGAGGACAATGTTTATCTTAAGTGTAGGGGGACTTCTATCAAAGTTTTAAGTGGACTTTTCCATGAAAATACCTTCATTTAACCCAAAAATCATCTTTGTCAACATTTTTCAAAATTTTTATTAACTTTGGCCATTTAGTCGTAATTTTTAAATTTTTATCGTGGCTTTCATATGTACATATCCCGCAATAAAGTCAAAAAAATATTAATAAAGTGGTGTAGCTAGTTTAGAAGTATTTGACATATTAGGCCGGTTGCGATTATTTTGACTCAACCCGAATAGACTAATCCAAGTTTATTCTAGCTAGTATCCTTAACCATTTAGACCTTAATTGGTTTATTAGGCTAAGCATCCACGAGTCTCATTACTTGAGATTTTAAATTCTGGAGAACGAGAAATGATAGAGTCAATTATAAGTCGGTATTCTTACACAAGCTCACTTGGTGTAATTATTTGCCTATTCTCCCATCGCTTGCTAATAATTTATCTGCAATAAGTAAGGTCGTACGATTTGAAAAGTTACTTAGCTTCTAGCCCAAGATCGTTTAAAAGTTGCTAGGTAATGATAAGAGTTCATAGCCAAGGTGATGAGATGGCATTTATACATGATCTCGTCGTTCTTTTCGGGCTTTAAATGCATAAAAATGTCATAATATACCATATATATGCTTGTGTTTTTTACTTGTGTATTTTAGGTATGGATATCGTGAAGAAGACAAAAGATCACAAGTTACAAGGAAAAATGGACACGAGAAACGAAGCCGTACAAAGAACCGGGCCCTAATTCATGGAATATTCAACAATTATCCTTGAAGACTTAAAGATGTGCAAGATTGATCCTCATTTATTTAAGAAATGACACTTAAAACCCTTGTATATTAATAATTACAAGTTTGGTCCCTTAAGTTTGTCAAAATTACACAAAAGGTCCCTCAACTTTGAAGAAATGGCAAGATTAGTCCCTCAACAATTTCAAATTGTCAATTATGGTCCCTCATCAAGCCAAAGATACATTGAAGACCTTTGAAGATCAACATTGTCCTAAATTAGCCCTTGAAATATGCAAAAGTGTCAAAAATAACCCTTGAAACACTTTTTGGAAAGTTTGTGCCAAAACTGCCAAGTTGTGAAAGAAGAAAACAAAGGGAATACGTTTTGTTTGCAAAATAAACTTGATATACAACTTTTCCCAAAACACAAGGACCCAAACTGCCAATTCAAAATTTTAAATCCCTAAAAATGCGCCAAACACTTACTGTTGGGATTTTTACCAGGCAAGAACAAGTTTTTACCCATGATCAAAAAGGAGTAAAACAAAGGGGAAATCAAAATTGAGTAATCCCACGTGTGATTCACATCACCTCAATCACATCCCACACCTTAAACCCCAAATCCCACTACCAGAATGATACCCCCATCCCCACTCACAATACGACACTTGGCACTTGATCCTTACTTGGAAAAATCAAGGGCTGTAATAACTGGCTTTTGGCCCGTATAAAAATTAAAGTTCTTTGTCGTGTGTCTAATCGATATGATCTAGGTTCTCTATGTGACTCAGTTTAATTTTGGTGGAACAAAGATGTGTCGTTGTAGTTTTTTTTTAAATTAAAAGTGCGAAACGATTAAAGTAAATGACTTGAAAGTAAATCTAAGTCTAATTAAAATAATGGGCAAGTATTTAAAAACGTGACTGAAATTAAAGGGCACTAAAGTAACTAACGCAAACTTAAAGCTAACTAAGGCAATCTTAAAACGCAACTAAAACTTAAACTAAGGCAAGGCTAAAATAAGGCTGAGACAAATAATCTTAAAGTGCAATTAAATAAAAAGGAGGGAAAAATAAAACTTGAAAATAAAGGACAGAAATTTAAAAGCAGATAATAACAAAAACCTGTAAGAATCCTTGATTCGGAAGTTCAAAACTTCCGAATGAACTGGCTTGACTCGGAACTTTTTGAGTTCCGAATGAAGCAGTCTTGAGTCGGAAGTTCCCAATCCCCAAAAGCCTTGATTCGGAACTTTTAAAGTTCCGAATGAAGCTACCTTGAGTCGGAAGTTTGGTGTTGATCCGGAAGTTCGTTCGGAAGAATTGAGTCGGAAGTTCATCCGGAAGTATTGATCCGGAACTTTTAAAGTTCCGAATTAATTGCTTCATCCGGAACTTCTTTAGTTCCGAATGAAGGTCTTGACTCGGAAGTTTTTGCTGATCCGGAACTTTTGTTGATCCGGAAGTTTTCGTCCGGAACTTCGTTCGGGAGTATTGACTTGGAACGTTTGAGTTCCGAATGAACACTCTTGATCCGGAACTTTGAATGTTCCTGATGAAACCCCTTGGTTCGGAACTTTGGAGTTCCGAATGAACAGCTTTTCTCTTCTCTTTGGTTCGGAAGTGTTCCTAGGAACACAGAAACACAAACAAACACTCCCGAAGAACAAGGGAATCACAGATACACGAATCTAACAACAAATTTAACCAAAATCAAACAAACTATTTAATCAAACTAATAGCGAAACATCAATAATCATAAACAAACAATTTAAATCAACAAAACAAACAAACTTAACCACAATAATTAAAAACCCACTTGATCAAAATAAAGACATGAACATAAACACAAACATAAACATAAAAAATCAAAGATTTAGAAAGGTAGATGAGAGATTAACAAGATAAAGTAAAGATTGACAATAATTAAATGGAAACTTACTTGAAATTAAATGAATTTAAGGTGCAAGACAAGGTAATTAAATTGACAAGTATTTAAATGACAAGGTAATTAAAAGTGGAAGACTAATTGTCACACTTAGCCAACAAGGAAAATGATTAACAACTAATGACTATTTATAGGGGAGGATTAAGGAAGCTTCCTCCCCTCTTTCCTTTTCTCTTAATTACAAGCTTAAGTCCTTCTTTCTTTAATCATCATTAATTGCATGCTTAGTCCTTTTATTCTAATCTTCTTTAAACTTGGACTTAAAGGACTTTTGGCTTCGGGATTTCTTTGAACACGTCTTTAAATTCTTCAATAAAATAGACTTGAATTCTTCGGCTTTTGATAAACTTCCGTCTTTTGACTTTTTCTTCGATAAATCTTCAGAATTGGTCTTAGAGTTCCGTTCTTTTTGAACTCTTGACTTCTTGACTTCGTCTTTCATCTTTTTCTTCAATAAAAGTCCGTAAATGCCCGTGAATATCCGTGTTTTATCCACTTTTCACAATTTCGTCCTAAATCACAACAAAAACACAAACCACGCATAATTCCGACATAAAAGACATAAAATACACGTTTTGGCTCGGTTATTATTGTAATTAAGTGGTAGAAATGATGTGTGTTTACACACATATCAAATCCCCTACACTTGACCATTCCAATGTCCTCATGCAATGCATTAGTTACAAAGCAAGATTACACTTTTCATCATAATTAATCCACGTTGGCCTTTATTAAAGAGATAGAAAATTAAAAACGTACAAAATAAGGAAATCAAAAGCATACCTTGGGTTTTGGAAATGTCATGAATAATCATCATCCTCAATTTTTCACTTTCTCCAAACCAAGCTTAAAAACGAGATCATTGTTATTATAAGTTAGCAAACTATCACGAACTCATGTGGGTCAATTATTCACTTAGACTCCCTTATTCCTAGGTGTATCTCTTATATTTTATTATTGTCTTGAATGATCACGAGGATGCATTTTTGATTTATTTCGATAGTTATTAAGTCTGAAAATAAGGTGAACGATTTAATCAATAGTTAGCTAAAGGACAAAATCTTTTAAAACTGCTTCTCGGGACCTCATAAAGTTCATATCTTGGCATAACTCGCTTCGCGATTTGAGACCTTTCTCGGACCGATATTTGGCAGCGACTTCATACTTCAAACCTTGAGAGACGTTCATGAAATAATGGCCTTCTCTTCATAATAGGAATTTCTTCACTTGAAGTTTTGAGAGATTCATACTTGGACTACGACTTCTTCATTTTTCTCCAATCTTTATTTTGGACTTTGATATACAACGATCCGCCTCCTTTTATGACTTGGATCTATTTATCCTCATACCTTGTTAGGGTCTTTTCGGATACACTTCTCCATGACTTTTGGGGAGTATTTGCTGTTCGTCGTGTGTCTCGATCCTTCATATTGATTTTCGATAAATGATTCTTCACATCACTTTTGGATCTTTAGCAACAAAATATAGCCCTCATGCCTTGTTAGGGCCTTTTCGGACTCGCCAATCTTCGCATCCCGCTTCAATAAGTTATGCCTTGGCTATGAACTCTAATCCATACCGAGCAACTTTTAAACGATATTGGGCTAGAAGCTAAGTAACTTTTCAAATCGTACAACCTTATTTATTAGCAGATAAATTTATTAGCAAGCGATGGGAGAATAGGCTCATAATTAACTCACATAAATTCACGAAAGAATACCGAACTTATAATTGGCTCTATCATCTCTCGTTCTCCACAGTTTAAAATCTCAAGTAATGAGACTCGTGGATACTTAGCCTATTAAATCAAAGTTTTGGGTTTTCGAGTCGCCTATAGGATCTTGCAAATTCTTAGACTTTTTCAAGTTTAGAAATCGCATTTTAAAGTTCCCTTGATAAACGACTCTCTAGGATCAATTATAGGAACTTGTGAAAAGTTCTTGTTCTTAACCCGTGAGAGTTAAGACTTTCGCGTTTTATAGCTCCCTATATAAAAGCCTAGCAAAACTCGACTTAAACACGTTAAGTGTACTAGCTAGAGCAGACTTAGATAAGTAAACTCGGATTGAGTCAAAAGATTCACAACGTTTTGAAAATTAAAACCACTTTATTAAACATTTATTCTAGCAAAGAAAGAAAATAACTATACAAAGGGAAAAACTAATAGGCCAAAATAGATCAACAATTTTGAAAAATGTCGAAAAATTGATTTTCCGGTTAAAATGAGGACAAATGCAAGGAAAAGACCACTTAACTTCGATAGAAGTCCCCCTACACTTAAGATAAACATTGTCCTCAATGTTTAAGCATGTGGGAGTAAACTCCCCTACACTTAGGACATTGTGCACTTTGTTTAAATCTCGCTAAGGGAAAGGACAACTAAAGAGATTCCTATTTTAATATTGAGTAAATATAAAATAGTGAATCGAAAAGAGTTTAGGATAGAACCGGGATAATGGAACACGGAATCACGGGTCGTCAAGAATCATCAAGAGTAGATCAGTGAAGCTCGAATCCCTGATTATAAGAAGTGAGGAGAGGGAATAGCAAACCAAAGGGTCCCCCCTACACTTAGGATAAAGAAAGCTAAAAGATAGATGCATGGGTTGCCTCCCAAGAAGCGCTTGGTTTTTGTTAACCGAGTCATGAGCCTGACTCGACCTTGATCATCAATGGAAGAAACATGAAACATATCCACCAGGATCAAAGACGTAGTTTTCATCAGCAAATAACACAAGCTTAAGGCGAACAAGGCAAGCCAAAGAAGAGTAGGCAAGGTTCCCTTAAGCAGTGATGGAGCACGGTGGAAGCAAGGATGAAGTGGTGCAAGCATGTCTTCAAACTTTCCAAAGATTTTTCCTTTTATTTCATCAGGTGGATACTGAGATGGCTTAAAGACTTCAATACCGGGGTTGAACACCTTTTCCTTTAAGGGAAAATAACACTCAGGCTCAGTAGAGTGTGAAGAAGATCCGCAAGAAGCACAACCTCGTCCTCAGAAGGGGGACAAAGAGGTGTCAAATCATATGTGCAACGGATATTAGTGTCAACTGGTTTCTTCTCCTTTGACAGAATGTTCTTCAAATCCAAAGTAGGATCAAGACGATAATCTTCAAAGTCATAAGGAGGAGCATCACTCTCATGAGGGAAGTAAGTGTTGAGAAATTCAGAGAAGTCTTCCTCAAATGAGTAATCGTCCAAAATAGGATCGAGTGATGGCGGTGGAGGATCTTCATCATGTGAAGAATCGCTCGAAAGAGTATCAGCCTCATCAAAATCATCATATGTGGGCAGCTCGGGATACTCAGAAGTACAATCATCAAAATCATCCGAATCTGAGCTAGAATCATCATCATAAGCATCAAAGACCGGTGGAGAATCATAAATGGGAGAAGCTGCCAAAGTAGGGAGAGAATCATCCACATCATCTTGAAAAAGTAGATTAACAGTGGAAGACTCGAATAGAGGATTGTTGTAGACGACAAAGTCCTCATGCAAATTAATCATATTCACTGATTCTCGTCCATAGTATTTGCCTGTAAGCTTCCCCATTTTGAAAATTTGTGAGTCATTCCCAACTCTTAAGATTAACTCACCTTCGGCAACATCCACTAAAGCACGTCCGGTTCTCAAGAATGGCTGACCAAGTATTAAAGGAATACGAGGGTCCATTTCATAATTAACTACGACAAAATCGACCGGGAAAGTAAATGCGCCAACTTTAATGAACACGTCTTCGGCTATACCAACGGGGTAAGCGAGAGTGCGATTTGTAAGTTCGAGAGTCATCTTTGTTGGAGTGCGGTCGGGCAATGATAGTGTTTTCCAAACACTCAGTGGCATCAAATTAATACTAGCCCCGAGATCAGCAAGGGCAGTAAATTCTTCAGTTTTGTTGAACACGCAAGGCAACACGAAACGACCAGGATCTCCTAGCTTTTCCGGAAGTTCTTTAAGAATAACTGCAGAGCATTTTTCATTTAAGCGTGTGTTGGCGAGTTCAATCAGCTTCTCCTTCTTGTTAAGAAATTCCTTAAATGCTTTAACAAATTTGGGCATGAGGACATGTGCTTCAAGAAAACTAATGCTAAAGCCCATTTGAGAAATCATATTGATATATTTTGTCACTTGAGAGTCCTCATTTGTTAGATCGTTGGTCTTGCCTAAGCGAGAAGGGTATGGGATTTTGGGTTTATAGGTGGAAGGTGAAGGTATAGTTGGTAAAGGTTGAGATGTTGAAGGATCCTTCCGAGATACATCGTCATGACAAGGCAGAGACGGTAATGGTGCACTAATACTAGGTGTAGGAGGAGTAGGGATACATGGTGGTGGAGGAGGTGTAGATGATGGGGGTGGGATTGGTGGTCCTACGATGGTGACTCCACTACGAGTAGTAATAGCACTCACATTAGCTCGCGGATTAGTGACGGTGTTTGAAGGTAGAGAACTTGAAGTAGAAGGTTGAGTGGCGGGCAAGAAACTAGCCAACAGATTCTTTAATTCAGTCGTTTGAGTGCTGAAGGAGGAATGAATATTATCGCGAACCTCGGTTCTAATGTCATTACCTTGCTTCATGATATCTCCTTTCAAATTGATTATTTGGCTCTGTAGATTCTTGATTTGCTCACCTTGATTTCTCATGCTGGCTTCAACATCGGGATTAATGGGTGGGGTTTGTTGGGTGGGTGGTTGATAAGGGTTAGAAGCTCTTGGTGGGATTTGGTTGCTTCTATTGTAGTTGTTGGCGGGGTTTTGGTTTTGAGGAGAAAAACAGGGTGAAAGGTAATTGTTGGAACGGTAACTCAGCAGATTTCTATCCCCTTGTTGTCTAGCTTGGTAATTTTCCGGTGAATAATTACCATAAGCAGCATACACATTTTCCGGATTTCCTTGAGTAGAAGGACAATCGGTGTATGAGTGAGGACCGCCACATGTTTCACAAGGATTAGCAACCGCTTTAACTTGTTGTTGTTGGTTTGCAGCGAGAAGCGTAATACTTTTGCTCATTTTAGTCATCGTGCGGGTGAGTTCGGTCATCTCAGGGTTTGCTGAGGTGGAGGAAACATTGGCTCTCGGGTTGTTCCTTGAAGAAGCATAGGAATCCCAGTTTTTGTGGTGAGTAGTCATGTTCTCAATTAGCTCTCTACACTCCTCGGGTCTCCTTTTCATGAATGTGCCACCGGCGGCTGCTTTGATCGTATCACGATCTCGAAAAGTCAAACCGTTGTAGAAAGTATCAATTAAGGTCACAGGGAGCATATTGTGGTTTGGACATCTATCGATCAAGACATTATATCTCTCCCAAGCATCAAAAAGAGATTCATCGGGATCTTGCATGAAACCGCTGATCTGATTGCGAAGGCTCGTGACCATGGATGGTGGAAAGTAGCGCGACAAAAAGCGTTGAGTCATATCTTCCCAAGTGTGAATAGAATTCTTCGGGAGACGATCAAACCATTTCTCGGCATGATGTAATAAAGTATGTGGAAAGAGTTGTAGGCGAAGTTCATCCATTGTGGCACCAGCCAACTTCATGCTTTGGGTGATTGTAATGAACTTGTCGAGGTGTTTGTTGGCATCATCATCAGGCAATCCACGGAATGGGTTTGTTTGTACTTGATGAATCATGTGGTGCTTCAACAAAAACTCAGGAGCGTTGATTTGCATCGGCGCAATCGGTCCTCCTCGTCCAAACATGGTTGGTTGACAAAGTTCCTCCATGGTCCGAAGATCGGGCTGTGGAAGAACATTGTTGTTATTATTGAGGTGCGGTGGAATATTATTGTTGTTAACACCTGACATATCTAAATCTTCTTGAGGCTCGGGCTCTTGATAATTAGAAGATCTAGTACGCATACACCAGAAAATGCAAAAGAAAACAAAACCGAACACAAAGACAATATATATACAGAATAAAGATAAAATCTTTTTGGATTTTTGAAATTTTTAATTTTTATGATTTTTTGAATTTTTTAGGCAAGAAAAATAACGCTCACAAGTGAACGGATCCCAAAAAGCAACGCGTCTCTCACAGAAAACCGTTAATCTTTACGAAAAAGCCGGCAGCGGCGCCATTTGATAACTGGCTTTTGGCCCGTATAAAAATAAAAGTTCTTTGTCGTGTGTCTAATCGAACTGATCTAGGTTCTCTATGTGACTCAGTTTAATTTTGGTGGAACAAAGATGTGTCGTTGTAGTTTTTTTTTAAAATTAAAAGTGCGAAACGATTAAAGTAAATGACTTGAAAGTAAATCTAAGTCTAATTAAAATAATGGGCAAGTATTTAAAAACGTGACTGAAATTAAAGGGCACTAAAGTAACTAACGCAAACTTAAAGCTAACTAAGGCAATCTTAAAACGCAACTAGAACTTAAACTAAGGCAAGGCTAAAATAAGGCTGAGACAAATAATCTTAAAGTGCAATTAAATAAAAAGGAGGGAAAAATAAAACTTGAAAATAAAGGACAGAAATTTAAAAGCAGATAATAACAAAAACCTGTAAGAATCCTTGATTCGGAAGTTCAAAACTTCCGAATGAACTGGCTTGACTCGAAACTTTTTGAGTTCCGAATGAAGCAGTCTTGAGTCGGAAGTTCCCAATCCCCAAAAGCCTTGATTCGGAACTTTTAAAGTTCCGAATGAAGCTACCTTGAGTCGGAAGTTTGGTGTTGATCCGGAAGTTCGTTCGGAAGAATTGAGTCGGAAGTTCGTCCGAAAGTATTGATCCGGAACTTTTAAAGTTCCGAATGAATTTCTTGATCCGGAACTTTTTTAGTTCCGAATGAAGGTCTTGACTCGGAAGTTTTTGCTGATCCGGAACTTTTGTTGATCCGGAAGTTTTCGTCCGGAACTTCGTTCGGAAGTATTGACTTGGAACTTTTGAGTTCCGAATGAACACTCTTGATCCGGAACTTTGAATGTTCCGGATGAAACCCCTTGGTTCGGAACTTTGGAGTTCCGAATGAACAGCTTTTCTCTTCTCTTTGGTTCGGAAGTTTTCCTGGGAACACAGAAACACAAACAAACACTCCCGAAGAACAAGGGAATCACAGATACACAAATCTAACAACAAATTTAACAAAAATCAAACAAACTATTTAATCAAACTAATAGCGAAACATCAATAATCATAAACAAACAATTTAAATCAACAAAACAAACAAATTTAACCACAATAATTAAAAACCCACTTGATCAAAATAAAGACATGAACATAAACACAAACATAAACATAAAAAGTCAAAAATTTAGAAAGGTAGATGAGAGATTAACAAGATAAAGTAAAGATTGACAATAATTAAATGGAAACTTACTTGAAATTAAATGAATTTAAGGTGCAAGACAAGGTAATTAAATTGACAAGTATTTAAATGACAAGGTAATTAAAAGTGGAAGACTAATTGTCACACTTAGCCAACAAGAAAAATGATTAACAACTAATGACTATTTATAGGGGAGGATTAAGGAAGCTTCCTCCCCTCTTTCCTTTTCTCTTAATTACAAGCTTAAGTCCTTCTTTCTTTAATCTTCATTAATTGCATGCTTAGTCCTTTTCTTCTAATCTTCTTTAAACTTGGACTTAAAGGACTTTTGGCTTCGGGATTTCTTTGAACTCGTCTTTAAATTCTTCAATAAAATAGACTTGAATTCTTCGGCTTTTGATAAACTTCCGTCTTTTGACTTTTTCTTCGATAAATCTTCAGAATTGGTCTTGGACTTCCGTTCTTTTTGCACTCTTGACTTCTTGACTTCTTCTTTCATCTTTTTCTTCAATAAAAGTCCGTAAATGCCCGTGAATATCCGTGTTTTCTCCACTTTTCACAATTTCGTCCTAAATCACAACAAAAACACAAACCACGCATAATTCCGACATAAAAGACATAAAATACACGTTTTGGCTCGGTTATTATTGTAATTAAGTGGTAGAAAAGATGTGTGTTTACACACGTATCAGGCTGCAAATCATTACTTGGTCCCTAAGCACTCAACAAACGTCCATGATTCTCCCAAAACAGCTGGCAACACACCTAGAAGGTTCTGCAAGGATAGAATAGGAATTTCAGTTGCTAGGGTTTGTGAATAGTGTTTAGCCAGGCATTTGCCTATAAAAGGAGACCTCAACATGTGAGAGTCCCTTTGTTCCATTTTTAGGCTATTATCTTTGTAATTCCTTTTTAAGTTTAAATAAAATTTGAATTTCTGAAATTTTGAAATCTCTTTTTGATTTAATTAAAAGTTTGGTGTTTGAGTAGCCTAATTCTGAGTTCCATTTGATTGATTAGACCTTCCTTAACCTTGTGGTTAAGGCACGTCTAGGTTTTCAAGGTTTTCAAGGTTCAAAGGCCTTGAAATCCTTGTTTCTGATTTTTGGCTTATATTGTGTACTAACCCTTAGCCATAAGCCTTGAGCTCCTTCAAGCTTGTTGACACCAAGCCTGAGAAGGGTTCTAAGCCTTTAGTTGCGTTTGTTTGTTGCTTGTGTTGAAGACATATCATAATCAAAGCCTTGTTCTGCTTTGAACATCAGCAGGCTTTGATCATCTTTGTTGAAGTACCTTGGTCTTGTTCTAGTTGTTGAACAAGGTCCAAGGAGCATAGCTGGCCTTCCTAGGATGTTGTGGAAGGCAGGTATAATCTCTTGGTTAAGATTCCCTTAAAAATTTCATGTTTATGACTGTTTTGAATTTGGTGCTTTGATTTTGAGTATTTGTGTTTATGCTGGTGATTTTTGAGTTTGATTGTGTTAGTTGCTATCTAGGAAGTGTTTTTGATCATTAAAATTAGTAGGTTATTAGTTTAAATCACAAGTTCCTTTGTTAAGTGGAAGATTAAGGAGTGTTTGGGTCTACTGCTTGTATTGGAGTTGTGGTTTGCTAAGCTGTTGTTTGTTATGTGCAAGTGTTGGTATTTGCTTGTTAGGTGTATTTGTTCATCTGTTTGCAGGTTTTGTGAGTTTGAACACATAGATTCATAATTTGGCTATAAAATCTTAAAAACTTGGTAAAATTGGCTAGGATTTTGAGGACACCTAGATCTAAGCTTAGGCTAGGGCTAACAAGTGCTAAATCTGAGTTGATCACACCAGGGAAGAAGGATTTGAGGCTTGAAATTGGATCAAGTGTCAAGTAGTTCAGCAAAACTTGTCTACATATTGTTCATTGTTGATCAGAAACATTTTGTGCTTTGATCTTGTTGATTACTTTGATTCAGTGTTTGATTCTTGTTGCTTTTTGTTTATTCATAGTTTATATAGCTTGTGTATGCATCTTGTTAAGTTTGGTTGGCTTATTCAGTCTAAATCTGCTTATTAAGTGCTTAACTGCTTATTTCCATATCTGGTGCATATCTGGTGACTGTTTGGCTTATTGTGGCTTATTGTGTGGACCAATTTGTGATTTTCTTGTTGCTATTGACTCCTTGTGATTCATTGATGACAAGGGTTCCTTTGTTTCCAATTGAATCAAACCAGAACTCTCAAATAAGCTTGGTCAAATAGTCAAAGCAGTGGGAACTCCTTTCCCTTGCTAGTTGCCACTGATAGTGTAAAATTGGGTTCAGCTTATCATTAAGCTATAATAGCTTATTCCAACCAGAAACAACTTTGTTTTTGTAATAGGTGCTCATATATTGACCCATCTATTCATACTGGAGCATTTGGTGGGTTGACTTTAGGGTTTGACTAGAAAACCAACTCCATTGACTTTTACATAAGTTCATTTGTGCTTATTCTGGCTTATTGGTTGTGCTTATTAGATTTTTGTTGATTGATTTGGCTTATTGAGTCCATTTGAAATCTTTTGCAAGTTGAATCAAGTTCTGAGGTGCCCTAAATCTCTAAAACGACTATTTTGTCTTTTAGTGAAATATTACTTTGCTTATTTATGGCTTATTGAGTGAGCTTTTTCAAAATTTCTTTTTACAGATCTCATAAGCATCCCAAAAGAAGGTTGTGTGTCAAATTAGAGCTTATGGCATTAGCTTATGGCTTAATGGGCTGAAAGCCCAATAAGAATAAGTTGAGTGTTAAATAAGTTGTGATAAGCTCATATTCAGCTTTTGGGCCATTAGAGTTTTGTTCTTAGAATTGAATTTTATGTCAGATAGGGCTTTTCCAAGTCAATTGGGCCAAGTTTGACTTTTTGGGCCCAAAAGCCCAATTTGGTTGACTGTTTTTGGTTTTGGCCCATTTTTGGGCCCAATAGGGGTATTTTGGTAATTTCACTTTGATTTTCTGATTATTTAGGTCAAAATAAACTAGTTTGCAATTTTTTAGAATTTTTTATAATTTTTGGATTTTTAATATTATTTTATTATTATTTTATTATTATTTTTAAAATTTCACATTTTCCAACTTTTTACATTTTTCTTATGTTTAATACATTAAAATAGGAATTTAGCAACTTTAGAATAATTTTATCTCTTTTAGATCAATTTTTATAATTATTTTAAGTTTTAATAGTTTTTAAATCATTTTAAATAGTTTTTACTAGTTTAAAATTTTCTAAAAATAGTTTTTAATCTTTTTAGGTCATTTTAGAGGTTTACCAATTGAAAAATCTTTATTTGGGCTTTTTGATAATTTATTTGATTTTTAGGGCTTTAATTAGCATTTAAAAATTAAATATTTAATTATTTAAAAGGTTTGAAAAAGTTTTGAGCATTGGTAAACTCTTAGTTTATTTATTTTGATTTTGGTAATTTTTGGAATTAATTTTTATTATTGTGATTTTTAAGGTTCTACGTTTTAACTTTCTAGTAGTACTTATTTCTATTTTTTTTCGACTTCGTCATCTTCTTTTCTCATCCCCTTCTAAACCAATCATTAATCACAAACATTTAACAAATTTCTCACACACATATACCTCCTTGGGAAACGAACTTTCATACCTTAAGGGTCATTAGTGTTGATTTTCCTAAATCATCACTCGATACTTACCGCTTTTACGTCTTTTTCCTAAAAGGTCGTATTTTACCACAATCATTTTGGCGTCGCTGCCGGGGAGGTGTGTCGTGATTAATTTGCATTGTTATTTTTAATATTAACCAAAATAGTATTTGTATTAGTAGAAATCTACTAATACGTATTATCGGTTTTTCCTGGTTTTTCTTGTACAAATATTATTACTATATTGTATTAAGTATCACAATAAATTCACAATATCTCCAAAAGTGTGAAAACACAACCTTAATTGGGATTTCATCACTTAATTATTGTATTCGAATCTCAAACAAAAAGAAAAAGGCAAAAATAGATAAATACTTTCGTGAAGCTCGATTTTGAAAAATACAAACTATAAGGTGGGTATAAGGCGGGTATTATAAAATATACCGTAAGGAAAAAGGCTCTTAAGTGCTTCGCGCCGCCTCGTTTCCCCGCTTGCTTGTGAGTATTTTGAGATTGAAGGCTAATCGATGGTTTTGCCGCCCAAGGTATTATTACGTATAATATATTTGCTTGGTTTCTTTGTGATTAAAACCTCTTGAACAATTTGGTTTTCACCAAAGTTCTAAAGTCATTCGAAGGCGTTCACTCCACGTGATCGTTTTCATTCCTTTGAGGCTTCTTTAATCGAGTTTGATTCGAGGAGAGATTTTGTAGATTGTTGTCTACGAAGATACACCAAAATCCAAAAAAATTAAATATCATCAAAAACACAAAAAAATTGAAAATCCACAAAACACCCAAAAAGAATCTTCTTTGCTCACCTCCCATTCTTCGTGAAGTTTATGATCACTCGTAATCAAGCAAAACGAGCTCGTAAACGACTTCAAAAGCAAGCCAATCAAGAGACGTTGATTGAAGAACAACCTCCAATTGTTGAACCTATTGTAGAACAAGAAGTCGTCATGGCTAATCGTACTATGATGGAGTTGCTACAAGCACCCACCGAGGGTTTTGGAGAGGCTATTGTGATTCCCGCCATCCTTGCAGAGAATTTCGAGATTAAGACGGGTTTAATGTCAATGTTGCAAGCAAATAAGTTTAGAGGTCACGAGAAAGACAACCCGCATTACCATATTAGGAATTTTAACCGTCTCACCGCCACTAGCAAGTTTAAGGATGATCCACATGACGCCATTAAGATGATGTTGTTTCCATACTCGTTAGATGGACCCGCAAAAATTTGGCTTGAGAAAGAACCGCCAAATTCGATTTTGACATGGGCCGATCTCGTTTCTAAGTTTGTGAACAAGTTTTTTCCACCATCTAAAACAACACACTTGAAAAATGAGATTTCACGATTTGTGCAAATAAATAATGAAAGTTTTTCAATGGCATGGGAACGCTTTAAAGAAATGTTACACGAATGTCCACACCATGATTTTACGGAATTACATCAAGTTGATACTTTTTATAATGGGCTTAATGATCATGAACGAGATTATTTGAATGCCGTCGCGGGTGGTAATTTTTTGTGCAAGACGACAAATGAGGCTTTACAAATCATCGAGAATAGATCTAAGGTTTATAGCCCTCGTAACACACCGAGTGTTGCCAATTTGGGTTCGTCATCATCGTCACAATCGTCTCGTAGCATTAATGCCTTACATGATGAAGCTAATGAGGAAAATCGGTTTTTGATAGATTTGCTAATCTTATGTCCCATTGGAAGGCTCAAGAAGCTTCCAATTCCGCTTCGGTTAAAGCGGTTGCTAAGAGTTTTTTATCTTGTGGAGGAGCTCATGATCTTTCCGAGTGCATTACTGCGGATGGTAACACTTCGAGTGCTTATGTAGAAACGGGAACTTACAACCAAAACGGTCAAGGTTCCCGCCAAAATCAAGCTCCGCCAAATCAAAATGTTAACAATTATCGAAACAACAACCAAGGTAATTACCAAGGCAATTCACGCAATTACAACAAAGGGAATTATCAAAATGGGAATGGACAAATTTCTAATCAAAACCAAAACCGTGATTTTCAAAACACTACACAAGGTTTTCAAAATGATCACACTAAAAATTTGCAAGGAGAATTTTTGGATTATGCTAAAGCAAATGATGCTAAATTTGATAATATGCAACGTGAGATGATTAGCTTAAGATCCGAGTTGAAAAATGAGTTAAAAATGAACTTGCTAATGAACTTAAAACTCATGCAAACAAAATGGAAGGAAATGTCCAACGTCTTCAACAAAATCAACAAAAGATGGAATTAGGACAACATGAGATTAAGCAAGAGTTATTAAAGCGGATGCTAGGCAATCAAAATTTGAGGACCGAATGGCTAAGATGTTTGAAGCAATCATGTGTAAACCCTCTTCCTCGGGTGGTCTTCCTAGTTATACCATTGCAAACCCGAAGGGAGAAATGAAGGTTATTACTACACGAAGTGGTAAAACTTTCAAGGAACCAATCTCTCGTCCAAGTACTTCTACGGAGAAGGAAATCGAGAACGAACCCGAGGTGATGGTCGAAAAGGAGCACATTACAATCCCACGAAGTACTGCTCATACCACACCTACGGTTGAACCAATACCAATTGTGGAACCCGAGTTTCCAAGGCCGTTTCCTAATGACCAACCCACACCACCTTTACCCTACCCTTCGAGACGAAACAAAGAGAAATTGCAAGAACGTAACAAACAACAAATCGAGCTTTTTATAAAAATGTTTCAACAAGTGCATTTTGATGTGAGTTTAGCTGACGCATTGTTATATATGCCTCGTTTCGCTTCCACTTTTAAAAGTATGATGAGCGATAATGAAAAGGTTTCAAAGCTTGCTAATTGTTCTTCGGTTTATCTTAACCGCATACCGGAAAAAGTTTGTGACCCCGGAAAGTTTCTCATTCCTTGTGACATACAAGATATGAAAGAATGCCTCGCCTTGGCCGATCTTGGTGCGAGCATTAATTCGATGCCATTTTCCATTTGGAAATCGCTTTCGCTTCCGGCTCTCATTCCTTCGAACATGTCCATCGAGATGGCCGATCATTCTACGATCATGGCATGTGGAGTTGCTGAAGATGTTTTCGTGAAAGTGGGAAAGTTCTACTATGCCGTTGATTTTATAGTAGTTGACATCCCCGCGGATCCTCAAGTTCCTCTAATTTTAGGTCGTTCATTTTTAGACACTTCGAGATCGCTTATCGATGTTCATGCGAGAACTATCACTTTGAGATTCAACGCAGAGGAACTTGTTATAAACGCTACTCAAAACTCAAAACCTTCTCATGTTTATGCAATCGCTACCATCAATCACATTGACATCGTTGATGTGGTTTGCGATGAGTTTTCACAAGAAGTGTTAGGTTTTTCCGATAGCTCGTCAAGTGGCAATCCCACTATTTTGGATCCGATTCTTGCTAATTCCACACCAAATCTCACTCCATTCCAAGGAGGCGATCTCACTTCAAATGAAATCGACAATGAAGATGAGGTGTTGATTAGTGATGATACTTCTATTCCACCATTTATTTCGCCGATGGAAGTTATGAGTGTTGAACCAAAATCTTCAATTGAGGAACCACCTATCCTTGAATTGAAAGATCTTCCTTCTCACCTTGAATACGCATTCTTGGAAGGTGATGACAAGTTGCCGGTTATTATTGCAAAAGGTCTTGCCAATGATGAGAAAACCGAGCTCTTGAAAGTTCTTAAGGCTCATAAAGGGGCAATTACGTGGAAAATATCCGACATTAAGTGTATTGACCCAAAATTTTGTACTCACAAGATTTTAATGGAGGAGGACTACAAACCCGCAATTCAAAGTCAAAGAAGGGTGAATCCCAAAATTCACGATGTCATTAAAAAGGAGGTCCTTAAACTCCTTGACGCGGGAATGATTTATCCTATATCCGATAGCCCATGGGTGAGCCCAATCCATTGTGTCCCTAAAAAGGGAGGAATGACCGTTGTGCCTAATGAAAACAACGAGTTAATTCCCACTCGTGTTGTGACCGGTTGGAGGGTGTGTATTGACTACCGAAAGTTAAATGACACCACTCGTAAAGACCACTTTCCCTTGCCCTTCATGGATGAAATGTTGGAGCGACTTGCGGGAAATGAATTCAATAGCTTTTTAGATGGTTTTTTCGGTTACTTTCAAATCCCTATCGACCCTCGTGATCAAGAGAAGACTACTTTTACGTGTCCTTATGGAACGTTCGCTTATCGTAGGATGCCTTTCGGACTTTGTAATGCACCCGGTACGTTTCAACGGTGTATGATGGCGATTTTTCACGATATGATCGAGAAGTCGATGGAAGTGTTTATGGATGACTTCTCGGTGTTTGGTAATTCGTTCACGTCATGTTTATCTAATCTCGAACAAATGTTGAAACGTTGTGAAGAAACCAATCTTGTGCTTAATTGGGAGAAATGTCATTTTATGTGTAAACAAGGAATCGTCTTAGGACATAAGGTGTCGAAGGCGGGGATTGAGGTCGATAAAGCTAAGGTAGACGTCATCGCCAAGTTACCTCATCCCAAAACCGTTAAGGGAGTTAGGAGTTTCCTAGGCCACGCGGGCTTTTATCATCGTTTCATCAAAGACTTTTCAAAAATCTCTCGACCTATGACACACCTTCTCGAGAAGGATGCTCCTTTTAACTTCAATGACGATTGTGTTAAGGCTTTCGAAACTCTCAAAAGGAAACTTACCGAAGCTCCCATTCTTGTTGCTCCTAATTGGGAATTACCCTTTGAAATCATGTGCGATGTAAGTGATTATGCTATAGTGGCCGTCTTAGGGCAACGTTATGACAAGCATATCCGTCCTATCCACTATGCTAGTAAGACGATGACCGAGGCTCAATTAAAGTACACCACAACGGAAAAGGAATTCCTTGCCGTGGTCTATGCTTTTGAGAAATTCCGACCTTATCTCGTCTTGACTAAAAGCATCGTGTATACCGACCATTCGGCAATCAAGTATCTCTTAGCTAAGCAAGATGCTAAGCCGAGATTGCTTCGTTGGATGCTCCTCCTCCAAGAATTTGATGTCACCGTGCTTGACAAAAAAGGAGCCGAGAATCTAGCGGCCGATCATCTCTCTCGTCTAGAAGATCCTCACAAAGATGTTTTCGAGAACAAGGAAATCACCGAAACATTTCCTCTTGAGACTCTCGGTGTAGTGAATTCTAAAGACACTACCCCATGGTTTGCCGACATTGCAAATTACCATGCAGGCAATTTCATAATCAAGGGTATGACGACACAACAAAAACGAAAATTCTTTCGTGACGTCAAGTTCTATTTTTGGGACGACCCTTATCTCTTTCGAGTTTGTGCGGATCAACTCGTTCGACGTTGTGTTTTTGGTGCTGAAGCCTCTAATATCCTTAGAGCTTGTCACGAGGGACCCACGGGTGGTCACCACGGTGCTAATCTCACGGCTAAGAAAGTGTTCGATGCCGGTTTCTTTTGGCCTTCTATCTATCGTGATGCACACGCACTTGTGAAGTCGTGTGATTCGTGCCAACGTCAAGGAAAATCGTCTCAACGTGATGAAATGTCGCAAAACATAATTCAAGTGTGTGAGATTTTCGACATATGGGGAATAGACTTTATGGGGCCGTTCCCATCGTCTCATGGCAACAAATATATCCTCGTCGCGTTGGACTACCTATCTAAGTGGGTGGAAGCTAAAGCTTTGCCTACTAATGATGCTCGTGTGGTAGTGAAGTTTTTGAAGCAACTATTCTCTCGGTTCGGAACCCCTCGTGCTATTATAAGAGATCGTGGAACCCATTTTTGTAATGACCAATTCGAAAAGGTTCTAAAGAAATATGGAGTTACTCATCGTCTTTCTAAGGCTTATCACCCGCAAACGAGTGGGCAAGTCGAGGTTTCGAACCGAGCTTTGAAGAGGATTTTAGAGATGTCAATTGGAGAAAATCGTGCTTCATGGTCCGACAAACTCGATGACGCTTTATGGGCCTTTAGGACCGCTTATAAGACACCTATTGGTTGCACTCCTTATAAGTTAGTCTATGGGAAGAATTGTCATTTGCCCATTGAGTTGGAGCACAAGGCATATTGGGCCCTTAAGCATGCAAACTTTGACTTGAAGACCGCGGGAGATCACCAGAAAATACAATTGAATGAATTGGATGAATTAAGAGATAATGCTTATGAAAATTCCTTTAATTTTTAAAGAAAAGACTAAAAAGTTTCATGATTCAAAGATTAAAAACCGGGTTTTTAACGTTGGTGATCAAGTGTTGCTTTTTAACTCTCGTCTTAAGATATTTTCCGGGAAATTGAAATCTCGTTGGTCGGGTCCGTTCACCATTACACAAGTGTTTCCATATGGGAGCATTGAGCTAGCTCAAGATGATGGTCCTAATTTCAAGGTGAATGGACATAGGTTTAAGCACTACTTTGGTGGGGTAATTCCTTCAATGGTTGCCCTCGACCAAGTCACCTTCCCCAATGATAATTAGCATTGCGGGGATCGAGTCGAGCTCATGACTCGGTAATAAAAAACGAGGTGCCTCGTGGGGGAGATCCCATGCTTATCTTTTATGCTTACTATTCACTAATAAGGGGACTTGTACCCTTTCAACTCGTTGTCTCGTCGTTGTCTCGTGGTTGTTTCTAACAATTATCTTTTAGCATACTTAATAAATGGCTTTAGATATATTGTTGATCACCCTTTCCATGCTAGATCCTAAGCATTCGACTCTTCGTCTCTAGTATGGGGGTGCTCCACCTTTAGACTCGAAACATTGAGGACAATGTTTACTTTTAGTATGGGGGGGTGAATAGGTACTTGCTTTGCTACGCCCTCACGCTTTCCAACTTTCAATGTTTTGTTTTGCTAATAAGGCTAAAAATGGCCAAATTTAAAAAATTTTCTTAGTTTTCATAAGTGTTTTTAAGGCACGAATGTATATTTTTTGTCGGGTAGAATAAGAGTAAATTTTTGACTTGATGGGCATTTGGAGCCATTTACATTCCTTAACCCGCTCAACTCAAGTTTTGCTAGACTTTTATATAGGGAGCTTTAAAACATGAAAGTCTTAACTCTTACGGGTTAAGAACAAGAACTTTTCGCAAGTTCCTATAATTGATCCTAGAAAGTCACTTATCAAGGGAACTATAAAACGCATTCTCTAAACTTGAAAAAGTCCAAGAAAGTGCAAGATCCTATAGGTGGCTTGAAAACCCAAAACTTTGATTTGATATAGTCTTAATGAAAGCTAATCCAAATTTGGCTTAATTTTGACTTGCATGGCTAAGTATTCACGAGTCTCTTTAATTAGAGGTCTTTATATAGTGAAGAACGAATTGATTTTACTCGTTGAAAGTTCGTTTTCTCGGAATCTTCTCGAATTGATCTCCGGTTAATTGTGCGACTCAGTTGTTTTTGGTAAAAGAAATATTTTTGGTTTTGGTAAAATAAATGTGCAAGACTTAATAATAAAGGACAGGAAATTAAAGCTAAAACTAGTTGAAACGTAAACGGTGCAATATTTAAAACGTTAAAAGTAAATGACGTGAACTTAAATGACGTAAAATTAAAACTTAACGAAAAGTAAATTGACAATTAAATAGAAATGCAAAACGAAATTTAAAATGAACTAAAAATTAGACGAGAAAAATCAACACTTCAACAAAAACAAAATAAAACCTTTGATCGGAATACACCCGATCGGAATCCAAATTGGAATCCGATCGGAATGTACCCGTCGGAAAGTGGCGTGGTCGGAATGTTAAAAAGAAGACTTAGATCGGAATATGAAAGAAACATAGTAATCGGAATAATGGAAAAGTACCAATCAGAATATTAGAAACAAAGGTTCAAATCGGAATGCCCAAAATTAAGCTAATCGGAATATTTAAAACTAATCGGAATGTTTCAAAAAGTGGTGCAATCGGAATGTTAAACAAATAAGCAAATCGGAATATAGTAGAAAAAATGCAATCGGAATACACAAACGAGATTCACAATCGGAATGCCAAGGCCACAATCGGAATCTTCCAAAACCCTTTTCCGATCATACGATCGGAAAGAGGGTGCTGTGCTCGGAATACCCCAATCGGAAAAGGGTTTACACCCTTTCCGATTAGCTCCTATGATCCGAAAAATAAGCTAAGGCTTTAAGCTATTTGATTAAGCTAAAACCAAAGCTAACACGAATCAAAAATGGAAATGGACTAAATAAGCACGAACATCAACTTATCAAACTTAAAATAAACACTTTTTAAATCAAACTTTTAAGATGAATACTTTTAAGAAAACTTGAAATCAAATAAGCATTAGAATGAAATAAGATCAAAGATGAACATGAATCAAAGATAAGCAAAGTAAGAAAGGTAGAAGAAGATGATTAAAAATAAGAGCACGATTAAAAGAAAAGATTTCAAGATTAAAAGACTTACTAGAATTAAAGAAATTAAAAGTGCTTAACAAGAAATTGAAATACAAGAAATGAAAATGGTGGAAAGGGTGGTTTGTCAAACCACCCAAAAACTTGAAAATGAACTAGCTAATGGCTATTTATAGTGGTGATTAGGGAGGGGCTTAGGAAGCTTCCTCCCTCTTTCCTCTTTTCCTTAATTGCGTCATTAGGTCCCTCCTTTCTTTAATCTTCTTAAATCTTGGACTTAAATGATTTTGTCTTCGGGATTTCTTTGAACTCGTCTTGTATTTCTTCATAAATAAGACTCGAGTTCTTCGGCTTTTTAGTAAACTTCCGTCCTTTAACTTTTTCTTTGATAAATCTTCAGAATTGGTCTTGGACTTCCGTTCTTTTTCCACTCTTCATTTTTCGACTTCATCTTTCGTCTTTTTCTTCGATAAAAGCCCGTGAATGCCGTGTTTTCTCCACTTTTCACCTTTTCGTCCTAAATCACAACAAAAACACAAACCACGCATAATTCCGACATAAATGGCATAAAATACACGTTTTGGCTCGGTTATTATTGTAATTAAGTGGTAAAAAGGATGGGTGTTTTCACACCTATCAAGGTCTTTATATAGTGAAGAACGAGAAATGATAGAGTTAGACAAGTGATCATGTTAAACGTAGAACATGAAAGTGTTCTTTCAAAAACTCGTATGTTTTTAATTGTGGCTTTTTCTTCCCATAAGATCAATGCATTAGGAATAAATCATAATTGCAATAAGTAAGGTCGTACGATTTGAAAGGTTACTTAGCCTCTAGCGCAAGATCGTTTAAAAGTTGCTCGGGGTTGAATAGAGTTCATAGCCAAGGCATAACTTATTGAAGCGGGATGCGAAGATTGGCGATCATCCAAAAAGGTCCTAACAAGGCATGAGGAGCTCTATTTTTGCTAAAGATCCAAAGATGATGTGAAGTATCATTATTCCTAAATCAATGTGAAGGATCGAGACACACGACGAAAAGCAATTACTCCCCTAAAGATCATGCAGAAAGTCTATCCAAAAAGACCCTAAAAAGGTATGAGGATAAATATATCCAAGTCCGAAAAGGAGGCGGATCGTTGTATATCAAAATCCAAAGTAAAGATTGAAGAAAAATGATGAAGTCGTGGTCCAATATGAAGAATCTCTCAAAAACGTCAAGTGAAGAAATTCCAAATATATGAAGAGAAGACCATAATTTCAAGAACGTCTTCCCAAGATTTGAAGTATGAAGTACATGCCAAATATCGGTCCGAGAAAGGTCTCAAATCGTGAAACGAGTTATGCCAAGATATGAACTTAAGGAGATACACGAGAAGCCGTTTTAAAAGATTTTGTCCTTCGCCTAACTATTGATCAAATCGTGCTACTTTGCTTTCGGACTAATAACTACTCAAATAAGTCAATATGAATCACTTGTGATCCATGACAAATAGATAAAAAATGCTAGTAACCCATTTCCTTTAATAATAACTAGGATTGCGGGGAGAAAAAGTATTACACAATTTGGACGTATGAGTAGTGTTGGCATTATGACTTGTACCAACAATGATCTCGTTTTTGCACTTAGCATGGAATGTATGACAATCAAGGATGACGAAGTTTACTCTAAGGGACATTTACTTGTTTCTATTCTTTGACTCTAAAAGTCACTTTTCGTGATGAAAATCATACATTATGTCTTTACACATCTTCGTAGTATGTTGTAAGTCTTTTTACTCTTCAATAAAGGTTAATAAAATTGAACTTTGGTGATGCTTAGATACTTTATTCTAGCATTGCGTGAGGGCACGGTAATGGCTTAGTATGGGGGAGTGATGAGATGGCATTTATACATGATCTCATCGTTCTTTTTGGGCTTTAAATGCATAAAAATGTCATAATATACCATATATATGCTTGTGTTTGTTTACTTGTATATTTTAGGTATGGATATCGTGAAGAAGACAAAAGATCACAAGTTACAAGGAAAAATGGACACGAGAAACGAAGCCATACAAAGAACCGGGCCCTAATTCATGGAATATTCAACAATTATCCTTGAAGACTTAAAGATGTGCAAGATTGATCTTCATTTATTGAAGAAATGACACTTAAAACCCTTGTATATTAATAATTACAAGTTTGGTCCCTTAAGTTTGTCAAAATTACACAAAAGGTCCCTCAACTTTGAAGAAATGGCAAGATTAGTCCCTCAACAATTTCAATTTGTCAATTATGGTCCCTCATCAAGCCAAAGATACATTAAAGACCTTTGAAGATCAACATTGTCCTAAATCATCCCCTGAAATATGCAAAAGTGTCAAAAATAACCCTTGAAACGCTTTTTGGAAAGTTTGTGCCAAAACTTCCAAGTTGTGAAAGAAAAAAGCAAAGGGAATACGTTTTGTTTGCAAAATAAACTTGATATACAACTTTTCCCAAAACACAAGGACCCAAACTGCCAATTCAAAAGTTTAAAGCCCTAAAAATGCGCCAAACACTTACTGTTGGGATTTTTACCAGGCAAGAACAAGTTTTTACCCAGGATCAAAAAGGAGTAAAACAAAGGGGAAATCAAAATTGAGTAATCCCACGTGTGATTCACATCACCTCAATCACATCCCACACCTTAAACCCCAAATCCCACTACCAGAATGATACCCCCATCCCCACTCACAATACGACACTTGGCACTTGATCCTTACTTGGCAAAATCAAGGGCTGCAAATCATTACTTGGTCCCTAAGCACTCAACAAACGTCCAGGATTCTCCCAAAACAACTGGCAACACACCTAGAAGGTTCTGCAAGGATAGAATAGGAATTTTAGTTGCTAGGGTTTGTGAATAGTGTTTAGCCAGGCATTTGCCTATAAAAGGAGACCTCAACATGTGAGAGTCCCTTTGTTCCAGTTTTAGGCTATTATCTTTGTAATTCCTTTTTATGTTTAAATAAAATTTGAATTTCTGAAATTTTGAAATCTCTTTTTGATTTAATTAAAAGTTTGGTGTTTGAGTAGCCTAATTCTGAGTTCCATTTGATTGATTAGACCTTCCTTAACCTTGTGGTTAAGACACGTCTAGGTTTGAAAGGTTTTCAAGGTTCAAAGGCCTTGAAATCCTTGTTTCTGATTTTTGGCTTATATTGTGTACTAACCCTTAGCCATAAGCCTTCAGCTCCTTCAAGCTTGTTGACACCAAGCCTGAGAAGGGTTCTAAGCCTTTGGTTGAGTTTGTTTGCTGCTTGTGTTGAAGACATATCATAATCAAATCCTTGTTCTCCCTTGAACATCAGCAGGCTTTGATCATCTTTGTTGAAGTACCTTGGTCTTGTTCTATTTGTTGAACAAGGTCCAAGGAGCATAGATGGCCTTCCTAAGATGTTGTGGAAGGCAGGTATAATCTCTTGGTTAAGATTCCCCTAAAAATTTCATGTTTATGACTGTTTTGAATTTGGTGCTTTGATTTTGAGTATTTGTGTTTATGCTGGTGATTTTTGAGTTTGATTGTGTTAGTTGCTATCTAGGAAGTGTTTTTGATCATTAAAATTAGTAGGTTATTAGTTGAAATCACAAGTTCTTTTGTTAAGTGGAAGATTAAGGAGTGTTTGGGTCTACTGCTTGTATTGGAGTTGTGGTTTGCTAAGCTGTTGTTTGTTGTGTGCAAGTGTTGGTATCTGCTTGTTAGGTGTATTTGTTCATCTGTTTGCAGGTTTTGTGAGTTTGAACACATAGATTCATAATTTGGCTATAAAATATTAAAAACTTGGTAAAATTGGCTAGGATTTTGAGGACACCTAGATCTAAGCTTAGGCTAGGGCTAACAAGTGCTAAATCTGAGTTAATCACACCAGGGAAGAAGGATTTGAGGCTTGAAATTGGATCAAGTGTCAAGTAGTTTAGCAAAACTTGTCTGCATATTGTTCATTGTTGATCAGAAACATTTTGTGCTTTGATCTTGTTGATTACTTTGATTCAGTGTTTGATTCTTGTTGCTTTTTGTTTATTCATAGTTTATATAGCTTGTGTATGCATCTTGTTAAGTTTGGTTGGCTTATTCAGTCTAAATCTGCTTATTAAGTGCTTAACTGCTTATTTCCATATCTGGTGCATATCTGGTGACTGTTTGGCTTATTGTGGCTTATTGTGTGGACCAATTTGTGATTTTCTTGTTGCTATTGACTCCTTGTGATTCACTGATCACAAGGGTGCCTTTGTTTCCAATTGAATCAAACCAGAACTCTCAAATAAGCTTGGTCAAATAGTCAAAGCAGTGGGAACTCCTTTCCCCTGCTAGTTGCCACTGATAGTGTAAAATTGGGTTCAGCTTATCATTAAGCTATAATAGCTTATTCCAACCAGCAACAACTTTGTTTTTGTAATAGGTGCTCATATTTTGACCCATCTGTTCATACTGGAGCATTTGGTGGGTTGACTTTAGGGTTTGACTAGAAAACCAACTCCATTGACTTTTACATAAGTTCATTTGTGCTTATTCTGGCTTATTGGTTGTGCTTATTGGATTTTTGTTGATTTATTTGGCTTATTGAGTCCATTTGAAATCTTTTGCAAGTTGAATCAAGTTCTGAGGTGCCCTAAATCTCTAAAACGACTATTTTGTCTTTTAGTGAAATTTTACTTTGCTTATTTCTGGCTTATTGAGTGAGCATTTTCAAAATTTCTTTTTACAGATCTCATAAGCATCCCAAATAAAGGTTGTGTGTCAAATTAGAGCTTATGGCATTAGCTTATGGCTTAATGGGCTGAAAAGCCCAATAAGAATAAGCTGAGTGTTAAATAAGCTGTGATAAGCTCATATTCAGCTTTTGGGCCTTTAGAGTTTTGTTCTTAGAATTGAATTTTAAGTCAGATAGGGCTTTTCCAAGTCAATTGGGCCAAGTTTGACTTTTTGGGCCCAAAAGCCCAATTTGGTTGACTATTTTTGGTTTTGGCCCATTTTTGGGCCCAATAGGGGTATTTTGGTAATTTCACTTTGATTTTCTGATTATTTAGGTCAAAATAAACTAGTTTGCAAGTTTTTAGAATTTTTTATAATTTTTGGATTTTTAATATATTTTATTATTATTTTATTATTATTTTTAAAATTTCACATTTTCCAACTTTTTACATTTTTCTTAGGTTTAATACATTAAAATAGGAATTTAGCAACTTTTAGAATTATTTTTTCTCTTGTAGATTAATTTTTATAATTATTTTAAGTTTTAATAGTTTTTAAATCATTTTAAATAGTTTTTACTAGTTTAAAATTTTCTAAAAATAGTTTTTAATCTTTTTAGGTCATTTTAGAGGTTTACCAATTGAAAAATCTTTATTTGGGCTTTTTGATAATTTATTTGATTTTTAGGGCTTTAATTAGCATTTAAAAATTGAATATTTAATTATTTAAAAGGTTTGAAAAAGTTTTGAGCATTGGTAAACTCTTAGTTTATTTATTTTGATTTTTGGTAAATTTTTGGTAATTTTTGGAATTAATTTTTATTTTTGTGATTTTTAAGGTTCTACGTTATAACTTTCTAGTAGTACTTATTTTTATTTTTTTTTGACTTCGTCATCTTCTTTTCTCATCCCCTTCTAAACCAATCATTAATCACAAACATTTAACAAATTTCTCACACACATATACCTCCTTGGGAAACGAACTTTCATACCTTAAGGGTCATTAGTGTTGATTTTCCTAAATCATCACTCGATACTTACCGCTTTTACGCCTTTTTCCTAAAAGGTCGTATTTTACCACAATCACAAGGCATAACTTATGAAGCAGGGCGCGAAGATTGGCGAGTCCAAAAAGGCCCTAACAAGGCATGAGGATTCCATTTTATTGCTGAAGATCCAAAAGTGATGTGAAAAGCATTATTGTGACAACCGGGAATTTTCTAGACTTTAAATAATAATAAATTATATTATTTATTAATCGAAATTCGTTTTCGAGAGATATCAAAGTTATTTGATTCGAAAACGGAATTTATTTTACATACTGTAAAAGACTGCGAAAAATCTGAGAACTGACGCGATACAAATTAAATTTATATTTAATTATTCAGAAATATTTGATAAAAGGTTTATTAAGTTATCTGATACCTCTCTTTTAGTTTTAATAATGTATGTTGAAAACGAGAGCATTCAAATTAATTTTTTTTCTTTGAACGCAACTATTCGAGTTAACCGATAAATAATAACTATTTTAAATAAAGATGTAAATGATTACGAGAAATTGGTCGAGTAAATACTCCAATTTATTGGAAAAACTATTTAAAAACCAACGACGCAAATCTCGTAAATCGAATTAAATTTTATTGAATATTAACGAGTCCCGACCCGTTTATTTACAAAAGATATAAGAGATTTTCGTTTTTAGTCCCTGCAATAATATTTTCAACCTTAACCCTTCACTATGACACACTTTGAAAATTGTTTTAGAAACTTTTGAGTAGTAGTATATAAAGGGAAATTAGGGTTTCTCCATCTCATTTTTAACAAAACCTAGCCACCAAAAAACTTTCTCTCCCTCTTATACATAATATCCGGCGCCTCCTTTTGTTCTGCAGTCACCAGAAACATTTTCCGGCCACCACCTAAAAACAACCACACCTACGCGATCTATCATCAAAACCATCACCCGCCATCTTTACTAACTCCAGCCAGCCGCCGCTGTTAGTATGTCGGCTAGAATCACCACTGCCGCCGTCTTGATCAAGTCCTCCCGCAGCCACCAACCGCTACACATCAGTGGATTAATATCATCGAAACGCCACACAATCATATCCATCCATGAACCTCTACCCACGAATTGTTATTAACGAAACCATATAACCACCCCCATAAATTGATATATCGGTTCGATCTTTGAGCCCAGGGCAGTTTGTTGCCATGGTTATATCACCGCAGCCACATGACCTTAATCCACGACATCACGACCATCATCACGTTTTACCTACAGTAGCTACCACCCGTGTAGGGTGTCATATCTGTTTGTCAACAGTCCGAAGGGAGTGATTTATCAGATTTCATATTTATTCAGCCGATGTGGGCGTTGGTGTGACCGATCCGAGTTCCATCAGCCCCACGAGGCATCGTGCGTCCATTTTGACAGAAGATCAGCACGTGGAGTGTTTGGATTTGTAGTTAACAGCCCATAAAAGAGAGTGTTCGTCATCTAGAATAAACGCAACAGGGGTTCTTTCCTATTAGTACCATCCCGTGTAGGGTTCTGTTATTCGTCGGGTGACAACCCCCAGCAGAAGGATGTGTTTTCGGACCAGCAGAAAGTAGCGTTATGGACCAGCGAGGGTGGGTTGGTTTCGAGGTAAAAACAATACAGCAGGGTGAGTTGTTTACGACATCACAACAGCGGGAGTGTTTGTTTCTGCTTAAAACCACTGGTCGGGAGTGTTTAGATCTGCTGTAAAACCCACATAGGGGTGTTTAGGATTAACAGCAGAGTATGAGGGGCGTTTGGGTGTGCTGAAGTAGTATAAGGGTGCGTCTGGGTTACCAGAGCAGTAGTAAGGGGGTGTTTGGGTAAAGCAGGCAGCGACAAGGGTGTGTTTGGGTTAAGCAAGCAGCGACAAGGGTGCGTTTGGGTTAAGCAGGCAGCGACAAGGGTGCGTTTGGGTTTGCAAAAACGTGTTACGGGTGCGTTTGGTTTGCTGTTTAGCAGCTTTGGTATGCGTTTGGACGCGAGACTTCAAGGGTATAGAAGTGTCGGACGTAATTTTAACTCATGGTTTGTTGTGGTTTAGAAATCGACTAATCACGTATATAACTTTAGTAATTAATTAAAACGAATAAAACGGTGGTATGCATATATAAATATATATAAGTGGTTAAATAAATATGTCGAACATTATCATTATCACAAGAACTATAAAAATAATTATACGTTGAAATATGTGTTTAAATAGCCCACTTAGGGCGTTTGTCTTTTGATTTGAAACACATAGGTTGTGTGGGTTATTACTTAATTATAGTGATTAAATAACTAGTTGGTTATAAGTTAAAACATGACTTGCATATCGTAGGTTGTTTGGAAAAATGGAGAATGTTGATAATTGATTCATATGGAAAAAGTTGTATAAACGAATAGGTCATGTCGAAATTTCTATAAGTCTTATACTTTATATTTTGTTCACTACAAACTACTATTATATTTGTAAACCGATAAAATAATTAAATAATATTATAAAATAAATGGATTCGATAAACCGATAAAAGTTATGCTTTTTATCTAAAATTAGCAATTATTAATTAAGCGGTGATTTTCTTAAAATGAGTCGAACTATGAATTATTTTGTAAAAATTTTAAATACAAAATAAATATATACTTTGATTTATTTTGTAAAAATTGTTATCGCTATTATATAATTCAACATAATAATTATAAAATCGTCTGGTTTACATAATGTGTACGGAATACATTATATACTTGGTGCGTGCTTAATAAATTTATTTGACCAACCACCGAACTATTATACTTGGAACTTAAATATTTTATCAACGGGTCACGTTGATGTACGTATCTATCGAGAACTCAAATACATAGTTTTAAGTTACTGGATTTAGCCGATTAGTTAAACCACAACACCATGACCGGGCCGTTTCGATTTGTGTTTGTGCGAAGCGTATTATTAGCATCACTAGCGTTTGCTCTACATCGTCGAGGTGAGTTCATACCCCACCTTTTCTTGCTTTAAATTGAATTACAAATGTTTTATAATTGCTCTTTGGGGGAGGTACATGCTTGGTCAGAAACTACTTATGAACTTGTTTGGTTGTCAGTAACGGTTTATAAACTACTGGATTGTCATAAGAAAATTTTAAGCTTACTTGGTTGCTCATAAATTATCTTTAAACTGGTTTAATTGTTACGTGCTGAGTGGTCAACTCCTCTAATTGTTATAATTGTGAATACTGATACTAAAATTTCTATTGTGAGTTTGATAACCCAAAACTTTAACTGCTTTTCACTGGTTCTCGGGTAGAGATAATGCTTGCAAGAATGAACACAAGTCCATATACTCTCGTTTATGTATTGGTCTAAGTCCCACTTTAACCCAATTACTTTGGCCCATTATCATGAACCGTTAATTTCGGACTGGATGACCGGTCGAAAGCGCGAATGTTATGGATAGATCTATTGGGGTTGACGCCCCTGTCCGGCTTGGTCCAACAGAGGACAAGCGGGCACAGTTTCATTTGAGTCTGAGGACGGATGTCGTGGGTTAGGCATCTGTAGGGGCTGCATTATGTGATTATACTACCGGTGTTGTTAACGCTTCGGTGTCATGAGCTTAGACAATAATAAACGCATTTTGGTGGCTTTGTATTTGTTATATTGCCACCATGATTAGGAAAATCTTGTGCTTCATCAAACACTTCATTTACTATCAAAAATTCTTATTTGTTAACTGAAATATCTTTTATTATCAAGTAACTCAACTATTAACGATTACATCTATTATTATTAGTAAACTCTGCTTATTATTAATAAACTCTCTTTTTAAATGGGAACTTTGTCTTTGTTATTAACCTTTGTTATCATCAATGAACTCTGTTTTATCATAAACTTTGTTATTATTAATCAACTCTGTTTTTCATCAAGAAACGCATTTTACCAAAGAAACCATGATTTTTAAACACTTATATTTTTACTGCAAGGTGCAGTGGTCGACATAAAATCTATTTTTTTTTCATAAAAACCTTTAAACAAAACTTATGAACTCACCAACTTTATGTTGACATTTTTAAGCATGTATTTCAGGTACTTGACTATGTGGATTATTTGGAGTCTTCTTTGTGGTTTTTGGCATGTAGAGGTCGTTCTCGGATCAAGCTCTCGAATACTCATGAAGTCACAAGTCCCCAAAGCAAGTCTTCAGCTGTAGTGAATTTGGGGGTGTGGCAGATTGGTATCAGAGCCTTGGTTATAGAGAACTAGGTTGCATTAGTAACTCTAGACTATAACCGGCTCTCATCTTTTTATCTAGTAGTAACACTCATCACATCATACTTATTCCGTTGCTATATGAATATTTGCAATGCATGGTTGTTATTGCTCGTTGCGTGTCATGTTATTACTTGTTTACATGAGTTCACTTGCTTGAGTAGTGCACTTAGACATGTAATATATTTTGATATGTGAACGGTAGAACATATATTGGGATTGTGAGTTACAC
The DNA here is from genome assembly GCA_025667525.1 of Glebionis coronaria. NCBI lineage: Eukaryota > Viridiplantae > Streptophyta > Magnoliopsida > Asterales > Asteraceae > Glebionis > Glebionis coronaria. The sequence goes on along the minus strand of CM046875.1, from coordinate 255,403,107 downwards.
AATGGTCCCACAATTTTATTTTATATAACAAACCCTAGAGACATTATGTAAATTTTTGTTGACTATTGGTCGTGAGTAATCTCCAGTTTCGAGCTAATTCATTCAAAAAGGTTGAGAGTTGTAACAATACTTAACTATGCTTCAGTGGGCCTCATGTTTGATTGAGTGCGAGATGGAATTAAGTATGGGACGTTACACAACCTATGATTTTTGATGGATTACCTCGAGGGTGGGTAAGACTCGTAGTCTTACGTAATAATATGGAATGTGTTGTATGCTCAGAGTCGAGCTGAGTCATCGAAAGGTTGAGATGTGTAATAATTCATAACAAAACCCGGGGCCATTCTTTGTGAGTGAGTTTCGAGGTTTGGTTATGATAAGTTATTACTCAGCTTAGTATTTGATGAGTCTTCCTCGAGGATGAGAAAGAATTGTGTGATTGGACAATTGCTTATTTAGAACGACTACTATATACTTATCCTACTTATAACCGTGAGTTTCTTTACTTGATATACGTCTACGACTGCTTTATCGCCTATCGACACTTATGTTCTTCGATCTGGTGCGTTTGAAACGTCTACTTATGGAAGACGGCTTATTTTCAACTCATACTCTTTGCTTTTTGTAATTTTGGATAATATCGTTGGGAGATTCTAACGATTTTGAATTGGGTATATTGCCGGTGACACTTAAGTAGGATGATTTATGAAGTCTTTATTCAAATGGATTGGGACGCCTTTGCATTTGAATTAAGAAATCATAAATCACCGAATCATAAGTTTATAATGACATATTTGCATAGATTAGGACGCTTTTGTATGCAAATATGTGATTATAAATGAGTGGGCTTAAGGATATCCGACGTGACCCTTTATATTTTTGGTATTGATTTAGTATTCCAGTTTGGGGTGTATTTCTTTTGACTCAAGATTCGTCCATACAAATTTATCGTATTTCGTCTTGTTATCGTATCATTACGACGTTTTGACGAGTGATTCTTTAAGCTTCGTCTGATTCGCGAATTGTTACGAGAATCTTTTCTTAATATATACTGATCGACGTGAACGTAATGGGATGGTGGTGGTGAACCCTTAGAGACTTTTAAGAACTAACGATTTTTCTAAACTCTTCGTTTCGAATTTTATCGTTCTATGAACGACGACCGATTTGTCAGATTGACATGTAGAACCGCGTAGGTTAATCCACTTATACCTATTGCTTATCTAAGAAACTATTGGTAGGCAGCACGATTTTAAAAGTTCGGACTGAATTATCTGTGAGCAGATTCAAGTGTATTTGATATAACACTGCGGTAGAACCTAAAATCCCTTTCTCTACACTTTTAATTGGGTGACAATGATTGAGTTCGAGGACGAACTCCAAATAACACGGATGTACTGTGACAACAGGGAATTTTCTAGACTTTAAATAATAATAAATTATATTATTTATTAATCGTAATTCGTTTTCGAGAGATATCAAAGTTATTTGATTCGAAAACGGGAATTTATTTTACATACTATAAAAGACTGCGAAAAATCTGAGAACTGACGCGATATAAATTAAATTTATATTTAATTATTCAGAAATATTTGATAAAAGGTTTATTAAGTTATCTGATACCTCTCTTTTAGTTTTAATAATGTATGTTGAAAACGAGAGCATTCAAATTAAATTTTTTTTTTCTTTGAACGCCACTATTCGAGTTAACCGATAAATAATAACTATTTTAAATAAAGATGTAAATGATTACGAGAAATTGGTCGAGTAAATACTCCAATTTATTGGAAAAACTATTTAAAAACCAACGACGCAAATCTCGTAAATCGAATTAAATTTTATTGAATATAAACGAGTCCCGACCCGTTTATTTACAAAAGATATAAGAGATTTTCGTTTTTAGTCCCTGCAATAATATTTTCAACCTTAACCCTTCACTATGACACACTTTGCAAATTGTTTTAAAAACTTTTGAGTAGTAGTATATAAAGGGAAATTAGGGTTTCTCCATCTTATTTTTAACAAAACCTAGCCACCAAAAAACTCTCTCTCCCTCTTATACATAATATACGGCGCCTCCTTTTATTCTCTAGTCACCGGAAACATTTTCCGGCCACCAACTAAAAACAACCACACCTACGCGATCTATCATCAAAACCATCACCCGCCATCTTTACTAACTCCAGCCAGCCGCCGCTGTTAGTATGTCGGCTAGAATCACCACTGCCGCCGTCTTGATCAAGTCCTCCCGCAGCCACCAACCGCTACACATCAGTGGATTAATATCATCGAAACGCCACACAATCATATCCATCCATGAACCTCTACCCACGAATTGTTATTAACGAAACCATATAACCACCACCATAAATTGATATATCGGTTCGATCTTTGAGCCTAGGGTAGTTTGTTGCCATGGTTATATCACCGCAGCCATATGACCTTAATCCACGACATCACGACCATCATCACGTTTTACCTACAGCAGCTACCACCCGTGTAGGGTGTCATATCTGTTTGTCAACAGTCCAAAGGGAGTGATTTATTAGATTTCGTATTTATTCAGCCGATGTGGGCGTTGTTGTGACCGATCCGAGTTCCATCAGCCCCACGAGGCATCGTGCGTCCATTTTGACAGAAGATCAGCACGTGGTGTGTTTGGATTTGTATTTAACAGCCCATAAAAGAGAGTGTTCGTCAGCTAGAATAAACGCAGCAGGGGTTCTTTCCTATTAGTACCATCCCGTGTAGGGTTCTGTTATTCGTCGGGTGACAACCCCCAGTAGAAGGATGTGTTTTCGGACCAGCAGAAAGTAGCGTTCTGGACCAGCGAGGGTGCGTTGGTTTCGAGGTAAAAACAATACAGCAAGGTGAGTTGTTTACGACATCACCACAGCGGGAGCGTTTGTTTCTGCTTAAAACCACTGGTCGGGAGTGTTTAGATCTGCTGTAAAACCCACATAGGGGTGTTTAGGATTAACAGCAGAGTATGAGGGGCGTTTGGGTGTGCTGAAGTAGTATAAGGGTGCGTCTGGGTTACCAGAGCAGTAGTAAGGGGGTGTTTGGGTTAAGCAGGCAGCGACAAGGGTGTGTTTGGGTTAAGCAGGCAGCGACAAGGGTGCGTTTGGGTTAAGCAGGCAGCGACAAGGGTGCGTTTGGGTTTGCAAAAACGTGTTACGGGTGCGTTTGGTTTGCTTTTTAGCAGCTTTGGTATGCGTTTGGACGCGAGACTTCAAGGGTATAGAAGTGTCGGACGTGATTTTAACTCATGGTTTGTTGTGGTTTAGAAATCGACTAATCACGTATATAACTTTAGTAATTAATTAAAACGAATAAAACGGTGGTATGCATATATAAATATATATATATAAGTGGTAAAATAAATATGTCGAACATTATCATTATCACAAGAACTATAAAAATAATTATACATTAAAATATGTGTTTAAATATCCCACTTAGGGCGTTTGTCTTTTGATTTGAAACACATAGGTTGTGTGGGTTATTACTTAATTATAGTGATTAAATAACTAGTTGGTTATAAGTTAAAACATGACTTGCATATCGTAGGTTGTTTGGAAAAATGGAAAATATTGATAATTGATTCATATGGAAAAAGTTGTATAAACGAATAGGTCATGTCGAAATTTCTATAAATCTTATACTTTATATTTTGTTCACTACAAACTACTATTATATTTGTAAACCGATAAAATAATTAAATAATATTATAAAAAAAATGGATTCGATAAACCGATAAAAGTTATACTTTTTATCTAAAAATAGCAACTATTAATTAAGCGGTGATTTTCTTAAAATGAGTCGAACTATGAATTAATTTGTAAAAATTGTAAATACAAAATAAATATATACTTTGATTTATTTTGTTAAAATTGTTATCGCTATTATATAATTCAACATAAGAATTATAAAATCGTCTGGTTTACATAATGTGTACGGAATACATTATATACTTGGTGCGTGCTTAATAAATTTATTTGACCAACCACCGAACTATTATACTTGGAACTTAAATATTTTATCAACGGGTCACGTTGATGTACGTATCTATCGAGAACTCAAATACATAGTTTTAAGTTACTGGATTTAGCCGATTAGTTAAACCACAATACCATGACCGAGCCGTTTCAATTTGTGTTTGTGCGAAGCGTATTATTAGCATCACTAGCGTTTTCTCTACATCGTCGAGGTGAGTTCATACCCCACCTTTTCTTGCTTTAAATTGAATTACAAATGTTTTATAATTTCTCGTTGGGGGAGGTACATGCTTGGTCAGAAACTACTTATAAACTTGTTTGGTTGTCAGTAACGGTTTATAAACTACTGTATTGTCATAAGCAAATTTTAAGCTTACTTGGTTGCTCATAAATTATCTTTAAACTGGTTTAATTGTTACGTGCTGAGTGGTCAACTCCTCTAATTGTTATAACTGTGAATACCGATACTAAAATTTCTATTGTGAGTTTGATAACCCAAAACTTTAACTGCTTTTCACTTGTTCTCGGGTAGAGACAATGCTTACAAGAATGAACACAAGTGCATATACTCTCGTTTATGTATTGGTCTATGTCCCGCTTTAACCCAATTACGTTGGCCTATTATCATGAACCGTTAATTTCGGACTGGATGACCGGTCGAAAGCGCGAATGTTATGGATAGATCTATCGGGGTTGACGCCCCTGTCCGGCTTGGTCCAATAGAGGACAAGCGGGCACAGTTTCATTTGAGTCTGAGGACGGATGTCGTGGGTTAGGCATCTGTAGGGGCTGCATTATGTGATTATACTACCGGTGTTGTTAACGCTTCGGTGTCATGAGCTTAGACAATAATAAACGCATTTTTGGTGGCTTTGTATTTGTTATATTACCACCATGTTTAGGAAAATCTTGTGCTTCATCAAACACTTCATTTACTATCAAAAATTCTTATTTGTTAACTGAAATATCTTTTATTATCAAGTAACTCAACTATTAACGATTACATCTATTATTATTAGTAAACTCTGCTTATTATTAATAAACTCTCTTTTTAAATGGGAACTTTGTCTTTGTTATTAACCTTTGTTATCATCAATGAACTCTGTTTTATCATAAACTTTGTTATTATTAATAAACTCTGTTTTTCATCAAGAAACGCATTTTACCAAAGAAACCATGATTTTTAAACACTTATATTTTTACTGCAAGGTGCAGTGGTCGACATAAAATCTATTTTTTTTTTCATAAACACCTTTAAACAAAACTTATGAACTCACCAACTTTATGTTGACATTTTTAAGCATGTATTTCAGGTACTTGACTATGTGGATTATTTGGAGTCTTCTTTGTGGTTTTTGGCATGTAGAGGTCGTTCTCGGATCAAGCTCTCGAATACTCATGAAGTCACAAGTCCCCAAAGCAAGTCTTCCGCTGCAGTGAATTTGGGGGTGTGACAATTATTCCCAAAATCAATATGAAGGATCAAGACTCACGACGAAAAGCAATCAACTCCCATAAAGATCATGGAGAAGTCTATCCGAAAAGACCCTAACAAGGTATGAGGATAAATAGATCCAAGTCCGAAAAGGAGACGGATCGTTGTATCTCAAAATCACAATTAGAGATTGAAGAAATAATCATGAAGTCATGGTCAACAAAGTTGGAGTACCCCTCAAAAGTCTCCAAGTGAAGAAACTCTATTAACGATGAGAAGACCATTATCTCAAGAATGTCTCTCAAGATATGAAGTATGAAGTACATGCCAAATATCGGCCCGAGAAAAGTCTCAAATCGTGAACCAAGTTATGCCAAGATATGAACTTTTTGATATCCCGAGAAGCAGTTTTAAGAGATTTTATCCTTTAGCTAACTATTGATCAAATCGTCCTACTTTGCTTTCAACCTAAATAAACTATCGAAATAAGTCCAAAAATGCATCTTCATGACCATTCTAAGACAAAAATAAAATATAAGAGATACACCTAGGAATAAGGGAGTTTAAGCATCTAATTAAGCCATGTGTGTAAGTATCTGATATGCTAACTTATAATAACAATGATCTCGTTTTTAAGCTTAGTTTGGGGAACGTGAAACTTGTGGGTGATAAATCTTCACAGCGCCAAAGCCCTAATATAAGTCCTCGATCTCTTTGCAAGTTATTTCCATATAAGCTATTTTCAAAGTGAAAATGGTTTTCTATCCTTTGTTTATTTTAAAGCTTTAATTTCTCTTAGTACTTTAATTTTTGTTTAGTAAGTATTTTAATAAGGCCAAGGTTGATTGATTATGAGAAAAGTGTAAATTTGCTTTATCACTAAGCATTGCATGAGGGCATGGCAATGGTTAAGTGTAGGGGATTTGATAGGTGTGAAAACACCCATCCTTTTACCACTTAATTCTGGATAAAACGAGACCAAAACACGTATTTAATATCATTTGTTTGGAATTATACGTGGTTTTTGTGTTTATTGCGTTTTCAGAGTCAACCGGATGAATATTGAAGAAAACATGGGATTGCACGGGTTTTATCGAGGAAAAAGACTCAAGAAGAAGTCTATTGTCCAAGAGATGCAAAAGATTTGAAGTCATTGTGCCTATATGAAGATTTATCGAAGAATAGAGCCAAAGATGGAAGATTCATATATGTCGAAGAACTCGAGTCTATTAAACAAAAGATTATAAGACGAGTTGGAATTATTCACCGACACTTCTCAAAATCCAAATTCGGAAACGTTTATTTTAAGAAACGTGAAGACTAAAGAAGAAAGAAGAAAAGAAGCCCAAACCAAAGCCCATTCACAAGCCCAACATCACACGCCTATAAATAGGACTTTACTTCACAAAATTTGCACTTAGTTAGTTTTAGTTAGTTTTTAGATTTTCATTCTCTCTAGCTTTAGAGAGAGAAAGTTCTCAACTTTCTCTCACTAGTTTTCATCTTTCTTTCTTTCAAGATCAAACCTTTGTATTGTTTTTCATTAATCAAGTTTAATTTCAAGCTTTTAATCCTTAATCTCATTCCTCCTTTCTTGATTTTAATTAACTTTTGGTACGAATTACTTATGATCCGTGTTGTTCATCTATGTTTTCGTGCTTAAAAAGTTGATCTTTTTGTGTTTCCTTAAGTTTCTATACTAATAAGCTTTAAGATCTTTGTGCTTATTGGCTTATTTGTATATTTAGCTTATTTACTTTTTAATATTTTTATAAAAAGTTCATCTTTTTATTGATTCGATTTAAAAGTTGTTTATTTGAAGTTTAGTTAAGTTGTAATTTGAGCTTATTTAATCCGTTTCAGTATAGATTCGAGCTAGTTTGGGTAGTAGCTTATTGTGATAGCTTATTCACCTTGCTTATATTTCTGATCAAAGGGATATCGGAAAGGGTAAAACCCCTTTCCGATTGGGTCATTCTGACCAGAGCACCAGCACCCTATTCCGATCGCAGTGATCGGAAAAGGATTTTCTTATTCCGATTGTAGCTTATTTTGGTGGATTCCGATTGATGTTGCTTTTAGATATTCCGATTGTGCTTCTTTACCGATATTCCGATCTGACTCAATTTATAAATATTCCGATTTGCCCTTTTATGTTTATTCCGATCAGCTTCATTTTCAAGTATTCCGATTGCACCATTTTAGTCCCTCATTCCGATCAGTGCACTCCTATGCATTCCGATCATAAGATCAGAATATATTCCGATCTAGGATTTTTAGTGATATTCTGATTTGGGTTAAATTGTTTGTTTAATTTCTTGTTTTTGCAAAGCTTTCAAGTGTTAGTTTTATTCATTGTCCATGTATTTTTCTAATCTTCCCTTTAAGTTTTTAAGCATTTATCTTTAAACTCGTCTTTTTAGTTTAATCTTTTAAAGCTTTAAGTTTACTCTTCGACACTTAATTACTTGTTATTAGTTTAAATTAGCTAAACAAACCATCACCTTTTTATTAACCAAGAACAAATAATTCCACTTAGAACCGTGATCAATTCGAGGAGATACCGAGATAATATTGAACCCCATAGCAAAATCCGTGTATCAACTAACCCATGGTGAATATGAAATAGGGTAAATCATACCCGCATCAAGAAGTTTAATAACCTCTTTTTTGATGACTTCATGGATTTTAGGATTCACCCTTCGTTGGCTTTGAATTATGGACTTAAAGTCGCCCTCATGAGAATTTTATGTGTGCAAAAGTGAGGATCAATTCCGCGAATGTCGGAGATTTTCCAAGCGATAGCTCTTTTATGTTTCTTCAACACGGCGATAAGTCGGAATTTTTCTTCTTCTTTCAGGTCCTTTGCGATGATGACCGGTAACTTCTTGTTGTCTTCAAGGAAAACGTACTCAAGATAAGGAGTTAGGTCCTTAAGCTCAAGAGTAGGAGGATCCTCAATAGATGGTGTAACTAACGATGGATCATCATTAGTCACCTCTTTAGGAGAGGGAAGAGAAAACGGTTCTTCATTGAGAAGTCTCTCAATAGTACGAATGTCTTCATCCTAATCGGTGGATGAATTATCATACTTAATATCGAGAGGACCCAAGCTAGCTTCGAAATCATCCAAATCACTTTCTCCAAAAGGAGTCAATGACGGAGCAATTGAGGCAACGGTCTCAACATTGGGTAGAGAAGAGAGAGTACTTTTGCAAGCATCATGAAAATGTTCTTCACAAGCCTCATCGAGAACATCAATAGCATTAACACTCTCATATGAATAAGGTTGCTTAGAAATCTTACCCATGTTGAAGACAATTTTATCGTCACCAACTCTCATGATTATTTCGCCCATGGCTACATCAATGAGAGTGCGACCAGTCTCAAGAAGGGACGTCCAACGATTAATGAAACACGGGGGTCCATCTCGTAGTCAACGACGACAAAATCCGTCGAGAAGGTGAATTTGTCAACGCCAACGAAAACATCTTCGGCTATCCCCACTGGATAAGAAACCGTACGGTTAGCTAATTCCAAGGTCATTTTGGTGGGGACTAGCTCGGGGAGAGATAATTTCTTCCAAACAATTAAAGGCATTAATTTTATACTGGAACCTAGATCGGCTAGGGACATGCAATTCTCTACTCCTGGGAAGTTGCAAGGAATCAAGAAGCGACCCGGATCACCAAGTTTGGTGGGCAATTTCCTTAAGAGAACGGCGGAGCAATTCTCATTAAGTTGGGTCTGATCAATGTCAAGAAGCTTCTCCTTGTCACTTAGAAGATCTTTAAACATCTTCGCGTATTTAGGCATGTGAGCAAGAGCCTCGGCAAAGGAGATGTTAAAATTCAATTGTTTAAACATTTTTAGAAAGTTTGAAACTTGAATATCATCCTTGCTCTTTTGCTTCTCTTTCCTCAACCTTGAAGGATAAGGTATATTGGATGAAGAAGAAGGCTTTAGGGGAGTAGGATCACTCACAACCACGGGTGGTGGGGAAATGGGGGTAGAAGGCAAAGGAGGTGAGGAAAGTTGCTCTTTTTCCATGTTCACAATCACGGGTGGAGGTGTAGGAAGCTCGGGTTCCGTATAACCTTTTCCACTACGAGTGGTGATTGCTTTCATCTCCCCTCTTGAATTCGCCACGGTGTTACTCGGAAGAGTACCCGAAGAAGAGGGTTGATTACCTTGGAAGAGAGAACTGATCATATCACGTATGTTAAGCGCTTGAGTGCTGAAAGAATCTCTCATGTCGGCACGAATCTCATTGCTTTGTTTTTCCATGTCATTCCTTAGCTAGGCTCGAATATCGTTCCCTTGTTTCGCCATTTCGCCCTTCAAGTTGACGAATTGACTCTGAAGATTCGTCACCATCTCCCGATCAGTCTTCAAGAACGTCTCGACATATTGATTCAATGCCATCGGTTGATTGAGAGGTGGAGCTTGGTAAGCTTGAGAATTTCCTTGAGTTGGGTATGGGTTTCTTTGGGATTGATATTGATTGTTAGCACGAGGTTGGGATTGGTTGTTTCGGTTATAGCTTTGTTGTTGGTTTTGGTTTGGAAGAGGGAAACCGGGTGGAGCAAGATAGTTGTTTGAACGATAACTTAGCAAGCTACAGTCTCCTTGAGGATGAGCTTGATAGCCTCCCGTGGGATAAGTACCGTATGCCGCGTTAACGTTTTCAGAAAAATTGCCTTGGGTAGAATGACAATCATTGTAAGAATGAGGACCACCGCATGTGTCACAAGAAATAGAAACGACTTTAGCCTGTTGAAAGTGGTTTGTGGCCATGGTCATGAAATCCTTGTGCATATCCGCGATTTGTTGGGTAAGTTCGGTTATCTCGGGATTGGAGGTAGTAGAAGAAACATTGACTCTCGAGTTAGATCTTGAGGATGCGGATGAATCCCAATTCTTGTGGTGAGTAGCCATGTTTTCAACCAACTCTCTACACTCCTCCGGTCTCCGTTTCATAAAAGTACCACCGGCGGCGGCATTGATCGTGTCACGATCACGAAAAGTGAGACCATTGTAGAAAGTATCAATGAGAGTGACCGGGAGCATGTTATGGTTCGGACAACGGTCGATCAAGTCATTGTATCGTTCCCAAGCATCAAAGAGCGATTCGTCATTGTCTTGCATGAATCCAATAATTTGTTTACGAAGGCTTGTGACCATGGATGGTGGGAAGTAGCGCGACAAAAAGCGTTGAGTCTTGTCATTCCAAGTATGAATAGAATTCTTTGGGAGACGGTCAAACCATTTTTCGGCATGGTGAGAAAGCGAGTGGGGAAATAGTTGAAGGCGAAGGTCATCCATAGAAACACCGGGGGACTTCATGCTTTGGGTGATGGTAATGAATTTGTCGAGGTGTTTGTTGGCATCATCATCCGAAATTCCGCGAAATGGGTTAGTTTGCACTTGTTGGATCATGTGATGCTTCAACGAAAACTCCTGAGCCGTGACATGCATCGGTGCAATCGGGCCTCCGCGTCCGTTCATGGTGGGTTGACACAGTTCCTCCATTGTTCGTAAATCAGGTAGGGGACATTGTTGTTGTTGTTGTTATTGTTATTCAAATTGGGTAGAGGTGGGTTATTATTGTTGTTATTAACACCAGCCATATCTAATTCTTCACGAGTCTCGGGCTCAGAATAGTTCGAAGATCTAGTACGCATACACCTACAGAAGAAAAATACACAGAGAGAATATCTATATAATCTTTTTGGTGCAAAACCTTTGGAAAAGAATTGCTTTTTATGATTTTTGAATGTTTTTGTATTTTTGAAGAATTTTATATTTTTTAGGATTTTTGAAAAAGTTTTAAAGCAAGGAAAATAACGTTCAAAGAACGGATCCCAAAATTCAATGCGTCTCTCACTAGAAACCGTTAATCTTAACGAAAAGAGCCGGCAACGGCGCCATTTAATACTTGGTTTTTACACCTCGTATCAAAATTCGTAGTCCCAAGTCTTTTCGAATTGATTACCGTCTAGAGTGCGACTCAATTGTCTTTTGGTGAACATGAGAATGGTTTGGTTGATTATCTATTTTAAACTAATAGCAAGTAATTTAAATGTCGTTGAGTAAGTAGAAGTTTAAAGATTAATACTAAAATGACGAGTTAAAATTAAATGCTTGAAAACTTAAAGACAAGATTAGGAAAATACTAGAACACTTAATAAAACTAACACTTGGAAACTTTATAAAAAACAAGAACTAAAACCATCGGAATATGCAAAAGGGAGACTGATCGGAATATGCTATCGGAAAGTAAGATCAGAATATTTGAAACAATCACTGATCGGAATATTGTAAAAACAGGACTAATCGGAATATGGGAAATAGCTCCAATCAGAATGTATGGAGGACACCCAATCGGAATGTTACAAAGTACCCCACAATCGGAAAGTCTAGAAATGCAGTCAATCGGAATGAGCAAAAAATGGTCAAGATCGGAATCCAAACTAATGCAATCGAAATAATCAACTAGGCCACCGTTGGAATATGAAACCCTATTCCGATCCAAGGTGATCGGAATATAGATGCTTAAATCGGAAAACCCAAAACCCTTTTCAGATCAACCAATCGGAATAAAGGAGGGGGCTGCTGATTGGAATGCTGCGATCGGAAAGGGGTTTAGACCCTTTCCGATTTATGTGGGATTCGAGATTAGGCTAGTAATAAGCTATAATAATAAGCTCACACCAAAACTAGACGAATAAATAATAAAAAGGACAAAATAAGCACTAATAACAACTTATCCTAAATTAAAATAATCAATCTTTTGAATCAAGCTATAAAAAGATGAACTTTTTAAGAAAACTTTTTAAAAAGTAAATAAGCTAAACATATAAATAAGCCAATAAGCACAAGAATCTAAAAGCTTAATCGTATGAAAGCTTATTTAGGAACAAAAAGATTAACTTTTTAAGCACAAAAACATTAAGATCAACACGGATTTAATGTAATTCGCACCAAAATCAATCTAAAAATCAAAGGAAGGTAGAAAGAGATGAAAGATTAAAAGCTTAACTAGAAATTGATTAATGAAATTAACAATACAAAAGGTTTAATCTTGAAAGATTAAAAAAAGAAAAGATGAAAACTTAGTGAGAGAAAGTTTAGAACTTTCTCTCTCTAAAACTAGAAAGAAAAGTGAAAAATGAAAACTAAAACTAAAAACTAACCACCCTCCTAATGTGTATTAGGAGGGTATTTATAGGAAAAATGGAAGGAGTGCATGTGTTGCATCTTCTTTCTTTCTTTACGTCTTCTTGACTCGATTTAATTCTTTGTCTTTTCTCGACGTCGTCTCGGGATTTGAACTTGTCTTGTTAATTTTCTTCTTTAATTTAGACTTGAGTTCTTCGACTTCATTAAACTTCCGTCTTTAGACTTTTTCTTCGATAAATCTTCAGAATAGGCCTTGGACTTTCGTTCTTTTTGCACTCTAGATCTTTTGACTTCGTCTTTTCCCGTTTTCTTCGATAAAAGCTCGTGAAAGCCCGTGTTTTCTTCCTTTTTCATCTTTTGGTCCTAAAACACAATAAAAACACAAACCACGCATAATTCCGACTTTTACGACATAAATTACACGTTTTGGTCTTGTTATTATTGGATATAAGTGGTAAAAGGATAAGTGTTTTCACACTTATTACCACTTCTGGCTCAAAATCACCCACCAGCCTAAGCCGGTTCTCCCTACGTGCACAGTCTTCCCACCGAGAGCCATGGGTATCTCGGTTCCCACGGTTTATCCAAATAGCCCTCGATGGGGGTGTTTGGTGTTGCGGCTGGCCAAGACACTCACCCACCGAGAGTACTTTGATTCTCGGTTTGTGTGACAACCGAACCAAAACCAAATCTAAATCCTGATCCCTTCCATGTTTTAACCTTTTAATTAACATGTTTAATTACTTGATTTTAATGATTCATGAACAAAGAAAATAAAATAAAAAGATTAAGGATTTAGATACCGAATGCGTGTATAGATTAAGGTTTAGGAACACGAACATATACCCTAATTTAATCAAGGAACAACAACCAATTTTCTCCTTGTGTTCTTGTGGTGTCGCGGCCAACTTAGAGAGAGAAGGGAGCTTTAGGGTTTTGCTATTTTTCTGTAAAGTGATTTATGAAAATCCCTGGAGATTATTTGTTTATTAGTTAATATTAGTTAATGGGCCGAGCCAAAGCCCTCCCTTGTTTCTTTTTGGACCGCCGTCCAAACACCCCTATTATATGGTTTTCGTTTTCTCGAGTTTAACTAAAACTGTCGTGTGTGTTCGTGTTTTAATCTCGTGTTTTATTTCTTGTTATGTTTTAAGTATTATACGTAAATACTTATCGTAAATAAATACATAGCATACGTAATACTTGTCGTCATTAATTATTATACTTAATACTTACATTAAATGTTCATGATACGTGTCGTATATTAATTAATTGTAAAATTTTAATTTATACGTGTTTTCATGCATTTAATGTTCTTAGGTATTTTATGCGGGTTTTACAACTCTTCCCCTCTAAAATAATAATTCGTCCTCGAGTAGAGATACGATAAGCTGAAAAATGACATACTCGAATCATAGCTTAAAGTGAGGGTAAGAAGTCCGGATAGACTCCTCCATTTCCCAAGTGGCTTCCTGCTTGGAATGGTCTCTCCAAAGGATCTTAACGAATGGAATGTCTTTCTCCTCATAACCTAATCCTGATGATCGATAACTACCTCGGGTTCCTCAACATAGGATAGATCCTCACGAATCTGATCGATTGTACAAAATCGTGTGCAATGGATGCTAATTGTAGCCTCTAAGTAAGGACCCATGGAACACATTGTGAACATGAGATAGCTGAGGAGGTAACGCCAGACGATACGATACCTCACCGACACGTTCGAGGATCTCAAACGGCCCGATGAACGAGGACTGAGCTTGCCCTTAATACCAAAACGCTCGACTCCACGTGTTGGTGATACCTTCAAGAAAACACGATCACTAGGCTGAAATTCTAATGCCCTGCAATGTTTGTCAGCATAGCTCTTCTAACAAGACCGAGCTTCATGCAACTTCGCCTTGGCGATGGCAACCTTCTCATTGGTCACCTCTATCATCTATGGACCCTCAATGATTCGTTACCCAACCTGATCCCAGCAGATTGGAGCACGGAACTTCCTGCCATATAGCATCTCGAAAGGTGCACAGTTGATACTTGCATGCCAACTGTTGTTGTAAGAAAACTCAACCAAGCAGATGTAGTCATCATAACTTCATGTCCATTCTAACGCACAAGCACGTAACATGTCTTCTAAGTTCTGAATAGTACACTATGACTGACCATCGGAATGAGGTTGAAAGACTGTGCTAAGCCTGAGTCTAGTGCCCCAAGCTTTCTGCAAACCTCTCCAGAATTTAGATGTGAATCGGGAATCTCTGTTGGATATGATATCCGATGGAGTAGCATGCAATCGCATGATTTCTTGCTGGAATATATCTGCCAATTTGCTAATTAGATAATCTTTGCGAATTGGAAGGAAGTGAGCAGACTTGGTTAAACGATCGACAACGACCCATATAACTTCATGCTTCCTCTGAGTCTGCGGAAGTCCGGTGATAAAATCCATGGAGATTGATAGGTGTGTAAACACTCATCCTTTCTACCACTTAATTACAATAATTACCAAGCCAAAACGTGTATTTTATGTCTTTTATGTCGGAATTATGCGTGGTTTGTGTTTTTGTTATGATTTAGGACGAAAAGGTGAAAAGTGGAGAAAACACGGGCATTCACGGGCTTTTATTGAAGGAAAAGATGAAAGATGGAGTCGAGAAGTCAAGAGTGCAAAAAGAAGGGAAGTCCAAGACCAATTCTGAAGATTTATCGAAGAAAAAGTCAAAATACGGAAGTTTACTTAAAACCGAAGAACTCAAGTCTACTTTATTGAAGAATTAAAAGACGAGTTCAAAGAAATCCCGAGCCAAAAGTCATTAAAAGTCCAAGATTAAAGAAGATAAGAAGAAAAGGACTAAGCATGCAATTAACAAAGAGATTAAGAAGGAAGGGCCAAATGATGCAATTAAGAGAAAATGAAGGAGGGGAGGAAGCTTCCTAATCCTCCCCTATATATATAGATTAGTTGTTAATTATTTTTCTTTGTTGGCTAATAGTGACAATTAGTTCTTCCATTTATTTACCTTGCACATTTAAATTACCTTGTCATTTAAATACTTGTCAAATTTAATTACCTTGTCTTGCACCTTAAATTTCTTTAATTTCAAGTAAGTTTCCATTTAATTCTTGTCAATCTTTATTTTATCTTGTTAATCTCCTATCTACGTTTCTTAATCTTTGATTTTTATGTTTATGTTTGTGTTCATGTTCATGTTCTTATTTTGATAAAAGTGGGTTTTGATTATTGTGGTTAGATTTGTTAGTTTTATTGATTTGGATAGTTTGTTTATGATTATTGAATGTTTTGTTATTAGTTTGGTTTAATCTTGTGTTTAATTTTGGTTGAATTGTGATTAGATTCGTGATACTGTATTTCCTTGTTCTTCGGGGAGTTTGTTTTTCTGTGACTGATCTTTCCAGGCAAGTTCCAAAATAACTCTTGTTCATTCGGAAGTCTTCCGAGCCAAGGAGTTCCGATTCAGAAAAGTTCCGAATCAAGAACTTCCGAGTCGAAAACTTTCGGATCAAGGAGTGAGTGATTCATCCGGAACCTCTAAAAGTTCCGAATGAGATTGCTTGATTCGAAACTTTTAGAGGTTCCGGATGAATCACTCACTCCTTGATCCGGAAGTTTTCGACTCGGAAGTTCTTGATTCGGAACTTTTCTGAATCGGAAATCCTTGGCTCGGAAGACTTCCGAATGAACAAGAGTTATTTCGGAACTTGCCTGGAAAAGATCAGTCACAGAAAAACAAACTCCCCGAAGAACAAGGAAATACAGTAACACGAATCTAATCACAATTCAACCAAAATTAAACACAAGATTAAACCAAACTAATAACAAAACATTCAATAATCATAAACAAACTATCCAAATCAATAAAACTAACAAATCTAACCGCAATAATCAAAACCCACTTTGATCAAAATAAGAACATGAACATGAACACAAACATAAACATAAAAATCAAAGATTAAGAAAGGTAGATAGGAGATTAACAAGATAAAATAAAGATTGACAAGAATTAAATGGAAACTTACTTGAAATTAAAGGAATTTAAGGTGCAAGACAAGGTAATTAAATTTGACAAGTATTTAAATGACAAGGTAATTTAAATGTGCAAGGTAAATAAATGGAAGAACTAATTGTCACTATTAGCCAACAAAGAAAAATAATTAACAACTAATCTATATATTTAGGGGAGGATTAGGAAGCTTCCTCCCCTCCTTCATTTTCTCTTAATTGCATCATTAGGCCCTTCCTTCTTAATCTCTTTGTTAATTACATGCTTAGTCCTTTTCTTCTTATCTTCTTTAATCTTGGACTTTTAATGACTTTTGGCTCGGGATTTCTTTGAACTCGTCTTTTAATTCTTCAATAAAGTAGACTTGAGTTCTTCGGTTTTAAGTAAACTTCCGTCTTTTGACTTTTTCTTCGATAAATCTTCAAAATTGGTCTTGGACTTCCGTTCTTTTTGCACTCTTGACTTCTCGACTTCATCTTTCATCTTTTCCTTCAATAAAAGCCCGTGAATGCCCGTGTTTTCTCCACTTTTCACCTTTTCGTCCTAAATCACAACAAAAACACAAACCACGCATAATTCCGACATAAAAGACATAAAATACACGTTTTGGGTTGGTAATTATTGTAATTAAGTGGTAGAAAGGATGGGTGTTTACACACCTATCAAATCCCCTACACTTGACCATTGCAATGTCCTCATGCAATGCATTAGTTACAAAGCACGTTTACATTTTTCATCATAATCAATCCACGTTGGCGTTTATTAAAGAGATAGAAAATTATAAACATTCGAAATAAAGAAATCAAAAACATACCTTGGGTTTTGGAAATGTCGTGAATAATCATCATCCTCATGTTTTCACATTCTCCAAACCAAGCTTAAAAACGAGATCATTGTTATTATAAGTTAGCAAACTAACACGAACTCATGTGGGCCAATTACTCACTTAGACTCCTTATTCCTAGGGGTATCTCTTATATTTTATTGTTGTCTTAAATGATCACGAGGATGCATTGTTGACTTATTTCGATAGTTATTTAGTCCGAAAATAAAGTGAACGATTTAATCAATAGTTAGCTAAAGGACAAAATCTTTTAAAACTCCTTCTCGGGACCTCATAAAGTTCATATCTTGGCATAACTCGCTTCGCGATTTGAGACCTTTCTCGGACCGATATTTGGCAGCGACTTCATACTTCAAACCTTGAGAGACGTTCATGAAATTATGGTCTTCTCTTCATAATGGAATTTCTTCACTTGAAGTTTTGAGAGATTCATACTTGGACCACGACTTCTTCATTTTTCTCCAATCTTTATTTTGGACTTTGATATACAACGATCCGCCTCCTTTTTGACTTGGATCTATTTATCCTCATACCTTGCTAGGGTCTTTTCGGATACACTTCTCCATGACTTTTGGGGAGTTTTTTCTTTTCGTCGTGTGTCTCGATCCTTCATATTGATTTTCGATAAATGATTCTTCACATCACTTTGGACCTTTAGCAAAAAAATGTAGCCCTCATTCCTTGTTAGGGCCTTTTCAGACTCGCCAATCTTCGCATCCCGCTTCAATAAGTTATGCCTTGGCTATGAACTCTAATCCATACCGAGCAACTTTTAAACAATCTTAGGCTAAAAGCTAAGTAACTTTTCAAATCGTACAACCTTATTTATTGCAGATAAATTTATTAGCAAGCGATGGGAGAATAGGCTTATAATTAACTCACATGAATTCACGAAAGAATACCGAACTTATAATTGGCTCTATCATCTCTCGTTCTCCACAGTTTAAAATCTCAAGTAATGAGACTCGTGGATGCTTAGCCTATTAAATCAAAGTTTTGGGTTTTCGAGTCGCCTATAGGATCTTGCAAACTCTTAGACTTTTTCAAGTTTAGAAATCGCGTTTTAAAGTTCCCTTGATAAACGACTCTCTAGGATCAATTATAGGAACTTGCGAAAAGTTCTTGTTCTTAACCCGTGAGAGTTAAGACTTTCGCGTTTTATAGCTCCCTATATAGAAGCCTAGCAAAACTTGACTTAAACACGCTAAGGATACTAGCTAGAGTAACTTAGACAAGTAAACTCGGGTTGAGTCAAAAGATTCACAACGTTTGAAAATTAAAACCACTTTATTAAGCATTTATTCTAATAAGGAAAGAAAATAACTATACAAAAGGAAAAACTAATAGGCCAAAATAAATCAAAAATTTTGAAAAATGTCGAAAAATTGATTTTCCGGTTAAAATGAGGACAAATACAAGGTAAAGACCACTTAACTTCGATAGAAGTCCCCCTACACTTAAGATAAACATTGTCCTCAATGTTTAAGCATGTGGGAGTAAACTCCCCTACACTTAGGACATTGTGCACTTTGTTTAAATCTCGCTAAGGAAAGGACAACTAAAGAGATTCCTATTTTAATATTAAGAAAATATAAAATAGTGAATCGAATAGAGTTTAGGATAGAACCGGGAAGAAGTGAACACGGAATCACAGGTCGTCAAGAATCATCAAGAGTGGATCTTTGAAGATCGAATCCCTGATTAGAAGAAGAGGGGAGAGGAAAGCAAACCAACGGGTCTCCCCTACACTTAGGATAAAGAAAGTGAAAAGATAGATACATGGGTTGCCTCCCAAGAAGCGCTTGATTTTTGATTACCGAGTCGTGAGCCTGACTAGACCTTGATCATCATAGGAAGAAGCATGAAACATATCCACCAGGATCAAAGACATAGTTTTCGTCCATCAAATAGCACAGGCTTAAGGCGAACAAGGCAAGCCAAAGAAGAGTAGACAAGGTTACCTTAAGCAAAGATGGAGCACGGTGGAAGCAAGGGTGAAGTGGTGCAAGCAGATTTCCATAAGTTCCAAAGATATTTCCTTTTATTTCATCAGGTGGATACTGAGATGGCTGTAGAATATCGATACCGGGGTCGAACACCTTTTCCTTTAGGGGAAAATAGCACTCAGGCTCAGCAGAGTGTGAGGAAGATCCGCGAAGAAGCACAACCTCGTCCTCAGAAGGGGGACAAAGAGGTGTTAAATCATATGTGTTGCGGATATCGGTGTCGACCGGTTTCTTCTCCTTGGAAAGAATGTTCTTCAAATCCAAAGTAGGATCAAGACGATAATCTTCAAAGTCCAAAGGAGGGGCATAACTCTCATGAGGGAAGTAAGTGTTAAGAAATGTAGAGAAATATTCCTCAAATGAGTAATCGTCCAAAGTAGGATCGAGTGATAGCGGAGGATCTTCATCATGTGAAGAATCGCTCGAAAGAGTATCAGCCTCATCAAAATCATCGTATGTGGGCAGGTCGGGATACTCGGAGGTAAGGTCATCATAATCATCCGAATCTGAGCTAGAATCATCATCATAAGCATCAAAGATCGGTGGCGAATCATAAATGGGAGAAGGTTCCAAATTGGATAGAGAATCATCCACATCATCTTCAAAAAGTGGATTATCGATGCAAGAATCGAATAGAGGATTGTTGTAGACAACAAAGTCATCAAGCACATTAATCATATTCACTGATTCTCGGCCTCCAAAGGATTTGCCTGTAAGCTTTCCCATTTTAAAAACTTGTGCATCATCCCCGACTCTTAAGATTAAATCACCTTCGGCAACATCAACTAAAGCTCGTCCGGTTCTCAAGAATGGCCGACCAAGTATTAAAGGAATACGAGGGTCCATTTCATAATCAACTACCACAAAGTCGACCGGGAAAGTAAATGTGCCAACTTTTATGAACACATCTTCGGCAATACCAACGGGGTAAGCGAGAGTGCGATTTGCAAGTTCGAGAGTCATCTTCGTTGGAGTGAGGTCGGGTAATGATAGTGTTTTCCAAACACTCAAAGGCATAAGATTAATATTGGACCCGAGATCAGCAAGGGCAGTAAATTCTTTAGTTTTGTTGAACACGCAAGGCAACACAAAACGACCGGGATCTCCAAGCTTTTCCGGAAGTTCTTTAAGAATAACTGCAGAGCAGTTTTCATTTAAACGTGTGTTGGCGAGTTCAATCAGCTTCTCCTTCTTGTTAAGCAATTCCTTAAATGCTTTAACAAATTTGGGCATGTGGACAAGTGCTTCAAGAAAGCTAATGTTGAAGTTCATCTGAGAGATAATCTTCACATAGCGTGTCACTTCAGAGTCATCCTTGGTTAGCATTTTGGTCTTGCCTAAACGAGAAGGATAAGGGATATTGGGTTTGGTTGGTGAAGGTGCAGGTGTAGCAGGTAAAGGTTGAGATGTTGAAGGGTCCTTCCTAGAAACATCGTCATGACGAGGCGGAGAGGGTAATGGTGCACTAATACTAGGTGTAGGAGGAGTAGGGATAAATGGTGGTGGAGGAGGTGTAGATGATGGGGGTGGGATCGGTGGATCGACAATGGTAATTCCACTACGAGTAGTAATAGCACTCACATTTGCTCGTGGATTGGTGACGATGTTTGAAGGTAGAGAACTCGAAGAAGAATGTTGAGCGGCGGGCAAGAAACTAGAAAGCATATTCTTCAAATCAATGGTTTGATTGCTGAAGGAAGATTGAATATTATCTCGAAGCTCGGATATAATCTCATTCCCTTGCTTGGTAATATCTCCTTTAAGATTGATAATTTGGCTCTGTAGATTCTTGATTTGCTCACCTTGGGTTCTCATGATGGCTTCAACATCAGGATTAATGGGTGGGTTTTGTTGGGCGGGTGGGTGATAATGATTAGAAGCACGAGGTGGGATTTGGTTGCTTCTATTGTAGTTGTTGGCGGGTTTTTGGTTTTGAGGAGAAAAACCGGGTGAAAGGTAGTTGTTTGATCGGTAACTCAGCAAATTTCTATCCCCTTGTGGTCGAGATTCTAATTTTCTGATGAAATATTACCATAAGCTGCATACACATTTTCCGGATTTCCTTGTGTCGAAGGACAATCGGTGTATGAGTGAGGACCGCCGCATGTTTCACAAGGATTAGCAACCGCTTTAACTTGTTGTTGTTGTTGGTTTGAAGCGAGAAGCGTGATACTTTTGCTCATTTCAGTCATCATGCGGGTGAGTTCGGTCATATCAGGGTTTGCTGAAGTAGAAGAAACATTGACTCTCGGGTTGTTCCTTGAAGAAGCGGAGGAATCCCAGTTTTTATGATGAGTAGTCATGTTTTCAATTAACTCTCTACACTCCTCGGGTCTCCTTTTCATAAATGTGCCACCGGCGGCTGCATTAATCGTATCACGATCTCGAAAAGTTAATCCGTTGTAGAAAGTATCAATTAAGGTCACAGGGAGCATGTTGTGGTTTGGACAACGATCAATCAAGACATTATATCTTTCCCAAGCATCAAAAAGAGATTCATCAGGATCTTGCATGAAACCGCTGATTTGATTGCGAAGGCTTGTGACCATGGATGGTGGAAAGTAGCGCGACAAAAAGCGTTGAGTCATGTCATCCCAAGTGTGAATAGAATTCTTCGGGAGACGATCAAACGATTTCTCAGCATGATGTGATAAAGTATGTGGGAAGAGTTGTAGGCGAAGAACATCCATTGTGGCACCAGGTAACTTCATGCTTTGGGTGATTGTAATGAACTTGTCGAGGTGTTTGTTGGCATCATCATCAGGCAATCCACGGAATGGGTTAGTTTGAACTTGCTAAATCATGTGGTGCTTCAACGAAAACTCAGGAGCGTTGATTTGCATCGGCGCAATCGGTCCTCTTCGTCCAAACATGGTAGGTTGACAAAGCTCCTCCATTGTCCGAAGATCGGGCTATGGAAGAACATTGTTGTTATTGTTGAGGTGCGGTGGATTATTGTTGTTATTAACACCTGACATACTTAAATCTTCTCAAGTCTCGGGCTCTTGATAATTAGAAGATCTAGTACGCATACACCTACAAAGGCAAAAGAAAACAATACCAAACACAAAGACAATATATATACACAATAAAGATAAAATCTTTTTGGATTTTTGAAATTTTTTATTTTTATGATTTTTTTGAATTTTTTATGCAAGAAAATAACGCTCACAAGTGAACGGATCCCAAAAAGCAACGCGTCTTTCACAAAAAACCGTTAATCTTTACGAAAAGAGCCGACAGCGGCGCCATTTAATACAAGGCTTTTGCCCGTATAAAAATTATCGTTCTCGTGGTCTAATCAAATTGATCTAGGTTCTATGTGCGACTCAGCTGTCTTTGGTGAAACAAAAATGTGTCGTTGTAGTATATTAAAAGTGCAAAAACAATTCAAGTAAAAGGCGGGTAATCTAAATCTAAAACTAATTTAAAGTAAGTGCAAGTATTTAAAAACATGATGAGAAATTAAAAGGCACTTAAAGTAAATGACGCAAACTTAAAACTATCTAAGGCATTCTTAAAATACAACTAAAACTTAAACTAAGGCAACGCTAAAATAAAGCTAAGGCAAATAAACTTAAAGTGCGAGTAAGGAAAAAGGCGGGAAAAATAAAGCTTGAAAGTAGAAATCAAAGACAAAAACTAAAAAGAACCTGAATACAGCTAATTCGGAATAATCCTTCGTTCGGAACTTTACTGATTCGGAACTCAACTGAAAGAAATCCTTGATTCAGAAGTTTCTGCTTAACCCTTGATCCGGAAGTCTTGATCCGGAACTTTTCTGCTCGGAACTCCTTGATCCGGAACACTTCCGAATGAACCCTCCTGGTTAGGAACTTTCTGACTCGGAAGACTTTGATTCGGAATTCTTCCGAATGAATCAAGAAGCCTTGATTCGGAACTCTTCCGAGTGAAGTTCTTGGTTCGGAACTTTTGGATACTTCCGAATAAACACTCTCTGGTCCGAAACTTCTTGATCCTGAATTTTCTGATTCGGAAGTTGTCCTTGATCCGGAACTTTCGATCGGAACTTTCAATGTTCCGAATGAGATTGCTTGATTCGGAACTTTTAGAGGTTCCGGATGAATCACTCACTCCTTGATCCGGAAGTTTTCGACTCGGAAGTTCTTGATTCGGAACTTTTCTGAATCGGAAGTCCGGTGATAAAATCCATGGAGATCTTGTCCCACTTTCATTCGGGAATCTCTAATGGTTGTAGTAAACTACTAGCTCGTTGATGTTCTATCTTAACTTGCTGGCAGGTCAGACATTTGGAAACGAAAGGTAGCAACATCCTGCTTCATGCCACTCCACCAAAAATGCTATTTGAGATCATGGTACATTTTGGTGGATCCTGGATGGATGGAGAATGGAGAGCTGTGAGCCTCAGTCAGTAAGGCTTCTCTGAGTGTAAGATAGTCCGAAACACATAACTTTGTACCCTTCCATACGATGCCATCCTCGTCTATACGGAACTCTGTCTGCTTATTGATATTCTGAATAATTGCCCATATCTCACCATCGTCCTTCTGAGCTGCCTTGATCCGAGAGATTAAGTCTGGCTCAACTCTTAGATTAGCCCAATATCTATGTTGTCTACGTACAAAGAACTCAATGTCTAAACGATCAAGATCACATATGATCTCTTTTTCACCTTGATGCCAGCAATCATGCCCGATTTCCTACTTAGAGCATCCGCCACCATATTCGCCTTACCCGGAAGGTACTGAATGTTGGTGTCATAATCCTTGAGTAGGTCTAACCACCTTCTCTTCCTCATGTTTAGTTCTCACTGAGTGAATATATATTTGAGGCTCTTGTGATAAGTGAAGATTTCACATGATTCACCATAAAGATAATGCCTCCAGATTTTGAGTGCAAAAACAACTATTGCTAATTCTAGATCATGGGTAGGATAAATTTCCTCATAAGGCTTAAGTTGACATGATGCATAGGCAATCACCTTCCAATGTGGCATGAGTACACAACCAAGTCCTTTACCCAAAGCATCACTATAAATCTGAAATCCACCTGTGCCAGATGGGAGAGTAAGAATAGGTGCAGAAACCAATCGTTGCTTAAGTTCTTCAAAGCTCTTCTCCCGCTCATCATTCTAGACGAATTTTTCTCCCTTACGCATTAGCTTGGTCAAAGTCAAGGCTAACCGTGAAAAATTCTCCACAAATCTGCGATGATATCTAGCTAAACCTAGAAAACTACGAACCTCTGTTGCAGATGTCTGTCTTGGCAATTTTGTGGTAGCTTCAACCTTCACAGGATCCATGGTGATCCCTTCTGTGGAGACAATGTGGCACAGAAATGCCACCTTGTTTAACCAAAATTCACACTTGGAAAATATGGCATACAGTTGCTTCTGGCGAAGAATCTATAGTACGGTGCACAGATGTTCCTCATGTTCTTCCCTGGATTTTAAGAAGATGAGTATGTCATCGATGAATATGATGAAAAATTTGTCCAGAAATTAATGGAAGATGCGGTTCATTAAGTCCATGAATACCGCTAGAGCATTAGTGAGTCCGAAAGGCATGACTACGAATTCATAGTGACCATATCTTGTGCGAAAAGCAGTCTTAGGAATATCCCGCTGATATGAGTGAAATCTCATATCAATTATATCATATTTAACCTTAAAACACACAGTAAAATACCAGATTTTAATGTGTAAAAGCAGTATTATGGGTATTCTTTGTTGTGTGTGCTTGTGTAGATAAAAAGATACAAATTTGATGCAAACACGGATTCCAAGGCATTTATGATAAAGAAAAGACAAAAGAAGGACAAAAGATGACAAGTCAAAACAAGTCAAAGGACCTTTCTTGACAAGCTGTAAAAGTTGAGGGACTAAAAGTGTCATGTTGGAAGTCAAGAACAAAGTCAAATCTGGTCAAAGTTCAAGTCAACAAGTCAAAGGGTCAATTATGGTCAAGTACAAAGTCCAAGGGCCAAGAATGATAAGTTTTGAAGTTTAAAACTCAAGTTATAAAGCTGATAACAAAAAAGGACTAAAGTTGCCAATTTTGGAAAGTGTAAGAGACATGATCCGAGTGAAACTCCAAACAACCAATCAGAAGAAAGTATTTCAACAACTTGGATTGCCAGTTGCGCTTCATAAATGAGGAGAGAGTGGACTGGGAAGTAATGCAGCAAATCTTAACAGTATAAACGCACTAACTCTTTTCAACCAACTGCGAGCGAGCAACACATATACTCCACTGTTACTATGGATCATGATCCGTGTGAAAATTATTGAGCCTATCATAACATGCCACATGGATCTTTCAAGCCCAGATCGTGGAGCAAGATTTATACACTTTCATGGAAAGCCTTCAACATCAAAAGTGATCGTCATCACTAGACGAACACAACCGTAGTATCCAATTAACATATCATTGAGAGGATTTAAAACCCCCAATTCATGAAGAACATGTATCATACCATTTCTAGAATTATGACACGTGGCGTTTTGTTAGTGGATGCAACATGTCATCAAACCTCACCAACACTCATTTTCACTCAATAAATACCCTTTGTATCTTTATTTTAGATAGTTAGCTAGTGTGTGAAAAACACACACATTTACCCTTTCAATCTCAATCTTGTTTTACACTTATTAGTTCTAACTTCTCTAAGTGTATGACAATCACTTTGAGAAGGTTAGTTAGTTAGTTAAAGCTGTTGTAACAAACCACTCCATTAATGAAAGTTCAATTCACCTAAATTCACTTCTCAATCTCATTTTACTTGCATTCTCCTACTACCTACTATAATAAGCTTGATTCTGTTGTTCTTATATGAACAATGGAAGTTTATTGATTGATTTGGAAGCTTTGTTCAAGAATTCAGACAGTATCAATTCATTTCCATAGCTCAGACTAGCCAAATTCCATTGCTGACCTTTGTACCAGGGAAAGTGAGATGATTATGATAGATGTTGTAGAAATGGTGACTGGTTGATGATAGATTGGTTTTGATTAGTGAAAAAGTGAGCTCAGCGCTCCACTTCTTCATCAAAGGAGCCTTCAATAGTTCTCATAAGCTCTCTTTACTATTTTCCTAACAAAATCAGTTTACATGCTATTTTTCATGTCTTAGTGTAAAGCTACTTGAAAATGCATGTTACTTGTTCATTTTGAGGTATCTGATATGCTTTGATTGGTTATTAGCTTTATCAGTTTGATTTGTTAAGTCTTCATAGCTTATCTTGTGCATATATCAGTTAACCAGTCTTTGGATTAGATCACAATTCTTGAACCAATTGTTAAAAGTTGCTGATAGGAGTTTGTATACACTCAATAGCTGATAACAAGTGATTGTGTAAAGTTTTGGAGTCAAACAGTCAAATTGTCTTCTAAAAACATTGGGTCAGCTTTGTCACTAAAAACATGCCTTATTTAATTAGCTCTCAATTGTTCATTCTTAGGAGTTAAATTGTTAAATTTGTTTCTGAGTGTAGCTTAATATCTCA
Source organism: Glebionis coronaria (assembly GCA_025667525.1). Lineage (NCBI taxonomy): Eukaryota > Viridiplantae > Streptophyta > Magnoliopsida > Asterales > Asteraceae > Glebionis > Glebionis coronaria. Next base: position 255,376,134 of record CM046875.1, on the reverse strand, counting down.
TCTTTCTAGATATATAAGGTAGATCATACAGTTCTCACAATTAAGCAAGAAATAAACCATAGAATAAGCATCAAAGCAAAGTGAAGTTTCTATGACAAAGTACTAACTGATTTTCAATATCTGCTTATTCCTTTCATGAACATGCCAATTTTCTTTCACAGAACAGCATAATACTTCCAACAAAATCTCGATACAATACCATAGTACTTACTTAATAAATACTTGGGAAATCATTTCAATTATAGGGGATACAGCTAAAAATAAATAAAACAATGCTAAAACTAATCTTACCAGAGCCATGCGAAGAAGTTGTGTGCTTTTGAAAACATTTGAGACATCAAAGTTATAGTTTAGGACATTTTAAATAATCGACCTAGTTCTCTACAACTTGTGGCTCTGATTACCAATCTCTAACACCCCCAAATTACATGCGCAGCGGAAATACATATTTGGGTGCTAGGCAGTTATCATCACACACTAGTCATACAGAACGACTCAAAAGAGACGTTGAAAAGTTTACATTTTAAAAAATGTACAACAACAAAGTCTAATTAGTTTTTCCAACCCAAAAGTTACAACAGAGTGCATTTAGGTCCCCACCGAATCTCAAGCAAATTTCCAAATTCATACAATTTAAACAAAATAAGATTTAATTGTTTAGATAAAAGGAAGGAAAACATAATAGACTACAAAAGCCACACCAACTTTCCATAGCATGCTCCGCCACATCCTAGCCTTGATTACCTGAAACACATGCTTAAAAGGGTTATAATAAGTGTGAAAACACTTATCCTTTTACCACTTAATTATAATAATAACCAAGCTAAAACGTGTATTTTATGTCGTAAATGTCGGAGTTATGCGTGGTTTGCGTTTTTGTTGTGATTTAGGATCAAAATGTGAAAAGGGAAGAAAACATAGGCTTTCACGGGCTTTTATCGAAGAAAAAGACAAAATACGAAGTCAAAAGATCAAGAGTGCAAAAAGAACGGAAGTCCAAGGCTTATTCTGAAGATTTATCGAAGAAAAAGTCTAAAGACGGAAGTTTAATGAAGTCGAAGAACCAAGTCTAATAAAAGAAGAAAATTATAAGACGAGTTCAATTTATATCGACAAATCCCAAGACAACATCGAGAAAGTCCAAGAATTTAAAAGACGAAAAGACGAGAAGAAGAAGAAAGCATCAACACATGTTAATCCTCCTATAAATACCCTCCTAATGACACATTAGGAGGTGTTAGCTAATTTGGCAAATTAGTTTTTCCATTTGATTTACTTGCACTTTCATATTGTCATTTACTTAATTGTTCTTTAATTTCAAGATTATTTCAAGTAAATTTTAATTTTGTTATTGAATCTTTATTTTTAATCAAGCTTTTTATTAATCTCTCATTCTACCTTTCTTGTTTTGCTTAATCTTTATGCTTATTTGCTTATTTTCATGCTTATTTGATTGTTTGTTATGTTTTTATGTGATTGATTGTGATAGCTTATTGATTTTATAGCTTATTGTGTGCATATCTTAATTTTAATTAAGTGTTTTTAAAAGTTATTTTATAAAAAGTTGATTTTAAATATTTTAATAATTTAGTGTTTTTAAAAGTTCTTAAATTTTGGCTTATTTAGTTTTTCTTAAAATTTATTTGGGTTAAGTTTTGGGTAAGTGCTTATTAGATTTTAGCTTAATTTTGGTTCTTAGCTTATTTGCAATTTATTCTTATCCGGGTTTTTCATAAACCCTTAATTTCCGGATAAGCCTTGTATTCAAATTCCGGATAAGTTTTCTTTTTGCATAGATTCAGGATAAGGACTTTAGAACACCAATTCCGGATTAGTACTCATTTTTTAAGAATTCCGGATAAGAGGAAGATAACGAATTCCGGATAGTACCCAGATTACGGATTCCGGATAGTCATCTAACACCAATTCCGCATAAGAGTTAGCATTTACCGATTCCAGATAACTTATTTTTACATATTCCGGATAGTTGTTACAAAACGGATTCTGGATAAGGTCCTTTACGTTCCGGATAAGCTCTACAACACGGATTCCGGATAGTGACAGTATTACGGATTCCGGATAACTTGTTTACACACATTCCGGATTAGGACTTATTAGTGGATTCCGAATAGTGACAGTATTATGGATTCCGGATAAGGACTAGTTTAGATTCTCCCGAGTTAGTCTTAGCTTTCGTTTATTTCCTGTTTTAATTTCAAATTTTGTTTTTTTCCCGCCATTCTATTTAGTGTTATTTTTAATTGCTTTGTCTTAGTTTAATTTTAAAATTTACATTTTTTATAAATTTTTAAGTTATCGTCATTTACTTTTTATCAAGTTTTAATCTTTCGTCATTTACTTAGTTTTCTTTGAAAGTCTTATTTTTAGTTTAATCTTTTCAAGCTTTTATCTTTATTCCGTTTAAGTCTTCATTTAAATTTTAATCATTTATCGCTTTTATTATTTTGTCCTTTACTTTAAAATTTTTATCTTTAATTACTTATAAACAACGACAACCTTTTCTTTTATTCACCAAAGACGACTAAGCCGCACTTTAAACCGTGATCAATTCGATTAGAAACGAAGAACAATTTTTCTTATTAAAAATTAAGTAATTAGGTCAACAAATAATGTTGAGCGAAATCTATAGGTTTTACAATCACATTTGAAACATAAGTGTATAAAATTCATTCACGATCATTCATAGAATTGTCGATCAAACAATCTATTATTCAAGGTTGTTATCTTTAGCATTAGCGAATAATTGTGTTTGAGCTCATGACACCGAGACGTTAACTAATTAGTCCCCCGCGCCAAATTTCGGCGTAACTTATATGAAACCATTGCCCCCTCTAAAGGCATTAGTTGCAATTAATCTTTATTTCTCATATAAAATATCTGTACGCAGAGGGTACTCAACGTACAACTCTCGTATCAAATTGGGTCGTCAACCCCGTAGTACCACAAATTCATTAAGCGGCTATTTCCAGTTCACACAAGAATTAGACAATAACTAACGGTTCATGAATTTAAGGACTTTTTGCAACTAGGTACTCAACACAATTTAAGGCATCATTCGGGTCCAACAATCATTCATGACTTATGTTCATTTTCATTTAAATAGCATGTATCCCCCTCGCGGGTAAAAATCTTTAACATAAGTAAAGAGCGAGGCTATAGACTCACGCCTTATGTAGAAGTAAGTAGTCGAAGTAATGGATGACGATCACCGACGATGAGGATGCAAGGGAAATTTAATCACAACACCTAGTGAATAAACGCGTAATGAGTCAACTCATTTATATCATATTAGGTACTAAATAATATTTGAATAAAGTCAATTGTGATTATTACAAACTCACACCAAATCCAAAACAAGTGATAGTTACTAGACTCACATCATTTATCTACCTACTAAAAGCATTGCTCGTTTTATAATTCTGTCGGTACACACCAAATGTACGGGCTGTTTTCCTATACTTAGACATCACCAAATATTATGAAAAAAAATTTAAAATTCATTTACAACCTGTAGATAAGCCATATTAAATTTAATAAAAAGTTCTCACTTGTAAAACCTACTGCTCGTCACATTACTAAACTTCAATTTTCGGACAGTTTTATACCTTCACATTGTATGACCTCTTTGACACATTTCAAATATACAATTTGCAAATTTGACTCCTAAGTCTAAAAATAGACTCAAAAACCCAGGTTTATAGCTAAAGAACAACTCTCAACCCTTTTTAAAACTCTACTTATAGTCCCCGAGATATGACCTTAAATCGAACACAATTTCGAATTATGTCGACTTTCATCTCCCGGTACACGAAATTTCAAAGTAGTATAACTTTTGACTCGTTTGGAGTTAAAAGCTCTATCTTATACCGAAACGAAGACAAAAAGAAGCTCTACAACTATATCTAATCCTTAAGACCTGGACTTAGACTTAAGACCACGAAAACTTGCCTTAACATTCTGTTTAAAAATGACTCTTTAAAACTCCTAACAAATTACTATTTCAATCACTTCTAACAATTCATAGACCTATTCAATCATTATATGAACAATCTAAAACACCTTAATCATCTTATATCACTTGGATGAACAATATTTCACAAGAACCCTTTTCAAAATCTCACATGCAATGTGTTTAAACGAATTAAAAATAACATAAACATGGTTATAAACATAAACCCATAACAAATTAAGATCAAAATCAAAGAAAACAAACACCCCCTTTTGGGCCGTGGGTTTCAAGATCAAAACAAGAAAAAGAAATTGATTAAAAGCTTAATTAATCAATACCTCATGTTTATAAACACCCAATTAAAACATACATTCAAGAAAAATCAATCAAAACACATTTGTTCATAAGAAATAATTTTTGGAGAATTTAAGTTGTTTCATGTTTGATTTTAATGAACAAGAAGACTTACAAATATGAAATAGAAAGTGGTCTTTGATTATTTTCTTCCAAAACACAAGAAAAAGTTTTGATGGTAGTGATGGGGGGCGACGGCTACAAGAGAGAAAGAAAGGGGAAGACAAATTTTTTGAATGAAAAATGATGTATGTTTTCCCTTCTCCCTTTTTGTAAAATTGGATGGACCACTCTTGTAAATTTATCTATCTTTTGGCCTTAAATTTAAACGACACATTTTAAAATGCGGGAATCGACTAACTAATCGGTTTTGAATTTTTGCGGGAGTCGGGATTCGTCCCAGCTTCCTAAAACATATTTATAAGCCTATACTCACGCCAAATAATATAAAAATGGTTCCGATTCGACTTAACACGTAAATAAAAATAAAAATCTCAAAATTTCAAATATCGATCAATCGATAATAAAATATAAATTTTGGGCATCCGTCGGTATCGCGATCACTATCGATTCTTCTTAATTCATCGAATGTAAAAATCTAACCTCGTTTATCGGTTCCAACTTAAACCGCCAAATAATTCCACGATAAAATTTCTCAAAAATTTAAAAAATATGCGTAAAATAGGATAAAATAATGACACCTCGGTTTTTGGGGTGTTACATCCTCCCCTCCTTAAGACAACGACGTCCCGGCGTTCGCCTCCTCTTATACTCACATTTTGTACCACTAGAACAAATGAGGGTACTTCTCTTTGAAGAAATCCTTACGCTCCCACGTGAATTCCGGTCCACGTCTAGAATTCCATCGTACCTTCACAATCAAAATCCTACTATGCTTTAGCTTCTTAACCTTTCGATCCATAATCTCCAATAGTTCCTTAATAAAATGCAACTTATCGTCAAGTTGTATCTCATTCAAAGGAATCACCAAATCTTGGTCCGCTAAGCACTTCTGCAAGTTCGACACGTGAAACGTGTTATGAATAGCACTAAGCTCAACTGGCAACTCCCAATTTATAAGCAACCGGTCCAATTCGTTTTACAATCTTGAAAGGTCCAATATACCTCAGACTCAACTTTCCTCTCTTCCCAAAACGAATCACACCTTTCCATGACGATACTTTAAGCATAACCATGTCTCCAATCTCAATTTCCAAAGGCTTCCTAAGATTATCAGCATAACTCTTCTGTCGGCTTCTTGCAGCTAATAATCGATTCTTGATTTGCACAATCTTCTCAGTCGTCTCAAACACCATTTCAGGTCCAGTCAGTTGACTTTCCCCTACTTCGCTCCAACACACTAGAGATCTACACTTACGTCCATACAACGCTTCAAATGGTGCAGCCTTAATACTCGCATGATAACTATTGTTATATGAAAATTCCACTAAAGGCAAATAATGTTCCCAACTACCACCAAAATCTATCACGCACTCTCGGAGCATGTCCTCCAACGTTTGTATAGTCCTTTCACTTTGGCCATCGGTTTCGGGATGATATGCAGTACTCAAACTCAACTCGGTGCCCATAGCACATTGAAGAGATCTCCAAAATTTCGAAGTAATTCGACTGTCACGATCCGAAATAATCGACAACGGCACTCCGTGACAACAAAAAATCTCTTTCACATACACCTCAGCGAACTTCCCCATACTATCCGTCTTCTTTATAGACAAAAAGTGTGCAAATTTAGACAATCTATCCACAATCACTCATATCATATCATAACCACTAGGAGTTCTCGGTAAACCCGTGACGAAATCCATTGCGATCTTCTCCCACTTCCATTCAGGAATCTCAGGTTGAACCAATAATCCAGACGGTCTCTTGTGTTCAGCCTTAACCTTCACACAAGTCAAACATTTACTAACATAGCGCGCAATATCTGCCTTCATATTCGGCCACCAATACACCTTCTTCAAATCATGATACATCTTATCTGATCCAGGATGTATCGAATACTTCGTCTTATGGGATTCATGCATCACCAAATCTCGCACTCATTGTGCTCCTTTCTTAGGTGGACACAATGGTAACCAAATTCTATTATCAAAATATCTCATCCCACTCGACCTTACTTCAAACAATGGATTCATCATCCTTCCCAGATTCTCTTTATTAACATCCTTCCTCAACAAACCATTGGCTTGGGCTTTCAATATCAACTCGGTCAAGTCAACATTTTCAGCCATCACCAAAGCCCTAACTCTCAGCGGCATTTCCCTTTCCTCCCTACTAAGCGCATCAGCCACAACATTCGTTATACCATGGTGGTAACGAATCTCGCAGTCATAATCACTCAATAGTTCAACCCATCTCCTTTGTCGCATATTCAACTCTTTCTGATCTAATATGTGTTGTAAACTCTTGTGGTCAGTAAACACCACACACCTGGTTCCATACAAATAATGTCTCCACAACTTTAAAGCAAAAACAACAGCTCCAAGTTCCAAGTCATGGGTCGTGTAGTTTTCTTCATGCTTTCTCAGTTGTCTTGACGCATAAGTGATCACCTTCTCGCGCTGCATCAATACCACTCCATAGCCCTTGTGAGACGCATCACAATAGACCATGAAATCTTCAGATCCTTCAGGCAATGACAAAATCGGTACAGAACACAGCTTTTCTTTAAGAGTTTGGAAAGCGGTCTCTTCATCTTGTCCCCACACAAACTCTCTATTCTTCTCAGTCAACTTAGTCAAACACTTAGCGATCAACAAAAATCCTTCGATAAATCTTCGATAATATCCCGCTAAACCTAGAATTTGACGAACTTCAGTCGGTGTTGTTGTTACCGAGCAATCCTTGATAGCTTCAATCTTTGCAGGATCTATACGAACACCTTTGTTGTCAATCACATGCCCAAGAAACTGCACAAATTCCACCAAAATTCACACTTCGAAAACTTGGCATAAAGCTCTTCCTTCTTCAATAATTCCAAAATCGTCCTCAAGTGCTTTTCATGCTCCTTCTTACTTTTGGAGTAGATAAGAATATCATCAATAAACACTATGACAAACTTATCCAAATATGGCTTACACATGCGATTCATAAGATCCATGAATACGGCAAGCACATTCGTTAAACCAAAAGGCATCACTTGGAATTCAAAATGTCCATATCGAGTACGGAAAGCAGTCATAGGAACATCTTCCTCTCTAACTCTCAGTTGGTAATAACCCGATCTCAAGTCGATCTTCAAGTACACACATGAACCTTGCAACTGATCAAATAAATCATCAATCCTCGGCAACGGATACCAATTCTTAATTGTCAGTTTGTTAAGCTCTCGATAGTTAATACACGTTCTGAACGATCCATCTTTCTTCTTCACAAACAGAACATCGCTCCCCATGGCGATGAACTCGGTCTAATAAATCCCTTATCCATCAATTCTTTCAATTGATCAGATAACTCCTTCAACTCTGATGGCGCTAATCGATAAGGCACGCAAGCCACTGGCGCAGCTCCTGACACCAAATCAATCCGAAATTCAACTTCTCGAGGTGGCGACAAACCCGACAACTCTTCAGGAAAAACTTAAGGATAATCTCTAATTACTGGCACGTCTTCAAATTTCTTCTCAACCACACCATCACTAGTGATCTGAGCCAGAAATACATCACCATCTTCATCCATATACCTCATCATTTTCAAGCAAGATATCACTTTCAAACGAGAAGTACATTCATCACCTTTCACAGTTAATACCCTATTACCCAACTTCAAGGAACTCCTTTTTATTATTGAATTACTGCTAACAATTTTCACATCTGCTAATTCCACATTATAACTAGTTGCTAACTCTATTGGTTCTCTATCGCTAAGGCGACTGAATTGTATATCTACAAAACACCTATCTGAACCAAAATCAAACAATACACTAGCATAACAAGCGTCAAGTAAGAACGTACCATTCACCATGTTCGGACCTTGAGGCTTGTCCACATTCCCTACAACATACACTGGAGCAGCAGCATTTCCACCTTGATTATTCCCAACCTTAGGACAATTCCCTTGCTGGTGTCCTCTTTCTCCACAACCAACGCAAACCATCACTCTAATAGCATTAGCACCCGTAGCCACACCTCTAGATTTTCACTCCACAGTCTTGTGTCTGGCTTTCCCAACTTGCCATATGCAGGTGGACAGTTGCCTACATGATACAAATTGCACCGACTACACTTAGGGTTTATCTTGTTTCCTCTTGGCACAGAAACAACTCTAATCCCATCATTCCTTCTCTGATTAAACTGTGAGTTATGGTTCGGCCCTTGATTGTTTCCTTGATGACCTACGATTTTGACCTTGAGACTGATTAGACTGCGCAGTCTCCCATTTCCTCTTATTTCCTTCAGCCACACTAGCTTTCTTATCCTGGACTTTCACATCCATCAACGCATGAGCCATTTCGACTGCTTCATCTAAGGATGTAGGCCTTGGCGAAGTCGTCTCACCCTTGATATTACTCGACAACCCCTTGTTATATTGTCTCATCTTCTTGCAGTCATCCGCAAAAGCATCAGGACAAAGCAAACATAACTCATTAAATCTGCGGGTATAACTAGCAATGTCATTGTTTCTCAACATCAAGTGTCTCAACTCATCTTCTAACTGACTCAGCTCTTCCTCGGGACAAAACCTTTTAGTCAACAATGCCTTAGTGGCAGCCCAAGTTCTCCCATTGGTCACTTCTATCCCAACAGTCACCACTTGGTTCTTCCACCAACTCAAAGCATCGTCTTGGAGGGTAGCAGTTGCAAATTTTACCTTGTTAGCTTCCGAACAACCACTAATTTCAAACACACTTTCAATCTTCTCGATCCATCGACACAAATACAAAGCCCCACCAGTTCCACGAAGCTGTGTAGGTCCACATTTCATAAAACTAGCTTAAGTACAATACTTTGGGCCTTACGGTCCATCATTGTTCCCAGCATTGTTTCCAGCACCTTGCACTCGGTTAGCACGATCCTCTATGAGAGGTGCAATGATTGCCTGCTGAATCATGTTGTTAATAGTATTGTAGTCAACTTGGGAGGCATATTGAAGGATTAGTCAAGTAGTGATCCACAAACGACCAAAATGCCTCTTTACTCCTTCTCTATAATCACAGGGAAAAAGAACATGATAAGTATACACATCAAGATCAAGAAGGATTTCTTTTTCAGGACATTTTATAAGTATAAATGTACATCAATAACTACAAGCATTCATCAACCACATCATAAAAGAGCTAATAAAGACGTAACATAGATCATGAAGGGTAAACATCGATTGCACTGATATCCACAAAATTGTGACAAGTCATGTCACTATAATCTCTCACCGACTAAACCAAAAGGATATTAAGGTTCATCAAAAATCCATAGTACACAAGTCTAAAAAAGTTTGATTACAACAAGGAAATATAAAATGAAATACTAAAAACAAGAACTAATCACGAGGTGATCCACATGATTTCTTCGGTTGCGGCTCATCATCACCGTCTTCTTCGGGTTCTTCCTCATTGCTATCTTCTTCATTGCCCATTATCCTCTTGCCTTTGTCATTAGGGTCACACTCTGATGAGACTGCTTTTATACATGGTCTCATCGTCCAAATCAAGCTTAAAATGCATAAAATATCATTAAAACTACCAAATATATGCTCGTGCTTGTTGCTTGTGTATTTTAGGTACGGATATTAAGGAAAAGACAAAAAGATTACAAGAATCATTCAAAAACGAACACGGGAAACGAAGCCGCACAATGAACCGGGCCCAAATCTGGAATTTACAAAAATGCCCTTAAAGTTTTGAAGATTGGCAACATTGGTCCCTCAACTTTTGAAGATTAACACTTTATTCCCCTCAAATATTCATAAATATGAATAGGGTCCCTAAAGTTTGAATATATTACAAAAATGGCCCTTGAAGAATGCTAATTGTGCATTTAAAGCCCTTGATAAAAGTTTATAAAGTTTTTGTGCCAAAATTGACAAGTTGCCAAACTTGTTAACAAAGGCAATGAAAGTTGTTGCTGTTTTATACAAAGTAAACAAGAAATGAACCTTGGGGGGCCATTACTGCCCAGACAACAAACTCCCTCCCACCAATACAAACCTGACACCTCATTAAACCCACCCATTTACCCAAACCCTTACCCGTCCAACCCATAACCCAAACCCAATACCCAGGTTTATTAAATAAACTTGGTCAATCAACCAGTCAAACCCCTAATCCTTTCCCACCAAAACACATTTTTAAATAACCTTTTTCCCCAAAATGGATTAAACTCCCCTAATTACCCACATAAACCCTAAAAACCCCCATACCCAATTGGACTAAAAACAAAGGGTTTTTGTCTTATCTATTCCAGATTACTAATTACCCTCACCCTCACCAAAACCCACACTCAAAACATGACCCTAGACCAACCCATGTGAGTGTAGGGCCTTCCCCTGCACGTCACTATCTTCCTCAAAAACAAAACCCGACCAAATAAACGTCCCTGATCTTTCTACTTGGCCCCTAAGGACATATAAACGCTTATGATCATCCAACAACAGCTGGCCATCACATGTTGCTGATTTTGACCAAGATTCCCCAAGAAGACCAAGGACATTCATGGAAATTCGTCTATTAGGGTTTAGCATTTATTCAAGTATCTAGAATCATCTATGTACGCCTATAAAAGGCACTAGGATTTTACTTTTCCTCTTGTTCCAGATTTTTTTTCAAAAATTATGTAATGCCTTTTTAAATTAATCAAAAGTTGGTATTTTCTTGTTATGAAATTGTAATTCCTTTTTAATTTGTTTTAAAAGTTGGTAGTAACTTGTGAAAAAATCTGAGTTCCATTAACATTTTTTAAAACATTTTGTGTTTAAAGTTTTCAGAAAAAGGTTTCTGAAATATTGCTTTCTTTTTGGTGAAATCTTGTTTCCAATTTGGATTTTCAGGGTTTGTAAGTGTGTTTTGTGTAAGTGTTTTTGAAGAAAAACATTTGAGAAAATTATTTGAAAAGGGTTTGAAGAAGAAGGAAAATCAGAAAATATTAGATATATTGTGTTTGTGTATTTTTCTTAGCAGGTTTTAAAGGGATTGTTGTCCAAGGATCTGCACAGGTCCGGACCTGTTAGGAGGTGACATAGAAGTCACTGAGGGACCTGGATGTAGGTCCCTCTAGGTAAATCCTTGTTCTCATTTTCAGTTTCAGAAAATTGTGAATTGGTGTGATTTGATTGCAAGTTGTTAGTTTGTTGATGTTGCTGTTTGAATATGCTAATTGATGCCTATTATACATGTTAGAGGTGATATAGATTAGTTTTGTGTAGATTTGAACTCATTTTCTTTGTTAAAATCACTTTCTGAAATCTTAAGGGGTGTTTGGATCTAGTGTTTTCTTGAGTTTGGCTAAACATTCTTGGCTTATTAACTGGTCTAACACACTTCCTTGGTGATGGTTATGTGATATATGCACTAAGGTTTCAGTTTGGTAGGATATTGAACAAATTTGCATGCTAAAACATTGGATAATATAGCTAAAACCAGTAAGTGTTTGTTATTGACTGTTTTTGTTGAATTAGCTATTCAAATCTTACCCATTGTTAGACAATAGGTTGTTTAAGGATTGTGTACTGATTATATGTTGTTTGGTTGACTATTGTGCAAGTTTTAAGCCATTGAATCTCATTTTTGTGCATGTAACTTGGTCAACTGTTCATCAGATACCTACTAGGCTTAATCAGTAACTTAATTGCCATTTTGAGCATGAATTTGTGAAGTGATTGTGTGTTTTTTGTGTTTACTCAGACTCCCCACAACCCAATTGGTGTGGGGGTGCCTTGTGGTCCAAAGAAAACCAAGCATAAGAGCTTTCCTAAGCTCTAAGGTCTCTTGACACTTTTTTACACTAGCAGTGGGAAAAACTTCCCACTGGTAGCACACAAGTTACCACTGCTTCACTAGCAGACAAGACCGCACATGTCCCTTTCATAAATCTGATTTTTTGTCTTTAGTGATCAAAAAGTGGAATTAGGACTTCAAACTTGTTTTATTATTTTTCTAATTTAATTTATGATTTTTCTGTCTAATTAGAATTTTATTACTGTTCATTTTCTATTTTTTAGGATATTTAGCCATTTTTAATTAACTTTTTATTTTCTGTTTTTGGCATTTAGTGCCAAAAATTAATATTTTTCTGTTTTAAAATTTTTCCTAGACTTAGAATAATAATTTAAGATTTTTGGTTAAAAAAGTTTTCACTGTTCATCTTTTATTTATTTTTTAGAATTAATTTAGTATAATTAGGGTTTTATTAAACTGTTTTTGTCTTTTAGTGAAAAAATTTATATTTTTCAAACTTTTTCATTTTTCTACTGTTCATTAGAGTAAAATAGGATTTTTAAAATTGGTAAATTATTTTTAGCATTATTTTATTATTTTTTATAATTATTTTAGTTTAAAAATAATTTTAGTGATTTAAAAATAGAAAATAGTTTTTAAAAATTAGGAAAAATACTTTTTAGTCTTTAGATAATATAAGTAAGTTATTTGTTCAATAAAAAATACTTTGGACATTTTGATTAATTATATTTAATTTTAGGGCTTTAATTAGCATTTAAAATTGAATATTTAATTAATAAAAGGTTTTAAAATATTTTTATTGGATTTTTATTCTTATCTATATTTTTTAAGACTTAGTTTTAGCTTTTAATTAATTTTTAGGTTTAAAATTTTAAATTTTGTAGTTTTTTTACGGTTTTACGTGAACGCTTTTTCGTCTTAGCTCGATCCGTCTTCGTAACAGTCATTTCTTTCTTATTTCTATTTTCTTTTCTTCTCAATATAATCACAAACATTAATCAATTCATCACACAACGCACTAGCCTCCTCGAGAACGAACTCACTCTTAGGGTCATTCACACACGGTTTTCCTAAATCGTCGTGCATACTTGCCCTAATTGCCTTGTTTTCCTAAACAAGTGCATTTTTACGAATATCATTTTAGGCGCCGCTGCCGGGGAGGCGTGTTGTGTTTTGATTGCAATTGTTGTTTTTTTTATATAACCATAATTAGTATTTGTATTAGTAGCACTCTACTAATACGTATTATCGTTTTTCGGTTTTTGTGTGAATACTATTACTATATTGTATACGTAGAACAATAAATTCACAAGTACTCCAAATACGTGAGAAATCACAACCTTGACTTGGGAGGTCATTACCCAATCATTGTATTCGAATCTCAAACCAAAGAAAAAAGGCAAAAATAGATAAATACTTTCGTGAAGCTCGATCTTGAAAAATACAAACTATAAGGTGGGTATAAGGCGGTTGTATTTCACGACCTAAAGGAAAAAGGCTCTTAAGTGCTTCGCGCCGCCTCGTTTCCTCCGCTTGCTTGTGCGTATTTGATTTTGAGAGTGAATCGAGGGTTTTGCCGCCCAAAGTATTATTACATATCATATATATTTTCTTGGTTTCATTTGATTAAACCCTCTTGAACGATTTGGTGTTCCGCCATCGTTCTAAAGTCATCGAAGGCGTTCACTTCACGTGATCGTTTTCATTCCTTGAGGCTTCTTTAATCGAGAGATTTGATTAAGGAGGAGATTTTTAGATTTGTGTCTACTTAATACATTCACCAATTTCCAAAAAAGTTAATACCATCAAAAACCACAAAAAATTGAAAAAATATAAAACACCAAAAAGAATCTTCTTTGCTCGTCTCCTCGTTGTACGTGACGTTTATGCTAACTCGTAATCAAGCAAAACGTGCACGTAGACGAAAGAACAAAACTCCCACTCCAACTCATTCTAGTGAGGAGTCTCCTATTGACGAACCCATTGTACGAGAAGCACCAACCATGGTGAATCGAACTATGATGGAGTTACTTCAAGCACCCACCGAGGGTTATGGAGAAGCTATTATGATTCCCGCTATCCTTGCGGAGAATTTTGAGGTGAAAACGGGTTTGTTGTCGATGATCCAAAACAACAAATTTCGTGGTGATGAGAAGGATAATCCTCACAACCATATCCGCCAATTCAATCGTCTTACCGCCACGAGCAAATTTAAGGATGTCTCGAATGACTCGATTAAGATGATGCTTTTTCCGTATTCCTTAGCGGGGCCCGCTAATATTTGGTTAGAGAAAGAGCCACCCAATTCTATATTGACGTGGAAGGATCTCGTTTCAAAATTCGTGAACCAATATTTTCCGCCCTCTAAGACTACGCATTTGAAAAATGAGATTTCTAAATTTTCACAAGAATCAAATGAAAGTTTTTCAACGGCTTGGAATAGGTTTAAGGAGATGTTACATGAATGTCCTCATCACGGTTTTTCCGACTTGCATCAAATTGACACGTTTTACAATGGACTTAATGATCATGAAAGAGATTATCTAAATTCCGCCGCGGGTGGTAATTTTTTGTGTAAAACGGTTGAGGAAGCTTTGGTCATAATTTAGAATAGGTCTAAGGTTTATAGCCCTCGTAACACACCGAGTGTTGCCAAATTGGGCTCGTCATCGTCTCGTAGCATTAATGCCTTACATGATGAGGCAAATGAAGAAAATCGGTTTTTTGATAGATTTGCTAGCCTTATGTCTCATTGGAAAGCTCAAGAATCTTCGAATTCCGCTTCGGTTAAAGCGGTTTCTAAGAGTTGTTTGTCGTGTGGTGGAGCTCATGATCTTTCCGAGTGCATTACCGCGGATGGTAACACTTCGAGTGCTTATGTAGCCACGGGAACTTATAACCAAAACGGTCAAGGTTCCCGCCAAAATCAAGATCCACCAAACCAAAATGCTAATAACTATCGAAACAACAACCAAGGTGGTAATTATCAAGGCGATCAAAGGAATTACAACAAGGGTAATTATCAAAGTGGAAATGGGCAAATTTCAAACCAAAACCAAAACCGTGATATTCAAACTACTACACAAGGTTTTCAAAATGATCACACCAAAAATCTTCAAGGAGAGTTTTTGAATTATGCTAAGGCAAACGATGCTAAGTTTGACAATATGCAACGTGAAATGGTTAGCTTAAGATCCGAGTTGAAAAACGAGCTTAAAAACGAACTTGCTAATGAACTTAAAACTCATGCTAATAAAATGGAAGGAAATGTCACACGTCTCCAACAAAATCAACAAAAAATGGAGCAAGGACAACATGAGATTAAGCAAGAGTTGTTAAAAGCGGATGCTAGGCAATCTAAATTTGAAGACCGAATGGCTAAAATGTTTGAAGCTATCATGTGTAAACCCTCTTCTTCGGGTGGTCTTCCTAGTGATACCATCGTGAACCCGAAAGGAGAATTGAAGGTTATTACTACTCGTAGTGGTAAAACTTTCAAAGAACCCATTTCTCGTCCAAGTACTTCTATGGAGAAGGAAAAAGAGAAAGAACCCGAGGTGGTGGTAGAAAAGGAGCAAATTCAAAGCCCACAAAGTACCGCTCAAACCACACCTACGGTTGAACCCAAACCAATCATGGAATCCGAGATTCCAAGGCCGATGCCTATGCATATGCCCCAACCCACACCACCTTTACCATACCCTTCAAGACGAGACAAGGAAAAGGCACAAGAACGAAATAATTATCAATTTGAACTTTTTATGAAAATGTTTCGTGACTTGCATTTTAATATAAGTTTTGCCGACGCCTTAGTCATGATGCCTCGATTTGCCGCGAACTTCAAAAGTATGTTGAATAACAAAGAAAAATTGCAAAAATCGTCTAGTTTTTCATCGGTTTTTCTAAGCCGCATACCTCAAAAAGTCGGTCATCCCGGCAAGTTTTTAATCCCATGTGCTATACAAGACATGGAAGAATGCTACGCCTTGGCCGATCTTGGTGCTAGTATTAATTTGATGCCTCTTGAGATTTTTAAATCGCTCAATCTTCCCAATCTCACTCCTTCAAGAATGTCAATCGAGATGGCCGATCATTCTACGATTCTAGCTTGTGGAGTAGCCGAGGACGTCTTCGTGAAAGTTGGAAAGTTCTACTATCCCGTAGACTTTATTGTTGTTGACATTCCCATCGATCCTAAAGTTCCGCTAATTTTAGGTCGATCATTTTCGGATACCTCGAGAGCACTTATCAATGTGCATGCAAGGAAAATCACTCTTCGTTTTAATGAGGAAGAACTCGTCATAAATGCAACTCAAAACTCCACACTTTCTCATGTGTATTCTATCACGTCTTTGTACAATGTCAATCCCATCAAAAACATTTGCAAAAAGATTTCAAAAAGAGTTTTAGGAGTTGTTGAGAAAAATGAAGTTCCGTCCCCTCCGCCGGTGGAGGTTAAGAGTGTTAAGCCTACGATTCCAATTGTGAATGATTCTTCGGATGATGAATGTGTTGATCCCGATGGGGAAGTTTTCTTTGTTGACAAACGTTTTGAGAACTTACCACCACCTTTACCAAAACGGTTTTCAAATGTGAGAATTTTTAGTGTGACTAATATTGCTTTAGAAACACCAAATATTTTTGACATAATTAAGTCGGGTTTTCACAAGGAGAGTTTAAAAGATGAAAAAGGAAAAGATTTTAAATTGGATTTAAAAGATTTTTCTACAACTCTAACTCCGTCATCACCGCGTGTATTGAGTACTACAAGCTCGTCTTCTCCTTTTGACGATGCTTTGTGTGGACTTAGTGTGGGGGAAGCCCCTTATGTTCCCTCCCCTTTCTCCACCGAGGACGAGATATTTGATCTTGGAATTGATTATAAAGGGAAATCTCGGTCTTCCACCGATGCAATAAATGGAAAATCTTTCTATTTTATTGGTGCGAGTCTACCTCGAGTAGCTCAATGTTTTCATGACTTACCCATTGTCCCACCCTTCTATTTCTTCTCATCTATTTTCTTTGAACCCTTTGGGTTTTTGTTGACTCATGATGAAGTGGCGTTGATTTGTTTTTCCAATGAAAACGAGAACGCCATCTTCGATCCTGGTATTTTGCACCATCAAAGGACTTAGTCCTTAATACCTGTTGTTTTTGGGCCTTGTTTATCATGTAAGCCCCACTAAAATTTGACCACACCATGATTGTCCCTAAATGATCACATTTATGGGGATTCGAGTCGAGCTTTTGACTCGGTTATCAAAAACAAGGTGCCTCGTGGGGGAGACCCATGCTTATCCATGTACATATTATTGCTTTCTAATTAGTTAATGTGAGGGGATTTGTGCCCTTCCAACCTTTGTTTCGTGGTTGTTTGTGAATTGTGGTTTTTAGATCATGATCTTCACGATTGGAGCCTCTCGTGTTCGTTTTATGGGAGCACTCGATCGTTTGCTTTGAAGACTTTCTCAAATATCCAAATGATATATCCTTTGATGTTCTAACCTTAGGTTTATAGCACGCTTCATAAACGGCTATTAATTTAATGGTTACACCCTTTCCATGCTAGATTAGGCATTCGACTACGTCTCTAGTATGAGGGTGTTTGCACCCCTAGACTCGAAACATTGAGGACAATGTTTAACTTTAGTATGGGGGTGAATAGATACTTGCCTTGCCAAACCTTCACGCTTTCCAAAGTTTATCTTTTTGTTATCGTTTTGTTGCAAAATAAGCCTAAAAATGGCCAAATTTTAAAAAATTTCTCATGTTTTATAAGTGTTTGAAGACACGAATGTAGGTTTTCTGATGGCGAGAATAAGAGTAATTTTTGAATCGACCGTGCGTGTTGAGCACTTAGCTTTGGTTCCTTAACTACACATTAGGCTAAGTCTCTTAACTGAGGACGAGAAATGATAGAGTTAATGATAAGTTACTATGCTAAACGTAGAGTACTCGTATTCTTTCAAAAACTCATGTGTTCTCGTTGTTTGCTTATTCTCCCTTCGCATGTAAATATTTTTTGCTTAATAAATATTGACTTAGAGGTTTAGTTAGGATTGTTGGGTTTCTAGTCTTTTCTAGTAGCTTCCGTGTAATTAAATTGGGAAGACATTAAGGTATCGCCAGCGTCACGGTTTTGAAGTATTGGCACCCGAATAATCAAAAGCTTCACCCAATAATAAGATTTCAAGTGCTCACCAAAATCTAGCAAACAATTTGAAGCCCCACAAGGCCGAAAAATCTATGCAAAATTGAAAGTGAATCAAGCCTTAATCTTCGAAGCTTTAAAGATCAAAAATTCGCCTTAGCGTGAGGATATACATCTTTGGCTAATAAAACCACCGATGAGGCGGATAATAAAAGGCAAGGCAAGACCGAAGTCATAATAAAAGCTTCATGGCGAAGTTAAATAAAAGATGGAGGTAAACCAAAGATAATAAGGCCCTTCCGTTAGGGGGCGTATAAAAGTCTTGGTAATAAGTCTCATGTTCAAAACCGTTAAAAAACCGTGTTTATCGATTCTTCTTGTCAACTTCATTTTTTGACATCGTTGTCTATTAGGAAGGGTTATTGATTTGATGGTCTTAGTTACACCGTTAGGACTCTATTTTTAGACCTAAATCTCTATTATCGCATAAGTCAACAATGTATCCTCGTGAAACATTCAAGACAAAATAAAATATAAGAGATACAACTTAGGAATAATGGGAGGATAAGTACGTGATTAGGGCATATGAGTAGTGTTAGCATTACTAACTTATAATGACAATGATCTCGTTGCACGCTTGGCATGGAATTAGGGTGAAAATCGAGGACGATGAAATTATTTCTAACGAAGCATTCACATGTTCTTATTCTATGAACCTAAACGTCCCATTTTGCGATGAAAATCATACATTATGTCTAAAACGCAAGTAGTAGTAATAGTAGTAGTGTAGCTAGTTTATCATTCCAATAAAGTGATAAAAAATGAATTTTGGAGGTGCTACGATACTTTATTCTAGCATTGCGTGAGGGAACGGCAATGGTTTAGTATGGGGGAGTGATGAGACTGCTTTTATACATGGTCTCATCGTCCAAATCGAGCTTAAAATGCATAAAATATCATTAAAACTACCAAATATATGCTCGTGTTTTGTTGCTTGTGTATTTTAGGTACGGATATTGAGGAAAAGACAAAAGGATCACAAGAATCATTCAAAAACGAACATGGGAAACGAAGCCGCACAATGAACCGGGCCCAAATCTAGAATTTACAAAAATGCTCTTGAAGTTTTGAAGATTGGCAACATTGGTCCCTCAACTTTTGAAGATTAACACTTTATACCCCTCAAATATTCATAAATATGAATAGGGTCCCTAAAGTTTGAAGACATTACAAGAATGGACCTTGAAGAATGCAAATTGTGCATTTAAAGCCCTTGATAAAAGTTTATAAAGTTTCTGTGCCAAAATTGACAAGTTGCCAAACTTGTTAACAGAGGGAATGAAAGTTGTTGCTGTTTTATACAAAGTAAACAAGAAATGAACCTTGGGGGCCATTACTGCCCAGACAACAAACTCCCTCCCACCAATACAAACCTGACACCTCATTAAACCCACCCATTTACCCAAACCCTTACCCGTCCAACCCATAACCCAAACCCAATACCCAGGTTTATTAAATAAACCTGGTCAATCAACCTGTCAAACCCCTAATTCCTTCCCACCAAAACACATTTTTAAATAACCTTTTCCCCAAAATGGATTAAACTCCCCTAATTACCCACATAAACCCTAAAAACCCCCAGACCCAATTGGACTAAAAACAAAGGGTTTTTGTCTTATCTATTCCAGATTACTAATTACCCTCACCCTCACCAAAACCCACACTCAAAACATGACCCTAGACCAACCCATGTGAGTGTAGGGCCTTCCCCTGCACGTCACTTTCTTCCTCAAAAACAAAACCCGACCAAATAAACGTCCCTGATCTTTCTACTTGGCCCCCAAGTACATATAAACGCTTATGATCATCCAACAACAGCTGGCCATCACATGTTGCTGATTTTGACCAAGATTCCCCAAGAAGACCAAGGGCATTCATGGAAATTCGTCCATTAGGGTTTAGCATTTGTTCAAGTATCTAGAATCATCTATGTACGCCTATAAAAGGCACTAGGATTTTACTTTTCCTCTTGTTCCAGATTTTTTTTCAAAAATCATGTAATGCCTTTTTAAATTAATCAAAAGTTGGTATTTTCTTGTTATGAAATTGTAATTCCTTTTTAATTTGTTTTAAAAGTTGGTAGTAACTTGTGAAAAAATCTGAGTTCCATTAATATTTTTTAAAACATTTTGTGTTTAAAGTTTTCAGAAAAAGGTTTCTGAAATATTGCTTTCTTTTTGGTGAAATCTTGTTTCCAATTTGGATTTTCAGGGTTTGTAAGTGTGTTTTGTGTAAGTGTTTTTGAAGAAAAACATTTGAGAAAATTATTTGAAAAGGGTTTTAAGAAGAAGGAAAATCAGAAAATATTGGATATATTGTGTTTGTGTATTTTTCTTAGCAGGTTTTAAAGGGATTGTTGTCCAAGGATCTGCACAGGTCCGGACCTGTTAGGAGGTGACATAACAGTCACTGAGGGACCTGGATGTAGGTCCCTCTAGGTAAATCCTTGTTCTCATTTTTCAGTTTCAGAAAATTGTGAATTGGTGTGATTTGAATGCAAGTTGTTAGTTTGTTGATGTTGCTGTTTGAATATGCTAATTGATGCCTATTATGCATGTTAGAGGTGATATAGATTAGTTTTGTGTAGATTTGAACTCATTTTCTTTGTTAAAATCACTTTCTGAATTCTTAAGGGGTGTTTGGATCTAGTGTTTTCTTGAGTTTGGCTAAACAGTCTTGGCTTATTAACTGGTCTAACACACTTCCTTGGTGATGGTTATGTGATATATGCACTAAGGTTTCAGTTTGGTAGGATATTGAACAAATTTGCATGCTAAAACATTGGATAATATAGCTAAAACCAGTAAGTGTTTGTTATTGACTGTTTTTGTTGAATTAGCTATTCAAATCTTACCCATTGTTAGACAATAGGTTGTTTAAGGATTGTGTACTGATTATATGCTGTTTGGTTGATTATTGTGCAAGTTTTAAGCCATTGAATCTCATTTTTGTGCATGTAACTTGGTCAACTGTTCATCAGATACCTACTAGGCTTAATCAGTAACTTAATTGCCATTTTGAGCTTGAATTTGTGAAGTGATTGTGTGTTTTTTGTGTTTACTCAGACTCCTCACAACCCAATTGGTGTGGGGGTGCCTTGTGGTCCAAAGAAAACCAAGCATAAGAGCTTTCCTAAGCTCTAAGGTCTCCTGACCACTTTTTTACACTAGCAGTGGGAAAAACTTCCCACTGGTAGCACACAAGTTACCACTGCTTCACTAGCAGACAAGACCTAGCACATGTCCCTTTCATAAATCTGATTTTTTGTCTTTAGTGATCAAAAAGTTGAATTAGGACTTCAAACTTGTTTTGTTATTTTTCTAATTTAATTTATGATTTTTCTGTCTAATTAGAATTTTTATTACTGTTAATTTTCTATTTTTTAGGATATTTAGCCATTTTTAATTAACTTTTTATTTTCTGTTTTTGGCATTTAGTGCCAAAAATTAATATTTTCTGTTTTAAAATTTTTCCTAGACTTAGAATAATAATTTAAGATTTTTGGTTAAAAATGTTTTCACTGTTCATCTTTTATTTATTTTTTTAGAATTAATTTAGTATAATTAGGGTTTTCTTTAAATTGTTTTTGTCTTTTAGTGAAAAATTTTATATTTTTCAAACTTTTTCATTTTTCTACTGTTCGTTAGAGTAAAATAGGATTTTTAAAATTGGTAAATTATTTTTAGCATTATTTTATTATTTTTTATAATTATTTAAGTTTAAAAATAATTTTTAGTAATTTAAAAATAGAAAAATAGTTTTTAAAAATTTGAAAAAATACTTTTTAGTCTTTAGATAATATAAGTAAGTTATTTGTTCAATAAAAAAATACTTTGGACATTTTGATTAATTATATTTAATTTTAGGGCTTTAATTAGCATTTAAAATTGAATATTTAATTAATAAAAGGTTTTAAAATATTTTTATTGTATTTTTATTCTTATTTATATTGTTTAAGACTTAGTTTTAGCTTTTAATTAATTTTTATGTTTAAAATTTTTAATTTTGTAGTTTTTTTACGGTTTTACGTGAACGCTTTTTCGTCTTAGCTCGATCCGTCTTCGTAACCGTCATTTCTTTCTTATTTCTATTTTCTTTTCTTCTCAATATAATCACAAACATTAATCAATTCATCACACAACGCACTAGCCTCCTCGAGAACGAACTCACTCTTAGGGTCATTCACACACGGTTTTCCTAAATCGTCGTGCATACTTGCCCTAATTGCCTTGTTTTCCTAAACAAGTGCATTATTACGAATATCACACTCCACCACTCTCTTCCTCCTCGAGGTAGATCCGCTTTCAAGTGCTGTCTGGTTCCCACAAGTAATACACTCACCCAAGGCGGGCGGTTGAACCATAAAGTCATTGGTAGCATACTCATAATCATCAACAAACCTCCATTCTTACGGTAGAGATGGCCTCACACGATGCTCCCAGCTTCGCATCCTTTGCAATATAGCTTGATCTTCTCTAGTTTGCTCAAGGCTAGCACTCAAATTCTTGATCATGGGCCTCAAACTATCCATTTCACTTCTAACCACCATCCCGTCATACTCAACTCTTGCAGTCCGTGGCAACAGTTTCTGAAAAGCTTTCTCATTTTCATAAATCCTTTTATTCACCCGAGTTTCCACATCATAACGTTCATACATTAACCTGTCCAACTTCATCAAGAAATGGGTAGTATTTTCATACGACCTCGGACCCGGGCAAAGTACTCTATAAATATCATCGTGGAGAGAATTTGCACAAGTTGTGGCGTCAGACACATCAGCATGACCAAAACGAGCACGGTTAATACCTGGTATACCACCAAATGAGAAATGCGGGTAGGTCTAGGAACACGAACTTTTCGTCGACCAATTCGCACATCAACCAACTCAGCTTGATTCACAACATTATTGCCAACACAATCTTCTTCTTCTCCATTACCGTTAGGTGGGATTTCTGACATTTCTAGAATCACAGAAAGTTCGAGGGTAAATAAGGTCATTATCCAAAATATATATACACATGCACATGCAAAAATATAGTACGTATGCTTATACGATGCAACAATATGATAGCCATGCAAATGGAATGCCAAAATTTACGATGATAAGTATTCAACATACTTCCAACAAAATCTCGATACAATACCATAGTACTTACTTAATAAATACTTTGGAAATCATTTCAGTTATAAGGGATACATCTAAAAATAAATAAAACAATGCTAAAAGTAATCTTACCGGAGCCATGCGGAGAAGTTGTGTGCTTTTGAAAACATTTGAGACATCAAAGTTATAGTTTAGGACATTTTCAAAAATCGACCTAGTTCTCTCCAACTTGTGGCTCTGATTACCAATCTCTAACACCCCCAAATTACATGCGCAGCGGAAATACATAATTTGGGTACTAGGCAGTTATCATCACACACTAGTCATACAGAACGACTCAAAAGAGACGTTGAAACAACAACAAAGTCTAATTAGATTTTCCAATCCAAAAGTTACAACATAGTGCATTTAGGTCCCCATCGAATCTCACCTAAATTTCCAAATTCATACACTTTAAACAAAATAAGATTTAATGTTTAGATAAAAGGGAGGAAAACATAATAGACTACAAAAGCCACACCAACATTCCATAACATGCTCCGCCACATCCTAGCCATGATTACCTGAAACACATGCTTAAATGGGTCAACAAATAATGTTGAGCGAAATCTATAGGTTTAACAATCACATTTGAAACATAAGTGTATAAAATTCATTCACGATCATTCATAGAATTGTCGATCAAACAATCTATTATTCAAGGTTGTTATCTTTAGCATTAGCTAATAATTGTGTTTGAGCTCATGACACCGAGCCGTTAACTAACTAGTCACCCGCGCCAAATGCTGGCGTAACTTAAATGAAACCATTGTCCCTCTAAAGGCATTAGTTTCAATTAATCCTTATTTCTCATACAAAATATCTGTACGCAGAGGGTACTCAATGTACAACTCTTGTATCAAATTGAGTCGTCAACCCCGTTGTACCACAAATTGTATAAGCGGCTATTTCCAATTCATACAAGAATTAGACAATAACTAACAGTTCATGAATTTAGGGACTTTTTGCAACTAGGTACTCAACACAATTTAAGGCATCATTCGGGTCCAACAATCATTCATGACTTATGTTCATTTTCATTTAAATAACATGTATCCCCCTCGTGGGTAAAAACCTTTAAAATAAGTAAAGAGAGAGGCTATAGACTCACACCTTATGTAGAAGTACTCGAAGTAATGGATGACGATCACCGACGATGAGGATGCCCGGGAAATTTGATCACAACACCTAGTGAATAAACGCGTAATGAGTCAACTCATTTATATCATATTAGGTACTGAATAATATTTAAATAAAGTCAATTGTGATTATTAAAAACTCACACCAAATCCAAACAAGTGATAGTTACTAGACTTACATCATTTATCTACGTAACTAAAAGTATTGCTCGTTTTATAATTCTGCCGGTACACAACAAATGTAAGGGCTGCTTTCCTATACTTAGACATCACCAAAAATTATGAAAAAAAATTGTAAAAATATTTTACAACCTTTAGATTACCCATATTAAATTTCATAAAAATTTCTTACTTTTAAGACCTACTGCTCGTCACATTACTAAACTTCAATTTTCGGACAGTTTTATACCTTCACATTGTATGACCTCTTTGACACATTTCAAATATACTATTTGAAAATTTGACTCCTAAGTCTAAAAATAGACTCAAAAACCCAGGTTTATAGCTAAATAAAAACTCTCAACCCTTTTTAAAACTCTACTTATAGTCCCCGAGATATGACCTTAAATCGAACACAATTTCGGATTATGTCGACTTTCATCTCCCGGTACACGAAATTTCTAAGTAGTATAACTTTTGACTCGTTTGGAGTTAAAAGCTCTATCTTATACCGAAACGAAGATAAAAAGAAGCTCTACAACTATATCTAAGCTTTAAGACCTGGACTTAGACTTAAGACCACATAAACTTTCCTTAACATTCTGTTTAAAAATGACTCTTTAAAACTCCTATCAAATCACCATTTCAATCACTTCTAACAATTCATAGACCTATTCAATCATTATATGAACAATATAAAACACCCTAATCATCTTATATCACTTGGATGAACAATATTTCACAAAAACCCTTTTCAAAAACCTCACATGCAATGCGTTTAAACAAATTAAAATATCATAAACATGGTTATAAACATAAACCCATAACAAATTAAGATCAAAATCAAAGAAAACAAACACCCCCTTTTGGGTTGTGGGTTTCAAGATCAAAACAAGAAAGAGAAATTGCTTCCAAGCTTAATTAATCAATACCCTATGTTTATAAACACTCAATTAAAACATGCATTTAAGAAAAATCAATCAAAACACATTTGTTCATAAGAAATAATTTTTGGAGAATTTAAGTTGTTGCATGTTTGATTTTAATGAACAAGAAGTCTTACAAAGATGAAATAGACAGTGGTTTTTGATTATTTTCTTCCAAAACACAAGAAAAAGTTTTGGCGGTGGTGCTATGGTGGTGATGGGGGGCGACGGCTACAAGAGAGAAAGAAAGGGGAAGACAAATTTTTGGAATGAAAAATGATGTATGTTTTCCCTTCTCTCCCTTTTTGTAAAATTGGAGGGACCACTCTTGTAAACTTATCTATCTTTTGGCCTTAAATTTAAACGACACATTTTAAAATGCGGGAATCGACTCACTAGTCGATTTTGAATTTTTATGGGAGTCGGGATTCGTCCCGGCTTCCTAAAACATATTTATAAGCCTATATTCACACCAAATAATAAAGAAATGGTTCCGATTCGACTTAACACGTAAACAAAAAATAAAAATCTCGAAATTTCAAATATCGATCAATCGATAATAAAATATGAATTTTGGGCATCCGTCGGTATCGCGATCACTATTGATTCTTCTTAATTCGTCGAATGTAAAAATTTAACCTCGTTTATCGGTTTCAACTTAAACCGTCAAATATTTCCACGATAAAATCTCTCTAAAATTTCAAAAATATGTGTAAAATAGGATAAAATAATGACCTCGGTTTTTGGGGTGTTACATCCTCCCCTCCTTAAAATAACGACGTCCCGGCGTTCGCCTCCTCCTATACTCACATTTTGTACCACTAGAACAAATGAGGGTACTTCTCTTTGAATAAATCCTCACGCTCCCACGTGAATTTCGGTCTACGTCTAGAATTCCATCGTACCTTTACAATCGGAATCCTACTATACTTCAGCTTCTTAACCTCTCGATTCATAATCTCCACTGGTTCCTCAATAAAATGAAACTTATCGTTAAGTTGTATCTCATCCAAAGGAATCACCAAATCTTGGTCCGCTAAGCACTTCTTCAAGTTTGACACGTGAAACGTGTTATGAATAGCACTAAGCTCAACTGGCAACTCCAATTTATAAGCAACCGATCCAATTCGTTTTACAAACTTGAAAGGTCCAATATACCTCAGACTCAACTTTCCTCTCTTCCCAAAATGAATCACACCTTTCCATGGCGATACTTTAAGCATAACCATGTATCCAAACTCAAATTCCAAAGGCTTCCTACGATTATCTGCATAACTCTTATGTCGGCTTCTTGCAGCTAATAATCGATTCTTGATTTGCACAATCTTTTCAGTCGTCTCAAACACCATTTCAGGTCCAGTCAGTTGACTTTCCCCTACTTCGCTCCAACACACTGGAGATCTACACTTACGTCCATACAACGCTTCAGACGGTGCAGCCTTAATACTCGCATGATAACTGTTGTTATATGAAATTCCATTAAAGGCAAATGACGTTCCCAACTACCACCAAAGTCTATTACGCACGCTCGGAGCATGTCCTCCAACGTTTGTAAAGTCCATTCACTTTGGCCATCAGTTTCGGGATGATATGAAGTACTCAAACTCAACTCGGTACCCATAGCACGTTGAAGAGATCTCCAAAATTCCGAAGTAAACCGACTGTCACGATCCGAAATAATCGACAACAGCACACCGTGACGACAAACAATCTCTTTCACATACTCCTCAGCGAACTTCCCCATACTATCTGTCTTCTTCATAGGCAAAAAGTGTGCAGATTTAGTCAATCTATCCACAATCACCCATATCATATCATAACCACTAGGAGTTCTCGGTAAACCCGTGACGAAATCTATAGCGATCTTCTCCCACTTCCATTCAGGAATCTCAGGTTGAACCAATAATTCGGACGGTCTCTTGTGTTCAGCCTTAACCTTCACATAAGTCAAATATTTACTAACATAGCGCGCAATATCTGCCTTCATATTCGGTCACCAATACACCTTCTTCAAATCATGATACATCTTATCCGATCCAGGATGTATCGAATACTTCGTCTTATGGGATTTATACATCACCAAATCTCGCACTCCTTATGCTCCTTTCTTAGGTGGACACAAAGGTAACCAGATTCTATTATCAAAATATCTCATCCCACTCGACCTTACTTCAAACAAAGGATTCATCATCCTTCCCAAATTATCTTTCCTTAACATGCTTCCTCAACAAAACATTGGCTTGAGCTTTCAATATCAACTCGGTCAAGTCAACATTTTCAGCCATCACCAAAGCCCTAACTCTCAGCGGGTTTTCCCTTTCCTTCCTACTAAGCGCATCAGCCACAATATTCGCTTTACCAGGGTGGTAACGAATCTCACAATCATAATCACTCAATAACTCAACCCATCTCCTTTATCTCATATTAAACTCTTTCTAATCCAATATGTGTTGTAAACTCTTGACGAAAACTACCGGTGCACCCCATGGTGATACACTCGAACGAATGAAACCTCGCTCCAGTAACTCCTGCAGCTGGTCTTTTAACTCCTTGAGCTCTATGGGAGCCATGTGATAAGGAGCCTTGGAGATCGGTTCAGCTCCTGGAATGAGCTCAATGCCAAACTCCACTTCGCAGATAGGTGGTATACCCGGAATTTCTTCTAGAAGTACATCGGGGAATTCTGAAACAACTGGATGTTCCTGAATTGATGGAGCTTCTGTAGTAATGTCCTGAATTGTAGCTAAGAAACCATCGCAACCATGAGCTAGTAAAGCATGGGCTTGTGAGGCAGAAATGATTTGTACAGACTTTCGAGGTATGAAACCATTATGAATTTACTCTAGGGCTTGAACATCACTGAATATCACTCGATATGTATGGTAATCGGTCGTGGCGTGGTGCTTTGCTAACCAATTCATGCCTAAGATCATATCAAATTCGCACATGTCCAAAGGAAGTGCGTTGATAGGACGAATCTTATCGTCAAATTCTAAGGGAAGGTCTCTGTACACATGGGTAATACGCACAGAGTCTCTCATTAGCATAGATATATTTAATACATTCTCAAGTGGTGTAGATGTCTTATTAATACGGGAAGCATAAGTAGTGGATATAACTGAGTGGGTCGCACCCGTATCAAATAATACGCAGGCAGCATGTCTGTACATAAATAAGATGCTAGTAATGGTACTTGTAGACCTGTTGGCCTGATCTCTGGTGGTGGTGTACACACGGCCTGAAGCTGCTGGTTTTGAAGGGGCAGTACCTGATGTACCAACAGTTTCTCCTTTCTTGCAGTCCTTCAACATATGTCCTGCTTGCCCAAACTTAAAGCAAACACCAAAATCACGACAGCATGGTCCAGGATGCCTTTGTCCGCATGTGGTACAGATAGGATGGGTATACCCTCCAGCGGGTACCCTCGCTAGCTGAGAGCCTGCTTCAGAAGATATGCGTACGACATGATTATTGGGACATAAACAAGACTACACTGAGAGTTTAAATCATATTACCAGATGAAGCTGAGTGATTAGGCTGCTGACCCTTATTATTCTAGTCACGTTCTTTTCCAGAGTTCCTGTTATGATGTTGAGATGTTAGAATATATGTCATACAATAGCTTAACATAGAAGAGTTAAAATTTTAGAGACCTGTTGTTGTTGGAGTAACTAGCATTGTTACGGTAGTTGTCACTACCGTTACGCTTGTCTGATCTAAAATGGTCATTATTTTGATCGTGCCCCTTGTTGTTGTTCTGTTGAGTGGCCGATTGGGACCGGGTTCCACCCTTCTGCCCGAAATATACAATTGAATAGAACAAGATATAAAAATGAAAATACTAATTTGAATGAGCTGGTAACGCTTGATGACTAAATTATACCTCTTCTCAAGACGACCTCTCATGGAGCATCTCCAGACTGCATCTTGTGTCAGCCACTTGTGACACATTGGTGAAAGTGGCACATAACAGACGATCAGTAATCAAGGAGTGAAGAGCCCCGCGGAAATGCTTCGCTTGCTCTTCATCTATTCCAGCAGCACCGCACAGAAATCCAGCTAACCTGAGGAAACGTTGCATGAATATTGTGTTGTTCTCTCCTACATTCTGCCAAATAGCATGGTAATCCCTCCTTATTCGTTCTTGCTCAGCTCTAGGGAAGAACTGATTGTAGAACACCTCCTTAAACTGCACCCAAGTCAAAGTAGTCAGCCATGTATCACTTTCGCTGCTCAGCTTGTAAGCTTTCCACCTTGCCAACGCATCACCTTCAAACTTGTAGCAAGCCAACCTTGCCTTGAATACCCCATCGCATCCCATGGCATCAAAGATTTTCTCCATATCCGAGATCCAGTTCTCAGCATCTGACAGGATCTCAGACTTCTCGAAAGATCAAGGCTTCTGCTTGTTGAATCTTTTTAGGCACGTGTGGAGTGTGACTGGTGGAGGAGGAGGAGGACGATTGTTCTAATTCTGATGAGCCTGATACTCATTCTAAATTTGATTTTGGATCTGAGGGAGCATAGCTTGCAAAGCTGCAGCAAGTTCCTTGTTGGTGCGTGTGTTGACCATTTGACAATATAAAGAGAACTTAAAAATGATTAATATGTTAGAAACATAGGATAAACATAAAAGATGCATGGAAGAATTTATGAAGGCATAGCCAACGAAAACTAGATTTCACAAAGGTGGACGACTATGGTTCAGGCCACAAAACAAAGTTTGAAGAAAACAACATGCGACTAAGTATGGTCAATCCTGTATCAACCCTTACTTATTCAAAAACTTAAAGAAAACAAAATACATGAAATGAAATTTACTATCAGTTTAGGAAGATCCTGGTGACTACCCACTAGTCACAAGTCAAATTTTAGAGCCTACATGTCAAAACCTTAGGCTCTGATACCATAACTATAACACCCCACTTTGACAAGTGGATTGTTACATAATAATTATGGCGTGTCATCGAAGCATGCAAGGTAAATGTCTTAAAACATTAATGACCATAAAGGAAACCGGAAACAAACATCGGTCCCAAACATAATCTCACACACAACGTATAAGTAAAGAATGTAGAATAAGGACTAAACAATGTCCAGCAAAGCAGATGTATATAAATGTATTAAAAGTAATGAAGTCAAGGAAGCCTCCATCCTAATGCACGTACTCTTGATTTACTTAGCTCTGCCTTTTAGTACCTACCGTATGGGAACATGAAAAGAACATAAGGCTGAGCAATCCTCTCAGTGAACGGATATATGACAATGATATGAATCACATAAACATAAGCAAAGTATGAAATGAAAGTGCAGCGGAATAATGTAAGTCCTGGAAAATCTAGAGTTTGTTTTATAAACTCATTTATATCTGAAAAGACTTATGTTTATTTTATAAAAACTGTATTTTAAATGTCCAAGAGCCCATATAGGTCATGAAAGTATCAACGTCCATGAATACATAGAGGGGTGACCTCGTCATGCAATTAGAGGGGTTGCCTCTAATTATAATAGTCTGGGTGGAGGGATCAGCTGCATGTAACGGATGTAGAGCACACACCACAGTTACCATGCAATCTGAAAAACATGTACTAGGATGCACCCATTCGCCCCACATGATAATAATATAAAAGTCAAATAACTGAAAGGACGCCGCGAGCAATCACTCTCACCGCGGAAGAGTCACAACACCGGTGCCTCAAGTGTTATGGTTATGATACCTCTATAACTAGGTGAAACGTAACATGCATGTACATAGCTCAGGCAGTTTAAAATGCTAATCATATAATTTAATGTAAACTACTGGGGAAAACAGATGGCTGCAAACGGGGAATCCTAAATATAGGAAGAGAATGTCCTTATTGAAGGACGGAATATCCGTACCTTATGTCCGGTAATGAAAATGAAGATTAAAGCGGAAGATCTACTCCGACTTCACGAGTGATACATAATAAAGGGACATGAATAAGTTGTCTCTTTAACGTATACTTACATGGTTATTAGTTTACTTGATGTGTACTTAACTTGTTTACTTGTTCTTATCTTGTTTTACATGTTCTTGACTTGCTTTACTGTTTCATGTTTAATCATGTGTTTCTTAGTGTTTCATGTGTTCTTGATTAGTGTATTTCATGTTATATGTGTTATTGTACTTGTTGTTTCATAATGAGTAACTTTCTTAAAATAGCAGGTTTCTATATATAGTAACTTTCTAAAAATAGAAGGCTTTCGTATATAGTAACTTTCCAAAAAATAGAAAGTTTCCTTAAATAGTAATTTTCCAAAAATAGAAAGTTTCCATAATTAGTAAGTTTCCAAAAATAGAAGGTTTTCATAATTAGTGTGTTTCCATATTTAGCATGTTTCCATAAATAGCATGTTTTCATAGTTAGTAATAAGCTTATTAAATAAGTATATGATATAAACTATAGTTTAATAAGCATATATTATAAGCCATGATTGTTAAATGTAATAATATAGTAAAGTTTATTAATATTAAATACTTAGTTTTATCATAATGATTATTAATTAATAATATAATACATGATTTTATAAGTAATTATTAATTAATAATATTACATGATTATATTAATAAAACTTTACCTTAATTGATTATTGTATAAATAAATTAAAGTATGTTATTAATTTAATTAAACCTTGGTTAAAATGAAATAAATTAATTAAGCTAAGTTCTTAATTAAATAAATGTAACATAAACTTATGCCATGAATAATTATTGTAATAATTATTATAACCTATAGTTATTTAAATAAATGACCATGTTTTATGTCATGATAACTATATTAAATAATTATATCATAAGTCTTGTTTTAATTAACTGTTGGAAATACGTTTTTACATATTTAGAAATGATCGGTCACTCCAACAATTTATACTTAGATTAGGCTCATGATCCAATATGTAAACAATATAGCCCATCAATCCCACATGTTGGGTGGGCTATATATACCCCCTCCTAGCATGTTAGGAGGGGTTGATCACTTAGTTATTCACATTTCTCATTCCATCTTTCTCCCATTCTTCCTTTCTCTCTCTAACTCTCCTTCTCTAGTTCTTTTATCTTCTTCTCTATTTAGATAAATCAAACACTTACACAATCGTAAGAACTTAAGGACCTACAAATGGTATCAAGAGCTATGGTTGAATCTTAGGATTGGCGTGTTTTTATCTATTGGTTTGATGGTCTTAAAATCTTTTATTAATGATTTAGTGGTCAAATTTATCTTTCTTGGTCTCGATCTCTTAATTGTTTTTGGTCAAGTTGGTTAAATCTGTCATTTATTTCTTGTCTTAATAACAATTTTCTTTTAAAGTCACGTTTTGTCAACTTTTGTTTCACATATCTGCTTTTCATATATCTGTTTTTCATCTTTTTCTGCTCCCCATTTCTTTATCAGTGTGGTTTCATATTTTGTCAACTTTTGTTATTATCAACTTTGATCAACTTGTGGATTTTGTCTCGGGTATAATTGTTTGATATTGCGATTGATATATTTTTCAAGTTTTTCGACCGTAAGTTTTCAGGGCTTATCACATTCCGATCAGAATATTACGATCGCATAAACCTAGGGTTTCTACATGCGATCGAATATTCTGATAGCCACTTTACGATCGAAGTTACGATCGAAGTTACGATCGAAGTTACGATCAAAGTTACGATCTAAGTTACGATACAACTGCGATCACGACTACGATCACGACTGCGATCACGACTGCGATCAGGACTGCGATGACGACTGCGATCACGACTTTCGATCAGATATTGCGATAGAAAAAATCTGATATTACGATGGACATGTAAAATATTGCGATGGAATAACTGTCTTTCAAACTCAAAGAAAAGGACTCATTCAGACTGACTCGACAAAAACCAACACACTCGAACACGTCACCTAAACAGACTCGACCTCTCTCTCGACAACAACTGACTCATCCCAACAACTCTCGAAATCCCCACACCCACACACTCACACTCAAACTAGACACCCACAAACACTCTCATTTTTTACACTCAACCGACTCACAAACACTCGACTCGAACCCACGACAACAACAAAAACGATCTCAGTCTCCTTCAAAACTCTCATCGATCCAAAACCAAAAACAGATAACAAAAAGTAAAAACCTACCCGAGACTTCTCTTTTGAGAAATCTTAAAGACCAATAACCCTCGTGCCTCTTCTTTAACTATTAAGAACACATTCAGTTTGGTTCTTTGATGTATACGTAGCCTATGTGATATTGGCTTTCTGTGGGTTTTGATTCGTATGTGTGTTATATGTTTGTGTTTATTAGTTGAGATATGATGTTATTCGGATGAGTTGATTTAAGGAGGCTGGTGATTCGAATGCTATTGAGATTGGTTAAGATTGGTACTATTATTTGGTTGAGTAGAGGTTGTGGCATTTGAAAGGTGAGTGGTTTAGAAGAAGCAAAAAATTGCTATGAGTTTATATTAGGTTTAGGTGTGAGAACAGATATTGGGGTTTATTATCTGATATTTTAGTGGGGCGGAGTAAACAAGAGGCCCTTATTATCTGCTATTTTTGTGGGATAGCCACGTGTTATTAAAAACACGTGTACTGTGCATTGTGTTATTAAAGCAAATAATTTTTTTTTCTAGTTAAAAAAAAGAAAAACAGTTATTAAACGTGTACTGTGTACTTCCCATTAGCAACTCTATTTTTAAAATATATTATTGTAAAAGGATTTGTGTTGGGTTGTCTCAGTTTGGACTGGGTTGAACTAATATAATATACACATTATTTTGGTTGGCTGAATTGCATACTTGTAATAATTATATTCGAAATTCGAATCGGGATGTGACAAAGTGACAACGTTTGAGCCGATCAAGAAATTATTAAGCCGAGGAAAAGATATATTACCAAACAAGGATCTAAGAATTTTTCATCGAACAAAATGGAATCGTTTAATTCAACATCTCAAGAGGTAGAATTGCATCTCATGCAAAACACAGCTAGAGAAAATGGTATAACGTCCTTTCGACTACTTCAGTCTCATCTTGTAACCCTTTCATGGCTTCAAGGAGGAAGTGAATTTGTGACACTCTATGGTCAAGATCATTATACATTCATCGATTCAATACTCCTCAACTTGAACCAACTCGCGGAGAAACTTCACAAAGCAGACTTTAATCACTCTGCATCAGTATCTGCATATATAGCTCTCGTGACCCAACTTACGCACTTCTTCCAATTTAACATCGCTAAGTCTGTTAATTCAGGGATATGCGAGTCATTTTTTAATACTCACATACCGAGGTTTAAGATTTTCGTGGTACACTGTTGAAATTCATGACATTGGTCTCGTCTTCAGTTGATGAAAGATCCCAACTTTAGCAAGCGTATGATAATGGAGTGCAAGATTCTACGATGCAGATGCACAAAGAGAATGGTCATACGGTTGATAATTTGGAGACTAAAGATTGCAAGAACATGGAATCGGGAGGAAAGCATGATACAAGCAGCATGTCAGGGAATGATATAGACAAGTGTCTTAGGGGATGGTACAACGGGATGTGGTATATGATGGATATGCCAATGAAATACCGCTTATTGAGCATTCCGAACCTAATTATGACAAACATGGGATAGAAACAAGTGATAGCGATACCATTTCTAATTCATCTGATGTGCGTCATAATGGGGGAGAAAGTGTTCAAAATGCTAATAATCATGATAATTGCCTTATGACTTATTCATTAACTACTTCTGATTCCAAGGTTAAAGAGCTCGAATTGATTGTAGCTCAACAATCTAAAGATCTTGAGGATGCCAAACTTGAATTTTCGAAGAAAATGAACAAATTTGAAACATATTTTGAAAAACTTGAAAAGTCAAACGTTGTTATTGAACAAAAATTGGATCAAAAAGTTCTAGATTCTAAAGCTGAAAAGGATAGTCTTTTGAAACAAATTAAGTTGCTAGAATCTAAGTTGGCATCCCAAGATAAATTTCTCAAAGAGAATGAGACTTTAAAGGCTCAAATTCAGAAACAAGTTTTTTCTATAACTGCTCTGAAAAACGAGCTAAGGAAAATTAAGGGCACTAGTGTGGACACTAAGCTTGAAAAACCATCAATATTGGGGAAACCGCCTAAAAATCAGTATGTTCGTCAACCGGCTGCATTTAGATCCGAGCGACCACAATCCTCGAGACCGCGGTTTGCTTCCGAAGTTGATATGGTTCATATTTCAAGACCAGTCACTCCACCATCTAGGCCCAATGTGACTAAAACAGCTTTTTCTAAACCTAATCACATGATTGCATCTAGTCTCCCTAGACATAGTCCAAAGAGCACGTCTCGAACTAGTTCAAATGACGTTCACCATAAATTTGGTCTAAAGGAAGCTATTCAAAAGACACAAGTAAGAGATAGGAACTTTAAACCTAGTCAGGTGTCTTCTAGATTACCCAATACTGCTAACCATAGCATGTCATATCCTAGGAGCATCAATCAATCATCTAGGAATTCTTGATCTTACTCGGACATCAAATATGCTACTTATAAAACATGTAGGAAATGTGTCTTTAAGGCAAATCATGACTCTTGTGTCAAGAAACTCCATAATGAGGTGAACTCCCGCGCTAGAGTTAAATCCAAGTGGGTAGCTAAAATAAAACCCATTGGTAAAATGTGGCGCCCCACTGGTAGAACTTTCACTCTTGTAGGAAACGAGTCCCCTTTAACTAGGATAGTCTCCGATTATACTAAGATTTCTAGGGAGGAAATTGAAAAGGATGATACATGACTTAACCCTGAACTTAAGGTTTTCTATAAAAGGAAACGTTTTCCAACTAAGACAAGTGAATCATCTCCTCAGGTCACCTCTGGCACAAGTAAGGCAAACTGTGAACCCCCACATGGTTCTAAAATAGATATCACTAACCCACACAAAAGCATCCAACTTTCTAATTAGAATGCAAGTACCTTAGTTAACGTTCAACAAGAACACAGCGTTCCAATTGTTGTATACCATTCAATTAAGGACACTCTCAGAGTTTGGTTGCTGAAGAAGCTGATATTTAAGAAACAAGTGTCTTAGGGGATTTGCGGTTAAGCTCGTGTACAAGGCTTATAGACAAATCACAGTCTGTGACCCGTTCATCAAAAAAAGGAATGTTTATCGCCGATGATAAACTTATCCTCACAAACGAGAAATTAATTTTT
Source organism: Glebionis coronaria (assembly GCA_025667525.1). Taxonomy (NCBI): domain Eukaryota; kingdom Viridiplantae; phylum Streptophyta; class Magnoliopsida; order Asterales; family Asteraceae; genus Glebionis; species Glebionis coronaria. The sequence goes on along the minus strand of CM046875.1, from coordinate 255,339,115 downwards.
CTCGGACACGAGCTAAAATTAAAACTTTTCAAAGGTTTTAAGCTCGTGTACATGGCTCACATTCAAATAACAGTCTGTGAACGGAACATCAAAGAATGGGAAGTTTATCTCGTCAACGATAACTTACCCTCACAACAAGAAATTAAATTTTCACAGACACGAGCTATTATTAAAACTATTCAAAAGTTTTAAGCTCGTGTATATGGCTCTCAGTCAAAATCACAGTCTGTGACCCGATCTTCAGAGAAAGGTAAGTTTATCTCGTCAACGATAACTTACCCTCAAAACGAGAAATTAATTTTTCTCGGACACGAGCTAAATTTAAAACTATTCAAAAGATTTAAGCTTGTGTATGTGGTTCATCATTAAATATCAGATGATGACCCGATCTTCAAATAAAGGGAAGTTTATCGCCGATGATAAACTTATCCTCATTAACGAGAAATTAAATTTTCTCGGCTACGAGCTTACATTAAAACTATTCAAAGGTTTTTAAGCTCGTGTAAATGGTGTATAATCACATTTCAGTTTATGCCCCGGACTTCAAAGAAAGGAAAGTTTATCGCCGATGATTAACTTATCCTTACAACGAGAAAATAATTTTTCTCGGGCATGAGCTAATATTAAAAACATTCGACGTTTTTAATCTCATGCACAATGACTTACAGTTAAATATCAGACTGTAACTCGGACTTCCATTTTAAGAAAGCTTATCTTTAATGATAACTTATCCTCGTAACGCGAAATTAATTTTTCTCGGTCATAAGCTTGTATTAAAATATTCCAAGTTTTAAGCTCAGAAAGGAAGTGTATCTTTTAAATAAGAGAACTTTTCCTCATAACGAGAAATTCATCTTTCTCGGTCATGAGCTTTACATTAAAACATTCAAATGTTTTTCAAGCTCATGAAAATGACTTCTAAGTAAATGTCAACTTAGGACTCGTTCTTCAGTTAAAAGGAAAGTTTATCGCCGATGATAAACTTATCCTAACAACGAGAAGCTTACAACTTCTCGGACTTAAGCTCGTTTTGTAAGATATTCAACATCTTAAGCTCAAGTAATTGGTTTTCAAAACATTGAACATAATTTTTCGAGAATTTCTCAAAAGGTTTTTCTAAATCATTCAAAAATGTGTGTTCAAAAATGTTTTTGATAAAAAGTGCATGTCTTCTAGAATCGATAATATTTGCGATACTAGAAATGTCATTCGATAATTGTTGATGCAAAAGTTGGGTGATCCTTGCTAGACCCGAATTAGGATCAATTCGGGGATGCTGGGCTCCGGCTCCTGCACCAAGTGAACTATTTGGTTGGGATCCTGCACACTAAACAATACGCGTCAGGCTTACCGTGGGAATGTTTCCCACGATTAGACTCCGACGTGAGAGTAAGTAATCGGTTAGGGATTTTATGTGAGTTGAGAGTATAGAACTTAATACCTTTGTGGAACCCTTGGGGGTTCCTTTTATAGGTAGTGAAACCCTAATGGGTTGTCACTGATACTTCGGCCCCAAGGAAAGGATAAGTACTAGAATTAGATTGATTGTTATCTTCTAATTATGGTGAGTGAATATCCTCTTCTTTGGGGTAAATCCTATCCCTAGACAGAATATGATCCTGTCTAACCCTGTACCGGCCGCACACGTGTATGTGGTTTACTGTTCATCCAAGCCCATAAGCTCAAATGACATTATTCCCACCCATCTGTGATGGGTCGGATATGGGTAGTACCCGTGGGCCGGGTTCCTGACCTGGCTGGGGACTATACGTCATCATGTCCCCTCAGTCTAGTTGTTACAGCCGTAGGCGTAACCTCTAGACTATCAAGGTGCTCTCCGGACATACCAAGAAAGACCTAGGGAATGAGATATTTAAAAATTTTGCTTTGGCCGTACGTGGCGGCCCGCCTTAGGAATATTATTCAAATAGCACTTCATCCGTACGTAACGGCCGAGACAAATTAAATGCAGCATTAAATACGGTCTTACGTAAGAGCCGCATATTCCGACACAAGAATAAAAACATTAATGGTAGTCAACCTTCCTGCCGCACGTCTGCAAAAGTGCACCATTAATGCCCACCATTGAGGCACGTAAAACTGCCAAGAAGTGACCCATGGGCCCCCTCTGATTTTGCAGAATTGTCAGAAATCCTATCCGTTGGATAGGCGTGGTGGCCTACACGTGTCGAACATCCACGTTACCTCGAAAACCGAGGCAACCCTATATAAGAGTTGGTATGTGTGTTTGTTACACACACAATCCCCCCTTCGTTCCGCCATTGTTATTTTCAAGCTTCTACTTCAAAAACTTTGCCTTCTTTTCCACGGATTCCCTCCGCCGTAGGTTAGATCATCACGCCCTTTAAAACCTTTTTATAAAACATGGTAAAGGACAACCCACTTATCACGGATGTCCTTAACATGATGTCGGCGGAAAAATACATCGACTTTCTATCAAAGTATTATATTCCTGAAAGCGTACACCCCACCTATCCGGGTGAAGGTGAGGCGATTACGGATGCACCGGCGGGGAAAATAGGTGTGTACACGCGCCTATTTGACTCAGCCAACTACCGTATCCCTCTGTCCAAATTCTTAGTAGACCTATTATTGTATTATGACTTCCACATAACCCAGCTTCACTGCATAGGGGCGTGTAAAATCAACCAGTTTGAAATTACATGACATACCTGCGGAGTAACCCCAACCGTGAACCTTTTTAGGGCTTTTTACTTCCCCCAGCTAGTGAATGGGTGGTTGTCGTTTAAAAAACGACCCGGGAATGCCCCTATGACGTATAGGAAGCCTCTAGACTCCCTTAAGAACTGGTACGACCATTACTTCTTTGTAGACGATAAGGTGTTCCCTACTCCTTTCGTGCTCAAAACCAAAGCACCCAAAGACTATCCGCCCAAAGCCAAAGACTATAGCAGCAAAGACTTAAAAACACTAGATACCCACCGCACAGAATTCCATAGAGGGTTGCCGGAACACTTTCTGTGCTTAGTAGGGATAAGCCGCCGCTACTTTGGGAGGGATGACCTGTATCCGTGCTTCCTGACGAAACAAGGAGAGGGTAGGTTTACTTTATACCTTGTAAATTTGAAATGTCATGCGTGTGTGAGATCATTACTAACCCATATACTTATAAATATCCGCAGAAATGAACCTACACGGACTAATCCGCCAGGGCGACCCAATGAAGGTGGCCGAAGGATTCCGGCCTCTGAAGGAGAATGAGCTCCCCCTGCTGGAAGCGACTGCTGACCGCACCATGCCGCTCGAAGAGACGTCCGAACCCAGATCAGATGAAGGGGAGCCCATCATTGAGAAGTCCCCATTGGACTTCCACAATGAAGATGGGGGAGAACTATTGTTGGAGGGGGGTGCGACCAACCAGGAAGAGGAAAATGACCCCAATGAAGACACAACTCAAGCGTCCGGGTCCGCCCCGCCCACATCCAGGAAGAGAAAGACCACTAGGAGGGTGGCAAAGAAAATAGGGGATGAGGCCGGGGCCGCGAATGCTCCCGCAAAGAAACTGAGGAAGGATCATCCGCGGTACCAAGAGGGGAGTGGTACTGCGACTGCTCAGGCCGACCCACCCCGAACATGGGAGAGCCAGTCTTGCGAGTTACGCCCGTGAGCGCCGTAGCTCCTCCCGGCCCAGACCCTGCCATTGATACCACGTAAGTATCCTTCAAATATTTAGTCGCATCACTATACTTTGTGAAATATATAATGCTTAGACTAATTTTGCCATGTCAATAACAGGGCTAATCCATCGGTCGTAGCACAGGAGAAAGAAGTGGAGAGGAATCCATCCCCCGCACCAACTAACAAACCCCCACCCCCTGCTGCGACACACGCCAAGGAACCCCACCCCGAAGGGCCAGAAGATAGCTTACGCTTAGCATGGAACCTCTCAAGCCTGACAAGGTTGGAGGCGGAATCCGAGTGTTCAGAATTCATTGAGCACATCACCCCGCCGGCCCTTGCACAAGATTTAGACGAGTTGGATCATGAATCCCTTCTGGAGCAGTTCGACGTGTCGTCCGCACACCAAGTGACGGTGGGAGCCGCTTTAAGACGCCGTTTGATCAAGGCCCTTGCAAATGTGAATCGGGCCGATAAAAAGATAGCTCGCCGTGAGGCAATGGTCGTGAAGAACGAGAAGACCATTGCGTCCTTGCAGGCAGCGCTGGTGACAGCCGAGGCGACGGTAAAAAAGAGCAAGCTCATCACGCCGACACCCGAGAAAAGCGTATTGCCGAGCTCGAAGCCCTTGTAGCCGCATCAAATGAGAAGGTACACTTTCGAAACTTTTGTACATATACTTAAACCTTGAGTATTTATTCGACCCAAAAAAGTATATACCCTTGTAATAACTCAAAGTTCGATATGCAGGTGTCTGCGGCCGAAGCTGCTACCAAGGCCGTGACCGTACAATCCTTCAACATCGCCCAGGAGCGTGATGCGCTGAAGGATGAGCTGACACAGGCGCAGGCCAACTTAGAAGAGCAGGCTGCCTTAGCGGAAGAGAAGCTGAGCAAGATGGCCCTAAGTTGTGCGGAAAGACTATGTCCTCCCCTGCTATCCGCCATAGCTGGACGTAGGTGGATAATTGGGCAAGGACTGCGACTTGCTGTGAGCAGGGCCCTGGAAGCTCCACACCTACTGCAGGCATTCGCCGGGGTCATATCCGATGGAATCGACCGTGGTAGACATGAGGGTTTGGTCAAAGCTGCAGAACTGATAGGCAAAAATGAAGACATCATGTAGCATCCCTACCATAATCCCTCAGCCGCGGATAATTTGACCGCGTCCATGAATGCCTTGGTGGAAATCCAACACCCTATCCTGGATGAGCTTGAGGCACTTAGAGATGCTCCAAACGAGGCAATAATGTCCCGGCTTACGGCGGATCCTATCCCTTTGACCTTGGCCACTTATGATTCCGCATCCAAAACGATGAAAGGTGAGAAACTTCTTATAGAAGCATTGGATGCGATTGCGGTCAAGGCCCAGGATGGGAAGGATGCTCATGGGGAGGTCCTCCGTGCTCTGATTGAAGAAGGGGAGAAGGACATAGGGGAATTCCTACCCCCCCCCCCTTGTAATTTATCAGTTGTAAACATTTGTAATTTTATTCGTCCGTGCATGTACACGACTAAGACATATGTGAAATGACTGTCTTTTATATAGAAGTCCGTGTTGACCACGGCCATTTTGTTATTTATTTTTGAAACTTGTGTATTTTTATTTTGTTTGAACATTGTATGCCAATACTGCATGACATGTCACGTCTTACACAAAAAAGGAAAATACCTACAAGCCTATAATTTACTAGACATGCGACGTGCGTCTTTACTATGCGAAGCACTACGTGAGTACGGCATACGAAACTTACCACAACGTCTTGTGAGTAAGGTGTCTAGTAAGGACACATGATCCGTGCGGCTGGGGTTGCATCCCTCTTACGCAGCAAGTTGAATTAGTAGGTTCACTTAATCCTCTTACCCCGCCTGGAGGCGTATAGTACATGTACAGGAATTTGAATGAATGCATACGAATGAAACATGACATATTATGATAACAACTAAAATTCATATGACTGACAAAAATCTACAAAATGATTTGCACGAAACAAGCCGTGGAGCTAGCTAGGCGCCACGGCATTTTATTAGAACGTTTACATTTTTTGTTTGAACAAGAATGATAAGTCCTAAAAAACAAAAAAGGAACCTAAACAAAACATAAGAAGAAAAACAGATAGACCGCATGGTTCTTCATTAAAGCCACATATAGCGAAGCACCCATGCGGAAGCCGTAGCTTTCAAAGATAGCACCTTTTGAGATTGGAGACGTTCCATGTGCGTTCTAGGTCGCGACCATCCAGGTCACGTAACTTATACGCGCCTCGTCCCAAGGCTTCCGTGACTTCATACGGTCCTTCCCACTTAGGGCCCAGCTTTCCTGTATTCTCCGCCCGACTTGCTTCGTTAGCACGATAGACATAATCTCCCGGTCGAAAAGAAACACCTTTGACCTTGGCGTCATAATAAGCCTTCATTTTAGCCTTGGACTTAGCATCATTGATGGCTGTTATCTCCCTTTTTTCTTCCAACAGATCCAGGTTGATTCGCAGCTGCTCGTCGTTCGTAACGACATTAACCTCCGCCGTGCGAATGGTAGGCATTCCTATTTCTGCTGGTATAACAGCTTCAGTGCCGTAGGCCAATGCAAATGGAGTATCTCCGTTGGTTGTTTTTATCATAGTTCTATGCGCCCATAGCACATGTGGTAACTCATCGACCCATTTGGCACTTCGTTCATCCAGACGTGCCTTGATGCCATTTCCCAAGATTCTATTTGCTCGTTCCACGAGGCCATTTGTCTGCGGATGCTTAACAGATGCGAAGCGCCGCTTGATATTCAATGATGCACACCAGTCCTTGAATGGATTGTCCGCGAACTGTTTACCGTTATCCGAGATGATTTCTCCTGGTAGGCCAAAACGGCACACAATATGCTCCCAAACAAACTTTTTAACTTGTTTGCCTGTGATGGATTTGACTGCCTTGGCCTCTATCCATCGTGTGAAGTAGTCCATCGCGACAATCAAGAATTTAACTCCCCCCGCAGCTACAGGAAATGGTCCTGCAATGTCGATTCCCCACTTATAGAATCGCCATGGGGACGTGATAGGTGTAAGCTCCTGATGCGGGTGCCGCGGCACTGGCCTATGCACTTGGCAATCACTACACTTGTGAATCATGTCGTGCGCGTCCCTGTGTATGGTAGGCCAATAATATCCTGTCCGTAAGGCTCTAGCTACCACGGATCGTGGACCTACATGCATGTCGCACAACCCTTCATGTATTTCACTGATTACATAGGTAGCCTGCCGTGGTCCAACACACCGCAACCATGGCTGCAAGAAAGAGCGCTTATAAAGAATACCTTCTCGGGGTTCAAAGTGTTGCGACTTCCTTCTGATGCGCCGTGCTGCTTTTTCCTCGTCCGGAAGGGTCTCACTAGTCAAATAGTTGATGATTGGGGTCATCCATGTAGGTCCATCCTCCGCAACTATAGTAGCGACCTCCCCTTCTGTTATAGATTTCTCCTTGAGTATTTCCACCAAGACTTGTTTGGACAAGTGAGCGAAGCTCGTGGATGCGATCTTGCTAAGAGCGTCCTCCTTCTTGTTCTCGCCTCTTGGCACCTGCTTAATGGAAAAATTTCTCAAAGTCGCGATTAGTGACTTGACTTTTTCCAAGTATGTGACCATGTTGTCCTCCTTAGCCACATATCCACCTAGAATATGGTTCGCAACAAGCCGTGAGTCCACGTAGGCCTCAAGGTTGCGGACTCCCATTCTAGCAGCGATTTTAAACCCGCAATTAATGCTTCATATTCCGCTTCGTTGTTGGTGGCCGTGAACTCAAAACGGAGGGCGTACGTGAACTCCATTCCTCCCAGATTTGTGAGAATGAGACCAGCTCCGGACCCATCCGTACACGAAGATCCGTCCGTAAATAACACCCATGGTTCTGTTGGAGTCTCGTCTTGTTTAACGATTGGCCCTTCCTCATCCGGCTTCTCAATCAGGAAATCTGCCAAGATCTGGCCTTTCACAGCCGTCCTTGGCCTATAGGATATATTGTGCTCCCACAATAAGAAGCTCCATTTTTGTAGCCTCCCTGCCACATCCGTTCTAGAAATGACCTGCTTAATTGGTTGGTCCGTAATGACTACAATTGGGTGCGCCTGAAAGTACCGGCACAACCACTTTATAGCAAACACTAGTGCCAACACCAATTTTTCCATAGAGGAGTAATTCAGCTCCGGCCCTTGTAATGTTCTACTTATGAAGTAGACCGGAGTTTGCACTGTATCTCTATCTGTAATGAGTATCGCGCTTATTGCGCCATGAGTGGCTGAGAGATACATAATGAGTTCCTCCTTTGGCCGGGGAACTACTAGCATAGGGAGAGATGCAAGGTGCTGCTTGAGTTGGCCAAAAGCTTCCTCGACTTCTTTTTTCCATCAGAAGTCTCCCTTCCTAATGCACTTCTTGAGTGTCTTAAATAGGGGTAATGACTTCTCTGCGGATTTAGATAGGAACCTATTTAGCCCGGCCAGTTTCCCATTTAAGGATTGCACCTCCTTCCATGTCTGAGGGGATGGCAGCTGTATTACTGCGTCCGTTTTCTCTGGGCAAGGTTTGATACCATTTGGGTCAATCATGTACCCAAGGAACATTCCCTTCGTTGCCCCAAAAGTGCATTTCTTTGGATTTAGCTTCATGTTAATCCTCCTTAGTGTATCGAATGTCTCTTGGACATCCCGGAGAAGTGCATCCTCCGTATGACTTTTTATGACTAAGTCATCCACATAGACTTCCAAGTTGCAGCCTATCTGTGATTCAAAAGATTTGTCCACAAGCCGCTGGTATGTAGCACCGGCGTTCTTTAGTCCAAACGGCATTTTCGTATAGCAATATACGCCCTGACTTGTATGGAACGCCGTTTTTCTGCGTCCTCCTCCGCCATCTGGATCTGGTGATATCCTTTATATGCGTCTAAGAAGCACTTAAAGGGATTTCCACACAGGGATTCCACCTTCCAGTCGATCTCTGGTAACGGGTAACAATCCTGTGGACAGGCTTTGTTCAGATCCGTGAAATCCACACACAGGCGCCAACTTTCGTCATGTTTTTTGACCATGACCGGATTGGATAACCACTCGTGGTAGTATACCTCGCGCATGATATCTGCGTCCACTAGTTTCCGTACTTCCTCCAATATCACTTGGCTGCGCTCAGGTGCCTGGTCGCGCTATTTTTGCTTGATGGGTTGGTACCCCTGGCGGATCTGGAGCTTATGTTCTGCTATCGCGCGTGGCACGCCTGTCATATGCTTTGGCTCCCATGCGAATATATCTAGATTTGCGCTTAAGAGAGAGCACATGGCCCTTTTGCCGCTATCCGAGAGCGCCCCCCTATGGATATCTCCTGTTCTGGGTAGTCAGGATGAATTGCCACCTTCCAATTGGGAGGTGGTGATCCATCCTTGGGTGGAACAGGTGGAGCCGGTGTTGTCACGGTGTGACACTCGGATGCTGGTACGATTGTGTTGTAAATGGTGATGATTCCTCCCTCAACAGGGAATTTGATCATTCCGTGTGCCGTGGAGGGTACCACCCGTATAGCCAGAATACATGGTCTACCTATGATCCCATTGTACGGAGAATGTGAGCGTATCACCATGAAGTTCATCCACGCCTTAGTGGAGTGTTCCTCATTCCCAATGGTTACAAGCAGACGCAGTTGCCCTATCGGCCAGATAGTGTCTCCACTAAAGCCAGTGAGTGACGCCATGGCCGGTACTAATTGGCTTCTTATTTCTGGGCGTAACTGCACAAAATAGTGTTCATACAGTACCTCTGCTGACGACCCTCCATCCACATACATGCGACGAACATTATGTGTTCCAATTCTTATCTCAATAGTGAGAGGCGCATCAATCACATCGCTTGCTGTGATGGGAGGGAATGAGATTTCCCTGCCGCGTGAAAATTTTTGGCCAACTTTCTGCCTCGTGTGGCGTTGTCTAGATTGGATCATGTATATGGTCGAAGGTTTGTCTGTTTGGGGATCCTTCTTATCATACTTCTTGTTGTCTTTTCCATCCTTCCAATCCTTAACTAAGTGCTTGAGTTTACCTGATTTAATCAGTGACTCAATGTGCTTCTTGAGCTGGATACACTCCTCCGTACCATGGCCCTTGTCATTATGGAACTCGCAGAAGCGATTTCCTTGCCGACGGTCCGGCGGGGTTGTCATTGGGGGAGGCCTTGGAAAATTTGCCCCTTCCGTCAGCAAGATCTCCCGGTAGGACATCTTTAGGGGGGTAAACTTATCGTCCGGCCGTCCTCCTTTGTTTTGGCTCTTATAGTCTGAGCCCTTGCTATTGTTCTAATTGCCTTGGCCGCCCGACTGTCTCCGAGACTGGTCGTTTGACCGGTACCCGTTTCCTTTGGATGGGTAAGCCGCGGCAACAGCTGTTTCTCCCTCTATGAAATTTCTGACCCTTTCCATAAGGTCATCATATCTCTCTGGACGCTTGTCATTGAGACGCATGATCAATTCCCTGTCTGTTATGGCGTGCATGTAGTCAGAGATTTTCAGGAGTTCCGACATTGTTTTTGAGCGCGTGCACTCATCATTGAAGCGTTCAGTGAAGGCTTCTGTGGACTCCCCCGGCCGTTGTTTGACAGTTGCCAATGAGACCAGATCCCTATTATACTTTTTCCTCTGAGTATAATTATTCTTGAATGCAGTGCGTAGTTCCGTGAAACTATCAATGCTTCATGGAGGGAGTCCCTCAAACCAGTCACGGGCATTGCCGATCAGAGTTGAATTGAACATTTGGAACCATATAGGCATGGGCCATCGCTCAATTTTAGCCTGCGTATCGAATATTTTGAGGTGATCATCCGGATCACCAGTTCCATCATAGGTCTTGACACACGCCGGCATGCGACGTTTTGGTGTCCTCGGAGTAGTTCCGTATGCGAAGGGTGAATGGGTCTTCCCTGGGATCTGCCCATGGCCGGGTGAGCCTAGGGTCATCCCATGGTTCACACCACGGGCGGGAAAGATCCTCCGCTTTTGCATCTCGATAATAAGGGCCACAATAATACTCATCATTGTTTGGTGGTGGTGGAGGGGTACGCCTAGGTCGGCGACGTTTAGGCGGATGGTCATCTGAGTCCTCCCCTGATGGGTCTAGAGACGGGGGTGGTGCCCCATCCCTTGGGTGAGGACCACTTTTTTGAGACGAGCCGGGAGCCTTTTTCCCAGCGTCCATCCTATCCCACACGCTTGTGCGGCGGGTGGCTTTGGCCAGTTCTCGATCTGGTCGCTCGGGCGAACCGTCAGACCTATCCCCCTTTTCTCGAGGTTGTGTTAGTTCCTGCATGAGGCGATCTCCTATGCGCTCGAACACATTCCTAGGTTGAGGGGTTTCCTCGAAGATGCCCCGCTCCTGAGGCCGGGCTTTCCTTTTTCTGTGATTTTGGGAAGAGGTGATTGGTCTGGTGTCGCCAAAGTTGAGTCTAGATTGGAGGTTCCTCCCTAGATTCAACCTTGATGCAATCCCTGGGACGATCCTCTCAAAGTTCTGCGTAAGAATTCGAGTGAGATCCTCCTCGCTGAGGGGTTGGACTTCTACTTCCTCCTCCACAGATGGTCTGCGCGGCTCCTTGTTAGGAGGATTGGGCGCACTCCCTGGATCAGGGTTATCCAGGGTTGAAGTAGGTGGGGGTGTTATAGAGATCGTACTCGTCACCCCCAAGGGCTGAAAACCACCACGGTTACCAGGTCCTCCTGCAGGGCGGTTAGGGGATTGATTGGGGATGAGTATCCCTTCCCCTTGGGACTACCGATTTCCAGGATTCGTGTTCCTGGGGTTAGCTTGCGGATGCCCCTTCGTCATTGGAAATTCAAGATGAGGTTTTTCTCTAGCTTAGTGTAATGGGTCCCACGGATGGCGCCAACTTGTTGATGCAAAAGTTGGGTGATCCTTGCTAGACCCGAATTAGGCTCAATTCGGGTTGGCTGGGCTCCGGCTTCTGCACCAAGTGAACTATTTGGTTGGGATCCTGCACACTAAACAATACGCGTCAGGCTTACCGTGGGAATGTTTCCCACGATTAGACTCCGGCGTGAGAGTAAGTAATCGGTTTGGGATTTTATGTGAGTTGAGAGTATAGAACGTAATACCTTTGTGGAACCCTTGGGGGTTCCTTTTATAGGCAGTGAAACCCTAATGGGCTGTCACTGATACTTCGGCCCCAAGGAAAGGATAAGTACCAGAATTAGATTGATTGTTATCTTCTAATTATGGTGAGTGAATATCCTCTTCTTTGGGGTAAATCCTATCCCTAGACAGAATATGATCCTGTCTAACCATGTACCGGCCGCGTCGGGCCGTGGGCCGCACACGTGTGTGTGGTTTACTGTTCATCCAAGCCCATAAGCTCAAATGACATTATTCCCACTCATCTGTGATGGGTCGGATACGGGTAGTACCCGTGGGCCGGGTTCCTGACCCGGCTGGGCACTATACGTCATCAATAATGACACGGGGTTGTAAATAAAGTTTAGAGAAGAAGTTCAAATGTTTTAAAACGTGTTCTAAATGGCTTGCTATTATTTCAAATACTAACCCGCTTTTCATATTAAAGTCAAGCATTTCACCGGAAAGCTTTGACTCAACAACATGAATTAATTTTCTCGGGCATGGTTTACTTTATAACCATGTAAGAGATTGTGTTTACATAATAACACAATGTAACACGAATATATGTACGTGTTAGTGCATTTATTTGTTAAAACAAGAGAAATCTTGTTTTTATGAAGTTATCATCTCCACCAACCGTAGCAATTTACAATTGATATCTACATACTCGATGATGCGACTACTCAAAAGACGACTACAGCTTTTTCGATAGAACACGGGTCAACACTTGAGGTGGAGCAATTGTCCAGCATTCAGAATCTTTGATGCCAAAAGTGCCATGTTCACATATAGGTGTCAAGACAACGATATCAATCGTACACATGATGTCAAGAGATAACTTCAGACGTGACGAGGCGACCAACATTCGTGAACAATAACCATGTGATTCAATCATATGATGTTCTCCATCATTCAGGTCCAACCTTGTCAATTGCTAATCTTGTGAATACATTATCATATATGATCTTTGCACGTGATAAGTACCTTACACTTGTGTTTAAAAGGTATTGATGAGACTGTAATTATACATAGTCTCATCGTCTAAATTGGGCTTAAAACACTTAAAATATCATCAAAATACCCAAAAATGTGCCTGTGTTTGTTCATTGTGTATTTCAAGTACGGATATCGTGAATTCACCAAAAGATTACAAGAATGAAGCAAAAACGAACACGGGAAACAAAGTCACACAAAGAACCAGGCCCAAGTATGGAACTTACAAAATTTCCCTTGAAGTTTGAAGATTATACAAGTTTGGTCCCTCAACTTTTGAAGATTGACACTTTATACCCCTCAAATATTCATAAATATGAGTAGGGTCCCTAAAGTTTGAAGACTTTACACATCTAGCCCTTGAAGAATGCAATATTTGCATTTAAGATCCTTGATATAAAAGTTTTGCAAGATACAAGCCAAATTTGACAAGTTGTCCAAAGTTGCTACAAAGGAAAAAGGTTATTTGGGCTGTTTTATACAAATTGAAGAAATGAAGAGAATTGGGGGGCCATTCTGGCCAGACAATTAAACTTCCATCCACCACTAACACCTCGCCACGTCATCCCACTACCTCTCTCCACCAACCATATCACTCCACCTCATAACCCTAGCCACATCACCAATCAACAAGTCAACCCCCATTAACTTCTTTTTAAACGGGATTTTATATATTAATTGGGAGAGGGAAACGTGCACTGTTGGGATTAAATCCCCTAATCCATTGCTCATTATCCTCATAAACCCTAGACCATAACCAGTTACAATCACCTTATTTACTAAACCCAACCCTAAATGGGGTTTTGGTCCTTGACAACTCACCAAACACAATGGTCCACCCAGAAAACGACCTCACCATGTCTTTGTCCCCTCACCAGTCACGGGTTTCATCCTTTGACCCATATTGAAGACCGACAGCTCACAATACAAGCTGTGTTCCCCACAACTTTTTTATGGCTAGGATGAAATATTCAGTTGTGCTTCACATGGGGTCCTCAACATAAGCATCCAAGAACAAGGATCAAACAAGCATATTCTTCAGATTCTCCAAGGGTGGTTTTGGCAGAACAATAGCTTTAGGGTTTGTATAGTTTAATTTCTAGATGCTTCCATTAGCTTATAAAAACAAAGCCGGGTTGTGGCTTTTATTTTTTGTTCCAGATTTTCTTGTAAAAAACTTTTGTGTTATGAATATTTAAAGTATTTCCCTAAGCTTGCAAGATATTTGAGTTCCCATTTTATTGCTTTGTTAGTATAATGTGTTTCATTATTTTGCAAAATATTTAAGTTATTAAAATTTTTCATATTTCAAAATTTTCAGAAAAATCCGTTTTTGAAGGTTGTTGGTAAACTTAGCAAAATCTCGAAACAAGTTTTTGGTTGAAGTGAAAGTGGATTTCAAAAACTGGTTAGCCTGTTTTGACAAGTTTTTTTATCAAGAACTTTCCAAGTTTTAGTTTGGTTCTATGTAATTGAAGAAAATCAGTTTCAAAAGTTTTTTAAGCTATAAGCTATAAGCTATAAGCTGCTTAATCCATAAGCAAGACTTATAGCTTATTAGCATTATTATCAGTTCACCTTTGTTTTGTTTTATCTTGGCAGGTTCACAAGGTTTTAGTCTTGATTGAAGATATATTGGGTGTTTTCACACCAGCATCTCTACACACTTAGCAGCCATCCATAAGCTCTCTACAAGCTCATCCTCATAACTCACCCTTAAGTGAGCAGTTGAAGTATAAGCAGGTGGCATCACTCAGCTTACTTGACCTGAAATGGTAATGTGTGGTTAGTAGTTTGAACTCCCTTGTATTGAGACTTTTACTTATGTGCTTATGTGAATTATGCTTGTTGACTGCATGTTTAGTTGCTAAGTGGGATTGTTTAGCTTATTCTAGTCCTTTCTGTTTAAGTGATAAGTTAGTGTTACAAAAAAATTGATTTTTCCTGATTAAGGGGGTGTTTGGATTGGGTGATAACCAAGCATGATTGACAACATGGTAGGTTAATTTTAGTCTAAACACACCCATTTAGTTAGTGTTGGTATTTATCAGCATGTTATTTGAGTGTGGGGTAGTTTAAATCAGATTGTGTATGTTTATATTTGGCAAAACTACTTAGAAATCAGTAACTGTCATTTCATCTTGTCTTAGTGTTAAATTTTCTTTGAAATCTTGTTGCTTGTTAGGAGATAGGTCCATCTAGGATTCTAGATAGCTTGTAAGTTCTTTGGTTAGGTTGTATGCAAGTTTTGGTGCTTGGAAATTCACTCTTGTGCCGAATAGATCAACAAAAGTCCCACGGTCCCCTTTCTATTGAACAGTAGCTGTATTTAGGGTATTTGTGTGCAACTTGCTTGTTTTATTGCATCTATATGGTTGTGGGGGTGCCTTATTGTCCAAGAAAATCATCACAATAAGCTTTCCTAAGCTTATTATTGCTCAGACCAAAATTTTGCACTAGTAGTGGGAACCAACTCTCCCCTGCTAGTGTTAAGGTTACCACTGCTACATAAGAAAACAAAAGCAAGCACATGTCACTTTCAGTAATCTTAGTTTTTTTGTCTTTAGTGAGTTAAAATAGGAATTAGACTTTGATTCTTGTTTCAATATTTTTCTTATTTATTTTTTGATTTTTCTGCTTAATTAAACTTTCAGTTACTGTTCATTTAGTATTATTTAGATTTAATTGATATTTTTAATTACTTTTAATATTACTGTTTTTGTCTTTTAGTGGTAAAATTTAACATTTTTCAGTTTTAAAAATTTTCATAGATTTAGAAAAATAGTTTAATATTTATAGTTTAAAAAGGTTTTTACTGCTCACATTTTTATTAATTTTTAGAATTAATTTAGTTTAATTAGGGTTTTAACTATTCTGTTTTTGTCTTTTAGTGAAAAATTTTACATTTTCCAAACTTTTTCATTTTTCTACTGTTCATTAGTATAATTTAGGATTTTTAAAATTGTCAAATCATTTTTAGCATTATTTTATTATTTTTTATGATTATTTTAGTTTAAAAATAGTTTTTAGTGTTTTAAAAATAGAAAAATAGTTTTTAAAATTTTGGAAAAATACTTTTTAGTCTTTAAATAATATAAATAACTTATTAGTTCAATAAAATAATATTTTGGACATTTTGTTAATTATATTTAATTTTAGGGCTTTAATTAGCATTTAAAATTGAATATTTAATTAATAAAAGGTTTTAAAATATATTTGTTGGATTTTTATTCTTATTATTTTAGACTTAGTTTAAACTTTTAAATAATTTTTAGGTTTTGTTTTTAATTTCGTCGCGTTTTACGTAATTACGTCATCGTTTTACGTCAACGTCGTAGTTTAATCGTAGTCGTAGCTCGTCTTTACTTATTCTCTTCTAAACCAAAAACGTCACTAATCCAAACTTGATTTTACATAATTGGCACATTAATCCACACACCTCCTTCGAGAACGAACCCGCATTTATTCGACTTGTCGGTTTTCCTAAATCGTCGAGTTTAATACTTGCCGCATTTATACTTGTCTTTCCTAAGACTTGTATATAAAAACCTACATCAATTTTTGGCGCCGCTGCCGGAGAGGTGTTTTTAGTGTGCCATAATTAGTATCGTGTTTGTGTGAGTAGTGCGTTTTTGCTTTTCGATTTTTGGAAAGCGTACATAACGTACATACTCATTTTTGTTATTTTTCTCTATTATACTATAATATCCAAATAAATAGTGTTTAATTTTCCTAAATTAAACACACAACAATCTTTTACTATATTGTAGATATATTGGTTTTCGTTTTTATTGTGAATATTATTAATATATTGTACTTACGTAGAACAATAAATATACAAGTACTCGAAAAGCGTGAAAACGCAACCTTGATTCGGGATTTCATCACTCGATCATTGTATTCGAATCCAAAGAAAAAGTTTAAAGGCAAAATAGATAAATACTTTCGTGAGGCTTAATTTTGATTAACACAAACTATAAGGTGGGTATAAGGCGGTTGTATTTCACGACCTAAGGGAAAAAGGCTCTTAAGTGCTTAGCGCCGCCTCGTTCCCCCGCTTGCTTGTGCGTGTTTTGAGAAAGAGGGCTAATCGACGGTTTGCCGCCCAAGTATTATCTACGTATCATATATATTTGCTTGTTTTCAAGATTAAACCCTCTTGAACGTTTTGTTGTTCCACCAACGTTTTAAATTCATCGAAAACGTTCACTCCACGTGATCGTTTTCATTCTTTGAGGCTCCTTTAATCGAGAAGATCGATTCGAGGAGAGATTTGTAGATTTGTGTCTACGTAATACATTCAAAAATCCAAAAAAAATTTCAAAAACCAAAAAAATTGAAAAAATCAAAAAGCCGCAAAAAGAATCTTCTTTGCTACCACCCATTCTACGCTTAGTGCATGCGCACTCGATCGAAGGATTATTCCAATTCTAGCGAAGCTTCGAATCGACGCAATCATAATCGAAGGAATCGACAACGTAGACGAGATTTAGAAACCGACGTTCCCAATATCGTTGT
The DNA here is from genome assembly GCA_025667525.1 of Glebionis coronaria. Lineage (NCBI taxonomy): Eukaryota > Viridiplantae > Streptophyta > Magnoliopsida > Asterales > Asteraceae > Glebionis > Glebionis coronaria. The sequence goes on along the minus strand of CM046875.1, from coordinate 255,321,794 downwards.
TGAACAAACCTTAGACGACATGGCCGACAATTGTTCGATGATGGAATTGCTCCAAGCACCCACCGAGGGTTATGGAGACGCGATCGTAATTCCCGCTATCGAAGCGGAGAATTTTGAGATTAAGAGCGGAATGCTTTCGTTAATCCAAGCTACGAAGTTTCGAGGTCGTGAAGCTGATAATCCTCACGACCATATTCGCAATTTTGATCGTCTTTTGGCCACGAGCAAGTTTAAGAACATCGACACTGATGTCAAGCTTATGCTTTTTTCGTACTCGCTCGATGGTGCCGCCAAGGATTGGTACGAGAAAGAGCCACCTAATTCGATAACTACGTGGAAGGATCTCGTCTCCAAGTTCGTTAATTATTTTTTCCCACCGTCTAAGACAACGTTTTTCAAAAATGAAATTACGAAATTTGAGTAAAAACTGAATGAATCTTTTAGAGACGCGTGGGATCGTTTTAAGGAATTGCTTAGGCAATGTCCCCACCATGGTTTTTCCGAGTTGCACCAAATCGATACGTTTTACAACGTTCTTAATTTTCAAGAACAAGATTCGTTGAATTCCGCCGCCGGTGGCAACTTTTTGTGTAAAACTCCGAAAGATGCATTGATAATTATCGAAAACCGATCCAAGGTTTACCAACTTCGCAACGCACCGAGTGTTGCCAATGTCGCCAATGTTAGTAGTTCTAATCGCGACATTGAGAGAGTTGATGCGAAAGTCGACAAGTTGACGAATGTGTTTACGTCTTTTCTCGTTGAGTTGCAAAAGAAAGACGCTCCCGCTACGGTGAAAGCGGTTGAGGTTTCGTGTACGTTTTGTGGTGGACCTCATAATTATTACGAGTGTGCGGCTACGGATGGCCAAACGTCGAATGTGAGTGCGTTAAATGGAAACAACAATTTTCAAAATCAAAATAATGTGGGTCCATCACAACAAGGCCAATATAACCAAGGCAACAATTTTTCGAATCAAAACCGAAAAAAATTTCAAGGAAATAATCAACAAGGAAATTTTTCGAATCAAAATCAAGGAGGTTATAATCAAGGTCGGAATTTGAACTGGCAAAATCGAGACAACAATCAAAACTCATTTTTTTCAAACAACAACAATCAAGGAAACAATTTTTCAAGTGGGAATCAAAACAATTTTCAAAGAAGTAATCAAAACCAAGGGAACTTTAATTCAAATCAAAATAGTTCGTCAAACGATTTTCAAAATTACATGAAAACGAATGAGGCTAATATGAGACGATTAGAGGGAGAAATTGGTACTTTGAAAAACGACTTTTCTAATACATTGAAATTACAAAACACGAAGATTGAGCAAGGACAAATTGACATTAAAAATATGTTTTCGGCCATTATGAACAAGTCCTCGGGTGCGTCATCGAGTTCGTTACCTAGTGACACCGTTTCAAATCTGAAGGAACAATGTAAAGCCGTCTCGTCTCGTGAGAAAGGTCGTGTCATTACCCCTAACCTTGAAGGATTTCGAGTTGTTCCTTCTTCTCAACCCTCGACTTCTAAGACGTCTTATTGTTCTAAAGTCGATGGGGTGAACGTGGCGACCAAGGAAAAGAGTGCACACCCTCGTGTACCTCAAATTCCATCCACGGTTCAAAAAGAGAGTTTTATCAACCTTACCAAAGTAACCCTTGAAGAAACTTGTGCATCGATCCTTCTTAAAAAACCTAAAAGGCGTATGCCGAGAAAGGAAGAGGATCCGGGCCAATTTCTACTACCTTGTGATTTTTCCGAGATTGAGGGATGTTTAGCCCTTGCCGATTTAGGTGCTAGCATCAATCTCATGACTCATTCTCTTTGGAAATTGATGAGACTGCCTTCACTTACCCCCACGAACATGACTATCGAGCTTGCAAATTGTACTCCACTTATACCAATTGGAATAGCCGAGGATGTCTATGTCAAAGTTGGAAAGTTTGTTTTTCCCTCGGATTTCGTTATATCCGATTACGAGTGTGACCCTAAATGTCCCATTATTTTAGGCCGACCATTTTTATCGACGGCTCGAACCGTAATCGACGTTCACGAGGGGAGACTTACTATGAGATATGGGGATGACAAAATGGACTTTTTCGCTAGAAAATCCCAAGTTTTTAATGATCATGAAAAAACCGAGGTTTCAAAACCTAATGATTCAAATCCTAATGATTTCAAAATGTTCACTTTAGCGGAAAGAATGAGGCTTAATGCATGTTTTGAAAGAATTAAGAAAAACGGTTTTAAAGATGATGATTTTAATGATAAAGAGTACGTATACCTAATTCAAAAGGGTATGTGTAAATTTATGGATGAAAACACACTTTGGGATGTTTTTAGCGAAACAAGTGAAACACCAATTCCGAAGGGCGACGTTAGTGCCATCACGACAATGACCAAAATGGGCTCGTCTTCACCACCTTCGAAGGACCACGTCTTTGAGGCTTCAACTTCTAACTCCATCGAAGTGCCTCCTTTGCCTAGCCCAAGACCCGTTGAGGCTAAAGGGTTTATCGACATCGATCCTCTCGTCTTAGAAAAGTCACCTAAGCGTAGCCCTAGTGCTTGTAAGACCATGGTTGTGAGTGCTTACATCGACTCTTTCTTTGACGATGACGATGGCGATTTTACCGAGATTGATCACGTACTTCGAAATCCACATGCAATTTTTGATTCTCCTAAAAAGAAACATGTGAAGTACGATGATTATGAGTTTGATCCCAAGATTGAGGAAATCATTGAACGAGAGCTAGCTCTTATGCCTTGATGAGATGGCATTTATACATGATCTCATCGTTCTTTTCGGGCTTTAAATGCATAAAAATGTCATAAAATACCATATGTATGCTTGTGTTTGTTTACTTGTGTATTTTAGGTATGGATATCGTGAAAAAAAAAGACAAAATATCACAAGATACAAGGAAAAACGGACACGAGAAACGAAGCCATACAAAGAACCGGGCCTTAATCATGGAATTCTCAACAAATACCCTTGAAGACTTGAAGACAAACAAGATTGATCCTCATTTATTGAAGAAATGACACTTAAAACCCTTGTATATTAATAATTACAAGTTTGGTCCCTTAAGTTTGTCAAAATTACACAAAAGGTCTGATATGAGCTTAAACTCATATCCTTTTATCAACAAATAACCCTAAAACATGAAGCAAAATACCCATTTATCTTGTAAAAAGCAGTATTATGTGGTATGTTGTGTTTGTGTGATCTTATGTAGGTAAAAGGATACAATTTCAAGCAAACAAGGAAAAACCAAGCTCAAATGGATGAAAAAGACAAAAGAGGATCAAAAGTGACAAGACTTTGAAGTTCAAGGACCTATCTTGACAAGTTGTGAAAGTTGAAGGACTAGAAGTGCAAATTATGAAAAGTCAAGATTCAAGTCAAACCTGGTCAACTATCAAATCAACTCAGTCAAAGGACCATTTTGTACATGTTTTGGAAGTTAAAGGACCAAAAATGACAAAGGAATGAAGATCTTAGCTTGAAATGGGAATCTGCCAAGTATAGGGACCAAATCTGCCAACTTTGGAAAGAATTGCAAGTTTAATCCATGTGTTAAAGATTTCAGCCAATGGGAATAAAGAAAACATTTCACACGGATCACCACATAAGCCCATTAACTGCCGCCTTTCATTTAATACCATATCTCAACAGTGTAATCCGCAACACTTCTCCTTAACCAATAAGAAGATGACACGTGTCCATCTTCTTTAACAAAAATATTTCCAGGATCGGGTTTTTGATAGAGGCCGTTTCAAGAGAAGATCAAAACACCAATTTTGCTCGTGTTGAAGAGAGGAATCCAATGGTGCTATCTAATTAACAAATCATCCACTCAATCAAAAACACCCAATTCAGTGTTCATCACCTTCAAGAGCAAATGCAGAATTTTTCCACGTGGCAATTTACTACTGGTTCTGACACGTCACAACTCCAACAGACTCTAAATTCTTGCCTATAAATAGCTAGGATGTACCTCATTTCTCATAGTAGCTTAAATTTGTAAAACACATAGTTCTTAAATTTCCCTTTCCCTTTTTCCCTCACTTTTCACCTAACTACTCAAGAGTCTGACAAACTCTTGAGTCAGTTAGTTAGTTAGAAGCTTGTAACAAACATTTGTAACTGAATTCATGCAATAAAATTCAAACTTCATTTTCCCGCCAAATTCTGTTCTTCTCAATTCTGTTACTACTTGCTGTTATTGGATCATCCTGTTGTTGATTTGTGCTTGTTATGATCAATCATTGATCATAATAGTCATTGGAGGAGTTTTGTAGCTGTTTGTTCAGAATTCAAGTCAATCCTTTGTTCCTTTGAAGATTAGTAGCAGGATGATGAATGTAGATGATTGTAGCTGATTAGATTGATGATTTTAGTTGAATACTAGTGATAGGTGGTGGTATCACTAGTGCAAGAGAGCTCAGCGCTCCTCTTCTTCCCAAAGGACTTCTACAATAGGTTCCTTAGCTCTTGTTTTATGTTCCTCTAAAACAGTCTTTGCATGCTTATTTTCTTAGTTAACTTTGATGGCTACATGTTATACTTGATTAGTTGCTGTTGTTTGATTGAGATTTAAGTGTTTGTAGTTCAGTTACTTCAATCTTGTGTACTGTTTTGAGTGTCATTTGTAGTTACTAGCTTATTTTCAGTCACATTTTAGCTTTGCACCTTAATTGAGTTCTAGTCTTGATAATTGCTTAGTTTCAGTTTCATTAGCTTTCATTTGGTTCATTTAAACTAGTCTGCTATAGCTTTTGTATCAGCTTAATTCAGAACTCAATAAGTCTTTGTTAAATTTTGTTAAAATCAGATAAAGGTGTGTTTGGGAGTAGCTTGGATTCAGTTTTCAAAAGTTGGAAATTGGTGTTTAGAAGTTTGTTTCCAGTCTTTAGTTGATAGTAATTGGTTTTAAGTCATTTGCAAACAATCATAAGGTCAATCAGGCAATTGGCATAAAAATTGTTTGGGTTAGCTTATTACAGTTTAGTTCTTTAAAAACTTGCCAATTTCAATTGCTTGTTTCTCCTTCATTACTTGATGAAATTTGCTCAAACTTGTTTCCAGACTTAGCTTACATCATAACCTTTCAGTTTCTATAAGGAAAATCTACAGTTTTAGGAATTAAGCTAGAAAACAGCTTATTGGTCAATGACTGAGCATTTTCCATTCTCTGATATAAAAAGCTTACTGTTTTGCTAGTTCTCTTAATCCACTTCACAAAAGTCTTGATTTTCTTTCACAAATCCATTGAGTAAGTGTTGAATATGAATTTTTGAAATTTTGAGCTTTTTCACAAAAATTGGTCAAACTTGGTCAACATAAGCTCAAAAGAGCTTATTTCAGATTTCTTCTTCATTACTGGATGAAAATGGTTCTAATTTGATTTCCCGTTCTTGTAATCAAGTGCTTAATCAGATTTGTCACAAAAATCAGGTTGTGACTGATTGGAATAAGCTGTAGCTTATTTTGTGCTTATTAATAAGCACTCTATTGCTTATTTTGGACTTTTAGCTTATTTCCTTGAACACACGTAGCTATAATTGGATTTTAAGAGTTTTGCAAGTGATTTCAGCTTATTTGGTTGAGTATTAAGCTCAAACGAGCTTATTCTTCCCTTTGTCCCGTTTTTAGTTAAAACTTTAGTTTTATTGCACTTTAGTCCCTAGAATTTTAATCAGTTTCAAAATTTGGCTAATCTTGCTAGTTTTTAGGGTTTGCATATATTCAGTCCCTGGACTTTGAAGTTTGTTAAATTTCAGTTGTTAAGTTTGTTAGTTTGTTACTATTTGGTTAGTTTTTTATCATTTTACAAGTTTGGTCCTTTTAGTTAACTGTTTTGCATTAGTAGTCCTTATAACTTTTAGAATTTACATTTCAAGCATTTACATTTCATAGAAATTACATTTTCAATCCTTATAGTTTTATATTTTGCATTTTAGACTTTTACTTGAATAAAATTTGGAATTTGCAACTTGTTTTACGTATAAATAGGTTTATATTTTTCATTTTTAGATAGTGTTGATTGAATTAGCAATAGATTACCAAGCAAGCTTGAACAACCAAGAACAATTATAAATCCGATATTGGTTGGACTTTCTATTAGTTAAGAACTGAGAAAACGAACTTGCATTATACACATTTCAAGGTCCTTCAACTTTGAAGAAATGACAAGATTAGTCCCTCAACAAATCAAAATTGCCAACAATGGTCCCTCATGAAGCCAAAGATACATTGAAGACCTTTGAAGATCAAGAATGTCCAAGATCAGCCCTTGAAATATCTCAAAATGGCAAAAATAACCCTTGAAATCCTTTTTCCAAAGTTTTATGCCAAAACTGCCAATATGTGAAACTTATTTACAAAGCAAAACACGTTTTAGGGCTGAAAGTCTTTATTTACCAAAAATTCCAAAACACAAGGGCTAAACATGGGCAAAGGAAACATTTGAAACGAATTTGCGCCAAACAAACACCTTTCCCCCAATTTCGGATCAAAAAGCTTACTGTTCATCTTTTACCCCACCCAGAATTACCACCACTTAAACTTAGGGTAATTTCCAATTACCTTTGCACATGTGTGATTCACACATGCAGAAACCTATCCCAACCTTAAAACCCTTAATCCCACTCACTATGGACCCCACCCCCAATTCCCGTTTAGCCAATCACATTGCAACTTACTCTCCAAGTTATGTGACGTGTCAAGATCAACAGCCCACATAATTTGCTTCATTCCAAAGCTAAAAGGAACAGCCTTGATCAAATTGGACAGCTCAAATTTAGAAAACGTCTAGAAGACTCAAGGGCATAATAGGGAATTCAGTTCTAGGGTTTGTAAATAGTGTTTAGCCAGGCATTTGCCTATAAAAGGAGACCTCAACATGTGAGAGTCCCTTTGTTCCAGTTTTAGGCTATCAATCTTTGTATTTCCTTTTTAAGTAATAAAATTTGATTTTCTGAATTTTTGAGAAAACTTGTTCTTGTTTATTAAAAGTTGGTGTTAGAATAGCCTAATTCTGAGTTCCATTTATATGTTTGAAGGTTTTTGAGGCAAGGTTTTAGTTGATAAAGCTTGGGTTTCAAAAATCAGAAAGTGCTTGTTTATTTGATCTCACCTTATTGTTTGTTCATCTTAGCAGCATTGGAAGCTGGTACTTGTTCTCCTAGTACCTAAGCTCAAACAATCAAGGGCCTGGATGTAGGTCTTGGAGGTTTTCATCTTCTTCCCTTTTCATTTTCTCTTTAAGTTTCTGATTATTTGTGATTTTTGTGGATTATTGCTTGAATCTGTGTTATTGTGGTTGATTATTGTTGATTTGGTTTGGTTTGATGTTATTGAGGTGTTAGTGATCTGATTTGTGGGTTGAATCTTCATAAGCCTTTGAAAACTTGTGAAATCAAGTTTTAAAAGGGTGTTTGGGATTACTGCATAAGTTAGATTTGTGGCTTGTTAAGTGCTTGTGTGTTGTTTGCAAGTATTGGTATCTGTTTGTTGGGTGTTTTTGTTCATCTGTTTGCAGGTTTTGAGGCTTTGATCACATTGATTATTGTTTTGGCTATAAAATCTTAATAACTTGGTAAAATTGGCTAGGATTTTGAGGACACCTAGATCTAGGCTTAGGCTAGGGCTAACAAGTGCTAAATCATAGTTAATCACACCAGGGTAGAAGGATTTGAGGCTTGAAATTGGATCAAGTGTCAAGTATATCAGCAAACTTGTTTCTGCATATGTTCATTGTCCATCAGTAACTTCTAGTGCTTTGATCTTGGTGATTTCTTTGATTCAGTGTTTGATTCTTGTTGCTTTGTGTTTGTTGTTAGTTTATATAGCTTGTGTATGCATCTGGTTAATTTTGGTTGGCTTATTTTGCTTAAATCTGCTTATTAAGTGCTTAACTGCTTATTTGCATATCTGGTGCTTATCTAGTGACTGTTTGGCTTATTGTGTGGATCATTTTGTGATTTTATTGTTGCTATTGACTCCTTGTGGTTCACTGATCACAAGGGTGCCTTTGTTTCCAATTGAATCAAACCAGAACTCTCAAATAAGCTTGGTCAAATAGTCAAAGAAGTGGGAACTCCTTTCCCCTGCTGGTTGCCACTGCTAGTGCAATTTTGGTGTCCGCTTATCAATAAGCTATAATAGCTTATTCCAACCTGCAACAACTTTGTTTTTGTAATAGGTGCTCATATTTTGACCCATTTGTTCATACTGGAGCATTTGGGTGGTTGACTTTTAGGTTTGACTAGAAAACCAAGTCCTTTGACTTTTACATAAGTTCATTTGAGCTTATTCTGGCTTATTGGTTATGCTTATTGGATTTTTGTTGATTGATATTGCTTATTGAGTCTATTTGAAAGCTTTTGCAAGTTGAATCAGCTTCTGAGGTGCATTATTTCTCAAAAACGACTATTTTGTCGTTTTGTGAATTTTTGCTTTTCTATTTTCTGGCTTATTGAGTGAGCTTATTGGAAATATCTTTTGACAGATCTCTTAAGCATCCTAAAAGAGGGTTGTGTGTCAAATTAGAGCTTATGGCATTAGCTTATGGCTTAATGGGCTGAAAAGCCCAATAAGAATAAGCTTTGTGTTCAATAAGCTGTGATAAGCACATTTTCAGCTTTTAGGCCTTTAGAGTTTTGTTCTTAGAATTGAATTTTAAGTCAGATAGGGCTTTTCCAAGTCAATTGGGCCAAGTTTGACTTTTTGGGCCCAAAAGCCCATTTAGGTTGACTGTTTTTGGATTTGGCCCATTTGAGGGCCCATTAGGGGTATTTTGGTAATTTCACTTTCATTTTCTGATTATTTAGGTTAAAATAAACTAGTTTGCAAGTTTTTAGAATTTTTTTTAATTTTTGGATTTTTAATATTATTTTATTATTATTTTTAAAATTTCATTTTTTCCAACTTTTTACATTTTTCTTAGGTTAATTACATTAAAATAGGAATTTAGCAACTTTTAGAATAATTTTATCACTTTTAGATTAATTTTTATAATTATTTTAAGTTTTAATAGTTTTTAAATCATTTTAAATAGTTTTTATTAGTTTTAAAATTTCTAAAAATAGTTTTTAATCATTTTAGGTCATTTGTGAGTTTTATCAATTGAAAAATCTTTATTTGGGCTTTTTGATAATTTATTTGATTTTTAGGGCTTTAATTAGCATTTAAAAATTACATATTTAATTATTTAAAAGGTTTGAAAAAGTTTTGATAATTGGTAAACTCTTAGTTTATTATTTTTGATTTTTGGTGAATTTTTGGTAATTTTTAGAATTTATTTTTATTTTTGTGGTTTTTAAGGTTTTACGTTTTAACTTTCTAGTAATGATTTTGTGTTAATTTTTATTTTTACGTCTTCGTCATTTTCTCTTCTAATCCCCCTCTAAACCAATCATTAATCACAAACATTTGGCAAGTTTTTCACACACATATACCTCCTTGGGAAACGAACTTGGAATCCATTAGGGTCATTAGTGTTGATTTTCCTAAATCATCACTCGATACTTACCACTTTTACGCCTTTTTCCTAAGAGGTGTAATTTACCACAATCACTTTGGCGCCGCTGCTGGGGAGGTGTGTCGTGATTAATTTGCATTGTTGTTTTTAATATTAACCAAATAGTATTTGTATTAGTAGAACTCTACTAATACGTATTATCGGTTTTCTTGGTTTTTCTTGTACAAATATTATTACTATATTGTATTAAGTATCACAATAAATTTACAATATCTCAAAAAGTGTGAAAACACAACCTTAATTGGGATTTCATCACTCAATTATTGTATTCGAATCTCAAACAAAAAGAAAAAGGCAAAAATAGATAAATACTTTCGTGAAGCTCGATTTTGAAAAATACAAACTATAAGGTGGGTATAAGGCGGGTATTATAAAATATACCCTAAGGAAAAAGGCTCTTAAGTGCTTCGCGCCGCCTCGTTTCCCCGCTTGCTTCTGAGTATTTTGAGATTGAAGGCTAATCGAGGGTTTTGCCGCCCAAAGTATTATTACGTATACTATATTTGCTTGGTTTTCTTTGTGATTAAAACCTCTTGAACAATTTGGTTTTCACCAAAGTTCTAAAGTCATTCGAAGGCGTTCACTCCACGCGATTGTTTTCATTCCTTTGAGGCTTCTTTAATCAAGAGTTTGATTCGAGGAGAGATTTTGTAGATTGTTGTCTACGAAGATACACCAAAATCCAAAAAAAATTAAATATCATCAAAAACACACAAAAAAAAAATTTCACAAAACACCCAAAAAGAATCTTCTTTGCTCACCTCCCATTCTTCGTGAAGTTTATGATCACTCGTAATCAAGCAAAACGAGCTCGTAAACGACTTCAAAAGCAAGCCAATCAAGAGACGTTGATTGTTGAAGAACCTCCAATTGTTGAACCTATTGTAGAACAAGAAGTCGTCATGGCTAATCGTACTATGATGGAGTTGCTACAAGCACCCACCGAGGGTTTTGGAGAGGCTATTGGGATTCCCGCCATCCTTGCGGAGAATTTCGAAATTAAGACGGGTTTAATGTCGATGTTGCAAGCAAATAAGTTTAGAGGTCACGAGAAAGACAACCAGCATTACCATATTAGGAATTTCAACCGTCTCACCGCCACTAGCAAGTTTAAGGATGTTCCACATGACGCCATTAAGATGATGTTGTTTCCATACTCGTTGGATGGACCCGCAAAAATTTGGCTCGAGAAAGAACCGCCAAATTCAATTTTGACATGGGCCGATCTCGTTTCTAAGTTTGTGAACAAGTTTTTTCCACCATCTAAAACAACACACTTGAAAAATGAGATTTCACGATTTGTGCAAAGAAATAACGAAAGTTTTTCAATGGCATGGGAACGATTTAAAGAGATGTTACATGAATGTCCACACCATGATTTTACGGAATTGCATCAAGTGGATACTTTTTATAATGGGCTTAATGATCATGAACGAGATTATTTGAACGCCGCCGCGGGTGGTAATTTTTTGTGCAAGACGACAAATGAGGCTTTACAAATCATTGAGAATAGATCTAAGGTTTATAACCCTCGTAACACACCGAGTGTTGCCAATATGGGTTCGTCATCTTCGTCACAATCGTCTCGTAGCATTAACGCCTTACATGATGAAGCTAATGAGGAAAATCAGTTTTTTGATAGATTTGCTAATCTTATGTCCCATTGGAAGGCTCAAGAAGCTTCCAATTCCGCCTCGGTTAAAGCGGTTGCTAAGAGTTGTTTATCTTGTGGGGGAGCTCATGATCTTTCCGAGTGCATTACCACGGATGGTAACACTTCGAGTGCTTATGTAGCAACGGGAACTTACAACCAAAACGGTCAAGGTTCCCGCCAAAATCAAGCTCCACCAAATCAAAATGTTAACAATTATCGAAACAACAACCAAGGTAATTACCAAGGCAATACACGCAATTACAACAAAGGGAATTATCAAAGTGGGAATGGACAAATTTCTAATCAAAATCAAAACCGTGATTTTCAAAACACTACACAAGGTTTTCAAAATGCTCACACTAAGAATTTGCAAGGAGAATTTTTGGATTATGCAAAAGCAAATGATGCTAAATTTGATAACATGCAACGTGAGATGATTAGATTAAGATCCGAGTTGAAAAACGAGCTTAAAAATGAACTTGCTAATGAACTTAAAACTCATGCAAACAAAATGGAAGGAAATGTCCAACGTCTTCAACAAAACCAACAAAAGATGGAATTAGGACAACATGAGATTAAGCAAGAGTTATTAAAAGCGGATGCTAGGCAATCAAAATTTGAGGACCGAATGGCTAAGATGTTTGAAGCAATCATGTGTAAACCCTCTTCCTCGGGTGGTCTTCCTAGTGACACCATTAACAACCCGAGGGGAGAAATGAAGGTTATTACTACACGAAGTGGTAAAACTTTCAAGGAACCAATCTCTCGTCCAAGTACTTCTACGGAGAAGGAAATCGATAAAGAACCCGAGGTGATGGTCGAAAAGGAGCACATTACAATCCCACGAAGTACCGCTCATACCACACCTACGGTTGAACCAATACCAATTGTGGAACCCGAGTTTCCAAGGCCGTTACCTAATGTCCAACCCACACCACCTTTACCTTACCCTTCGAGACGTAACAAAGAGAAAGCACAAGAACGGAACAATTATCAATTTGAGCTATTTATGAAAATCTTTCGTGATATGCATTTTAACATAAGTTTTGCCGACGCTCTTATCATGATGCCTCGATTCGCCGCAAACTTCAAAAGTATGCTAAACAACAAAGAGAAGTTACAACAATCGTCTAGTTGTTCATCGGTTTTTCTTAGCCGCATACCACAAAAAGTCGGTGATCTCGGTAAATTTTTGATTCCGTGTGCTATTCAAGATATGGAGGAATGCTACGCCTTGGCCGATCTTGGTGCTAGTATTAATTTAATGCCTCTCGAGATTTTCAAATCGCTTTCACTTCCGGCTCTTACTCCTTCGAACATGTCTATCGAGATGGTCGATCATTCTACGATTTTAGCATGTGGAGTAGCCGAGGACGTTTTCGTTAAAGTCGGAAAGTTTTACTATCCCGTTGACTTTATCGTTGTATACATTCCTATCGATCGAAAAGTTCCTCTCATTTTGGGTCGCTCATTTTTGGATACATCAAGAGCACTTATCGATGTTCATGCTCGAAAAATCACCCTTCGTTTCAATGAGGAAGAACTTGTCATCAATGCAACACAAAACTCCAATCTTTCTCATGTCTATTCTATTGCTACTTTAAACCATGGTGATTCAACCAATGTCGTTTGCAAAGAATCTTCACCAAGATTTTTAGGAAATGTCTCCAAAAACAATTTACCATTTCCTCCGCCGGTGGAGGTTATGAGTGTGAAGCCTACAAAGAAGAAAACATCAATACTTGAATCAAAAAATCCTTCGCCTCACCTAGAACATTCATTCTTGAAAAGTATTGATAAATTGCCGGTTTCTACGGAAGATCTTTCGGATGATGAATATGTTGACCCAGATGGGGAGGTTTTCTCGTCGATAAACGTTTTGAGAACTTGCCACCACCAAAACCAAAACGGTTTCAAAATGTGAGAATTTTTAGTGTGACTAACATCGTCTTAGAAACACCAAATATTTTCGACACAATCAAAAAGGGTTTTCATAAGGAGAGTTCAAATGATAAAAAAGGAAAAGATTTTAAATGTGATTTAATTGATTTTTCTACAAATCTAACTCCGTCATCACCACGTGTTTTGAGTGCTACAAGCTTGTCTTCTCCTTTTGACGATGCTTTGTGTGGTTCTAGTATGGGGGAAGCCCATTACGTTCCCTCATCCTTGTCCACCGAGGACGAGATATTCGATCCCGGAATTTCATGTAAAGGGAAATCTCGGTCTTCCACCGATGCAATAAATGGAAAATCTTTCTATTTGCTTGGTGCGAGTCTACCTCGAGTAGCTCAAAAGTTTGTCTTACCAATTGTCCCACCCTTCTACTTCTCATCTCTTTTCTTCAAACTCTTTGAGTTTATGGCACATGTTGAAGTGGCGTTAAATTGTTTTTCCAATGAAAACAAGAACGCCATCTTCGACCCCGGTATTTTGCATCATTTAAGGACTTAGTCCTTAATACCGGTTGCTTTTTGGGCCTTGTTTATCATGTAAGCCCCATCAAAATTTGACCATACCATGATTTTCCCTTAATGTTCACATTTTGAGGGGATCGAGTCGAGCTCATGACTCGGTAATCAAAAACGAGGTGCCTCGTGAGGGAAATCCCATGCTTACTTTTATGCTCACTATTCACTAATAAGGGGACTTGTACCCTTTCAACTCGTTGTCTCGTGGTTGTTTGTGATTGTTTTATCTAGATCATCATCATCATCTACGATTGAAGACTCTCGTGTTCGTTTACGTGAGCCTCCATCGTTCGTTTGAAGAAGTTTTTCACAATTCCATGACATATCCTTTATTGTTCTAACAATTATCTTTTAGCATACTTAATAAACGGCTTTAGATATATTGTTGATCACCCTTTCCATGCTAGATCCTAAGCATTCGACTCTTCGTCTCTAGTATGGGGGTGCTCCACCTTTAGACTCGAAACATTGAGGACAATGTTTACTTTTAGTATGGGGGGTGAATAGGTACTTGCTTTGCTACGCCCTCACGTTCTCCAATTTTCAATGTTTTGTTTTGCTAATAAGGCTAAAAATGGCCAAATTTTAAAATTTTTCTTAGTTTTCATAAGTGTTTTTAAGACACGAATGTATATTTTACGATGGGTAGAATAAGAGTTAATTTTTGACTTGATGGGCATTTGGAGCCATTTACATTCCTTAACCCGCTCAATTCAAGTTTTGCTAGACTTTTATATAGGGAGCTTTAAAACGCGAAAGTCTTAATTCATTCGGGTTAAGAACAAGAACTTTTCGCAAGTTCCTATAATTGATTCTAGAAAGTCACTTATCAAGGGAACTTTAAAACGCATTCTCTAAACTTGAAAAAGTCCAAGAAAGTGCAAGATCCTATAGGTGGCTTGAAAACCCAAAACTTTGATTTGATATAGTCTTAATGAAAGCTAATCCAAATTTGGCTTAATTTTGACTTGCATGGCTAAGTATTCACGAGTCTCTTTAATTAGAGGTCTTTATATAGTGAAGAACGAGAAATGATAGAGTTAGACAAGTGATCATGCTAAACGTAGAACATGAAAATTTTCTTTCAAAAACTCATATGTTTTTAATTGTGGCTTTTTCTTCCCATAAGATCAATGCATTAGGAATAAATCATAATTGCAATAAGTAAGGTCGTACGATTTGAAAGGTTACTTAGCCTCTAGCACAAGATCGGTTAAAAGTTGCTCGGGGTTGAATAGAGTTCATAGCCAAGGCATAACTTATTGAAGCGGGACGCGAAGATTGGCGATCATCCAAAAAGGCCCTAACAAGGCATGAGGAGCTCTATTTTTGCTAAAGATCCAAAGATGATGTGAAGTATCATTATTCCTAAATCAATATGAAGGATCGAGACACACGACGAGAAGCTATTACTCCCCTAAAGATCATGGAGAAAGTCTATCCAAAAAGACCCTAACAAGGTATGAGGATAAATATATCCAAGTCCGAAAAGGAGGCGGATCGTTGTATATCAAAATACAAAGTAAAGAATTGAAGAAAAATGATGAAGTCGTGGTCCAATATGAAGAATCTCTCAAAAACGTCAAGTGAAGAAATTCTAAATATATGAAGAGAAGACCATAATTTCAAGAACGTCTTCCCAAGATTTGAAGTATGAAGTACATGCCAAATATCGGTCCGAGAAAGGTCTCAAATCGTGAAACGAGTTATGCCAAGATATGAACTTAAGGAGATACACGAGAAGCCGTTTTAAAAGATTTTGTCCTTCGGCTAACTATTGATCAAATCGTGCTACTTTGCTTTCGGACAAATAACTACTCAAATAAGTCAATATGAATTACTTGTGATCCATGACAAATAGATAAAAAAATGCTAGTAACCCATTTCCTTTTATAATAACTAGGATTGCGGGGAGAAAAAGTATTACACAATTTGGACGTATGAGGAGTGTTAGCATTGTGACTTGTACCAACAATGATCTCGTTTTTGCACTTAGCATGGAATGTATGACAATCAAGGATGACGAAGTTTACTCTAAGGGACATTTACTTGTTTCTATTCTTTGACCCTAAAAGTCACTTTTTGTGATGAAAATCATACATTATGTCTTTACACATCATCGTAGTATGTTGCAAGTCTTTTTACTCTTCAATAAAGGTTAATAAAAATGAACTTTGGTGATGCTTAGATACTTTATTCTAGCATTACGTGAGGGCACGACAATGGCTTAGTATGGGGGAATGATGAGATGGCATTTATACATGATCTCATCGTTCTTTCCGGGCTTTAAATGCATAAAAATGTCATAAAATACCATATGTATGCTTGTGTTTGTTTACTTGTGTATTTTAGGTATGGATATCGTGAAAAAAAGACAAAAGATCACAAGATACAAGGAAAAACGGACACGAGAAACGAAGCCGTACAAAGAACCGGGCCTTAATCATGGAATTCTCAACAAATACCCTTTAAGACTTGAAGACAAACAAGATTGATCCTCATTTATTGAAGAAATGACACTTAAAACCCTTGTATATTAATAATTACAAGTTTGGTCCCTTAATTTTTTCAAAATTACACAAAAGGTCCTTCAACTTTGAAGAAATGGCAAGATTAGTCCCTCAACAAATCAAAATTGCCAACAATGGTCCCTCATGAAGCCAAAGATACATTAAAGACCTTTGAAGATCAAGAATGTCCAAGATCAGCCCTTGAAATATCTCAAAATGGCAAAAATAACCCTTGAAATCCTTTTTCCAAAGTTTTGTGCCAAAACTGCCAATATGTGAAACTTATTTACAAAGCAAAACACGTTTTAGGGTTGAAAGTCTTTATTTACCAAAAATTCCAAAACACAAGGTCTAAACATGGGCAAAGGAAACATTTGAAACGAATTTGCGCCAAACAAACACCTTTCCCCCAATTTCGGATCAAAAAGCTTACTGTTCATCTTTTACCCCACCCAGAATTACCACCACTTAAACTTAGGGTAATTTCCAATTACCTTTGCACATGTGTGATTCACACATGCAGAAACCTATCCCAACCTTAAAACCCTTAATCCCACTCACTATGGACCCCACCCCCAATTCCCGTTTAGCCAATCACATTGCAACTTACTCTCCAAGTTATGTGACGTGTCAAGATCAACAGCCCACATCATTTGCTTCATTCCAAAGCTAAAATGAACAGCCTTGATCAAATTGGACAGCTCAAATTCAGAAAACGTCTAGAAGACTCAAGGGCATAATAGGGAATTCATTTCTAGGGTTTGTAAATAGTGTTTAGCCAGGCATTTGCCTATAAAAGGAGACCTCAACATGTGAGAGTCCCTTTGTTCCAGTTTTAGGCTATCAATCTTTGTAATTCCTAATTAAGTAATAAAATTTGATTTTCTGAATTTTTGAGAAAACTTGTTCTTGTTTATTAAAAGTTGGTGTTAGAATAGCCTAATTCTGAGTTCCATTTATATGTTAGAAGGTTTTTGAGGCAAGGTTTTAGTTGATAAAGCTTGGGTTTCAAAAATCAGAAAGTGCTTGTTTATTTGATCTCACCTTATTGTTTGTTCATCTTAGCAACATTAGAAGCTGGTACTTGTTCTGCTAGTACCTAAGCTCAAACAATCCAGGGCCTGGATGTAGGTCTTGGAGGTTTGCATCTTCTTCCCTTTTCATTTTCTCTTTAAGTTTCTGATTATTTGTGATTTTTGTGGATTATTGCTTGAATCTGTGTTATTGTGGTTGATTATTGTTGATTTGGTTTGGTTTGATGTTATTGAGGTGTTAGTGATCTGATTTGTGGGTTGAATCTTCATAAGCCTTTGAAAACTTGTGAAATCAAGTTTTAAAAGGGTGTTTGGGATTACTGCATAAGTTAGATTTGTGGCTTGTTAAGTGCTTGTGTGTTGTTTGCAAGTATTGGTATCTGTTTGTTGGGTGTTTTTGTTCATCTGTTTGTAGGTTTTGAGGCTTTGATCACATTGATCATTGTTTTGGCTATAAAATCTTAATAACTTGGTAAAATTGGCTAGGATTTTGAGGACACCTAGATCTAGGCTTAGGCTAGGGCTAACAAGTGCTAAATCATAGTTAATCACACCAGGGTAGAAGGATTTGAGGCTTGAAATTGGATCAAGTGTCAAGTATATCAGCAAACTTGTTTCTGCATATGTTCATTGTTCATCAGTAACTTCTAGTGCTTTGATCTTGTTGATTTCTTTGATTCAGTGTTTGATTCTTGTTGCTTTGTGTTTGTTGTTAGTTTATATAGCTTGTGTATGCATCTGGTTAAGTTTGGTTGGCTTATTTTCTTAAATCTGCTTATTAAGTGCTTAACTGCTTATTTGCATATCTGGTGCTTATCTGGTGACTGTTTGGCTTATTGTGGCTTATTGTGTTGATCATTTTGTGATTTTATTGTTGCTATTGACTCCTTGTGGTTCACTGATCACAAGGGTGCCTTTGTTTCCAATTGAATCAAACCAGAACTCTCAAATAAGCTTGGTCAAATAGTCAAAGCAGTGGGAACTCCTTTCCCCTGCTGGTTGCCACTGCTAGTGCAATTTTGGTGTCAGCTTATCAATAAGCTATAATAGCTTATTCCAACCTGCAACAACTTTGTTTTTGTAATAGGTGCTCATATTTTGACCCATTTGTTCATACTGGAGCATTTGGGTGGTTGACTTTTAGGTTTGACTAGAAAACCAAGTCCTTTGACTTTTACATAAGTTCATTTGAGCTTATTCTGGCTTATTGGTTATGCTTATTGGATTTTTGTTGATTGATATTGCTTATTGAGTCTATTTGAAAGCTTTTGCAAGTTGAATCAGCTTCGGAGGTGCATTATTTCTCAAAAACGACTATTTTGTCGTTTTGTGAATTTTTGCTTTTCTATTTTCTGGCTTATTGAGTGAGCTTATTGGAAATTTCTTTTGACAGATTTCTTAAGAATCCTAAAAGAGGGTTGTGTGTCAAATTAGAGCTTATGGCATTAGCTTATGGCTTAATGGGCTGAAAAGCCCAATAAGAATAAGCTTTGTGTTCAATAAGCTGTGATAAGCACATTTTCAGCTTTTGGGCCTTTAGAGTTTTGTTCTTAGAATTGAATTTTAAGTCAGATAGGGCTTTTCCAAGTCAATTAGGCCAAGTTTGACTTTTTGGGCCCAAAAGCCCATTTAGGTTGACTGTTTTTGGATTTGGCCCATTTGAGGGCCCATTAGGGGTATTTTGGTAATTTCACTTTCATTTTCTGATTATTTAGGTTAAAATAAACTAGTTTGCAAGTTTTTAGAAATTTTTATAATTTTTGGATTTTTAATATTATTTTATTATTATTTTATTATTATTTTTAAAATTTCATTTATTCCAACTTTTTACATCTTTCTTAGGTTAATTACATTAAAATAGGAATTTAGCAACTTTTAGAATAATTTTATCACTTTTAGATTAATTTTTATAATTATTTTAAGTTTTAATAGTTTTTAAATCATTTTAAATAGTTTTTATTAGTTTTAAAATTTCTAAAAATAATTTTTAATCATTTTAGGTTTTTTTGAGTTTTATCAATTGAAAAATCTTTATTTGGGCTTTTTGATAATTTATTTGATTTTTAGGGCTTTAATTAGCATTTAAAAATTAAATATTTAATTATTTAAAAGGTTTGAAAAAGTTTTGATAATTGGTAAACTCTTAGTTTATTATTTTTTATTTTTGGTGAATTTTTGGTAATTTTTAGAATTTATTTTTATTTTTGTGGTTTTTAAGGTTCTACGTTTTAACTTTCTAGTAGTGATTTTGTGTTAATTTTTATTTTTACGTCTTCGTCATTTTCTCTTCTAATCCCCTTCTAAACCAATCATTAATCACAAACATTTGGCAAGTTTTTCACACCCATATACCTCCTTGGGAAACGAACTTGGAATCCATTAGGGTCATTAGTGTTGATTTCCCTAAATCATCACTCGATACTTACCACTTTTACGCCTTTTTCCTAAGAGGTGTAATTTACCACAATCATGCCTTCACTTCCACCTACGAGTGAGGTCCATCTTTCCAAAATAGAGGTTGAACTAAATTAGTTGGAATGTGTTATTTTCGATGACGAACCAACTCATGTGACCAAAAATCCAATTCTCGAGGAGTTACCTAATCAACACTCCTCAAATGAGAATTACGTTTACCACATTCGTGAGGATTTAACTTATCAACAATCCCCACAAATGGATGATGGTTTCGTGCTTGATCGTGATCTTTTCGAGAGAGTTTCTAAAATACTCAACGAGGGGAATGACAAACCTTGGTTTGAGAAGCCTATCTTTGATGAAGAAATCGATGAGATCGACGTTCATGAGGATGATGAGTATGTTGACCCCGAGTGGGCGGTGTTCTTTATTGACAAACGTTTTGAGAACTTATATAATCCACCACCCCCTCCCACCAAAGACTTAAATGTGAGGATTTTAGCGTGACTAGTTTTGAATATGACACGCCAAATATTTTTGACATTATCAAATCGGGTTTTCATAAAGAGTTTTTAAACGATGAAAAAGGAAAAGATTTTAAAAATGTTTTAAAATATTTTTCTACATGTTTAACTCCGTCATCCCCGCGTTTTATGAGTGCTACCACCTCGTCTACTCCTTTTGACGATGTTGGTGTGGATCTAGTGTGGGGGAAGCCCCTTATGTTCCCTCACATTTCTCCACCGAGGACGAGATTTACGATCTCGGAATTGCTTGTAAAGGGAAATCTCGGTCTTCCACCGATGCAATAAATGGAAGAGATTTTCGTTTGCTTGGTGTGAGTCTACCTCGAGTAGCTCATTATGTTGACTTACCTATTGCCCCACCTTTCTACTTCTCATCTCTTTTCTTCTACCCCTTTGGGGTTTGTGCAATGGTTGGAGTGGCGTTGTTTCGTCTTTCATCCGAAAACGAGGACGCCATCTTCGACCCCGGTATTCTTGTATCGGGTTTTTAAAGTACTCCATGTACTTTTGGGCCTTGTTCATCATGTAAGCCCCACCAAAAATGACCATACCAAGATTATCCCTAAATGATCACATTTATGGGGATTCGAGTCGAGATTTTGACTCGGTTATTAAAAACAAGGTGCCTCGTGGGGGAGACTTGTACTCCTTTTGACTTGGTTATTATCCTTGTAAATATTATCGCTTTCTTAGTTTAACGTAACGAGGGGACTTGTGCTCTTCCAACCTTTGTTTCGTGGTTGTTTGTGATTGTGATTTATTAGGTTCATCGACATCATTGAAGCCTCTCGTGTTCGTTTCACGGATCACTCGAGCTTCAATCGTTGCCTTTGGAGATTCTGATTTCCCATGATATTCTTTTATGTTCTAACGTTTATCTTATTAGCATAATTCATAAACGGCTTTTATGTTATTCGTTTTACCCTTTCCATGATCGAGATTAAGCATTCGACTTCGTCTCTAGTATGGGGGTGTTTACACCCCTAGACTCGAAACATTGAAGACAATGTTTAGTTTTAGTATGGGGGGGTGAGTAGATACTTCACCTTGCTTATGTCAACACGCAATCCAATATTCATCTTTTTGTTATCGTTTTGTTGCAAAATAAGGCTAAAAATGGCCAAATTTTAAAATTTTTCTAGTTTTTCATAAGTGTTTAAGACACGAATGTAGGTTTTCTGATGGTGAGAATAAGAGTAATTTTTGACTCGACCGTGCGTGTTGAGCACTTAGCTTCGATTCCTTAACTTTTTAGGCTAAGTCTCTTAAATGAGGACGAAAAATGATAGAGTTATTTATAAGTATCGTAATCGTCACGATCTCATGTGTAGTGATTATTAGCTTATTCTCCCCACGCTTTTATATAATAAATTGTTAATAAATATTGATTTAGCGGTTTAGTCACTATTGTTGGTTTCTAATTTGTTTTAGTAGCTTCCATGTAATTAAATTGGGAAAACATTAAGGTATCGCCAGCGTCACGGTTTTAAAGTATTGGCACCCGAATAATCAAAAGCTTCACCTAATAATAAGATTTCAAGTGCTCACCTAAATTAAGCAAAAATTTGAAGCGCACAAGGCCGAAAAATATATGCCCAAACTAAAAGTGAATCAAGCCTTAATCTTTGAAGCTTTAAAGATCCAAAATTCGCTTTAGCGTGAGGATATACGTCTTTGGCTAATAAAACCGCCGATGAGGCGGATAATAAAAGGCAAGGCAAGACCAAAGTCATAATAAAAGCTTCATGGCGAAGTTGAATAAAAGATGGAGGTAAACCAATGATAATAAGCCCTTCCGTTCGGGGGCGTATAAAAGTCTTGGTAATAAGTCTCATGTTCAAAATCGTTATAAAACCGTGTTTATCGATCCTTCTTGTTGACTTAATTTTTTGACATCGTTGTCTATTATGATGAATTATTAATTTAATGATTTTGGTTACATCGTTAAAACTCTATTTTTAGACTTAATATCTATTCACGCATAAGTCAATGATGTATCCTCGTGATCATTAAGACAAAATAAAATATAAGAGATACCAAGTAGGAATAAGGGAGTTTAGGTTCATAATTAACACGCATGAGATATGATCGTGTTGCTAACTTATAATAACAATGATCTCGTTACACGCTTAGCATGGAATTGGGTGAAAATCGAGGACAACGAAATTATTTCTAACGAAGCATTCACGTGTTCTTGTTCTATGATCCCCAAAGTCACTTTATCGTGGTGAAAGCAATACATTATGTCTAAAACGCGTGTAGTAGTTTATTTAAGTTTATATCTTCAATAAATGTCACATAAAATGAATTTTGGAGGTGCTATGATACTTAATTCTAGCATTGCGTGGGGACACGGCAACGGTTTAGTATGGGGGAGTGATGAGACTATAATTATACACAGTCTCATCGTTCAAATCGGGCTTAAAACGCTTAAAATATCATCAAAATACCCAAAAATGTGCCTGTGTTTGTTCATTGTTTATTTCAGGTACGGATATCATGAATTCACCAAAAGATTACAAGAATGAAGCAAAAAACGAACACGGGAAACGAAGTCACACAAAGAACCGGGCCCAAGTATGGAATTTACAAAATGGCCCTTGATGTTTGAAGATTATACAAGTTTGGTCCCGTAACTTTTGAAGATTGACACTTTATACCCCTCAAATATTCATAAATATGAGTAGGGTCCCTAAAGTTTGAAGACTTTACACATCTAGCCCTTGAAGAATGCAATATTTGCATTTAAGAACCTTGATATAAAAGTTTTGCAAGATACAAGCCAAATTTGACAAGTTGTCCAAAGTTGCTACAAAGGAAAAAGGTTATTTGGGCTGTTTTATACAAATTGAAGAAATGAAGAGAATTGGGGGGCCATTCTGGCCAGACAATTAAACTTCCATCCACCACTAACACCTCGCCACATCATCCCACTACCTCTCTCCACCAACCATATCACTCCACCTCATAACCCTAGCCACATCACCAGTCAACAAGTCAACCCCCATTAACTTCTTTTTAAACGGGATTTTATATATTAATTGGGAGAGGGAAACGTGCACTGTTGGGATTAAATCCCCTAATCCATTGCTCATTATCCTCATAAACCCTAGACCATAACCAGTTACAATCACCTTATTTACTAAACCCAACCCTAATTAAATATGGGGTTTTGGTCCTTGACAGCTCACCAAACACAATGGTCCACCCAGAAAACGACCTCACCATGTCTTTGTCCCCTCACTAGTCACGGGTTTCATCCTTTGACCCATATTGAAGACCAAATAGACAGCTCACAATACAAGCCGTGTTCCCCACAACCTTTTGATGGCTAGGATGAAATATTCAGTTGTGCTTCACATGGGGTCCTCAACATAAGCATCCAAGAACAAGGATCAAACAAGCATATTCTTCATATTCTCCAAGGGTAGTTTTGGCAGAACAATAGCTTTACGGTATGTATAGTTTAACTTCTAGATGCTTCCATTAGCTTATAAAAATAAAGTCGGGTTGTGGCTTTTGTTTTTTGTTCCAGATTTTCTTGTAAAAAACTTTTGTGTTATGAATATTTAAAGTATTTCCCTAAGCTTGCAAGATATCTGAGTTCCCATTTTATTGCTTTAGTATAATGTGTTTCATTATTTTGCAAAATAGTTAAGTTATTAAAAGTTTTCATATTTCAAAATTTTCAGAAAAATCCGTTTTTGAAGGTTGTTGGTAAACTTAGCAAAATCTCGAAACCAGTTTTTGGTTGAAGTGAAAGTGGATTTCAAAAACTGGTTAGCTTGTTTTGACAAGTTTTTTTATCAAGAACTTTCCAAGTTTCAGTTTGGTTTTATGTAATTGAAGAAAATCAGTTTCAAAAGTTTTTTCAATTTTTTTTAAACTATAAGCTATAAGCTGCTTAATCCATAAGCAAGATTATAGCTTATTAGCATTATTATCAGTTCACCTTTGTTTTGTTTTATCTTGGCAGGTTCACAAGGTTTTAGTCCTGATTGAAGATATATTGGGTGTTTTCACACCAGCATCTCTACACACTTAGCAGCCATCCATAAGCTCTCTACAAGCTCATCCTCACAAGTCACCCTTAAGTGAGCAGTTGAAGTATAAGCTGGTGGCATCACTCAGCTTACTTGACCTGAAATGGTCAAGTGTGGTTAGTAGTTTGAACTCCCTTGTATTGAGACTTTTCCTTATGTGCTTATATGAATTATGCTTCTTGACTGCATGTTTAGTTGCTAAGTGGGATTGTTTAAGCTTATTCTAGTCCTTTTCTGTTTAAGTGATAAGTTAGTGTTACAAAAAAATTGATTTTGCCTGATAAAGGGGGTGTTTGGATTGGGTGATAACCAAGCATGACTGACAACATGGTAGGTTAATTTTAGTCTAAACACACCCATTTAGTTAGTGTTGGTATTTATCAGTATGTTATTTGAGTGTGGGGTAGTTTAAATCAGACTGTGTATGTTTATATTTGGCAAAACTACTTAGAAATCAGTAACTGTCATTTCATCTTGTCTTAGTGTTAAATTTTCCTTGAAATCTTGTTGCTTGTTAGGAGATAGGTCCATCTAGGATTCTAGATAGCTTGTAAGTTCTTTGGTTAGGTTGTATGCAAGTTTTGGTGCTTGGAAATTCACTCTTGTGCCGAATAGATCAGCAAAAGTCCCACAGTCCCCTTTCTGATGAACAGTAGCTGTATTTAGGGTATTTGTGTGCAAAATTTGTGTGCAACTTACTTGTTTTATTGCATTTATAGACTCCCCACAACCCAACTGGTTGTGGGGGTGCCTTATTGTCCAAGAAAATCATCACAATAAGCTTTCCTACGCTTATTATTGCTCAGACCAAAATTTTGCACTAGCAGTGGGAACCAACTCTCCCCTGCTAGTGTTAAGGTTACCACTGCTACACAAGAAAACAAAAGCAAGCACATGTCACTTTCAGTAATCTTAGTTTTTTGTCTTTAATGAGTTAAAATAGGAATTAGACTTTGATTCTTGTTTCAATATTTTTCTTATTTATTTTTTGATTTTTCTGTTTAATTAAACTTTCAGTTATTGTTCATTTAGTATTATTTAGATTTAATTGCTATTTTTAATTACTTTTAATATTACTGTTTTTGTCTTTTAGTGGTAAAATTTAACATTTTTCAGTTTTAAAAATTTTCATAGATTTAGAAAAATAGTTTAAGATTTTAAGTTTAAAAAAGTTTTTATTGTTCACATTTTTATTAATTTTTAGAATTAATTTAGTTTAATTAGGGTTTTAATTATTTTGTTTTTGTCTTTTAGTGAAAAAATTTACATTTTTCAACCTTTTTCATTTTTCTACTGTTCATTAGTATAATTTAGGATTTTTAAAATTGTCAAATCATTTTTAGCATTATTTTATTATTTTTTTTGATTATTTTAGTTTAAAAATAGTTTTTAGTGTTTTAAAAATAGAAAAATAGTTTTTAAAATTTAGGAAAAATACCTTTTAGTCTTTAAATAATATAAGTAACTTATTAGTTCAATAAAATAATATTTGGACATTTTGTTAATTAAATTTAATTTTAGGGCTTTAATTAGCATTTAAAATTTAATATTTAATTAATAAAAGGTTTTAAAATATATTTGTTGTATTTTTATTCTTATTTATGTTATTTTTGACTTATTTCAAACTTTTAATTAATTTTTAGGTTTTGTTTTTAATTTCGTCGCGTTTTACGTAATTACGTCATCGTTTTACGTCAACGTCGTAGTTTAATCGTAGTCGTAGCTCGTCTTTACTTTTTCTCTTCTAAACCAAAAACGTCACTAATCCAAACTTGATTTTACATAATTGGCACATTAATCCACACACCTCCTTCGAGAACGAACCCGCATTTATTCGACTTGTCGGTTTTCCTAAATCGTCGAGTTTAATACTTGCCGCATTTATACTTGTCTTTCCTAAGACTTGTATATAAAAACCTACATCAGGTATTTAATTTACGTTTCAAGTACACCCTCACTAATTTGAGGGGAGCTTGTGAAAATCATGAAGATAATTGGATTTGCATTTTTCTTCCCAAATTTTCTTAAAATGCTATTAAATCAATTGATATTAAAAACATCGATTGGGTTAATATTTTTAATATGGGGGAGAAAATTTGAATTAATATGGGAAATGATTAATCACAAATGGTTTGACTTAACGTGATAGCTCATCCCGACATGTGCGAAATATTTTCGGATATCGTGGCATATGTTAAGGGGGAGCAAAATGGATTTGGATATCAAAATGGATTTCATGGTGACATACAGTTACCCAAAACATCTATATTCACGAAGGTGAAGATTGTGGTGACATAAGGATGGTAGGATAGGTTAAAGTCCAATAATTCCTCTAGAACCGAAGGAATCTTCCCAAGGACATTCCATAGCTAGAAATAGTAGTCCTTAGGAAAAATGGAGAAAGATTATTAACGTAGCTGAATGCCGACCTAGTACTTAAGTTAGCACTGGAACAATCACAACAAGGTGCTAATTATGACGTATTGGTAAGCATTGAAGGGGTTGAAGAATGAAAAAGAATTGTAAAGACAAAGGGTGTAAAGAAAGAAGCCCTCCTTACAACCTTAGGCAGAAACCGGGTCAATACATATGTTATTGAGATCATTTTTCAATGATTCTCGATATTGAAGATAGACATTATGGACCCAGTGATGCAATGCACAACCCATCCCAGCTAACTCAGATATCTCCCAAAAGATAATTGTTTTAATCACACGGAGACAACGCATTATCTATTGATTTCTTCACTCCGAATAAATTGGTATTGAAATGGTGGCACTCCTCTCCAGACTCCGATCACTAAAATCCAAAATGCACGATCGAGTCTAGAGCCATTTGAGATCATCAAATATCTCATTAGGGCACACTTTCATAATTCCTTGCTTCTTCACACGCTGTGAAAAGTAAGAAAGATCTTAAGAGTCCTACGCAAAATCTTCATGATCTTGCCTGAAAATCCGAGTAATACGAAAGTATTTAAAATGAAGATGGAAATCCTTTTGAGCGAATATCAAAAAACTCATGGTAGGTGACTTGTGCGATTCTTTATGAATCAAGCTTGTGATAACTGGAAATCAACAGTGGTTTAAATCTTAACTGAATTTAAACACGTTCCAGGCCTCTACGCAATATCTTAGTTATCTTGCCAGAACACTTAGAGTGATACTTTAGTGTTCACAGTGATGAGTGGAAATCCTTCTAGTGTTAACCTCAAACAGCACTTGGTAGGTAACTTGCAAGATTCTATATAAATCAAGCTCGTGACAAGTGGAAAGCAACGATGGTGCGGTTCTTAATTAAATTTCACTTTTTCCAGGAACATGAATTGACGGCTTCAAATCATGCATAAATTATTATCCAAATGATTCACTCTATATGTTCGCAGTCAGCTTTGGATGGTCGAATAAAGAGAACGGGTTTACCCGCGAAATCTTGTCAAGGAGGTTCTTAATTGAAACTACCTGCCACAAGTAAGATACTTAATATCGTCCAACGGTCTTCACCGACCGGAGGTAAAATGTTACTGAATTAGAATGAAATGTTCAAAGCTATTTCATCCGTGTATATGTTTTGTTGCTAACTGTCTTATGCAGCGTAACAAGAAGGTGGCATTACGGTGTACTATCCGAGAAGAAGTCGTTAACACATGCTTACAAGGTATGCACTTAATACTTCAACAAATTCAAGAAAGCCTAAAAGTTAAGTCTTCCGCTGTATCAAACTCTGAATCTTTCAAGAATTTATAAAGGTGTAAGTATGTGGAACATGAAGTCACGAGGAGGCAAATTTCACAAGTGATGAATGCACAAGGTCAAGGCAAGGAAGCATGCTCAAGACTAAAGTCAAAGATCTGATCAGCATATTCACAAGAACAAGATTGAAGACTCAAGCATAGTATGCTAGGTTTAAGATTTTGTAAAAATGGTGTGACCTCCCTTAGGGGGAGATTGTTGGAAATACATTTTTCTAAAGAAAGTCTCGGTCACATCGTTGTTAGCATAGTTCACGAGCTATAGACTATTTAGGACATTGTAACTTGGAGTGACCTCCCTTATGGGGAGATTGTTGGAAATACGTTTTTACATATTTAGAAAGGATCGGTCACTCCAACAATATATACTTAGATTGGGATCGTGATCCAATATGTAAACAATATAGCCCATCAAGCCCACATGTAGGGTGGGCTATATATACCCCTCCTAGCATGTTAGGAGGGGTTGATCACTTAGTTATTCACATTTTTCTCATTCCATCTTTCTCCCATTCTTCCTTTCTCTCTCTAACTCTCCCTCTCTAGTTCTTTTATCTTCTTCTCTATTTAGATAAATCATACACTTTCACAATCCTAAAAATTTAAGGACCTACATTAACTTTAATTATACATGCATTAATTAACATAATTAATTAATCAAATAAAACATAAAAAATATTTTAGCAAAAATTAACCAAACACGCCCTTTGTGTGTTTCGGTTCTACCCGAGACCCTAAACCCAAGCCTACCGAGACCCCATGTCCCAGTCGCATGAAATCAAACCAAACACCACAGCCTTTCGGCTGTGGCTTTCTGCCACCGTTAGCCAAGCAGCCACCGGCTGCTGCCGGTTGTCACTTGAAATTAAGTATTTTGAAGTTCGTTTTCTCTCGATTCTTGACAAATTGAAAGTCCTAAAAAATTTCAAGTCTTTGATTGTTCTTGGTTAATAGGGTATTTGGATATTCTATGTCTATTTCAATCAACAAGTAAAATGGTGAAAAATATTAAGCTACGTATCCGTAAAACATTTTGCAATTACCAATTATTATTCACAAAAGTCCAAAATGTAAATTCATGAAAGTAAAGTGCTTGAAATGTAAACTAATTGAAAGTCCAAGGCTTGAAATGTAAAGTTTAGAAACTATAAGGACCTAAAATGTAAAATTCTAACAAACTTGTAACAACTTTTAACAAACTAAACAAAATTCCTAACAAATTTTAGTAAAAACTAAAAGTTTAAGGGCTGACTTAATGAAAACCCTAATTACTTGCAAGTTTAACACTTAATGCAAACAGTTACAATCCACAAGGACTAAAATGCAATTAATTGAAACTAATTAACAAAAACGGGCACACAACTATGAATAAGCTTGTATGAACTTATTACTGAACCAATTAAGCTCTAACTTGTTTTAAAAGTCTTAAAATGGAAAATTAACTAGGTATGCAAAAGGAAATTGCTTAAAAGCTGGTAAAACTCAATCTAGCTTATTCAAATAAGCCAAGAATAAGCAAACTAAAAATCCAGACATGCACAATCAGATTTTAATGATCAATCTTGTAAAACAGCTCAATAGGAGTATGGAATGTCTTTCCAATCTGAAAATGATCCACTAGATAAGCTGGAAAATGATTTTAAGCTGAAAAGAGCTTATTTGACCAACTTTGACCAAAAAATCTCAAAAGCTGAAAACTTCAAAATCCACTCATGACATGTTTTTAACAAGATTTGTGGAAGAAAACTAGAACATTTATGAAGTAGAAATGGAGATCTAAGAAAACAGTCTACTTTCCAGTACAGAAACTTGCATTTGGTATAGAACTTATTGAAAAGCTTATTTCTAGCTGAAATCTGAAAACTGTAGAATTTCCTTTAACAAACTTAAACTTTGGATGTTTAAATACAAATAGAAACTGGTTTCAAACAAAATGGTTAAGAAATGAATAAATGGCAATGATTTAAATCTAGCTAGTTTCCTGAATGAACATGTTAACAAAACATGACCCAAACCTTTTTGAGACCATTTGCCTTTTTTACCACTATTTTGACTTCAAAACCAAACAGAATTGCTACCACTGGTTCACTGAGTGTAACTGAGCAAGTATAACAGGTTTCTAACAAGTTTTGATCACAAAAGTTCACAAATCCAAACACCACTTAATAAGATTGCTGAGAACTTTTTCAAAGCAATTTTCAGTAAGAGAATGATCCAAGCTATGACTGATATATGAACTTGTTTAATGAGTAAAATCAAAGTAAAAGTGTCTGAATTCAGACTTGTTCACAAGCTTGATCACAAAATGCACTCAAAAGCTAATTACTGATGAAAATGAAGCTGAAATCAGGTAAATGCAGATTAAGGCTACAAGACTACTCAAAAACTATCAATACAACAAGATTACACTAAAACAAAGCTAAACACATGATCATAGCAGCCAATAGTGTTTACTCTAGGAATTTAGCATGCAAAGTTCATTTGAGTGGAACCTAAAAACAGAATCCCAAAACCTTTTAGCTTGAAGCCTCCATTGATGGATTAGTATGGCGCTGAGCCAACTAGAATCTGCTAGAACATCACCAATACACCACCATTAACCCCATTAATCACCTCCATATGCTATTTCTGTTCAAATTAAACCAACAGCTACAAACTGCTATAATGGGAACTGGTATGAACTACTAAGGCTGAAATGATCATAACAAGCTTCCAAAACATCTCAAGAACACTTCATTGATCCATTATGATCAATGACATCACAATATCACAACAATAATGCAGGATTTGAGTAGGTAAATGAAGATGAGATTAGGAAACTGAATATTTTTGTGCTTTTATTGATTAAGGAGGGAAAAGTAGTTACAACTGCTTAACTAACTATCTAACAAACTCTTAAGCGTGTGTCAAACACATAAGAGTTGTTATCTAACTGAATGAAGGAACAAATTTGAAAGGAAAAACTATAAGTGTGTGTTTTTTCACACTTAGCTACACACTAAAAATGAAAGTACAAGCTACAATTTATAGAGGTTGATGATGAGTTGTTGGGGTATTCTGACGTGTCTCAACCAATGAGGAGGTGCTAGGTGTCACAAGTTGGTAAATTGTAGATTTAACCCCAAGAACATAAAAGGAGTTTTCTTCTCCTTCTAATTTCAGTTTAATTGACTTATGCAGTTGGATTCGTCTCTTCATTTTGAGTAAGTTTCATGTAGAAAGTTCTTTTTGAAATGCATTGTAGCTTGAAATCGATCCTGGGTTTGTTCTTGTTGAAGATGCCACATGTTAGGATTTGATTGGATGTTGGTCCCTCACACGAATCGTTATCCGTTTTGGATAAAAGATATTATTGCAGATTGATTTCTGATTGGCTGGAGAAAAGTGTGTGTGTTGCACTATTCATAGATCTGGTTTATTAAATGAAGGGTGAGTTGGCAGTCCAATTGGCAATCCATACTTCTTGTTTCTTGCATTTTGATTGGTTAAAAGGAGTGTGACACGGCTTGAAGCCAAACTTTGTGTAAAATTAACACTTTTAGCCATTAAACTTCAACAGCTTCTTAATTTGAGCTCCTTTCTTCATTTTAATGGCAATTTTAGTCTTTTGACTTGTATTCTTGCTTATTTGACTCCCTTGACTTTGTTTACTTGAAGTTTAACCAAGTTTGACTTTAATCTTGACTTTTCCAAAGTTTTCATTTAAGTCCCTCAACTTTTGAATGTTGTCAAGATAGGTCCTTCATCTTCAAATGACTTGTCATCTTTGATCCTTCTCTTGTCCTTTCATCATAATTGAGCTTCATTTCCTCTTGTTTTCTTGAAATTGTATTCTTGTTACCTATTTAAGCACAAACACAAAACATACCACATAATACTGCTTTATAGCACAAAAGTTAGGTATTTTCTATATGTTTTAGGGTGATTTGTTGATTAATTGATATGAGATTTTGCTCATATCAAATCCCCTACGCTTGAACATTGCCATGACCTCATGCAATGATATATTTTAAAGCATAAATTTACATCTTCCTCATAATTAACCCACCTTCGCCAATATGGAATGTTTTTACACTACTCTACACTATATGATGCATGATTTTGATTTTGTACAATGTAATGCAAAGAAAAACAATTCTATTTATATATTTTTGATTTTTCATAAATTGTTTTGATGGAAAAACTCATAAAGAAATCAATGACTTAAATTAGGGCTTTGGTACCATGAATACTTATCATCCTCAAGTTTCACTTTCCCCATACCAAGCTTAAAAGTGGGATCATTGTATTCACAAGTAAAAAGTGCATCAACTTATTCATAACAATTAAATGTGGAACCGGTTATTATTTGAGCAAATTGCTTGAAGGCAAATTTGTCATTAATCAAAGTGTGAAATATAAGAAGTGTAAAATCCAAAAATAAGGAAGCACAGTTTTAATCCTAAGTAATCCTCTCATCCATTACTTGAAAAACCACTCACAATTAATATAAGTCCGTTTCGTGAGTAATAAGTCATTCGCCTTATGTGTAAAATCCTCATGTCATGCATTAATAAGTAGCTACACACTCGCTAAGGAAAGAAAAATAAAACTCACGCAATAATTTACATCCGCCGCCTTTTTGAGACTTTGGATCTTCAATCCCGTAACCCGTCAAGGTAATATTGGATTGGAGCAACTATTAAATCTCCGCAACCCGTCAAGGTAATATTGGAATCTAATAGTTACTATAATTAACACTTCACTGCCCCTCTTGGGAGTCTTGTATAATAATTTTTTTCTTTCTTTTTTTTCTAGCCACTCATTTTTGAAAGCCGCTCTTATTTTTCTGTATTCCTCACAAAGAACATATAAAAGAATAAAAGGAAAAATACCCGCTAAGTATTAAGCATGACATAAGTCTAGTACACATAAAACGTTCTAACTTAGAATCTTAAGACGTACTTATACCAACAATGAATGATTAGTCAAAATGCATAAGAGATTACAAACCGATTAAAACCGTTCTTGATTATTTATTAACATATATACATGCGAAGAAATTAGAGGTAAAGAAGAGAAGGGTTTAGCCACAATTAATTATCATGAAGTTTATCTATCCCTTTTATACTTGCTTCAACTCTATCATTTCCTATTCTCCACAAATTTAAAATCTCAAATAATGAGACTCGTGGATGCATGATTGTGGTAAAATACGACTCTTGTTTAGGAAAACAAAAGAACGTATATGAGCGGTAAGTATCGAGTGATGATTTTAGGAAAAATCAACACTAATGACCCAATCACTTAAAAGAGAGAAAGAAAGAGTTCGTTTCCCAAGGAGGTATGGTGTTGTGAATTAACTTGTATGTATTTGAGATTAATATTAAGAGAATGGGGATGAGACGGTTTCTTGAAAATTACACTATGACGAAAAAGACGTAAAGCCGTAAAAAACTACAAAAATTAAAAATTTAACACTAAGACCAAAAACAAAATCAATAATTAAAAAGACTAAAAAGAAGTCTAAAATAATATAAATAAAGATAAAAATCCAACAAAGATATTTTAAAACCTTTTATTAATTAAATATTTAATTTTAAATGCTAATTAAAGCCCTAAAATTAAATATAACTAATTCAAATGTCTAAAATATGAATTTATTGGACAAATACTTAACTTATATTATTATAAGACTAAAAAGTAATTTTCTAAAAATTAAAACCTATTAAAACTATTTTTAAAACCCTAAAAATGATTTAAAATAATTAAAACCTAATTAAACTTATAATAATTATAAAAATAAATCTAAAAGCTTAAAAATTATTCTAAAAATGGAAAAGGTCCTAATTAATGATAAAGAATCTAAGAAAAATGAAAAAAGAAAGAAAAATGAAATTTTGAAAAATTAATATTAAAATAATATTAAAATAATACTAAAAAATAAAAGTTTTTAAAATTTGAAATAAAAAATTTCTAAAAATCCTAATTAATATAATTAAGAGAAAAACACAAATTTAAGCTCCTAAACCTTTTTTAATAATTTTATAAAAATCTTTAAAGTTTATAAAAAACCTTAAAATAATATAAAATTAAAAATTAGATTATTTGAAACCAAAACTTAATGTAAACCTCAAAAGTATTAAATGAAACCTAAAAATGATTTTTCCTAAAAATAAAAACTATTTTTGGTATTTTTTATTGATTTAATAGAATACGTCTATTAAATAATTCCTAGAAAATAAATAAATAAAGAGAAAAATAAGAAAATTAGCTTGAAAAGTCTCTAATGCTATAATGGTCCTAGGAAAATAAAATAAGCCAAAAACGTTTATCAAATAAGCTGAAAAGAAGTAAATAAGCCACGGCTTTTTAAATAAGCTAAAAATAAGAAACGGGTTAAATAAATATGGAAACCACAACTCTCAATCAAAGTCCCCAGGGCGCATTGGTAAAGTATGTGTGTGTTGAGTGTGGAGACCAGGGTTCGAGTCTTAGCACCCCCCTTTATTTCACTTTTTTATTTTTTTTTTAACTTTTTTTTTAACTTTTTAAACCAAACTGACACTTGACAAGCTTCTAAACCAATTCCAAATTACTTATTGCCAAGATTAAACAAGCTGAGATCCAAAAGACGTGGCCAGGTTCAGTTGCAAATTTTAATAAGAACACAAGTTCTTAGTATCTTCACAGTTGGTTAGATCCAAGAGGGACTTGGATTGAGCTTATTTGGATGCTTATTTTTGGAGCAATAGGGCACTCTTGTGCTCCTTTGAGCACAAGAAGTCAAGACAATCAACAAGTAACACTTAGCACGCCAAATAAATCAAATCCAATGCACACACAGGCTATTAAAGGTTGCTGATGTAAAATATGCAGGTCAGTGGACTCTATGGCAAATAACTTGCTCCCTAATGAACTACAAAGCTACAAACTTGGCACACACTTACTTCAAATAGCACCAAATCAATCTGCAAACCTGAAATACCCTAAACCTAAACAGAAATCAACAGATCATGCTCAAAATCTCACAAAATTAAGTAGAATATTGCACATGCAGATTTTAAGACATGATTTCACTTTTTGATGCACAAACTAGCTCCAAACTTCTTCAAATCTATCTAGCAACTAACTAGCAACCTTTCTCAAGCTTTTTTATACCTTCTAACACTTGATTAAACAAAAATCAAAGATCTTTGCCCTGCTAATCCTTGTTGCCAAACACCCTTTAAAAATGTAAAACCAAGATTTTGCAAATCAAAACACTCACAAACCTAATCAAACTGGTTCAATGTTATTCTAACATGCATTTAGCAACTTAAGAACACCAAGCAAGCAGATTAAACACATAAAAGCATGAAATCAAATAAGGCACATACACTTAGCTATTTTCTGAAATTTCCAAAAGTAAAGAAGATTACCTTAAGGTTTTACTTCCAAAACCTTAGAGGATGAAAATCCTCCTCCAATCCAACTCGGGTTGGAGCAGACTTAGATCAACAACACCCTTTTATCCTGCTTATGACAAATCAAGAACAAACACAAAACACAATATATGTATTATTCTGTTTTATTTTCTTTCTTTTCTAAAATCTTTCCAAATCTTTTAAAACCTTCCAAATACGTTTTCTAGTTCACCCTAACACCAATAACTATGATTACTTAACACACAAACCTTGCAACAAATTCTTCCCAAAATTTCTAAATAATTTCAGAATTTCAGAAAACTTTTTGAAATATTTTAAAACTCAAAATCCTTTCACCAAACTTAGAAGTGGAACTCAGAATATTAGCTAATCAATACCAAACTTTTAAAAATAAAAGGATACCAACTTTATTTATTAAAAAGGAATTACATAGATTAGCTAAAGAAACTGGAACAAAGGGATCACCACAGCTTGGGTCTCCTTTTATAGAGCCTATAGAACATACTAGAATGAAAAAACTAAACCCTAATCCTAGAAAAATTCCACATTTGCCCTTGGACGTTTTTTGTGCATTTTGTCTTTTCTTGATCTTGGCCGTTTAATTTTGTGTAGGGAGGAAGGAATAAAGGATAGTGGTTGATTTGGGACACGTCATTAGACTTGGGGACCAAGGAATGAGGTGATTGGTGGAAAGGGTATTTGGGGGTTTGGTACACACGCGTGGGATTGGGGATTTTAGGAGTGGGATAGGTTTTAGTATGTGTGAATTACTCGTGTGCAAGATGAATTGGGTTTTACCCAAGTTTAGGTCGGGGTAAAATCTGGGGATGGTGAAAGTGAACAGTAAGAGCTTGAATCTGTTTTTAGGGGAAAGTAACTTGTTAGGCGCCTTTTTCCTTTTAAATCTTTCCATCTTGACATTTCTGGCCCTTCTCTTTTGATATTTTTGGCATTCAATGTTTTTAAGCCCTAAAACCGATTTCCTTTGCATTTAAGTTTCCACACTTGACACTTTTGGCACAAATCTTTTCCAAAGTGTTTCAAAGGATGAATTTTGCCATTTTGTGATTTTTAAAGGGCTGTTCTTGGACTTTGATGATCTTCAAAGGTCTTCATTGTGTCTTTCACTTCATGAGGGACCATTATTGGCAATTTGAAATTGTTGAGGGACTAATCTTGCCATTTCTTCAAAGTTGAAGGACCTTTTTGTAATTTTGACAAACTTAAGGGACCAAACTTGTAATTATTAATATACAAGGGTTTTAAGTGTCATTTCTTCATAGGATGAGGATCAATCTTGTTTGTCTTCAAGTCTTCAAGGGTATTTGTTGAACTTTTCATGATTAGGGCCCGGTTCATTGTACGGCTTCGTTTCTCGTGTTCGTTTTTCCTTGTATCTTGTGATCTTTTGTCTTTTCACGATATCCATACCTAAAATACACAAGTAAACAAACACAAGCATATATATGGTATTTTATGACATTTTTATGCATTTAAAGCCCGAAAAGAACGATGAGATCATGTATAAATGCCATCTCATCACTCCCCCATACTAAGCCATTGCCGTGCCCTCACGCAATGCTAGAATAAAGTATCTAAGCATCACCAAAGTTCAATTTTATTAATCTTTATTGAAAAGTAAAAGACTTGCAACGTACTACGAGAATGTGTAAAGACATAATGTATGATTTTCATCACCAAAAAGTGACTTTTAGGGTCAAAGAATAGAAACAAGTTAATGTCCCTTAGAGTAAATTTCGTCATCCTTGATTGTCATACATTCCATGCTAAGTGCAAAAACAAGATCATTGTTGGTACAAGTCACAATGCTAACACTACTCATACGTTCAAATTGTGTAATACTTTTTCTCCCCGCAATCCTAGTTATTATAAAAGAAAATGGGTTACTAGCATTTTTTATCTATTTGTCATGGATCACAAGTGATTCATATTGACTTTATTTGAGTAGTTATTAGTCCGAAAGTAAAGTAGCACGATTTGATCAATAGTTAGCCGAAGGACAAAATCTTTTAAAACGGCTTCTCGTGTATCTCCTTAAGTTCATATCTTGGCATAACTCGTTTCACGATTTGAGACCTTTCTCGGACCGATATTTGGCATGTACTTCATACTTCAAATCTTGGGAAGACTTTCTTGAAATTATGGTCTTCTTCATATATTTGGAATTTCTTCACTTGACGTTTTTGAGAGATTCTTCATATAGGACCACGACTTCATCATTTTTCTTTAATCTTTACTTTGGATTTTGATATACAACGATCCGCCTCCTTTTCGGACTTGGATATATTTATCCTCATACCTTGTTAGGGTCTTTTTGGATAGACTTTCTCCATTCTTTAGGGGAGTAATAGCTTCTCGTCGTGTGTCTCGATCCTTCATATTGATTTTGGAATAATGATACTTCACATCATCTTTGGATCTTTAGCAAAAATAGAGCTCCTCATGCCTTGTTAGGGCCTTTTTGGATGATCGCCAATCTTCGCGTCCCGCTTCAATAAGTTATGCCTTGGCTATGAACTCTATTCAACCCCGAGCAACTTTTAAACGATCTTGCGCTAGAGGCTAAGTAACTTTTCAAATCGTATGACCTTACTTATTGCAATTATGTTTTATTCCTAATGCATTGATCTTATGGGAAGAAAAAGCCACAATTAAAAACATATGAGTTTTTGAAAGAACACTTTCATGTTCTACGTTTAGCATGATCACTTGTCTAACTCTATCATTTCTCGTTCTTCACTATTTAAAGACCTCTAATTAAAGAGACTCGTGAATACTTAGCCATGCAAGTCAAAATTAAGCCAAATTTGGATTAGCTTTCATTAAGACTATATCAAATCAAAGTTTTGGGTTTTCAAGCCACCTATAGGATCTTGCACTTTCTGGGACTTTTTCAAGTTTAGAGAATGCGTTTTAAAGTTCCCTTGATAAATGACTTTCTAGAATCAATTATAGGAACTTGCGAAAAGTTCTTGTTCTTAACCCGAATGAATTAAGACTTTCGCGTTTTAAAGCTCCCTATATAAAAGTCTAGCAAAACTTGAATTGAGCGGGTTAAGGAATGTAAATGGCTCCAAATGCCCATCAAGTCAAAAATTAACTCTTATTCTACCCATCGGAAAGTATACATTCGTGTCTTAAAAACACTTATGAAAACTAAGAAAAATTTTAAAATTTGGCCATTTTTAGCCTTATTATCGAAACAAAACATTGAAAGTTGGAAAACGTGAGGGCGTAGCAAAGCAAGTACCTATTTACCCCCCATACTAAAAGTAAACATTGTCCTCAATGTTTCGAGTCTAAAGGTGGAGCACCCCCATACTAGAGACGAAGAGTCGAATGCTTAGGATCTAGTATGGGAAGGGTGATCAACAATATATCTAAAGCCGTTTATTAATTATGCTAAAAGATAATTGTTAGAACAATAAAGGATATGTCATGGAATCGTGAAAAACTTCTTCAAACGAACGATGGAGGCTCACGTAAACGAACACGAGAGTCTTCAATCGTAGACGATGATGATCTAGATAACACAATCACAAACAACCACGAGACAACGAGTTGGAAGGGTACAAGTCCCCTTATTAGTGAATATAAAGCATAAAGATAAGCATGGGATCTCCCCCACGAGGCACCTCGTTTTTGATTACCGAGTCATGAGCTCGACTCGATCCCCTCAAAATGTGAACATTTAGGGATATCATGGTATGGTCAATTTTTGATGGGGCTTACATGATAAACAAGGCCCAAAAAGCAACCGGTATTAAGGACTAAGTCCTTAGATGATGCAAAATACCGGGGTCGAAAATGGCGTTCTCGTTTCCATTGGAAAAACAAATTAACACCACTCCAACATGTGCCATAAACTCAAAGAGTTTGAAGAAAATAGATGAGAAGTAGAAGGGTGAGACAATTGGTAAGACAAACGTTTGAGCTACTCGAGGTAGACTCGCACCAAGCAAATAGAAAGATTTTCCATTTATTGCATCGGTGGAAGACCGAGATTTCCCTTTACATGAAATTCCGGGATCGAATATCTCGTCCTCGGTGGACAAGGATGAGGGAACATAAGGGGCTTCCCCCATACTAGAACCACACAAAACATCGTCAAAAGGAGTAGACGAGTTTGTAGTACTCAAATCACGTGGTGATGACGGAGTTAGATTTGTAGAAAAATCACATTTAAGATCTTTTTCTTTTTTATCTTTTAAACTCTCCTTATGAAAACCCTTGTTGATTATGTCGAAAACATTCGGTGTTTCTAAGACGATGTTAGTTACACTAAAAATTCTCACATTTTGAAACCGTTTTGGTTTTGGTGGTGGCAAGTTCTCAAAACGTTTATCGACGAAGAAAACCTCCCCATCGGGGCCAACATATTCATCATCCGAAAGATCTTCCGTAGAAACCGGCAACTTATCAACACTTTTCAAGAATGAAGGTGAAGGATTTTTCGATTCAAGTATTGATGGTTTCTTCCTTGTAGGTTTAGCACTCATAACCTCCACCGGCGGAGGAAATGGTAAATTGTTTTTGGAGACATTCCCTAAA
Source organism: Glebionis coronaria (assembly GCA_025667525.1). Lineage (NCBI taxonomy): Eukaryota > Viridiplantae > Streptophyta > Magnoliopsida > Asterales > Asteraceae > Glebionis > Glebionis coronaria. The sequence continues at coordinate 255,281,860 of CM046875.1, read as the reverse complement.
ACTCTTGGTGAAAATTCTTTGCAAATGACATTGGTCGAGTCACCATGGTTTAAAGTTGCAATAGAATATACATGAGAAAGATTGGAGTTTTGTGTTGCATTGATGACAAGTTCTTCTTCATTGAAACGAAGGGTGATTTTACGAGCATGAACATCGATAAGTGCTCTTGATGTATCCAAAAATGAACGACCCAAAATGAGAGGAACTTTTCGATCGATAGGAATGTCTACAACGATAAAGTCAACGGGATAGTAAAACTTTCCGACTTTAACGAAAACGTCCTCGGCTACTCCACATGCCATGATCGTAGAATGATCGGCCATCTCGATGGACATGTTCGAAGGAGTAAGAGCCGGAAGCGAAAGCGATTTGAAAATCTCGAGAGGCATTAAATTAATACTAGCACCAAGATCGGCCAAGGCGTAGCATTCCTCCATATCTTGTATAGCACATGGAATCAAAAATTTACCGGGATCACCGACTTTTTGTGGTATGCGGCTTAGAAAAACCGATGAACAACTAGACGTTTGTTGTAACTTCTCTTTGTTGTTAAGCATACTTTTGAAGTTTGCGGCGAATCGAGGCATCATGATTAAAGCATCGGCAAAACTTATGTTAAAATGCAAATCACGAAACATTTTCATAAATAGCTCATATTGATAATTGTTCCGTTCTTGTGCTTTTTCTTTGTTTCGTCTCGAAGGGTAAGGTAAAGGTGGTGTGGGTAGGTCATTAGGCAACGGCCTTGGAAACTCGGGTTCCACAATTGGTATTGGTGTAACCGTAGGTGTGGTTTGAGCGGTACTTCGTGGGATTGTAATGTGCTCCTTTTCGACCATCACCTCGGGTTCTTTCTCGATTTCCTTCTCCGTAGAAGTACTTGGACGAGAGATCGGTTCCTTGAAAGTTTTACCACTTCGTGTAGCAACAACCTTCAATTCTCCCCTCGGGTTGTTAATGGTATCACTAGGAAGACCACCCGAAGAAGAGGGTTTACACATGATAGCTTCAAACATCTTAGCCATTCGGTCCTCAAATTTTGATTGCCTAGCATCCGCTTTCAATAACTCTTGCTTAATCTCATGTTGTCCTAATTCCATCTTTTGTTGGTTTTGTTGAAGACGTTGGACATTTCCTTCCATTTTATTTGCATGAGTTTTAAGTTCATTAGCAAGTTCATTTTTAAGCTCGTTTTTCAACTCGGACCTTAAGCTAATCATCTCACGTTGCATATTATCAAATTTAGCATCATTTGCTTTAGCATAATCTACAAATTCTCCTTGCAAATTTTTCGTGTGAGCATTTTGAAAACCTTGTGTAGTGTTTTGAAAATCACGGTTTTGGTTTTGATTAGAGATTTGTCCATTCCCACTTTGATAATTCCCTTTGTTGTAATTGCGTGTGTTGCCTTGGTAATTACCTTGGTTGTTGTTTCGATAATTGTTAGCATTTTGGTTTGGTGGAGCTTGATTTTGGCGGGAACCTTGGCCGTTTTGGTTGTAAGTTCCCGTTGCTACATAAGCACTCGAAGTGTTACCATCCGCGGTAATGCACTCGGAAAGATCATGAGCTCCTCCACACGATAAACAACTCTTAGCAACCGCTTTAACCGAAGCGGAATTGGAAGCTTCTTGAGCCTTCCAATGGGACATTAGATTAGCAAATCTATCAAAAAACCGATTTTCCTCATTAGCTTCATCATGTAAGGCGTTAATGCTACGAGACGATTGTGATGACGATGACGAACCCATATTGGCAACACTCGGTGTGTTACGATGGCTATAAACCTTAGATCGATTTTCAATGATTTGTAAAGCCTCATTTGTCGTCTTGCACAAAAAATTACCACCCGTGGCGGCATTCAAATAATCTCGTTCATGATCATTAAGCCCATTATAAAAGGTATCAATTTGGTGCAATTCCGAAAAATCATGGTGAGGACATTCATGTAACATCTCTTTAAATCGTTCCCATGCCATTGAAAAACTTTCATTGTTACGTTGCACAAATCGTGAAATCTCATTTTTTAAGTGTGTTGTTTTCGATGGTGGAAAAAACTTGTTCACAAACTTAGAAACGAGATCGGCCCATGTCAAAATCGAATTTGGCGGTTCTTTCTCGAGCCAAATTTTTGCGGGTCCATCCAACGAATATGGAAACAACATCATCTTAATGGCGTCATGTGGAACATCCTTAAATTTGCTAGTGGCGGTGAGACGGTTGAAATTCCTAATGTGGTAATGCGGGTTGTCTTTCTCGTGACCTCGAAACTTGTTTGCTTGTAGCATCGACATTAAACCCGTCTTAATCTCGAAATTCTCCGCAAGGATGGCGGGAATCACAATAGCCTCTCCAAAACCCTCGGTGGGTGCTTGAAGCAACTCCATCATAGTACGATTAGCCATGACGACTTCTTGTTCTATAATAGGTTCAACAATTGGAGGTTCTTCAACAATCAACGATCCTTGATTTGCTTGCTTTTGAAGACGTTTACGAGCTCGTTTAGCTTGATTACGAGTGATCATAAACTTCACGAAGAATGGGAGGTGAGCAAAGAAGATTCTTTTTGGTTGTTTTGTGGATTTTCAATTTTTTGTGTTTTTGATGATATTTAATTTTTTTGGATTTTGGTGTATCTTCGTAGACAACAATCTACAAAATCTCTCCTCGAATCAAACTCTTGATTAAAGAAGCCTCAAAGGAATGAAAACGATCACGTGGAGTGAACGCCTTCGAATGACTTTAGAACTTTGGTGAAAACCAAATTGTTCACGAGGGTTTAATCACAAAGAAAACCAAGCAAAATATAGTATACGTATTAATACTTTGGGCGGCAAAACCCTCGATTAGCCTTCAATCTCAAAATACTCACAAGCAAGCGGGGAAACGAGGCGGCGCGAAGCACTTAAGAGCCTTTTTCCTTAGGGTATATTTTATAATACCCGCCTTATACCCACCTTATAGTTTGTATTTTTCAAAATCGAGCTTCACGAAAGTATTTATCTATTTTTGCCTTTTCTTTTTGTTTGAGATTCGAATACAATAATTAGGAGATCAAATCCCAATTAAGGTTGTGTTTTCACACTTTTGGAGATATTGTATTTTGATTGTGATACTTAATACAATATATTAATAATATTCACAAAGAAAAACCAAGAAAACCGATAATACGTGTTAAGGGAGTTCCACTTAACACAAATACTATTTTTGGATAATATCAAAACAAAAGTTTCCAAATTAAAACACGACACACCTCCCCGGCAGCGGCGCGAAAAATGATTGTGGTAAAATACGACTCTTGTTTAGGAAAACAAAAGAACGTATATGAGCGGTAAGTATCGAGTGATGATTTTAGGAAAAATCAACACTAATGACCCAATCACTTAAAAGAGAGAAAGAAAGAGTTCGTTTCCCAAGGAGGTATGGTGTTGTGAATTAACTTGTATGTATTTGAGATTAATATTAAGAGAATGGGGATGAGACGGTTTCTTGAAAATTACACTATGACGAAAAAGACGTAAAGCCGTAAAAAACTACAAAAATTAAAAATTTAACACTAAGACCAAAAACAAAATCAATAACTAAAAAGACTAAAAAGAAGTCTAAAATAATATAAATAAAGATAAAAATCCAACAAAGATATTTTAAAACCTTTTATTAATTAAATATTTAATTTTAAATGCTAATTAAAGCCCTAAAATTAAATATAACTAATTCAAATGTCTAAAATATGAATTTATTGGACAAATACTTAACTTATATTATTATAAGACTAAAAAGTAATTTTCTAAAAATTAAAACCTATTAAAACTATTTTTAAAACCCTAAAAATGATTTAAAATAATTAAAACCTAATTAAACTTAAAATAATTATAAAAATAAATCTAAAAGCTTAAAAATTATTCTAAAAATGGAAAAGTTCCTAATTAATGATAAAGAATCTAAGAAAAATGAAAAAAGAAAGAAAAATGAAATTTTGAAAAATTAATATTAAAATAATATTAAAATAATACTAAAAAATAAAAGTTTTTAAAATTTGAAATAAAAAATTTCTAAAAATCCTAATTAATATAATTAAGAGAAAAACACAAATTTAAGCTCCTAAACCTTTTTTAATAATTTTATAAAAATCTTTAAAATTTATAAAAAACCTTAAAATAATATAAAATTAAAAATTAGATTATTTGAAACCAAAACTTAATGTAAACCTCAAAAGTATTAAATGAAACCTAAAAATGATTTTTCCTAAAAATAAAAACTATTTTTGGTATTTTTTATTGATTTAATAGAATACGTCTATTAAATAATTCCTAGAAAATAAATAAATAAAGAGAAAAATAAGAAAATTAGCTTGAAAAGTCTCTAATGCTATAATGGTCCTAGGAAAATAAAATAAGCCAAAAACGTTTATCAAATAAGCTGAAAAGAAGTAAATAAGCCACGGCTTTTTAAATAAGCTAAAAATAAGAAACGGGTTAAATAAATATGGAAACCACAACTCTCAATCAAAGTACCCAGGGCGCATTGGTAAAGTATGTGTGTGTTGAGTGTGGAGACCAGGGTTCGAGTCTTAGCACCCCCCTTTATTTCACTTTTTTATTTTTTTTAACTTTTTTTTTAACTTTTTAAACCAAACTGACACTTGACAAGCTTCTAAACCAATTCCAAATTACTTATTGCCAAGATTAAACAAGCTGAGATCCAAAAGACGTGGCCAGGTTCAGTTGCAAATTTTAATAAGAACACAAGTTCTTAGTATCTTCACAGTTGGTTAGATCCAAGAGGGACTTGGATTGAGCTTATTTGGATGCTTATTTTTGGAGCAATAGGGCACTCTTGTGCTCCTTTGAGCACAAGGAGTCAAGACAATCAACAAGTAACACTTAGCACGCCAAATAAATCAAATCCAATGCACACACAGGCTATTAAAGGTTGCTGATGTAAAATATGCAGGTCAGTGGACTCTATGGCAAATAACTTGCTCCCTAATGAACTACAAAGCTACAAACTTGGCACACACTTACTTCAAATAGCACCAAATCAATCTGCAAACCTGAAATACCCTAAACCTAAACAGAAATCAACAGATCATGCTCAAAATCTCACAAAATTAAGTAGAATATTGCACATGCAGATTTTAAGACATGATTTCACTTTTTGATGCACAAACTAGCTCCAAACTTCTTCAAATCTATCTAGCAACTAACTAGCAACCTTTCTCAAGCTTTTTTATACCTTCTAACACTTGATTAAACAAAAATCAAAGATCTTTGCCCTGCTAATCCTTGTTGCCAAACACCCTTTAAAAAATGTAAAACCAAGATTTTGCAAATCAAAACACTCACAAACCTAATCAAACTGGTTCAATGTTATTCTAACATGCATTTAGCAACTTAAGAACACCAAGCAAGCAGATTAAACACATAAAAGCATGAAATCAAATAAGTCACATACACTTAGCTATTTTCTGAAATTTCCAAAAGTAAAGAAGATTACCTTAAGGTTTTACTTCCAAAACCTTAGAGGATGAAAATCCTCCTCCAATCCAACTCGGGTTGGAGCAGACTTAGATCAACAACACCCTTTTATCCTGCTTATGACAAATCAAGAACAAACACAAAACACAATATATGTATTATTCTGTTTTATTTTCTTTCTTTTTTAAAATCTTTCCAAATCTTTTAAAACCTTCCAAATACGTTTTCTAGTTCACCCTAACACCAATAACTATGATTACTTAACACACAAACCTTGCAACAAATTCTTCCCAAAATTTCTAAATAATTTCAGAATTTCAGAAAACTTTTTGAAATATTTTAAAACTCAAAATCCTTTCACCAAACTTAGAAGTGGAACTCAGAATATTAGCTAATCAATACCAAACTTTTAAAAATAAAAGGATACCAACTTTATTTATTAAAAAGGAATTACATAGATTAGCTAAAGAAACTGGAACAAAGGGATCACCACAGCTTGGGTCTCCTTTTATAGAGCCTATAGAACATACTAGAATGAAAAAACTAAACCCTAATCCTAGAAAAATTCCACATTTGCCCTTGGACGTTTTTTGTGCATTTTGTCTTTTCTTGATCTTGGCCGTTTAATTTTGTGTAGGGAGGAAGGAATAAAGGATAGTGGTTGATTTGGGACACGTCATTAGACTTGGGGACCAAGGAATGAGGTGATTGGTGGAAAGGGTATTTGGGGGTTTGGTACACACGCGTGGGATTGGGGATTTTAGGAGTGGGATAGGTTTTAGTATGTGTGAATTACTCGTGTGCAAGATGAATTGGGTTTTACCCAAGTTTAGGTCGGGGTAAAATCTGGGGATGGTGAAAGTGAACAGTAAGAGCTTGAATCCGTTTTTAGGGGAAAGTAACTTGTTAGGCGCCTTTTTCCTTTTAAATCTTTCCATCTTGACATTTCTGGCCCTTCTCTTTTGATATTTTTGGCATTCAATGTTTTTAAGCCCTAAAACCGATTTCCTTTGCATTTAAGTTTCCACACTTGACACTTTTGGCACAAATCTTTTCCAAAGTGTTTCAAAGGATGAATTTTGCCATTTTGTGATTTTTAAAGGGCTGTTCTTGGACTTTGATGATCTTCAAAGGTCTTCATTGTGTCTTTCACTTCATGAGGGACCATTATTGGCAATTTGAAATTGTTGAGGGACTAATCTTGCCATTTCTTCAAAGTTGAAGGACCTTTTTGTAATTTTGACAAACTTAAGGGACCAAACTTGTAATTATTAATATACAAGGGTTTTAAGTGTCATTTCTTCATAGGATGAGGATCAATCTTGTTTGTCTTCAAGTCTTCAAGGGTATTTGTTGAACTTTTCATGATTAGGGCCCGGTTCATTGTACGGCTTCGTTTCTCGTGTTCGTTTTTCCTTGTATCTTGTGATCTTTTGTCTTTTTCACGATATCCATACCTAAAATACACAAGTAAACAAACACAAGCATATATATGGTATTTTATGACATTTTTATGCATTTAAAGCCCGAAAAGAACGATGAGATCATGTATAAATGCCATCTCATCAATGCATAGCCTAATAGACCAATGAATGACTACATGGTTAAGGATACTAGCTAGAGTAAGCTTAGATAAGCAAACTCGGGTTGAGTCAAAGTATCCATGACGGGCCTAATATTTCAAAGAAGTCTAAATTTATTAAACCATATCCTTTATTATATTTTTTTCTCTTTTATATATTTTCACAAAGAACAAAAGAAGAAATATATACAATGCAAATGTGTTATGCAAATGAAAAATGATTGATGAAAAAATTATGAATGCATATTTTTGGTGGCCAAAGTAGATCAAAAATTTGAAAAATGTTTGAAAATTTAATTTTCCATGTTATCATGAAAGTCAATGACAAAGTCTAGGTAAGGTCACTTCGATAGAAGACCCCCCTACACTTAAGCTAAACATTGTCCGCAATGTTTAAGAGCATGGATGTATAAACTCCCCCTACACTTATGACAATGAATAGACTTTGCTTAACCCAAGCTAAGGAAGAATCAACTATAGTGAATTCATTTTTTAAGCACAATGTGTCTATGAAAAATCACAATAGTAACGAAGTGAACCGGATACAAGGGCCTCCTCCATAAGCTCCAAAGCATGTGATGAGTGAGCCACCCTACAAACAACATGAAGACAAAAGGAAGGTCTCCCCTACACTTCTCATCAACTCTCCATCCTTATTTCTAACCTACAACACACTAAGTCTAAAATCTCTAAACTTAGTTATTCAAGCTTGATTTAAGGAGTCTCTAGCTCGACTCTCCCCACAATGAATTAATTCATGGGGAAAATGGGGATCTCTTGGATCATTTCCACGGAAATGTCCTCCCTAAAATAGTGCTTAACACGGTGACCATTCACTTTGAAATTGGGACCATCGGGTTGTGACAACTCAATAGTTTCATATGGAAATACTTGAGCAATAGTGAATGGACCGAACCATTGATGAGACTGCTTTTATACATAGTCTCATCGTCCAAAAAGGGCTTTAAATGCATAAAATATCATGAAATTGGAAAAATATATGCTTGTGTTTGTTGCCTGTGTATTTTAGGTACGGATATTGAGAAAAATGACAAAAGATCACAAGAATCATGCAAAAACGAACACGAGAAACGAAGCCGCACATTGAACCAAGCCCTATTGAAGAATTTTCCAAGACTAACCCTTAAAGATTTGAATATTTATGAAGAAGGGTCCTCCAATATTTAAGAATTGACACTTTATACCCTTGTATCTTTAGAATTACAAGATTGGTCCCTAAAGTTTGTCAATATTACAAAAGGGCCCTTCACTTTGAAGAATTGGCAATTTTAGTCCCTCAACAAAACTAAAATGTCAATATTAATCCTCCTCAAAGTCAAACATACCATGAAGGACTTCAAGTTATAAGAAATTACAAGTTTGGTCCTTTAAAAATGTCAAAATTACCAAAAGTACCCTTGACTTTGAAGAAATGGCAAAAATGGTCCTCATTAATCATGACTTGGCAATTTCAGTCCTCCAAGAAGTCAAACAAACAAGTCAAGACCATTATCAATGAAGAACATGCCAAATCCTTCCTTCAAGAATCAAGAATTGGCAAGAAATACCCCTGAAAATACTTTGGAAAAGTATTTGGGGCAAAAGTGTGAAAAATGGAACTTGGCTAACAAAGGAAATCGTATTTTGGGCTGTTTATTTACAAAGTGGAAAGAGTTTAAGAGATAAGGGGTTAAAAGGGGCAGACACAAAACTTACCTTAACCAGTAGTGGGGTGACACGTGCCCCACTACCTCCTCTCCACCAATCAGCTTCCACCCTCCCTCCACATCACCCTCCACTAACAACCGTCTTAACAAACCTTAATTAATTATTTAATTAAGGCGCTAAACACCAGGTTTAAACAAAAATAAGATCAAACGTTTGTTCTTGGTGTTCATAAGTAGATTTGGGTATTTTCTTAATACTTGATATTATCCCTTAATTCACTCCAGATTTATGATTAAGGTGAAGCTAAACATAACCCCACCCTTAAACCCTTGGCCACGTCACTCAACCAGCTCACATGATAAACCCTTCTACACCACCTTCGGGGAAAATGCCAAAATGGCCAGTAAATCAAACGCCCAAGATTTGGCTTCAATCCTAAGCTTTCTTCTAAGCCTTTGATCACATTTGCAGCCATGACACCTCACACAAACAACCAATTCTCTTCACATGATTTCAATATATTCAAACAAGACAAGGGGCATTTTGGGACTTCTACAGCTATTAGGGTTACATTTTTTAGCTTCCTTAGACATCATTGTAAGCCTATAAAAGGCATGGGACTCAGTCCATTAGTTTTTGCTCTTGAATTTTCCATTGTTCACAAATCTGTAAATCATATATTTAGTTAATGAAATGTGTTTGAACTTGGTGAAGAAAAATTAAGTGCCAACCTTATTATCTGTTTATTATTGTTTGATTTTAACTGTTCTTGAATCCTAAAACTTGTTTTCAAAGGAGTGTGCAAAAGTTTGCACATTTTCCATTAATCTTGATATTTTTCTAAGTCTTGTTCAAACCTTGGAATTCTTGGGCTATAAAGCTGATCATAGCATCCTGATATTGTGTTATCAAGGTGTGGTGAAGCTTATAACTTTGGGATAATCAAGTGTGGGGAACTAAGGTTGCATTAATCAAGTATTTTCCACTTTTCTGATTTTTATAATTCGCTTCTAACTTTGTTGAATCTTAGCAGGCTTTATTGTGGAAGCTTGTGCTTGTTCTTGCTAGAACATAAGCTCAAAATTCATGGGTGTGGATGTACATCCATGAGGTTTGCACCATTCTACCTCAAATCTGTTAAACCTTTGGATTTTTGGGGAATTTGTGTGTTGCTTGTGTTCTTGCTAATTTTGTGGTCTAATCTTGTTCAATACTACATATTATATTTGTTAATGTGTTTGATTGGGCTTGGGTGGTCTTGAAATACATTTATACTTGTTTAAATTGGATTTGAAAAAGATAAGGGGTGTTTGGGCTTCTTTGTTATAGATCATAAGTTGTTATTGTGTTATTGGAGGTTATTGTTTATGCTTGTTATCTGTTATTGGCTTGGTTGAGTACTAGTTTCTGCAAGTTATTGGGTTTAAAACCTTGAATCAAACATTGTGCTATATCTCATTGGTTTTAACTGATTCTGACCTAAGATTTTGGTAATACTTAGAGTATATGCATGTTTAGGGATATAAGCTGTTAAATCAAAGTTTTCATAACATATCTTAGAGATCTGAGTGTTTGAATTTGGCTTGTTGGTCAAGTACATCAGCAAATTAAAAATCTGCTTGTGTTAGTGTTCATCAGTAACCTATTTGTGCTTGAATCTTGATTTAGGCCTTGTATCATTGCATGAAACCTGTTTAAACTTGTTCATTTAAGTTTATTATAGCTTGTGTATGCTTTTGGTGCAATTTGGTTGGCTGAATATTGCTAAAACAGCTTACAAGTACTAAATTGCTTATTTGTTCATGTCTGGGCTATATCGTGTGCTTAATTGAATTAACTGTACAGATTGGATGATTGTGATTGTGATTTCTTTGTTTTTATTGACTCCTTATGATCCACTGATCATTTGGGTGCCTTTGTGTAACTTGAATCCATAAAAAAGTCACTAAAGACAAATAGTCAAACAAGTCAAGCAGTGGAAAAAGTTTCCACAGCTCAGACACCAAAACTAGCCCCTGCTAGTGTAATTTTTCAGTTAGCTTATTTATTAGCCATATTGGCTTATCCAGACCTGCAACAACTTATTTTTTGTGATCAATCTTCCTCATTTGACAAATTTGTTTGAACTGGAGCTTATTAGACTTTGACTTTGACTTTTTGCTAGAAAACTAATAAAGTTGACTTTTAAAAAAGTGTTTATTTGCTTATTCCAGCTAATTGAGTGAACTTATTTGAAAACTTCTTGTTGATTAAGCTTAGTTAAGTCATTTAAAAGCTTTAGAAACTTGAATCAGCTCTTGGGGTGGCTTAGAACTTGAAAACGACTATTTTGTCGTTTTGTGAAGATAGCTTATTGCTTTTTAGGCTTACTCCTTGTGCTTATTTCAAATTTCTTTTTACAGAACTCTTAGGTAACTCAAAAGAAGCTTGTGTGTCTAATTTGAGCTTATGGCATCATCTTATAGCTTAATGGGCTAAAAAGCCCATTAAGAATAAGCTGTTTTGAAATAAGCTAGCTTAAACTCATTTTCAGCTTTTAGGCCTTCAAAGTTTTGTGTTTAAAATCGAATTTTGAGTCAGATAGGAGCTTTTGGGCCGTTTTTATAAACATTTTTCTTATTGGGCTTATTTTGGCCCAATAAAGGTCTGTTTTGGACTTTGGCCCATTTGAAGGCCCATTAGGGGTATTTAGGTAATTTCAACTTCATTTCTGTGTTTATTAGGTTAAATTAAACTAGTTTGCAACTTTTTACAATTTTTTATAAATTTTGGATTTTTAATATTATTTTATTATTATTTTATTATTAAAAATTAAAATTTAGATTTTTCAAGTTTTTATATTTTTCTTAGGTTAAATACATTAAGTTAGGAATTTAACAATTTTTAGAATATTTTTATTGTCTTTAGATTAATTTTTATAATTATTTTAAGTTTTAATAGTTTTTAATTGTTTTTAAATAGTTTTTATTAGTTCTAAAATTTTCAAAAATAGTTTTAAATTAAGTTAGGTCATTTTAGAGGTTTGCAATTGAAAAAATATCATTTTGGGCTTTTTGTTAATTAAATTGATTTTTGGGCTTTAATTAGCATTAAAAAATTATTATTTAATTAAGTAAAGGTTTGAGTGATTTTTGAGTTTTTGTAAACTCTAATTACATTATTTAGGATTTATTTCAATTTTCTAGGAATTTTTAGGGTAAATTTTTAATTTTGGTAGGTTTTTACGGTTAAATCATCATCGTAACCGTCTTTCTCTTCTTACCTCATTTCTATTTTCATCTCTTCTCATAAATATAATCACATAATTAATCATCTCTTAACACACACACCAACCCTCCTTGCTCCACTTTGGGTCATAACTTGTGGTTTTCCTAAATCACTTGTTAATACTTGTCCTAATTACCCTTTTGTTTTTCCTAAAGCAAAGGTGTGTAAAAACTACAAATATCATTTTGGCGCCGCTGCCGGGGAGGCGTGTTGTGTTGTGATTTGGCAATTGTTGTTTTTATATATAGCCATAATATCTATTTGTATTAGTAGCACTCTACTAATACGTATTATCGGTTTTTCGTTTTTTGTGTGAATATTCTTAATATATTGTATACGTAGAACAATAAATTCACAAGTACTCTAAAAGTGTGAAAACACAACCTTGACTTGGGAGGTCATTACCCAATCATTCTATTTGAATCTCAAACAAGAAAGAAAAGGCAAAAATAGATAAATACTTTCGTGAAGCTCGATTTTGAAAAATACAAACTATAAGGTGGGTGTAAGGCGGGTATTATAAAATATACCCTAAGGAAAAAGGCTCTTAAGTGCTTCGCGCCGCCTCGTTTCCCCGCTTGCTTGTGAGTATTTTGAGATTGAAAGCTAATCGAGGGTTTTGCCGCCCAATGTATTATTAAGTATCATATATACTTTCTTGGTTTCATTGATTAAACCCTCTTGAACGTTTTGGTGTTCCACCAACGTTCTAAATGTTGGGGTTTACTTCGTTCCAACAGGGTGAAGATAATCAATAGCCTAACTACGTACCAATGAATGGTTACCGGATATCTCTTGGAGTCGTGTAATCACTTTCCAAAGAAGATTATTCGACCCTATGCCTGGGTTAACACGAATACCTCCTTGGGATAAAACCAAGAGTTAGTTCTTGTTTTAGGCACAAATCAAGAACTCTGTGCGTGTAAGTGTTTCTTGTTTTTGTTTCTCATCATGCAAAATATGATCACTATTTATAGTGATCCTATTCCTTTAAGGAATGTAACTCCTAGTCAAAGGTATTAAGAGCATTAATCGGCCTATTAATCTCATACTAACCTTCATAAAGCATAGTGGTTACATGACCAGAAATCTGGTCATCAAGTCAATATTCAACCCTCATTAACTGGTCAAAGAGGTTACAAAGACTTTGTGCATCACCAGAAGCAACGTCCTAACCAGGAGCAGCTTCCTGACCAGAAGCAGCTTCCTGACCAGGAGCAACTTCCTGACCAGAAGCAACTTCCTGACCAGGAGCAGCTTCCTACTGATATCACAACCACTATATTGAGTCCAGGGAGGTAAGGGACTTAATGGGTGTACACTCCGTACCTCCAAACCCATTTACAAGTATTACCCGTTCCCACAATTGCACTAAATTTCCAACAATCCTCCCCAATTTAGTACAATTCCTTTTTGCATGAAAATCAACTTTAACAAAACCAGTGCATAAATGAAAATGTCCTGAGGATTGAATTTATATCTTAGTACATCACTCCAAATATTCGAGAATCAGGGTGTTCTAAGAATTGAACCCTTCAACTACTTTGAATACCTGAAGATAAAATACACACAAGTTTTCAAACACTTAAACCGCTCCTGACACCATAAAAGCCATGTGTCCATATCCAATTCATAAATGTTGTAAGAGCCAAAGTCCATGCTCCTTGAGGCGGCGAAACCTCAACATTTACATAGGTGGTTCCTCTTTAGTTCATGCTCCTGCTTAAGCACTTTTTCAAAGAAATTAACCATTAAGAAGTTTATAACTTCATCCTCCTTTCAGCAGGTACAAGCACATCCTTGGGATGATATACATGTGCTTCAGTCCCCTGAATGTTCAGCTTTCCACATTGAACTCAGCTCCCAAGTTTCCTCAGGAGGGAGTTGGGTGTCCTAGCATTCAGTGACTAGAGTGGACTTTTAAACCCATCCCTTTACCAGACTTTATAACCAAGTCTCTAGCCAATCCCTTCGTCAAGTGATCAGCTAAGTTTTGTTGAGACCTCACAAACTCTATTGAAATCACCCCATTCGTGATCAACTCACGAATCATGCTATGTCTAACACCTAGGTGTCTAGACTTGCCATTGTACATCTGGCTATATGCCTTAGCCAATGTAGCTGCACTATCACAACGGATAGAAATGGGTGCCATAGGTTTGACCTACAATGGAATCTCAAGAAGCAAGTTTCTCAACCATTCAGCCTCTTTACCAGCAGCTGCTAGAGCCACAAATTCAGATTCCATTGTTGAACCAGTAATGCAAGTTTGCTTCTTGGATGCCCAAGAAATTGCACCACCACCAAGAAGGAATACCCAGCCACTTGTGGATGAATTATCCTCAGTATTGCTGATCCAACTTGCATCAGTGTAACCTTCCAACACTGAAGGATATCCAGTATAAGACAAACAGTAATCCATTGTTCCTTTCAAATACTTCAGTACCCTCTGAATTGCTTGCCAATGCTGAGTACCATGATTACTAGTATACCTACTCAGTTTACCCACAGCAAATGCAATGTCAGGCCTAGTACTAGTCATGGCATACATCAAGCAACCAATCACCCTAGAATACTCAAGCTGGGAGACAGCCTGACCATTGTTAGGCATCAGTTTCTCACTTGTATCCATAGGTGTACTCACTGGAGTACAATCAAAGTGATTGAATTTCTTCAGCACCTTCTCAATGTAATGAGACTGAGAAATTACAATACCATCACTTTCATGTTTAATCCTTATGCCAAGGATAACATCAGCCTCCCCCATGTCTTTCATGGAGAACTTTGATGACAAAAAATCTTTTGTCTGATCAACCTTAGCTTGGTCAGTACCAAAGATTAACATGTCATCAACATATAGGCAAATGATGACTCCTTTACCAGATTCATCAAATTTGCTATATACACATTTGTCAGCTTGGTTAAGTGAATAACCATTAGACAAAACCACTTCATCAAATTTCTGGTGCCATTGCTTAGGTGCCTGCTTCAGTCCATATAAGGACTTAATCAGTTTACACACCTTACCTTCATGACCAGGCATGATGAAGCCCTGAGGTTGGTTCATATAAACCTCCTCATCCAAGTCACCATTCAAGAATGCTGTCTTCACATCCATCTGATGAATAATCAGATTGTGAATACTTGCTAGAGCAATCAGCATTCTTATGGTACTGATACGTGCTACTGGAGCATAAGTATCAAAATAGTCTATCCCTGACTTTTGTTTAAAGCCCTGAATGACTAACCTTGCCTTGAACTTTTCAACAGTTCCATCTACCTTCTTTTTCCTTTTGAAAATCCATTTGTTACCAAGTGGATAGCAACCAGGAGGTAGATCAACCAACACCCAAGTGTTGTTGCCCATGATGAGTCCATCTCATCATTTATTGCTTCTTTCCAGAAAGCAACATCCTGGGACTTCATTGCTTCATCAAATGTTTTGGGATCATCCTCAACATTAAAGCAATAGTAGAATTGGTCAGAGACCTCATCTCTTGTACCTTCAACTAAGTATAGTTGAAACTCAGGCCCAAAATTCCTTGGAGTCCTATGCCTTGTGCTTCTTCTAAGCTCAAGCTCAGGTTGCTGAACCACAACCTCATCAGTGACCCTTTCAGGTTCCACTAAAACACCAGTGTCCTCAGCTCCTATAGGAGTCCTAAGGCTTGGTCTAGGGACTGATGAGAACCTAGTCTCATCAAAGTTAGCATCCCTTGATTGAATGATTGAGTTTATTGAAACTGAATCATTAGGTTCAATAACATAGAACCTATAAGCCTTGGAATGCTCAGCATATCCAACAAAGATGCATTCAATGCCTCTTTCACCCAAGGTTTTTACCTTTGGATCAGGGAGTCTTACAACAGCCCTACAACCCCAAACTTTAAGGTAGTTCAAGTTTGGTTTCCTTTTAGTCCAAAGTTCATAAGGGGTAATCCTGTTCCTTTTATTAGGAACCCTATTTAATAAATAGCAAGCTGTTAACATAGCTTCTCCCCAAAACCCTTGACTCAGTCTTGAGTAGGACAACATGGAGTTAACCATCTCTTTTAGTACTCTATTTTTCTTTCTGATATACCATTTTGTTGTGGAGTATAGGGGGCAGTTGTTTCATGGATTATTCCAACAGACTGAAAATACTGAGTATTCATGTACTCACCTCCCCTATCAGTCCTAAATCTTTTGATTTGGACTCCTTGTTGTAATTCAACTTCAGTTTTAAATACTTTAAATTTATCTAATGCTTCATCCTTAGTATGTAACAAATAAACATAGCAAAACCTAGAAGCATCATCAATAAATGTTACCAAGTATTTCTTATTCCCTAATGAGGGAGTAGCATGCAAATCACATAGGTCACAATGGATTAACTCCAAAACTGTAGTTTCACGTTTTACATCCTGAAATGGTTTCTTAGTAATTTTGTTCAGCATACAAGTCTGACACTTATCAGTGTCCATGTCAAAAACTGGAATTAACCCATCCTTAGACATATCTTACATCCTCTTATAGTGGACATGGCCTAGTCTAGCATGCCATAGTGATGAATCATTCAGTTTAGTGGTAGTCATCAGGACAGAATCAACATTTATACTAGAATCAATATTAAGCCTGAACATTTGATTACTCAAATAGCCAAAACCAATAAACACACCATGTTTAGATAAAACAAATTTATTAGATTCAATCACTTGTTTATAACCACAATTATTCAAAACACTACTAGAAACCAAGTTCTTCCTAATATTAGGAACATGCAAAACATTAAACAAAGAAACAATCTTTCTAGAACTAAATTTAAGATCTACACAACCACGTCCATGCACTAGGGCTGTTGACTCATTTCCCATGTGAAGAATAGATCCATCATTCATTGACTCATAAGTCTTGAACCAGCATCTATCTTTACACACATGTACTGTTGCTCCAGAGTCAACCCACCACGCAACATCATCATCCTGCACAAAGTAAGCTTCAGATACATATGTAACACAATAAATCTGGAGAGATTCATTAAACATATTCTGACCTTTTGTGTCTGATCCATTAGCTTAGTTGCCAATGCTAACACCTTTGCAATCCCTTTTGAAGTGTCCAGGTTTCCCACACTTCCAACAAGCCATTGATGACTTCTTGTTAGGATTAGCTTTGGTGTTATCCTGATGCTTACGTTTGCCCTTGTTGTCATTGTACCTGGTGGAGTTGTTATGCTCCACCATATTGACAACAGATGAACCAGCAACATTGTTGCTCTTTGGCTTATCACTTTCATGCACCCTGAGGGATTCCTCAATGCGCAAATGACTGCCCAACTCAACAAGAGTTAACTCCTCCTTCTTATGTTTCAAGGTGTGCTTGAAATCTTTCCAAGAAGGAGGTAGTTTGTCAATGACACACGAGACCTGAATGGTCTCATCCATGTTCATTTTATGTTGTGTAAATCTGCCAAGTATTCCAAGAAGTTCATTGTATTGTTCCATGACTGGTCTTGAATCAGTCATTTTGTAATTTGTGAAATCACTCACAAGGAACTTCTTACTTGATGCATCCTCAGCCATATATTTGGCTTCTAAGGAATCCCATAGTTCTTTAGCAGATTCGACATTTTGGTAAATATCAAATAAAGAATCAGACATACCATTGAGAATTATGCCGCGACACACATAATCATCATTCTCCCATTTGCTCCTTTTCCTCAGTTCCTCCAAAGTAGCATCATCACCACCATCAGGAATGGGAGTGGTCAGCACGTACACCACGTTCATGGTAGAAAGAAGAAAGTGCATCTTCTTCTGCCATCTCCTAAAATCAACCCCTTCAAACTTGTCCAGTTTGGAGAAGTTAGCCACCATATGCTTCATTGCCGCCGCCATTGATTATCACAAAATAATCTTCTTTGATTGTTGGGGTTTACTTCGTTCCAACAGGGTGAAGATAATCAATAGCCTAACTACGTACCAATGAATGGTTACCGGATATCTCTTGGAGTCGTGTAATCACTTTCCAAAGAAGATTATTCGACCCTATGCCTGGGTTAACACGAATACCTCCTTGGGATAAAACAAAGAGTTAGTTCGTGTTTTAGGCACAAATCAAGAACTCTGTGCGTGTAAGTGTTTCTTGTTTTTGTTTCTCATCATGCAAAATATGATCACTATTTATAGTGATCCTATTCCTTTAAGGAATGTAACTCCTAGTCAAAGGTATTAAGAGCATTAATCGGCCTATTAATCTCATAATAACCTTCATAAAGCATAGTGGTTACATGACCAGAAATCTGGTCATCAAGTCAATATTCAACCCTCATTAACTGGTCAAAGAGGTTACAAAGACTTTGTGCATCACCAGGAGCAACGTCCTAACCAGGAGCAGCTTCCTGACCAGAAGCAGCTTCCTGACCAGGAGCAACTTCCTGACTAGAAGCAACTTCCTGACCAGGAGCAGCTTCCTACTGATATCACAACCACTATATTGAGTCCAGGGAGGTAAGGGACTTAATGGGTGTACACTCCGTACCTCCAAACCCATTTACAAGTATTACCCGTTCCCACAATTGCACTAAATTTCCAACACTAAAGTCATCGAAGGCGTTCACTTCACGTGATCGTTTTCATTCCTTGAGGCTTCTTTAATCAAGAGATTTGATTAAGGAGGGGATTTGTAGATTTTGGTCTACTTAATACAATTATAAAAATCCAACAAAAGTAAAAACAATCAAAAACCACAAAAAATTAGAAAAATACAAAACACCAAAAAGAATCTTCTTTGCTCGTCCCCTCGTTGTACGTGACGTTTATGCAAACCCGCAACCAAGCAAGACGTGCACGTAAATGAAGAAACCAAAAGGAGTCAACACCTACTCCTAATCTTTCTAGTGAGCAGTCTCCTATTGACGAACCCATTGTAAGAGAGGAACCAACCATGGAGAATCGAACTATGATGGAGTTACTTCAAGCACCCACCAAGGGTTATGGAGAGGCTATTGTAATTCCCGCTATCCTTGCAGAGAATTTTGAAGTGAAAACGGGTTTGTTGTCGATGATCCAAAACAACAAATTCCGTGCTGATGAAAAGGACAACCCGCACAACCATATCCGCCAATTCAATCGTCATACCGCCACTTGCAAATTTTAGGATGTTGATAATGACTCGATTAAGATGATGCTTTTTCCGTATTCCTTAGCGGAGCCCGCAAAAATTTGGTTAGAGAAAGAGCCACCCAATTCTATGTTGACGTGGAAGGATCTCGTGTCTAAGTTTGTGAACCAATTTTTTCCGCCCTCTAAGACTAAGCATTTGAAAAACGAGATTTCAGAATTTTCAAAAGAATTTAATGAGAGTTTTTCAACGGCTTGGAATAGGTTTAAGGAAATGTTACATGAGTGTCCTCATCACGGTTTTTCCGACTTGCATCAAATTGACACGTTTTACAATGGACTTAATGATCATGAAAGGGATTATCTAAATGCCGCCGCGGGTGGTAATTTTTTGTGTAAAACGGTTGAGGAAGCTTTGGTGATAATTGAGAATTTGATCTAAGGTGTATAGTCCTCGTAGCACGTCGAGTGTTCGTACGGCTTCGTCTTCAGCTTCACCTTCTTTGTCTAATACCATCGATGCTTGCCAAATTGAGGCGAACTTGGAAAACAAAATCTTTGATAAGCTTAAAGGACTTTTAACTGAATTCAAAGTTGGAGAACAAAGTGCTCCTGCTACGGCTAAAGCAGTTGAGGCTTCATGTATGTATTGTGGTGGAGGTCATGATTTCTCCGAGTGCATTACCAACGGTGGTAACACTTCGAGTGCCTACGCGGCCATGGGAACTTACAACCAAAACGGTCAAGTTACCCGCTCTAGTCAACTGACTCCACCGGCTTTTGCTTCAAATCAAAATGCTAACAACAACTATCGAAACAATCAAGTTGGTTTCAAAAACAATTACAACAAGGAAAACTATGGTAATCAAGGGGCTAATAATCAAGTTTCAAACAAAAATCAAAGTGATTTTCAAAACAACAACAAGGGTTTGCAAACTTTGAAAGATCTTCCAAATGAACTTTTTGAATACGCTAATGGAAATGATGCTAGGTTTGACAACATTAAAAGAGAAATCATTAGCCTAAGATCCGAGTTTAAGAACGACTTGAAGAAAGAGTTGAAAAATGAGTTAGCAAATGAGCTTAAAATCCATACAAACAAAATGGAAGGGAATGTAACTAGTTTACAACAAAACCAATAAAAAATGGAACAAGGGAAACATGAAATTAAGCAAGAAATGATTAAGGCCGAGAAGAGGCAATCCATGTTTGAGGATAAAATTTCATCTATGTTTGAGGCAATTATGTGCAAACCGTATTCGAGTGGTCTTCCTAGCAACACCATATCTAACCCCAAAGGTGAGATGAAAGTGGTTACCACACGTAGTGGTAAGACACTCAAGGAACCGACTCCTCAACCAATTGCTCCTACGGAGGATGCAATTGAGGAAGAACCCGAGGTGGTGGTCGAAAAGGATCATGTCCAAATCCCACAAAGTACCGCTCATGCCACACCTACGGTTGACCCATTACCAACATTGGAACCCGAGATTCAAAAGGCTATGCCTATGCCTCAACCCACACCACCTTTGCCCTATCCATCGAGACTTAGAAAGGAGAAACGTCAAGAGCGCGACAATTACCAATTTGAGCTTTTTATGAAAATGTTTCGTGATTTGCACTTTAATGTGAGTTTCGACGATGCTTTGGTCATGATACCTCGATTTTCCGCTAACTTTAAGAGTATGTTGAACAACAAGGAGAAATTGCATCAATTGTCTAGTTGTTCATCGGTTTATCTTAATCGCATACCTCAAAAAGTCGGTGATCCCAGTAAATTCTTGATCCCTTGTGCAATCTAAGATATGGAAGAATGCTATGCCTTGGTCGATCTTGGTGCTAGCATTAACTTGATGCCACTTGAAATCTTCAGGTCGCTCAATCTTCCTAATCTTACACCTTCACTAATGTCTATCGAGTTGGCCGACCATTCCACAATTCCCGCATGTGGATTGGCGGAAGACGTTTTTGTGAAAGTAGGAAAGTTCTATTATCCGGTAGACTTTATCGTTGTCGATATTCCCACGGATCCTCAAGTTCCTCTCATTTTAGGTCGTTCGTTTTTAGATACGTCTATGGCTTTGATCGATGTCCATGCTAGAAAGATCACCTTACGTTTCAACGACGAGGAACTTGTTATAAACGCAACTCAAAAGTCTCAAATTTCTCACGTTTATTCCGTTGCAACCATAAACCTCGTTGATATGATTGACGTTGTTTGCGAGGAATTTTCATAAGAAGTTCTAGGTTTTGGTGATGATGAAAATAGTGGCAATCCCATTATGTTAGATCCCATTCTTGATAGCTCGACACCAACCATCGCTCCATTTGAAGGTGGTGGTTTTACGTTGGAAGAATTCGATGTTCCACGTACTTGTAACGAAGACCTCGACAATGATGACGACTTCTCGATTATCAAGGATTTTTCTTAATGATTTCCCATTTCCTCCACCCGAGGAGGTTATGAGTATCGCACCCAAATCTTCAATTTGAGGAACAACCTATCCTCGAGTTGAGAGATTTACCTCCTCATCTCGAATATGTCTTTTTGGAGGAGGACGACAAGTTGCCAGTTATTATTGCGAAAGAACTTTCGGATGATGAAAAAACCGCACTTGTCGATATTCTAAAGGATCACAAAGGGGCAGTTGCGTGGAAGTTATCTGACATTAAGGGGATCGATCCCAAATTTTTTACCTACAAAATCTTAATGGAGGAGGATTACAAGCCCACAATCCAATGTCAAAGGAGGGTGAACCTTAAAATTCACGACGTCATCAAAAAGGAAGTCCTAAAACTCCTTGACGCGGGAATGATTTACCCTATTTCCGATAGCCCTTGGGTGAGTCCTATTCATTGTGTCCCTAAAAAGGGAGGAATGACTGTTGTGACAAACGATGCCAACGAGTTAATTCCCACTAGAATCGTGACCGGATGGAGAGTGTGCATTGACTATCGTAAGTTGAATGAAGCCACTCAAAAAGATCATTTTCCCTTGCCCTTCATTGACCAAATGTTGGAGCGTCTTGCGGGAAACGATTTCTATTGCTTTTTAGATGGTTTTTCCGGTTACTTCCAAATCCCCATCGATCCTCGTGATCAAGAAAAAACTACGTTTACGTGTCCATATGGAACGTTTGCCTATCGTAGAATGCCATTCGGACTTTGCAATGAACCGGGAACCTTTCAAAGGTGCATGATGGCTATTTTTCATGATATGATCTAGAAGACGATAGAAGTCTTCATGGATGACTTTTCCGTGTTTGGTAGTTCGTTCACTTCGTGTTTGTCGAATCTAGAAAGAATGTTGAAGCGTTGTGAGGAAACAAACCTTGTGCTTAATTGGAAAAAATGTCATTTTATGGTAAAAAGTGGAATCGTCTTAGGGCACAAGGTTTCGAAAGCGGGGATTGAGGTACATCAAGCTAAGGTATACGTCATCGCCAAATTACCTCATCCCAAAACCGTTAAGGGAGTTAGGAGTTTCCTAGGCCACGCGGGCTTTTATCGTCGATTCATCAAGGATTTTTCAAAGATCTCTCGACCTATTACACATCTCCTTGAAAAAGAGGCATGTTTTGTCTTTAACGAAGATTGTGTACGAGCGTTTGAAATCCTTAAGAGGAAACTTACCGAAGCTCCCATTCTTGTTGCTCCCAGTTGGAACCTCCCCTTTGAGCTCATGTGTGATGCTAGTGACTATGCTATCGGGGCCGTATTGGGGCAACGTCATGAAAAGCACTTCTTTCTTTTTCACAATGCTAGCAAGACGATGACCGAGGCTCAACTAAAATACACTACAACGGAGAAGGAGTTCCTTGCCGTGGTGTATGTATTTGAGAAATTCCGACCTTATCTCGTCTTGACAAAATGCATAGTGTATACGGATCATTCGGCTATCAAGTATCTTATGGCTAAACAAGATGCTAAGCCAAGATTACTTCGTTGGATTCTCCTCCTTCAAGAATTTGATCACAAAATTGTTGATAAAAAAGGAGCCGAGAATCTAGCGGCCGATCATATTTCTCATTTGGAAGATCCTCACCAAAGTGTTTACGAGCCCAAGGAAATCACCGAAACATTTCCGCTCGAGACACTTGGTGTAGTAAATTCTAAGCTTGATTCTTCCACCCCATGGTTTGCGGAAATCGCAAATTACCATGCGGGCAACTTCATCATCAAGGGTATGACGACTCAAGAAAAACAAAAATTCTTTCGTGACGTCAAGTTCTATTTTTGGAAAGACACTTACTTGTTTCGAACTTGTGCGGATCAAATTATTCGGCGTTGTGTCTTTGGTACCGAAGCTTCTAACATCCTTAGAGCTTATCACGAGGGACCCACGGGTGGTCACCACGGTGCTAATCTCATGGCTAAGAAGGTCTTTGATGCCGGTTTCTTTTGGCCCACTATTTACCGAGATGCACATGAACTTGTGAAGTCATGTGACTCATGCCAACGACAAGGAAAAGCCTCACAAAAAGATGAAATGCCACAAAACATCATCCAAGTGTGTGAGATCTTTGACGTTTGGGGCATCGACTTTATGGGGCTGTTCCCATCATCTCATGGTAATAAGTACATCCTTGTCGTCGTTGACTACCTATCTAAGTGGGTGGAAGCTAAGGCTTTGCCCACCAATGATGCTCGTGTGGTAGTCAAGTATTTTAAAAGCTTGTTTTCTCGGTCTCGAACCCCTCGTGCGATCATAAGCGATCATGGAACCTATTTTTGTAATGACCAATTCGAGAGGGTCCTAAGGAAATATGAGGTTACACATCGGCTTTCTACGGCTTATCACCCACAAACGAGTGGGCAAGTCGAGGTTTCAAATCGAGCGTTGAAGAGGATCTTATGGAGATCGATTGGGGAAAACCGACAATCTTGGTTGGATAAGTTGAACGATGCTTTATGGGCTTTTAGGACCGCTCATAAGACGCCCATCGGGTGCACTCATTATTATCTAGTGTATGGGAAGAATTGTCACTTGCCAATTGAACTCGAACACAAGGCTTATTGGGCCCTAAAGCATTGTAGTGATGACATGGAGACCGCGGGAAAACACCGGAAAATGCAATTAAATGAATTAGATGAATTAAGGGATATTGCTTATGAAAATTCATTAATTTATAAAGAAAAGACTAAAGAGTTACATGATTCAAAAATTAAAGACTGGGTTTTTAACATTGGGGATCAAGTTTTGCTTTTTAACTCACGTTTGAAAATCTTTTCCGGTAAGTTGAAATCCCGTTGGTCCGGTCCATTCACCGTGACTCAAGTTTTTCCTTATGGGACCATCGAGCTAGCTCAAAATGATGGCCCCAATTTCAAGGTGAATGGACATAGGTTGAAGCACTACTTTGGCGGGGAAGTTCCATCCTTGAACTACCTCGACCAAATCACCTTCCCCAATGATAAATAGTATTGAGGGGATCGAGTCGAGCTCATGACTCGGTAATAAAAAACGAGGTGCCTCGTGGGGGAGTCCCATGATTATCCTATGTACATATTATCGCTTTCTAATTTAGTAACGTGTGGGGATTTGTGCCCTTCCAACCTTTGTTCCGTGGTTGTTTGTGAATTGTGGATTTTAGATGATCATTATCTTCACGCTTGGATCCTCTCGTGTTGGTTTTATGGGAGCACTCGATCGTTTGCTTTGAAGACTTTCTCAATATCCATGATATATCCTTTGATGTTCTAACCTTAGGTTTATATCACACTTCATAAACGACTTTAAATTTAACTGTTACACCCTTTCCATGCTAGATTAGGCATTCGACTACGTCTCTAGTATGGGGGTATTTGCACCCCTAGACTCGAAACATTGAGGACAATGTTTAACTTTAGTATGGGGGTGAATAGATACGTGCCTTGCCAAACCTTCACGCTTTCCAAATTTTATCTTTTTGTTTATTGTTTTGTTGCAAAATAAGGCTAAAAATGGCCAAATTTTAAAAATTTTCTCATGTTTTATAAGTGTTTGAAGACACGAATGTAGGTTTTCTGATGGCGAGAATAAGAGTAATTTTTGACTCGACCGTATGTGTTGAGCACTTAGCTTCGATTCCTTAACTTCACATTAGGCTAAGTCTCTTAAATAAGGACGAGAAATGATAGAGTTAATTATAAGTCACTATGTTAAACGTAGAGTACTCGTTTTCTTTCAAAAACTCATGTGTTCTCGTTGTTTGCTTATTCTCCCTTCGCTTGTAAATATTTTTTGCTTAATAAATATTGACTTAGCGGTTTAGTCTTGATTGTTGGGTTTCTAGTCTTTTCTAGTAGCTTCCGTGTAATTAAATTGGGAAGACATTAAGGTATCGCCAGCGTCACGGTTTTGAAGTATTGGCAGCCGAATAATCGAAAGCTTCACCCAGTAATAATTTGAAGCTCACAAGGCCGAAAAATCTATGCAAAATTGAAAGTGAATCAAGCCTTAATCTCTGAAGCTTTAAAGATCCAAAATTCGCCTTAGCGTGAGGATATACGTCTTTGGCTAATAAAACCACCGATGAGGTGGATAATAAAAGATAAGGCAAGACCGAAGTCATAATAAAAGCTTCATGGCGAAGTTGAATAAAAGATGGAGGTAAACCTATGATAATAAGGCCCTTCCGTTAGGGGGCGTATAAAAGTCTTGGTAATAAGTCTCATGTTCAAAACCGTTATAAAACCGTGTTTATCGATCCTTCTTGTTGACTTAATTTTTTGATATCGTTGTCTATTAGGAGGGGTTATTGACTTGATGGTATTGGTTACACCGTTAGGACTCTATTTTTAGACCTAAATCTCTATTATCGCATAAGTCAAACAATGTATCCTCGTGAAACATTCAAGACAAAATAAAATATAAGAGATACAACTTAGGAAAATGGGAGGATAAGTACGTGATTAGGGCATATGAGTAGTGTTAGCATTACTAACTTATAATGACAATAATCTCGTTGCACGCTTGGCATGGAATTGGGGTGAAAATCGAGGACGATGAAATTATTTCTAATTAAGCATTCACGTGTTCTTATTCTATGAACCTAAACGTCCCATTTTGCGATGAAAATCATACATTATGTCTAAAACGCAAGTAGTAGTAATAGTAGTAGTGTAGCTAGTTTATCATTCAATAAATGTGAATAAAAATGAATTTTGGAGGTGCTATGATACTTTATTCTAGCATTGCGTGAGGGCACGGTAATGGTTTAGTATGGGGGAGTGATGAGACTGCTTTTATACATAGTCTCATCATCCAAAAAGGGCTTTAAATGCATAAAATATAATGAAATTGGCCAAATATATGCTTGTGTTTGTTGCTTGAGTATTTTAGGTACGGATATTGAGAAATGACAAAAGATCACAAGAATCATGCAAAAACGAACACGGGAAACGAAGCCGCACATTGAACCAAGCCCTAATGAAGAATTTTCCAAGACTAACCCTTGAAGATTTGAAGATTTATGAAGAAGGGTCCTCCAATATTGAAGAATTTACACTTTATACCCTTGTATCTTCATAATTACAAGATTGGTCCCCTAAAGTTTGTCAATATTACAAAAATGGCCCTCCACTTTGAAGAATTGGCAATTTTAGTCCCTCAGCAAAACTAAAATGTCAATATTAATCCTCCTCAAAGTCAAACATACCATAAAGGACTTCAAGTTACAATAAATTACAGGTTTGGTCCTTTAAAAATGTCAAAACTACCAAAAGGACCCTTGACTTTGAAGAAATTGGAAAAATGGTCCCTCATTAATCATGACTTGGCAATTTTAGTCCTCCAAGAAGTCAAACAAACAAGTCAAGACCATTATCAATGAAGAAAATGCCAAATCAGTCCTTCAAGAATCAAGAATTGGCAAGAAATACCCCTGAAAATACTTTGGAAAAGTATTTGGGGCAAAAGTGTGAAAAATGGAACTTGGCGATCAAAGGAAATCGTATTTTGGGCTGTTTATTTACAAAGTGGAAAGAGTTTCAAAGATAAGGGGTTAAAAGGGGCAGACACAAAACTTACCTTAACCAGTAGTGGGGTGACATGTGCCCCACGACCTCCTATCCACCAATCAGCTTCCACCCTCCCTCCACATCACCCTCCACTCACAACCGTCTTAACAAACCTGAATTAATTATTTAATTAAGGCGCTAAACACCAGGTTTAAACAAAAATAAACATCAAACGTTTGTTCTTGGTGTTCATAAGCAGATTTGGGTATTTTCTTAATACTTGATATTATCCCTTAATTCACTCCAAATTTATGATTAAGGTGAAGCTAAACACAACCCCACCCTTAAACCCTTGGCCACGTTACTCAACCGGCTCACATGATAAACCCTTCTACACCACCTTGGGGAAAATACCAAAATGGCCAGTAAATCCAACGCCTAAGATTTGGCTTCAATCCTAAGCTTTCTTCTAAGCCTTTGATCACATTTGCAGCCATGACACCTCACACAAACAGCCAATTCTCTTCACATGATGCCAAGATATTCAAACAAGACAAGGGCATTTTGGGACTTCTACAGCAATTAGGGTTACGTTTTATAGCTTCCTTAGACATCATTGTAAGCCTATAAAAGGCATGGGACTCAGTCCATTAGTTTTTGCTCTTGAATTTTCCATTTTTCACAAATCTGTAAATCATATATTCAGTTAATGAAATGTGTTTAATTTTGGTGAAGAAAAATCAAGTGCTGATGGTTGTAAAAACACGTCTTTTAGGAAAAAAAACGTAATTAGGGCAAGTATTAACAAGTGATTTAGGAAAACCATGAGTTATGACCCAAAGTGGGGATCGTTCTCAAGGAGGCTAGTGTGTTGTGTAGAGAGATGATTAATTATGTGATTATATTTATGAAAAGAGAAAATAGAATTGAGGTAAGAAGAGAATGACGGTTACGATGACGATTTAAACTAAGACGATATGGTCGTGCACGTAAAACCGTAAAAAGTACCAAAATTAAAAATTTACCCTAATAATTCCTATAAAATTGCAAATAATCCTAAATAATGTAATTAGAGTTTAAAAAAATCAAAAATCACTCAAACCTTTTATTTAATTAAATATTAGTTTTTTATGCTAATTAAAGCCCAAAAAATCAATTAACAAAAAGCCCAAAATGAGATTTTTTCAATTGTAAACCTCTAAAATAACTTAACAAAATTTAAAACTATTTTTGAAAATTTTAAAATTAATTAAAACTATTTAAAAACAATTAAAAACTATTAAAAATTAAAATAAATATAAAAATTAACCTAATGACAATAAAAATATTCTAAAAATTGTAAAATTCCTAACTTAATGTATTTAACCTAAGAAAAATATAAAAACTTGAAAAAACTAAATTTTAATTTTTAAGAATAAAATAATAATAAAATAATAATAAAAATACAAAATTTATAAAAAATTCTAAAAACTTGCAAACTAGCTTAATTTAACCTAATAAACACAGAAATGAAGTTGAAATTACAAAACACCCCTAATGGGCCTTCAAATGGGCCAAATACCCAAACAGGTCCTTAATGGGCTTAATATTGGGCCCAATAAGAAAAAGTCCTCAGAAATGGCCCAAAAGCTCCAGTCAAGCTTAAAATTTGATTTTAAACACAATTTTCCAAAGGCCCAAAAGCTAAAAATGAGCTTAAGCTAGCTTATTTCAAAACAGCTTACTCTTAATTGGCTTTTTGGCCCATTAAGCTATAAGCTGATGCCATAAGCTAAGATTTTACCCACGTCCTTCTCTTGACCTAATTAAGCTATTTGCAAAAAGAAACTTGAAATAAGCTCAAGGAATAAGCCTGAAATAAGCCAAAGCCCTCTTCACAAAACGATAAAATAGTCGTTTTTGAGTTCTAGACTATTTCAAGAGCTGATTCAAGTTGCAATAAGTCACAAATGGCTTAGCCAAGCTTAATCAACAAAAAGATTTTCAATAAGCACACTCAATAAGCTGAAATAAGCAATAAGCTAATTTTGAAAAAGACAAAATAGTCGTTT
The DNA here is from genome assembly GCA_025667525.1 of Glebionis coronaria. NCBI lineage: Eukaryota > Viridiplantae > Streptophyta > Magnoliopsida > Asterales > Asteraceae > Glebionis > Glebionis coronaria. The sequence goes on along the minus strand of CM046875.1, from coordinate 255,252,774 downwards.
TCTAGTAAAAACTTAAAACCAAAAGCTGTAAACTTCCAGATTCACTTATAAGCTCAAAATATTAAGACCTATTACAAAAAATAAGTTGTTGCACATTGGAATAAGCCAGAATGACTTATTAATAAGCTGAACACAAAATATAACTAGCAGTGGCTAGAAACAAGGGAAAGGAGTTCCCACTGCCTTGACTTTTTGACTTGGCTTTTTAGAGAGTTTCACTTGGTATTTTTGGACAAACAAGGCACCCTTGTGATCAGTGAATCACAAGGAGTCAATAACAAGCAAATAATCACAAAATCACCCAGCCAATAAGTGCAGTTAATTCAATCTTTGCCCAGATGTGTTCTAGACAAGTAATAAGCAGATCTGGCAGTTATAAGCTACTTTTAAGCTAGTAAAAGCTAACCACAAGCCACCAAAGGCATACACAAGCTCAAAACAACTTAGAGTAACATAACTTAACACATTTCATGCAACAAATCCAATAAATGAACAAGATCTAAGAACATGCAGTTACTGATGAACAATGAAGAACACAAGGACAAAGTTTGCTGATCTACTTGACACAAAATCCAAATTCAAGGCCTCAGATCTATCACATATGTTGAATTAACAAAGATTAAACACTTGTTAGCCCTAGGTTAACATAAAAACTAGGTGTGCACAAGATTTCAGAGCAAAACAACAGATTTTCAAGATTTTATAGCCACTTGTTTGATTAAGTGTTTCAAGGTACTAAACTTGCAAATATCATAACACTAATACCTCAATATCAGATACACACTCAAACAATACCACAATTCCAACTCAAAATCACTCAAACTAGAACAATCAGTCAACCCCAAACACCCTTTTAACTTTTTAAACTCAATTTTAACAAAGCAAAAGTCTTCTCAAGGTTGATTTAAGCCAAGTTTAGCATCATAACATACCACAAGTGAATCAAGAACCAATTTGCAGGCATAAAACACACTTATACCAACAAAATCACAAAATCACATAAATATCAAGTATTAATCAGAAAGATGAAACTTGAGAATACAAACCTCCAAAATGTACATCTACACCTTGGAATCAAAGAGCTGAGGTGCTAGCAATAACAAGCACCAGCTTCCCCTGCTAAGAGCAACAAACAGGCCTAGCCAAAGGCTTGAGCCTAGGTTAGCACAAATCAGATAAATCAAGGTGACAAAGGGTCAAGTCTTTGCAACACTTAGGCTCTCACAAGCATTGTACCTTTCCTTAAGGCCTCACCACCCCTTAATCAACCAAGATTAGGAGGCTATGATCACCCTTAAGTTCAATCTACAAGCTATTGAACCAAAAGTACTTAGCAAACTACTTGACTGATTTTTGTTATAAAAACGTATAACCAAACTCCAATATTGCTCAAGCTAGTTGATTTGTGACTTATGTCACTTAAAGAAACACCTCAATGAACAATCCTCACCTAAGCACATGCAAATTCTTGAACTCAGTCAAGAACAAAGGGACTCAAAGGATTATAGGCTATCTTGGACTTGTTCAAGGTTTTGCTTAAGTACAAAAACGTGACAATAAAACTACTTAACATGATAATAATCAATGGAACTCAATTTCAATCACAACACAGTACCACAATTCTATTACTTTCAGAAAAATGGCTTTACAAGGCTTGACAAAGTAAAACTGAGAACAAGGCTAAAAGTTGTAAACTAATGCCTTTAAATAGGCTACATGAAGTCCTAGAAAGCAGAAAAATGTAACCCTAATTGCTGGTGAAGTTCCAAAATTGCCCCTTGAGGTTTTGAATATATGAGGACCATGTGACATGTTCTTGGCTGGTAGTGGAGTGGTGAGCTGTTGAAAAGTGATCAAGGGCCTCAATTAAGCTTAGATTGTAAGCTTTACTCATGGGCGTTGGATCCTTGGTACTGTTTTGTCATCTTCTCCAAGAAGTGGGACATGGGTTTATCATGTGAGTTGTGGGGTGATGTGGCAAGGGGTTTTAGGGTGGGTTTATGATTAATGGGACCTTAATCAAATATCTGGCGCAGATTAAGACTTAATTCTCATTGATTATGAAATACCCAATTTTGGTATGAACACTAAGAACACATGGTTTGATCTGGTTTAAGGTTTGAATATGTGTTATGGCGCGAATTAGTTAACTAATTAAAAAAGTTAGTTAAATCGGGTGAGTGGATTAGTGACGTGGTGACATGGTGGGTGGTGATTGGTTAAAAGGGTTGAGTGGGACACGTGTTGAGGTGTTGTTGGTTAAGGTAACTTTGCTTGTCTGCCAACTTTATCCCTCCATCTCTTTTCTTCCTTTCACTTGCTATTTAATCAGCCAAAGTTGATTTCCCTTTGTTAATGAAGTTTCAAAACTTCTATTTTGGCCACAAAACTTTTCACAAGGACTTGTTTTGTATTTCTTTGATATTTGAGGGACTGATCTTGCACATTTTTTGTACTTTGAAGGTCTTTATGGTATGTTTGAATATAAGGAGTACCAATATTGACAATTTAGTTTTGATGAGGGACTAAACTTGCCAATTCTTCAAAGTGGAGGGTCCTTTTTGTAATTTTGACAAACTTTAAGGACCAATCTTGTAATTATGAATATACAAGGGTTTAAAGTATCAATTCTTCAATATTGGAGGACCCTTCTTGTATAATCTTCAAATCTTCCAGGTTTATACTTGGAAAATCATAACTTGGGTTCGGTTCATTTTGCGGCTTCGTTTCCCGTGTTCGTTTTTGCATGTTCCTTGTGATCTTTTGTCATTTCCTCAATATCTGTACCTAAAATACACAAGTAACAAACACAAGCATATATTTGGGTATTTTCATGATATTTTATGCATTTAAAGCCCGTTTTGGACGATGAGACTATGTATAAAAGCAGTCTCATCACTCCCCCATACTAAACCATTGTCGTGCCCTCACGCAATGCTAGAATAAAGTATCGTAGCATCTCTAAAATTTATTTTTATTCACTTTTATTGAACGATAAACTAGCTACACTACTACTTGCGTTTTAGACATAATGTATGATTTTCATCGAAAAATGGGACGTTTAGGTTCATAGAACAAGAACACGTGAATTCTTCGTTAGAAATAATTTCATCGTCCTCGATTTTCACCCCAATTACATGCCAAGCGTGCAACGAGATCATTGTCATTATAAGTTAGTAATGCTAACACTACTCATATGCCCTAATCACGTACTTATCCTCCCATTATCCTAAGTTGTATCTCTTATATTTTATTTTGTCTTGAATGTTTCACGAGGATACATTGTTTGACTTATGCGATAATAGAGATTTAGGTCTAAAAATAGAGTCCTAACGGTGTAACCAAGACCATCAAATCAATAACCCCTCCTAATAGACAACGATGTCAAAAAATTAAGTCAACAAGAAGGATCGATAAACACGGTTTTATAACGGTTTTAAACATAAGACTTATTACCAAGACTTTTATACGCCCCCTAACGGAAGGGCCTTATTATCATAGGTTTACCTCCATCTTTTATTCAACTTCGTCATGAAGCTTTTATTATGACTTCGGTCTTGCCTTGCCTTTTATTATCCACCTCATCGGTGGTTTTATTAGCCAAAGACGTATATTCTCACGTTAAGGCGAATTTTGGATCTTTAAAGCTTCAAAGATTAAGGCTTGATTCACTTTCAATTTTGCATAGATTTTTTGGCCTTGTGGGCTTCAAATTGTTTGCTTGATTTAGGTTAGCACTTGAAATCTTATTATTGGGTGAAGCTTTCTGATACATGGTTTTTTAACACCCATATAAAAATTAAAGTTCGTTGTGTTGTTCTCTTCGAATTGAAAAACTTGTGTTTAATGTGCGACTCAGCTGTCTTTGGTGAAACAAAAGTGTGTCGTTGTAGTGTTTAAAAAAAGTGCAGAACAATTAAAGTAAATGACTTTAAAGTTAATCTAAGTCTAATTAAAATAAAGGTGCAAGTATTAAAAAGCAAGACTAAAATTAAGGGCAATAATGTAAATAACGCAAACTTAAATCTAACTAAGGCAAACTTAAGATGCAACTAAAACTAAATCTTAAACTAAGGCAAATAAACTTAAAGTGCGATTAAGGAAAAAGGCGGGAAAAATAAAGCTCGAAATTAAAATAAATAGAAAACTAAAAACTAAGATTTCCCTATCCGGAATAATACACCTATTCAGAATAATTCCTCTATTCGGAATATCTGTCCCTATTCGGAATATAAAGTCTTATGCGGAATAGTGTTCTTACTCGGAATATATCCCTATGCGGAATATCCAGGCTATTCGGAATAAAGTCCCTACTCGGAATAATTGGTCTATTCGGAATATCTGTCCCTATTCGGAATATCCTCCTATGCGGAATATTAACTCTATCCGGAATATCCAGGCTACTCAGAATATTTTCCTATTCGGAAAATCACCCTATTCGGAATATAAAGGTTATGCAGAAAAACTTGCTATGCTAAAAACCCTCCCTATTTGGAATAATGGATATTCCGAATAGCAGTCTCTACAAAACCCTTATGCGGAATATTTCAAGGATGCGTCTGGGGAAGATCAGAAATAAGATCCGAAGAACAAGGAAAAGAAAATAAGGCACGAATCTAAATAAAACCAAGCTAAATCAACCACAAGATTAAATCAAACAAGTAAATAAACGACTATAAATGATAAACAATCAATCCAAAACAATAAAATTAACAAGATAATCAAAACCCACTTAAATAAATCAACAAAAACTAAGAACATGAACATAAACAAATCAACACAAAGATTAAAGAAAGGTAGAATGAGATTAACAAGATAAAGATAAAGATTAACAAGAATTAAAAGAAAAACTTACTTGAAATTAAATGGTAATTAAGTGCAAGACAAGGTAATTAAATTTGACAAGTATTTAAATTGACAAGGTAATTAAAGGTGCAAGGAAAGTAAATGGTGGAAGACTAATTGTCACACTTAGCCAACAAGAAATAAACTTAGCTAGTCCTAATCTATATATAGGGGAGGATTAGGAAGCTTCCTCCCCTCTTTCCTTTTCTCTTAATTACAAGATTAGGTCCTTCCTTCTTTAATCTTCATTAATTGCGTCATTAGTCCTTTTCTTCTAATCTTCTTTAAACTTGGACTATAATGACTTGTGGCTTGGGATTTCTTTTGAACTCGTCTTTAAATTCTTCAATAAAATAGACTTCAATTCTTCGGCTTTTGATATACTTCCGTCTTTTGACTTTTTCTTCGATAAATCTTCAGAATTGGTCGTGGACTTTCGTTTGTTTTCCACTCTTGATTTCTCGACTTCGTCTTTCATCTTTTTCTTCAATAAAAGTCCGTAAATGCCCGTGAATGTCCGTGTTTTCTCCACTTTTCACCTTTTCGTCCTAAATCACAACAAAAACACAAACCACGCATAATTCCGACATAAAAGACATAAAATACACGTTTTGGTCTGGTTATTACTGTAATTAAGTGGTAGAAAAGATGGGTGTTTACACACCTATCAAATCCCCTACACTTGACCATTGCAATGTCCTCATGCAATGCATTAGTTACAAAGCAAGATTACACTTTTCATCATAATCAATCCACGTTGGCCTTTATTAAAGAGATAGAAAATTAAAGACATACAAAATAAAGAAATCAAAAGCATACCTTGGGTTTTGGAAATGTCATGAATAATCATCATCCTCAAGTTTTCACTTTCTCCAAACCAAGCTTAAAAACGAGATCATTGTTATTATAAGTTAGTAAACTATCACGAACTCATGTGGGTCAATTATTCACTTAGACTCCCTTATTCCTAGGTGTAGCTCTTATATTTTATTCTTGTCTTGAATGATCACGAGGATACATTTTTGACTTATTTCGATAGTTATTTAGTCTGAAAATAAAGTGCACGATTTAATCAATAGTTAGCTAAAGGACCAAATCTTTTAAAACTGCTTCTCGGGACCTCATAAAGTTCATATCTTGGCATAACTCGCTTCGCGATTTGAGACCTTTCTCGGACCGATGTTTGGTAGCGACTTCATACTTCAAATCTTGAGAGACGTTCATGAAATAATGGTCTTCTCTTCATATAGGAATTTCTTCACTTGAAGTTTTGAGAGATTCATACTTGGACCACGACTTCTTCATTTTTCTCCAATCTTTATTTTGGACTTTGATATACAACGATCCGCCTCCTTTTATGACTTGGATCTATTTATCCTCATACCTTGTTAGGGTCTTTTCGGATACACTTCTCCATGACTTTTGGGGAGTATTTGCTTTTCGTCGTGTGTCTCGATCCTTCATATTGATTTTCGATAAATTGATTCTTCACATCACTTTGGATTTTTAGCAACAAAATATAGCCCTCACGCCTTGTTAGGGCCTTTTCGGACTCGCCAATCTTCGCGTCCCGCTTCAATAAGTTATGCCTTGGCTATGAACTCTAATCCATACCGAGCAACTTTTAAACGATCTGGGGCCAGAAGCTAAGTAACCTTCCAAATCGTACAACCTTATTTATTAGCAGATAAATTTATTAGCAAGCGATGGGAGAATAGGCTTATAATTAACTCACATAAATTCACGAAAGAATACCGGACTTATAATTGGCTCTATCATCTCTCGTTCTCCACAGTTTAAAATCTCAAGTAATGAGACTCGTGGATACTTAGCCTATTAAATCAAAATTCTGGGTTTTCGAGTCGCCTATAGGATCTTGCAAATTCTTAGACTTTTTCAAGTTTAGAAATCGCATTTTAAAGTTCCCTTGATAAACGACTCTCTAGGATCAATTATAGGAACTTGCGAAAAGTTCTTGTTCTTAACCCGTGAGAATTAAGACTTTCGCGTTTTATAGCTCCCTATATAAAAGCCTAGCAAAACTTGACTTAAACACGTTAAGGGTACTAGCTAGAGTAAACTCGGGTTGAGTCAAAAGATTCACAACGTTTGAAAATTAAAACCACTTATTAATACATTTATTCTAATAAGGAAAGAAAATAACTATACAAAGGGAAAAAAATAGGCCAAAATAGATCAAAAATTTTGAAAAATGTCAAAAAATTGATTTTCCGGTTAAAATGAGGACAAATACAAGGAAAAGACCACTTAACTTCGATAGAAGTCCCCCTACACTTAAGATAAACATTGTCCTCAATGTTTAAGCTTGTGGGAGTAAACTCCCCTACACTTAGGACATTGTGCATGTTGTTTAAATCTCGGTAAGGAAAAGACAACTAAAGAGATTCCTATTTTAATATTGAGAAAATATAAAATAGTGAATCGAAAAGAGTTTAGGATAGAACCGGGAAGAAGTAGAACACGGAATCACGGGTCGTCAAGAATCATCAAGAATGGATCATTGAAGCTCGAATCCCTGATTAAGAAGTGAGGAGAGGAAAGCAAACCAACGGGTCTCCCCTACACTTATGATAAAGAAAGCGAAAAGATAGATGCATGGGTTGCCTCCCAAGAAGCGCTTGGTTTTTGTTAACCGAGTCGTGAGCCTGACTCGACCTTGATCATCAACAGAAGAAGCATGAAACATATCCACCAGGATCAAAGACATAGTTTTCATCGAGCAAATAACACAAGCTTAAGGCGAACAAGGCAAGCCAAAGAAGAGTAGGCAAGGTTCCCTTAAGCAGTGATGGAGCACGGTGGGAGCAAGGGTGAGGTGGTGCTAGCATGTCTTCAAGATTTCCAAAGATTTTTCCTTTTATTTCATCAGGTGGATACTAAGATGGCTTAAAGACTTCAATACCGGGGTCGAACACCTTTTCCTTTAAGGGAAAATAGCACTCAGGCTCAGCCGAGTGTGAAGAAGATCCGCAAAGAAGAACAACCTCGTCCTTAGAAGGGGGACAAAGAGGTGTCAAATCATATGTGCAACGGACTTTGGTGTCGACCGGTTTTTTCTCCTTTGACAGAATGCTCTTCAAATCCAAAGTAGGATCAAGACGATAATCTTCAAAGTCATAAGGAGGGGCATCACTCTCATGAGGGAAGTAAGTGTTGAGAAATTCAGAGAAGTCTTCCTCAAATAAATAATCGTCCAAAGTAGGATCGAGTGATGGCGGAGGATCTTCAGCATGTGAAGAATCGCTCGAGAGAGTATCGGCCTCATCAAAATCATCGAAAGTAGGCAGCTCGGGATACTCAGAAGTACAATCAAAATCATCTGAATCTGAGCTAGAATCATCATCATCATAAGCATCGAAGATCGATGAAGAATCATAAATGGGAGAAGGTTCCAAAGTGGAGTGAGAATCATCTACATCATCGTCAAAGAGTGGATTATCAATGGAAGAATCGAATAGAGGATTGTCATAGACGGTAAAGTCATCGAGCACATTAATCATATTCACGGATTCTCGACTTCATTTGCCTGTAAGCTTCCCCATTTTAAAAAGTTTAGAATCATCCCCGACTCGTAAGATTAACTCACCTTCGGCCACATCTACTAAAGCTCGTCCGGTTCTCAAGAATGGTCGACCAAGTATTAAAGGAATACGAGGGTCCATTTCATAATCAACTACGACAAAATCGACCGGGAAAGTAAATGTGCCAACTTTGATGAACACGTCTTTCGCTATACCAACGGGGTAAGCGAGAGTGCGATTTGCAAGTTCGAGAGTCATCTTTGTTGGAATGAGGTCGGGTAATGATAGTGTTTTCCAAACACTCAGTGGCATCAAATTAATACTAGCCCCGAGATCAGCAAGGGCAGTAAATTCTTCAGTTTTGTTGAACACGCAAGGCAACACAAAACGACCGGGATCTCCAAGCTTTTCTGGTAATTCTTTAAGAATTACTGCTGAGCAGTTTTCATTTAAGCGTGTGTTGGCGAGTTCAATCAGTTTCTCCTTCTTGCTGAGCAATTCCTTGAATGCTTTGACAAATTTCGGCATATGGCAAAGTGCTTCAACAAGGCTAATGTTGATAGTCATTTTAGATAGCATTTCCACATATTTCGATACTTGACAGTCATTCTTGGTTAGCTCGTTGGTCTTGCCTATGCGAGAATGGTATGGGATTCTAGGTTGATAGGGAGACGGTGAAGGTGTAGTTGGTGAAGGTTGTGATGTTGAAGGGTCCTTTCGAGATACATCATCATGACGAGGCGGAGACGGTAATGGTGTACTACTACTAGGTGTAGGAGGAGTAGGGATACATGGTGGTGGAGGAGGTGTAGATGATGGTGGTGGGGTAGGTGGATTGACAATGGTAATTCCACTACGCGTAGTTATAGCACTCACATTAGCTCGCGGATTAGTGACGGTGTTTGAAGGTAGAGAACCCGAAGAAGAAGGTTGAGCTTCGGGCAAGAAACTAGCCAATAGATTCTTTAATTCAGTCGTTTGAGTGCTGAAGGAAGATTGGATATTATCACGAACCTCAGTTCTGATGTCATTTCATTTCTTCAAGATATCTCCTTTCAAATTAATTATTTGGCTCTGTAGATTCTTGATTTGCTCACCTTGAGTTCTCATGATGGCATCAACATCGGTGTTTATGGGTGGGTGTTTTTGGGTGGGTGGTTGATAAGGGTTAGAAGCTCTTGGTGGGATTTGGTTTCTTTTATTGTAGTTGTTGGCGGGGTTTTGGTTTTGAGGAGAAAAACCGGGTGAAAGGTAATTGTTGGAACGGTAACTCAGCAGATTTCTATCCCCTTGTTGTCTAGCTTGGTAATTTTCCGGTGAATAATTACCGTAAGCAGCATACACATTTTCCGGATTTCCTTGTGTCGAAGGACAATCGGTGTATGAGTGAGGACCGCCACATGTTTCACAAGGATTAGCAACCGCGTTAACTTGTTGTTGTTGTTGTTGGTTTGAAGCGAGAAGCGTAATACTTTTGCTCATTTCGGCCATCATGCGGGTGAGTTCGGTCATCTCAGGGTTTGCTGAGGTAGAAGAAACATTGACTCTCGGGTTGTTCCTTGAAGAAGCAGAGGAATCCCAGTTCTTGTGGTGAGTAGTCATGTTCTCAATTAACTCTCTACACTCCTCGGGTCTCCTTTTCATGAATGTGCCACCGGCGACTGCATTAATCGTATCACGATCACGAAAAGTCAATCCGTTGTAGAAAGTATCAATCAATGTGACGGGAAGCATGTTGTGGTTTGGACAACGGTCGATCAAGACATTATATCTCTCCCAAGCGTCAAAAAGAGATTCATCAGGGTCTTGCATGAAACCGCTGATCTGATTGCGAAGGCTTGTGACCATGGATGGTGGAAAGTAGCGCGACAAAAAGCGTTGAGTCATATCATCCCAAGTGTGAATAGATTCTTCGGGAGACGATCAAACCATTTCTCGGCATGATGCGATAAAGTATGTGGGAAGAGTTGTAGGCGAAGAACATCCATTGTGGCCCCAGGCAACTTCATGCTTTGGGTGATTGTAATGAACTTGTCGAGGTGTTTGTTGGCATCATCATCAGGCAATCCTCTAAATGGGTTTGTTTGCACTTGCTGAATCATGTGGTGCTTCAACGAAAACTCAGGAGCGTTGATTTGCATCGGCGCAATCGGTCCTCCTCGTCCAAACATTGTTGGTTGACAAAGTTCCTCCATGGTCCGAAGATCGGGCTGTGGAAGAGCATTGTTGTTATTATTATTATTATTGAGGTGCGGTGGAATGTTGTTGTTGTTAACACCTGCCATACATAAATCTTCTTGAGGCTCGGGCTCTTGATAATTAGAAGATCTAGTACGCATACACCTGAAAATGCAAAAGAAAACAAAACCAAACACAAAGACAATATATATACACAAGAAAGATAAAATCTTTTTGGTTTTTTAAATTTTTTTTTTTTTATTAATTTTATGTATTTTTATCAATTTTTAATTTTTATGATTTTTTTTTGAATTTTTTAGGCAAGAAAAATAACGCTCACAAGTGAACGGATCCCAAAAAGCAACGTGTCTCTCACAGAAAACGGTTGATCTTTACGAAAAGAGCCGGCAGCGGCGCCATTTGATACATGGTTTTTTAACACCCTTATAAAAATTAAAGTTCGTTGTGTTGTTCTCTTCGAATTGAAAAACTTGTGTTTAATGTGCGACTCAGCTGTCTTTGGTGAAACAAAAGTGTGTCGTTGTAGTGTTTAAAAAAAGTGCAGAACAATTAAAGTAAATGACTTTAAAGTTAATCTAAGTCTAATTAAAATAAAGGTGCAAGTATTAAAAAGCAAGACTAAAATTAAGGGCAATAATGTAAATAACGCAAACTTAAATCTAACTAAGGTAAACTTAAAATGCAACTAAAACTAAATCTTAAACTAAGGCAAATAAACTTAAAGTGCGATTAACGAAAAAGGCGGGAAAAATAAAGCTCGAAATTAAAATAAATAGAAAACTAAAAACTAAGATTTCCCTATCCGGAATAATACACCTATTCGGAATAATTCCTCTATTCGGAATATCTGTCCCTATTCGGAATATAAAGTCTTATGCGGAATAGTGTTCTTACTCGGAATATATCCCTATGCGGAATATCAAGGCTATTCGGAATAAAGTCCCTACTCGGAATAATTGGTCTATTCGAAATATATGTCCCTATTCGGAATATCCTCCTATGCGGAATATTAACTCTATCCGGAATATCCAGGCTACTCGGAATATTTTCCTATTCGGAAAATCACCCTATTCGGAATATAAAGGTTATGCGGAAAAACTTGCTATGCTGAAAACCCTCCCTATTCGGAATAATGGATATTCCGAATAGCAGTCTTTGCAAAACCCTTATGCGGAATATTTCAAGGATGCGTCTGGGGAAGATCAGAAATAAGATCCGAAGAACAAGGAAAAGAAAATAAGGCACGAATCTAAATAAAACCAAGCTAAATCAACCACAAGATTAAATCAAACAAGTAAATAAACGACTATAAATGATAAACAATCAATCCAAAACAATAAAATTAACAAGATAATCAAAACCCACTTAAATAAATCAACAAAAACTAAGAACATGAACATAAACAAATCAACACAAAGATTAAAGAAAGGTAGAATGAGATTAACAAGATAAAGATAAAGATTAACAAGAATTAAAAGAAAAACTTACTTGAAATTAAATGGTAATTAAGTGCAAGACAAGGTAATTAAATTTGACAAGTATTTAAATTGACAAGGTAATTAAAGGTGCAAGGAAAGTAAATGGTGGAAGACTAATTGTCACACTTAGCCAACAAAAAATAAACTTAGCTAGTCCTAATCTATATATAGGGGAGGATTAGGAAGCTTCCTCCCCTCTTTCCTTTTCTCTTAATTACAAGATTAGGTCCTTCCTTCTTTAATCTTCATTAATTGCGTCATTAGTCCTTTTCTTCTAATCTTCTTTAAACTTGGACTATAATGACTTGTGGCTTGGGATTTCTTTTGAACTCGTCTTTAAATTCTTCAATAAAATAGACTTGAATTCTTCGGCTTTTGATAAACTTCCGTCTTTTGACTTTTTCTTCGATAAATCTTCAGAATTGGTCGTGGACTTCCGTTTCTTTTCCACTCTTGATTTCTCGACTTCGTCTTTCATCTTTTTCTTCAATAAAAGTCCGTAAATGCCCGTGAATGTCCGTGTTTTCTCCACTTTTCACCTTTTCGTCCTAAATCACAACAAAAACACAAACCACGCATAATTCCGACATAAAAGACATAAAATACACGTTTTGGTCCGGTTATTACTGTAATTAAGTGGTAGAAAAGATGGGTGTTTACACACCTATCACTTTCGATTATTCGGGTTGCCAATACTTTCAAACCGTGACGTTGGCGATACCTTAAGGTCTTCCCAAATTTAATTACACGGAAGCTACTAGAAAAGACTAGAAACCCAAAAATCAAGACTAAACCGCTAAGTCAATATTTATTAAGCAAAAAATATTTACAAGCGAAGGGAGAATAAGCAAACAACGAGAACACATGAGTTTTTGAAAGAATACGAGTACTCTACGTTTAGCATAGTAACTTATAATTAACTCTATCATTTCTCGTCCTCATTTAAGAGACTTAGCCTAATGTGAAGTTAAGGAATCGAAGCTAAGTGCTCAACACGCACGGTTGAGTCAAAAATTACTCTTATTCTCGCCATCGGAAAATCTACATTCGTGTCTTCAAACACTTATAAAACATGATAAAAAATTTAAAATTTGGCCATTTTTAGCCTTATTTTGCATAAAACGATAAACAAAAAGATAAACTTTGGAAAGCGTGAAGGTTTTGCAAGGCAAGTATCTATTTACCCCCCCCCCCCCATACTAAAGTTAAACATTGTCCTCAATGTTTCGAGTCTAGGGGTGCAAACACCCCCATATTAGAGACGTAGTCGAATGGCTAATCTAGCATGAAAAGGGTGTAACCATTAAATTTAAAGCCGTTTATAAAGTGTGCTATAAACATAAGGTTAGAACATCAAAGGATATATCATAAGAATATTGAGAAAGTCTTCAAAGCAAACGATCAAGTGCTCCCATAAAACGAACACGAGAGGCTCCAATCGTGAAGATCATGATCTAAAATCTACAATTCACAAACAACCACGAAACAAAGGTTGGAAGGGCACAAATCCCCTCACATTAAACTAATTAGAAAGCGATAATATGTACATGGATAAGCATGGGTTTCCCCCACGAGGCACCTTGTTTTTGATAACCGAGTCAAAAGCTCGACTCGAATCCCTCATAAATGTGATCATTTAGGGATAATCATGGTATGGTCAATTTTTGGTGGGGCTTAAATGATAAACAAGGCCCAAAAACAACCGGTATTAAGGACTAAGTCCTTTGATGGTGCAAAATACCGGGATCGAAGATGGCGTTCTTGTTTTCATTGGATAAACAAATCAACGCCACTTCATCATGTGTCAACACAAACCCAAAGGGTTTAAAGAAAATAGATGAGAAGAAATAGAAGGGTGGGACAATGGGTAAGTCACAAAAACCATGAGCTACTCGAGGTAGACTCGCACCAATCAAATAAAAAGATTTTCCATTTATTGCATTGGTGGAAGACCGAGATTTCCCTTTATAAGCAATTCCGGGATCAAATATCTCGTCCTCGGTGGAGAAAGGGGAGGGAACATAAGGGGCTTCCCCTACACTAAGTCCACACAAAGCATCGTCAAAAGGAGAAGACAAGCTTGTAGCACTCAAAACACGAGGTGATGACGGAGTTAGCATTGTAGAAAAATATTTTAAATCCAATTTAAGTTTTTTTCCTTTTTCATCTTTTAAACTCTCCTTATGAAAACCCGACTTGATTATGTCAAAAATATTTGGTGTTTCTAAAGCAATGTTTGTCACACTAAAAATTCTCACATTTGAAAACCGTTTTGGCTTTGGTGGTGGTAAGTTCTCAAAACGTTTATCGACAAAGAAAACTTCCCCATCGGGGTCAACATATTCATCATCCGAAGAATCATTCGTGATTGGAAACGTAGGCTTAACACTCTTAACCTCCACCGGCGGAGGGGATGGAAAATCATTTTTATCATCAACTCCTAAAACTCTTTTTGAACTCCTTTTGCAAATGTTTTTTATGGGATTAACATTGTTCAAAGACGTGATAGAGTACACATGAGAAAGCGTAGAGTTTTGAGTTGCATTTATGACGAGTTCTTCCTCATTGAAATGTAGAGTGATTTTCCTAGCATGCACATCAATAAGTGCTCTCGAAGTATCCAAAAATGATCGACCTAAAATTAGAGGAACTTTAGGATCGATGGGAATGTCAACAACGATAAAGTCCACGGGATAGTAGAACTTTCCAACTTTCACGAAGACGTCCTCGGCTACTCCACAAGCTAGAATCGTAGAATGATCGGCCATCTCGATTGACATTCTTGAAGGAGTGAGATTAGGAAGATTGAGCGGCCTAAAAATCTCAAGAGGCATCAAATTTATACTAGCACCAAGATCGGCCAAGGCGTAGCATTCCTCCATATCTTGTATTGCACATGGGATTAAAAATTTTCCGGGATCACCGACTTTTTGAGGTATGCGGCTAAGAAACACCGAAGAACAACTAGACGACTTTTGCAATTTCTCTTTGTTATTCAACATACTTTTGAAGTTTGCGGCAAATCGAGGCATCATGACCAAGGCGTTGGCAAAACTTATAATAAAATGCAAGTCACGAACATTTTCATAAAAAGTTCAAATTGATAATTATTTCGTTCTTGTGCCTTTTCCTTGTTTCGTCTTGAAGGGTAAGGTAACGTGGTGTGGGTTGGGGCATAGGCAACGGCCTTGGAATCTCGGGTTCCACTATTGGTATTGGTTCAACCGTAGGTGTGGTTTGAGCGGTACTTCGTGGGCTTGGAATTTGCTCCTTTTCTACCACCACCTCGGTTTCTTTCTCTATTTCCTTCTCCGTAGAAGTACTTGGACGAGAAATGGGTTCTTTGAAATTTTTACCAATACGAGTAGTAATAACCTTCAATTCTCCTTTCGGGTTTATGATGGTATCACTAGGAAGACCACCCTAAGAAGCAGGTTTACACATGATAGCTTCAAACATTTTTCCCATTCGATCTTCAAACTTAGATTGCCTAGCATCCGCTTTTAACAACTCTTGCTTAATTTCATGTTGACCTTGCTCCATTTTTTGTTGATTTTGTTGGAGGCGTTGAACATTTCCTTCCATTTTATTAGCATGAGTCTTAAGTTCATTAGCAAGTTCGTTTTTAAGCTCGTTTTTCAACTCGGATCTTAAGCTAACCATCTCACGTTGCATATTATCAAACTTAGCATCGTTTGCTTTAGTATAATTAAAAAATTCTCCTTGAAGATTTTTGGTGTGATCATTTTGAAAACCTTGGGTAGTATTTTGAAAATCAGGGTTTTTGTTTTGGTTTGAAATTTGCCCATTTCCACTTTGATAATTACCCTTGTTGAAGTTACGTTGATTTCCTTGATAAGCACCATTTTGATTGTTTCGATAGTTGTTAGCATTTTGATTTTGTGGAGCTTGATTTTGGCGTGAACCTTGACCGTTTTGGTTATAAGTTCCCGTGGCTACATAAGCATTCGAAGTGTTACCATCTGCGGTAATGCACTCAGAAAAATCATGAGCTCCACCACACGAAATACAACTCTTGGCAACCGCCTTAACCGATGCGGAATTCAAAGCATCTTGTTCTTTCCAATGAGTCATAAGAGTCGAAAACCTATCAAAAACCGATTCTCCTCATTTGCTTCATCTTGCAAGGCACTCATGTTACGAGACGACGATGACGAACCCATAGTGGCAACACTCGGTGTGTTACGAGGGCTATAAACTTTAGACCTATTCTCAATGATTTTTAAAGCCTCATCGGTCGTTAAATTACCACCCGCGGCGGCATTTAAATAATCTCGTTCATGATCATTAAGCCCATTATAAAAAGTGTCAATTTGATGCAATTCGGAAAAATCATGGTGTGGACATTCATGTAACATTTCTTTAAACCTTTCCCAAGCCATTGAAAAACTTTCATTAGATCTTTGTGTAAATCGTGAAATCTCGTTTTTCAAATGTGTTGTTTTAGATGGTGGAAAAAATTGATTCACAAATTTAGAAACGAGATCACACCACGTCAAAATCGAATTTGGGGGTTCTTTCTCGAGCCATATCTTGGCGGGTCCATCTAACGAGTATTGAAACAACATCATCTTAATGGCATCGTGGGGTACATCCTTATACTTGCTTGTCGCGGTGAGACGATTGAATTGCCTAATGTGATAATGTGGGTTGTCTTTTTCGTGTCCGCGAAACTTGTTGGCTTGAAGCATAGACATTAAACCCGTCTTGATCTCGAAGTTCTCCGCAAGGATGGCAGGAATCACAATGGCCTCTCCAAAACCCTCGGTGGGTGCTTGAGGCAACTTCATCATAGTACGATTAGCCATGATAGCTTATTGTTCTACAATAGGTTCCTCACTTGGAGTCTCTTCACTAGAAAGATTAGGAGTAGGTGTTGACTCCTCTCGGTTTCTTCGTTTAGTGCACGTCTTGCTTGGTTGCGGGTTTGCATAAATGTCATGTACAACGAGGGGATGAGCAAAGAAGATTCTTTTTGGTGTTTTGTATTTTTCCAATTTTTTATGGTTTTTGATTGTTTTTACTTTTTTTTGGATTTTTGTGATTGTATTAAGTAGACCAAAATCTACAAATCTCCTCCTTAATCAAATCTCTTAATTAAAGAAGCCTCAAGGAATGAAAACGATCACGTGAAGTGAACGCCTTCGATGACTTTAGAACGTTGGTGGAACACCAAAACGTTTAAGAGGGTTTAATCAATGAAACCAAGAAAGTATATATGATACTTAATAATACTTTGGGCGGCAAAACCCTCGATTAGCTTTCAATCTCAAAATACTCACAAGCAAGCGGGGAAACGAGGCGGCGTGAAGCACTTAAGAGCCTTTTTCCTTAGGGTATATTTTATAATACCCGCCTTATACCCACCTTATAGTTTGTATTTTTCAAAATCGAGCTTCACGAAAGTATTTTTCTATTTTTGCCTTTTCTTTCTTGTTTGAGATTCTAATACAATGATTGGGTAATGACCTCCCAAGTCAAGGTTGTGTTTTCACACTTTTGGAGTACTTGTGAATTTATTGTTCTACGTATACAATATAGTAATAATATTCACACAAAAAAACGAAAAACCGATAATACGTATTAGTAGAGTGCTACTAATACAAATACTATTTATGGTTAGTATATAAAAACAACAATGTCCAAATCAAAACACAACACGCCTCCCCGGCAGCGGCGCCAAAATGATGGTTGTAAAAACAAGTCTTTTAGGAAAAAGAGCGTAATTAGGGCAAGTATTAACAAGTGATTTAGGAAAACCACGAGTTATGACCCAAAGTGGGGTTCGTTCTCAAGGAGGCTAGTGTGTTGTGTATTGAGATGATTAATTATGTGATTATATTTATGAAAAAAGAAAATAGAAATGAGGTAAGAAGAGAATGACGGTTACGATGACGATTTAAACTAAGACGATATGGTCGTACACGTAAAACCGTAAAAAGTATCAAAATTAAAAAATTTTCCTAAAAATTCCTAGAAAATTGCAAATAATCCTAAATAATGTAATTAGATTTTACAAAAAAAATCAAAAATCACTCGAACCTTTTATTTAATTAAATATTAATTTTTTTATGCTAATTAAAGCTCAAAAAATCAATTTAATTAACAAAACGCCCAAAATAAGATTTTTTCAATTGTAAACCTCTAAAATAACTTAACTAGATTTAAAACTATTTTTGAAAATTTTAAAATTAATTAAAAACAATTAAAAACTATTAAAACTTAAAATAATTATAAAAATTAACCTAATGACAATAAAAATATTCTAAAAATTGTAAAATTCCTAACTTAATGTATTTAACCTAACAAAAATATAAAAACTTGAGAAAACTAAATTTTAATTTTTAATAATACAATAATAATAAAAAAGTATTAAAAATCCAAAATTTATAAAAAAATTCTAAAAACTTGCAAACTAGCTTAATTTAACCTAATAAACACAGAAATGAAGTTAAAATTACAAATTACTCCTAATGGGCCTTCAAATGGGCCAAATACCCAAACAGATCCTTAATGGGCTTAATATTGGGCCCAATAAGAAAAAGTCCTCAGAAATGGCCCAAAAGCTCTAGTCAAGCTTAAAATTTGATTTTAAACACAGTTTTCCAAAGGCCTAAAAGCTTGTTGGGTCAAAAAGTTGATGTGGCAGAAACTCAAAAACGAAGAAAACATGAAGATATTGTCTAAGCGTTGTCAAGAGCAATCCAAGCGTTGACAAGAGCAAACTAAGCGTTGATGGCTCAAGCATTGTCATGTGCAATCCAAGCATTGTCACATGCAATTCAAGAGTTGACAGAAACGTAGACAAGAAGCCTATGGAAGCTTCTATTTGGATATATATGCAGGATATATTCTGTATATGTTTATCTAAATAGTAGATTTACTTGTTTATTCATTGTTATCTCTTGTAAAACCCTAATCCTTACACTATAAAAGGAACCAAGGATTATTAGGTTTTTCATAACTCATATTCACAATCTAAACCTAAAAGTGTGTGTTGCACTAGATGTGGGATTAATGTATACACGTCTAGTGGTTGTTAATTATCAATATAATTAGCAACCCAATTGTTTTAATTCATGTGTCTTGTGCCCTAAACACCTTGTTAATGTGTCATGTTCTAATTCCGCTTTTATTATCTAATCATATGAACATGATGCATTCCTAGTAGTTTAAAAGATCCGGAATCTCAGGATTCCACAATTGGTATCAGAGCCTCGTGGCTCGTGATGCTAAGACCAACAAGGTGTTCGTGTATGGTGAAAAGAAGAAAAATCCGTCTAGGGTTTTTCTGGACGTTTTTGTGTGTGCAGCAGTATTCAGAAGGTCATAACTTTTGATTGGACCGTTGGATCGTCACGAAATTTCTTGTGTGTGTTCTATACACATTTATCTAGACATCCACCGGAGGGATTGTCAAGTTTTATCCCCAAGAAAAAGTTATTAGGCGTCAAAGTCAGCAGTGAGTACATGCAGTTTTCTATGAACAGCCATATTCAAAACACGATCTCTCCTTCGTTAACCGTTGGATCATCGTGAGTTGTGAACTGTAGATTCTTGGCACTTGTGTCTAGGATCTCACCGGAGGAATTTTTGATCTGAGCCCAAATGAAGATGTTATTCAAGGTCGAAGTTTACTGATTATGGTATAAACGTTTTTGCTCTTTTACATAAAATCATGAACTAGGGTTTCTATAAACCCTAGATCGACTTAAGGCTGAAACGTTTGAGGTCTGTGGCTGTTATAACATGTGAAGATGGTTCATAATATTCAGATCTTGGTATAAGTTTTAGTTAACCCTAATTAGGGTTTCGGTGCTAAAATTCTAAACCCTAGATCGAGTTTATAAACAGAAAAGAAAGAGCAGATAATGACGTGATGCGTTTTACAAGCAAAAGAGGATATCATATGTATAGGTATTGTTTATTGCTGATAAGGATGCATGATAGGGCGTGTGATTCAAGAAAGCAAAACGGATCTCACGTGCTTGCTTCATGGTACATTGTCGTTGGTATATACTGAAGATAGGGACATATGATCAGCAGGTTGTGATATAACGAAGGGTAATGTTTTCATTATTGGAGTCAAATATTACGGCTGACTTTTGTGAGTATGTTTCTGTGAGGTTGTTGTCTAACGCTTTCAATGGGAATATATAAAGCAAAAGTGAAAATGCAAACAGGGAATAAAAAGATTGTGGTCAAAGGCTCATATTCACGTGATTGGTTGGTGTCAAATGTAAAGCAAAAAGGTTTTTGCTATTATTCACGTGATATTTTATGAGTTCTTGGTATTATTATTATTCCTCATGTGAAGCTTAGATATCATAGTGGTCGAATATAATGTGCTTATGAAGTAACTGCTGGTGACGTCAGCAATTGAGACAAGACGCTGACAAAGTTTAAAATTAACGCTGACGTTTGTAATTTTGACGCTGACAAGAATAAGTCGAACGCTGACAGGGAGCGTTGACATGAGTTGTCCGAGAAACGCTTGCTCAAGCGTTGATAGGTGTTGTCCAATATCTGACAATGCATGTGATTAAGATATTGGACAATGAAGGTTCTCGGGTGACAAACGGATAGCTGCTGTTGAGAAAATTGGTACGTTTTTAGCACACAAAAAGGAGGAATTTACATACGAAGGTACATGGAATCTCCGTTCTTATTTAGAATATCAAATTGATATTATGGCTCGGATATTTTTAAAGGGATTAATGATTTTAATGCGAGTTAGCAACTATTCATGGAATTTGATGGATATTTTAAACTATGTAATCGGGGTAGCCTTGTGATGGCTTTTACATATGGTATGAAGATGTTATTCCATTAAAATTCGTCATGAAAAGGTGTTAGCTTAATGGGAAGGATTCTTATGGTAAGTTTGATGATTGAAGAAGATTTTCGCGAGTTTGTGTTCTATCATATCTTAAAGTCATGCACTTCCAGCCACTGACTTTTAAGGTAACTTGTTTGTGCCTACATTGTTACTGATGAAGTGATACAAGATCTAGGAATATGTGATTTTTCTTATGGTACTCTATGCGCATATTTTTTGTCACTTGAAGGAGTTACATTATCGTGCTTAGTGTCTCACAAAGAATGAGGATTTTTATATCAGCAACACACTTCATCACATTTTACAAGATATGGAACATAGGTTTGGGTTATTCTACTTCTACATCAAGAATATTATATTTATTTTTCTTCAAGATCATTACATAGAGATACATTTGGAGAATCTTAAAGATTGCATACATTGTTTACTTCCCTGTTGATGTGACAAAAAGGGGAAGACATACATGCTACACTTGAGGGGAAGCAATTTGAAGATCATGTACAACTTACAAGAGATACACATAGAGTTTTGCCGACATCAACTAGGGGAAGATTGTTGGGTCAAAAAGTTGATGTGGCAGAAACTCAAAAACGAAGAAAACATGAAGATATTGGCTAAGCGTTGTCAAGAGCCATCCAAGCGTTGAGAAGAGAAAACTAAGCGTTGATGGCTCAAGCATTGTCATGTGCAATCCAAGCATTGTCACGTGCAATTCAAGAGTTGACAGAAACGTAGACTAGAAGCCTATGGAAGATTCTATTTGGATATATATGCAGGATATATTATGTATATGTTTATCTAAATAGAAGATTTACTTGTTTATTCATTATTATCTCTTGTAAAACCCTAATCCTTACACTATAAAAGGAACCAAGGGTTATTAGGTTTTTCATAACTCATATTCACAATGTAAACCTAAAAGCGTGTGCTGCACTAGACATGGGATTAATGTATACACGTCTAGTGGTTGTTGATTATCAATATAATTAGCAACCCAATTGTTTTAATTCATGTGTCTTGTGCCCTAAACACCTTGTTAATATGTCATGTTCTAATTCAGCTTTGATTATCTAATCATATGAACATGATGCATTCCTAGTAGCTTAAAAGATCCGAAATCTCAGGATTCCACAAAACAGGGGAAAGGAGTTCCCACTGCCTTGCCTTTTTGACTTGGCTTTTTAGAGAGTTTCACTTGGTATTTTTAGACAAACAAGGCACTTGTGACCAGTGAATCACAAGGAGTTAATAACAAGCAAATAATCACAAAATCACCCAGCCAATAAGTGCAGTTAAATCAATCTTTGCTCAGATGTGTTCCAAACAAGTAATAAGCAGATCTGGCAGTTATAAGCTACTTTTAAGCTAGTAAAAGCTAACCATAAGCCACCAAAGGCATACACAAGCTCAAAACAACTTAGAGTAACCCAGCTTAATACATTTCATGCAACAAATCCAACAAATGAACAAGATCTAAGCACATGCAGTTACTGATAAACAATGAAGAACACAAGGACAAAGTTTGCTGATGTACTTGACACAAAATCCAAATTCAAGGCCTCAGATCTATCACATATGTTGAATTAACAAAGATTAAACACTTGTTAGCCCTAGGTTAACATAAAAACTAGGTGTGCACAAGATTTCAGAGCAAAACAACATATTTTCAAGATTTTATAGCCACTTGTTTGATTAAGTGTTTCAAGGCACTCAACTTGCATATATCAGAACACTAATACCTCAATATCAGATACACACTCAAACAATACCACAATTCCAACTCAAAATCACTCAAACTAGAACAATCGGTCAACCCCAAACACCCTTTTAACTTTTTAAACTCAATTTTAACAAAGCAAAAGTCTTCTCAAGTTTGATTTAAGCCCAGTTTAGCATCATAACATACCACAAGTGAATCAAGAACCAATTTGCAGGCATAAAAACACACTTATACCAACAAAATCACAAAATGACATAAATATCAAGTATTAATCAGAAAGATGAAATTTGAGAATACAAACCTCCAAGATGTACATCCACACCTTGGAATCAAAGAGCTGAGGTGCTAGCAAGAACAAGCACCAGCTTCCCCCTGCTAAGAACAACAAACAGGCTTAGCCAAAGGCTTGAGCCTAGGTTAGCACAAATCAGATAGATCAAGGTGACAAAGGCTCAAGTCTTTGCAACACTTAGGCTCTCACAAGCCTTGTACCTTTCCTTAAGGCCTCACCACCCCTTAATCAACCAAGATTAGGAGGCTATGATCACCCTTAAGTTCAATCTACAAGTTGTTGAACCAAAAGTACTTAGCAAACTACTTGACTAATTTTTGTTAAACTCCAATATTGCTCAAGCTAGTTGATTTGCTTATGTCACTTAAAGAAACACCTCAATGAACGATCCTTACCCAAGCACATGCCAAATTCTTGAACTCAGTCAAGAACAAAGGGACTCAAAGGCTTATAGGCTATCTTGGACTTGCTCAAGGTTTTGCTTAAGTAAAAAAACGTGACATACAACTACTTAACACGATAATAATCAACGAAACTCAGTTTCAATCACAACACAATACCACAATTCTGTTACTTTCAGAAAAATGGCTTTACAAGGCTTGACAAAGTAAAACTGAGAACAAGGCTAAGATTTGTAAACTAATGCCTTTAAATAGGCTACATGAAGTCCTAGAAAGTAGAAAAATGTAACCCTAATTGCTGGTGAAGTTCCAAAATTGCCCCTTGAGGTTTTGAATATATGAGGATCATGTGACATGTTCTTGGCTGGTAGTGGAGTGGTGAGCTATTGAAAAGTGATCAAGGGCCTTTATTAAGCTTAGATTGTAAGCTTTACTCTTGGGCGTTGGATCCTTGGTACTGTTTTGTCATCTTCTCCAAAAAGTGGGACAAGGGTTTATCATGTGAATTGTGGGGTGATGTGGCAAGGGGTTTGAGGGTGGGTTTATGATTAATGGGACCTTAATCAAATATCTGTAGCAGATTAAGACTTAATTATCATTGATTAAGAAATACCCAATTTTTGTATGAACACTAAGAACATATGGTTTGATCTGGTTTAAGGTTTGAATATGTGTTATGGCGCGAATTAGTTAACTAATTAAAAAAGTTAGTTAAACCGGGTGAGTGGATTAGTGACGTGGTGAAATGGTGGGTGGTGATTGGTTAAAAGGGTTGAGTGGGACACGTGTTGAGGTGTTGTAGTTAAGGTAACTTTGCTTGACTGCCAGCTTTAGCCCTCCATCTTTTTTCTTCCTTTCACTTGCTATTTAATCAGCCAAAGTTGATTTCCCTTTGTTAATGAAGTTTCAAAACTTCTATTTTGGCCACAAAACTTTTCACAAGGACTTGTTTTGTATTTCTTTGATATTTGAGGGACTGATCTTGCACATTTTTTGTACTTTGAAGGTCTTTATGGTATGTTTGAATATAATGAGGACCACTATTGACAATTTAGTTTTGATGAGGGACTAAACTTGCCAATTCTTCAAAGTGGAGGGTCCTTTTTTTAATTTTGACAAACTTTAAGGACGAATCTTGTAATTATGAATATACAAGGGTTTAAAGTGTCAATTCTTCAATATTGGAGGACCATTCTCGTATAATCTTCAAATCTTCAAGGTTTATTATGAAAAATCATAACTTGGGTCCGGTTCATTGTGTGGCTTCTTTTCCCGTGTTCGTTTTTGCATGTTCCTTGTGATCTTTTGTCATTTCCTCATTATCCGTACCTAAAATACACAAGTAACAAACACAATCATATATTTGGGTATTTTCATGATATTTTATGCATTTAAAGCCCGTTTTAGACGATGAGACTATGTATAAAAGCAGTTTCATCAAGTGCCAACCTTATTATATGTTTATTACTGTTTGATGTTAACTGTTCTTGAATCCTAAAACTTGTTTTCAAAGGAGTGTGCAAAAGTTTGCACATTTTCCATTAATCTTGATATTTAGCTAAGTCTTGTTCAAACCTTGGAATTCTTGGGCTATAAAGCTGATCATAGCATCCTGATATTGTGTTATCAAGGTGTGGTGAAGCTTATAACTTGGGGATAATCAAGTGTGGGGAACTAAGGTTGCATTAATCAAGGATTTTCTACTTTTCTGATTTTGATATTTTGCTTCTAATTTTGTTGAATCATAGCAGGCTTTATTGTGGAAGCTTGTGCTTGTTCTTGCTAGCACATAAGCTCAAAATTCGTGGGTGTGGATGTACATCCATG
Source organism: Glebionis coronaria (assembly GCA_025667525.1). Lineage (NCBI taxonomy): Eukaryota > Viridiplantae > Streptophyta > Magnoliopsida > Asterales > Asteraceae > Glebionis > Glebionis coronaria. Next base: position 255,227,610 of record CM046875.1, on the reverse strand, counting down.
AGGTTTGCACCATTCTACCTCAAATTTGTTAAAAATTTGGATTTGGGTGAATTTGTGTGTTGCTTGTGTTCTTGCTGATTTTGTGGTCTAATCTTGTTCAATACTGCATATTATATTTGTAAATGTGTTTGATTGGGCTCTGGTGGTCTTAAAATACACTTATACTTGTTTAAATTGGATTTGAAAAAGATAAGGGGTGTTTGGGATTATCTATTATAGATCATAAGTTGTTATTGTGTTATTGGAAGTTATTGTTTATGCTTGTTATTTGTTATTGGCTTGGTTGAGTACTAGTTTCTGCAAGTTATTGGGTTTAAAACCTTTAATCAAACATTGTGCTATATCTCATTGGTTTTGACTGATTTTGACCTAAGATTTTGGTAATACTTAGAGTATATGCATGTTTAGGGATATAAGCTGTTAAATCGAAGTTTTCATAACATATCTTAGAGATCTGAGTGTTTGAATTTGGCTTGTTGGTCAAGTACATCAGCAAAGTAAAAATCTGCTTGTGTTAGTGTTCATCAGTAACCTATTTGTATTTGAATCTTGATTTAGGCCTTGTATCATTGCATGAAACCTGTTTAAACTTGTTCATTTAAGTTTATTATAGCTTGTGTATGCTTTTGGTGCAATTTGGTTGGCTGAAATTTGCAAAAATAGCTTATAAGTGCTTAACTGCTTATTTGTTCATGTCTAGGCTATATCTGGTGCTTAATTGAATTAACTGTACAAATTGGCTGATTGTGATTGTGATTTCTTTGTTTTTATTGACTCTTTATGATCCACTGATCATTTGGGTGCCTTTGTGTAACTTGAATCCATAAAAAATTCACTAAAGACAAATAGTCAAACAAGTCAAGTAGTGGAAAAAGTTTCCACTACTCAGACACCAAAACTAGCCCCTGCTAGTGTAATTTTTCAGTTAGCTTATTTATAAGCCATATTGGCTTATCCATACCTGCAACAACTTATTTTTTGTGATCAATCTTCCTCATTTGACCCATTTGTTTGAACTAGAGCTTATTAGACTTTGACTTTGACTTTTTGCTAGAAAACTCATAATGTTGACTTTTAAAGAAGTGCTTATTTGCTTATTCCATCTTATTGAGTGAACTTATTTGAAAATTTTTGTTGATTAAGCTTAGTTAAGTCATTAGAAGCTTTAGAAACTTGAATCAGCTCTTGGGGTAGCCTAGAACTCGAAAACGACTATTTTGTCGTTTTGTGAAGATAGCTTATTGCTTTTTCAGGCTTATTCCTTGTGCTTATTTCAAATTTCTTTTTACAAAACTCTTAGGTAACTCAAAAGAAGCTTGTGTGTCTAATTTGAGCTTATGGCACCAGCTTATAGCTTAATGGGCCAAAAAGCCCATTAAGAATAAGCTGTTTTGAAATAAGCTAGCTTAAAGTCATTTTCAGCTTTTGGGCCTTCAGAGTTTTGTGTTTAAAATCGAATTTTGAGTCAGATATGAGCTTTTGGGCCATTTTTATAAACATTTTTCTTATTGGGCTTATTTTGGCCCAATAAGGGTCTGTTTTGGACTTTGGCCCATTTGAAGGCCCATTAGGGGTATTTAGGTAATTTCAACTTCAATTCTGTGTTTATTAGGTTAAATTAAACGTTTGCAACTTTTTAGAATTTTTTATAAATTTTAGATTTTTAATATTATTTTATTATTATTTTATTATTAAAAATTAAAAGTTAGATTTTTAAAGTTTTTATATTTTTCTTAGGTTAAATACATTAAGTTAGGAATTTAACAATTTTTAGAATATTTTTATTGTCTTTAGATTAATTTTATAATTATTTTAAGTTTTAATAGTTTTTAATTGTTTTTAAATAGTTTTTATTAGTTTCAAAATTTTCAAAAATAGTTTTAAATTAATTAGGTCATTTTAGAGGTTCACAATTGAAAAAATCTCATTTTGGGCTTTTTGTTAATTAAATTGATTTTTTGGGCTTTAATTAGCATTAAAAAATTATTATTTAATTAAATAAAAGGTTTGAGTGATTTTTGATTTTTTGTAAACTCTAATTACATTATTTAGGATTTATTGCAATTTTCTAGGAATTTTTAGGGTGGATTTTTAATTTTGGTACTTTTTACGGTTTTACGTGTACGACGTTTCGTCTTAGTTTAAATCGTCATCGTAACCGTCTTTCTCTTCTTACCTCATTTCTATTTTCATCTCTTCTCATAAATATAATCACATAATTAATCATCTCTTAACACACACACCAAGCCTCCTTGAGAACGATCCCCACTTTGGGTCATAACTTGTGGTTTTCCTAAATCACTTGTTAATACTTGCCCTAATTACCCTTTTGTTTTTCCTAAAGCAAAGGTGTGTAAAAACTATAAATATCATTTTGGCACCGCTGCCGGGGAGGCATGTTGTGTTTTGATTTGGCAATTTTTGTTTTTATATATAGCCATAATATCTATTTGTATTGGTAGCACTCTACCAATACGTACTATCGGTTTTTCGTTTTTTGTGTGAATATTATTAATATATTGTATACGTAGAACAATAAATTCACAAGTACTTCAAAAGTGTGAAAACACAACCTTAACTTGGAGGTCATTACCCAATCATTGTATTCGAATCTAAAAAAAGAAAGAAAAGGCAAAAATAGATAAATACTTTCGTGAAGCTCGATTTTGAAATATACAAACTATAAGGTGGGTATAAGGCGGGTATTATAAAATATACCCTAAGGAAAAAGGCTCTTAAGTGTTTCGCGCCGCCTCGTTTCCCCGCTTGCTTGTGAGTATTTTGAGATTGAAAGCTAATCGAGGGTTTTGCCGCCCAAAGTATTATTAAGTATCATATATACTTTCTTGGTTTCATTGATTAAATCCTCTTGAACGTTTTGGTGTTCCACCAACGTTCTAAAGTCATCGAAGGCGTTCACTTCACGTGATCGTTTTCATTCCTTGAGGCTTCTTAATCAAGAGGTTTGATTAAGTAGGAGATTTGTAGATTTTGGTCTACTTAATACAATCACAAAAATCCAAAAAAAGTAAAAACAATCAAAAACCACAAAAAACTTGGAAAAATACAAAACACCAAAAAGAATCTTCTTTGCTCGTCCCCTCATTGTACGTGACATTTATGCAAACCCGCAACCAAGCAAGACGTGCACATAAACGAAAAAACCGAAAGGAGTCAACACCTACTCCTAATCTTTCTAGTGAGGAGTCTCCTATTGACGAACCCATTGTAAGAGAGGAACCAACCATGGAGAATCGAACTATGATGGAGTTACTTCAAGCACCCACCGAGGGTTATGGAGAGGCTATTGTAATTCCCGCTATCCTTGTGGAGAATTTTGAAGTGAAAACGGGTTTGTTGTCGATGATCCAAAACAACAAATTCCGTGGTGATGAAAAGGATAACCCGCACAACCATATCCGCCAATTCAATCATCTTACCACCACTTGCAAATTTAAGGATGTTCCTAATGACTCGATTAAGATGATGCTATTTCCGTATTCCTTAGCGGGGCCCGCAAAAATTTGGTTAGAGAAATAGCCACCCAATTCTATATTGACGTGGAAGGATCTTGTGTCTAAGTTTGTGAACCAATTTTTTCCGCCCTCTAAGACTACGCATTTGAAAAACGAGATTTCAAAATTTTCACAAGAAAGAGTTTTTCAACGGCTTGGAATAGGTTTAAGGAAATGTTACATGAGTGTCCTCATCACGGTTTTTCCGACATGCATCAAATTGACACGTTTTACAATGGACTTAATGATCATGAAAGGGATTATCTAAATGCCGCCGCGGGTGGTAATTTTTTTGTGTAAAACGGTTGAGGAAGCTTTGGTGACAATTGAGAATAGATCTAAGGTGTATAGTCCTCGTAGCACGTCGAGTGTTCGTAAGGCTTCGTCTTCGGCTTCACCTTCTTTGTCTAATACCATCGATGCTTGCCAAATTGAGGCAAACTTGGAAAACAAAATCTTTGATAAGCTTAAAGGACTTTTAATTGAATTCAAAGTTGGAGAACAAAGTGCTCCCGCTACGGCTAAAGCAGTTGAGGCTTCATGTATGTATTGTGGTGGAGGTCATGATTTCTCCGAGTGCATTACCAACGGTGGTAACACTTCGAGTGCCTACACGGCCACGGGAACTTACAACCAAAACGGTCAAGTTACCCGCTCTAATCAATTGACTCTACCGGGTTTTGCTTCAAATCAAGAGGCTAACAACAACTATCAAAACAATCAAGTTGGTTTCAAAAACAATTACAACAAGGGAAACAATGGTAATCAAGGGGCTAATAATCAAGTTTCAAACAAAAATCAAAGTGATTTTCAAAACAACAACAAGGGTTTGCAAACTTTGAAAGATCTTCCAAATGAATTTGTTGAATATGCTAATGGAAACGATGGTAGGTTTACAACATTCAAAGATAAATCATTAGCCTAAGATCCGAGTTTAAGAACGACTTGAAGAAAGAGTTGAAAAATGAGTTGGCAAATGAGCTTAAAATCCATACAAACAAAATGGAAGGGAATGTAACTAGGTTACAACAAAACCAACAAAAAATGGAACAAGGGCAACATGAAATTAAGAAAGAAATGATTAAGGCCGAGAAGAGGCAATCCATGTTTGAGGATAAAATTTCATCTATGTTTGAGGAAATTATGTGCAAACCGTCTTCGAGTGGTCTTCCAAGCAACACCATATCTAACCCCAAAGGTGAGATGAAAGTGATTACCACACGTAGTGGTAAGACACTCAAGGAACCGACTCCTCAACCAATTGCTCCTACGGAGGATGCAATTGAGGAAGAACCCGAGGTGGTGGTCGAAAAGGAGCATGTCCAAATCCCACGAAGTACCGCTCATGCCACACCTACGATTGACCCATTACCAACATTGGAACCCGAGAATCCAAAGGCTATGCCTATGCCTCAACCCACACCACCTTTTCCCTATCCATCGAGACTTAGAAAGGAGAAACGTCAAGAGCGCGACAATTACCAATTTGAGCTTTTTATGAAAATGTTTTGTGATTTTCACTTTAATGTGAGTTTCGCCGATGCTTTGGTCATGATGCCTCGATTTGCCGCTAACTTTAAGAGTATTTTGAACAACAAGGAGAAGTTGCATCAATTGTCTAGTTGTTCATCGGTTTATCTTAATCGCATACCTCAAAAAGTCGGTGATCCTGGTAAATTCTTGATCCCTTGTGCAATCCAAGATATGGAAGAATGTTATGCCTTGGTCGATCTTGGTGCTAGAATTAACTTGATGCCACTTGCAATCTTCAAGTCGCTCAATCTTTCTAATCTTACTCCTTTACTAATGTCTATCGAGTTGGCCGACCATTCCACAGTTCCCGCATGTGGATTGGCGGAAGACGTTTTTGTGAAAGTAGGAAAGTTCTATTATCCGGTAGACTTTATCGTTGTCGATATTCCCACGGATCCTCAAGTTCCTCTCATTTTAGGTCGTTCGTTTTTAGATACGTCTATGGCTTTGATCGATTTTCATGCTAGAAAGATCACCTTACGTTTCAACGACGAGGAACTTGTTATAAACGCAACTTAAAACTCTCAAATTTCTCATGTTTATTCCGTTGCAACCATAAACCTCGTTGATATGATTGAAGTTGTTTGCGAGGAATTTTCACAAGAAGTTCTAGGTTTTGGTGATGATGAAAATAGTGGCAATCCCACTATGTTAGATCCCATTCTTGATAACTCGACACCAACCTTCACTCCATTTGAAGGTGGTGGTTTTACGTTGGAAGAATTCGATGTTCCACGTACTTGTAACAAAGACCTCGACAATGATGAGGACTTCTCGATTATCAAGGATTTTCTTAACGATTTCCCATTTCCTCCACCCGAGGAGGTTATGAGTATCGAACCCAAATCTTCAAATGAGGAACCACCTATCCTCGAGTTGAAAGATTTACCTCCTCATCTTGAATATGTCTTTTTGGAGGAGGACGACAAGTTGCCGGTTATTATTGCGAAAGAACTTTCGGATGATGAAAAAACCGCACTTGTCGATATCCTAAAGGATCACAAAGGGGCAAATGCGTGGAAGTTATCTGACATTAAGGGGATCGATCCCAAATTTTTTACCCATAAAATCTTAATGGAGGAGGATTACAAGCCCGCAATCCAATGTCAAAGGAGGGTGAACCCCAAAATTCACGACGTCATCAAAAAGGAAGTCCTAAAACTCCTTGACGCGGGAATGATTTACCCTATTTCCGATAGCCCTTGGGTGAGTCCTATTCATTGTGTCCCTAAAAAGGGAGGAATGACCGTTGTGCCAAATGATGCCAACGAGTTAATTCCCACTAGACTCGTGACCGGATGGAGAGTGTGCATTGACTATCGTAAGTTGAATGAAGCCACTCGAAAGACCATTTTCCCTTGCCCTTCATGGACCAAATGTTGGAGCGTCTTGTGGGAAACGATTTCTATTGCTTTTTAGATGGTTTTTCCAGTTCTTTTCAAATCCCCATCGATCCTCGTGATCAAGAAAAAACTACGTTTATGTGTCCCTATGGAACGTTTGCCTATCGTAGAATGCCATTCGGACATTGCAATGCACCGGGAACCTTTCAAAGGTGCATGATGGCTATTTTTCATGATATGATCGAGAAGACGATGGAAGTCTTCATGGATGACTTTTCTGTATTTGGTAGTTCGTTCACTTCATGTTTGTCGAATCTAGAAAGAATGTTGAAGCGTTGTGAGGAAACCAACGTTGTGCTTAATTGGGAAAAATGTCATTTTATGGTCAAAAGTGGAATCGTCTTAGGGCACAAGGTTTCGAAAGCGGGGATTGAGGTAGATTAAGCTAAGGTAGACGTCATCGCCAAATTACCTCATCCCAAAACCGTTAAGGGAGTTAGGAGTTTCCTAGGCCACGCGGGATTTTATCGTCGATTCATCAAGGATTTTTCAAAGATCTCTCGACCTATTACACATCTCCTTGAAAAAGAGGCACTTTTGTCTTTAACGAAGATTGTGTACGAGCCTTTGAAATCCTTAAGAGGAAACTTACCGAAGCTCCCATTCTTGTTGCTCCCAATTGGAACCGCCCCTTTGAGCTCATGTGTGATGCTAGTGACTATGCTAGTGGGGCCGTATTGGGGCAACGTCATGAAAAGCACTTCTTGCCTATTCACTATGCTAGCAAGACGAAGACCGAGGCTCAACTAAAATACACTAAAACGGAGAAGGAATTCCTTTGCCGTGGTGTATGCATTTGAGAAATTCCGACCTTATCTTTTCTTGACGAAATGCATAGTGTATACGGATCATTCGGCTATCAAGTATCTTATGGCTAAACAAGATGCTAAGCCAATATTACTTCGTTGGATTCTCCTTCTTCAAGAAATTGATCACAAAATTGTTGATAAAAAAGGAGCAGAGAATCTAGCGGTCGATCATCTTTCTCGTTTGTAAGATCCTCACCAAAGTGTTTACGAGCCCAAGGAAATCACCGAAACATTTCCGCTCGAGACACTTGGTGTAGTGAATTCTAAGCTTGATTCTTCCACCCCATGGTTTGCGGACATCGCAAATTACCATGCGGGCAACTTCACCATCAAGGATAGCACGACTCAATAAAAACGAAAATTCTTTCGTGACGTCAAGTTCTATTTTTGGAACGACCCTTACTTGTTTCGAACTTGTGCGGATCAAATTATTCGGCGTTGTGTCTTTGGTACCGAAGCTTCTAACATCCTTAGAGCTTGTCATGAGGGACCCACGGGTGGTCACCACGGTGCTAATCTCACGGCTAAGAAGGTCTTTGATGTCAGTTTCTTTTGGCCTACTATTTACCGAGATGCACATGAACTTGTGAAGTCGTGTGACTCATTCCAACGACAAGGAAAAGCCTCACAAAAAGATGAAATGCCACAAAACATCATCCAAGTGTGTGAGATCTTTGACGTTTGGGGCATCGACTTTATGGGACTGTTCCCATCATCTCGTGGTAATAAGTACATCCTTGTCGCCGTTGACTACCTATCTAAGTGGGTGGAAGCTAAGGCTTTGCCCACCAATGATGCTTGTGTGGTAGTCAAGTTTTTGAAAAGCTTGTTTTCTCGGTTTGGAACCCCTCATGCGATCATAAGCGATCGTGGAACCCATTTTTGTAACGACCAATTCGAAAGGGTCCTAAGGAAATATGGGGTTACACATCGGCTTTCTACGGATTATCACCCACAAACGAGTGGGCAAGTCGAGGTTTCAAACCGAGCATTGAAGAGGATCTTGGGGAGATCGATTGGGGAAAACCGACAATCTTGGTCGGATAAGTTGGATGATGCTTTATGGGCTTTCAGGACCGCTCATAAGACGCCCATCGGGTGCACTCCTTACATGCTAGTGTATGGGAAGAATTGTCACTTGCCAATTGAACTCGAACACAAGGCTTATTGGGCCCTAAAGCATTGTAATGATGACATGGAGACTGCGGGAAAACACCAGAAAATGAAATTAAATGAATTGGATGAATTAAGGGATATTGCTTATGAAAATTCATTAATTTATAAAGAAAAGACTAAAAAGTTGCATGATTCAAAAATTAAAAACCGGGTTTTTAATATTGGGGATCAAGTTTTGCTTTTTAACTCACGTTTGAAAATCTTTTCCAGTAAGTTGAAATAACGTTGGTCCGGTCCATTCACCGTGACTCAAGTTTTTCCTTATGGGACCATCGAGCTAGCTCAAAATGATGGCCCCAATTTCAAGGTGAATGGACATAGGTTGAAGCACTACTTTGGCGGGGAAGTTCCATCCTTGAACTACCTCGACCAAATCACCTTCCCCAATGATAATTAGTATTGAGGGGATCGAGTCGAGCTCATGACTCGGTAATCAAAAACAAGGTGCCTCGTGGGGGAGTCCCATGCTTATCCTATGTACATATTATCGCTTTCTAATGTAGTAACGTGTGGGGATTTGTGCCCTTCCAACCTTTTTTTCGTGGTTGTTTGTAAATTGTAGATTTTAGATGATCATTACCTTCACGATTGGAGCCTCTCGTGTTCGTTTTATGGGAGCACTCGATCGTTTCCTTTGAAGACTTTCTCAATATCCATGATATATCCTTTGATGTTCTAACCTTAGGTTTATAGCACACTTCATAAACGACTTTAAATTTAACGGTTACACCCTTTCCATGCTAGATTAGGCATTCGACTACGTCTCTAGTATGGGGGTATTTACACCCCTAGACTCGAAAAATTGAGGATAATGTTTAACTTTAGTATGGGGTGAATAGACACTTGCCTTGCCAAACATTCACGCTTTCCAAAGTTTATCTTTTTGTTTATCGTTTTGTTGCAAAATAAGGCTAAAAATGGCCAAATTTTAAAAATTTTCTCATGTTTTATAAGGGTTTGAAGACACGAATGTAGGTTTTCCGATGGCGAGAATAAGAGTAATTTTTGACTCGACCGTGCGTGTTGAGCACTTAGCTTCGATTCCTTAGCTTCACATTAGGCTAAGTCTCTTAAATGAGGACGAGAAATGAGGAGTTAATTATAAGTCACTATGCTAAACGTAGAGTACTCGTATTCTTTCAAAAACTCATGTGTTCTCGTTGTTTGCTTATTCTCCCTTCGCTTGTAAATACTTTTTGCTTAATAAATATTGACTTAGCGGTTTAGTCTTGATTGTTGGGTTTCTAGTCTTTTCTAGTAGCTTCCGTGTAATTAAATTGGGAAGACATTAAGGTATCGCCAGCGTCGCGGTTTTGAAGTATTGGCACCCGAATAATCGAAAGCTTCACGAAATAATAAGATTTCAAGTGCTCACCTAAATCAAGCAAACAATTTGAAGCTCACAAGGCCGAAAAATCTATGCAAAAATGAAAGTGAATCAAGCCTTAATCTTTGAAGCTTTAAAGATCCAAAATTCGCCTTAGCGTGAGGATATACGTCTTTGGCTAATAAAACGACCGATGAGGTGGATAATAAAAGGCAAGGCAAGACCGAAGGCATAATAAAAGCTTCACGGCGAAGTTGAATAAAAGATGGAGGTAAACCTATGATAATAAGGCCCTTCCGTTAAGGGGCGTATAAAAGTCTGGGTAATAAGTCTCATGTTCAAAACCGTTATAAAACCGTGTTTATCGATCCTTCTTGTTTACTTAATTTTTTGACATCGTTGTCTATTAGGAGGGGTTATTGATTTGATGGTCTTGGTTACACCGTTAGGACTCTATTTTTAGACCTAAATCTCTATTATCGCATAAGTCAAACAATGTATCCTCGTGAAACATTCAAGACAAAATAAAATATATGAGACACAACTTAGGAAAATGGGAGGATAAGTACGTGATTAGGACAAATGAGTAGTGTTAGCATTACTAACTTATAATGACAATGATCTCGTTGCACGCTTGGCATGGAATTGGGGTGAAAATCGAGGACGATGAAATTATTTCTAACGAAGCATTCACGTGTTCTTATTCTATGAACCTAAACGTCCCATTTTGTGATGAAAATCATACATTATGTCTAAAACGCAACTAGTAGTAATAGTAGTAGTGTAGCTAGTTTATCATTCAATAAATGTGAATAAAAATGAATTTTGGAGGTGCTACGATACTTTATTCTAGCATTGCGTGAGGGCACGGTAATGGTTTAGTATGGGGGAGTGATGAGACTGCTTTTATACATAGTCTCATCGTCCAAAAAGGGCTTTAAATGCATAAAATATCATGAAATTGGCCAAATATATGCTTGTGTTTGTTTCTTGTGTATTTTAGGTACGGATATTGAGAAAATGACAAAAGATCACAAGAATCATGCAAAAATGAACACGGGAAACGAAGCCGCACACTGAACCAAGCCCTAATGAAGAATTTTCCAAGACTAACCCTTGAAGATTTGAAAATTTATGAAGAAGGGTCCTCAATATTGAAGAATTGACACTTTATACCCTTGTGTCTTCATAATTACAAGATTGGTCCCTAAAGTTTGTCAATATTACAAAAAGGGCCCTCTACTTTGAAGAATTGGCAATTTAGACCCTCAACAAAACTAAAATGTCAATATTAATCCTCCTCAAAGTCAAACATACCATGAAAGACTTCAATTTACAAGAAATTACAAGTTTGGTCCTTTAAAAATGTCAAAATTACCAAAAGGACCCTTGACTTTGAAGAAATGGCAAAAATGGCCGCTCATTAATCATGACTTGGAAATTTCAGTCCTCCAAGAAGTCAAACAAACAAGTCAAGACCATTATCAATGAAGAAAATGCCAAATCAGTCCTTCAAGAATCAAAAATTGGCAAGAAATACACCTGAAAATACTTTGGAAATGTATTTGGGGCAAAAGTGTGAAAAATGGAACTTCGCTAACAAAGGAAATCGTATTTTGGGCTGTTTATTTACAAAGTGGAAAGAGTTTGAGAGATAAGGGGTTATAAGGGGCAGACACAATACTTACCTTAACCAGTAGTGGGGTGACACGTGCCCCACTACCTCCTCTCCACCAATCAGCTTCCACCCTCCCTCCACATCACCCTCCACTCACAACCGTCTTAACAAACCTTAATTAATTATTTAATTAAGGCGCTAAACACCAAGTTTAAACAAAAATAAAGATCAAACGTTTGTTCTTGGTGTTCATAAGCAGATTTAGGTATTTGCTTAATACTTGATATTATCCCTTAATTCACTCCAGATTTATGATTAAGGTGAAGCTAAACACAACCCCACCCTTAAACCCTTGGCCACGTCACTCAACCAGCTCACATGATAAACCCTTCTACACCACCTTTGGGGAAAATGCCAAAATGGCCAATAAATCCAACGCCCAAGATTTGGCTTCAATCCTAAGCTTTCTTCTAAGCCTTTGATCACATTTGCAGCCATGGCACCTCACACAAACAGCCAAATCTCTTCACATGATGCCAAGATATTCAAACAAGACAAGAGGCATTTTGGGACTTCTACAGCAATTAGGGTTACGTTATTTAGCTTCCTTACCATTGTAAGCCTATAAAAGGCATGGGACTCAGTCCATTAGTTTTTGCTCTTGAATTTTCCATTGTTCACAAATCTGTAAATTATATATTCAGTTAATGAAATGTGTTTAAATTTGGTGAAGAAAAATCAAGTGCCAACCTTATTATCTGTTTATTGTTGTTTGATGTTAATTGTTCTTGAATCCTAAAACTTGTTTTCAAAGGAGTGTGCAAAAGTTTGCACATTTTCCATTAATCTTGATATTTTGCTAAGTCTTGTTCAAACCTTGGAATTCTTGGGCTATAAAGCTGATCATAGCATCCTGATATTGTGTTATCAAGGTGTGGTGAAGGTTATAACTTGGGGATAATTAAGTGTGGGGAACTATGGTTGCATTAATCAAGAATTTTCCACTTTTATAATTTTGATATTTTGCTTCTAACTTTGTTGAATCTTAGCAGGCTTTATTATGGAAGCTTGTGCTTGTTCTTGCTAGCACATAAGCTCAAAATTCGTAGGTGTTGATGTACATCCATGAGGTTTGCACCATTCTACCTCAAATTTGTTAAAAATTTGGATTTTTGGTGAATTTGTGTGTTGCTTGTGTTCTTGCTGATTTTGTGGTCTAATCTTGTTCAAGACTACATATTATATTTGTTAATGTGTTTGATTGGGCTTGGGTGGTCTTGAAATACACTTATACTTGTTTAAATTGGATTTGAAAAAGATAAGGGGTGTTTGGGATTATCTGTTATAGATCATAAGTTGTTATTGTGTTATTAGAAGTTATTGTTTATGCTTGTTATCTGTTATTGGCTTGGTTGAGTACTAGTTTCTGCAAGTTATTGGGTTTAAAACCTTGAATCAAACATTGTGCTATATCTCATTGGTTTTGACTGACTTTGACCTAAGATTTTGGTAATACTTAGAGTATATGCATGTTTAGGGATAAAAGCTGTTAAATCAAAGTTTTCATAACATATCTTAGAGATCTGAGTGTTTGAATTTGGCTTGTTGGTCAAGTACATCAACAAAGTAAAAATCTGCTTGTGTTAGTGTTCATGAGTAACCTATTTGTGCTTGAATCTTGATTTAGGCCTTGTATCATTGCATGAAACCTGTTTAAACTTGTTCATTTAAGTTTATTATAGCTTGTGTATGCTTTTGGTGCAATTTGGTTGGCTGAAATTTGCTAAAACAGCTTATAAGTGCTTAACTGCTTATTTGTTCATGTCTAGGCTATATCTGGTGCTTAATTGAATTAACTGTAAAAATTGGCTGATTGTGATTGTGATTTCTTTGTTGTTATTGACTCCTTATGATCCACTAATCATTTAGGTGCCTTTATGTAACTTGAATCCATAAAAAAGTCACTAAAGACAAATAGTCAAACAAGTCAAGCAGTGGAAAAAGTTTCCACTGCTCAGACACCAAAACTAGCACTTGCTAGTGTAATTTTTCAGTTAGCTTATTTATAAGCCATATTGGCTTATCCAGACCTGCAACAACTTATTTTTTGTGATCAATCTTCCTCATTTGACCCATTTGTTTGAACTGGAGCTTATTAGACTTTGACTTTGACCTTTTGCTAGAAAACTAATAAAGTTGACTTTTAAAGAAGTGCTTATTTGCTTATTTCAGCTTATTGAGTGAACTTATTTGAAAACTTTTTGTTGATTAAGCTTAGTTAAGTCATTTAAAAGCTTTAGAAACTTGAATCAGCTCTTTGGGTGGCCTAGAACTCGAAAACGACTATTTTGTCGTTTTGTGAAGATAGCTTATTGCTTTTTCAAGCTTATTCCTTGTGCTTATTTCAAAATTCTTTTTACAGAACTCTTAGGTAACTCAAAAGAAGCTTGTGTGTCTAATTTGAGCTTATGGCATTAGCTTATAGCTTAATGGGCCAAAAAGCCCATTAAGAATAAGCTGTTTTGAAATAAGTTAGCTTAAACTCATTTTTAGCTTTTGTGCTTTCAGAGTTTTGTGTTTAAAATCTAATTTTGAGTCAGATAGGAGCTTTTGGGCCATTTTTATAAACATTTTTCTTATTGGGCTTATTTTGGCCCAATAAGGGTCTGTTTTGGACTTTGGCCCATTTGAAGGCGCATTAGGGGTATTTAGGTAATTTCAACTTCATTTCTGTGTTTATTAGGTTAAATTAAACTAGTTTGCAACTTTTTAGAATTTTTTATAAATTTTGGATTTTTAATATTGTTTTATTATTATTTTATTATTAAAAATTAAAATTTAGATTTTTCAAGTTTTTAAATTTTTCTTAGGTTAAATACATTAAGTTAGGAATTCAACAATTTTTAGAATATTTTTATTGTCTTTAGATTAATATTTATAATTATTTTAAGTTTTAATAGTTTTTAATTGTTTTTAAATAGTTTTTATTAGTTTTAAAATTTTCAAAAATATTTTTAAATTAAGTTAGGTCAATTTAGAGGTTTACAATTGAAAAAATCTCATTTTGGGCTTTTTGTTAATTGAATTGATTTTTTGGGCTTTAATTAACATTAAAAAATTATTATTTAATTAAATAAAAGGTTTGAGTGATTTTTGATTTTTTGTAAACTCTAATTACATTATTTAGGATTTATTTAAATTTTCTAGGAATTTTAGGGTAAATTTTTAATTTGGGTACTTTTTACGGTTTTACGTGTACGACTTTTCGTCTTAGTTTAAATCGTCATCGTAACCGTCTTTCTCTTCTTACCTCATTTCTATTTTCATCTCTACTCATAAATATAATCACATAATTAATCATCTCTTAACACACACACCAAGCCTCCTTGAGAACGATCCCCACTTTAGGCCATAACTTGTGGTTTTCCTAAATCACTTGTTAATACTTGCCCTAATTACCCTTTTGTTTTTCCTAAAGCAAAGGTGTGTAAAAACTACAAATATCAACCATCTTGACTTAAGCTTGCCCGCAAAGAGTTTCAACCTTGAATTAAAGAGGAGAACCGGCTCTCCAACTTTGAACTCACGGTTCTTGATCTTAGCATCATGCAATTGCTTAGTCTTTTCCTTATAAAGCAATGAGTTCTCATAAGCATTGGCTCTCAATTCATCCATTTCATTAAGTTGGTCCTTTCTATGTGAGCTGGCTTGATTTTAAATCAAATTTAGCCCACTTGAGAGCCCAAGAAGCCTTATGCTCTAACTCAAATGGGAGGTGGCATGCTTTTCCATAGACAAGCCTATATGGAGTACAACCAATTGGTGTCTTAAAAGCCGTCCGAAAAGCCCACAAAGCATCATCAAGCTTATCCGACCAAGAAGCTCGATGCTCTCCCACCATCCTTTCCAAAATTCTCTTTAAACCACGATTTATGACCTCGGTTTGACCATTTGTTTGAGGGTGATACGCGGTAGAAAGTCTATGATTAACACCATACTTCTTCATAACTCTTGTGAATTGATCATTACAAAAGTGAGTACCACCATCACTTATGATGGCCCGAGGTACACCAAACCTAGCAAATAATTGCTTCAAAAACTTCACTACAACTCGAGCATCATTGGTAGGTAAGGCTTTGGCCTCAACCCACTTTGACACATAATCCACCGCTACGAGTATGTACTTATTTCCCTTAGAAGATGGAAAAGGTCCCATAAAATCTATTCCCCACACATCAAAAATCTCACATTCTTGTATGAAGTTTTGTGGCATCTCATCTCGTTGAGTAATTTTTCCTTGTCTTTGACATACATCACAAAATTTCACCATCTCTTGGGCATACTTGTATATGGAAGGCCAATAGTAACCTGAGTCAAAGACTTTATTGGCGGTATAGTTGGGCCCAAAATGTCTACCCGTAGGTCCCTTATGACAAGCTTCTAAAATCTTAAATGCCTCGGGCCCATCTACACACCGTATAATGATTTGGTCCGCACATTACCTAAGGAGGTGAGGGTCATCCCAAAAGTAGTATTTCACTTCCTTAAGAAATTTCTTCTTTTGTTGTGAAGTGAGACCCTCTATTAGAACATCCCCCACAAGATAGTTTGAAATATCCGCAAACCAAGGGGTGGCATCCTCTTGAGAAGAGATGGACATGAGCTCCTCTAATGGATTGATTTCCTTATGAGGGAAATCTCCTTGAAAAGGATGCTCAAGTCTACTCAACTGATCCGCCGCTAAATTCTCGGCTCTTTTCTTATCACGAATCTCTATCTTAAACTCTTGTAGCAATAAAACCCATCTCAAAAGTCTAGGCTTAGCATCTTGCTTTGTTATGAGGTACTTGAAAGCTGAATGATCTGTCTACACTATGGTTTTGGATAGCACACGATAGGGTCTAAATTTCTCAAAGGCATAGACTATAGCAAGCAACTCTTTCTCCGTGGTGGTATAATGAAGTTGTGCACCCGTCATGGTTTTACTAGCATAGTGTATAGGTTGAAAATGTTTATTCACTCTTTGTCCTAACACGGCCCCCACGGCATAATCACTAGCGTCACACATAAGCTCAAAAGGCAATTCCCAATTTGGATAAACCAAAACGGGAGCCTTAGTCAAATTTTGCTTAAGTATCTCAAAAGAGTCTAAACACCCTTGGTTGAAAATGAAAGGAGTCTCTTTTTCCAAGAGGTGGGTCATTGGTCTTACTATCTTAGAGAAATCTTGTATGAAACGTCTATAGAACCCCGCATGACCCAAAAAAAATTCTAACTCCTTTCACCGTGGTAGGTCGGGGGAAGCTTAGCAATCACATCTATCTTAGCACGATCCACTTCTAAACCTTTGTTGGATATCTTATATCCCAATACTATCCCCTCTTTGACCATGAAATTGCACTTCTCCCAATTAAAAACAAGACGTGTTTCTTCACACCTCTTTAGCATACGTTCTAAATGGGAGAGACAAGAAGTGAATGAATCTCCAAAAACCGAGAAATCATCCATGAAAACTTCCATATTTTGCTCAATCATGTCATGGAAAATTGCCATCATGCACCTTTGAAATGTCCCCGGCGCATTACACAAGCCAAAAGGCATTCTCTTGTAAGCAAATGTACCGTAGGGACAAGTGAATGTGGTCTTTTCTTGATCCTTAGGGTCAATGGATATTTGAAAATAACCCGAGAATCCATCTAGAAAACAATAGTACTCATTTCCCGCTAAGCGTTCAAGCATTTGGTCCATAAAAGGGAATGGGAAATGATATTTCCTAGTAGCATCATTGAGCTTCCTATAATCAATACAAACTCTCCAACCCATAACAAGTCTAGTAGGAATAAGCTCATTGTTCTCATTGGGCACTACGGTGATTCCACCCTTCTTAGGAACACAATGTACCGGGCTAACCCATGGAGAGTTGGAAATGGGGTAAATCATGCCTGCATCAAGGAGTTTGATAACTTCCTTCTTAATGACCTTATGGATTTTAGGGTTAACCCTTCATTGGATTTGAATAGCGGGTTTGTAATCATCCTCCATAAGGATTTTGTGTGTACAAAAATTTGGATCAATTCCCCTTATGTCGGATATTTTCCATGCTATGGCTTGCTTATGTTTCTTAAGGACTTCTATGAGTTTTTCTTTCTGATCCTCTTTCAAATCTTTAGCAATGATCACGGGTAATTGGTATTTCCCCTCTAAGAAAGCATACTCTAGATGGGATGGAAGGTCCTTAAATTCAAGAGTAGGTGGACTCTCTATGGAAGGTTTCACTATGGATGGATCATCATTGGTAACTTCTTGTGGGATAGGTGAAGGAATAGGATCCTCATTGAGCAACTTTTGGATAGTGAGAATATCTTCTTCCCAATTAATGGGAGAATCATCATTACCAAGGAAATTGGACTCAAATTCTTCCAAGAGGAAATCACTCTCTCCAAAAGGTGTTAAGGAGGGAGCAATTAAGGTAACGGTCTCTACATGAGGCATGTCTTCACTATTACTCTTACAAGCATCATGGAAATGCTCATCACACACCTCATCAAGTACATCCACTATGTTAATTGTTTCACAAGCTTGAGACTTCTTAGTCACTTTTCCTAGCTTAAACACCACTTTCTCATCCTCAACTCTCATAATTAGTTCTCCCTCCGCCACGTCTATGAGAGTACGACCCATCCTCAAAAATGGTCTACCAACAATTAGAGGAACTCTCGGGTCCATGTCATAATCAACCACTACAAAGTCGGCCAGAAAGGTAAACTTATCCACACCTACAAACACATCCTCCGCAACACCTACCGGGTAAGCTATGGTACGATTGGCTAACTCAAGGGTCATCCTAGTTGGAGTGAGCTCGGGAAGAGAGAGTTTTTGCCAAACTGATAAAGGCATGAGATTTATGCTTGCCCCTAGATCCGCCAATGCCATGCAATTTTCCACCCCAGGAAAATTACAAGGGATCAAAAGCTCCCCGGATCTCCAAGTTATGTAGGTAAGGTTTTGAGCAACACGGCGGAGCAATTCTCATTAAGGGATGTGTTAGGTAAATCCACCAATTTTTCCTTGTTGGAGAGGAGATCTTTGAACATCTTAGAAAATTTTGGCATATAAGCAAGAGCTTCCGCAAAGGAGATGTTTATGTTAAGTTGCTTGAACATCCTCAAAAAGTTTGAGACTAGTATATCATCCTTGTTTTTCAATTTGTCCTTTCTCAATCTTGAAGGGTAAGGAAGGTTTGGTGTAGGTGTAGGTAGAGTAGGCGTTGTAGTGGAAGATTTGTCTTTGTTAGCTTCTTCATTGGGAGTTGTGGAAGGTAAAGGAGAAGTGAGTATAGGTTGAGAAGGTGTAGGTGGTGAAGTATTAGATCTTGGAGGTGGTGAAGAAGATGTAGAAGGTTTATCACAATTTGGAATCATAGTAGGCTTAACAATAGAAGGTGTAGGACGTGAAGGATCATTAGTTATTTTTCCACTTCTTGTTGTAATAGCATTGACATTGGCCCTCGGGTTTGTTTTTGTGTTAGAAGGTAAAGCCCCTTGTGGTCTTTGATTAAATGCCATCAAAAGCCTCTTAGTTTGCTCCTCCATTGAAATTCTCATTTGCTCTTGCATTCTTTTTTCACTTTCATGAATTCTCCTTTCAACATACTCATGATTATCATGTGGCCCATATCCTTGATTTTGAACTTGAGGGTATCCTTGATTTGGGAAGGGTGGTGGTGGTGGGTTAAATCCTTGATTGGGTGGATGAAAGTTATTTCCTTGATTTTGAAAGTTGTTGGGTGCTCTTTAGTTGTTCCCTTGGTATTGTGGCCTTGTCCCTTGGTTCCTTTGTAACAATTGAGGTGGATTGGGTTGAGTAAGGGTGGGTGGATGGGGTGGAAATCAGGGTGGAGCAAGGTAATTTTGTGATTTGTAAGAGAGATTGTTTTGATTGATGTTTGGTTTGAAATGCTCTCTATGTTCTTCTTGGTAGTCATAACATTCACTTTGATAACCTTGCACCTTATCACATTGTTGGAAAGAAGGTGGACCTCCACAAGTCTCACATGAAAGAGCAATAACATTCACATCATTGGTGGAATTCTTATTCAAGGAGAGTTCACAAAATTTCATGAGTGTGTTGGTCATAGTATCAAGCTTTTGAGAGATCATCTTTTCCATTTGAGGAGTAACACTCTCTTGCACCACATGGACTCTCTCATCAAATTGTGTGTTGGTTTGCACCATTGATTTGGTCCCAATAATATCCCAAGCTTCTTGAATAGATTAAGAAAGATTATTTCCACCCGCGGAAGCATTGAGTGAATCTTGGTGATGAGGTCTTAATCCATTATAGAAAGTATTGATTTGGTGAACTTCATCGAATCCATGATTTGGGCATTTTCTCAATAACTCCTTGAACTCCTCCCAAGCATCACTAAAGGTTTGACTAGGTTTTTGTTGAAATCCTATAATAAAGTTTCTCAAAGCCGTGGTCTTAGAGTGGGGAAAGAACTTATTCAAAAACTTCTTAGTGAAACCATCCTAAGTAGTAATGCTCTCGGGTGGTTGTGTATCTAGCCAATACTTGGGATTGCCCTCTAGTGAAAATTGTATCAATATCAACTTAATGGCATCATGGGGAACTCCATTGTACTTAATGGTGTTGCAAAGAGCAAGAAACTTCATAAGGTGATCATGTGGATTATCAATTTTATTCCCAAAAGATGGTGTGTTTGAAACCAATTTAATCATAGATGTCTTTAGCTCAAAGGTGTTTGCGGGAATATCGGGTATCTTAATAGCATCAGCATATCCTTGCACATTGGATTGCAAGTGCTCCATCAAAGGTCGAGTGTCAACGCCGGCCATGGCTTCTTGTTGTGTGTGGATCAAAGCACGATTCTTGGGATCGGCTTGATGGACGGTGGTGTTTTTACTCTTTCTCTTTTTCTTCCTTTTTGGAGGAAGGGGTTGTACACCAAATGGTATTTGTGCACGCCCGCGAGTGAGCATGCAACTCAAATCAAGGAGTGAGAGAGAAGCTCTCGTTTGAATTTGAAGAAGAAGGGATTATCCTCTTCGAGATTCAATATGAAATATCCACAAGAAAGTATAATATACGTAAGTACTACTTAGGTGCAAGACCCCCAATCAAGCCTTTCTTCTTAGAATACGCACTAGTGAACGGGGGGTTAGGTGACGCGAAGCACTTAAGTACCTATTAACCCTTAGATGGCATTTTATAGCACATCGCCTCTTTATTCACTTTGTAGTTTGTATTCTTTGAATTCTTGCCTATTGGAAGTATTTATCTATTCTTTCTTAATTAAATTTGATCGATACACGTGTCAAGGACCGGAACGCTCCCTAACACGGTGTACTACAAAAGCAATACTTATGGAGATATGTGTATTGGTTGTTCGTATACGTATACGTATCTACATATAATAATATAGAGAAAATATTTTTGTATTTATTGGGTTTTTTAAAGAAAATACTATATGTACGTAAAAACCGAGGAAATCCAATAATATATATTTTTGGTTGCAATCTCTTAGGAAAAAGATTGCTTTTTGAATTTTTTAATTTTTTTGGTCAATTCTTTAGGAAAAGAATTGTTTTTTTTTTAGTTTTTATATTTTTATATTTTTGATTTTTTTTATGTTTTTGATTTATGATACGTAAAAATAACGTTCACGGGGTTAACGGATCCCAAAAGCCAATGAAAACCGTCAATCAATATTCTCTCGTAAAGTCAAAGAACCGGCAGCGGCGCCATTTGAAATTGAGTATATTGAAGTTCGTTTTCTCTCGATTCTTGACAAATTGAAAGTCCTAAAAAATCTCAAGTCTTTGATTGTTCTTGGTTAATAGGGTATTTGGATATTCTATGTCTATTTCAATCAACAAGTAAAATGGTGAAAAATATTAAGCTAAGTATCCGTAAAACGCTTTGCAATTACCAATTATTATTTTCAAAAGTCCAAAATGTAAATGCATGAAAGTAAAGTGCTTGAAATGTAAACTAATTGAAAGTACAAGGCTTGAAATGTAAAGTTCAGAAACTATAAGGACCTAAAATGTAAAATTCAAACAAACTTGTAACAACTCTTAACAAACTAAACAAACTTCCTAACTATTTTTAGCAAAAACTGAAAGTTTAAGGGCTGACTTAATAAAAACCCTAATTACTTGCAAGTTTAACACTTAATGCAAACAGTTACAATCCACAAGGACTAAAATGCAATTAATTGAAACTAATTAACAAAAACGGGCACACAACTATGAATAAGCTTGTATGAGCTTATTACTGAACCAATTAAGATCTAACTTGTTTTAAAAGTCTTAAAATGAAAAATTAACTAGGTATGCAAAAGGAAACTGCTTAAAAGCTGGTAAAACTCAATCTAGCTTATTCAAATAAGCAAAGAATAAGCAAACTGAAAATCCAGACATGCACAATCAGATTTTAATGATCAATCTGGTAAAACAGCTCAATAGGAGTATGGAATGTCTTTCCAATCTGAAAATGATCCACTAGATAAGCTAGAAAATGATTTTAAGCTGAAAAGAGCTTATTTGACCAACTTTGACCAAAAAATCTCAAAAAGCTGAAAACTTCAAAATCCACTCATGACATGTTTTTAACAAGATTTGTGAAAGAAAACTAGAACATTTATGAAGTAGAAATGGAGATCTAAGAAAACAGTCCACTTTCCATTATAGAAACTTGCATTTGGTATAGAGCTTATTGAAAAGCTTATTTCTAGCTGAAATCTAAAAACTGTAGAATTTCCTTTAACAGACTTAAACTTTGGATGTTTAACTATAAATAGAAACTGGTTTCAAACAAAATTGTTAAGAAATGAATAAATGGCAATGATTTAAATCTAGCTAGTTTCCTGAATGAACATGTTAACAAAACTTGACCCAAACCTTTTTGAGACCATTTCCCTTTTTACCACTATTTTGACTTCAAAACTAAACACAATTGTTACCACTGGTTCACTGAGTGTAACTGAGCAAGTATAACAGGTTTCTAACAAGTTCTGATCACAAAAGTTCACAAATCCAAACACTACTTAATAAGATTGCTGAGAACTTTTTCAAAGCAATTTTCAGTAAGAGAATGATCCAAGCTATGACTGATATCTGAACTTGTTTAATGAGTAAAATGAAAGTAAAACTGGCTGAATTCAGACTTGTTCACAAGCTTGATCACAAAATTCACTCAAAAGTTAATTACTGATGAAAATGAAGCTAAAATCAGGTAAATGCAGATTAAGGCTACAAGACTACTCAAAAACTATCAATACAACAAGATTACACTAAAACAAAGCTAAACACATGATCATAGCAGCCAATAGTGTTTACTCTAGGAATTTAGCATGCAAAGTTTAATTGAGTGGAACCTAAACACAGAATCCTAAAACCTTTTAGCTTGAAGCCTCTATTGATGGAGTAGTATGGCGCTGAGCCAACTAGAATCTATTAGAACACCACCAATACACCACCATTAACCCCATTAATCACCTCCATATGCTATTTCTGTTAAAATTAAACCAAACAGCTACAAACTGCTACAATGGGAACTAGTATGAACTACTAAAGTTGAAATGATCATAACAAGCTTCCAAAACGTCCCAAGAACACTTCGTTGATCAATTATGATCAATGACATCACAATATCACAACAATAATGCAGGATTTGAGTAGGTAAATGAAGATGAGAATAGGAAACTGAATATTTTTGTGCTTTTATTGATTAAGGAGGGAAAAGTAGTTACAACTGCTTAACTAACTATCTAACAAACTCTTAAGTGTGTGTCAAACACTTAAGAGTTGTTATCTAACTGAATGAAGGAACAAATTTGAGAGGAAAAACTATAAGTGTGTGTTTTTTCACACTTAGCTACACACTGAAAATGAAAGTACAAGCTACTATTTATAGAGGTTGATGATGAGTTGTTGGGGTAGTCTGACGTGTCTCAACCAATAAGGAGGTGCCAGGTATCACAAGCTGGTAAATTGTAGATTTAACTCCAATAACACAAAAGGGGTTTTCTTCTCCTTCCAATTTCAATTTAATTGACTTATGCAGTTGGATTTGTCTCTTCTTTTTGAGTAAGTTTCATGTAGAAAGTTCTTTCTGAAATGCATTGTAGCTCGAAATCAATCCTGGGCTTGTTCTTGTTGAAGATGCCACGTGTTATGATTTTATTGGATGTTGGTCCCTCACACGGATCGTTATCCGTTTTGGATAAAAGATATTATTGCATGTTGATTTCTGATTGGCTGGAGAAAAGTAAGTGCGCTACACTATTCATAGATCTAGTTTATTAAATGAAGGGTGAGTTGGAAGTCCATTTGGCAATCCATACTTCTTGTTTCTTGAATTTTGATTGGTTAAAAGGAGTGTGACACGGATTGAAGCCAAACTTTGTGTAAAATTAACACTTTTAGCCCTTGAACTTCAACAGCTTCTTAATTTGAGCTCCTTTC
The DNA here is from genome assembly GCA_025667525.1 of Glebionis coronaria. Lineage (NCBI taxonomy): Eukaryota > Viridiplantae > Streptophyta > Magnoliopsida > Asterales > Asteraceae > Glebionis > Glebionis coronaria. Next base: position 255,203,738 of record CM046875.1, on the reverse strand, counting down.
TTCATTTTAATGGCAATTTCAGTCTTTTGACTTGTATTCTTGCTTATTTGACTCCCTTGACTTGGTTGACTTGAAGTTTGACCAAGTTTGATTTTAATCTTGACTTTTCCAAAGTTTGCATTTAAGTCCCTCAACTTTTGAATGTTGTCAAGATAGGTCCTTCATCTTCAAATGACTTGTCATCTTTGATCCTTCTCTTGTCTTTTCATCATAAATGAGCTTGATTTTCTCTTGTTTGCTTGAAATTGTATCCTTGTCACCTATTTAAGCACAAACACAAAACATACCACATAATACTGCTTTTTAGCACAAAAGTTAGGTATTTTCTATGTGTTTTAGGGTGATTTGTTGATTAATTGATATGAGATTTTGCGCATATCATCACTGCTGGCTCAAAATCACCCACCGGCCTAAGACGGTTCCCCCTGCGTGCACAGTCTTCCCAACAAGACCCATGGGGCTCTCGGTTCCCACTGTTTTAACCAAACAGCCCACGATTGGGGTGTTTGGTGTTGCGGCTGACAAAGGCTAACAACCACCGCCCCTTGTAAGGGTGCGGATGGCCGAGACACACACCAGCGAGAGTCCTTTGACTCTTGATTTGTGTGACAACCGAACCAAAACCAAATCTAAATCCCGATCCCTTCCATGTTTTAACCTTTTAATTAACATGTTTAATTACTTGATTTTAATGATTCATGAACAAAGAAAATAAAATAAAATAGATTAAGGATTTAGATATATCGAATACGTGTATAGATGAAGGTTTAGGAACACGAACATATACCCGTAATTCAATTAAAGACCAACATCCAATTTCCTCCTTGTGTTCCTGTGGTGCCGCAGCCAAGAGAGAGAGAGAAGGGAGCTTTAGGGTTTTGTTATTTTTCCTGTAAAGTGATTTATGAAAATCCCTGGAGATTATTTGTTTATTAGTTAATATTGGTTAAAGGGTCGGGCCAATGTCTTCCCTTGTTTCTTTTTGGACCGCCGGCCAAACACCCCTATTATATGGTTTTTGTTTTCTCGAGTTTAACTAAAAATGTCGTGTGTGTTCGTGTTTTAATCTCGTGTTTTATTTTTGGTTGTGTTTTAAGTATTATACGCAAATACTTATCGTAATAAATACATAGCATACGTAATACTTTTCGTAATTAATTAATATACTTAATACGTACATTAAATGTTCATGATACGTGTCGTATATTAATTAGTTGTAGAATTTTAATTTATACGTGTTTTCATGCATTTAATGTTGTTAGGTATTTTATGCGGGTTTTGCAACTTTTTCCCTCTAAAAGAATAATTCGTCCTCGAATTAGAGATACGATAAGCTAAAAAATGACATATCCAAATCATAGCTGAAAGTGAGGGTAAGAAGTCCAGATAGACTCCTCTGTCTCCCAAGTGGCTTCCCGCTCAGAATGGTCTCTCTAGAGGATCTTAACGAATGGAATTGTCTTTCTCCTCAAAACCCGATCTTGACGATCGAGAACTGCCTCGGGTTTCTCAACACAGGATAGATCCTCACGAATCTGATCGAGTGGATATGAAATCGTGTACAACGGATGATAATTGTAGCCTCTGAGTAAGGACACAAGGAACACATTGTGAATATGAGATAGCTGAGGAGGTAACGCCAGATGATACGATACCTCACCGACACGTTCGAGGATCTCAAACGGCCCGATCAATGAGAACTGAGCGTGCCCTTAAGACCAAAACACTTGACTCCACGTGTCGTATATTAATCAATTGTAAAGTTTAAATTTATACGTGTTTTCATACATTTAATGTTCTTAGGTATTTTATGCGGGTTTTACAACACAAATAGCCAAAACCAATAAACATACCATGTTTAGATAAAACAAATTTATTATATTCAATCACTTGTTTATAACCACAATTATTCAAAACACTACTAGAAACCAAGTTCTACCTAATATTAGGAACATGTAAAACATTAAACAAAGAAAAAATCTTTCCAGAACTAAACTTAAGATCTACACAACCACGTCCATGCACTAAGGTTGTTGACTCATTCCATGTGAAGAATAGATCCATCATTCATTGACTCATAAGTTTTGAACCAACATCTATCTTTACACACATGAACAGTTGCTCCAGAGTCAACCCACCAAGTAACATCATCATCCTGCACCAAAATAAACTTCAGATACATATCTAACATAATAAATCTGGAGAGATTCATTAAACATATTCTGACCTTTCAGTGTGTTGTTAGAAGCAATCACTGAAGCATTTGTGCCTGATCCACTAGCTTTGTTGCTAGTACCAATACATTTGCAATCCCTTTTCAAGTGTCATGGTTTCCCACACTTCCAACAAGCCATTGATGACTTTTTATTAGGATTAGCTTTGGTGTTATCTTGATGCTTACGTTTGCCCTTGTTTTCATTGTACCTAGAGGAGTTATTATGCTCCACCATATTGACAACTGATGAACCAGCAACATTGTTTCTCTTTGGCTTGCCATTATCATGCACCCTGAGGGATTCCTCATTGTGCAAATGACTGCCCAACTCAACAAGAGTTAACTCCTCCTTCTTATGTTTTAATGTGTGCTTGAAATCTTTACAAGAAGGAGGTAGTTTATCAATAACACACGAGACCTGAATGGTCTCATCCATGTTCATTTTGTGTTGTGTAAATCTACCAAGTATTCTAAGAAGTTCATTGTATTGTTCCATGACTGGTCTTGAATCAGTCATTTTGTAATTTGTGAAATCACTCACAAGGAACTTCGTACTTGATGCATCCTCAGTCATATATTTGGCTTCCAAGGAATCCCATAGTTCTTTAGCAGATTCAAAATTTTGGTAAATATCAAACAAGAAATCAGACATACCATTGAGAATTATGCCGCGACACACATAGTCATCATTCTCTCATTTGTTCCTTTTGCGTATCTCCTCTAAGATAGCATCATCACCACCATCAGGAATGGGAGTGGTCAGCACACGTATGCCACACTCATGGTAGAAAGAAGAAAGTGCATCTTCTTTTACCATCTCCTAAAATCAACCCCTTCAAACTTGTCCAATTTGTAGAAGTTATCCACCATATGCTTCATTGCTGATGCCATTGATTATCACAAAATAATCTTCTTTGATTGTTGGGGTTTAATTCGTTCCAATTGTGTAAAGACAATCAATAGCCTAACTACGTACGAATGAATAGGTTACCGGATATCACTTGAAGTCGTGTAATCACTTTCCAAAGAAGATTATTCGACCCTATGTCTGGGTTAACATGAATACCTCCTTGGGATAAAACCAAGTGTTTGTTCTTGTTTTAGGCACAAATCAAGAACCCTATGCGAATAAGTGTTTATGTTTTCTGTATCTTTCATCATGCAAGTATGATCACTATTTATAGTGATCCCATTCTTAAGAATGTAACTCATAGTCAAAGGAATAATGAATATTAATCGGCCGATTAATCTCATTATTTCCCACATGATTACATAGTGGTTACATGACCAGAATAATGGTCACTAAGTCAATCTTTAACCCTTATGAAACGGTCAAAGAGGTTACAAAGATAACCCATCCACCGATAACCTAGCCGCTGATAGGCATAACCTAGCCACTGACAAAGCAACACCTAACCGTTGACAAGGCAATCTATCCGCTGACACAGACAAATCTATTCGCTGACACAGGCAAATCTAGCTCTAACAGGGATCATCAGCAAACCACTATATTGAGTCCAGGGAGGTCAGAGACTTAATGGGTGTACACTTCGTACCTCTAACCCATTTTTAAGTTTGATGATATCCCCCAATTATACTAAATTTCCAACAATCATATCATCACAATGAGAATTAAATCATTTGTTTATAGGGAGCTAATTTTGTATAATTTTGATGATTTTTTAAAACTTTGTTTAGTGTTTAAATTAACGTTTTCAGAAATCACATGTAATTTGTAAAATCTGAGTTGTTTTGTTATGTGAGTATTCGCATGTAATTAATAAAAATCATATGTAATTTGTAAAATGAGTCGTGATTTAAATAAACAAATCACATGTAGTATTACATGAGGTTAATTTATGCCAAAATAGAAACTCGAAAAAAATAATTGTCGTAGGTGTACATCAAAATGCATATCTACTGAAAAATAAAAAGGTTATTGTTATGATCAGATATTTTTCTACATTTTAACGACTTACTGTTTACAAAAGACATTCTATTTTTTATAAAAGATTAAACAGTTGTTTTTTTGTTTCATGGAAATCACTATAACTTTTTAGTTAAATTTTAGAATTCGTGATCTAAGTTGATATGACATGTTTAATAATTAAAACGAAATAAAGAAAAGAAAGAGAGGAATTATTATCACGTAAAATAAATCACTTATCTTGTTTGTCTGTTATTTTCGTTTTTATTTTTGATTTGATTTGTATTAATTGGTATAAAAATGTTTCGATTTTAAAATTTCAACAAAAAAAACTTTCATCTGTTACTCTTCATTGGCTATTATTCATCCAAAGAGGTTATTATTCATACTGACACACCAAATTTCAATATTCACCACCAGAAGTTTATGTTCATAAGAAGAATGGAAGTAAAGAGTTTAGAATAAGGGTTAATTAAGGTCTTAGAGATGATGAAATGGTTGCAATCTACGTTCTTGTTGCATCATTCTAAATTGAAGGAATATTTAAGACAGACGCGTCAAGATTGCTCATTGTGATTTGAGAAGTCTTAAGGATCGATAAAATCAACGAAAGAAGAGATTAATAAAGCGAGACTAGTCGATTCTTTAGTGATTAACTAAATCAACCGTCTTAAGAGGGAGGTAAAAGCAAAGCTGTTTTGAAGTAAGTTTGTAGTTGCACATGTCGACTAGGAAACCCAGAAAATTAGGTACCTCACTTGGTACCGTATTCTAAAAATGTGAATCTCATGAACAACTACAAGTGTGCTTGAGAAAACTCAAGAAGATATTATAAGACAACTACATGCACTTAAATCATACAAATGGGATGCAATGAAGAACATGGGATCCTGAAATTACCAATTAAATATTTTCAAGCAACACTTTGAGGACAAGGTGTTTTGGGGACGAGAGTATTGATACGATCATATAGTTTCTTAGTAATATTAACTAAATAAATAGTTTATATAGTTTTTTATTGTATTTTCTTATTGAACAAGTTATCTTTCTATTATATATAAAGGGTATTAGGGATGTAGTATGATTATCTTGAATATGAAGTAATTGATTTGGTTATCAATTGGAGATATAATCCATGATGGATGTTCTAGATACGAAACATTAAACGTTCAGGCCTATCACTAATAACACAACCCAAAGACGTTTATAATATATGTCTAACAATATGATGTTGATCACGCTCCGGCTTCGAAAAGACAAAAACTGGACCGAAAACCAATTTGGTCTAATATACAAAGACCAGTGATTGTTTGGTCCATGTTGAGCCGGTCCGTCTGGTAAAAAAAGCATAGTGGCCAATTTTATGTAAAATCAAACCGGAACGAAAATCGAAGACGAGGAAAATGATGAAAAGATGACCGGATAAAAACATGCTCGGTCTGGTCTGATCGATTTGCGATCTATTATGCACGACTCCACCACGTACGTATATAACATAAGAGACTTGTTAATTCGTTCTTGTACTTTAATATGATCATTTTCAAATGTTCCAATCACTTGAGTATAATGATAAATGAATAATTTTTCTAATATACCTCAAGCACTTTTGGTATAGAATGAGAATCGAGTACTAATGTTTGTTTCTAAAAGAGACGAGTTTTTTTAACTAATCAACCCTGTTTGTTTTCCAAAACTGCTCTAAGCATACTTGTTTTCCTAAAATATACAAAGTTCTTTAATAACTTAAACATCCAAACTCTATTGATGTCAAAAAAACCAAAGAACCAAGGAACTGTATTGGAACCATCCTGGAACTGAACCGTATATTAGAACCATGATCCGGTTCTTGGTTCCTAAAATTCCAAATTTTTAGTTATCGGGACGGTTCGGGAAAGAACCGGTCGGTTTTGGTTCTTTCCCAAAAGAACCATTCTTTTGGAAATATGCATTCATATAAGATTTGTTTATGACATTATGTAGAACATGTAGGACTTTTAAGAAATAGAAAATAAAACCCTAATCTTTAATCAACATCATTATCAAGTCAACTTGTGGAGACATTGCTTTTCACTAAAGATTAGATAAGAATGGAGGGATGAAAATAAATGTAGATGAATTGAGATCTTTTGAATGATGACGAGGTTGTTAAAAGGATGAGAGAAGTGGTACGAAATTAAAAGGCAAACAAGAAACAAGTGATGGAGTGTTAATCATTTTTTATGAGATTAAGATAACAAATACGTGTTCCATATACTTTTTAACAATTATACACTTAGTTTTCTTTATATTTTGTATTTTTGTTTATGTTATTTAAAATTATTGGAATTATTAGTACGGTTTTCATTGTTGAAGACATTTTTATGTGTGTTTGTATTGTTATAATATGTCATTTATGATGTGACAATCCGTCAATTTATGGTTTATATTTTATTCTCAAATATTATTTAAAAACATTATTTTAATGTTATATTATGAACTCACTTATTTTTGGGAAGAAATTTGGATTTACGTCTTGAAGTAGCATCGACTACGTCTAAACCGGAGGTCTCTACGTTACGTGCTTACGTTTACATACACCGTTTTGGTGACAGTCCGACATTTCAGAAAAATAAATTTATCCGTGAATATTATTTTGAGATTTTAAATTTGTGTTGGTTCACAAACTCACATATTTACGAGAAGAGATTAGGACTTACGATTATAATTTAACGTCCTTTACGACTAAACCGGAAACCTTAGGATTACGTATTTACGTTTTTGAATTCCGTTTTTGATGAGACAATTTTTATTAGATTCGTCTTGTGCCGTTGATTCATAATTTATAAAAACGTTTTTCGTAAAATGACCCGAGGGCACGTAAATCGAGGAAACTAGAATCGAGGAGTACCCGTAAATAAATGGGGATGAGACAAAATGACTTTTGCCCCACCCCCACTAAAAACCGGCCATAACTAGCTACAACACCCATGAGGTGTCAAAGCTTCACAAGGAAGCTTATACACTTGTAACTAGCCTAACAAGTAAGCTATTACACCACCAAAACCACTCACTCCAAACCATTTCTTCATTTTACACATGCAATACCACCAAAAACTCACAACTCTCTCTCTCTCTCTCACTCATCCATGTCGTCCACTATAGCAACCACAACACCATCATCATACAATTTTAACCACAAACTATTGTTATAACTTACATATGTTAATCTCCTTCAAAAGAGATGAAGATTGGTGCAAGTTTTAACATCTAAAAAGGAGTTTTCAAGTGAAGTAAGGGCTTATTTCTACATGAAGTTTACAAGTATTGGTGGCCATGAAGATTGGTTTTGATCTACCACAAGTTCTTCCATCAAAATCCATGTCTTAATCACAACCTACATCATCTTGGTGGTATAAAGATTGTTCTCCCCATCCTCTTGTTATTTTGATTATGTAATCATGTATTTCCTTTCTTATTGTATAAGTATATGATGAATATATGATGATAAAAATGTTGTGTGGGGATCAAGTGTTGATAAACATGGGTAAAAAGATGAAAAACTATATGTAAAAGTGGTTAATCTTGCTTAATTTAGTAGGTTGTATAAAAACAGTAAATAACCATATGATGAACTGATAAAATGGTATAGATGAATTGATATACAGTGAGTATTGAGACTTGCACACATGTGAGAGTTGGCCATGCAATAGAATCATAAAAATGAGTGAGATATGACCAAAAGAAGTTTAGAGTGCAAATTTGAGTACACTGTTTTGGACGAATTTTATAAAATACTTAGAGGTTGATTCATCAGTAGCTATACAGGAATAAAATGAAGCACATATCATGTAGTTTCTGTGATAACAATTTGGGGTTCTATCTCCATGTAGAACTCTAGATATGATCATTTTAGTAAACTAGATTTTTAAGACTGATTTTGTATAAATAATATATAATATAAGCACTCAAAATTTATATAAAATATATATAAATATAAATTCCACTAGTTGATAATGATTATAATAAAAGAGTTATATAAATGTTGATATTAAAATGGATTATGTTACATAAAGTATAAATATAAATGTCTTTATAAGTTATAAAAACTATAAACATGATTTTTACGTCTTTTCGACTAATACCGTAAAATTAACGTTTTCGTCAATTAAAACTAAGACGATCGGACCCGTCTAATGTAAACTTTTTAAAATTCATATACTGATATATAAGTACATAATACAAGTAAAAACCGATAAAACCCGAACTATATAACATACGGACATTAACGGGCTAAGTTAGCATTATTGTTCTAATAATACAACAAAATGGGCTAAACACTTATAAACTTACTCATTGGGCTTAACCCACTTGGGCCTAACATGTAAAATATAATACTGATAATAAAAGTATAATTGGGCTAATATAATATATTGGGCTTGTAATGGGCCCATTGGGCCTCAAAATGTAATTAAATTGAACTAGTATAACTAGTATAAAAATGTTACCAACACATAAACACTATAATAAATAAGTAAAGATGTATAAACCCACTTGATCATCATCATATGTATAAAGTCATCATATATATACATAATTGTTATTTTGATAAAGTCATTGGACAAAAGTCTAAGACGAGTATTATTTGTCTAGGTTTCCGTGATTGAAGCACCTACCGTACATCCGAATTGCCGATAACCCGCTTTCCCACATCAACGTGAGTTCATAGCCTCGCACTCTTTTAAATGTTTTTATGAAATTTTTTAGAAACTCGCGAGGGAGATAACATGTTAGTTTTGATAAAATAGGACACCATTTGTCCCGATTGTTTATTTATTGATTTGGACCCGAATGATTGTATGACCCGATGAATGATTAAATGACCCGATAGAGGAAATGAAATGGATTATTAAAGTTAGGTTATGTCACTAAAAGTCCCATTAGCATGAATTGTGAACTATCGGGATTTGGTAGACGCTTATGCATATAATAGTACTATTTGGGGACGATCACCCCAGTTCGCGCCTTGACGGTTGATCCCTGTCGTGTCACATTGATTAGTAAGCGAATTTATGTATGAGAAGATTTACACAAGCATGATTATTGTGACGACACACTAATTTAGATGGGCAAATTGAGTTTTGGGCTAGCTACCCGTTGTTTGTTTTAGTAAGGTAACAATGACATGCGGCTTATAATAATCCAAAAATAACGAAATACTGCTATACGCACTGAATTACGATGTATTGACTGACTAGCAATACGGGGTCTTATTATTGATATTGTATTCGTGTTTTGGTTTTACATAACCATATTCATATAACGGTTTTTATTTAACTCTACACGACTCTATAAAACGTATTGTATGATATTTTTACGACATTGGTTCGTATAATGGTTTTGAAGGCGAAAGCCTATATTGTGATTTTGATAAGGATTTGTATAAAATGACTTTGGCTATTTTATGACCTATTACAAAGATTTGTACAAAATGATTTTTGGTAATAATTATATACCGATGATATATTGATGGTTTTATTAAACTCTATGAATTCACTCGGCGTTTTCGCTGACCCTTTCTTTTAACATGTTTTGTCTCAGGTACTTGAAGGTAATTCTCGGGAAGACAACAAGAATTCATGGCCCGCACTTAAATAATAATTTCCATTCAAATGCTTTGTAAAACTTGTATGAAATACAATGACTTGGGACCTATGTAAACTTGATATTTATGAATGAAAATGCTTTATTATTAAATGACGCGATTTTTAAGGTTTGTCTATGATGTGAGTAATGTGCTATCCCGTAACACCAACGAGTCTTCCTGGGGGTGTTACAGTTTGGTACCAGATCTCTCGTTATAGAGAACGGAAGATTTTAAAACAAGGTTTTGAATAAAACATTTCAAAATCTTTTAACAATAAACATTTTTCTAAAAATGTCTAAAAATCTTTTGACTATAACGGTGCCAAAGAATTCCCGAGTTACCGACAACGCCAGACTGAGAAGTGTTATTTTAATATATATATATATATATATATATATATATATATATATATATATATATATATAAATTGGATTATATATATATATATATGATGTACTTTGATTACATGATTATTTGATGATTATTTCTAGATTTATACGAGATATTTATACGACGTAGATTGTCACAAGAAACCCTAACTCCCCTAGCAAATCAATCGAAGCTATTCCCATAGGAATACTAGCTATTCTAGATCTAAACCAAGTTGCGGATATTTATGATCCCAACAAAATGGTTGATATTCGTAGAAATGTTGATATTAGTTGATTGTGATATTGAAGAAGAATTGGCGAGATTAAAACTGATATCGATGTCATGACGATCTTTCCTTATAGAGTGGAATTTGACAAAACGTTACCACCTGGAAAGGTGTCATCTGATTCGTTGTCACCCAATTCTTAAATTGAAATCGAAAGGGTGAATGTTGCACTTGAGGCTGTCATTGGAACCATTACCCAAAAGCCTCATGCCACTAGTACCTTTCTGAGAAGTCTAATTGAATGTGTGAGTCATTTCATACTAGTGACTCATTTGATAACTATTGATGAAGGAGCTATAAGATTGGAAATTAAGTGTTATTCATATCGATTTTTATTGCCCTTTTATGATTTGAGAATATGGTTGAAAATATTAGTGAATTAGGTAAGATATCGAATTGAGTATAAGTTGATTAAAACTTGAATAAAATAAAATTTAACCCGTATGGAATATGAGATTGATAAGAGGAAGTCGTTAAGTTTTGTGATTGAATTATAAGGTTTTAATTGATTGTTGGTTTGTGTTAAGGGTTGTTCCTAGTCCATTGTCCAATAATGATGATGCCTAGTGTCCAAGATAAAAATTGAAGAAAATCTTCTTCTGAATTGAGACCGATGGATCTTTCGGGACATGTGGAACACCCAATGACTCTTGTAGATTAGTATTCATTGTGGTATCTTTTAAAAATCCCTAACTTAACTGAGACACCAGTTGGTAGGATGAGTTCTTGGAATTGCATGACATAGTGACACGTAACGTGTTACGGTACAATTTTGACTTGTTTGTGATTAATAAAAAGATTACCTTTGATTGCTAAATCTTACATGTATCGATGTTATCTATCTTTTATTGCTTCATCCTAATGTTCACATTAGTGATGCAACCATTGAACAAGTACTCATCTCGAATTGAGTTACGTTGTGGGTTATTCTTTTTTAGTGTCATCGAGGTCATGAACCTCATGATTATTTGGCTGAGCTCATTTTCTATTATATTGTAGTTAGTTCTTGGTGAGCAAGTCTTCATCGCTCTTTTGCAGATCACTCATTGTTTTATAAGATAAAACAGTATCCCTTGAGAAAAATTGAATTTTCATCACTATAAGGATTATTCAAAGTGAGATTTATAAGTGATCGTTATCGAAATGAAGTTGTTTATAAAACACCTTGGAAAACTTAATTGTTTTCATAATAAAGAAAATCTTTGTAAATTTATTTTTGATTCTTATTTAAGAATTAAGCATGAAAATGTTTTATTATAAACATGATTTTGACGAAATGAGTATTGCATCGTTAATCTTGGAATTGTATATAGTTGCGCGCCTACATACAATTTGGAAGTGACCATGCAAGGCTGATTAGTAGTCACCATGAAATTATTAATAAACACTAAATTTTCTTTGAAGATTGTGAAAGATTAAATTTTATAAGATCTGCAAGAAGTGAAAAATAGGGACATATTGGTAGGGACACCTACATATGTGCCCGTACTATTTATTCTTCTAAGTCGAATTTACTTATCTATGGAATTTGTCTTATTTGACAATTGATATTCCCTTCTTGTCCAATTCTCTCGTAGTGAGATTCCTTGGAAAAGTATTTGATTACCGAGTGTTGATACCCGACTTGATGTATCAACGTTCCTATCATTTCTTTTGATTAGATTTCATTTGAATGACCTGGGTAACGATCCGAGGATCTTTCGAATGCGTACTCAAATTATGAAAACATGGGATATATTCATATTCATTAAATATTTTCGTCTGTATCTGATTTGAAATTCTCTCACGTAGATTATGCGTTAACCTTACTCTTTTAATGGTAGTTGTGTCTCCATATATCCTTGAATTTGTGAAGGATTATGAGTTATTATTAGTCTTTTGAGAAGTTCACATCTTATCAATGGTAATAAACTGGAAAGTTGATAGTCCCAATAGAATGGATTGATTGATTATGACATGACGACATTGTCTTAATTGATGGGAACTCGAGTAGAATTCCCCTAAATGATAAGATGTTGATTATAAAAAGTGATCTAAATAATTCCCAATAGGTGGCTGTATCCTGCATTTAGACTTGAAATTTTACCATTAATGGTTGTGAACTAGTCATAGATATTGTAATCTAGAAGAACTTAAAAGTGAATTTATTAAAAGATGTTTCTGTTATCTGAAACTTTAGGAGGTATTTGCTGGTGAATTACCTAGACTTTCGCCATTAAGGCAAGTTGAATTTGGAATTGATTATATTCCTGGTGCTGCACCTGTGTCATGTGCACTGTACGTCAACACCATCTGAATTAAAAGAATTACCCTACAACTGAGAGAGTTGTAGGAGAAGACTTTTATTCTACCAAGCTCGTCATCATGAAGAGTTATGGTGTTATCATTCCTTTTATTTGTTGATTACCGTGAACTAAGTAAATTGACGATCGAAATCGATATCCACTACCTAAGATAATAGATTTCTTCGATCATTTACAAGGATCTAGCGTATGTTTTAAAGATTTGATCCACGGCATGGTTATCATCAACTTCGCGTCCGCGAAAAAAATTATCTATTCCAATCACTACATCCAGAACTTGTAATGAACATTATGAGTTTCATGTTATGTCATTTGGATTGACCAATGCACATGTAGTATTCATAAATTTGATGAATCACGTGTGTAGGCTGTAATTTGATAAATTCATGATCGTGATCATTAAGGACCATTGGTTTGTTTCTAAGAATAAGAATGAGTTAATAATTATTTATAGACTGCCCTGAAGTGGCCGAACAATGAAAACCTGTACCTTGAGTATTTAACATGTGATTTAAGATTTAATCCTTTATATTAATTGACCGTGTGATTAATAGATAATGAAATATATTGACTCTTCAAAAATTAGAGCCATTTAAGATTTTGGGTTTTACCAAAAAGAAAGTGCAAATATGTTTTGACAAATATTTTATCAAAGGATTTTTAAGGGATTATCCCCTCATACCCAAATCATTTAACTAAACTCCTGTTTAGGGGTAAATGTTTGTGCATACCTCAAGACAACCTAAGAGTGATTGAGGAAACCATTTAAACCATGACTTGAAATTTGAAACGATAATTTACGCTTTTTAACTAAGAAAATTTTGACCAAAGTATAACCAAAGATTTTTCGAACATTTACGAATCTTATTAAGTATTTTTGATAAATCAACAAAAATCTTGTTAATTAATTTCATATTTATTTTGAACATTTTATATAATTGGAAAAACTGTGAAAATTTAAAAACTTTTTGCGTTTACGTTTCATAAAAATTAAATATTTATTATTTAATTACTTGTAGTAATTATCGACGCTTTAAACGTCGGATTGAGCAAAACTGATAAAAACAATAGTTGAGATAGAACTAAGACTTAGAAAATGTGAAGGAATAATTTCTGAATAAATACGGTCATGATATTTATTTCATCGAGGAAGGTGAATATAATTACTGACACATTATGTTGAAAAGATAAAGAACCAATTAGGACATGTTCCTTAATAATGAAGGTGCAAAATAAATTGCCGAGCAATTTAAAAATATAGCTGATGCTTGTAAAAAAGATAATATAGGTAATAAAAGGGGTTCGCGGTTAATATGAACCATTAAAATTGAGAAGCCGATGGCGTTAAATGTCTTAAAGGCCACTTGTGGTTGCCTAAATATGAAGGATTTTGAGATTTAGTCATGTTGGAATCTCATAAGATTAACTATTCTATTCATGCCATTTATGATATATTGTATCTTTATTTGAAAAAATTGTACTGATGGCAAATTATAAAGGCAGACATCGCCTCATACATTAGTAAACGTCTAATTATTGCAAAGGCCATCATCTGAATTTGATTCGATTTGGGTCATCGTCGACAGACTGACCAAATCTGCTAATATCATTCTCGTTAATGATAAATTCTTGATGAAGAAATTGACTCTTTTGTATTTAAAGGAGTTGTGTAAACATGGTGTGCCTGTATCGATCATCTCTATCTAGATCCTCGCTTCACATCGAATTTCTAGAGATTTGCTCAGAAGTCATAAAGAACGAATCTTGATGAGGAGTACTGTTTACCACCCCAATCGAAGGGACGAGGTAAAGTAACGATACAAAATACTAGAAGTATTGTTTTATGTTTGAATGATTGATCTTTAGTAATGAACCGTATAATCGTTTTCCTTTGGAGAGTTTATCATTGATAATTATCATATTAGGATCGAGATCGAATCTGGTGAGGATCTATATGAGAGCATCTGTAAGCCAGAGTTGGGATGAAGACATACGACATACACCCATTGTGAGTTGGACATGTCTTTTAGGTTTAAGGTTTCCTATGATGACGAACCTAACCTTACAAAATACCCGACCCGCGAGACTTGAAATGATTATTGAAATTAGGATTTGATTATTGACTGCCAGAAGTGGGCAGGAGGTTATGTGAATATGAAGTGTAGATCTTGAAGTGTAGGATGGGTAGCGAAGTTATGCCAAAAAATTTCACCTTGGAAAAATGAATAGATGATCTGAAAGATCATGGGAAATAAGTCCCCGTTGTATGGGACCATTGAGATGATGTAAAAAGTTGGTTGAAAGGCATATAATCTGGATCTACCATAGGACTTCAAGGGCTGCGTGAATTATGATTCGTATATCTAACTTGATAAAATGTCTATCAAGTGAAAGTCTAACTATTCCTTAATGAAGTTTAGATCGACGAAAAGTTGCATTCATCAAAAACCAATGAACATCATGGATAGAGAAAGTAAGTCGACATTAAGCCTGATCTTATTCCCGTAGTTATGTTTGATGAAACTCGCGTATTGTAATGGATTTCACTTGAGAGAAAAGACCGAATGTGGAGGAAATACCCACTTGGCTTTAACTCTATAAGAAGCGAGTAGTAAGATGATCTTTGAGGACAAAGATCCTGTTTAGGGGAAAATGCTGTGATAATCCGTCAATTTATGGTTTATATTTTATTCTCAAATATTATTTAAAAACATTATTTTAATGTTATATTATGAACTCACTTATTTTTGGGGAGAAATTTGGATTTACGTCGTGAAGTAGCATCGACTACGTCTAAACCGGAGGACTCTACGTTACGTGCTTACGTTTACATACACCGTTTTGGTGACAGTCCGACATTTCAGAAAAATAAATTTATCCGTGAATATTATTTTGAGATTTTAAATTTGTGTTGGTTCATAAACTCACAAAATTACGAGAAGATATTAGGACTTACGATTATAATTTAACGTCCTTTACGACTAAACCGGAAACCTTAGGATTACGTATTTACGTTTTCGAATTCCGTTTTTGATGAGATAATTTTTATTAGATTCGTTTTGTTCCGTTGAGTCATAATTTATAAAAACGTTTTTCGTAAAACGACCCGAGGGCACGTAAATCGAGGAAACTAGAATCGAGGAGTACCCGTAAATAAATGGGGATGAGACAAAATGACTTTTGCCCCACCCCCACTAAAAACTGGCCATAACTAGCTACAACACCCATGAGGTGTCAAAGCTTCACAAGGAAGCTTATACACTTGTAACTAGCCTAACAAGTAAGCTATTACAACACCAAAACCACTCACTCCAAACCATTTCTTCATTTTACACATGCAATACCACCAAAAACTCACAACTCTCTCTCTCTCTCTCTCTCTCTCACTCATCCATGCCGTCCACTATAGCCACCACAACACCATCATCATACAATTTTAACCACAAACTATTGTTATAACTTACATATGTTAATCTCCTTCAAAAGAGATGAAGATTGGTGCAAGTTTTAACATCTAAAAAGGAGTTTTCAAGTGAAGTAAGGGCTGATTTCTACATGAAGTTTACAAGTATTGGTGGCCATGGAGATTGGTGTTGATCTACCACAAGTTCTTCCATCAAAATCCATGTCTTAATCACAACCTACATCATCTTGGTGGTATAAAGATTGTTCTCCCCATCCTCTTGTTATTTTGATTATGTAATCATATATTTTCTTTCTTATTGTATATGTATATGATGAATATATGATGATAAAAATGTTGTGTGGGGATCAAGTGTTGATAAACATGGGTAAAAAGATGAAAAACTATATGTAAAAGTGGTTAATCTTGCGTAATTTAGTAGGCTGTATAAAAACAGTAAATAACCATATGATGAACTGATAAAATGGTATAGATGAGTTGATACATAGTGAGTATTGATACTTGTACACATGTGAGAGTTGGCCATGCAATGGAATCATAAAAATGAGTGAGATATGACCAAAACAAGTTTAGAGTGCAAATCTGAGTACACTGTTTTGGACGAATTTTATAAAATACTTAGAGGTTGATTCATCAGTAGCTATACAGGAATAAAATGAAGCACATATCATGTAGTTTCAGTGATAATAATTTGGGGTTCTATCTCCATGTAGAACTCTAGATATGATCATTTTAGTAAACTAGATTTTTAGTACTGATTTTGTATAAATAATATATAATATAAGCACTCAAAATTTATATAAAATATATATAAATACAAATTCCACTAGTTGATAATGATTATAATAAAAGAGTTATATAAATGTTGATATTAAAATGGATTATGTTATATAAAGTATAAATATAAATGTCTTTATAAGTTATAATAACTATAAACATGATTTTTACGTCTTTTCGACTAATACCGTAAAATTAACGTTTTCGTCAATTAAAACTTAGACGATCGGACCCGTCTAATGTAAACTTTTTAAAAGTCATATACTGATATATAAGTACATAATACAAGTAAAAACCGATAAAACCCGAACTATATAACATACGGACATTAACGGGCTAAGTTAGCATTATTGGACTAATAATACAACAAAATGGGCTAAACACTTATAAACTTACTCATTGGGCTTAACCCACTTGGGCCCAACATGTAAAATATAATACTGATAATAAAAGTATAATTGGGCTAATATAATATATTGGGCTTGTAATGGGCCCATTGGGCCTCAAAATGTAATTAAATTGAACTAGTATAACTAGTATAAAAATGTTACCAACACATAAACACTATAATAAATAAGTAAAGATGTATAAACCCACTTGATCATCATCATATGTATAAAGTCATCATATATATACATAATTGTTATTTTGATAAAGTCATTGGACAAAAGTCTAAGACGAGTATTATTTGTCTAGGTTTCAGTTATTGAAGCACGTACCGTACATCCGAATTGCCGATAACCCGCTTTCCCACATCAACGTGAGTTCATAGCCTCGCACTCTTTTAAATGTTTTTATGAAATGTTTTAGAAACCCGCAAGGGAGATAACATGTTAGTTTTGATAAAATAGGACACCATTTGTCCCGATTGTTTGTTTATTGATTTGGACCCGAATGATTGTATGACCCGATGAATGATTAAATGACCCGATAGATGAAATGAAATGGATTATTAAAGTTAGGTTATGTCACTAAAAGTCCCATTAGCATGAATTGTGAACTACCGGGATTTGGTAGACGCTTATGCATATAATAGTACTATTTGGGGAAGATCACCAGTTCGCGCCTTGACGGTTGATCCTCGTCGTGCCACATTGATTTGTAAGCGAATTTATGTATGAGAAGATTTACACAAGCGTGATTATTGTGACGACACGCTAATTTAGATGGGCAAATTGAGTTTCGGGCTAGCTACCCGTTGTTTGTTGTAGTAAGGTAACAATGTCATGCGGCTTATAATAATCCAAAAATAATGAAATACTGCTATACGCACTGAATTACGATGTATTGTCTGACTAGCAATACAGGGTCTTATTATTGATATTGTATTCGTGTTTTGGTTTTACATAACCATATTCATATAACGGTTTTTATTTAACTCTACACGACGTTATAAAACGTATTGTATGATATTTTTACGACATTGGTTCGTATAATGGTTTTGAAGGCGAAAGCCTATATTGTGATTTTTATAAGGATTTGTATAAAATGACTTTGGCTATTTTATGGCCTATTACAAAGATTTGTACAAAATGATTTTCGGTAATAATTATATACCGATGATATATTGATGGTTTTATTAAACTTTATGAATTCACTCGGCGTTTTCGCTAACCCTTTCTTTTAACATGTTTTGTCTCAGGTACTTGAAGGTAATTCTCGGGAAGACAACAAGAATTCATGGCCCGCACTTAAATAATAATTTCCATTCAAATGCTTTGTAAAACCTGTATGAAATACAATAACTTGGGACCTAGGTAAACTTGATATTTATGAATGGAAATGCTTTATTATTAAACGACGCGATTTTTAAGTGTTGTCTATGATGTGAGTAATGTTCTATCCCGTAACACCAACGAGTCTTCCGCAGTATTGAATTGTATAAATTTGGGGGTGTTACATATGAGAGATTGTAAAATAAAAGAATGAACTTTTTAACACAATGGTTCTCGTTGAGAATTCCCGAAAATTCTCATCTCGGAACCGGAACCATCCTGGACCCGCACCTAAAAAATAGGAACGGTTCTCAGTTCTACATTTTCCTTATTTTACGGTTCTCAGTTCTTACGGTTCGGTTCCGGTTCGGTTCTAGTTCGGTTCCGGTTCTAGAACCATGGACACTAGTTGAACCTTCCTAAATAACTTAATTAAAAACTTTAGAACATATTGTATTGTTAGGCTGTGGGGAATGGTGCAAAAAACCTACGGGTAGGGTTGATGTGACAAAAACCCACGCGTGGATTACCATAATCCTCACCTAAAAGTCACCCAAAACCCACGTGTTGGTTGCGTATCCCAGAAAAGAAAGCCACCAACGGTAGCTTACTTATCCTTTGTAAATCACACCATGTGGCCCCAAGTGGGAAGAAATCCTTAACATCCTTTCATTTATCAAAGTCTCAATGGACAATTTACATATGTTGATCTTATATTAATCCAGTGGTGATGATCAAACCCTTTTCTCACTTAACCCCTCATCTTTTTCACAGAAAAAAATGGATCTCGATCCCCACTCCAACAAACCCATCTCCCACCGGAGACCACCGCAACAAACCCATCTCTCACGTTTTTCCGGCGACCACCACAACAACCCCACCCTTTTCCAGCAACCATCACAACAAACCCACCTTTTTCTGATGACCTCCACAGTAAACCACCCTTTATTGTTGACAACCACAACAAACCACCCTTATCCGGCGACCTCCACAACAAACCCACCATTTTCCGACGACCTTCACAACAAACCTCCATTATCCGACGATGCATATATAGCTGTTTGTAATACAAGTAATAATATAGGTAAAACACATGTTGTGATTGTTGATGCACACCATGTGTTTGATAAATGACACAATGATAATCACATGTGATTAAGCAAAATCTAATTTATGAATGAGCATTTTTATTGAAGTATGATCGATTTTTGTAGTTGATAAGCTTATTAAAGAAGTGTGACTTATGATTACAGAATGGGACTATGACTCGTATATGAGTCGTTGTGACTCATATATGAGTCGTCATGACTCATATATGAGTCACGGTGACTCATATATGAGTCACTCTGACTCATATATGAGTCATGATGACTCATATATGAAACTGTACATATGTAAGTGTTTTTTGTAATACTGATAATAATATAACATCTTTTGTAACAAAATCATGATGACTTATATATGAGTCACCATGACTCATATATGAGTCACCTTGAATCATATATGAGTCATGGTGACTCATATATGAGTCACTATGAAACATATATGATTCACGCTCAATTATTAACTTGTTTTGTGTTTATGTTTTATATTAAGGTTCTTTGTAATCCTGAAGATGGGTCAGTTTAGTGTACATGTAGGCATTATATGCGTTATGGATTTCTTTATCGCCACATAGTATGTTTTTTGAAGAACCGTGATATTGAATTGATTCTGAAGAAGTACGTTTTAAGGCGCTGAAGAAAGGGATTTGATACCTCTTTCATTAAGAAGAAGCACACAGAGATATGGAGAGAGAAAACGAAGAAACTGAGAGAATAATAAATCATGTATGAACAAGAAACAGGACAATCTAATACAATAGCTACTTGATTGTTTTTGTGTTTTCTTTTTTACAATGTTTAGATTTAGTTTTCTTTTTTTGTTATGATGTCGAACTGTTGAAAGCATGTGTTGATTATCTGATTTGTTATTTTGTTATGATGTCTGATGATTTTGGAAAGATATCATAAGAATATTTTGTAAAAATGACTAATGACTCATACATGAGTCATTATGAATCATATATGATTTATGGGCATATATGATTCATGGTGAAACATGTATGTTTCATAGTGACTCATATAAAAGTCATGGTAAAACATTTATGTTTCATAGTGACTCAAGCATATATGTTTTCTAGATAAGATTTAAAACACAACATAAGCAATAAATAAGTAAAACAATATTGTAAATTGCTTAAATACACATTTCATACAATGAAATGAAACCATCAAATAATTATGTTCCGACTACAATCAATTCGAAATAACTTGGCATTCACAGAAGACCACATAACTATAACTATCATCAGTTTTACCATCTAACTATAATTCACCAAGACTATGATTCACGAGACTTCTCATTATCAGAATCACCAGACCCCTTCTACTCCTCATCATCACCAGACCCCTCATCCTCATTATCACCCTCATCAGACTCCTCCACCTCGCAATGGGAGGCGGATACGGGTTGGTTTTTTAAGAGTTGGTGGTCTTTTTAGGAACTGCAAAAAACAAAAATTAGTGAAATACTACAAGTTTCAATACAAAGTATATATGCTACAGTTTCATATATGAGTCATCATAGTGACTCATATATGAGTCACAATGACTCATATATGAGTCATGGTGGCTCATATATGAGTCACCATGATTTTGTTACAAAATAGGCTATGTTATTACTCGTATTAAAAAAAAGACTTATATGTATACAGTTTCATATACGAGTCATAGAGACTCATATATGAGTCACTGTGACTCATACATGAGTCACAGCGACTCATACATGAGTCACAACGACTCATACATGAGTCACAACGACTCATACATGAGTCACATCGACTCATACATGAGTCACAGCGACTCATACATGAGTCACATCGACTCATACATGAGTCACATCGACTCATACATGAGTCACATCGACTCATACATGCGTCACATCGACTCATGTATGAGTCATAGTTTCAGTTGTGTAATCATAAATCTCAGTTCTGTAATCAGCTTATCAACTACCAAAATAGACCAAACTTCAAAAAAATGCTTATTTATAAATTAGAATTTGCTAAATCACATGTGATTATCATTGTGTCATTTCTTCAAACACATGGTGTGCATCAAGAATCATAACATGTGTTTTACCTAGACTAGCTATGAAATTTTCTAAGCATAATCATAATGAAAAAAAAACATAGAAATAAGCATAATCAAAACAACTTACCATCATCGACATCTATTTCGTCTCGTATATCCATCAATAATGAAACTTAGCGCTAAAAATTAGGTTTTAGTGGTGTGGATTTGATAGGGATAGTGTGGATATGGTCGTGATTGCTGCTAGTGGTTGGTGTTGGTGGTGGTGGTTGGTGTTGGTGGCGGCGGTGGTGGGTGGCGATGGTTGGGCGGCAATGGTGGGTTGATGGGTGCTGTGTTTTTTGTGTTCACGGTTGAAGAGGGGGAGAGAGTTTTTGTTTATTTTTTTTAATCTTGGACCCTAGGATGAAAGTAGATTGGATGATGTTGATGAGTCCATTAAGACTTTGATAAATTAAGGGACTCTATTGAACTTTTGGCGGCCCCAAGTTCACTTTCATTTAATTATAAATACACCCATTTAACTCATTTCAAAACACATAAAATTTTCATTTTCTCCATTCTTATACATCTTCTTCATTCTTTCAAAATTCTCAACATGACAAACATGGATGAATATACGTTTATGTTCCCCGATCTAATGATCGACGATGAAGAAACTTTGGTGAATAGCCCTCGTGTCTGGTTGCTAGCAAGAGCGATGTCGGTTTTTCGAAATAGACGACAACCACGAGTGCCTAGAAACCCGGTTAATTGAGATCGTTATGGTGCCCATGATCGTTTACTTGCCGCGTTTTAGTGACGACTCGATATACGACGCACGTGCGTTCCGTAAGACATTCCGAATGTATCGTTCACTTTTCAACGATATAGTTACGGCTGTAACTGCTCATGATCCTTACTTTAGTGCAAATAACATCATAACATCACATCATCATCATCATCATCTCAAGTGCATCATAACATTCGATCCGAGTTAATCAAGCACTTAGCTAATAATGCCTAATTTTTTTGTTTTTTTATTTTAAAGTTTTTAATGTTTTTAATGTTTTTAATTTATTTTAAGGTTTTTAATGTTTTTATTTACCCGTGCGTATCGTTTTTAAATTTGATGAAATAAAAGTATTTATTTTATAAATAAATTAAACAAAGTGATACTGAAAGATGAGGTGAAGGTGGGGTAGAGGTGAGTTTTTTTTTCCTTAGTAACCTGAAATGTGAGTTTTTGGTGAGTTAGTGAAAGGAGTGAGAAAGCTGATGTGGCAGTTGATTTTGGAGGTGCCACTCCTCGGCCTTAGATCGATAGCAATGCAAGCACAAAGATGACCAAACAACCACGTCACATGAGTATCAACTCAGTTTTCTCTATCATAAACTAAAAACATACCGTATAGTCGTAGTAAGAGGACCTCACAATGAAGAAACAACCTCACAGATATAGATTAAAAAAACCACACACAAACACTCTCATTTGTTCAGTCGCCTGACAGACCAAAAGAATGAGAAAGAAGGAAGGAGACCCCTCTTGTGCATGCTTCGTAGGGGGGACGCATTCACGCATCCTAGATGGAAAGACCGACCCAAGTCCCCAACTGATTTGGTCCCATTACAATCAGTCTTGTATAATATACCAGAAATCTATCTCAAACGTCCGGCATAACTTGAATTCACAATAATTTGTGCACACCTTCTCATGTCTAGCATAACTTGAATCCATAACAATCGGTTGCATGGCTTCTCATACAAATGAGATAAAACTAGAAAGTGAGCCATCAACTATTTTCTTCATACAAAAATGACACCTGTTTCCCAAATGATATTCTTAAATTTATCTGCTTCTACCTACAAGCTGAATGGTAATTATTTCATACAACAACAGGGATGTTTAAAAATTGGGTGGATGCTTATATACAAGCCATGAATATATTACTGAACAAATGAACTTACATGAGCTTCTATATCTAAACCGAAAAATGATCAATCATGTGTTGTATCACATCAGCGCCATCAGAATTCATCCAGGGATTATTTACCTGGGTCCACAAATAACAAAAGTAAGATTCAGCATTAGTATGTTGCAGTGCTTTTGCATAAACAGACGAAACATTTTTGGGACCTAATACTTTGTTCATCAGATTTGGTTATCCTTTAATATATGTAATAAAGTTATAGTGTATCTCTTAAGATCAAACTATCTGAGGTAGAACTAGTTTGTTTGACCTCACAATTCCAGTTGCTCGTATCTTTGTATTCTAGATTACAGGGCTGTTCTATTTATCTTTTTTGTTATGTTGTATTACTAAGTTCCTACACACTACTAGAACATCCATAGAGATCAAAATGAATGTTTTTTTATTTGCATCTAGATCTAGTGACAGACACCATGATATGGGAATTCGGATTATTGATCGAGAGTAATTGAATTATTATTTTTAACCAACTAGGAACATTTTGTTTTTATGCCAAATTAATAATGACCATATATTCATAATATTAGAAACACGTGCAACTTATTCGGTTGTAGTATGGGCTGCCTCATACTTGCCTGGATTGTGTTGTGTGCAAGGTATCTTTGTCTACTTCCTTTAAAGCTGACATCAACCCGTTCCCAGCTTAATTTACCCAGGCCTTTGATCATTGTCTCTACAATTCAAACCAATAGGTGGAGTCAGAATTTCAGAAGTTAAGAACGTATGACATCAATATCTTTTATTCATACATACGTTAAAAAGGTATAGACAAGGCCGTATTGTTCTATGATCAAAAGAACCGTTCGGGAGAAACTTGTAAAGTATTTTCTCATCCATTTAAATTTGATTCCAAAGTGGGTTATAGGAGGTTGTGTGCATTTATTATACACAGGGACTTGGAGCCGTGGTTCCATATTGATAAATTGATCATATCGACTTAAAACCATATTGGGAAATTATTGGTAGCCACAAAGAGAGGCCTAAAGTGTACATTTGCTGCAGCATAAACACCAACTGAATCCCATACCCACCATCCTCACAACTTGTACGAGTCCCAACCACTATATTTCAAGAAGCACCACTAATACGATGTCTAACACCTAGATCGAATAATTAGATTATCAATCAACGAGATGTGTCGATTTCGAATCATTTAATGTCAATTTCGGTCAGATTTTTCTAACAGGTCAAATGCATTGTGCTATACGTAAATTTAAAACATGTCAAAAGATCAACCTAATGATTTAAAGAAATTTACCAAACCCACCCATGCTAAAAAGTGCTTGTTCATGGGCCCAACCCGAGATGTAGTAAAAAGATAGCCATTTTGACATGTTACGCTACCAAGTGTTATGCCAACTCTACTATAAATCAACTAAACCCATGTGGAAGGGCTTCAGATTTGGTTTGCTAATTTCAATCAGAAAAGGAAGATTTTTTTTTTCTCACACATCTCACCTATTGACCCCATAATTTAATTAAAAAATAGAATAATTTATTGGTATACCTTCCCAGGTCGCAGTCCTAGTCTTGTGACCATTGGCTTGTTGGTCCATAGAGCCTTCTTGAGTAGTATTTGCTGCACCTTCCTTCAGAATATGGGGATATCTACCACTTCTTGCAAGATTCTTACGCTAAAAACCAAAAATTAAGTAAGAGAGTCTGTAAATGTTATGCTATAGGTGGAAAGATGCATGGGTCTGGTGACAGATGTAGCCGTTTATTTTCAGTACAGGTAAAAACAATATTACTCCGTATTACAATAATAACATAAGCATTTAAACAAAACTATTCAGTAGGAAGGTTTTGAGTTTCATAACACTAGAGTTTGGGCGACTTTTAACCGGTTTCATCCGTTCAAACCAATTGCCATGACTTTTGGCTAATTGTTTTAGTTTGAACTATTTGATAGAAGGCAAAACCCAAATTGAACCACTCATAAATGGGTTGAAATTTCTCTCTTCTTATATTATGAATATTGGTGCAGTACTATTTTACCTTAGGCAGCTCACTTCGACGCCGAATTGATGATGTGCTCCATCCCACAAGATCTGTGTACAGTGTTTGTTGACAGGTCTTCAATGGGGTTTTCTCCAGGATCGATATGATCAAACAACCATAACGAAACAATCATCATATCATCATCAGTAAATAAAAGGAACAAGATTGGATGAACCCTAATAAATCTGTTATATTACTGAATAAGGGTTACTGGAATCTGTTTACAATGAAACCTATATATACTAATTGAATCGGTATGATTTTGGTGAAGGGGTGTGATGGTTCTGTTAAAACCATACGACACATCTTTTCACATATCACAAACCGAATATAACTGTAACTACATGGGTTTGCCTTGTGGGCTTTTTGACCCATCCTAAATTAATACAGCAAATACATATAAACATAAATAATCCTACTAAAACATACATAACAAAGATTAATTGGATTATAGTTTCCAACATTCCCCTCTAATCTGATTAATCTTTGTGTTCTTTCCAATCTCCTCGTTCCTCGACCTCTTCAGAAGAATCGTTCCGTGCTGATGCCTTTCTTGAAACTTCTTGGTTCAGGACGTACTGTGAATCTTCAGGGATTCAGTTATCTTACTATGAACCAAAAACTTTCCTTGCCTTACTGATTTTTCTTCTGATCTTTTTTCTGATTCTTGAATTCGCTGCCTCTTTTCTCTTCTTCATTCTTTTCATCTTCAAAACAGCATCCATGGCATATCTTGAGTGTTCTCCTGTTTGCGGGGCGAATTAAACCAACTGCATCCTGCAGTTCCTTGGTTTCCTAATTCCCGGGCAAAAACTGAACAAACTCCTTCTAAATCTGCCTCTTCTGTTCGCTGCTTTTTCCTTCCAAAAAAAAGGCTCTTGATTGATCATGAGTTCTTGTTGTTTGATCCCTTCGCTCTGATACCACTGTTGACAGGTCTTCAATGGGGTTTTCTCCAGGATCGATATGATCAAACAACCATAACGAAACAATCATCATATCATCATCAGTAAATAAAAGGAACAAGATTGGATGAACCCTAATAAATCTGTTATATTACTGAATAAGGGTTACTGGAATCTGTTTACAATGAAACCTATATATACTAATTGAATCGGTATGATTTTGGTGAAGGGGTGTGATGGTTCTGTTAAAACCATACGACACATCTTTTCACATATCACAAACCGAATATAACTGTAACTACATGGGTTTGCCTTGTGGGCTTTTTGACCCATCCTAAATTAATACAGCAAATACATATAAACATAAATAATCCTACTAAAACATACATAACAAAGATTAATTGGATTATAGTTTCCAACAGTGTTGAGTTAAGAAAAATAGCATGCATCATTGAATTGTAAATTAACATAAACTTAAGAGTTTAAATAAATTGATTTGTCAGATTTTTCTTCTCTTCTTTAATCGCCTAAACCTATGTGTCACTTAAAATTATAAACATCCAGTAAATATAGGATACGGTCAGAAAGCACATTTGCATAAACAGCTCGGCGCTTGAAGGACTGCAAAGCAGATCTATAAAATCAAGCAAAAAAAGCAAATATGAAATATAGATAAAGTAATAATTTAAAATAATTTAAGCAAGTTATCCTGGAAGACTTACATGAACTTTAGGTCTTCAGAATCAGAAGCCATCTGAACCAACAAAGGAGGTTGTCCATTAACCTTATCTTTTAAATACACATGTCTCCCTGTTCTTTTAATTATAACTGATGTATAAAACCCTAGTCTTTCAAGGCTTCTAACTCCACAGAACATCGGGACCTAAATAAGCAACATTTACAGAACAAGATTTTTTTAATCGAAATTGATAGTTAAGAGTTATCATTGAAATATACGAAGTTTAAGTTACCTGTCTATATCCTCTAGAACCAAGGTGTGGAGATGCAATAGTAATAAAGTTGATAGGCTCTAATCCAGCAATTTTTCCATTAGAGATATATTCTGAGCAAAGATCATTATTAGATGCCACCGATTTTACATCTCCATTTTGTTGACATGCTTGATTTGTGTAATCTTGTGTGTAAAGCTTAGCAACAGCATATCTTGCTATTAAGCCACCAAGTGAGTGACCTATAAAAGAGATCTTCTGAAGAGTGGGATATCGTTGTATCACAGATATCACCTGCAAAACCAGCACTTTAGCTTAATCTTGAGATTCAAGAATTTTTGGCTATGCAAAGAAGGTTATCCAGAAGTATGCGTAAGTTCATGATGAGACGTTTTGAATTAAAACAAGGAACATTGAAGAAAGATACCCACCTCATCTGCTAATCGACTTCCCATCACATCAACACCATCAAATGTAGCCAACGCAGAGTTACATTTGCTACCTATATTTATCAAATTGATCCAGACAATATGATTAGCGTGGAAAATAAAAGATAGGATAAAATATTCTAGCAAAGCTGAGAAGGAGTGCGGGCCTGGCAAACAAGCTGACAAGTAAGGGCCAAAATTCCCGGCGGTGAGAAGTTACAACGTCTACAAGTAGCACATGTAGAGGTATCAATGGGCCGTACAATAGGACAAGCAACTTACTCTGGCTCATCATCGAGCCTATATTCCTTCATTTGGGGCTACAAATTCAAGTTTTCACAAGATTCTAGGGAATTTTATCAACAATGGGGTGTCTTAGTTGTTAGTTAGAATTGCGAAATTATGGCAAGACCTGCTAGAATTACACTGGTCCTTCACAAAGGACTTTTGTTTTAAGTTGAAAAATTTAAGAATTTGCATTCACAATGTTTGTTTCTGTTTGCACTAAATCAAATGCATGATGATACTATTGAAACAGATTATAACTTTAAAGTTCTAAGCTAAATAAGTAGAAAAACAAGTTTGGTAATTGTTGGTTCCTGGCACGGATTAGAAACCATCTTTTTAAAATAGATGATAAGGAATACCTCAGCCTATGCAGCCGCAAACACATTTTATGGTTAAAGGCAAAATGTTTCATATCCTTTAGTTTTCAGTCATATGAAATTTTGAGATTTAGTAAATTGTCAAAACTTGCATCAAATTGATCCAAGTTACATACGAGTTGTTTGGTCTGTTGTACTGAAAACAGATTCTTATACACATTTTTCCACTATTCACTCAATTATCTAAGCTATGTACCGACCGAAGAAACGATATAACCTTCATCCCAAAATTTATGAGATAAATAACAAATATAACTTCTGCGGAAGATACGAGAACTGATAGAAATGCTTACAGTGCACAATGAGATCATTGGGAAACTCTTTTAAAAACTGTTTCGCACAAAATCTCCAATTTTTAGCACTGCAACAAAGTAACATGCAAGGTTACACGATTGTTAGGATTCTCATGATCATAATAAAACATAGCAGTGACACCACAGATCCAATTCCTGCAGAAAAGAAAGACTGCAAAGCAAATTTGTGCATGCAATTCTCTCATATGTGCCAGTCCCTTTATATTACGCTCACTTATTCCCACATATATGCACACAAAACTATCCTTTTTTGTCGTATATCAGATTGTACTAGTGGACTGTATGGGATTCCTTATTAAATTACATATACACTTATTGCGTTTTGATACGGCAGATAAACAGTTTTAGACATAGGTACTTAATTGATTAGTGAATTAAGATCTTTTGAATATGTAACTTGCTACTGTTAACTCTCAGAGGGAGTTTGGGATTGCTAATTTATGAGAAAATAAGTACAAGTGTTAGGATAATTGATTTTGTTTATGTTTGGGTCAAATAAGCAGGTTGGGACATGCGTATTTCAAGTGCTTAATTTAAATGAAATTAATATTGACCTTTTTACCCACTTAAAAGCCCTCGGAAGAGATATGCAGCCCTATAACTTTAATCTATCTACTCACCAAGGTAAATTTACAAATAAATGCAAGCTAGGCAGATTCAAACACTAATTCGTGTTACTTATTTATAAGCTGGCTTCTGCTCATTAGCATAAACAAGGCGTCTGAGTTTGGGATTGCTTTTTCTTTTTCGTCTTTAACTGCTTATTCTTAAGCAGAAGATATTTTGAGTCATCCAAAGTGCTAGTGTCTGCTTACTTTGAGGTAAAACAAGCAGTTAGTTTCTGACAAACTCATAATCAGGGTGGGAGCTGTATTCAATGTGATTTAAAATAAAAGCTAAATTATTTTTTAACCATCATATTCAGCCGAAAAAAATTCCACAGTTGGATTTGAAATAATTACTTATCATCATTACAAATATTAGCAAATCACCAAAGGGCTTTAGCCAGGTGGGTACCCACCTCCGAAAAACTCATGGGCCCACCGGAGGGATTTTGTGTATAAAAGGTCTAAGGTTCAAGTCTGGGATGGTGCCTACTCCAGTTGGGAGAGTTGTTAGAGCTATTCCTTGTGGATGGACAATGGGTGTGTCAAAAGGCACCTAAGGTCAAAGTGTTCCGCCAATTCACACCTTTTGTGGACAAATATTAGCAAATGAAAACAGTATAACCTGAAGTGCTTATTTTTGAGCACAGCTTGTAAGTAACTACACTTAGAAATACTCACTAAATATTACGTATAAGGGTCCCAAACACCCTCTAATCGTTAAATAAGCACATTGAAACCCACCCGTATCAGTCCCAGTAGCGATGGCAACTGTTTCAACTAATATAGCTAAAAAAAATCCTATATAAAAAAAAGCTCAGTTAAATGAAAAGATAACCTGCCAATTAAGCCATTGACCATGACAACAAGATGAGTAGGATGTTTATCGGTGAAAACCGATTCCATATCAACATTGCCATGATTGTCAACTTCTTCAACAGTTGGATATCCATAATCCGATGATCTGAAACACCTCAAAATATTTGATTTTTTATTCTTCTTTGTAGCACTTGATGATTTGACACCACCGTTTTCTGTTTCTTCCATTTGATTGCAACAATAATTCTTATTGTAATGTAGTAATGGAATATATGTACTAGTAGTTAGTTAGTTGTGGGGTCCACTTGGGCTGAGCTTGTTTGACTTATGTTACGGGTAATAATGAGATCTTTGTCGGGGTTTTGGCGCCGCCGTTGGACTGGCTGTTTGACATGTCAAATGAAGTGTAACATAACTGCTTTTTTCCTCCTTTTTCTAGATTTTTTGGTTTCTAGATGGGTTGTAACAAAAATCCATTGTTACAAAAGTATCTACTAGTATCAATCAATCTATCGGCAACAAGACTCGAGACTTTGAGACTTTGAGTTGTCTAGGATCAAGATAAAATTTTAAAAGAGTAAGTTGCAAAAATTATTTACGTGGGTTGTTAGATGTTCTAATTATATTCTTTATTAATATTTCGTGTAATATATATTTTTGTGGTTATAAAATTATACTATCATATATTTTTGAAAACATATGATATAAATATGAGAAAATTATCAAAAAGGTCTCTTGTCCAATATGCTCTCTCTAAAAAACATCTTAAATTTTCTCTTTCTAAAAATAGTCTAATGTATTTTTGAATCTGGGTAACTGTTGCAGAAATGGACAAGTGGCAAATACTGTCAGCAATTGTCAGATATAAATACGCCATGTACTTAAGGGCAACAAGATGAATTAGGGCAATTGGAATTTTGGGCTACATGTTTATTAGTCATTTGATATCTGCAAATAAGTACACCCCACTTTTGGGCAGCAACTAAATTTTGGGCAGCCCAAAGATTTTATTCGAGCAACAACTAAAAATTTACCCCATTTCATATCTCACTAGGCCTTCATCAAA
Source organism: Glebionis coronaria (assembly GCA_025667525.1). Classification (NCBI taxonomy): domain Eukaryota; kingdom Viridiplantae; phylum Streptophyta; class Magnoliopsida; order Asterales; family Asteraceae; genus Glebionis; species Glebionis coronaria. The sequence goes on along the minus strand of CM046875.1, from coordinate 255,172,239 downwards.
CAAAAAAAACACTTTTTCTCTCATCTTCTTCCGCGTTCCTTCTTCTTCCTCCGTTTCTTGTCCGGCGCCGGCGAATACCAAATAAAGGAAAGCTCAAAATAATTGATTATCAAAATCGTAGAATGATCTTCATAATGGTAATCACTATGTACTTTCTATTGTTTATCTATTACCATTGATCAATTTCGTCACACTAATTAAATTTAAAATCCGTTATACTGAAATTGTAATTAAATCGTGTATTTGTAAACGAACAATTTGTTTTGGCTGATTTAATTAATTGAAAACACTATTCACTTATTTAATCTCGGTATTTTTACAACTATGTTTTCTTGTTTCATTTGTTAACTAATTTACATTATTGGGGAACATTAAACCAGTACGGTATAACATGCAATGAGTATCTTTTTTTGTATAGATCTTAAATTGTAACAGAAATCGTTGATCCTTTTTACAGGAAACTTTTGCGAAGCTCATCATTAGGGGTAAGTTGAACTATTTGTTTTTTGTTAAACAAAAGTTAAATGCAAAGCGGAGATTATTGTTTAGGAATACTTGTTTTGGAAGTTGGTTAGATTTACGATTGTATGATCATGAACCACATTTGATTGAGTATATGTTGAGAAAACAACATCGAGTTAATGATTCACATTACGATATGCCCCTTTGTAAGTCCAAAGTTTTCTTAGGATTTAGCAATGTTATGATTTATCTATTGAATGAATGGAGAAGAAAGAACTAGAGAGGGAAAGGTAGAGAGAGAAATGAGAGAAATAAGAAGAAAGATGGAATGTGTGAAAATATCAAAGTGTTCAACCCCTTCTAACATGCTAGGAGGGGGTTTATATATCCACCTTACATGTGGACTTTGGTGGGCTATATGTTAATGTATTGGATCACGAGCCCAATACTTGTATCTATCTTTGGAGTGACCGATCCTTTATAAATACGTAAAAACGTATTCCCAATAATCTCCCCCTAAGGGAGGTCACTCTAAGTTACAATGTCCTAAATAGTCTATAGCTCGTGATCTATGCTAATAATGATGTGACCGAGACTTTCTTTCGAAAAACGTATTTCCAACAATCTCCCCCTAAGGGAGGTCACACCATTTTATAAAATATTAAACCTAGCATACTATGCTTGAGTCTTTGATCTTGTTCTTGTGAATATGCTGATGAGATCTTTCACTTGGTCTTGAGCATGTGTCCTTTCTTTGATCTTGTGTATTCATCACTTGTGATATTTGCCTCCTCGTGACTTCATGTTCCACATACTTATACTTTTATAATTCTTGAAAGCCTCAAAGTTTGATACAGCGGAAGACTTGACTTTTAGACTTTCTTGAATTTGTTGAAGTGTTAAGTGCTTATAGTATAAGCATGTGGTGAAGACTTCTTCTGGATTGTACACCGCAATGCCACCTTCTTGTTACGCTGCATAAGACAGTAGCAACAAAACATATACACGGATCAAATGGCCTTGAACATTTCATTCTAATTCGGTAGCATTTTACCTCCGGTCAGTGAAGACCGTTGGACGATATTAAATATCGTACTTGTGGCAGGTAGTTTCAGTTAAGAACCTTCTTGACAAGATTTCGCGGGTAAACCCGTTCTCTTTATTCGACCGTCCAAAGTTGACTGCGAACATAAAGAGTGAATCATTTGGATAATAATATCCGCATGATTTGAAGCCGTCAATTCATGTTCCTGGAACAAGTGAAATTCAATTAAGAGTCGCACCATCGTTGCTTTCCAGTTGTCACGAGCTGGATTCGTATAGAATCTTGCAAGTTACCTACCAAGTGCTGTTTGAGGTTAACACTAGAAGGATTTCCACTCATCACTGTGAACACTAAGGTATCACTCTAAGTGTTCTTGCAAAATCACTAAGATATTGCGTAGAGGCCTGGAACGTGTTTAAATTCATTTAAGAATTAAACCACTGTTGCTTTCTAGTTATCACAAGTTTGATTCATAAAGAATCGCACGGGTCACCTACCATGAGCTTTTTGATATTCGCTCAAGAAGGATTTCCATCTTCATTGTAAATACTTTCGTATTACTCGGATGTTCAGGCAAGATCATAAAGATTTTGTGTAGGACTCTTAAGATCTTTCTTACTTTTCACAGTGTGTGAAGAAGCAAGGAATTATGAAAGTGTGTCCTAATGAGATATTTGATGATCTCAGATGGCTCTAGACTCGATCGTGCATTTTGGATTTTAGTGATCGGAGGCTGGAGAGGAGTGCCACCATTTCAATACCAACTTATTCGGAGTGAATAAATCAATAGAAGACATGTTGATCTCCGTATGATTAAAACAAATACCTTTTGAGAGATATATGAGTTAGCTGTGTTGGGTTGTACATTGCATCACTGGGTTCATGATGTCTATCTTCAATATCGAGCATTATTAAAAATGATCTCAATAGCATATGTGTTGACCCGGTTTCTGCCTAAGTTGTAAGGAGGGCTTCTTTCTTTTCACCCTTTATCTTTACAATTCTTTTTCATTCTTCAACCCCTTCAATGCTTACCAATACGTCATAACTAGCACCTTGTTGTGATTGTTCCAGTGATAACTTAAGTACTTGGTCGGCATTCAGCTACGTTCACAATCTTTCTGCATCTTTCCTAAGGACTACTATTTCTAGCTATGGAATTTCCTTGGGAAGATTCCTCCGGTTTTAGAAGAATCATTGGACTTAACCTATCCTACCATCCTTATGTCACCACAATCGTCACCGTCGTGAATAGAGATGTTGTGGGTAAGTTTATGTCACCATGAAATCCATTTTGATAGTCAAATCCATTTTGCTCCCCCTTAACATATGCCACGATATTCGAAAACATTTCGCACATGTCGGGATGAGCCAACACATTAAGTCAAACCATTAAAGTGATTGATCTCATTATTAAATCACATTTTCTCCCCCATGTTAAAAATATTAACCCAATCGATGTTTTTAATATCAATTTATTTAATAAAGGTTTAAGAAAATTTGGGAAGAAAAATGCAAATCCAATTATCTTCATGCTTTACACAAGCTCCCCCTCAAATTAATGAGGGTGTACTTGAAACGTAAATTAAATACCTTTTAAACACAAGTGTAAGGTACTTATCACGTGCAAAGATCATATATGATAATGTATTCACAAGATTAGCAATTTACGAGGTTGGACCTGAATGATGGAGAACATCATATGATAGAATCACATGGTTCTTGTTCACGAATGTTGGTCGCCTCATCTCGTCTGAAGTTATCTCTTGACTCCATGTGTACGATTGATATCGTTGTCTTGACACCAATATGTGAACTTGGCACTTTCGGCATCAAAGATTCTGAGTGCTGGACAATTGCTCCCCCTCAATTGTTGACCCGTGTTCTATTGAAAGAGCTGTAGTCGCCGTTTGAGTAGTCGCATCATCGAGTATGTAGATATCAATTTTAATTGCTACGGTTGGTGGAGATGATAACATCATAAAAACAAGTTTTCTCTTGTTTTAACAAATAAATGCACTGACACGTACATAAATTCGTGTTAGATTGTGTTATTACGTAAACACAATCCCTTACATGGTTATAAAGTAAACCATGCCCGAGAAAATTAATTCCCGTTGTTGAGTCTAAGCTTTCCGGTGAAATGCTTGACTTGAGTATGAAAATCGGGTTACTATCTGAAATAATAGCAAGCCATTTAGAACATGTTTTAAATCATTTAAACTTCTGCTCAAACTTTATTTACAACCCCGTGTCATTATTGAACGACATTTCTAGTATCGTAAATATTATCGATTCCAGAAGAAATGCGCTTTTTATCAAAACATTTTTGAACACATAACTTTGAAAGATTTAGAAAAACCTTTTGAGAAATTCTCGAAAAATTGTGTTCAAAGTTTTGAAAACCAATTACTTGAGCTTAAGATGTTGAATATCTTACAAAACGAGTTCAAGTCCAAGAAGTTGTAAACTTCCTGTTGTTAAGGATAAGTTTATCATCGGTGATAAACTTTCCTTTTAACTGAAGAACGAGTCCTAAGTTGACATTTACTTAGAAGTCGTTTTCATGAGCTTGAAAAACTTTGAATGTTTTAACGTAAAGCTCATGACCGAGAAAGATGAATTTCTAGTTAAGAAGAAAAGTTCTCTTATTTAAAAGATACACTTTACTTTAAGAGCTTAAAACTTAAAATGTTTTAGTACAAGCTCATGACCGAGAAAATTTAATTTCCCGTTACGAGGATAAGCTATCTTTAAAGATAAGCTTTCCTAATATTGAAGTCCGAGTTACAGTCTGATATTTAATTGTAAGTCATTGTGCATGAGCTTAAAAACCTCGAATGTTTTTAATATTAGCTCATGCTCGAGAAAAATTAATTTCTCGTTGTAAGGATAAGTTTATCATCGGCGATAAACTTTCCTTTCTTTGAAGTCCGGGGCATAATCTGAAATGTGATTATACGCCAGTTACACGAGCTTAAAAATTTTGAATAGTTTTAATGTAAGCTCGTGTCCGAGAAAATATAATTTCTCGTTTTTTGAGGATAAGTTTATCATTGGCGATAATCTTTCCTTTATGGGAAGATTGGGTCATCGTCTGAAATTTAACAATGAACCATATACACGAGCTTAAAACTTTTGAATAGTTTTAAATTTAGCTCGTGTCCGAGAAAAATTAATTTCTCATTTTGAGGGTAAGTTATCGTAGACGAGATAAACTTCCCTTTCTCTGAAGTTCGAGTCACAGAATGTGATTTGACTGTGAGCCTTATACACGAGCTTAAAACCTTTGAATGGTTTTAGGATAAGCTCGTGTTCGAGAAAACTTAATTTCTCGTTTTGAGGGTAAGTTATCGTTGCGTAGATAAACTTCCCTTTCTCTGAAGTCCGGGTCATCGTATGTCATTTAACGAGGAGCCATAGTGCATGAGCTTAAAAACTTGAAATGTTTTTTATATAAGCTCATGCCCGAGAAAAATTAATTTCTCGTTGTAAGGATAAGTTTATCATCGGCGATAAACTTTCCTTTCTTTGATGAACGAGTTACAGTCTGTGATGTGACTATAAGTCCTATACACGAGCTTAAAACCATTGAATAGTTTAAATGTAAGCTCGTGTCCGAGAAAAATTAATTTCTCGTTTTTGAGGATAAGTCATCATCGGATGATCTTTCCTGTCTTTTAAGATCGAGTTACAGACTGTTATGTGACTGTAAGTCCTTATACACGAGCTTAACTGCAAATCCCCTGAAACACTTGTTTCTTAGATATCAGCTTCTTCAACAACCAAACTCTGAGAGTGTCCTTAATTGAATGGTATACAATGATTGGACCGCTTCATTCTTTTAGAACATCCTCTTTGGTACATGCATTCTCATTAGGAATTTGCATGCTTTGATATGGGTTAGTGATATCTATCTTAGAAGCAAGTGGGGGTTCACAGTTTTCTTTTCTTGTGTTAAAGGTGACCTGAGGAGATGATTCACTTGTCTTAGCTGGTAAACGTTTCCTTTTATAGAAAACCTTAAGTTCAGGCTTAAGTGATGTATCCTCCTTTTCAATTTCCTCCCTAGTAGTCTTAGTAGAATCAGACACTATCCTAGTTAAAGGGCACTCGTTTCCTACAAGAGTGAAAGTTTTACCAGTAGGGCGCCACAATTTACCAATGGGTTTGATTTTAGCGACCCACTAGGATTTAAGTCTAGCACGGGAGTTCACCTCATTAAGTAATTTTTTGATACAAGAATCATGATTGGCTTTAAAGACACATTTCCTACATGTTTTACAAGTAGCATATTAATGTCCGAGTAAGATCTAGAATTCCTAGATGATTTACCGATGCTCCTAGGATGTGACATGCTACGGTTAGCAGTGCTGGGTAAACTAGAAGGCATCTGACTAGGTTTGAAATTCCTATCGCTTACTTGTGTCTTTTGCTTAGCTTCCCTTAGACCAAATGTATGGCGAACGTCATTTGAACTAGTTTAAGACGTGTTCTTTGGACTATGTCTAGGGAGACTAGAGGCAATCACGTGATTAGGTCTTGCAAAAGCTGTTTTAGTCACATTGACCCTAGTTGGTGGAGTGACTGTTCTAAAAATATGAACCATATCAACTTGGGAGGCAAACCGCGGTCTTGAGGATTGTGGTCGCTCGGATCTAAATGCAGTCGGTTGTCTAACGGACTATATTTGAGGCGGTTTCCCTAAGATTGATGGTTTTTCAAGCTTAGTGTCCACACTAATTCCTTTGGTTTTCCTCAACTCTTTTTTCAGAGCCACTATTGCAAAAACCTTTTCCTGAACTTGAGCCTTTAAAGTCTCATTCTATTTGAGCAATTCATCTTGGGATGCCAACTTATATTCAAGCAACTTAATTTGTTTCAAAAGATTATCCTTTTCAGCTTTAGAATCTAGAACTGTTTGATCCAATTTTCGTTCAATAACAACGTTTTACTTTTTAAGTTTTTCAAAATATGTTTCAAATTTCTCCGTTTTCTTCGAAAATTCAATTTTGGCATCCTCAAGCTCTTTTGATTGCTGAGCTAAAATCATTTCAAGCTCTTCAATCCTAGAAGCAGAATCGGTTGAAGTAGCAGTCATAAAGCCCATATCATGATCTTTAGCATTCTAATCATTTTCTCCATCATTATGACTCACATCGGATGAATCAGAAGTGGTATTGCTATCACTCTTTTCCATCCCATGTTCGGCATAGATAGGGTCGGAATGCTCAACATGCTGTAAATCATTGTTAGATAAAGTATTCAATTGTACCCCAACTATTGGCTCTTCGTCATGCATGCTTGAATCATGTTATCGTGATGCAATGACGCTGCTATCATTGTTAACCGATGTGGTCTCCTTTGAATCATCCGTAAGAACATTTTTTTTCTCTGGCATCTGCATCGGATTTTCTTGTATTCCACTATCATGCTCTAGTTGAAGTTGTGAACTTTCATAAATCAAAAGTGCAATAGATTTCATGAAATCGAGCAATATATCACTGAATTCTTTAACCTCGATTTGTGTGTCTTCAAGGAATGACTGGCAGATCGTTGAAGCTTCAACCGTGGCAGGATCAAATTGAAAGAAACTCGAAAAATGTTGCTCTAGAACTTGAAGTGAATGCGAGGATTCAATTTGATTAATGTCTTCTTTGTTGATTTGCTCTAGTAGTTGGTTAAATTTGAGGATCATTTGGTGGACGAAGATGGTACGATCTTGACCGAAGAGTGTCATAAATCCACTTCCTTCTTTAAGTAGAGAAATGTTCGACAGATGGGACCGAAGTAGTCGAAATAAAGTCATTCTACTATCTCTAGCTTTAACTTTCATTTGATGCGATTCTTCCTCTTGAAAAGTCGAATTCAAAGACTTCATTAAATTTTGATGTAAGATAATTGTGGTTGTGGTGGTTTTCGAAATTTAACAATTCGTTAAGAAACTTAGAGATGGAAATTCAAGGGATATAATAAAACCAACAAACGATCCGTAAATAAATCTTAAAAATCCTCGATTGATGATATAACACTTTTCTCGGCTCAATAATTTTTGTCGGTTCAAACTATGATAAAACAACCCGGAGTCCAATTCAACCGCGGCTCACTCCAAAAGAAAGCCCGTAAACTAAGAAATCCAAGCTACGGTTAATAAAGCAATAACCACACATGTAACCTCACACGTAACCTCACACGTATCAAGAAACTAACACCAATCAAAACTAAAAGCCACGTTGACTCCGTCTAATAAAGCAATATTTAAAAACTTATCATTCACCTAACAAAAACTATCATAAACTCAACTCAACATAATTGCATCCACCAAAACCTATTCTCAGTTTAGAAACCTCCGCCCCATGTTTTTGCTCATCTCAAAACCAAGTCCCATCTATCTCTTACCCCAAAACCCAGATTAATTAAATCTCAATCGCGTGTTTAAGATCCATCTTGTTATAATCGACCAATCATAAACTCAGCTCTTGTTATGCGAACACTGTCTTCAAGATCTTAAGGATCTCGGGTAGGTTTTTAATTTGATGCGTATGTTGTTGATTAATCGTTTTTCGATTCGAGTTAGAAGAAAAAAAATATAACAAAAATTGTTATAATTCAATCTTTTAATTCGAAAATCAAAGAAGGTTTCAACCTTAACAAAGATCTATGATGATTTAATATTCTCGTGTAGATCTTAATAGATCTAGCCATGCATGGGCAAACACGAAATAGAAACTGAGATCTTGTAAGTTATGTGTTGGGTTCGAGTCGTGAGTCTGTGTGGTTGTGTTGAGTCTTGATATTATTGTCGAGGTTAAGATCGAGTCTAGGTTTTGTTGGTCGAGAGACAGTTTGAGTGTTGACTGTTTTGTTGTGATGTTGGATTCGAGAGAGGGTGTTCGAGAGGGTGTGTGAGTCTTGTTGGTCTGGGATGATGGTGTAAGAGTCTGATGTATTGAACTGTTGGAGTTAGTTTGAGTCGAGTGTGGTGTTATGGGTCGAGAGTTCGAGAATGGGTTGACGAGAGTTCGAGTGTTTGTCGAGAGTTGAGACCTGTTAGTTTGGTCAAAATGATTTGAGTCCAAGTTTTGTCTGAGTCAAAACTTTGTTTGTATCACAATATTTAATTTATGTCATCGCAGTCTTTCATCGCAGTCTTTCATCGCAATCTTTCATCGCAGTCTTTCATCGTAACTAGTCATCGTAGTCACACATCGCAGTCACACATCGTAGTCACACATCGCAGTCACACATCACAATTACACATCGTAGTCACACATCGCAACTTCGATCGTAACTTCGATCGTGACTTCGATCGTAACTTTGATCGTAACAAACGATCTTAGGATGTGATCGTGATCGTGATCTTGGATCGCAAGTAGAAACCCCCAGGGTTTATGCGATCACAAAAATCAGATCGTGACATAAAGTTAAATGTTTCCAGATTCTTGATAAAAAAATATGTTGGATCGCAACTAGAAAATTATACCCAGATAAAGATCCAAAAGTTGATGAAGTTGATGAAGTTGATGAAGTTGATAAAGACAAAATGACAGTTTTGGACAAAAAAAATTATGATAAAGACAATTGATACATTAAAACTGTTTACTAATCAACTTTTTAGACAGATTTGAACGAAAAAAAATTGATAAAAAAACAAAAGGTGATAATCATATGCCAAAGAAATGGAAATATTAGACGAAACAAACAGAATTGTTTAAAAACGATTTTGGACTTTGGACTACACTCAAAACAAGCAAATCAATAAATATAAATTTTGACCCGTAACACAAAAGTTATACCGAATCAATAGATCAAAAATACGTCTATCCTAAGAATCAAACAAAGCTCTTGATACCAATTATAAGTCCAAAGTTTTTTAGGATTTAGCAATGTTATGATTTATCTATTGAATGAATGGAGAAGAAAGAACTAGAGAGGGAAAGGTAGAGAGAGAAAGGAGAGAAATAACAAGAAAGATGGAATGTGTGAAAATACCAAAGTGTTCAACCCCTCCTAACATGCTAGGAGGAGGTTTATATAGCCACCCTACATGTGCGCTTTGGTGGGCTATATGTTAATGTATTAGATCACGAGCCCAATACTTGTATCTATCTTTGGAGTGACCGATCCTTTCTAAAGACATAAAAACGTATTTCCAACGCCCTTATATATTATATGGATGGTCATACTTTGCATTTTGGTCACCGAGAATTTGCTCTTATTACTGGTTTGAGATTTGGGAACGTTAGTTTTGGCTTGTATAATTTTGGTGAACTAGATTTTCGTAATAGAATATTTCATGAGAAGCTAGGCGTAGGTGTAACAATTTTATATGTAATCGGGGTTATGGAGGATGAAGAAAGATTTTCCAAACTATGTGATCTAGATGTTGTACGCCTTTGCCTTTTGTTAGTTTTAGAGGTAATTTTTATGGGTAGGTGGTTGTAATCAGAAGTAGACGATAGCTTGTTTAGATTGGTGGAAAACATTGATAGTTGGAATGCCTTTCCTTGGGGTGAGCACATATGGGCAAATTTGTATGAAGATCTTAAGGATGTAATAGAAAATAACTGTGATGCGCAGCTTGTACTTATGGAGAATGACCCTAGTTATGTCCCCACATATAACTTAGAAAGCTTTGTGTTTGCGTTTCAGGTAAAAAAAATTTCTCTTAATTGTAATTATAGTTATAAACCGACACAAGTTAGCGTTTTATGATGTAATTGTTTGGTTTTCTAGATATGGATAATGGAGTCGTTTGAAAGGTGCAACGGTTGGTGGATTAAAGAACCAAATGTTATACCAAGAGCAGTTTCTTGGTCGCGAGCATCTATCTTTAAAAGATCTGATATTCCTTATGTTTTTGGCAAGGTAATTTTGATAGGTTGTGTTAGAAATACGTTTTTAACGTATATTAGAAGTATCGGTCACTCCACAATATTATTAATGTTGTATAGCTCGTAGTTAATGTTTGCTTATTTAGTTAAGTAAGAAACCGGCCCATGGGCTTGTCATGGGTCGGCCCAAGCCCATTAATGGCTTGGATATAAATACCCCTTTCCACCATGGAAAGGGGTTGGTTGTTGATTGCTTGATTTTCTCATTTGAATGAAAAACACATATTTCTCTCTCACTTTCTCTGATAGGTGTGAAAACACCCATCCTTTTACCACTTAATTCTTACTAAAACAAGACCAAAACGCGTGTTTAATATCATTTGTTTGGAATTATGCGTGGTTTTTGTGTTTATTGTATTTTCAGAGCAAACCGGATGAATATTGAAGAAAACATGGGATTGCACGGGTTTATTCGAAGAAAAAGACTCAAGACGAAGTCTATTGTCCAAGAGATGCAAAAGATTTGAAGTCAATAGGCCTATCTGAAGATTTATCGAAGAAAAGGACCAAAGATGGAAGATTTACATATGTCGAAGAAACTCAAGTCTATTAAACGAAGAAATTAAAAGACGAGTTGAATTTAATCGTCGACAAATCCCGAATCAGAATCAAAAACGTCAACTTTTCTGAAAAGACGAGAAGACAAGAAGCAAGGGAGAAAGCCTACTCACCAACCAAATGGAAGACTATATAAAGGATTCCCTTCACACTTTTCATTCAGTTTTTTTCCTCCTTTTTTCTCTGTTTCTGTTCGTAGGCATCACCAACACCATTAGGGTGTTTGGTGATTTTGATTTTCTTTTTGTTCTAAGATCTTGTAAGTTTAATCCTTCATTTTGTTTACTGAATCTTAATCATCAATACAAGTTTTCATTTAATCTTTTCATTCCTCTTGTTCATCATCATCTTTTATTCAAAGTTCTTAAGTTCTTATTTTGTTGGTTTGATCTTCAAAAGTTGTTGATTTTGTGTTTTTTATGATTGGGATTTGATCCTTATGGTTAATAGATGATTATGGGTTAGTTTGGTTAAAACGATTTTGTTCATTTGGTTCGATTTGGTTAAAAAAGTCGCGTTCCCCTGTTTCTTGCTGTTTACTGTTCTTAATTCCAGTTATTCCGAGTAGTCATCTTAATTTGTCTCTTATTCGGAACATTTTCAATATTCCGAATAGCCTACCTTCTTTTTCCTTTATTCGGAACTTTCTTATTATTCCGCATAGACTCGGTTATTCCGCATAGAGTTTCTCTATCCGGAATGTTTAGTATTCCGGATAGCCATTGTTATTCCGAGTAACCAATATTCCGCATAGACTTGATTTTTCCGTATAGAGGAATTTATTCCGCATAGCTTCGTTATTCCGAGTAGAGGTAATTATTCCGAGTAGTCAATTATTCAGCATAATCATTTATTCCGCATAGAGTTTATTGTTCCGCACAGTCAAATATTCCGAATAGCCTAAATTTTACGAATAGAGTAAAATGTTCCGCATGGCAAGTTTATTCCGGGTAGCATAATATTCCGAATAGAGCAAGTTTTTCAGTAAGGTTCTTTCACAGCTTTACCATTTAATTGCTTAATTTTAATTCAGGTTTTATTGATTAACTGTCACTGGTTTTAATCTTTATTTACTTCATTTATTTAGAATAGAAAACCAAAACCACTATTTGTCACCAAGAACAAATCATTCCACTTTGAGTTGTAATCAATTCGAGAGGATACCGAGAACAATCTTGAACCCAATAAAATCTCATGTATCAAATGGCGCCGCTGTCGGCTCTTCTCGTTAAGATCAACAGTTTTTTGTGAGAACTTGGATTTTGGGATCCGTTCCCCGTGAACGTTACTTTTTCATAAAAAATTTTCAAAAACCCTAAAAAAATATAAAATTTTCAAAAATCCAAAAAATTAAAAAAAAAACATAAAAACCAAAAATATTTTTGCTTTGTTTTTGCCTTGTTAGTTCTTTTGCAGGTGCATGCGTACACGATCCACATCTTATCAAGAGCCCGAGCCTCTCGAAGACTTAGACATGGTCGGTGTACAAAACAACAACAATAACCCACCTCAAAACAATAATAATAACAATAACAACCCACCTTTCAACAACAATAATAACAACAACAATGAGCCTCTACCGGATAATCGCCCGATGATTGAACTTCTGCAAGCACATGTAGACGGCAACAATGATCCAATTGTTATACCCGCGATTGCAGCCAACAACTTTGAGCTCAAATCTGGTTTTATCCAGATGGTCTCTGCTCAACCATTCTTGGGGCGTACCATTGATGATCCACATGACCACATCAAGAGATTCTTGCAACTCACCAATACGGTCAAATTCAATGGTGTTCCACAAGAGGTAATCCGTTTACAACTCTTTCCCTTTTCTTTAGAGGGACAAGCCTGGCATTGGCTTGCTAAGGAACCTCCACAGAGTATTCTTACGTGGACGGATTTGGAGACCAAGTTTATCAATTACTTTTTCCCACCCTCTCGTACTACCGCTTTGCGGAATGAAATTATCAATTTTAAACAAAAGTACGATGAGTCTTTTAGTGAATCTTGGGATCGTTTCAAAGATCTTTTAAGAAAATGGCCACAACATGGTTTTACCAAAGTGCACCAAATTAACACTTTTTATAATGGTTTAAGCATGAATGACCAAGATTCACTAAACAGTGCCTCGGGGGGTAATCTTTTGGCTAAGACTTCCAATGCTGCTTGGGATATCATTGAGAATAAGTCTCGTGTGCAAACCAAGAGTGTTCGGACCAATGTCGCTAGTGCTAGTACTAGTGACAGCGATAAGCGACTTGAAAAAATCACTGCGCTTCTTGAATCGCTTGCTACCCAAACCGCCAGCAAAACCAACAGCATCAACGCTAGAAACGCTAAAGACGCTCAAGTCAATGCTGTCAGCCAACCATGTGAAATATGCGGGGGTCCTCACTCTTACACCACTTGTACTGCCACCCAAGACTACCCTTCTGAGAATGTGAATGCAGCATATGGCACATATCCTCAATCCGCTTATCAAGCTCGTCCTCAAGGTGACCGCAACCTGCTTAGCTACCGCTCTAACAACTATCTCTCACCACCCGGTTTTCCTCCTAACAACCCAAACCAACAAGAAACCCTCAATCGCCCTCCTCAACAACAACAACAACCTCGTACACCATACATACCACCTCACAAACAACCACAACCACCTCAAAGAAACAACCAAGTTTACCAGCAACCTGCTTATCAACCACCCGCATACAATGCTCCTCCCAACCAACCCACCGCTTTACACCAAGAAGTAGAAACCTATATGAGGACTAACGATGTGATCGTGGGTAATCTTTAGCGGGAAGTGCTCAACTTGAAAGCAGACCTGGTGAAACAAGGGAACGATCTGAGAGCTGATATGAGAAACACTTTGGATAGTCAAACGAATGACTTAAAGAATATGATGGCTAGTTTCTTCCAAGGTAATCAACCCTCTTCTTCGAGTACTCTTCCGAGTAACACCGTTACGAATCCAAGAGGGGAGATGAAAGCAATCACCACTCGCAGTGGAAAAGTTACCAAGGAACCCGAGCTTCCTATACCTCCACCGGTGGTTGTGACTAAGGAGAACGAGTCACCTGCTCCTATTCCTCATCCTTCTCCTTCCCCAATTTCTCCACCTCTTACTTCTACCCCTCCTCCACCCAAGGATGTGAGTGATCCTATTCTACCAAAGACTTCCTCTTCTTCCGATATACCTTATCCATCAAGGTTGAGGAAAGATAAGCTCAAAAGCAAGGATGATATTCAGGTTTCGAACTTTCTTAAAATGTTTAAACAATTTAATTTCAACATCTCCTTCGCTGAGGCTCTCGCTCACATGCCTAAGTACGCAAAAATGTTCAAAGATCTTCTTAGTGACAAGGAGAAGCTTCTTGATATTGCTAACACCCAACTTAATGAGAATTGCTCTGTAGTGCTCTTAAGGAAATTGCCAACCAAGCTTGGTGATCCGGGTCGTTTCTTAATCCCTTGTAACTTCTCGGGAGTAGAGAATTGCATGGCCCTAGCCGATCTAGGTACCAGTATTAACTTAATGCCTTTAAGTGTGTGGAAGCAATTATCTCTCCCTGAGCTAGTCCCCACCAAAATGACTCTGGAATTAGCTAACCGTACGGTTGCTTATCCAGTGGGGATAGCCGAAGACGTCTTTGTAGGAGTCGACAAATTCACTTTTCCTGCATATTTCGTCGTTGTGGACTATGACATGGACCCTCGTGTAGCATTGATCGTTGGTCGTCCATTCTTGAGGACCGGTCGCACTCTCATCGATGTTGAAGCGGGTGAGCTTATCATGAGAGTGGGTGACGATAAAATTGTCTTCAACATGGGAAAGTTGTCTAAACAGCCTTATTCTAACGAGAGTGTTAATTGTATTGACGTTCTTGATGAGGCTTGTGAAGAACACTTCAAAGATGCTTGCAAAAGTATTCCTACCTCTTTTCCCAATGTTGAGACCGTTTCCTCTATCGATTCATCACTATCTCTATTTGGAGAAAGTGAATTCCTTTGGAAAGATTTGGAAGCCACCATGGGAGATGTGAACTTAGAACATGCCGATTCTCCCACCGATTGGGATGAAGATCTTCGCCTCATTGAGAACCTTCTTAAAGACGACAATCTTTCTCCACCATCTCCCACGGTTATTGCTATCGATGCGCCGACTTTGAAAACGCCTCCCATCGAAAATCCTCCGGATTTAGAACTTAAGGAGTTGCCGCCCCATCTCGAGTACGTGTTCCTTGAAGAAAACAAGAAGTCGCCTGTCATCATTGCTAAGGACTTGAAAGAAGAAGAGAAATCTCGCCTCATCGCCGTGCTTAAAGATCATAAGAAGGCAATTGCTTGGAAAATTTCCGATATCCGCGGAATTGATCCAAACTTTTGTAC
The DNA here is from genome assembly GCA_025667525.1 of Glebionis coronaria. Lineage (NCBI taxonomy): Eukaryota > Viridiplantae > Streptophyta > Magnoliopsida > Asterales > Asteraceae > Glebionis > Glebionis coronaria. The sequence goes on along the minus strand of CM046875.1, from coordinate 255,156,891 downwards.
TCACAAGATTCTCATGGAAGATGACTTTAAACCCGCAATCCAGAGCCAAAGAAGGGTTAATCCTCGAATTCATGACGTCATCAAACAAGAGGTTATCAAACTTCTTGATGCCGGCTTTATCTACCCTATTTTGGATTCGCCATGGGTAAGTCCCGTCCATTGTGTGCCCAAGAAGGGCGGAATAACCGTTGTTTCCAATGAACACAACGAGTTGATTCCCACTCGTCTCGTTACTGGGTGGAGAGTTTGTATTGATTATCGCAAGCTCAATGATGCCACGAGAAAAGATCACTTTCCTCTTCCTTTCATGGATCAAATGCTCGAGCGTCTAGCTGGTAATGACTATTACTGCTTTTTAGACGGTTTCTCCGGGTATTTTCAAATTCCTATCGATCCCAAGGACCAAGAAAAGACCACATTCACTTGTCCCTATGGAACATTTGCTTACAAATGCATGCCTTTTGGTTTATGTAATGCTCCTGGGACATTCCAAAGGTGTATGATGGCTATCTTCCATGACATGGTGGAAGACACTATGGAAGTATTCATGGATGATTTCTCGGTTTATGGCGATTCTTTCTCTTCTTGCCTTGCCAATTTAGAACGTATGCTTAAGCGTTGTGAAGACACTCGCCTTGTTCTTAATTGGGAAAAATGCCATTTCATGGTAAAATAGGGCATCGTGCTAGGACACAAGATCTCCAAAGCCGGTCTCGAAGTAGACGGTGCTAAAGTCGATATTATCGCTAAGTTGCCTCCACCTTCAACCGTGAAGGGTGTGAGAAGTTTCCTGGGTCATGCGGGCTTCTACCGTCGATTTATCAAAGATTTTTCTCAAATCGCTCACCCGATGACTCACCTCTTGGAAAAAGATACTCCTTTTATCTTTTCCAAAGAGTGTCTTGAAGCCTTCAACTTGCTTAAGGATAAGCTTACTAAGGCACCCGTCTTGGTTACCCCTAATTGGGAGCTTCCCTTTGTGTTGATGTGCGATGCTAGTGACTTTGTTATTGGTGCGGTTTTGGGCCAAAGAGTGAATAAACACTTCCAACCAATCCACTATGCTAGCAAGACAATGACGGGGGCTCAATTGCATTACACGACAACCGAAAAAGAGCTTTTAGCTGTTGTCTATGATTTTGAAAAGTTCCGCCCCTATCTTGTCCTTTCCACCACAATCGTTTACGCCGATCATTCCGCGTTGAAGTACTTGTTAACTAAGCAAGATTCTAAACCAAGACTTCTTCGCTGGGTTTTGCTACTCCAAGAATTTAAAATCGAAATTCGCGATAAAAAAGGAGCTGAAAACCTAACCGCGGATCATCTCAGTAGACTTGAGGATCCATACCAAGGGGATCATCCGAACAAAGAAATCAATGATTCTTTTCCCTTGGAGACCTTAATGTCTATCAACTCGACTGCTGATGAAACCCCGTGGTTTGCGGACATTGCAAACTACTTGGCGGGTGGAATTCTCGTTGACGGGTTAACATCCCAGAAAAAGAAGAAGTTCTTTAACGACATTAAGACTTACTTTTGGGATGACCCGTATCTATTCAAGAAATGTGCTGACTTGATTATTCACCGATGTGTTGATGGACCGGCAGCTTTAGAAATCCTTGACGCTTGCCACAAAGGACCCACAGGTGGTCACTTTGGTCCCAACTATACCGCCAAAAAAGTGTTTGACTCTGGATTTTATTGGCCCACCATTTACTGTGATGCTCACGAGATGGTTAAACATTGTGATGCTTGCCAAAAACAAGGCAAGATCACACATAAAGACGAGATGCCTCAGAATTTCATTCAGGAAAATCTTTGATGTTTGGGGTATCGACTTTATGGGGCTATTCCCTTCCTCTAAAGGAAACAAATACATCCTTGTAGCCGTTGACTATGTTTCAAAATGGGTTGAAGCAAAAGCTCTACCCACTAATGACGCAAGGGTGGTTTGTAACTTTTTAAAATCGCTATTCGCTAGATTCAGTGTGCCTCGTGCCATTATTAGTGATCGCGGGACTCATTTTTGCAACGACCAATTTGCTAGAGTCATGGCTAAGTATGGTGTAAATCATCGTCTTTCCACCGCTTACCACCCACAAACTAATGGCCAGGCTGAAATATCCAACCGAGGATTAAAGCGGATTCTCGAAAGAACTGTGGGAGAGCATCGTGCCTCATGGGCTGATAAACTTGATGATGCTTTGTGGGCTTTCCGTACCGCATACAAGACTCTGATTGGTTGTACACCATATCGTCTCGTGTACGGGAAAGCGTGCCATCTCCCCATTGAGTTGGAGCACAAGGCTTACTGGGCCTTGAAGTGGGCTAATTTTGATATCAACAAAGCCGGTGACCTACGCAAGATCCAACTCAATGAGCTGAATGAACTCCGTAATGAGGCTTATGAAAATTCTTTGATCTATAAGGAGAAGACTAAGCTCATTCACGACTCTAAGATTAAGAACCGAGAGTTCCAAGTTGGAGACAAAGTTTTACTCTTTAACTCTCGGTTGAAAATCTTTTCGGGCAAGCTGAAATCTCGTTGGTCCGGCCTATTCACCATTGCCCAAATTTTTCCATATGGTACTCTCGAGCTCGCTCAACCTAGTGGACCTAATTTTAAGGTGAATGGCCAACGAGTGAAGTTGTACTTTGGTGAGGACATCTCTCCGGAGATGATTCCATCCCTCACCACGTTCCCCATGAACTAATTTTGGGTCGAGTCAGGCTCGTGACTCGGTTATAAAAAACAAGCGCTCCTCGGGAGGCAGGCCGAGTATCTATCCTTTTACGTTTTAATCTCCTAAGTGTAGGGGAGACTTTTCCCACATGATTAAACATTGAGGACAATGTTTATTTTTAAGTGTAGGGGGGACTTCTATCGAAGTTTTAAGTGGATTTTTCCATGAAAATGCCTTCATTTAACCGGAAAATCATCTTTTTCAACATTTTTCAATTTTTTTATTAACTTTGGCCATTTAGTCGTAATTTTTAAATTTTTATCGTTGCTTTCATATGTATATATCCCGCAATAAAGTCAAAAATAGTAATAAAGTGGTGTAGCTAGTTTTGAAGTCTTTGACATATTAGGCTCGTTGCGATTATTTTGACTCAACCCGAATAGACTTATCCAAGTTTATTCTAGCTAGTATCCTTAACCATGTAGACCTTAATTGGTTTATTAGGCTAAGCATCCACGAGTCTCATTACTTGAGATTTTAAATTGTGGAGGACGAGAAATGATAGAGTCAATTATAAGTCGGTAATCTTGCACAAGCTTACTTGGTGTAATTATTTGCCTATTCTCCCATCACTTGCTAATAATTTATCTGCAATAAGTAAGGTCGTACGATTTGAAAAGTTACTTAGCTTCTAGCCCAAGATCGTTTAAAAGTTGCTCGGTAATGATAAGAGTTCATAGCCAAGGCATAACTTATGAAGCGGGGCGCGAAGATTGGCGAGTCCGAAAAGGCCCTAACAAGGCATGAGGATTCCATTTTATTGCTGAAGATCCAAAGTGATGTGAAAAGCATTATTCCCAAAATCAATATGAAGGATCAAGACTCACGACGAAAAGCAATCAACTCCCATAAAGATCATGGAGAAGTCTATCCGAAAAGACCCTAACAAGGTATGAGGATAAATAGATCCAAGTCCGAAAAGGAGGCGGATCGTTGTATCTCAAAATCCCAATTAGAGATTGAAGAAATAATCATGAAGTCGTGGTCAACAAAGTTGGAGTACCCCTCGAAAGTCTCCAAGTGAAGAAACTCTATTAACGATGAGAAGACCATTATCTCAAGAACGTCTCTCAAGATATGAAGTATGAAGTACATGCCAAATATCGGCCCGAGAAAGGTCTCAAATCGTGAACCAAGTTATGCCAAGATATGAACTTTTTGATATCCCGAGAAGCAGTTTTAAGAGATTTTGTCCTTTAGCTAACTATTGATCAAATCGTCCTACTTTGCTTTCAGCCTAAATAAACTATCGAAATAAGTCCAAAAATGCATCTTCATGATCATTCTAAGACAAACATAAAATATAAGAGATACCCCTAGGAATAAGGGAGTTTAAGCATTTAATTAAGCCATGTGTGTAAGTGTTTGATTTGCTAACTTATTATAACAATGATCTCGTTTTTAAGCTTAGTATGGGGAACATGAAACTTGAGGGTGATAAATCTTCGCAGCACCGAAGCCCTAATGTAAGTCCTTGATCTCTTTGCAAGTTATTTCCACGTAACTATTTTCTATCCTTTTGTTTACTTTAAAGCTTTAATTTCTCTTAGTACTTTAATTTTTGTTTAGTAGTATTTTAATAAGGCCAAGGTTGATTGATTATGGGAAAAGTGAAAATTTGCTTTATCACTAAGCATTGCATGAGGGCATGGCAATGGTTAAGTGTAGGGGATTTGATAGGTGTGAAAACACCCATCCTTTTACCACTTAATTCTTACTAAAACAAGACCAAAACGCGTGTTTAATATCATTTGTTTGGAATTATGCGTGGTTTTTGTGTTTATTGTATTTTTAGAGCAAACCGGATGAATATTGAAGAAAACATGGGATTGTACGGGTTTATTCGAAGAAAAAGACTCAAGACGAAGTCTATTGTCCAAGAGATGCAAAAGATTTGAAGTCAATGGGCCTATCTGAAGATTTATCGAAGAAAAGGACCAAAGATGGAAGATTTACATATGTCGAAGAAACTCAAGTCTATTAAACGAAGAAATTAAAAGACGAGTTGAATTTAATCGTCGACAAATCTCGAATCAGAATAAAAAACGTCAACGTTTCTGAAAAGACGAGAAGACAAGAAGTAAGGGAGAAAGCCCACTCACCAACCAAATGGAAGACTATATAAAGGATTCCCTTCACACTTTTCATTCAGGCTTTTTCCTCCTTTTTTCTCTCTTTCTGTTCGTAGGCATCACCAACACCATTAGGGTGTTTGGTGATTTTGATTTTCTTTTTGTTCTAAGATCTTGTAAGTTTAATCCTTCATTTTGTTTACTGAATCTTAATCATCAATACAAGTTTTCATTTAATCTTTTCATTCCTCTTGTTCATCATCATCTTTTATTAAAAGTTCTTAAGTTCTTATTTAGTTGGTTTGATCTTCAAAAGTTGTTGATTTTGTGTTTTTTATGATTGGGATTTGATCCTTATGGTTAATAGATGATTATGGGTTAGTTTGGTTAAAACGATTTTGTTCATTTGGTTCGATTTGGTTAAAAAAGTCGCGTTCCCCTGTTTCTTGCTGTTTACTATTCTTAATTCCAGTTATTTCGAGTAGTCATCTTAATTTGTCCCTTATTCGGAACATTTTCAATATTCCGAATAGCCTACCTTCTTTTTCCTTTATTCGGAACTTTCTTATTATTCCGCATAGACTCGGTTATTCCGCATAGATTTTCTCTATCCGGAATGTTTAGTATTCCGGATAGCCATTGTTATTCCGAGTAACCAATATTCCACATAGACTTGATTTTTCCGTATAGAGGAATTTATTCCGCATAGCTTCGTTATTCCGAGTAGAGGTAATTATTCCGAGTAGTCAATTATTCAGCATAATCATTTATTCCGCATAGAGTTTATTGTTCCGCACAGTCAAATATTCCGAATAGCCTAAATTTTCCGAATAGAGTAAAATGTTCCGCATGGCAAGTTTATTCCGGGTAGCATAATATTCCGAATAGAGCAAGTTTTTCAGTAAGGTTCTTTCACAGCTTTACCATTTAATTGCTTAATTTTAATTCAGGTTTTATTGATTAACTGTCACTGGTTTTAATCTTTATTTACTTCATTTATTTAGAATAGAAAACCAAAACCACTATTTGTCACCAAGAACAAATCATTCCACTTTGTGCTGTAATCAATTCGAGAGGATACCGAGAACAATCTTGAACCTAATAAAATCTCATGTATGATTCTCTCACTAGTTTCTCTCTCTAGAAATCTTCATCCCACTTCATTGATTCATAAGATTATCAATATTCTACAATTGGTATCAAGAGCCATGGGGTGATTTAAGGTAAGGATTAGTGTTGTTTTTTTAGTTTTTGAATGTATTAGTGATTTGTAGGAAAATCAACCTTAAATCTTGTAATTTTTGGTGTTTTTGTTGTTGGGATTAGTTGATAAGTATTGGGTTTAGCTTATTTTGGTAGAAATCATAAAACTTTTTGTGGTTTTTGATCAAAAAATCGAGTTTTGTTTCGTGTAAAGAGCTATTTCCTGGTCTCGAAGTGTCTTTTCCAGGTTTATTCCGAATAGCCAACATTCCGAATAGCCAACATTCCGAATAGCCAACATTCCGAAGAGCCAACATTCCGAATAGCCAACATTCCGAATAGCCAACATTCCGAATAGCCAACATTCCGAATAGCCAACATTCTGAATAGCCAACATTCCGAATAGCCAACATTCCGAATAGCCAACATTCCGAATAGCCAACATTCCGAATAGCAACACATTCCGGATAGGATATTATTCCGGATAGGGTATTATTCCGGATAGGGGATTATTCCGGATAGGGGATTATTCCGGATAAGGGATTATTCCGGATAGGGGATTATTCCGGATAGGGATTATTCCGGATAGGGATTATTCCGGATAGGGATTATTCCGGATAGGGATTATTCCGGATAGGAGATTATTCCGGATAGGAGATTATTCCGGATAGGAGATTATTCCGGATAGGAGATTATTTCGGATAGGAGGTTATTCCGGATAGGAGGTTATTCCGGATAAGCAAGATCAAGGGGTATTTTACGAGTTTTTTCGATGATTTTTAGTGGATTTAATCTTGGCTTCTTACACACTCTTTACTTCAACAACACAACACAATTCACAACCTTACTTCACTGCTCGATCAACCGATAATCTTTGTTTCTTTAAAGTGATCAAAATGAATCCGAATTCGTTAATGCCTCAAATGACATCACTTACGGACATTTCCGTCATTACGGGAACAGATAATCACCCTCCAATGCTCATTAAAGAAGTCTTTGAAGCATGGCAAGGCCGTATGATGTCATACATTAAGGGAAAACCGACATATGGGAGGCTTATGGTCAAGTCAATTCTAAATGGTCCACTTGATTATGGTACCATCGTTGTTAACAATGAGACTCGACCACGGGAGTTTGAAGAACTTACACCAGCTCAACAACTTATTGCCGATGCAGACGAAAAGGCTCTTCAAACCATTCTCCAAGCTCTTCCACATGACATCTATCGAATGGTAAGTCAATATACGGTTGCAAAGGATTTATGGGAACGTCTAAAGGTTTTGCTACAAGGTACGTCTCTTACTAAACAGGAACGGGAATGTCAGTTGTATGATCTGTTTGATAGATTCACGTACAGTCCAGGGGAAACGCTTCACGACTACTACTTCAGATTCACTACTCTCATGAATGATTTGAATGTATACAATCTCGTGATTGCTCCATTCCAGGTTAACACCAAGTTTTTGAATACTTTACCTCAAGCTGAATGGGGTGAGTATATTACTGATGTTAAGTTAACTAGGGATTTGCATAAGTGCAATTTGGATCAACTCTACGCTTTTCTCCAGCAGCATGAGAAGCACGTGATCATGCACCGTTCGCCTCGCGGTATGTACCCTGATTCTTTAGCTTTGATGGAAAATAAACCAAGCTTGTCATACAACAACACTCCTTATATCATGGGACACCAAGCCTATCATCCTTCACCGTACATGACTCCAAGCTTCCCCCAATATTCGATTCTACCGCAACCACCCACCTCACATCAGCAACAATATCGGTTTAATGCACCTTCGTCTCAGAGAGAACCACAAGCATCACAATATGCCTCACAACCTCACCCATATTCACCAGCAAGCATTGCACCTTATGCTCAGTCATCATACTCTTCTTATCAAGAAAATGCAGCATATCCATCAAGCTATTCTGACCACATGAGTATTCCTTCTAGTGCTTATGCCGCTCAACAAGACCAAGCAATGTATTGTGATAATGATGAAGTCCCCATTCCTGAATTCAAACAAGGAACTGACCCAGTTGAAGTGTTAGCCACTATGTCTTCTTATCTCATAAGGACATTGAGCAAACGAGGATTTAGAGGACCAGCTCCTACAAACAATCAGCTGAGGAATTCATCCAATTCTAGACAACAAGCTACCATTGAGAATGGCAAGGTAATGGTTCAACCTATTCAACCTTATCAGGGGAGACCCACTACATCAACCACCAATGCATGCATGGTCAATCCTGCTCCAATGGTCAATTCTATTCCTCCACAGACTAATTCCACAGGCAAGTTGAGAATGATTACATGCTACAACTGTAAGGAGGAAGGTCACATGTCCAGGGATTGCACAAAACCTAAGAGAAGAAGGGATGGTCAATGGTTTGCAGAGAAGATTTATTTGGTGAACTGAAGGTCTACGCAATTATTGGCCTATTCTATGTGATGGATTTGATGGAATAGGTTGGTTGATTTAGATGACAATCATAAGGAAATAAAGGAAGGAGATGATGGATTAGAGAGAGAAAGGAGAGAAGGGAGAGAAGTTAGAGAGAGAAAGTAAAGATGAATAATGATTAAGTGTAAATGATAATCAACAACCCCTCCTAACATGCTAGGAGGGGATATATATAGCCCACCCTACATGTGGGCTATATGGACTATACAATAATTAAATAGATCATGAGCCCATTACATAATTATCGTTGGAGCGACCGATCCTTCATAAATACGTAAAAACGTATTTCTAACAATCTCCCCCTAAGGGAGGTCGCTCCAAGAAACAAAGTTCTAAATAGTCTATAACTCGTGATCTATGCTAACTAAGATGTGACCGAGACTTTATTGGGAAAAACGTATTTCCAACAATCTCCCCCTAAGGGAGGTCACATCTTTTTACAAAATCTTAAACCTAGCATCTATGCTTGAGTCTTCGATCTTGTTCTTGTGAATATGCTTGATGTGATCTTTGACTTTAGTCTTGAGCATGTTTCCTTGCCTTGACCTTGTGCATTCTTCACTTGTGATATTTGCCTCTTTGTGACTTCATGTTCCACATACTTATACTTTTAAATTCTTGAAAGCTTCAGAGTTTGATACAGCGGAAGACTTGACCTTCAGGCTTTCTTGAATTTGTTGAAGTACTAGTTGTATGTAGTATAAGCATGTGGTGACGACTTCTTCTGGATTGTACACCGCAATGCCACCTTCTTGTTACGCTGCATAAGACAGTTAGCAACAAACAATATACACGGATGAAATAGCCTTGAACATTTCATTCTAATTCGGTAGCATTTTACCTCCGGTCGGTGAAGACCGTTGGACGATATTAAATATCGTACTTGTGGCAGGTAGTTTCAATAAAGAACCTCCTTGACAAGATTTCGCGGGTAAACCCGTTCTCTTTACTCGACCGTCCAAGGCTGACTGCGAACGTAAAGAGTGAATCATTTGGATAATATTATCCGCATGATTTGAAGCCGTCAATTCATGTTCCTGGAACAAGTGAAGTTCAATTAAGAACCGCACCATCGTTGCTTTCCAGTTGTCACTAGCTTGATTCATATAGAATCTTGCAAGTTACCTACCAAGTGCTGTTTGATGTTAACACTAGAAGGATTTCCACTCGTCACTGTGATCAATAAAGAGTCACTCTGAGTGTTCTGGCAAGATCATATGATAATGCGTAGAGGCCTGGAACGTGTTTAAATTCATTTAAGAATTAAACCACTGTTGCTTTCCAGTTATCACAAGTTTGATTCATAAAGAATCGCACAAGTCACCTACCATGAGCTTTTTGATATTCGCTCAAGAAGGATTTCCATCTTCATTGTAAATACTTTCGTATTACTCGGATGTTCAGGCAAGATCATGAAGATTTTGCGTAGGACTCTTAAGATCTTTCTTACTTTTCACAGTGTGTGAAGAAGCAAGGAATATGAAAGTGTGTCCTAATGAGATATTTGATGATCTCAAATGGCTCTAGACTCGATCGTGCATTTTAGATTTTTAGTGATCGGAGGCTGGAGAGGAGTGCCACCTTTTCAATACCAGTCTATTCGGAGTGAATAAACCAATAGATAACGTGTTGATCTCCGTGTGATTAAAACAAATACCTTTTGAGAGATATTTGAGTTAGCTGGGAAGGGTTGTGCATTGCATCACTGGGTCCATGACGTCTTTCTTCAATATCGAGAATCATTAGCAAAAATGACCTCAATAGCATATGTATTGACCCGGTTTCTGCCTAAAGTTGTAAGGAGGGCTTCTTTCTTTACACCCTTTATCTTTACATTTCTTTTTCATTCTTCAACCCCTTCAATGCTTACCAATACGTCATCACTAGCACCTTGTTGTGATTGTTCCAGTGCTAACTTAAGTACTTGGTCGGCATTCAGCTACGTTCACAATCTTTCTCCATCTTTCCTAAGGACTACTATTTCTAGCTATGGAATGTCCTTGGGAAGATTCCTCCGGTTCTAGGGAAATCATTGGACTTTAACCTATCCTACCATCCTTATGTCACCACAATCTTCACCGTCGTGAATAGAGATGTTTTGGGTAAGTGTATGTCACCATGAAATCCATTTTGAAGTGCAAATCCATTTTGCTCCCCCTTAACATATGCCACGATATCCGAAAACATTTTGCATATGTCGGGATGAGCTATCACGTTAAGTCAAACCATTCATGATTGATCATATCCCATATTAAATCACATTTTCTCCCCCATATTAAAAATATTAACCCAATCGATGTTTTTAATATCAATTGATTTAATAGCATTTTAAGAAAATTTGGGAAGAAAAATGCAAGTCCAATTATCTTCATGAATTACACAAGCTCCCCCTCAAATTAATGAGGGTGTGCTGAAACGTAAATTAAATACCTTTTAAACACAAGTGTAAGGTATTTATTACGTGCAAAGATCATATATGATAATGAATTCACAAGATTAGCAATTTACGAGGTTGGACCTGAATGATGGAGAACATCATATGAAAGATTCACATGGTTCTTGTTCACGAATGTTGGTCTCCTCGTCACGTTCCCGAGAAAATTAATTCCCGTTGTTGAGTCAAAGCTTTCCGGTGAAATGCTTGACTTGATTATGAAAAGCGGGTTGCTATCTGAAATAATAGCAAACCATTTGGAGCATGTTTTAAAACTTTTAAACTTCTGCTCGAACTTTATTTACAACCCCGTGTCATTATTGAATGACATTTCTAGGTTCGTAAATATTATCGATTCCAGAAGACATGCTCGTTTTATCAAAACGTTTTTGAACACACAATTTTGAAAGATTTAGAAAAACCTTTTGAGAAATTCTCGAAAAATTGTGTTCAAAGTTTTGAAAAACAATTACTTGAGCTTAAGATGTTGAATATCTTAAAAGCGAGCTCAAGTCCGAGAAGTTGTGAACTTCCCGTTGTTAAGGATAAGTTACCATCGGCGATAAACTTTCCTTTTATCTGAAGGACGAGTCCTAAGCTGACATTTACTTAGAAGTCGTTTTTCATGAGCTTGAAAACTTTGACTGTTTTAATGGAAAGCTCATGACCGAGAAAGGTTAATTTCTCGTTACGAGGAAAAGTTCTCTTAGTTAAAAGATACACTTTCCTTTATGAGCTTAAAACTTCGAATGTTTTAATGCAAGCTCATGACCGAGAAAGGTGAATTTCTCGTTAAGAGGATAAGTTATCATAAAAGATAAACTTTCCTTTATTTTAAGTTCGAGTTACAGTCTGACATTTAACTGTAAGTCATGTACACGAGCTTAAAACCTTTGAATGGTTTTATCGTAAGCTCGTGTCCGAGAAAATTTAATTTCTCGTTAATGAGGATAAGTTTACCATCGGCGATAAACTTTCCTTTCTTTGAAGAGCGAGTTATAGTCTGTGATATGACTATAAGTCCTTGTGCATGAGCTTAAAAACGTGGAATGTTTTTAACATAAGCTCATGCCCGAGAAAAATGAATTTCTCGTTTTTAGGATAAGTCATCATCGGGATGAACTTTCCTGTCTTTTGAGATCGAGTTACAGTCTGTTATGTGACTGTAAGTCCTTGTGAGCTTTAACCATGAATCCCCTGAGATACTAGTTTCTCTGATATCTGCTTCTTCAACAACCAAACTCTGAGAGTGTCCTTAGTTGAACGGTATACAATGATTGGACCGCTTCGTTCTTTTGGAACATCAACTTTGGTACCTGCATTCTCATTAGGAGTTTGTATACTTTTGCATGGGTTAGAGATATCTATTTTAGAAGCACGTGGGGGTTCACGGTTTTCTTTTCTTGTGTCAGAGGTGGCCTGAGGGGATGATTCACTTGTCTTAGTTGGCAAACGTTTCCTTTTATAGAAAACCTTAAGTTCAGGCTTAAGTGATGTGTCATCCTTTGCAATTTCCTCCCTAGTAGTCTTCGTAGAATCAGAGACAATCCTAGTTAAAGGGCACTCGTTTCCTACAAGAGTGAAAGTTCTACCAGTGGGGCGCCACATTTTACCAAAGGGTTTGATTTTAGCGACCCACTGGGATTTAAGTCTAGCACGGGAGTTCACCTCATTAAGCAATTTTTTGATACAGGAGTCATGATTTGCCGTAAAGATACATTTTCTACATGTTTTACAAGTAGCATATTTAATGTCCGAGTAATTCCTAGATGATTGATCGATGCTCCTAGGAGACGCCATGCTACGGTTAGCAGTGTTCGGTAATCTAGACGGCATCTGACTAGGTTGGACATTGCTATCTCTTACATGTGTCTTTTGAATAGCTTCCCTTAGACCAGATTTATGGCCAACGTCATTTGAACTAGTTCTAGACGTGGTCGTTGAACTATGCTTAGAGAAACTAGGGGAAATCATGTGATGAGGTCTTGCTAAAACTGATTTAGTCACATTAAGCCTAGTTGGTGGAGTGACTGTTCTAGAAATATGACCCAAATCAACTTGGGAGGCAAACCGCGGTCTCGAGGATAGTGATCGCTCGGATCTAAATGCAGTAGGTTGTCTGACAATCGGTTGTCTGACGAACTGATTTGTAGGCGGTTTCCCCAAGATTGATGGTTTTTCAAGCTTAGTGTCCACACTAGGTCCTCTAGTTTTCCTTAACTCGTTTTTCAACGCGGCTATAGCAAAGACCTTTTCATGTATTTGAGCCTTTAATGTTTCATTTTCTTTGAGCACGTTATCTTGGAATGCCAACTTAGATTCAAGCAGTTGAATTTGTTTCAAAAGATTATCCTTTTCAGCTTTAGAATCTAGAGCAGTTTGATCCAATTTTCTTTCAAGAACAACGTTTGACTTTTCAAGTTTTTCAAAGTATGTTTCAAATTTGTCCGTTTTCTTAGAAAATTCAAGTTTGGCATCCTCAAGATCTTTTGATTGCCGAGCTACGATTGTTTCGAGCTCTTTAATCTTGGAATCAGAAGCAGTCAATGAATCAGTTATAGGATAATTATCATGATGTTTAGCATTCTGAACAATCTCTCCCCCATTATGACTTACATCGGATGAATCAGAAGTGGTATTGCTATCACTCGTTTCCATCCCATGTTTGTCATAATTAGGTTCAGAATGCTCAATATGCGGCATTTCATCACCATATATATCATAAACAACATTACATTTTACCATGTTTGCAGGCTCTTCGTCATAAACGGGTAAGGTGTCATCAAGAGAAATCTCGTGAACATTCCCCGACGTGCCACTGATATCATGTTGTCCTTCTGAATCCATGCTCTTGCCATCGTTAGGCTCCAAGTTGTCAACCGTATGACCAATCTCCTCTTGCATCTGCGACATTGATTCTTGCACTCCATTATCATACGTTTGCTGAAGTTGTGATTGTTGATAAATCGAAGACGAGACCGATGTCATGAGTTTGAATATTGTATCACGGAAAACACGAAGCTCGGTATGTGTATCTCGAAGAAATGATTGACAAATCACAGAAATTTCAGGCTTAATGATATTGAATTGGAGGAAAGGCGTGAGTTGTGTCACAAGATCCTTATAGGCAAGTGCCGATGCAGAGTGATTAAAGTTTCCATGGTTGAGTTGCTCGGCGAGTTGGGTCAAAGTGGTAAAAATTGAGTCGATGAATATATGACGATCTTGTCCAAAGATTGTCAAAAATTCGCTCCCTCCTTGAAGCCGTGAAAGAGTAACTAGATGATATTGAAGCATTTGAAATGAATTTATACCACTTTCTCTAGCTTTGTCGTGCATTCGATGCAAGTCTCCCTCTTTAAGTGTCGAATTTAACGATGCCATTGAAAATCGAGGAAAAATGATGTGGATGTTGTAGTTTTTAGGATTTTACAATTCGATTCGGCTCAAAAGATGTTGTCGGCTCAAACGATTAGGAATTAAACCCGATCAAAAAAATGCCGTCACGTTGACTCGTCACTTTGTCATCAAATCCGGCCACAAAAACTTTTAACCCGTCAAATATTTTTTCACGTTAATACTTTTAAAAAAAAATACCCGCCTCAGCACGTTTTGCCAAAAATACATAAACAAAAATATACTAAACTAGAAATATAAAAGTGACAAAATACAAAAATTTAATTTAACTAAAAATAATAGAAAAATAAAATGTAATATTTTAAAAGTAGAAAATAAAATTAGAGAAATAAAATAAATAAAGAAATAACTTTTAAAGATATGAAAATGAAACGGTTTTGTTTTAAAGATAGGAAAAACAAAATGATATGTGTTGTTTTCTAAAAAATCGCATATGCTACCTTGTCCCACTCACCACAAAGATATTTTATATTTTCCCATCTCAGTCATAACACCACCACGTGTCTCTCTTGGTTTCTCTGTAAACCTAACAGCATAGAAACCTCCGCCCTTCTTTTTCTTTATTCAAATAACAAATCAAACTCACATATCATGCATTGTTTCCTCCGTCTCTCTTTCTATCACTCTCTTTTCTCTCAAGCAGATCCAAAGACCTAAAACTCGAAACCTAATCTATATTTTTTTTTCTCCGCCTCCTGTTAACTAATTCTTACCCCAAATACAACCAAACAAGAATAAGCCGAATCCCACTTGAATGATTAGCCAAAACTCGAAACCGAAGCAGATTCAGGAAAGTCTTCAAGATCTTTTGTAAACAAAGGGTCTCAGGTAGGTTTTTTAATTGTGCATGTGTTTGAGTCTGTCTTCTCTCTTCTGTAGTGTCTTTCTTGTTGTGTTGTCAAGATTGAGTCTGTGAGAAAGAGAGTCTTGATGTTGATCAATGATGGGTATGATTAAACTTATAAATCTTAGAAAAGATTTTGAAAAAAGTTTAAGCAAGCTGAGATCTTATAATTGATTTTCGATTTGTTGTGTTATGAGTCGATAGACGAGAGTTGGGTAGAGAGTATTCTGAGTGTGTGAGTTTTGGGTTTTGATGTGTCGAGAGTGAGGGTCGAGAGGTTGTCGGATGTGGGTGTGATTGTTTTTGGTTTGGGGGTGAGCTGTTGTTTGTTTTGGTGAGGGAGTCAAGTCAGAGGTGAGGCGAGGGGTTGAGGTTGTGAGGGTCTTGTGACGAGGGAGGGTGTTGGGGATTGAGTTGCGAGGGTGTTGAGGGAGTAAGGTGTCAAGGGCTAACAGAGAGAGGTGTTGTGAGGGTGTGACGAGGGTCGTGTTGGAGTCTGGGAGGATGTGTGTCTTGGTTTTTGTTTTCAGAATGAAGTCGAGTCAGTGTGGTGTCAGTTATGAGTGTTGAGGGTTGTGAGTGAATTTGAGTGTTGTGTCGAAAATTTGTCCGTTATGTTTGAAATGGTTTCATTCGGAACTTTTCATTCATTCGGAAGAGTTCCGAATCGGAAGTTTTTCAAAAATTGATTCGGAAGTTTTTCAAAGATTGATTCGGAAGTTTTTTCAAAAAAATTGATTCGGAAGTTTGTCAAAAAAATTGATTCGGAAGTTTTTCATTCATTCGGAACTTTCGTTCATACGGAACATTTCCTTCACCCGGAACTTGTTTCTTCACCCGGAACTTTTTGTCTTCACCCGGAACTTTTTCTTCACCCGGAAGTTTTGGGTTTGATTCGGAACTTTTGGTTCACTCGAAAAAATTCTTCACCCGGAACTGGACAATAACAGACAGACTGACTGACTGAAACTCGAGACCCAAAAACCTTGATAACGAGATAATGAAGTCAGTAGGACTGGTATTGGACAAAAACTGAGACCCAATAGATTAAAAAATAAAGAAAAATACTGATTATATAAAAAAAATAAAGACAACTGGACAGACTTGAAACCCAGATATAATAAAAAAAATATATAAAAACTGGTATATAAAAAATTTAAAATGATTATATAAAAAAATAAAAAAAAACTGATTATAAACTGATATAACAATATAACTGATAATTGATAGACTAAAATTGATAATAAAAAAAATTAAAGTGATAACAAAATTAAAAGTTCAATTTAAGAAATTCAAACAAAAAGGCAATCAAAATAGAAGGATTTAATCAAAAAATACAAAATTAAAAAGAGAAAAACATAAACTGTTATAAAAAAACACCAACTTTTTATAAAAACACAAACTTTTTAAGATTTGATAAAGAAATTTTTGAGTTTTATATAAAAATTTGTGATTTTTTATCTAAAAAGTAAGTAAATTTGAAGATTTGATATGATTTAACACATAAAAACACAAACTTTTTATAAAAAATACAAACTTTTTATGATTTAAGCATGATTAAATCAAAACCCACCAAAATCAAAAAGAAATAAAAGAAGAATAAACCAATCAAACCTTGGCTCTTGATACCAATTGAAGGTCTACGCAATTATTGGCCTATTCTATGTGATGGATTTGATGGAATAGGTTGGTTGATTTAGATGATAATCATAAGGAAATGAAGGAAGGAGATGATGGATTAGAGAGAGAAAGGAGAGAAGGGAGAGAAGTTAGAGAGAGAAAGTAAAGATGAATAATGATTAAGTGTAAATGATAATCAACAACCCCTCCTAACATGCTAGGAGGGGATATATATAGCCCACCCTACATGTGGGCTATATGGACTATACAATAATTAAACAGATCACGAGCCCATTACATAATTATCGTTGGAGCGACCGATCCTTCATAAATACGTAAAAACGTATTTCTAACATGAACGCTCAAGCACAAGGACAGGAACTTGATGAAGAGGAGCTGTCATTTCTTGCTGATCTAGGGATTGCAGAACAAGAAGTTGTCACTACACAGAATGCAGCATACCAAGCAGATGATCTGGATGCTTACGATTCAGACTGTGATGATCTTCAATCTGCTCAGGCAGCTCTTATGGCAACTATCTCTAGCTTTGGGTCAGATAAAATATCTGAGGTACTTACTAATACCACTAATACTTGTATTCAACCACATCAAGTTGGGCAAGAGGGTGCTGATCCGAATGAGTCTTCGGTGGTGAGTCCTTCAAATGAGGAGACAATCAATGATAGTAATATCAATGTGAGTCCCCAGACTTTGAGTGAATCACAACCGGGAGCCATTTCGCATACGCATATTCCTGCTCAACAAGATTTGGTCATGGTTCCTGCAAACTTACTTAGTCAAATGAATACTGCAGTATTAGAAACCCTAGCTAAGAATAAGAATTTGTCTGCTGAGCTTGCTTTGTGCAACGAAAAAGTTCAAACTTTGGAATTAGTTCCTTCGTCCAATGTTCTAACAAATCCCGAATATGATCATTTTCGAAACAAACAAATGGGTCATTTGCAAGAAATTGAAACCTTAAGAGCAGATCTTTCTAACGAACTTAAAGAAAAAGAGTTAGTGGTCACTAATTTTCACAAACTTCAAACGGATTTTGAATTACTCGAGTCTAAAAAGAATGAAATGGAAATTAATGCGGCTAATAAGATTAGAAGTTTAGATTATTTGCTTTTAAGACAATACGCTGCCTCTCAACTAGTGCACTTATTTGACGCTTCGTTTAGAGAATTTAACTTATCGCGTCAAAAAGGCCTTCCCCCTAACCCACGATATGCAAAACAAGCTTTTATCCATAGTCCAAGACTTTATAATGCAACCCAATTAGGATTGGTCTTAGATCCGATTGTTATTTTTGAGGATCGTACAAATAAGGATCTAGTTGATGAGAATCGGTCATACAACTTTGCAAAATATCCCCAGTGTGATTATTTTAAAATGAATCAGGAGCTTGCAAAAACGGACTTTAGAATTCGCTTCCATATGGATAAAGATCTTATCACAGCACCAACCTACATGTTAAATGAAGAAAACCCTAGTACACTTCCTACACTTGTCAAAATGGAAGGACCTAAGGAAATTCCAAAGGATCTTCCGCCTGTTAGCACTGTATGGATAAACTTGCAAGAGATTAATCAATACTTTGCTAGTTTTGACAAGGTCATCCGGGAATGTACGACTTCAAATGGCTTAAATGCCGGAGAATGGGCTTTCGAACACATGAACGAGGTGTTTAAGAATGAGATCAATCCGTTTGTCAAAAGACTAAAAGGAAGTTTTGCATCTCTTTCGGAAAATCTCGAGTTTGAAATTAAAGAAGTTCAAAAAGTGGTTTATGAAATGGACACCGCTTACGAACTACAATTAATTGAAAAGGAAAAGATTTTATCCGAATATGACCGATTCTTGTCCCAAGTAATTTCGTGTGATGTGCTTACTACTGTGAATGTTAATTATTCGAATGAGCTTGCATCCGCTACGAATAACTGTGATGCTGTGAATATATGTGATGATGTGCATGATCTCTCTGTAAATGTTGCTGATACTGTAAATGAGGTAGATAATCATTCTTGTCACGAGTCTAACGCTGAATTTTTAAAGCTTCAAGATTCTTATAGTTTACTTACAAAACGCTTTAATCAACTTGAACAACATTGTATATGTTTAGAATTAAAACAACAAACTCAAAATGAGGATCTTTTGATAACAAATGGTTGTGAAAACAGTGTTGAGACGAGTGACAAGATGATTGAGATAGTTAAGGCATTAGAGGAAGATATTATGAGATTAAAGAGAGATGTGTCATCAAATGAAACACTAAAATTTGAACTAGAGGCTGCAGAGTCTAAAAACCAGGACTTAGAAATTAGACTTTCGTCTATTCTAGGAGAGATGGAACGTGCAAGACAGGGAATGTCCAATCTTTATGGTTCATTAGAAGAACGCTTCGCTTTTAATGCGACACAGCTACAATCTTATGTTGAACAATTGAACTAAAAATGTGAGGAAATCTTTGACTTAAATATCCAGCTCATTGACAAAAACATGGTTTTGGTCGAGTTAATGGAGACACTTCTTCTCACCCGACAAGAAGTTGTTAATAACTTAGCTACCAACTCTGCACCGTCCTCTAGTGCTCCATCAACCAATTCAGTAGGGCTCTATAAGAACCCGCGCCATAAGCAAAATCCAATTACTTACGATGACTATATGAGGAATGCAATTAAGCACGTGGATCTTGTTAGGGATATTTTAGATGATTTGTATGCGTTAGATCCCTCAAGCAGTTACTATTATTCAGCTCATGAATATAGTAAGCGTGTTCAATATTGTTTAGCATATTTGCAATACATAGGAAAACCGGGTTCTGCACTACTCACTAATCGACCCATTGCTGTAACTCCATTCAATAAGACCCCAGGAGCAAAACCGTCATTGGCACCATCAATTAAGGCACCTTTAAAATCTGTTGCTAATGTTCCCACTTTGCCTTCTACAGGATTAAAAGAGTCTACTAAGGCTAAAGGATCGCCACTCAAGAAAGCTAAGATCAAGCCCTCCACTAGTAGTACCATCAAGAAGAAAGTAGAAGCTCACACTAGGAATATCAGTTGAGATTTAAATAAAAAGAATCATGTTAAGACTAAAAGCTCTGCGCCTGTGCAGAAGCCTAAACCATTTGTGAATTCTAATTTAAAATGTTGGAATTGTAATGAATGCATGTTTTCCGAACATCATGATTTGTGTCTTATTGATCATGTGAAATTGAAATGAATGCTATTAGGAATGATCTTGAATGGAAGCCAACTGGGAGAACTCGTACCCAAGTTGGATGGCAATGGCGTCCCACTGGTAGGACCTTTACATTAGATGGAAAAATGTGCCCTTTAACTAGGAATGCATCCATTGAGGTTAGGTCTCAGCGTCCTTTAGTTAGGCACACTAGCACTAAAGTATGGAAACCGCGCCCTTTAATTAGGTCAGCCCCCACTATAGTGTCTATCAGTGAAGAAATACCTCAGGATTTAAGCCAACTTGAATCTACACCACCAACTAGGAAGAAGGCTAGGAAATCTAAGAAACCTAAAGTTAGCAAATCTAAGATCATTAAATCTATACCTGCTAATAACAAGGAACATTTAGATTCTAAAACCTATACATTGTCCTCGTCTGGTGATATTTTCAGGTGGTCCAAATCATCCTCTGGTATTTGGACTCCGGTTGTTCAAAGCATATGACCGAAGATCGCTCGATGCTTCGAAATTTCGTCAGCAAGTTTCTTGGAACGGTAAAATTCGGTAATGATCATATTGCAAAGATAATGGGGTATGGTGAATATCAGATTGGAAATGTCACGATTTCAAGAGTATACTATGTAGAAGGTCTTGGTCATAATTTATTTTCAGTAAGACAATTTTGTGATTCCAACCTAGAGGTTGCTTTTTGACAACATACTTGTTTCATCCGCAACTTGGAAGGAAAAGACTTGTTGAAGGGGTCTCGTGGTGCAAATATTTATACTTTGTCCCTACAAGACATGATGGCCGCCTCTCCAGTATGTCTTCTCTCCAAAGCATCTAAGACCAAGTCATGGTTATAGCATCGCAGATTATCTCATCTCAACTTTGATGCTATTAATCATTTGGCTAAAAACGAATTAGTTCGTGGTCTTCCAAAGCTCAAATTTCACAAGGACCATTTATGTTCCGCGTGCTCAAGGGAGAAAAGCACCAAGAAATCATACAAGTCCAAAGCTGAAGACACCAATCAAGAAAAACTTCATATTTTGCATATGGATCTTTGTGGGCCAATGCGAACCGAAAGTGTGAGCGGTAAGAAATTCATCCTCGTTATTGTGGATGATTTCTCCAGGTTTACATGGGTTAGATTTCTACATACAAAGGATGAAGCACCGAAGGCTATCATCACTTTTCTGAAATTCATTCAGGTACGTTTAAATACTACTGTCCGCCGTATTCGTACAGATAATGGAACATAGTTCGTCAACCAGACTCTTCGTGATTACTATGAAGAAGATGGTATCTCACATGAAACATCCGCTGCACGTACTCCACAACAAAACGGTGTCGTTGAAAGACGGAATCGTACGCTTATGGAAGCTGCTAGGACTATTGATACAAGGTTTTTGCTAGGTTCAATTATATTCTGTCTCTCGATATCCTCTCGAATTGATCTTGGTTCTAAGTGGAATGATTGTTCTTGGTTACTAAAAAGGGGATTGGTTTTCTAATCTACTAAGTGTTAAATGCTCTAAAATGTAAACTTAAATTTAAAAGCACTTAAATTAACGGCAATTAATAAGACTGGAATTAAAATTGAAATTGAAATATACAAAATGTAGAAACAGTAAGTATAGCTAAAAAATGCTCAAAAAGAAAATGATTCGGAAGTTTGACCTTGATTCGGAACTTTTCACCCGGAAGTTGGTTCGGAATCCTTGATCCGGAACTTCGTTCGGAAGTTTACTCGGAACCTTCACTCGGAAGTTGATCTGGAACTTTGTTCGGAACCTTCACTAGGAACTTGATTCGGAAGATTGGTTCGAAAGTTCACCCGGAACTTCGTTCGGAACTTGTTGATCCGGAAGTTCGTCCGGAACTTTTGGTCCGGAAGTTTATTCGGAAGATTTGGAAATAAAACTCATTCGGAACTTTTGAAAATTGATTCGGAACTTTTTAAGGGAAAATTCATTCGGAACTCTAAAAACTCATTCGGAACTTCTTTAACTAAAATGCTTCATGCGGAAGTTTTGTTCATTCGGAACTTCGTACTCATTCGGAAGTTTTGTTCATCCGGAACTTTATGTTCACTCGGAAGATTTGTTCATCCGGAACTTTATGTTCAATCGGAAGATTTTTGGTTCATTCGGAACCTGGGAATGCTCAAGAACAATAACTATCCCGAAGAACAAGGAAAACGATTTTTATCCAAAATCAAGCTAAATAAGCAAAAATGTTTTACCAAATTAACCACAAATCATCTACCAACTACAAGGATCAAATCCCAATCACAAAAACACAAATTCAACAACTTTTTAAAATCAAAACTCAACCAAATAAGAACTTAAGAACTTGAAATAAAAGATGATGATGAACAAGATGAAATGGAAAGATTGATATATTGAATGATTAATGTTGAACAAAATAAAACAAAGATTAAAATTACAAGATTTGAAAAACAAAGATCAAAATCACCAAACACCCTAGTGGTGTTGGTGATACCTACGAACAAGAAGAGAGAAAAAGAAGGAGATGAAAACTAAAAACTAGATGAAAAGTGTGAGGGGAACCCTTTATATAGGTGTTCCCTTTGGTTGGTGAGTGGGCTTTCTCCCGTTCTTCTTGTCTTCTCGTCTTTTCAGAAAAGTTGACGTTTTCGATTCTGATTCGGGATTTGTCGTCGATTAAATTCAACTCGTCTTTTAATTTCTTCGTTTAATAGACTTGAGTTTCTTCGACTTTTGTAAATCTTCCATCTTTGGTCCTTTTCTTCGATAAATCTTCGAATAGGCCCAGTGACTTCAAATCTTTTGCATCTCTTGGACAATAGACTTCATCTTGAGTCTTTTTCTTCGGTAAAACCCGTGCAATCCCACGTTTTCTTCAATATTCATCCGGTTGGCTCTGAAAACACAATAAACACAAAAACCACGCATAATTCCAAACAAATGATATTAAATACGCGTTTTGGTCTCGTTTTAGCCAGAATTAAGTGGTAAAAGGATGGGTGTTTACACACCTATCAAATCCCCTACACTTAACCATTGCCATGCCCTCATGCAATGCTTAGCGATAAAGTAATTTTACACTTTTCTCATAATTAATCAACCTTGGCCTTATTCAAATACTACTAAAGAAATTAAACTTTAAAGGAAACAAAAGGATAGAAAACCATTTTCACATGAAATAGCTACATGGAAATAACTTGCAAAGAGATCAAGGACTTACATTAGGGCTTTGGTGCTGCGAAGATTTATCACCCTCAAGTTTCACGTTCCCCAAACTAAGCTTAAAAACGAGATCATTGTTATTATAAGTTAGCAATTCAAACACTCACACACATGGCTTAATTAAATGCTTAAACTCCCTTATTCCTAGGTGTATCTCTTATATTTTATTTTTGTCTTAGAATGATCATGAAGATGCATTTTTGGACTTATTTCGATAGTTTATTTAGGCTGAAAGCAAAGTAGGACGATTTGATCAATAGTTAGCTAAAGGACAAAATCTCTTAAAACTGCTTCTCGGGATATCAAAAAGTTCATATCTTGGCAAAACTCGGTTCACGGTTTGAGACCTTTCTCGGGCCGATATTTGGCATGTACTTCATACTTCATATCTTGAGAGACGTGCTTAAGATAATGGTCTTCTCATCGTTAATAGAGTTTCTTCACTTGGAGACTTTTGAGGGGTACTCCAACTTTGTTGACCACGACTTCATGATTATTTCTTCAATATCTAATTGGGATTTTGAGATACAACGATCCGCCTCCTTTTCGGACTTGGATCTATTTATCCTCATACCTTGTTAGGGTCTTTTCGGATAGACTTCTCCATGATCTTTATGGGAGTTGATTGCTTTTCGTCGTGAGTCTTGATCCTTCATATCGATTTTGGGAATAATGCTTTTCACATCACCTTGGATCTTTAGCAATAAAATGGAATCCTCATGCCTTGTTAGGGCCTTTTCGGACTCGCCAATCTTCGCGCCCCGCTTCATAAGTTATGCCTTGGCTATGAACTCTTATCATTACCGAGCAACTTTTAAACGATCTTGGGCTAGAAGCTAAGTAACTTTTCAAATCGTACGACCTTACTTATTGCAGATAAATTATTAGCAAGTGATGGGAGAATAGGCAAATATTTACACCAAGTGAGCTTGTGCAAGAATACCGACTTATAATTGACTCTATCATTTCTCGTCCTCCACAATTTAAAATCTCAAATAATGAGACTCGTGGATACTTAGCCTAATAAACCAATTAAGGTCTACATGGTTAAGGATACTAGCTAGAATAAACTTAGATAAGTCTATTCGGGTTGAGTCAAAATAAACGCAACGAGCCTAATATGTCAAAGACTTCTAAACTAGCTACACCACTTTATTAATATTTTTGACTTTATTGCGGGATATATACATACAGAAGCAAAGATAAAAATTTAAAAATTACGACTAAATGGCCAAAGTTAATAAAAAATTTGAAAAATGTTGAAAAATATGATTTTCCGGTTAAATGAAGGCATTTTCATGGAAAAGTCCACTTAAAACTTCGATAGAAGTCCCCCCTACACTTAAGATAAACATTTTCCTCAATGTTTAAGCATGTGGGAAAAGTCTCCCCTACACTTATGACATTGTGCACGTTGGTTAACTCAAGTTAAGGAAGAGACGACTAAAGTGATCAATTTCAAATGGAGTATGAAGAAAAGTGAATCACGATAGTTGAGAGATTGAACCGGATTTCGGGTAACACGGGAGCACGGTTCTTTAAAGATTCCAAGAGTGAACTTATCCCTGTAATCACATCACCACACAAATACAAACACCTATAGAGGTTCCCCTACACTTAAGGGGTAAAAACAGAAAAGGATAGATACTCGGGCTGCCTCCCGAGGAGCGCTTGTTTTTGATAACCGAGTCACGAGCCTGACTCGACCCAAAATTAGTTCATAGGGAACGTGGTGAGGGATGGAATCATCTCCTGAGAGGTGTCCTCACCAAAGTACAACGTCACTCGTTGGCCATTCACCTTAAAATTAGGTCCATTAGGTTGAGCGAGCTCGAGAGTACCATATGGAAAAATTTGGGCAATGGTGAATGGGCCGGACCAATGAGATTTCAGCTTGCCCGAAAAGATTTTCAACCGAGAGTTAAAGAGCAAAACATTGTCTCCAACTTGGAACTCTCAGTTTTTGATCTTGGAGTCGTGAATGAGCTTAGTTCTTTCCTTATAGATTAAAGAATTTTCATAAGCCTCATTCCGGAGTTCATTCAGCTCATTGAGTTGGATCTTGCGTAGGTCACCGGCTTTGTTGATATCAAAATTAGCCCACTTCAAGGCCCAGTAAGCCTTGTGCTCCAACTCAATGGGGAGGTGGCACGCTTTCCCGTACACGAGACGATATGGTGTGCAACCAATCGGAGTCTTGTATGCAGTACGAAAAGCCCACAAAGCATCATCAAGTTTATCAGCCCATGAGGCACGATGCTCTCCCACGGTCCTTTCAAGAATTCGCTTTAGTCCTCGGTTGGATATTTCAGCCTGGCCATTAGTTTGTGCGTGGTAGGCTGTGGAAAGACGATGATTTACACCATACTTAGCCATGACTCTAGCAAATTGGTCATTGAAAAAATGAGTCCCACGATCACTAATAATGGCACGAGGCACACCGAATCTAGCGAATAGAGCTTTCAAAAAGTTACAAACCACCCTTACGTCATTAGTAGGTAATGCTTTGGCTTCAACCCATTTGGAGACGTAGTCAACGGCTACAAGGATGTATTTGTTTCCTTTAGAAGAAGGGAATGGCCCCATAAAGTCGATACCCCAAACATCAAAGATTTCACATTCTTGAATGAAATTCTGAGGCATCTCGTCTTTATGTGTGATCGTGCCTTGTTTTTGGCAAACATCACATCGTTTAACCATATTGTGAGCGTCACGATATATGGAGGGCCAATAAAATCCCGAGTCAAACACTTTTTTGGCGGTGTAGTTGGGACCAAAGTGACCACCGGTGGGTCCTTTGTGGCAAGCATCAAGGATTTCCAAAGCTTCCGGTCCATCAACACATCGGTGAATAATCAAGTCGGCACATTGTTTGAATAGGTAAGGGTCATCCTAAAAGTAAGTCTTAAGGTCGGTGAAGAACTTTTTCTTTTGTTGGGACGTCAACCCTTCCTTGAGAATTCCACACCGTAGTTTGCAAAGTCCGCAAACCACGGGGTTTCATCAGAATTCGAATTTATAGACATTAAGGTCTCCAAGGGAAAAGAATCATTGATCTCTTTGTTCGGATGATCCCCCTGGTAAGGATCCTCAAGTCTACTGAGATGATCCGCGGCTAGGTTTTCAGCTCCTTTTTTATCGCGAATTTCGATTTTAAATTCTTGGAGTAGCAAAACCCAGCGAAGAAGTCTTGGTTTGGAATCTTGCTTTGTCAACAAGTACTTCAACGCGAAATGATCGGTATACACGATTGTGGTGGAAAGGACAAGATAGGGGCGGAACTTTTCAAAGGCATAGACAACAGCTAAAAGCTCTTTTTTGGTTGTCGTATAATGCAATTGTGCCCCCGTCATTGTCTTGCTAGCGTAATGGATTGGTTGGAAGTGTTTGTTCACTCTTTGTCCCAGAACCGCACCAATAGCAAAATCACTAGCATCACACATCAACTCAAAAGGAAGCTCCCAATTAGGGGTAACCAAGACGGGTGCCTTAGTTAGCTTATCCTTAAGCGAGTTGAAGGCTTCAAGACACTCTTTGGAAAAGATAAAAGGAGTGTCTTTTTCCAAGAGGTGAGTCATCGGGCGAGCGATTTGAGAAAAATCTTTGATGAATCGACGGTAGAAGCCCGCATGACCCAGGAAACTTCTCACACCATTCACGGTTGAAGGTGGAGGCAACTTAGCGATAACATCGACTTTAGCACGGTCTACTTCAAGACCGACTTTGGAAATCTTGTGTCCTAGCACGATGCCTTCTTTTACCATAAAATGTCATTTTTCCCAATTTAGAACAAGGCGAGTGTCTTCGCACCGCTTAAGCATACGTTCCAAATTGGCAAGGCAAGAAGAGAAGGAATCCCCGAAGACCGAGAAATCATCCATGAAGACTTCCATGGTTTGTTCAACCATGTCATGGAAGATAGCTTACATGCACCTTTGGAAAGTCCCGGGGGCATTGCATAAGCCAAAAGGCATTCTTTTGTAAGCAAATGTGCCATAGGGACAAGTGAATGTTGTCTTCTCTTGATCTTGGGGATCGATGGGTATTTGGAAATAACCCGAGAAACCATCAAGAAAGCAGTAATATTCATTACCCGCTAAACGTTCAAGCATTTGGTCCATAAAAGGTAGAGGGAAATGATCCTTTCTCGTGGCATCATTGAGTTTGCGGTAGTCTATACAAACTCTCCACCCAGTAACGAGACGAGTGGAAATCAACTCGTCGTGTTCATTGGGAACAACGGTTATTCCACCCTTCTTGGGCACACAATGGATTGGACTAACCCATGGTGAATCCGAAATAGGGTAAATCATACCCGCATCAAGAAGTTTGATAACCTCTGTTTTGATGACTTCATGTATTTTTGGATTCACCCTTCGTTGGCTTTGAATTGTGGGCTTAAAGTCGTCCTCCATGAGAATTTTGTGTGTGCAGAAGTGAGGGTCAATTCCGCGAATATCAGAGATTTTCCAAGCAATAGCCTTCTTGTGATCTTTAAGCACGGCGATGAGGCGAGTTTTCTCTTCATCTTTCAAATCCTTCGCGATAATGACGGGAGACTTCTTCTCTTCTTCCAGGAACACATACTCGAGATGGGGCGGCAACTCCTTAAGCTCTAAATCCGGAGGATTTTCGACGGGAGGCGTATTCGAAGTCGGAGTATCGATAGCAATAACCGTGGGAGATGGTGGAGAAAGGTTGTCTTCGTTGAGAAGGTTGTCAAAGAAATGCATGTCTTCATCCCCATCGGTGGGAGAATCAGCATTAGCTAAGTTCACATCTCCCATGGTGGCTTCAAGATTGTTCCAAAACAAATCACTTTCTCCAAAGAGAGACAGTGATGAATCAACAGAGGAAACGGTTTCAACATTGGGAAGAGAGGTAGGAATACTTTTACAAGCATCTTTGAAGTGTTCTTCACAAGCCTCATCAAGAACGTCAATACAATTAACACTCTCGTATGAATAAGCTTGTTTAGACAACTTTCCCATGTTGAAGACGATTTTATCGTCACCCACTCTCAGGATAAGCTCACCGGCTTCAACATCGATGAGAGTGCGACCAGTCCTCAGGAATGGACGACCCACGATCAAGGGAACACGAGGGTCCATCTCGTAGTCGACGACGACGAAATCTGCAGGAAAAGTGAATTTGTCGACTCCTACAAAGACGTCTTCAGCTATCCCCACTGGATAAGCAACCGTACGGTTAGCTAATTCCAAAGTCATTTTGGTGGGGACTAGCTCAGGGAGAGATAATTGCTTCCAAACGCTTAGAGGCATTAGATTAATACTGGCGCCTAGATCGGCTAGGGCCATGCAATTCTCTACTCCTGGGAAATTGCAAGGGATTAAGAAATGACCCGGATCACCAAGCTTGGTTGGCAATTTCCTTAAGAGCACTGCAGAGCAATTCTCATTAAGTTGGGTGTTGGCAATATCAAGAAGCTTTTCCTTGTCACTCAGAAGATCTTTAAACATTTTCGCATATTTGGGCATGTGAGCGAGAGCCTCAGCGAAGGAGATATTGAAATTCAGTTGTTTAAACATTTTAAGAAAGTTCGAAACCTGAATATCGTCCTTGCTTTTGAGCTTCTCTTTCCTCAACCTAGATGGATAAGGTATATTGGAAGAAGAGGAAGGCTTTGGGTGAATAGGATCACTCACATCCTTGGGCGGAGGAGGGGTAGAAGTAAGAGGTGGAGAAATTGGGGAAGGAGAAGGATGAGGAATAGGAGCAGGTGACTCGTTCTCCTTAGTCACAACCACCGGTGGAGGTATTGGAAGCTCGGGTTCCTTTGTACCTTTGCCACTGCGAGTAGTGATTGCTTTCATCTCCCCTCTTGGATTCGCAACGGTGTTACTCGGAAGAGTACCCGAAGAAGAGGGTTGATTACCTTGGAAGAAACTAGCCATCATGTTCTTCAAGTCATTCGTTTGACTATCCAGCGTGTTTCTCATGTCAGCTCTCAGATCGTTCCCTTGTTTGACCAGGTCTGCTTTCAAGTTGAGCACTTCTCTCTGAAGATTTCCCACTATCACATCGTTAGTCCTCATATAAGTTTCCACTTCTTGGTGAAGAGCGGTGGGTTGGTTGGGAGGAGCATTATATGCGGGTGGTTGATAAGCAGGTTGCTGGTAGACTTGGTTGTTTCGTTGAGGTGGTTGTTGCTGCTTGTGAGGAGGGATGTATGGTGTACGAGGTTGTTGTTGTTGTTGAGGAGGGCGGTTGAGGTTTTGTTGTTGATTTGGGTTGGTTGGAGGAAAACCGAGTGGTGAGAGGTAGTTGTTGGAGAGGTAGCTAAGCAAATTACGGTCACCTTGAGGTCTAGCTTGATAAGAAGGTTGAGGATAGGTGCCATATGCTGCATTCACATTTTCAGAAGGGTAGTCTTGGGTGGCGGTACAAGTGGTGTAAGAGTGAGGACCCCCGCATATCTCGCATGGTTGGCTAACAGCATTGACTTGAGCGTTTTTAGCGTTGCTGTTGTTGGTGTTGTTAACGGTGTGGGTAACAAGCGATTCAAGAAGCGTAGTGATTTTGTCAAGTCGCTTATCGCTGTCACTAGTACTAGCACTAGCGACATTGGTCCGAACACTCTTGGTTTTCACACGAGATTTATTCTCAATGATATCCCAAGCAGCATTGGAAGTCTTAGCCAAAAGATTACCCCCCGAGGCACTGTTTAGTGAATCTTGGTCACTCATGTTTAAACCATTGTAAAAAGTATTAATTTGATGTACTTTGGTAAAACCATGTTGTGGGCATTTTCTTAAAAGATCTTTAAAACGATCCCAAGATTCACTGAACGACTCATCGTACTTTTGTTCAAAATTTATGATTTCATTCCGCAAAGCGGTAGTACGAGAGGGTGGGAAAAAGTAATTGATAAACTTGGTTTCCAAATCCGTCCACGAGAGAATACTCTGTGGCGGTTCCTTAGCAAGCCAATGCCGGGCTTGTCCCTCTAAAGAAAAGGGAAAAAGTTGTAGACGGATTACCTCTTGTGGAACACCATTGAATTTAACCGTGTTAGTGAGTTGCAAGAATCTCTTGATGTGGTCATGTGGATCATCAATGGTACGCCCCAAGAATGGTTGAGCAGAGACCATCTGGATAAAGCCGGATTTGAGCTCAAAATTGTTGGCTGCAATCGCTGGTATAACAATTGGATCAGTGTTGCCATCGACATGAGCTTGCAGCAATTCAATCATCGGGCGATTATCCGATAGAGGCTCATTGTTGTTGTTATTATTCATGTTGTTGAAAGGTGGGTTGTTGTTGTTATTATTGTTGTTTGGAGGTGGTATGTTGTTGTTGTTTTGTACACCGGCCATGTCTAAATTATCGAGAGGCTCGGGCTCTTGATAAGACGTTGATCGAGTGCGCATACACCTGCAAAAGAACTAACAAGAGAAAAACAAAGCAAAATATTTTTGGTTTTTTATGTTTTTTACTTTTTTTTTTTTTTGGATTTTTGAAAATTTTATATTTTTTTTGTGTTTTTGAAAGTTTTTATGAAAAAGTAACGTTCACGGGGAACGGATCCCAAAATCCAAGTTCTCACAAAAAACTTTTGATCTTAACGAGAAGAGCCGACAGCGGCGCCATTTGATACAAGGTTTTTGCTAGGTTCAGTTATATTCTGTCTCTCGATATCCTCTCGAATTGTTCTTGGTTACTAAAAAGGGGATTGGTTTTCTAATCTACTAAGTGTTAAATGCTCTAAAATGTAAACTTAAATTTAAAAGCAATTAAATTAACGGCAATTAATAAGACTGGAATTAAAATTGAAATTGAAATTGAAATATACAAAATGTAGAAACAGTAAGTATAGCTAAAAAATGCTCAAAAAGAAAATGATTCGGAAGTTTGACCTTGATTCGGAACTTTTCACCCGGAAGTTGGTTCGGAAGCCTTGATCCGGAACTTCGTTCGGAAGTTTACTCGGAACCTTCACTCGGAAGTTGATCCGGAACTTTGTTCGGAACCTTCACTCGGAACTTGATTCGGAAGATTGGTTCGGAAGTTCACCCGGAACTTCGTTCGGAACTTGTTGATCCGGAAGTTCGTCCGGAACTTTTGGCCCGGAAGTTTATTCAGAAGATTTGGAAATAAAACTCATTCGGAACTTTTGAAAATTGATTCGGAACTTTCTAAGGGAAAATTCATTCGGAACTCTAAAAACTCATTCGGAACTTCTTTAACTAAAATGCTTCATGCGGAAGTTTTGTTCATTCGGAACTTCGTACTCATTCGGAAGTTTTGTTCATCCGGAACTTTATGTTCATTCGGAAGATTTGTTCATCCGGAACTTTATGTTCATTCGGAAGATTTTTGGTTCTTTCGGAACCTGGGAATGCTCAAGAACAGTAACTATCCCGAAGAACAAGGAAAACGATTTTAATCCAAAATCAAGCTAAATAAGCAAAAAGGTTTTACCAAATTAACCACAAATCATCTACCAACTACAAGGATCAAATCTCAATCACAAAAACACAAATTCAACAACTTTTTAAAATCAAAACTCAACCAAATAAGAACTTAAGAACTTGAAATAAAAGATGATGATGAACAAGATGAAATGGAAAGATTGATATATTGAATGATTAATGTTGAACAAAATAAAACAAAGATTAAAATTACAAGATTTGAAAAACAAAGATCAAAATCACCAAACACCCTAGTGGTGTTGGTGATACCTACGAACAAGAAGAGAGAAAAAGAAGGAGATGAAAACTAAAAACTAGATGAAAAGTGTGAGGGGAACCCTTTATATAGGTGTTCCCTTTGGTTGGTGAGTGGGCTTTCTCCCGTTCTTCTTGTCTTCTCGTCTTTTCAGAAAAGTTGACGTTTTCGATTCTGATTCGGGATTTGTCGTCGATTAAATTCAACTCGTCTTTTAATTTCTTCGTTTAATAGACTTGAGTTTCTTCGACTTTTGTAAATCTTCCATCTTTGGTCCTTTTCTTCGATAAATCTTCGAATAGGCCCAGTGACTTCAAATCTTTTGCATCTCTTGGACAATAGACTTCATCTTGAGTCTTTTTCTTCGGTAAAACCCGTGCAATCCCACGTTTTATTCAATATTCATCCGGTTGGCTCTGAAAACACAATAAACACAAAAACCACGCATAATTCCAAACAAATGATATTAAATACGCGTTTTGGTCTCGTTTTAGCCAGAATTAAGTGGTAAAAGGATGGGTGTTTACACACCTATCAACTATGCTGATTTATGCGAACGCTCCATTATTCTTGTGGGCAGAAGCTATATCTATTGCATGTTTCACCCAAAACCGTTCTATCATTCGGAAACGCCATGGAAAAACACCTTACGAGCTTCTACATAATCGTAAGCCCGATGTTTCATTCTTTCATGTGTTTGGTGCTCTTTGTTATCCAAACATTAATAGTGAGAACTTGGGCAAACTTCAACCGAAAGCCGATATAGGTATTTTCATTGGTTACTCACCCTCCAAGAAAGCATACCGAATTTACAACCGTCGTCTTGGTAAGATAGTAGAAACTATGGACGCAGATTTTGATGAGCTGACAGCGATGGCTTCTGAGCAACGTAGCTCTGAACCCGCGCTTCACGAGATGGGAACCGGTGCTATTAGTTCCGGATTAGTTCCCAATAATCCTACTTCTACATCATTCATACCACCTACTAGGCCCGAGTGGGATAAACTATTTCAACCGTTGTTTGATGAATTCTTTGATCCCCCAAGTGATGAAGTTCCAGCACCTGTAGTGATAGCTCCAATCCCTGAAGTTGTTGCTCAAGCTAATGAAGCTTTATCAAATACATCTTCAATTAACATTGAACCGGATGCACCTCTACCAAGTAATTCTCAAACTACACCTAAATCGTCACCCTTACTTGTGCCTAATGATGTTGAAGAGGATTCTACTGATCACGATTTGGAATATGCCCACCTACAAGAGCTTCCTTTCTTTGGTATACCGATACCTGAAAACCCCTCAGCCGCGTCTACCTCAGAAGAAGCTCCTACAATTGTTCACTCTAGACCACCACGGATTGAAAATCACAGCACCAAATGGACAAAAGATCACCCAATTAGGAATGTTATTGGAGGTCTCGATCGACCAGTCTCTACACGCCATCAATTACAAGAGAGTGCACTCTATTGCTATTTTGATGCATTTCTCTCCGAAGTTGAACCTAAAAACTGGCAACATGCTATGACTCAATCATCTTGGATTGAAGCCATGCAAGAGGAACTAAATGAATTCCAAAGACTTGAAGTATGGGAACTAGTTCCTCTCCCTGACAAGGTTAACATCCTTACCTTGTTGTGGGTTTATAAGGTTAAACTCGATGAGATGGGTGGTGTCTTGAAGAATAAGGCTAGATTGGTTGCTAGAGGATACAAACAAGCCTTGGGTATCTACTTTGAAGAATCTTTTGCTCCTGTTGCAAGATTGGAGGCTATTAGACTATTCCTTGCGTATGTTGCTCATATGAACATGATCGTCTATCAAATGGATGTGAAGACGGCCTTTTTGAATGGTGAACTAAGGGAAGAAGTCTATGTTAGTCAGCCGGATGGGTTCGTTAGCACGGAGTTTCCTAATCATGTGTACAAGCTTAAGAAGGCTCTCTATGGGTTGAAACAAGCTCCACGCGCGTGGTATGATCTCCTTTCAACATATCTCATTTCGGAAGGCTTCTCCAAAGGCAAGGTGGATCCCACTCTATTCACTCTCAAGGAGGACAATGACATGATACTGGTACAAATTTATGTTGATGATATAATATTTGCTGCCTCTAACATAGAATTGTCAAAACGCTTTGAGAAGATAATGTCCACACGCTTTCAGATGTCAATGATGGGAAAAATTTCATTTTTCTTAGGATTACAAATTTCTCAGAATCCTAGAGGCATCTTTATTAATCAATCCAAATATGCTCTAGAATCTTTAAAGAAATATAACTTTGAAAATTGTGACCCCGTGGACACTCCAATGGTGGAGAAATCTAAGTTAGATGAAGATAGGAATGGGACTATTGTCGATCCAAAACTCTACCATGGGATGATCGGCACCCTTCTCTATCTGACTGCTAGCAGGCCTGATTTGCAATTTATCGTATGCATGTGTGCCCGGTATCAGGCTCGGCCTACCGAAAAGCACCTACATGTTGTTAAAAGGATCTTTCGGTATCTCAAAGGAACACTTCATTGTGGTCTATGGTATCCGAAAGATTCCTCTATTGCTTTAATATCATACGCAGATTCTGATCATGCTGGGTGTCAAGACACGAGGCGTAGCACTTCTTGGTCGGTGCAACTCCTTGGAGACAGATTGATTAGTTGGTCTTCAAAAAGGCAGAAAAGCGCTGCAATTTCAAGCACGGAGGCTGAATACATTGCCATGTCCGGTTGTTGTGCTCAAGTCCTTTGGATGAGATCACAACTAACTGACTACGGTCTTGGATTTAACAAAATCCCGATGTATTGTGACAACAAGAGCGCCATTGCCCTTTGCTGCAACTACGTTCAACACTCCCGGGCAAAGCACATCGACATTCGCTACCATTTCATCAAAGAGCAGGTGGAGAACGGAGTGATCGAGCTGTATTTTGTCACCACTGAGTATCAGCTGGCATATATGTTCACCAAAGCCTTAGATCGAGGACGAATCGAGTTTTTGATCGACAAGCTTGGCATGAAATCTTTCTCTCCAGTGACTCTCAAAGAGTTGGCAGAAGAATCAGCAGAATAGTGGTGGTAAACTATTCATGCGTATCCTTTGTTCGTGATCATGTATATTATTGTATATATATAAACCACAAAAAGAAAAATACAAAAATATAAAACCTAGAAAAACCATAAAAAAATATAAAACCAAGAAAAACCATAAAAAAAATATAAAACCAAGAAAAACCATAAAAAATATAAAATCAAGAAAATCCAAAAATATTTTTCCTTTTTAAATCGGGCATGTCTTTTAGTACGGTAATATTTACGGCC
This sequence comes from Glebionis coronaria, assembly GCA_025667525.1. NCBI lineage: Eukaryota > Viridiplantae > Streptophyta > Magnoliopsida > Asterales > Asteraceae > Glebionis > Glebionis coronaria. Next base: position 255,121,669 of record CM046875.1, on the reverse strand, counting down.
TTAGAAATGTTGATCAATATTGACACGGTGCCATAAATAGAGTCCGTATAAAAGTTGTACATTTTTAAAACATGCCCATTATGGCTTGTGGTTATTTCAGACTGCAACCCGTTTTTCGTATTAAAGTCACGTATTTCCTTGGAAAACGTTGGCTCACAACGGGAATTAATTTTCTTGGGCATGATTTACAAGCCAAATCATGCAAAGGGATCAAGTTTACTTTATAACTTGGTCTAACACGAGTTAGTGTACGTCTCAGTGCATTAATTTGTCTAAATAAGAGAAATCTTATTGCCACCACGAATCAATCTTTTCAAGACATTAATTGAAAAATGTTTTCATCAACATGTGCCTCGTTAAACAATGACTACAGCTCTTTAAATAGAAAACGGGTCATCCTTTAAGGGGGAGAAAATGTTAAATCGTCTTTGTCATCAAAACGGCTTTCAAAAGTGTTTGAGGAAAATTAATTGGCTAAATGGTTAATGATTGTACTTGCCTTAGAATACGACTTGTGCTTGTTCAATGAGATAGGACTTGCTTTAGGTCTCGGTTATTTGCTAATAGGATGCGATGATTAAGGTGTGAACAGTTAATACAATAAGATAGGACTAACGAGTGTTAATTAAGTTAACGGTTGTTAACCTAAGAGTATTTAACTTAAAGAGAAAACAAAAAAAGAAAAGTGAAAACTGTAGGGGTTAAATGTGACAAGGGGTAAATCTTGTGAAAAGTTTGACCTAGTCAAATCTCCTCCCCCGTCTTCTTTTTCTCTTTTTCTACTTTCTTCTTTCTGGTTTTCTTCTCTCCGCCATTAACACACTCACACAAGCTCTCACACCTTTGTTTAATCCGTCTCATTCATCTCTAAGGTACATACCTGCGTGTAATTTGTCTAATTCGTTACTCAATCCACTCATTTAACTCGTTTTTATTAATTAATCCAATTAAGAGTTTCTGCTTCAAATTAGGGTTAATTGATTTGGGGTTTTACTGGGTTTCACGCGGATTAGGACTAGAATAAGTATGGTGACCTTTAGAATGATTAAAACGAACATCTAAGCCTAGATTAAACGATCAAAAGGTGTGTTTAGGTTATTCCGAATAAACGAATTGAATCTAAGAGTATTCCGAATAGACATGTTATTCCGCATAGATCTTCCGCATAGAATGGTTATTCCGAATAGACATGTTATTCCGCATAGATATTCCGCATAGAATGGTTATTCCGAATAGACATGGATATTCCGCATAGAATGATTATTCCGAATAGACATGTTATTCCGCATAGAATGATTATTCCGAGTAGACATGTTATTCCGCATAGAATGATTATTCCGAGTAGACATGTTATTCCGCATAGAATGTTTATTCCGAATAGACATGTTATTCCGCATAGACAGGTTTTCCGCATAGACTTGTTTATTCCGGATAGAAGTTTATTCCGGATAGACTTGTTTATTCCGGATAGACTTGTTAATTCTGGATAGACTTGTTTATTCCGGATAGACTTGTTTATTCCGGATAGCCTTGTTTATTCCGGATAGACTTGTTTATTCCGGATAGACTTGTTTATTCCGGATAGCCTTGTTTATTCCGGATAGACTAGTTTATTCCGGATAGACTTGTTTATTCCGAATTAAATGTTTATTCCGAATGAAGGATGTTTGAGTGTTTTAAAAGTCTAAGGGATTATGTCATTTGTATAATGCTTAGGTATAAATTCATCATGATATTCATATCTGTATGTATCAACTTTTATGTTTTATCTTAAGCAGAAACAATGTCTAACCCAACCGTGCAACAAATACAAGACTCTAGAGCAGCATCCATTGCTGAGGCCAAAACCCTCAAGTATAGGTGCTGAATATAATCATTAACATGTTAAATATAATCAAACGCAGCGGAACAAGCACCTATGAACGGATCCATAGAGTCATATGATTAATCAATATAAAATGGAGATAAAAGTATACCTTTGTAGTGTGATTCGGCAAGAACAATCGGAGACAATCACCAACACAAGATCTAACCACGAAACTCAAGTGATCAAAGTAGATCACCTCTATGTAGAAACACACTACACGTCAATGTATACCACGTCGATGCTAGTCGTAATACCGTAACTCTTTGTTAAGGCTTTAACTAATATTTTATTAAAGCTTAAACCAAAATGACAAAACAAAACCACACTATGATCACATCTATTTGCCGTCCATATATTGATGGATAAAAAGCAAAAGATAACCATGCGTTTTATTTTCTCCTATATGTAACATATAGTCATTATGAGAAATAACATTCTCATTAAAGAGTATCAAAACACATCCGTGATTTACTCTCTATATTCATTTTGGAATGGGCATTTAAAAGAGGCTTTATTAGTTATTACACAAGTTCCATATAACTAAGTCAGTACATAGTTATTTAAAAGCTCAATTTGTTATCCCGAGTTACGAAGGTAATATATATTGTGAATACAATAGACACAATATATAAAGCGGTACCTCTGTGTATATGTGTGTGACCCCATAGGCTCATCTGTGTCTAGCCATATAATTAGTTGTTATGACACGAGCATACTCCAACAGCTCCCACTTGCGCACGTCATAATAATCATGTAATTATACAAGCAATGGTTAGCGTCTAGCAACACGCCAATGCCCCCAGAAACATATGAGGATAGTTTCTCAAACATCTTATTTTAAATGGTTTAGATATCAGTCATCCTTTTGTTTCAGATACTTTGTTAAACTTTAGACATGGATCAACAGTCATTCTTAAGTTTAACTATTCTGTTTCTCGATATTGATATTGAACTAGATTTCCAAATTAATCAAGTATCATCTTAATTAAATTTGGGTGTGGCCACACATACATCTGTACAATTTATCGAGGGGCCCAGTAGTATCTAACTCCAATACATGTGGAGGAACAAATTCTCTTTTTGACTGCACGTGTCGTTCATGTATTTCATATCGCACCTGAAAACGGTCTTTATGGCGCCTTGTTCAGGACAACGTTGAACCACACCAAGGATTGACATTCCACACATACAAAACCTACTTGCATCTCAAGTCTAAGGATGAGAGATTCAACCACTTGCGAGATTCACTATTGACGCTGATCCATGTAGTGAATTCTCGTTGGTTAGGTCAATCCAATGTTCATCCAATGAACACATATGAGTTTGGTGGCATCATCAATTAATATTCGTTCCAAATGAATATGACCAAATCACATTTGTCTTAACTCGACAATACTCCCATATTGTCAACCGACAATGGATAATCTAGAATAATAAGATTACTCTTGGATTAAACATGCAAATACAGGACACAATTGATATAAAATGAAAACGATCATACCTCATATGTCAATTCATTATAAAATAAAACTGTTTTACATCCCAATTATTCAAATACTAAAATACACAAATCTACATGAAACTACCAGCTGGTCTAAGTCCAATGCTCCTAGCATGCTCAACATGTTTGGTACAAGACATTGGTTTAGTAAACGGATCAGCTAAGTTGTTATCTGTGTGAACTTTAAGAATACGAATATCACCTTCTTGAATTACTTCTCGAATATAGTGATATTTTCTACGAAAATGTTTGGCACCCTTTTGAACTCCAGGTTCATCGGCTATAGTAATTGCACCTGTATTATCACAGTACATTTCCATAGGTCTATCATTACTGGGAACAACGCCAAGACCAGAAATGAATTTACGTATCCAAATTGCTTCCATTGCAGCTTCAGAAGCAGCTATGTATTCAGCTTCTGTAGAAGACATCGCAGTAGTGCTTTGTTTAGAACTCTTCCAATCAACAGCGCCTCCGTTCATCACGAAGACATATCTGGTTTGTGATCGAAGATCATCTCGATCTGTCTCCCAACTAGCATCAGTGTAGCAAGTAACACCAAGCTCAGTTGTTGAATCACCTCCATAAACAAGAAACATATCTTTAGTATTTCGAAGATACTTTAATATGTTCTTTACAGCAGTCCAGTGACATTCACCTGGATTCTTTTGGTATCTACTTGTAAGGTTCTGAGAGAACGCTACATCAGGTCTAGTGCACCTCACAGCATACATGATGGATCCTACAGCCAAAGCATAAGGCACTCCTTTCATTCGCTTCACCTCTTTAGGTGTGGAGGGACCTTGAGTCTTACTCAATTCTACATTGGATTGCATTGGTAGACTCCCACGTTTGGAGGCATCCATCTTAAACCGCTTTAAGATTTTGTCAATGTATGCACTTTGACTCAAACCGATTAATCGCCTTGATCTATCTCTGTAGATCTTGATTCCTAGAATGAACGTCGCCTCACCCAAGTCTTTCATGGTAAAACATTTTCCAAGCCAGGATTTAACATCTTGTAGCATTGGAATATTGTTTCCCATGAGCAATATGTCATCGACATATAAGACTAGGAAAACGACGATACTTCCACTAGCTCTTTTATATACACATGGCTCATCGGGATTTTGAGTGAAACCAAACTTTTTGATCTCCTCATCAAATCTCTTATTCCAGGTCCTAGATGCTTGCTTTAACCCATAAATGTATCTTTGAAGCTTACATACACGTCTGGGATGTTTAGGATTCACGAACCCTTCAGGTTGCACCATATAAACGTCTTCGTTCAGATGGTCATTCAAGAGGGCGGTCTTGACATCCATTTGCCAAATCTCATAGTCATAGAACGCTGCTATGGCTATACGAATCCTAATAGCTTTAATGTCTGCAACAGGCGAGAAGGTTTCTTCGTAGTCAACCCCATAGGTTTGAGTGAAACCTTTTGCTACAAGACGAGCTTTAAAGGTGTGTACAATGCCATCCATATCGGTCTTCTTATTGAAGAGCCATTTACTCGCAACCGTCTTACAGTTAGGAGGGAGGTCAACTAAGATCCAAACTTCGTTGTCCCTCATGGATTGCATTTCCGCATTCATAGCTTCAAGCCACTTATCAGATTCAGGATCCGACAATGCAGCTTTATAGTTAACGGATTCATCATGATCCCCTAACTCATGTTCCTCAGCATTGATATAGAAACCATATCGGTCAGGTGCGTGAGATATCCTTGCGGATCTACGAATGGGAATAACATCACTTTGAGATTCGACATTTTCATGTTCAACCTCTTGGTGATGTTCACTAGTGTTCTCGAAGGTTGTGCATCTTGACTTTGGATTTCATCAAAGTCTATGGTGCTCCCACTTGCTTCTTGTGATATGAGACTACTCTCAAGAAACTCAGCATACCGAGCAACAAATATTTTGTTCTCGGGTGGGTAGTAGAAGTAGTAACCCATTGTTTCCTTTGGGTATCCTACAAAGATACACTTGATAGATCTGGGATCAAGTTTGTTTGGTGTTTCTCGTTTAACGAGAGCCTCACAACCCTATACTTTCAAATAAGACAAGTTCGGGACTCTCCCGTGCCATATTTCATATGGAGTCTTATCAACCTTCTTAGTTGGAACCATATTGAGTATGCGTGTAGCAGACTCTAGAGCGTAGCCCCAAAAGGACATTGGCAAAGTGGTTGGACTCATCATTGATCGAACCATGTCAAGCAAGGTTAGATTTCTCCTCTCTAACACCCTATTATGTTGTGGTGTATAGGGAGGAGTAAGTTGTGAGACAATCCCAGGACTCTTAAGATGATCTAAAAACTCAAGGCTTAAATACTCGCCTCCTCGATCAGATCGAAGTGCTTTGATTGTCTTCCCGGATTTTCTACCTCGTTTTGGAAGGTTTTGAACGTTTCAAAAACTTCATGTTTATGTTTAATCAAGTAAACATAACCATATCTACTGAAGTCGTCAGTAAAAGTAACGTAGTAGTTAGCTCCTTCTCTAGACGTGGTTCTAAATGGACCACATACATCACTATGTATGAGCCCAAGAAGATCATTAGCTCTTTCACTTGCATGAGTAAAAGACTTTCTTGCCATCTTGCCAGATATACAAGATACACATATATCAAATGATTCATCATCAGTTGACTTTAAAAGCCCATCATGTTGCAGCTTCGCAATGCGTTTCTTGTTTATATGTCCAAGTCGACAATGCTATAGAAATGTAGAATCCAAGTTGTGCTTGGACTTCTTTTTGCTACAAATATAAATAGAACCCTCATTTGATACATGATTATGCATATCAATTTCAAAAATTCCATCACGAGGAATAGCATTAAAATAAAATACATTATCCTTGGAAACTTGAATAGTACCATAATCAGTAAATTTATGTGAAAAACCATTATCCCATAAACGCGAAAGAGAAATAATTCCTCTAGTAATAGAGGGTGAACAATGACAATTGTCTAGTACAAGAATCATTCCACTAGGGAGGATAAGATCATAGCTCCCTATGGCTTCGACAGCTGCACGGTTGCCATTGCCCACGTGCAAGTCCAAAGCGCCTTTATTTAACTTTCTGATCCCTCTAAGCCCCTGAATAGTATTACAAATGTGAGTACCACAACCAGTGTCATATATCCAGGTATTAGTTTTAGGGAAGGAGTAGAGTTCTATCATGAAGATACCTGATGTGCCGGACGTGCCGGCTTTGTTCTTCTTTTTGTTCACTTCTGCCAGGTAGTAAGGACAATTCCTTCTCCAGTGTCCAATCTCATGACAGTGATGACACTCTACATCCTTAGCAGGATGCTCCTTTTTGCCAGGTGGGGGGAACTTACGTTTAGGGCCATGAACCATAGTGGCTTTTCCCTTGAACTTCTTACCCTTGCCTCCTTTAGCTTGTGGCTTCGGTTTTTGGATATGACCTTTCTTGATAGCAAGAACAGAGGGAGCTTTCTTGGGCATACCCTTCTCTGCAAGCTTCAGCATGGCATGCAGTTCAGGTATAGTCTTCCCCATGCCATGCATATGATAGTTCTGAACAAACTGATCATAGTCTTTGGAAAGTGAAGTGAGTATCAAGTTCACTCCTAAGACTTGTGGCATAGGGTAGCCAAGTCGGTCCATCTGATCAAGGTAGCCTTTCATTCTCAACACATAAGTGCTGACAGATTGACCCTCCTCCTGCTTGCAGTTATGGAATGCTTTGACCGTTTCAAAGAGTTCTTGTTCTGCTTGTTGTTGGAACATCGTATTGAGTTCCTCAATCATTTCATATGCAGTAAAGTCTTCCAAATGTTTTTGGATTTCAGGGACCATACTACATAACATTAAGCCAGCCACTTCTTGTTGTTCAGCAACCCTTTTAGTATGGGCATTGCGAACAGCAGCGGTGGCAGTAGCAGGAGGTGCTTCAGGTAAGGCCTCTTCCAAGTGGTGCAACTTTCCTTCTGATCTGAGGACAATCCTCAGATTTCGAAACCAGTCAAGGAAGTTTGTACCACTCAATTTCTCCTTATCGAGAATTGATCTGATTTGATTGTTAATGGATTGATTCGTTGTCATCTACAAAATAAACAAAGTTCAAAGTTTTAGTACTTTCAATAATTAATCCTTTAAAAATTAACTACCCAAGTTTATATAAAAACAATTAATTTTACGAAAAGGCTAAGATCCTCATTGAGGTTCTACCATCACATCAGTTGATCTGCTAGCAATGATAGATTCAATAGGTAGATGACGTTCATCAATTGCAAATCATGTGCAATTCTTAGATCCTTATGGGACTCATGACATAAGTGAACAATTCATAAAATATCAAACATGGCATGTTTAGTCCCATCCTTGCCTCGGTCAAGGTCTCACCACTTAACCGTTTAAGTCATCCAATTTTAGAACATGCGAGAATAAGTCTAGGTCTCACGCATAGATAATAATCACCTTGGGTTACAATTTGCATCCGTCTCACAAGATGCAAAAAGTAATTGCAAGTGATCTCAAACTATTGGACGACATGACTTAAATTTTAGACGGGTATAAAAGTTTGATTTACAAATCAAAAGTGTGTAAGAGGAAGCATGCATTCATCCATCGTAGCACAAGTTAGAAAACATTTTTAACTGAAGTCTAATATTGTTTTAATTTATGTGTGTCAAGTTGTCCATGTTAAATACTAATATAAAACCTAAATGGATTTAATATTAGATTTAGACAATACAAAAAAATAAAAAATAATAACATCATAACACGTTAAGAGTTATTATGAAAAACAAGATTTTAGTTTTAAATCATATTTAAACTTTAAACTAAATCAAGGATTTAGTTTTATAAATCGTTTGTGATTGGTTTCAAGTTTTTATAAAAACATTTGCAAGTAATATCAAGATATCAAGCAAACAAGCAACCACACAACCACAAGTATGCAAAGCCTCAAACTGATGAAAAACCTATTCTTGATCTCGTGAGCCATCACGAGGACCAATAAGTCAACTAAAGGTAAGTCAACATAACCACAAAGTAGGCTCCCACTTGCTCCAAGACCATCAAGAGCAAGTAGAACCCAAAATGAACATGAGGCCCAAATCTGCCTAAATATTTCAGTCGACTTCTAGGGCCCAAAACCCATAGAAGGAGTCTTCCCTAGCCTGAGCTCCAGTTGTGACTTTTTAAGGCCTATGAGTTGTGAATTAGCACACCAAATTTGGGCTTCTATCTCCTTATAGAACTCCGGGAAATCACATTTTAGTGCAGGTCACTCAGCAGCTCCTAATTTCACAATATGTCTTTAATTCTTTAGCCATTCCCATCCAAGCATCGATTACAAATGATTTATGACTAAAAAAATTTAACCTATCATTAACCTACTTTAAAATGCCCAAACAATGGCTATAACCAACATCAAAAACATATTAATGAAGCCGAAACAATGGCAAATCCCCAAAACTGAAATTAAATGCAAATCAACACACAACATGTCACATTTGGTCTAGGTTTTCATCGGCTTTGCATACGAAACATAATAATACCATAATATTATGAATATAACAAGGTGTTGGCTAAGTCCATGGCCAAACATGCATGTATTTGCCATGGAAATAAAATTAAACAACAAGAAACACTTGTTAGCCAACGAAATCGAAGAAATAATCAACAATTAATTAAACCCCCGATTGGTACGTGTAACCAATGACCTTAGGACCTTATAACCACATTTTATAAACCTTGTAATTATCATATACTTACAGAAAATATGGTCATTAGAGCTGTTTAAAACCCGAATCAAGGATCGTTCCAAAAAAACGCGTTTTAGGTCATTTTACACGTACCCGTAATAAACCCATTTAAGTATGCGTAAACCGTGACTATGAGATCATTAAAAGCAGATTATAAGACCTCCTAAAAGTCTATAATGCCACGAAAATAATGCCATAGGGGCTGTTTTAATATTGGTTTAACAAATCCCTAAAAAACACTCATATTTAGCCATTTTTACGCATACCCGATAATCATATGACATCTATGATGGCTCGTGATACCACTATAGGTGCTGAATATAATCATTAACATGTTAAATATAATCAAACGCAGCGGAACAAGCACCTATGAACGGATCCATAGAGTCATATGATTAATCAATATAAAATGGAGATAAAAGTATACCTTTGTAGCGTGATTCGGCAAGAACAATCGGAGACAATCACCAACACAAGATCTAACCACGAAACTCAAGTGATAAAAGTAGATCACCTCTATGTAGAAACACACTACACGTCAATGTATACCACGTCGATGCTAGTCGTAATACCGTAACTCTTTGTTAAGGCTTTAACTAATATTTTATTAAAGCTTAAACCAAAATGACAAAACAAAACCACACAATGATCACATCTATTTGCCGTCCATATATTGATGGATAATAAGCAAAAGATAACCATGCGTTTTATTTTCTCCTATATGTAACATATAGTCATTATGAGAAATATCATTCTCATTAAAGAGTATCAAAACACATCCGTGATTTACTCTCTATATTCATTTTGGAATGGGCATTTAAAAGAGGCTTTATTATTTATTACACAAGTTCCATATAACTAAGTCAGTACATAGTTATTTAAAAGCTCAATTTGTTATCCCGAGTTACGAAGGTAATATATATTGTGAATACAATAGATACGATATATAAAGCGGTACCTCTGTGTATATGTGTGTGACCTCATAGGCTCATATGTGTCTAGCCATATAATTAGGTTTTATGACATGAGCATACTCCAACATCAAGTTCATTCCAAACAACTACCGGTTGAAGGAAGTCTCTCATTCCACTCACAATGGATTCAAGGTAGGTTCAGCCATTCTTGACAATTCTCACCTCAGGAAAGCGCTAAGGGATAGTGCTTCGGTACCCTTCGACTACATGTACGAATTTTGGGCAACCAAAGAGAAGACGTCAAACAAGCTCACATTCTTCCTGGACAAAAAGCAACAAACTCTCACCGTGTCAGACTTCCGCAAGATCTTTGGTTTTCGGGAGTCACCCAAAGGATTAACATTCTCAGCGAACCCGACCAAGAACCAGCTCATGGAGATGTTCACTGCCATTGGATGTGCGGACATACGAATAGTGTCCGAGTTTACCACAGCCAAAGTGGGTCAACCTTGGAGAGCGATTTTTGGTAATCTCAGCCGATGTCTCACACCTAAAACAACTGGGTATGATGATGTGCGTACGCCAATCGTCAAGATGTTCTATGGTATGTTCAAAGGTATGGGTATTGATTATGCATCATTGCTGTGGGAAGAGTTTATTTTTCAACTCTTCACAAACACGAAGGGTAAGGTTAAAGGTTATCAGTACCCTAGGTTCATAAAGCTAATCATCCATTATTTTATAGAAAACGATGCATCTATTGATAAGCGTGCAGGTAGCCGTCACCATACAATGGATGCTGATGATCTGGTGGACTTAAGGCAAGAAACTCACTCCAATATTGTTATCCCCGGTCCTATTCCCAGTTATCTCATGACAAATGAGATTATCGCTTCTACTGAGTACAAGAACATGCTACAAGAAATCGAGAATCAACGAGCAAGCATTCAAGCAGGAGAAGACTCGTCTACCACAGTTAAGAGTAAAGGTAAACGCAAGCAAACAGCTTTACCTGAACCCAAAACCAAAAAGACAAAGACCGTAGCTAAGAAGGGTAAGAGCACGGCTGACAAGTTTGTTCTTCACGATGAAGAAGATATTGATGACGATCCTACTCCCGAGCAAACTCAAAAGATTGAGAAAAAGTTAATGAAGATGGCTATTGAAAAGAGTAGGAGAGACACGGGCGATAGTGGTTCGGGTGCACAGATGAATGTTGAAGAAGAATACGAGGAGCCAGATGATATTAATGAGTTTGGATCACCCGAACGATACTCTGCTTCGAAGGAGACATCCATTGCTGATACAACAAGTGTTGAGAAGGAGTCTGGTGCTACAACAATCATTATACCTACGCAGCCTCTCGTAACTCAACCTCCACCAATCCAGCCCTTACCAACACGACAGGTGTCAACACCACTACCTTTCCTTCCACCTCCAACAACTTCCATCCTCAGTACTGTAATCACAACCGAGCCTCTTCAACTATCACAGAGTAGCTCTGTACCATCTTCAATGGCTGCATTCGTAATGGTAGAGATGTTGGATAAACACACGGACAGTCAAAGAAAAGAGATGGATAAACTTCGAGAAGAGCTACTTCGACGAGTGCAAAGTGAAGAGGCATCCAAGAAAGCTCAAGAAGAGATGATATCTAAGTTTACTACAGAGATGGAAATGACACGTAAAGCTCATGCAGAAGAACTTGCTCAAGTCAAACAGGCTGAAGCTGAAAAGAGTGAAGCACGTCTTACGAGACTTTGAGTTATAAAGGATAAATATAAGGAGAAAAAATAATTACTTGAATCTTCTATATTAGAGAGAGTGAATGAATCTGTTGAGGCCCTTATGCCCAAGATGCGTGATGAGATGAGGAAACTTGCGGCTGATAACTTGATGATCAAGTCGTCCAACCCTTCCGAATCCGCCTACAAAATTAAATATGACTTAACGGATTTTGAATTAAAGAAGATCCTCAAAGCTCGCATGAAGGAAGTTCGATCTTTTGACAAGTCTAAATTCAGCGGACACTCTACAAAGCACTCAATGAAGCTATCTTGGAGGATGATCGGTTGTTTAAGACCTTTGGAAGTGTGGTACCTTACCATATTCTGCCTGAGGAGGAAAAGGAAGATAGTGAACAAGAGGAGGGTAACGGTGAAGAAGAAGAAGAAGAAGAAGAAGAAGAAGAAGAAGAAGAAGAAGATGATGATGGTGACGATGATGGTGACGATGATGGTGATGATGATGAGGATGGTGATGATGATGATGATGGTGATGGTGGTGATCTAAATGAGGAGAGTGATAAGGGTAGCAACGGGGATGATGATGAGGATGATGGTGGTAAACATGATCAGCCTGAAACGGGGGACAAGGGTGCCAGCACAAAGACACCATCCAAGTCTGGTACCAAGTCTCAGAAAGATGCTGCGCGAAAGGAAAAGTCCACCTCTACGGAGTCAGGACGAACCAAGTGGCGCCATGATGTGAATGGTGACACTGCGTCATCAATTCCCGGTATATCTGTTTCTGTTTCTATACCTATTACCACTGATCCTGTTAGTTCTTTTGTTGCTCCTGTGATTGCAGAATCAGTAACTGTACCTGCATCTGCACAACACTCGCCTGTTCATGACACCGCCGAAATGCCTGAATCAGAACCAGCAAGTGTTCATGTTTCTACTCCTCTGCAAATAGAACCACAATCTACTGTTCCCGAGTCAAGCACACGGGACTGGGCGGATACATTGGAGATTGATGAAACCGCACCGCCACAAGCTTGGATCACGGCAGCTGCTAAATATGATCCAATCACAGACGCTGATAGAGATGTCCTATATCTCCGTATCCGTAGTCCGATAGACTTGTGTGCATTTTTGGCTCATGAGTTCAAATCTTCGGTCACTCCGTCTTTGGTAAAGAGAGCGCTAAAAGACAAGAGAATTCACGCCACAACCAGGTTAAGCCGCATAGAGTACGAATATTATGTTGACAAGGTCCTGAAAGCTCTTAATACCGTTCAAAGGCCAGGCCTTCATGAGTCAGAAAGAGCTCCACCTCCACTTGATCCTTCTCAAGATAATCAAATTGCTCTTGACTTATTTGTCACCTATGATCTTGATTATCTCCTCAAGGGATCATCCAAGTACGCAACTGATGAGATGGCATTTATACATGATCTCATCGTTCTTTTCGGGCTTTAAATGCATAAAAATGTCATAAAATACCATATATATGCTTGTGTTTGTTTACTTGTGTATTTTAGGTATGGATATCGAAAAAAAAAAGATCACAAGATACAAGGAAAAACGAACACGAGAAACGAAGCCGTACAATGAACCGGGCCCTAATCATGGAATTCTCAACAAAATACCTTGAAGACTTGAAGACAAAACAAGATTGATCCTCCAAGAATGAAGAAATGACACTTAAAACCCTTGTATATTAATAATTACAAGTTTGGTCCCTTAAGTTTGTCAAAATTGCAAAAAGGTCCTTCAACTTTGAAGAAATGGCAAGAATAGTCCCTCAACAATTTCAAAATGCCAATTATGGTCCCTCATGAAGTGAAAGACACATTGAAGACCTTTGAAGATCATCATTGTCCAAGAACAGCCCTTGAAATATCACAAAATGTCATAAACAACCCTTTGAAACATTTTTGAGAAGTTTGGTGCCAAAAGTGTCAAGTTGGGAAAGTATTTTGCAAAGGATAACACGTTTTTTAGGGCTGAAACCTTGTTTGCCACAATTTCCAAAAGAAAAGGACCAAAAGTGCACAAGTGGAAACATTTAAAACGAATTGGCGCCTAACACCACCCTTTCCCCCAAATTCGGATTAAATAGACTTACTGTACATCTTTTACACACCCAGAATTTACCCAACTTAAAACTGGGGTAAATTCTAATTAACTTTGGCCATGAGTAATTCACACGTACCAAAACCCTTCCCACACACAAACACCCCAATCCCACGCGTGTGGTCCCCACCCCCAATTCCCCAATCCACCAATCACATCAATCCTTGGTCCCCAAGCTTATGGCGTGGCCATAATCAACAGTGGAGATGCAATGCTTCATCACAACGCAAAAATGAATGGATGAGATCAAAAAGGACAGCTTGAATCACCAAATTCGTCTAGAAGCCTTTAAGGGCAATTTAGAGATTTCTACTGATTAGGGTTTTGAGTTTTTAGCATTCTAGATTATTCTTAGCTTAGTATAAAAGGAGACTCCAGTATGTGGATGTCCCTTGTTCCAGTTTCCTTTCAAAATTTTGTAATCCCTTTTATTTGAAATAAAAGTTTGGTTTTTGTTCTAAAACAATATAATTCCTTTTTATTTATTTAAAGTTGGTGTCTATTTGTGAGAGGAAACTGAGTTCCATTTATTTGATTTGGTTGATTGATTTTGATTTTCAAAATTTGTTCAAAGGTTTTGGAAATTTGAAGATTTTGGGTAAGATTTGGTTTCAAAGATTGGGTGTTATTAATTCATGTTATTAGGTGACAAAGTATCTAGAAAACGTATTTTGAAAGTTTGGAAAAGTTTTTAGAAGTTTTTAAGAGAGAAAGAAGAAAGTTAAACAGAATATATATCTTGCTTGTTATTGTACTGTTTTTCTTTTGATTTGTCTTAAAACAGGTATTGAAAGAGTTGTTGATCCTTTGGTCTGCTCCAACCCGAGTTGGAAGGAGGTGGTTAAGCAACCACAAGGACCCTTGGATGTAAGGGTCCTAAGGTAAAATTTCTTTTACCTTTGTAAAGTTCAGAAAAAGTGTAAGTGTATGTGCTTTGTTTGATTTGTTGCTATATCATGTTAAAGCTGTTGGATTTGTGCTTATGTGATGTTAGTATGCATGTTTGATGGTACTTGGAACAGTTTAAATAAGTTTTGTTAGGGTTTTGATTTGAAAATCTTGGATTTAGATATTTAACAGGGTGTTTGGCTATAGGTTTTAGCAGGACACAAGATTTAATTAGTGTTATTAAAAGGTGTTAGACAACTTGATTAAAGTTTAGATAGGTTTCTTGTTAGTTATAAAGTAATTTGGATCAAGATTTAAACAAGTTTGGTTAGTTTTAAAGGAAAAGTGAAAGTGAAAATCTGCATGCTCATCTTTCTACCTGTTTTTCTTATTTTTTTTATGCTTGATCTTTGAATTCTGTTAAAGAGTTAGGGTATTTTAAGTTTGTTATTGCTTGAGTACAATCTTGTGAGTGTGTGTGCCAAATTTTGGCTTGTGAAGTTCAATAGGGTGCTAGATATTTGCTAATCTGTCACCAGACCCACCTATGTTGTCTCAGAAACTGCATAAGTGCTTTTGTGTGAATCTGTTTTGCTAAATTGGTGTGCTAGGTGCTAGTATTTGATTGAGCTTGACTCCTTGTGCTTAAATAAGCACAAGGGTGCCCATTGTTGTCCAAAACAATCATCAAATAAGCCCATACGCCAAGTCCTCTTGGCTAAAATTCAAAAGCTAAACACTAGCAAAAACTGCTAAGTGTTCATCATAACCAGGCACGTTTTTGTTGGATCATTGTTTAAAACTTGGCTTAATCTTGCATAAAAAGGAAGTTGGAGTGAGTTTTAAGCTAATTCGAGGTCACTTGTTGTTTTGGAAAAGAAAAAAATAAAAAATAAAAAAGTGTAAAAAATTGGGGTTTCGCCAAGCATCGAACCCGCATCATTTCACTCACACACACACAACACTACCACTGCGCCCTTGGGTCTTTTACTGACCAAGGGTGCAAAGCCCATATACTTAACACGTTTTCATTTCCTTTGCTTATTTAAAAGCCGTAGGGTTTTCAGCTATTTATAGCTTATTGGTTAAGCATTTTCACGTTTTTCTATTTTTCCTAGGATATTATTAGCTTAATAGATTTTTCTAGCTACTTTTTATAATTTTCCCATTATTAGTTAATTTTCTAGGATTTAATTAATAGACGTATTTTAGAAAATAAAAAAAATAGAAAAAGTGTTTTAATTTTTTTGGAAAAATAATTTTTAGGTTTTAAAATATTATTTTGAGGTTTACATCTTATTTTGGTCTCAAAAACATTTATTTTTAATTTTATATTATTTTAAGGTTTTTTATAAACTTTAAAGATTTTTATAAAATTATTAAAAAAGGTTTAGAAGCTCTAATTAGTGTTTTTCTCTTAGTTATAATATTTAGGATTTTAGAAATTTTTTATTTTAAATTTTAGTAACTTTTTATTTTTTGTATTATTTTAATATTATTTTAATATTAAAAAATCAAAATTTTATTTTTCTTTCTTTTTCATTTTTCTTAGATTCTTTATCATTAATTAGGACTATTTCCATTTTTAGAATATTTTTATAGCTTTTAGATTTATTTTTATAATTATTTTAAGTTTAATTAGGTTTTAATCATTTTTAATCATTTTTAGAGTTTTAAAAATAGTTTTAATAGGTTTTAATTTTTAGAAAATTACTTTTTAGTCTTCTAATAATATAAGTTAAGTGATTATTCAATAAAATCATATTTTAGACATTTGAATTAGTTAAATTTAATTTTAGGGCTTTAATTAGCATTTAAAATTAACTATTTAATTAATAAAAGGTTTTAAAATATCTTTGTTGGATTTTTATCTTTGTTTATATTATTTGAGACTTGTTTTTAGCCTTTTTGATATTTTGTTTTTGGTTTTAATAATTTTTAATTTGGGTAGTTTTTCACGGCTTTACGTTTTCGTCGTAGTTTAATTTTAACGTAACCGTCTTTCATCTTCTCATCCCCATTCTTCTCAATATTAATCTCAAATACATACAAATTAGAACACACACATATGCCTCCTTGGGAAACGAACTCTTTCTCTCATTTTATTTGATTGTGGGTCATTTGTGCACGGTTTTCCTAAACCGTCGTACTTAATACTTTCCGCTATTTACGCTCTTTTCCTAAAGAGTAGTAAAACCTCTACAATCATTTTGGCGCCGCTGCCGGGGAGGTGTGTTGTGCTTTAATTTGGAAACTTTTGTTTTTGATATTATCCATAAATAGTATTTGTGTTAAGTGGAACTCCCTTAACACGTATTATCGGTTTTCTTGGTTTTTCTTGTACAAATATTATTAATATATTGTATTAAGTATCACAATCAATATACAATATCTCCAAAAGTGTGAAAACACAACCTTAATTGGGATTTGATCTCCTAATTATTGTATTCGAATCTCAAACAAAAAAGAAAAGGCAAAAATAGATAAATACTTTCGTGAAGCTCGATTTTGAAAAATACAAACTATAAGGTGGGTATAAGGCGGGTATTATAAAATATACCCTAAGGAAAAAGGCTCTTAAGTGCTTCGCGCCGCCTCGTTTCCCCGCTTGCTTGTGAGTATTTTGACATTGAAGGCTAATCGAGGGTTTTGCCGCCCAAAGTATTATTACGTATACTATATTTGCTTGGTTTTCTTTGTGATTAAACCCTCGTGAACAATTTGGTTTTCACCAAAGTTCTAAAGTCATTCGAAGGCGTTCACTCCACGTGATCGTTTTCATTCCTTTGAGGCTTCTTTAATCAAGAGTTTGATTCGAGGAGAGATTTTGTAGATTGTTGTCTACGAAGATACACCAAAATCCAAAAAAATTAAATATCATCAAAAACACAAAAAAATTGAAAATCCACAAAACAACCAAAAAGAATCTTCTTTGCTCACCTCCCATTCTTCGTGAAGTTTATGATCACTCGTAATCAAGCTAAACGAGCTCGTAAACGTCTTCAAAAGCAAGCAAATCAAGGATCGTTGATTGTTGAAGAACCTCCAATTGTTGAACCTATTATAGAACAAGAAGTCGTCATGGCTAATTGTACTATGATGGAGTTGCTACAAGCACCCACCGAGGGTTTTGGAGAGGCTATTGTTATTCCCGCCATCCTTGCGGAGAATTTCGAGATTAAGACGGGTTTAATGTCGATGTTGCAAGCAAATAAGTTTCGAGGTCACGAGAAAGACAACCCGCATTACCATATTAGGAATTTCAACCGTCTCACCGCCACTAGCAAATTCAAAGATGTTCCGCATGACGCCATTAAGATGATGTTGTTTCCATATTCGTATGATGGACCCGCAAAAATTTGGCTCGAGAAAGAACCGCCAAATTCGATTTTGACATGGGCCGATCTCGTTTCTAAGTTTGTGAACAAGTTTTTTCCACCATCGAAAACAACACACTTAAAAAATGAGATTTCACGATTTGTGCAACGTAACAATGAAAGTTTTTCAATGGCATGGGAACGATTTAAAGAGATGTTACATGAATGTCCTCACCATGATTTTTCGGAATTGCATCAAATTGATACCTTTTATAATGGGCTTAATGATCATGAACGAGATTATTTGAACGCCGCCGCGGGTGGTAATTTTTTGTGCAAGACGACAAATGAGGCTTTACAAATCATTGAAAATCGATCTAAGGTTTATAGCCCTCGTAACACACCGAGTGTTGCCAATATGGGTTCGTCATCTTCGTCACAATCGTCTCGTAGCATTAACGCCTTGCATGATCAAGCTAATGAGGAAAATCGGTTTTTTGATAGATTTGCTAATCTAATGTCCCATTGGAAGGCTCAAGAAGCTTCCAATTCCGCTTCGGTTAAAGCGGTTGCTAAGAGTTGTTTATCGTGTGGAGGAGCTCATGATCTTTCCGAGTGCATTACCGCGGATGGTAACACTTCGAGTGCTTACGTAGCAACGGGAACTTACAACCAAAACGGCCAAGGTTCTCGTCCAAATCAAGCTCCACCAAACCAAAATGCTAATAATTATCGAAATAACAACCAAGGTAATTACCAAGGCAACACACGCAATTACAACAAAGCGAATTATCAAAGTGGGAATGGACAAATCTCTAATCAAAACCAAAACCGTGATTTTCAAAACACTACACAAGGTTTTCAAAATGCTCACACGAAAAATTTGCAAGGAGAATTTTTGGATTATGCAAAAGCAAATGATGCTAAATTTGATAACATGCAACGTGAGATGATTAGCTTAAGGTCCGAGTTGAAAAACGAGCTTAAAAATGAACTTGCTAATGAACTTAAAACTCATGCAAACAAAATGGAAGGAAATGTCCAACGTCTTCAACAAAACCAACAAAAGATGGAATTAGGACAACATGAGATTAAGCAAGAGTTATTGAAAGCGGATGCTAGGCAATCAAAATTTGAGGACCGAATGGCTAAGATGTTCGAAGCAATCATGTGTAAGCCCTCTTCTTCGGGTGGTCTTCCTAGTGATACCATTGCAAACCCGAAGGGAGAAATGAAGGTTATTACTACACGAAGTGGTAAAACTTTCAAGGAACCAATCTCTCGACCAAGTACTTCTACGGAGAAGGAAATCGAGAAAGAACCCGAGGTGATGGTCGAAAAGGAGCACATTACAATCCCACGAAGTACCGCTCAAACCACACCTACGGTTACACCAATACCAATTATGGAACCCGAGTTTCCAAGGCCGTTGCCTAATGACCAACCCACACCACCTACCCTACCCTTCGAGACGAAACAAAGAGAAAATGCAAGAACGTAACAAACAACAAATCGAGCTTTTTATTAAGATGTTTCAACAAGTTCATTTTGATGTGAGTTTAGCCGACGCGTTGTTATATATGCCTCGTTTCGCTTCCACTTTTAAAAGTATGATGAGCGATAAGGAAAAGCTTTCAAAGCTTGCTAATTGTTCTTCGGTTTATCTTAACCGCATACCGGAAAAAGTTGGTGATCCCGGAAAGTTTCTCATTCCTTGTGACATACAAGATATGAAAGAATGCCTCGCCTTGGCCGATCTTGGTGCGAGCATTAATTTGATGCCATTTTCCATTTGGAAATCGCTTTCGCTTCCGGCTCTTATTCCTTCGAACATGTCCATCGAGATGGCCGATCATTCTACGATTATGGCATGTGGAATAGCCGAAGATGTTTTCGTAAAAGTGGGGAAGTTCTACTATCCCGTTGATTTTATAGTAGTCGACATCCCCGCGGATCCTCAAGTTCCTCTAATTTTAGGTCGTTCATTTTTAGATACTTCGAGATCGCTTATCGATGTTCATGCGAGAACTATCACTTTGAGATTCAACGAAGAGGAACTTGTTATAAACGCTACTCAAAACTCGAAACCTTCTCATGTTTATGCAATCGCTACCATCAATCACATTGACATCGTTGATGTGGTTTGCGATGAGTTTTCACAAGAAGTGTTAGGTTTTTCCGATAGCTCGTCAAGTGGCAATCCCACTATTTTGGATCCGATTCTTGCTAATTCCACACCAAATCTCACTCCATTCCAAGGAGGCGATCTCACTTCAAATGAAATCGACAATGAAGATGAGGTGTTGATTAGTGATGATACTTCTATTCCACCATTTCTTTCGCCAATGAAAGTTATGAGTGTTGAACCAAAATCTTCAATCGAGGAACCGCCTATCCTTGAATTGAAAGATCTTCCTTCTCACCTTGAATATGCATTCTTGGAAGGTGATGACAAGTTGCCGGTTATTATTGCAAAAGATCTTGCTAATGATGAAAAAACCGAGCTCTTGAAAGTTCTTAAGGCTCACAAAGGGGCAATTGCGTGGAAAATATCCGACATTAAGGGTATTGACCCAAAATTTTATACTCACAAGATTTTAATGGAGGAAGACTACAAACCCGCAATTCAAAGTCAAAGAAGGGTAAATCCCAAAATTCACGATGTCATTAAAAAGGAGGTCCTTAAACTCCTTGACGCGGGAATGATTTATCCTATATCCGATAGCCCATGGGTGAGCCCGATCCATTGTGTCCCTAAAAAGGGAGGAATGACCGTTGTGCCTAATGAAAACAACGAGTTAATTCCCACTCGTGTTGTGACCGGTTGGAGGGTGTGTATTGACTACCGAAAGTTAAATGACGCCACTCGTAAAGACCACTTTCCTTTGCCCTTCATGGATCAAATGTTGGAGCGACTTGCGGGAAATGAATTCTATTGCTTTTTAGATGGTTTTTCCGGTTACTTTCAAATTCCTATCGACCCTCGTGATCAAGAGAAGACTACGTTTACATGTCCTTATGGAACGTTCGCTTATCGTAGGATGCCTTTCGGACTTTGTAATGCACCCGGTACGTTTCAACGGTGTATGATGGCGATTTTTCACGATATGATCGAGAAGTCGATGGAAGTGTTTATGGATGACTTCTCGGTGTTTGGTAATTCGTTCACGTCATGTTTATCTAATCTCGAACAAATGTTAAAACGTTGTGAAGAAACCAATCTTGTGCTTAATTGGGAGAAATGTCATTTCATGTGTAAACAAGGAATCGTCTTAGGACATAAGGTGTCGAAGGCGGGGATTGAGGTCGATAAAGCTAAGGTAGACGTCATCGCCAAGTTACCTCATCCCAAAACCGTTAAGGGAGTTCGTAGTTTCCTAGGCCACGCGGGCTTTTATCGTCGGTTCATCAAGGACTTTTCGAAGATTTCTCGTCCTATGACACACCTTCTCGAGAAGGATGCTCCTTTTAACTTTAATGAGGATTGTGTTAAGGCTTTCGAGACTCTAAAAAGGAAACTTACCGAAGCTCCCATTCTTGTTGCTCCTAATTGGGAATTACCCTTTGAAATCATGTGCGATGCAAGTGATTATGCTATAGGGGCCGTCTTAGGGCAACGTTATGACAAGCATTTTCGTCCTATCCACTATGCTAGTAAGACGATGACCGAGGCTCAATTAAAGTACACCACAACGGAAAAGGAATTCCTTGCCGTGGTCTATGCTTTTGAGAAATTCCGACCTTATCTCGTCTTGACTAAAAGCATTGTGTATACCGACCATTCGGCTATCAAGTATCTCTTAGCTAAGCAAGATGCTAAGCCGAGATTGCTTCGTTGGATGCTCCTCCTCCAAGAATTTGATGTCACCGTGCTTGACAAAAAAGGAGCCGAGAATCTAGCGGCCGATCACCTCTCTCGTCTAGAAGATCCTCACAAAGATGTTTTCGAGAACAAGGAAATTACCGAAACATTTCCTCTTGAGACTCTCGGTGTAGTGAATTCTAAAGACACCACCCCATGGTTTGACGACATTGCAAATTACCATGCGGGCAATTTCATAATCAAGGGTATGACGACACAACAAAAACGAAAATTCTTTCGTGACGTCAAGTTCTATTTTTGGGACGACCCTTATCTCTTTCGGATTTGTGCGGATCAACTCGTTCGACGTTGTATGTTTGGTACCGAAGCTTCTAATATCCTTAGAGCTTGTCACGAGGGACCCACGGGTGGTCACCACGGTGCTAATCTCACGGCTAAGAAAGTGTTCGATGCCGGTTTCTTTTGGCCTTCTATCTATCGTGATGCACACGCACTTGTAAAGTCGTGTGATTCGTGCCAACGTCAAGGAAAATCGTCTCAACGTGATGAAATGCCACAAAATATAATTCAAGTGTGTGAGATTTTCGACATATGGGGAATAGACTTTATGGGGCCGTTCCCATCGTCTCATGGCAACAAATATATCCTCGTCGCGGTGGACTACCTTTCTAAGTGGGTGGAAGCTAAGGCTTTGCCTACTAATGATGCGTGTGGTAGTGAAGTTTTTGAAGCAACTATTCTCTCGGTTCGGAACCCCTCGTGCTATTATAAGCGATCGTGGAACCCATTTTTGTAATGACCAATTCGAAAAGGTTCTAAAGAAATATGGGGTTACACATCGTCTCTCTACGGCTTATCACCCGCAAACGAGTGGGCAAGTCGAGGTTTCGAACCGAGCTTTGAAGAGGATTTTAGAAAGGTCGATTGGAGAAAACCGTGCTTCGTGGTCCGACAAACTTGATGACGCTTTATGGGCCTTTAGGACCGCTTATAAGACACCTATCGGTTGCACTCCTTATAAGTTAGTCTATGGGAAGAATTGTCATTTGCCCATTGAATTGGAGCATAAGGCATATTGGGCCCTTAAGCATGCTAATTTTGACTTGAAGACCGCGGGAGATCACCGGAAAATACAATTGAATGAATTGGATGAATTAAGGGATAATGCTTATGAAAATTAATTAATTTTTAAAGAAAAGACTAAAAAGTTTCATGATTCAAAAATTAAAAACCGGGTTTTTAACGTTGGTGATCAAGTGTTGCTTTTTAACTCTCGTCTTAAGATATTTTCCGGGAAATTGAAATCTCGTTGGTCGGGTCCGTTCACCATTACACAAGTGTTTCCATATGGGACCATTGAGCTAGCTCAAGATGATGGTCCCAATTTCAAGGTGAATGGACATAGGCTTAAGCACTACTTTGGTGGGGAAATTCCTTCAATGGTTGCCCCCGACCAAGACACCTTCCCCAATGATAATTAGCATTGAGGGGATCGAGTCGAGCTCATGACTCGGTAATCAAAAACGAGGTGCCTCGTGGGGGAGATCCCATGCTTATCTTTATGCTTATTATTCACTAATAAGGGGACTTGTACCCTTCCAACTCGTTGTCTAGTGGTTGTTTGTGATTGTGTTATCTAGATCATCATCATCTACGACTGAAGACTCTCGCGTTCGTTTACGTGAGCCTCCATCGTTCGTTTGAAGAAGTTTTTCACGAATCCATGACATATCCTTTATTGTTCTAACAATTATCTTTTAGCATAATTAATAAACGGCTTTAGATATATTGTTGATCACCCTTTCCATGCTAGATCCTAAGCATTCGACTCTTCGTCTCTAGTATGGGGGTGCTCCACCTTTAGACTCGAAACATTGAGGACAATGTTTACTTTTAGTATGGGGGGGTGAATAGGTACTTGCTTTGCTACGCCCTCACGTTTTCCAACTTTCAATGTTTTGTTTTGCTAATAAGGCTAAAAATGGCCAAATTTTAAAATTTTTCTTAGTTTTCATAAGTGTTTTTAAGACACGAATGTATATTTTCCGATGGGTAGAATAAGAGTTAATTTTTGACTTGATGGGCATTTGGAGCCATTTACATTCCTTAACCCGCTCAATTCAAGTTTTGCTAGACTTTTATATAGGGAGCTTTAAAACGCGAAAGTCTTAATTCATTCGGGTTAAGAACAAGAACTTTTCGCAAGCTCCTATAATTGATTCTAGAAAGTCACTTATCAAGGGAACTTTAAAACGCATTCTCTAAACTTGAAAAAGTCCAAGAAAGTGCAAGATCCTATAGGTGGCTTGAAAACCCAAAACTTTGATTTGATATAGTCTTAATGAAAGCTAATCCAAATTTGGCTTAATTTTGACTTGCATGGCTAAGTATTCACGAGTCTCTTTAATTAGAGGTCTTTATATAGTGAAGAACGAGAAATGATAGAGTTAGACAAGTGATCATGCTAAACGTAGAACATGAAAATGTTCTTTCAAAAACTCATATGTTTTTAATTGTGGCTTTTTCTTCCCATAAGATCAATGCATTAGGAATAAAACATAATTGCAATAAGTAAGGTCGTACGATTTGAAAGGTTACTTAGCCTCTAGCGCAAGATCGTTTAAAAGTTGCTCGGGGTTGAATAGAGTTCATAGCCAAGGCATAACTTATTGAAGCGGGACGCGAAGATTGGCGATCATCCAAAAAGGCCCTAACAAGTCATGAGGAGCTCTATTTTTGCTAAAGATCCAAAGATGATGTGAAGTATCATTATTCCAAAATCAATATGAAGGATCGAGACACACGACGAGAAGCAATTACTCCCCTAAAGAATGGAGAAAGTCTATCCAAAAAGACCCTAACAAGGTATGAGGATGAATATATCCAAGTCCGAAAAGGAGGCGGATCGTTGTATATCAAAATCCAAAGTAAAGATTGAAGAAAAATGATGAAGTCGTGGTCCTATATGAAGAATCTCTCAAAAACGTCAAGTGAAGAAATTCCAAATATATGAAGAGAAGACCATAATTTCGAGAACGTCTTCCCAAGATTTGAAGTATGAAGTACATGCCAAATATCGGTCCGAGAAAGGTCTCAAATCGTGAAACGAGTTATGCCAAGATATGAACTTAAGGAGATACACG
The DNA here is from genome assembly GCA_025667525.1 of Glebionis coronaria. Classification (NCBI taxonomy): domain Eukaryota; kingdom Viridiplantae; phylum Streptophyta; class Magnoliopsida; order Asterales; family Asteraceae; genus Glebionis; species Glebionis coronaria. The sequence continues at coordinate 255,096,612 of CM046875.1, read as the reverse complement.
AGAAGCCGTTTTAAAAGATTTTGTCCTTCGGTTAACTATTGATCAAATCGTGCTACTTTACTTTCGGACTAATAACTACTCAAATAAGTCAATATGAATCACTTGTGATCCATGACAAATAGATAAAAAATGCTAGTAACCCATTTCCTATTATAATAACTAGGATTGCGGGGAGAAAAAGTATTACACAATTTGGACGTATGAGTAGTGTTAGCATTGTGACTTGTACCAACAATGATCTTGTTTTTGCACTTAGCATGGAATGTATGACAATCAAGGATGACGAAGTTTACTCTAAGGGACATTAACTTGTTTCTATTCTTAGACCCTAAAAGTCACCTTTTGGTGATGAAAATCATACATTATGTCTTTACACAATCTCGTAGTATGTTGCAAGTCTTTTACTCTTCAATAAAGGTTAATAAAATTGAACTTTGGTGATGCTTAGATACTTTATTCTAGCATTGCGTGAGGGCACGGCAATGGCTTAGTATGGGGGAGTGATGAGATGGCATTTATACATGATCTCATCGTTCTTTTCGGGCTTTAAATGCATAAAAATGTCATAAAATACCATATATATGCTTGTGTTTGTTTACTTGTGTATTTTAGGTATGGATATCGAAAAAAAAAAGATCACAAGATACAAGGAAAAACGAACACGAGAAACGAAGCCGTACAATGAACCGGGCCCTAATCATGGAATTCTCAACAAAATACCTTGAAGACTTGAAGACAAAACAAGATTGATCCTCCAAGAATGAAGAAATGACACTTAAAACCCTTGTATATTAATAATTACAAGTTTGGTCCCTTAAGTTTGTCAAAATTGCAAAAAGGTCCTTCAACTTTGAAGAAATGGCAAGAATAGTCCCTCAACAATTTCAAAATGCCAATTATGGTCCCTCATGAAGTGAAAGACACATTGAAGACCTTTGAAGATCATCATTGTCCAAGAACAGCCCTTGAAATATCACAAAATGTCATAAACAACCCTTTGAAACATTTTGGAGAAGTTTGGTGCCAAAAGTGTCAAGTTGGGAAAGTATTTTGCAAAGGATAACACGTTTTTTAGGGCTGAAACCTTGTTTGACACAATTTCCAAAAGAAAAGGACCAAAAGTGCACAAGTGGAAACATTTAAAACGAATTGGCGCCTAACACCACCCTTTCCCCCAAATTCGGATTAAATAGACTTACTGTACATCTTTTACACACCCAGAATTTACCCAACTTAAAACTGGGGTAAATTCTAATTAACTTTGGCCATGAGTAATTCACACGTACCAAAACCCTTCCCACACACAAACACCCCAATCCCACGCGTGTGGTCCCCACCCCCAATTCCCCAATCCACCAATCACATCAATCCTTGGTCCCCAAGCTTATGACGTGGCCATAATCAACAGTGGAGATGCAATGCTTCATCACAACGCAAAAATGAATGGATGAGATCAAAAAGGACAGCTTGAATCACCAAATTCGTCTAGAAGCCTTTAAGGGCAATTTAGAGATTTCTACTGATTAGGGTTTTGAGTTTTTAGCATTCTAGATTATTCTTAGCTTAGTATAAAAGGAGACTCCAGTATGTGGATGTCCCTTGTTCCAGTTTCCTTTCAAAATTTTGTAATCCCTTTTATTTGAAATAAAAGTTTGGTTTTTGTTCTAAAACAATATAATTCCTTTTTATTTATTTAAAGTTGGTGTCTATTTGTGAGAGGAAACTGAGTTCCATTTATTTGATTTGGTTGATTGATTTTGATTTTCAAAATTTGTTCAAAGGTTTTGGAAATTTGAAGATTTTGGGTAAGATTTGGTTTCAAAGATTGGGTGTTATTAATTCATGTTATTAGGTGACAAAGTATCTAGAAAACGTATTTTGAAAGTTTGGAAAAGTTTTTAGAAGTTTTTAAGAGAGAAAGAAGAAAGTTAAACAGAATATATATCTTGCTTGTTATTGTACTGTTTTTCTTTTGATTTGTCTTAAAACAGGTATTGAAAGAGTTGTTGATCCTTTGGTCTGCTCCAACCCGAGTTGGAAGGAGGTGGTTAAGCAACCACAAGGACCCTTGGATGTAAGGGTCCTAAGGTAAAATTTCTTTTACCTTTGTAAAGTTCAGAAAAAGTGTAAGTGTATGTGCTTTGTTTGATTTGTTGCTATATCATGTTAAAGCTGTTGGATTTGTGCTTATGTGATGTTAGTATGCATGTTTGATGGTACTTGGAACAGTTTAAATAAGTTTTGTTAGGGTTTTGATTTGAAAATCTTGGATTTAGATATTTAACAGGGTGTTTGGCTATAGGTTTTAGCAGGACACAAGATTTAATTAGTGTTATTAAAAGGTGTTAGACAACTTGATTAAAGTTTAGATAGGTTTCTTGTTAGTTATAAAGTAATTTGGATCAAGATTTAAACAAGTTTGGTTAGTTTTAAAGGAAAAGTGAAAGTGAAAATCTGCATGCTCATCTTTCTACCTGTTTTTCTTATTTTTTTATGCTTGATCTTTGAATTCTGTTAAAGAGTTAGGGTATTTTAAGTTTGTTATTGCTTGAGTACAATCTTGTGAGTGTGTGTGCCAAATTTTGGCTTGTGAAGTTCAATAGGGTGCTAGATATTTGCTAATCTGTCACCAGACCCACCTATGTTGTCTCAGAAACTGCATAAGTGCTTTTGTGTGAATCTGTTTTGCTAAATTGGTGTGCTAGGTGCTAGTATTTGATTGAGCTTGACTCCTTGTGCTTAAATAAGCACAAGGGTGCCCATTGTTGTCCAAAACAATCATCAAATAAGCCCATACGCCAAGTCCTCTTGGCTAAAATTCAAAAGCTAAACACTAGCAAAAACTGCTAAGTGTTCATCATAACCAGGCACGTTTTTGTTGGATCATTGTTTAAAACTTGGCTTAATCTTGCATAAAAAGGAAGTTGGAGTGAGTTTTAAGCTAATTCGAGGTCACTTGTTGTTTTGGAAAAGAAAAAAATAAAAAATAAAAAAGTGTAAAAAATTGGGGTTTCGCCAAGCATCGAACCCGCATCATTTCACTCACACACACACAACACTACCACTGCGCCCTTGGGTCTTTTACTGACCAAGGGTGCAAAGCCCATATACTTAACACGTTTTCATTTCCTTTGCTTATTTAAAAGCCGTAGGGTTTTCAGCTATTTATAGCTTATTGGTTAAGCATTTTCACGTTTTTCTATTTTTCCTAGGATATTATTAGCTTAATAGATTTTTCTAGCTACTTTTTATAATTTTCCCATTATTAGTTAATTTTCTAGGATTTAATTAATAGACGTATTTTAGAAAATCAATAAAAAATAGAAAAAGTGTTTTAATTTTTTTGGAAAAATAATTTTTAGGTTTTAAAATATTATTTTGAGGTTTACATCTTATTTTGGTCTCAAAAACATTTATTTTTAATTTTATATTATTTTAAGGTTTTTTATAAACTTTAAAGATTTTTATAAAATTATTAAAAAAGGTTTAGGAGCTCTAATTAGTGTTTTTCTCTTAGTTATAATATTTAGGATTTTTAGAAATTTTTTATTTTAAATTTTAGTAACTTTTTATTTTTTGTATTATTTTAATATTATTTTAATATTAAAAAATCAAAATTTTATTTTTCTTTCTTTTTCATTTTTCTTAGATTCTTTATCATTAATTAGGACTATTTCCATTTTTAGAATATTTTTATAGCTTTTAGATTTATTTTTATAATTATTTTAAGTTTAATTAGGTTTTAATCATTTTTAATCATTTTTAGAGTTTTAAAAATAGTTTTAATAGGTTTTAATTTTTAGAAAATTACTTTTTAGTCTTCTAATAATATAAGTTAAGTGATTATTCAATAAAATCATATTTTAGACATTTGAATTAGTTAAATTTAATTTTAGGGCTTTAATTAGCATTTAAAATTAACTATTTAATTAATAAAAGGTTTTAAAATATCTTTGTTGGATTTTTATCTTTGTTTATATTATTTGAGACTTGTTTTTAGCCTTTTTGATATTTTGTTTTTGGTTTTAATAATTTTTAATTTGGGTAGTTTTTCACGGCTTTACGTTTTCGTCGTAGTTTAATTTTAACGTAACCGTCTTTCATCTTCTCATCCCCATTCTTCTCAATATTAATCTCAAATACATACAAATTAGAACACACACATATGCCTCCTTGGGAAACGAACTCTTTCTCTCATTTTATTTGATTGTGGGTCATTTGTGCACGGTTTTCCTAAACCGTCGTACTTAATACTTTCCGCTATTTACGCTCTTTTCCTAAAGAGTAGTAAAACCTCTACAATCAGCAACCTCCCTGACCTTGCTGAAAATTGCTAATTGGGGGACAATACCCTGGATCGAGGAAAAGGTAAACCGACTCTGGGTCCCAAAGGTAAATCGTAATTATGATATGTATGATGTTATAGGTGCGTCACATTGGGACGAGCGAGTCTGAAGGGGGTACAGAGGTTGCTGCTTAGCCAATTCAGGAAGCATTGTCAAATCCAATATTCGCATCTCAAGTATTTTGGGACTCAAAACTGTAGCCAAGAATGGCTATCATCACGTGACAGAGATTCGTCTAAAAAGGGAGGATGACAGAGAATACACAATACAACAGGGAGATTTTTCTGTCATTCGCCTTGAAGATATCGAAGACATGTTGCTGATGATGACCCGTGATCAACTTACCCATCTTACTCGTGAAGAAATCATTGCCTTGAATACAGCACTTCGTATGTTCACACGAAGCGTTGTTATCAAGAAACGAGTTGAAGATCTTCAATTGGGAGTTGAAAGCTACCAAAGGAAGCTTAACCTGACCCGTCCAATGAATCAAGTTCTACCTCAACATGTCAACAGATGTCCCTATACCGGCATTACCGTTCCGAGTTACGGGATTTTCTACTTGAACAGTCGTGGGATCATGAAGTTTATGAGGGTAGGTGAGCTTTATAAATACAGTGATGGGACTCTCATATACGTTAGAGGAAAATTGGAGCATCTTAATTCTGGTGGGTCATTACCAGAAATGATTGAGGATTGGCATCAGGGTTATCGGAAAATGGCGACATATGTGATGAAGAAGATTGATGAAAAGCTCCGGGAACGTAGATTGATGAGGAGCTTAGAAAGGTTCGTTGGTGGTAGACCATATGGAGTGCACCACAAGTTACTACAACGATCCATCTAATGGGTCGTACATCTCAGGTCCACTCTATATTGGTTTTTAATTGTGAATATGTAAATTGTGTGAATATTGTGCTTTTATGGCTTGATGTAGTGTTAAGGTATGATAATTTTTCAAGAGATTCTAAATCTTTCAAAATATATCATACTAAAGCACTACAATTAACCCTTATTAATTTAAGGGGGAGCATTAATTTGTTCTATGGCCAAACATTGATTTCATTTTTACCCAAAGACCGGTTAATCCATTAAATATCCCAAATATTAATGGTTAACATTTTGGATAAGGGGAGAAAATGGGATTAAGGAGACTTAAATGATACTTGGCTAAAAGATGAAAAAGACTTAATGATAATCCAACTTAATATGTGTAAAGCACGTGTTAAGGGGGAGCGTTTTTGATGAACAAAACACTTAAGGTACAAAACTCTTGATTTCAATATCACAAGTACCTTAAGTGATTTTCAAGGATTTTTCATGGTGACTATACTTTCCCAAAACATGCTTTATTCACGACGGATGTGGTGACAAAAGGGTGGTAGGAATAGGTATTAGTCCAATGATTCATCAGAGCCGATGGAATCTTCCCAAGGACAATTCCCTAGATAGAATTAGAAGTCCTAGGAAAGATGGAGAAAGATTGTGAACGTAGCTGAGTACCGACTAGTTACTGATGCTAGCACTGGAACAATCACAACAAGGTGCTAGTGATGATGTATTGGTAAGTACTGAAGGGGTGAAGAATGAAAAAGAAATGTAAAGATAAAGGGTGTAAAGAAAGAAGCCCTCTTTACAAATTTAGGCAGAAACCGGGTCGATACATATGCTATTGAGATCATTTGTTAATGATTCTCGATATTGAAGAAAGACATCATGGACCCAGTGATGCAATGCACAACCCTTCCCAGCTAACTCAAATATCTCTCAAAAGGTATTTGTTTTAATCACACGGAGATCAACACGTTATCTATTGGTTTATTCACTCCGAATAGACTGATATTGAAAAGGTGGCACTCCTCTCCAGCCATCGCTCACTAAATCAAAACGCACTATCGAGTCTAGAGCCACGAGATCATCAAAAGTCTCATTTGGACACTTTCCATATATTCCTTGATTTCTCACACACTGTGAAAAGTAAGAGATTTTTATGAGTCCTACACAGTATTCTTGTAATATTGCCAGAACATCCGAGTAATACGCGGATATTACAATGAAGATGGAAATCCTGCTTGAGCCAACATCAAACAAGCTCATGGTAGGTTACACGTGCGGTTCTTTAAGAACCAATCTTGTGAAAAACTGTAAAGAAACAGTAGTTTAATTCTTAATTGAACTTAAACTCGTTCCAGGCCTCTACGCATTATCATATGATCTTGCCAGAACACTCAGAGTGACACTCTTTAGTGTTCACAGTGACGAGTGGAAATCCTTCTATTGTTAACATCAAACAGCACTTGGTAGGTAACGTGCAAGATTCTTTATGAATTAAACTCGTTATAACTGGAAAGCAACGCTGGTGAAAATCTTAATTGAAATTCACTTGTTCCAGGTTTCATGAATTGACGGCTTCAATCACAAGGATAATTTATCCAAGTGATTCACTCTTTATGTTCGCAGTAAAGCTTAGTGATCGTCGAATAAAGAGAACGGGTTTACCCACGAAATCCTGTCAGGAAGTTACTTAATTGAATATATCCGTCACAGGTACGATATCTAATATCGTCCAACGGTCTTCACCGACCGGAGGTAAAACGCTACCGATTTAGAATGAAATGTTCTAAGCCATTTCATTCGTGTCTTATCATGTTGCTGCGAAGATGGTGGCGTTGCGGTGTACCAGCTGAAGTCGTTCCCACATGCTTATGTTTTTTTGCATCAAAGTTCAGCAAAATTCAAGAAAGTACCAAATGAAGTCTTCCGCTGTACCAAACTCTGAAGCTTTCGAGAATTCAACAAAAGACATAAGTGTGTGGAACATGGAGTCACGAGGAGGCAAGATTCACAAGAAGGCAAAGATCGCACGTGATTGGTCAAAAGAACAATGCTCTCAAGCCAAAGCCTAAAAGATCAAATCAACATATTCACAACAAAAAGAAAAGAAGAAAAGACTACGAGCTGAAGAACGACGACTTAGTATACTATGCTAGGTTTAGAACTGTGTAACGTGGAGTACCTCCCTTAGGGGGAGATTGTTAGAAATACGTTTTTAACGTATATTAGAAGTATCGGTCACTCCACAATACTATTAATGTTGTATAACTCGTAGTTAATGTTTGCTTATTTAGTTAAGTAAGAAACCGACCCATGGGCTTGTCATGGGTCGGCCCAAGCCCATTAATGGCTTGGATAGAAATACCCCTTTCCACTATGGAAAGGGGTTGGTTGTTGATTGCTTGATTTTCCCATTTGAATGAAAAACACATATTTCTCTCTCATTTTCTCTCACTAGTTTCTCTCTCTAGAAATCTTCAACCCACTTCATTGATTCATAAGACTATCAATATTCTACAGGTTGTTTAAAAGTATTGGAGATATTTTGACGAGTAATGAAGTTTAAAAATCTCTATTTTCAGGCTGGTAATACAACTATTGATATTAGGCCCACATTAGATGAGTACGGTTCATCCGTTTGGAAAGATAACAATGTTTTTTTAAAGAATATATCCCCAAAACTCCGGTTATTCGATATGATAATCTTTTTCATACATATCTTTCTAAGTTGGAATCTGCACGCAAAGAAACATCTAAGAACCCTGCTCTGAAACTCATAACAAGTGTTTCAAACTCTAGAGGCAGTTGTGAGAAACATACTATAAAAGATCGAGTTATTTTAGAATTAAATTCCCATGTGCTAAAGTTAGAGACAATCATTAAGGTAATTGTTTTTTATTAGTTATATGTTTTCGTTTCGTTATATATTTTGCAACTATTACATAATAGTTAACAAGTTAAATTTCAGGTGCTATGTCGTGAGAGGCACATTGATGTAATGGTAAGTTCAACCCTTATTTTAATAATTTGATTTTGAAAATCTAGTGTAACTAATATGTAACTACTATATATGAGAGTTTCCCATGCATTGATTGTTCTTCCAGTATCTGCAAAATTTTTTGTGATTCAATGCACACTATTTTCCAAAACTTGATGAAAATAGACAATTCCGATGACGATGTTTCAAATGTAAGCATTTTATAAACTTTAGGTTTGGTAATTTTCAGTTTATCTGTACATAGTTAATATAAGTTATTAATATGAATGCAAGGATTATCTTCATGAAGTAGAATTGAGATTGGCATTAGAAGACGAAGATAGGTTATTGTTGGAACTAGAGAAAAACATGGAAGAAGAGAAGAGGTATCGGGAGGAAGAGGCAATAAGGCTGAAGCTCGAAGAAGAGAAAATGTTGCAGGAGGCAGCAAAGAAGAAAAGAAAGCGGATAGAGTTTTTCAAAACAAGTCATCCACAGAAAGCTAGGGGAAAACTGTCATACACCACGAGGATGGAAACCAATGATGTAACTGTATAATCAAAAGCGATAGTTAAGTGGGTCAAGATTCAAAAATCCCAACATAAAAATAATGATCCAACTATCGCTTATTTGCTTAGCAGAGTAAAACCATGGGTTGAGGTATAATGTATACACAAATAACATATTTGTAATTTTTTATATCTAATTTACATTGTCTTTGAATGGATGAAACTTTTTATTGTAGGAAACTGATGAGACTGCTTTTATACATAGTCTCATCGTCCAAATTGGGCTTAAAATGCATTAAATATCATCAAAATACCCAAATATATGCTTGTGTTTGTTGCTTGTGTATTTTAGGTACGGATATTGAGAAAATGACAAAAGATCACAAGAATCAGGCAAAAACGAACACGGGAAACGAAGCCGTACGATGAACCAAGCCCTAATGAAGAATTTTCCAAAGAAAACCCTTGAAGATTTGAAGAATATTGAATAATGGTCCTCCAAGTTTGAAGAATTGACACTTTATACCCTTGTATCTTCATAATTACAAGTTTAGTCCCTAAAGTTTGTCAAAATTACAAAAAGGACCCTTAACTTTTAAGAATTGGCAATTTTAGTCCCTCATCAAAACTAAATTGTCAATAATGGTCCCCCAAGAAGTCAACAAACAAGTCAAAGACCTTGAAGTTTGAAGACATTACAAGAATGGCCCTTGAAGAATACAATTTGTGCATAAAAAGCCCTTTAAACAAGTTTTGAAAATCATTGTGCCAAAATTGACAAATGCTTGAAAGTTATAACAAAGGAAGAAGGAGTATAAATCTGTTAAGCTTGGAATGAAAACATTATGGGAGTTCAGGGACCAAACTGGGCAGACATGGAAAGATCACCCACCACTCACCAGCCGACATCTCATAACCCCAACCAATCACACTCTTCCATCTCACCCTCCTTCTCCACGTCACCTTCCACCACCAGCTTTTTAAATAAGCCAAGTCAAATCCCCCAGTCAAACCATTTTTCCCACTAAAACACAAATTTAAAAAGTTAATCCCCCTTTTCAGATTAAACGACTCCCTAATCCTACATAAACCCTAATCCCCCCCAGTCACAATCAAGAGAATAACAAAGGGTTTTTGGCGAATCTTGTGCAGATTGTTGATTAACACTCACCTCACCTTTTCCCACCTCACAAAACATACTCACATGCCCTCTGGGACCCACCCCGTACCTCCCCTGCTACATCACTTTCACCCAAACCCCCAAAACCCGACCAAACCAATGGATGGATGAAGTTCCTTGGACCCAAAGATTAAACCAACGACCAAGATGGAAGATTCCACCTGGCTACATCACATGGGGCTCAAACAAGACCAAATTCAAAATCAGTCAAAGGGCAATTTTGGGAATCAGCTTGCTAGGGTTTTAGTTTTTCCAGCTTTGTATTATTTTATTCCAAGTATTCTAGTATGTTCCTAGCACTAGTATAAATACAATTCGTCTTGTGACTTGTATGTTGGTTCCAGTTTTATGTAAAAATTTTCTTTTCTATGAATTAATGAAAAAGTTTTTATCCTGCATATGACTGAGTTCCATTTTACTTTCCAGTATTCCAGTTTTAAATTTGTTTTTCCTGAATTCATTTTAAAATCTTCAAGTTTGTTTTTTAAGAATTTCACTTGTTTTAAAAATATTTCAGAAACTTATTTTTTAGCTTACTGCTATAAGCCATTCAATAAGCTTATTAAACCAAGCTTATTGAATCTCTTATAAGCTTTTCCTCTCTCTCTTTGTTGTTTGTGGTGTGCAGGAAACAAGGAAAAGCCAAGGCTTATTCTCACCTTATTTTTGTCAATTGTGCTCAAGCTAATCCAACTCCCACAAGGCTCAGCACAAGCCCGAGCTTGTAGGAGGTGACAAAGCAATCACTAAGGGACCTGGAAGTAGGTCCCTTAAGGTAGTCCCTTGATTCTCTTTTCATTTTTCATTTTTCTGAAAAAAAATTGGTGTTAAAGTGATTTACATGAAACTGCATGCCAAGTTGTTCTTGTGGTTTGATTTAGGTTTATGTGGTATGTTATGCATGATAAGTAAGTTAGAAATCAGTTTGCTTGGTTATTGTATGGATTTACTTTGTTAAATTTCATTTCAAGAGTTTAAAGGGTTGTTTGGATACGGGTTTAAGTAGGGTAAAAAAATCACTGCTTGTGCTTAAAACCTGTTTAGATATACTTCTTAGGTGATAAATAGGTAGTGTGTAGTTTAGATATCAGTTTGGTAAAGGTTTAAAACTAGTTGTATGTTAAAAAGTTGAGAGAATAGCAAAATCAGAAATCTGCTCATTGTGTATGATTTTGTTGAGATTTTGTGCTTGGATCTTGTAGGTTGTTAGATTATAGGGTGCCTGAGGATTGTGTGTCATTTGTATGCATGTTGGTGAGCTTATTTTCAAGTTGTAAGGCTTTGAAATTTGGATTTGTGCATGAAACACCAGCAACTGTTCATCAGACCTGCTTAGTGACTTATCAGAAACTTAATTGGCTTATTCTTGCTTGATCTTGGCTTGTGACTTGTTGTTTATTTTGTATAATCTGACTCCTTATACTCCAAAGAGTATAAGGGTGCCTTTTTGTCCCAAATAAGCTATCAAAATAAGCTTTCCTAAGCTTATTGAAAAACAGACCAAGATTTAACACTATCAGTGGGAACTCCTTTCCCACTGCTAGTATCTTTTTTACCACTGCTGCACTAGCAGACAAACACCAACACTTGTCACTTTCAGATTCTTGATTTTTTGTCTCTAGTGGACTAAAATTGGAATTAGGACTCCAAATTTGTTTCAGTATTTTTCTTATTTAATTTAGGATTTTTCTGTTTAATTAAATTTTTAATTACTGTTCATTTGGTAATTTTTAGGTTTTATTGCATTTTTAATTAACTTTAATATTTCTGTTTTTTGTCTTTTAGTGCTAAAAAGTAATATTTTTCAGTTTAATCAATTTTCTTGGACTTAGATTATTATTTTAAGATTTTTGGTTAAAAAAGATTTTACTGTTCATCCTTTTATTAATTTTTAGAATTAATTTAAGTTAATTAGGGTTTTAATTAAGCTGTTTTTGTCTTTTAGTGGTAAAATTAATATTTTTCCAACTTTTTCCTTTTTCTTCTGTTCATTAGAGTAAAATAGGATTTTTAACATTGATAGATTATTTTTAGCATTATTTTATTATTTTTTATAATTATTTTAATTTTAAAATAGTTTTTAGTAATTTAAAAATAGTAAAAAGTGTTTTAGAAATCCAGAAAAATAGTTTTTAGGTTTTAATTCATATTTTTGAGGTTTACATTCAATAAAGTTTTCAAAAAGTTTTATTTTTAATTTTATTTAATTTTAGGGTTTTTAGAAAAATTTAAATATTAATATAAAATTAATAAATAAGTTTCAGAGAATTTTAATTGCATTTTTGTCTTAGTTACATTATTTAGGATTTTTGGTATTTTTTAGAATTTATTTATAAACTTTTAATTTTTTAGATTATTTTAATATTATTTTATTAAAAAAATTCAAAGTTTGTTTTTTCTACTTTTTTCATTTTTCCTAGGTTATAGACATAAAATTAGGAACTTTTTCACTTTCCAAATATTTTTTAGACTTTTCATTTAATTCCTAGAATTAATTTAAGATTTAATACATTTTAATAGTTTTTAAGTGTTTAAAAATAGTTTAATTTGATTTCAAAATTTTTAAAAATAGTTTTTAGCTTAATTAGGATATTTTTGAGGTACAAACTATAAAATCTTGTTTAGGGCTTTTTAATAAATAAAAGTTATTTTTAGGGCTTTAATTAGCATTAAAAAGTCATTATTTAATTAATTAAAAGGTTTTAGCAAGTTTGGATTTTTTGTAAACTCTTAGAATATTATTGGGGATTTTTAGTAATTTTTAGGAATTTTTAGGTTAAAATTTTAATTTTGTCACTATTTACGGTTTTACGTTTACACCTTTTTCGTCGTAGTTTAATTCATTTTCGTAACCGTCTTTCTCTTCTAATCCCATTTCTTTCAAAATCAATATAATCACAAACATTAATCAACTCTTAACACAACGCACTAGCCTCCTTGGGAAACGAACTTGGACTTCATTTGGGTCATTAGTGCTCGGTTTTCCTAAACCGACACTTAATACTACCACTATTTGTCATCCTTTTCCTAAAGGGTACAAAATCACTACATCATTTTGGCGCCGCTGCCGGGGAGGCGTGTTGTGTTTTGGTTGAACCATTGTTGTTTTTATATATATCCATAAAAGTATTTGTATTAATAGCACTCTATTAATACGTATTATCGGTTTTTCGTTTTTTGTGAATACTATTACTATATTGTATACGTAGAACAATAAATTTACAAGTACTCCAAATACGTGAGAAATCACAACCTTGATTCGGGATTTCATCACTCGATCATTGTATTCGAATCTCAAACCAAAGAAAAAGGCAAAAATAGATAAATACTTTCGTGAAGCTTAATCTTGATAATACAAACTATAAGGTGGGTATAAGGCGGTTGTATTTCACGACCTAAAGGAAAAAGGCTCTTAAGTGCTTCGCGCCGCCTCGTTTCATCCGCTTGCTTGTGCGTATTTGATTTTGAGAGTGAATCGAGGGTTTTGCCGCCCAAAGTATTACTAAGTATCATATATATTTTCTTGGTTTCATTTGATTAAACCCTCTTGAACGATTTGGTGTTCCACCATCGTTCTAAAGTCATCGAAGGCGTTCACTTCACGTGATCGTTTTCATTCCTTGAGGCTTCTTTAATCGAGAGATTTGATTAAGGAGGAGATTTGTAGATTTGTGTCTACTAATACATTCCAAAAATCCAAAAAAAGTAAAAACAATCAAAAACCACAAAAAAATTGAAAAAGTAAAAACACCAAAAAGAATCTTCTTTGCTCGCCTTCTCATTGTACGTGACGTTTATGCAAACTCGCTCTAAAGCAAGACGTGCTCGTAAACGAAGAAACAAATCACTCACTCCTACTAGTGAGGACTCTCCTATTGACGAACCCATTGTAGTGAAAGAAGCACCCATGGCTAATCGAACTATGATGGAGTTGCTTCAAGCACCCACCGAGGGTTATGGAGAAGCGATTGTGATTCCCACTATCCTTGCGGAGAATTTTGAGGTTAAGACGGGTTTGTTGTCCATGATTCAAAACAACAAGTTTCGAGGGGACGAAAATGACAACCCGCATAACCACATTCGCCAATTTAATCGTCTCACCGCCACGTGCAAGTTTAAGGATGTTTCAAACGACTCGATTAAGATGATGCTTTTTCCGTATTCCTTAGCGGGGCCCGCAAAAATTTGGTTAGAGAAAGAGCCACCCAATTCTATATTGACGTGGAAGGATCTCGTTTCAAAATTCGTGAACCAATTTTTCCGCTCTCTAAGACTACGCACTTGAAAAACAAGATTTCAAAGTTTTCGCAAGAGTATAATGAGAGTTTTTCAACGGCTTGGAATAGGTTTAAGGAAATGTTGCACGAATGTCCTAATCATGGTTTTTCCGACTTGCATCAAATAGACACGTTTTACAATGGCTTGAACGATCATGAGCGTGATTATCTTAATGCCGCCGCGGGTGGTAATTTTTTGTGTAAAACGGTCGAGGAAGCATTGTTAATCATTGAAAATAGGTCTAAGGTGTATAGTCCTCGTAGCACGTCGAGTGTTCGTAAGGCTTCGTCTTCATCTTCACCTAGTTTGTCACACACCGTTGATGCTTGCCAAGTCGAGGCTAATTTGGAAAACAAAATTTTTGATATAGTGAAAGGCTTGTTAGTTGAGTTTAAAGTTGGTGAACAACCCGCTCCCGCTACGATTAAAGCGGTTGAGGTTTCTTGTATGTATTGTGGTGGAGCTCACGATTATTCCGAGTGCATTACCAACGGTGGTAACACTTCGAGTGCCTTCGCGGCCGCGGGAACTTATAACCAAAACGGTCAAGTTCCTCGCACTAATCAATTGACTCCACCGGGTTTTTCACCAAATCAAAATGCTAACAATTATCGAAACAATCAAGTTGGTTACCAAAGCAATCAAAGGAACAATTATAAGGGGAATAACAACTATGGGAATCAAGGGAGTAGTAGTAGCCAATTGCAAAATCAAAATCAAAACCGTAATTTTCAAAACACGAGTCAAGGTCTTCAAAATGCTCACACTAAAGAACTTCCAATGGACTTTTTGAATTGCGCTACTTCAAATGATAAGATTTTGGAAAACATTCAAGAGCAATTGGCTAGTCAAGCTAGGGACACGGCTAAGAACGCAAAGGAGTTAGCTAATTTTGTTAAGGAAAATCTAGCCATGAGAAATGAATTGAAAAATGATTTTGCTAACCAAATTCGAGGTCAAAATAACAAGATAGAGCAAAGTCATGCTAGGCTTGAACAAAGGATTGACCAAAAAGCCGCTAGTCAAGATTTGAAGTTTAATAGTTTTGATGTTAAGCTTAATGCCATTTTAGAAGCCGTCATGGGGAACAAAGCCTCTACTTCGGGTAGTTTGCCTAGTAACACCGTTTCAAACCCGAAGGGAGAGATGAAGGTGATTACCACACGTAGTGGTAAGGCACTTAAAGAACCAACTCCTCAACCAATTACTCCAACGGTGGAGGAAATTGAGGAAGAACCCGAGGTGGTGGTCGAAAAGGAGCATATTTCAATCCCACAAAGTACCGCTCATGCCACACCTACGGTTGACCCATCACCTATATTGGAACCCGAGATTCCAAAGGCTATGCCTATGCCCTAACCCACACCACCCTTGCCTTACCCATCGAGACTTAGGAAGGAGAAACGACAAGAGCGCGACAACTACCAATTTGAGCTTTTTATGAAAATGTTTCGTGATTTGCACTTTAATGTGAGTTTCGCCGATGCTTTGGTCATGATGCCTCGATTTTCCGCTAACTTTAAGAGTATGTTGAACAACAAGGAGAAATTACACCAAATGTCTAGTTGTTCGTCGGTTTATCTTAATCGCATACCTCAAAAAGTCGGTGATCCTGGTAAATTTTTGATCCCTTGTGCAATTCAAGATATGGAAGAATGTTATGCCTTGGCCGATCTTGGTGCTAGCATTAACTTGATGCCACTTGCAATCTTCAAGTCGCTCAATCTTCCTAACCTTACTCCTTCACGAATGTCTATTGAGTTGGCCGACCATTCCACGATTCTTGCATGTGGTTTGGCGGAAGACGTTTTTGTGAAAGTGGGGAAGTTCTACTATCCCGTAGACTTTATTGTTGTTGACATCCCCACGGATCCTCAAGTTCCTCTTATTTTAGGTCGTTCGTTTTTAGATACGTCTATGGCTTTAATTGATGTGCATGCTAGAAAGATCACCTTACGTTTCAACGACGAGGAACTTGTTATAAACGCAACTCAAAATTCTCAACTTTCTCATGTTTATTTCGTTGCTACCATAAACCTCGTTGATATGATCGACGTGGTTTGCGAGGAATTTTCACAAGAAGTTTTAGGGTTTGGTGATGAAGAAACTAGTGGCAATCCCACTATGTTAGATCCAATTCTTGATCATTCGACACCAACCTTCACTCCTTTCGAAGGTGGTGGTTTTACGTTGGAAGAATTCGCTGTTCCACGTACTTGTGACGAAGACCTCGACAACGATGAGGACTTCTCGATTATCAAGGATTTTCTCAACGATTTCCCATTTCCTCCACCCGAGGAGGTTATGAGTATCGAGCCCAAATCTTCACTTGAGGAACCACCTATTCTCGAGTTGAAAGATTTACCTCCTCACCTCGAATATGTCTATTTGGAGGAGGACGACAAGTTGCCGGTTATTATTGCGAAAGATCTTTCGAATGATGAAAAAACCGCACTTGTCGATGTTCTTAAGGACCACAAAGGGGCAATTGCGTGGAAGTTATCCGACATTAAGGGAATCGATCCCAAGTTTTGTACACACAAAATCTTAATGGAGGAGGATTTCAAGCCAACAATCCAAAGTCAAAGGAGGGTGAACCCCAAAATTCACGACGTCATCAAAAAGGAGGTCCTTAAGCTCCTTGACGCGGGAATGATTTACCCTATTTCCGATAGCCCTTGGGTGAGTCCTATTCATTGTGTCCCTAAAAAGGGAGGGATAACCGTTGTGCCAAACGATGCCAACGAGTTGATTCCCACTAGACTCGTGACCGGATGGAGAGTGTGCATTGACTATCGAAAGTTAAATGAAGCCACTCGAAAAGACCATTTTCCCTTGCCCTTCATGGACCAAATGTTGGAGCGTCTTGCGGGAAACGATTTCTATTGCTTTCTAGATGGTTTTTCCGGTTACTTCCAAATTCCCATCGATCCTCGTGATCAAGAAAAAACTACGTTTACGTGTCCATATGGAACGTTTGCTTATCGTAGAATGCCATTCGGACTTTGTAATGCACCGGGAACTTTTCAACGATGCATGATGGCTATTTTTCATGATATGATCGAGAAGACGATGGAAGTCTTCATGGATGACTTTTCCGTGTTTGGTGATTCTTTCACTTCGTGTTTGTCGAATCTAGAGAGAATGTTAAAACGTTGTGAGGAAACCAACCTTGTGCTCAATTGGGAAAAGTGTCATTTTATGGTTAAGAGTGGAATCGTCTTAGGGCACAAGGTCTCGAAAGCGAGGATTGACGTAGATCAAGCTAAGGTAGACGTCATCGCCAAATTACCTCATCCCAAAACCGTCAAGGGAGTTAGGAGTTTCCTAGGCCACGTGGGCTTTTATCGTCGATTCATCAAGGATTTCTCGAAGATTTCTCGACCATTACACATCTTCTTGAAAAAGAGGCACGTTTTGTCTTTGACGAAGATTGTGTACGAGCCTTTGAGATCCTTAAGAGGAAACTTACCGAAGCTCCCATTCTTGTTGCTCCCAATTGGAACCTCCCCTTTGAACTTATGTGTGATGCAAGTGATTACGCTATTGGGGCCGTTTTGGGGCAACGTCATGATAAGCACTTCTTGCCTATTCACTATGCTAGCAAGACGATGACCGAGGCTCAACTTAAATACACTACAACGGAAAAGGAGTTCCTTGCCGTGGTGTATGCATTTGAGAAATTCCGACCTTATCTCGTCTTGACGAAATGCATAGTGTATACGGACCATTCGGCTATCAAGTATCTCATGGCAAAGCAAGATGCTAAGCCGAGATTACTTCGTTGGATTCTCCTCCTTCAAGAATTTGATCACAAAATCGTTGACAAAAAAGGAGCCGAGAATCTAGCGGCCGATCATCTCTCTCGTTTGGAAGATCCTCACCAAAGTGTTTACGAGCCTAAGGAAATCACCGAAACATTTCCGCTCGAGACACTTGGTGTAGTGAATTCTAAGCTTGATTCTTCCACCCCATGGTTTGCGGATTTTTCAAATTACCATGCGGGTAACTTCATCATTAAGGGTATGACAACTCAAGAAAAACGAAAATTCTTTCGTGATGTCAAGTTCTACTTTTGAAACGACCCTTACTTGTTTCGAACGTGTGCGGATCAAATCATCCGACGTTGTGTATTTGGCACTGAAGCTTCTAACATCCTTAGAGCTTGCCATGAGGGACCCACGGGTGGTCACCACGGTGCTAATCTCACGGCTAAGAAGGTGTTTGATGCCGGCTTCTTTTGGCCTACTATTTACCGAGATGCACAAGATCTTGTGAAGTTTTGTGATTCATGCCAACGACAAGGAAAAACCTCACAAAAAGATGAAATGCCACAAAACATCATTCAAGTATGTGAGATCTTTGACGTTTGGGGCATAGACTTTATGGGGCCGTTCCCATCATCTCGTGGTAATAAGTACATTCTCGTTGCGGTTGACTACCTTTCTAAGTGGGTGGAGGCGAAGGCCTTGCCCACTAATGATGCTCGTGTGGTAGTTAAGTTCTTGAAAAGCTTGTTTGCTCGGTTTGGAACCCCTCGTGCGATCATAAGCGATCGTGGAACCCATTTTTGTAATGACCAATTCGAAAGAGTCTTAAGGAAATATGGGGTTACACATCGTCTTTCTACGGCTTATCACCCACAAACGAGTGGGCAAGTCGAGGTTTCAAACCGAGCTTTGAAGAGGATCTTGGAGAGATCCGTAGGAGAAAACCGACAATCTTGGTCGGATAAGTTAGACGATGCTTTATGGGCCTTTAGGACCGCTCATAAGACGCCCATTGGGTGCACTCCCTATAAGCTTGTGTATGGAAAGAATTGTCATTTGCCTATCGAATTAGAACACAAGGCTTATTGGGCCCTAAAGCATTGTAATGATGACATGGAGACCGCGGGAAAACACCGGAAAATGCAATTAAATGAATTGGATGAATTGAGAGACATTGCTTATGAAAATTCATTGATTTACAAAGAGAAAACTAAAAACTTGCATGATTCTAAAATTAAAAACCGGGTTTTTAACATTGGGGATCAAGTTTTACTTTTTAATTCAAGATTAAAAATCTTTTCCGGTAAATTGAAATCCCGTTGGTCCGGTCCATTCACCGTGACTCAAGTGTTTCCTTATGGGACCATCGAGCTAGCTCAAGATGATGGTCCTAACTTCAAGGTGAATGGACATAGGTTGAAGCACTACTTTGGCGGGGAAGTTCCATCCTTGAACTACCTCGACCAAGTCACCTTCCCCAATGATAATTAGTATTGAGGGGATCGAGTCGAGCTCATGACTCGGTAATCAAAAACGAGGTGCCTCGTGGGGGAGTCCGATGCTTATCCTATGTACATATTATCGCTTTCTTAGTCTAATGTAGCTTACGTGTGGGGATTCGTGCCCTTCCAACCTTTGTTCCGTGGTTGTTTGTGCATTGTGGTTTTTAGATCATGATCTTCACATCCATGATATATCCTTTGATGTTCTAACCTTAGGTTTTTAGCACACTTCATAAACGGCTATTAATTTAATGGTTACACCCTTTCCATGCTAGATTAGGCATTCAACTACGTCTCTAGTATGGGGATGTTTGCACCCCTAGACTCGAAACATTGAGGACAATGTTTAACTTTAGTATGGGGGGTGAATAGATACTTGCCTTGCCAAACCTTCACGCTTTCCAAAGTTTATCTTTTTGTTTATCATTTTGTTGCAAAATAAGGCTAAAAATGGCCAAATTTTAAATTTTTCTCATGTTTTATAAGTGTTTGAAGACACGAATGTAGGTTTTCCGATGGCGAGAATAAGAGTAATTTTTGACTCGACCGTGCGTGTTGAGCACTTAGCTTTGATTCCTTAACTACACATTAGGCTAAGTCTCTTAAATGAGGACGAGAAATGATAGAGTTAATTATAAGTTACTATGCTAAACGTAGAATACTCGTATTCTTTCAAAAACTCATGTGTTCTCGTTGTTTGCTTATTCTCCCTTCGCATGTAAATATTTTTGCTTAATAAATATTGACTTAGCGGTTTAGTTAGGATTGTTGGGTTTCTAGTCTTTTCTAGTAGCTTCCGTGTAATTAAATTGGGAAGACATTAAGGTATCGCCAGCATCACAGTTTTGAAGTATTGGCACCCGAATAATCAAAAGCTTCACCTAATAATAAGATTTCAAGTGCTCACCTAAATCTAGCAAACAATTTGAAGCCCCACAAGGCCGAAAAATCTATGCAAAATTGAAAGTGAATCAAGCCTTAATCTTCGAAGCTTTAAAGATCCAAAATTCGCTTTAGCGTGAGGATATACGTCTTTGGCTAATAAAACCACCGATGAGGCGGATAATAAAAGGCAAGGCAAGACCGAAGTCATAATAAAAGCTTCATGGCGAAGTTGAATAAAAGATGGAGGTAAACCAAAGATAATAAGGCCCTTCCGTTAGGGGGCGTATAAAAGTCTTGGTAATAAGTCTCATGTTCAAAACCGTTATAAAACCGTGTTTATCGATCCTTCTTGTCAACTTAATTTTTTAACAACGTTGTCTATTAGGAGGGGTTATTGATTTGATGGTCTTAGTTACACCGTTAGGACTCTATTTTTAGACCTAAATCTCTATTATCGCATAAGTCAAACAATGTATCCTCGTGAAACATTCAAGACATCATAAAATATAAGAGATACAACTTAGGAATAATGGGAGGATAAGTACGTGATTAGGGCATATGAGTAGTGTTAGCATTACTAACTTATAATGACAATGACATCGTTGCACGCTTAGCATGGAATTGGAGTGAAAATCGAGGACGATGAAATTATTTCTAACGAAGCATTCACGTGTTCTTGTTCTATGAACCTAAACGTCCCATTTTGTGATGAAAATCATACATTATGTCTATAACACAAGTAGTAGTAATAGTAGTAGTGTAGCTAGTTTATCATTTCAATAAAGTCCATAAAAAAATGAATTTTGGAGATGCTATGATACTTTATTCTAGCATTGCGTGAGGACACGACAATGGTTTAGTATGGGGGAGTGATGAGACTGCTTTTATACATAGTCTCATCGTCCAAATTGGGCTTAAAATGCATTAAATATCATCAAAATACCCAAATATATGCTTGTGTTTGTTGCTTGTGTATTTTAGTTACGGATATTGAGAAAATGACAAAAGATCACAAGAATCAGGCAAAAACGAACACGGGAAACGAAGCCGTACGATGAACCAAGCCCTAATGAAGAATTTTCCAAAGAAAACCCTTGAAGATTTGAAGAATATTGAATAATGGTCCTCCAAGTTTGAAGAATTGACACTTTATACCCTTGTATCTTCATAATTACAAGTTTGGTCCCTAAAGTTTGTCAAAATTACAAAAAGGACCCTTAACTTTGAAGAATTGGCAATTTTAGTCCCTCATCAAAACTAAATTGTCAATAATGGTCCCCCAAGAAGTCAACAAACAAGTCAAAGACCTTGAAGTTTGAAGACATTACAAGAATGGCCCTTGAAGAATACAATTTGTGCATAAAAAGCCCTTTAAACAAGTTTTGAAAATCATTGTCCAAAATTGACAAATGCTTGAAAGTTATAACAAAGGAAGAAGGAGTATAAATCTGTTAAGCTTGGAATGAAAACATTATGGGAGTTCAGGGACCAAACTGGGCAGACATGGAAAGATCACCCACCACTCACCAGCCGACACCTCATCACCCCAACCAATCACACTCTTCCATCTCACCCTCCTTCTCCACGTCACCTTCCACCACCAGCTTTTTAAATAAGCCAAGTCAAATCCCCCAGTCAAACCATTTTTCCCACTAAAACACAAATTTAAAAAGTTAATCCCCCTTTTCAGATTAAACGACTCCCTAATCCTACATAAACCCTAATCCCCCCCCCCAGTCACAATCAAGAGAATAACAAAGGGTTTTTGGCTAATCTTGTGCAGATTGTTGATTAACACTCACCTCACCTTTTCCCACCTCACAAAACATACTCACATGCCCTCTGGGACCCACCCCGTACCTCCCCTGCTACATCACTTTCACCCAAACCCCCAAAACCCGACCAAACCAATGGATGGATGAAGTTCCTTGGACCCAAAGATTAAACCAACGACCAAGATGGAAGATTCCACCTGGCTACATCACATGGGGCTCAAACAAGACAAAATTCAAAATCAGTCAAAGGGCAATTTTGGGAATCAGCTTGCTAGGGTTTTAGTTTTTCCAGCTTTGTATTATTTTATTCCAAGTATTCTAGTATGTTCCTAGCACTAGTATAAATGCAAGTCGTCTAGTGACTTGTATGTTGGTTCCAGTTTTATGTAAAATTTTTCTTTTCTATGAATTAATGAAAAAGTTTTTATCCTGCATATGACTGAGTTCCATTTTACTTTCCAGTATTCCAGTTTTAAATTTGTTTTTCCTGAATTCATTTTAAAATCTTCAAGTTTGTTTTTTAAGAATTTCACTTGTTTTAAAAATATTTCAGAAACTTATTTTTTAGCTTACTGCTATAAGCCATTCAATAAGCTTATTAAACCAAGCTTATTGAATCTCTTATAAGCTTGTCCTCTCTCTCTTTGTTGTTTGTGGTGTGCAGGAAAAAAGGAAAAGCCAAGGCTTATTCTCACCTTATTTTTGTCAATTGTGCTCAAGCTAATCCAACTCCCACAAGGCTCAGCACAAGCCCGAGCTTGTAGGAGGTGACAAAGCAGTCACTAAGGGACCTGGAAGTAGGTCCCTTAAGGTAGTCCCTTGATTCTCTTTTCATTTTTCATTTTTCTGAAAAAACATTGGTGTTAAAGTGATTTACATGAAACTGCATGCCAAGTTGTTCTTGTGGTTTGATTTAGGTTTATGTGGTATGTTATGCATGATAAGTAAGTTAGAAATCAGTTTGCTTGGTTATTGTATGGATTTACTTTGTTAAATTTCATTTCAAGAGTTTAAAGGGTTGTTTGGATACGGGTTTAAGTAGGGTAAAAAAATCACTGCTTGTGCTTAAAACCTGTTTAGATATACTTCTTAGGTGATAAATAGGTAGTGTGTAGTTTAAATATCAGTTTGGTAAAGGTTTAAAACTAGTTGTATGTTAAAAAGTTGAGAGAATAGCAAAATCAGAAATCTGCTCATTGTGTATGATTTTGTTGAGATTTTGTGCTTGGATCTTGTAGGTTGTTAGATTATAGGGTGCCTGAGGATTGTGTGTCATTTGTATGCATGTTGGTGAGCTTATTTTCAAGTTGTAAGGCTTTGAAATTTGGATTTGTGCATGAAACACCAACAACTGTTCATCAGACCTGCTTAGTGACTTATCAGAAACTTAATTGGCTTATTCTTGCTTTATCTTGGCTTGTGACTTGTTGTTTATTTTGTATAATCTGACTCCTTATACTCCAAAGAGTATAAGGGTGCCTTTTTGTCCCAAATAAGCTATCAAAATAAGCTTTCCTAAGCTTATTGAAAAACAGACCAAGATTTAACACTATCAGTGGGAACTCCTTTCCCACTACTAGTATCTTTTTTACCACTGCTGCACTAGCAGACAAACACCAACACTTGTCACTTTCAGATTCTTGATTTTTTGTCTCTAGTGGACTAAAATTGGAATTAGGACTCCAAATTTGTTTCAGTATTTTTCTTATTTAATTTAGGATTTTTCTGTTTAATTAAATTTTTAATTACTGTTCATTTGGTAATTTTTAGGTTTTATTGCATTTTTAATTAACTTTAATATTTCTGTTTTTTGTCTTTTAGTGCTAAAAAGTAATATTTTTCAGTTTAATCAATTTTCTTGGACTTAGATTATTATTTTAAGATTTTTGGTTAAAAAAGATTTTACTGTTCATCCTTTTATTAATTTTTAGAATTAATTTAAGTTAATTAGGGTTTTAATTAAGCTGTTTTTGTCTTTTAGTGGTAAAGTTAATATTTTTCCAACTTTTTCATTTTTCTTCTGTTCATTAGAGTAAAATAGGATTTTTAACATTGATAGATTATTTTTAGCATTATTTTATTATTTTTTATAATTATTTTAATTTTAAAATAGTTTTTAGTAATTTAAAAATAGTAAAAAGTGTTTTAGAAATCCAGAAAAATAGTTTTTAGGTTTTAATTCATATTTTTGAGGTTTACATTCAATAAAGTTTTCAAAAAGTTTTATTTTTAATTTTATTTAATTTTAGGGTTTTTAGACAACTTTAAATATTAATATAAAATTAATAAATAAGTTTCAGAGAATTTTAATTGCATTTTTGTCTTAGTTACATTATTTAGGATTTTTGGTAATTTTTTAGAATTTATTTATAAACTTTTAATTTTTTAGATTATTTTAATATTATTTTATTAAAAAATTCAAAGTTTGTTTTTTCTACTTTTTTCATTTTTCCTAGGTTATAGACATTAAATTAGGAACTTTTTCACTTTCCAAATATTTTTTAGACTTTTCATTTAATTTCTAGAATTAATTTAAGATTTAATACATTTTAATAGTTTTTAAGTGTTTAAAAATAGTTTAATTTGATTTCAAAATTTTTAAAAATAGTTTTTAGCTTAATTAGGATATTTTTGAGGTTTACAAACTATAAAATCTTGTTTAGGGCTTTTTAATAATTAAAAGTGATTTTTAGGGCTTTAATTAGCATTAAAAAGTCATTATTTAATTAATTAAAAGGTTTTAGCAAGTTTGGATTTTTTGTAAACTCTTAGAATATTATTGGGGATTTTAGTAATTTTTAGGAATTTTTAGGTTAAAATTTTAATTTTGTCACTATTTACGGTTTTACGTTTACGCCTTTTTCGTCGTAGTTTAATTCATTTTCGTAACCGTCTTTCTCTTCTAATCCCATTTCTTTCTCAATCAGTATAATCACAAACATTAATCAACTCTTAACACAACACACTAGCCTCCTTGGGAGGACTTCATTTGGGTCATTAGTGCTCGGTTTTCCTAAACCGACACTTAATACTACCACTATTTGTCATCCTTTTCCTAAAGGGTACAAAAACACTACATCAGAAACTTACCGACGTACTAGGTCTATGGACACAGTATGGTGTACAGATGATATCAAGCAATTTATTACTCAAGGAGTAAATATTAAAAGCAAATTTCCATGGATCAATGAATATACTGTAGATATCAACTTTTGGCGAGCCATTGTTTGCTTAGACCGTATTCGTCTTGGTTGGCTAACTAAAGAGGTATGTCTTTAAAGCGTGCACTGGTTTATTTGCATACGGTATTGGTATTTACTTGAGCATGTTTCTTTTAACAGCACATAGACTTGTGGGTCGACTATTTGTGGCACATTAGACCTAAGAAAGCAAATTGGGCCATCGTTAGTTGCTACTTTGTTCAGCTTCTACTCTAGAACGGCATGCTCATGTTTTATGCTAATGGTTGATAGGTGTGTAAACACCCATCCTTTTTACCACTTAATTACAATAATAACCGAGCCAAAACGTGTATTTTATGTCATTTATGTCGGAATTATGCGTGGTTTGTGTTTTCGTTGTGATTTAGGACGAAATTGTGGAAAGTGGAGAAAACACGGGCATTTACGGGCTTTTATTGAAGAAAAAGATGAAAGACGAAGTCAAGAAGTCAAGAGTGCATAAAGAACGGAAGTCCAAGACCAATTCTGAAGATTTATCGAAGAAAATTTCAAAAGACGGAAGTTTACTAAAAGCCGAACAACTCAAGTCTTATTTATTGAAGAATTAAAAGACGAGTCCAAAGAAATCCCGAGCCAAAAGTCATTAAAGTCCAAGATTTAAGAAGATTAAAAGACTTAAGGACTAATGGTGCAATTAACAAAAGATTAAGAAGGGAAGGACCTAATGATGCAATTAAGAAGAAAGGAAAGAGGGGAGGAAGCTTCCTAAGCACTCCTTAACCTCCCCTATATAGATTAGATGAGATTAGCATTTTTCTTTGTTGGCTAGAGTGACACTAGTTCTTCCATTTTATTTACTTGCACATTTACTTTATTGCACTTTAATTACCTTGTCTTGCACCTTAATTTTCCAAGTAAGTTACTTTTATTTTTATTGCACCTTTACTTTACTTGTTTAATCTCTCATCTACCTTTCTTTCTATGCTTTAATCTTTGTTTACATGCTTCTTATCTTGCCCATTTTCTTAAAGGTTATGTTTTTATGCTTTTGATTGTTTTGGATTATTGATTTTATAGCTTATTTGTTTTCATCTTTAAGTTTCTTAAGTTATTATAAAAGTTATTTTTATATAAAATTTGTTTTCGTAAACTTTGTTTCATTTTGTGTTTTCAAAAGTCTTTAAATTTCAGTTTAGTAGCTTTTTCTTATACGTGTTTGCTTAGGATTTTAGGTATGGGCTTATTTTCTTATAGCTTATTAGTTCTAGCTTATTTCGTGTTATTTCCTCCGTATTCCGATCATAGTGATCGGAAAAGGGTTTCACATTCCGACCAACACTCTTGTTGCTTGGTCGGAAAAGGGCTTTAACATTCCGATTGGGAGGTTTGGGGTATTCCGATCAGAGGTATTAGTGGTATTCCGATCAGGTTAAGTGGTGACATCATTCCAATTGATAATCCACTCTTCATTCCGATCAATAGTCCACTCTTCATTCCGATCAAGAGGTAAGTTCATCATTCTGATTTAGGGTTTGTTTGGATATTTCGATCAAGGTTTGGTGACAACATTCCGATTGGTGATTCCGATCAATTTTCCGATCTGAACGGTGGGCATATTCCGATCAACATTCCGATCAGGTGGTAAATCCATTCCAATCGGAATGTATTCCGATCGTAGGGTTGTTTTCATATTTTGTCTTGTTTAATTTTTAAGTTTACGTTTTAATACTTTGTCATTCTAATTCTCGCCACGCTTTTAACTTTAAGTCATTTAATTGTTTTACTTTTCAAAGTTTTCTAATATTGCACCCTTTCTTTTAATTAGACTTAGATTTATTTTAACGCCTTTTACTTTAACGTCATTTACTTTTAAGTTTTGCTTTTTAATATACTACAACGACACAACTTTTTGTTCCACCAAAGAACGACTGAGTCGCATAGTTAACACAGTTTTCAATTCGAAGAGACATACTTAAACGAATCTTTTTAATTAGGCCAAAAACCTAGTTATCAAATGGCGCCTCTGCCGGCTCTTTTCATAAAGATTAACGGTTTTCTGTGAAAGACGCGTTGCTTTTTGGGATCCGTTCACTTGTGAGCGTTATTTTCTTGCACAAAAAATTCAAAAAACCATAAAAATTAAAAATTGATAAAAATCCATAAAAAGTAAAAAATTCAAAAATCCAAAAAGATTTTATTTTTATTGTGTATATATATTGTCTTTGTGTTTGGTATTGTTTTCTTTTGCCTTTGTAGGTGTATGCGTACTAGATCTTCTAATTATCAAGAGCCTGAGACTCGAGAAGATTTAAGTATGTCAGGTGTCAACAACAATAATCCACCGCACCTCAACAATAACAACAATGTTCTTCCACAGCCCGATCTTCGGACAATGGAGGAGCTTTGTCAACCTACCATGTTTGGACGAGGAGGACTGATTGCGACGATGCAAATCAACGCTCCAGAGTTTTCGTTGAAGCACCACATGATTCAGCAAGTGCAAACAAATCCTTTTAGAGGAATGCGTGATAATGATGCCAACAAACACCTCGACAAGTTCATTACAATCACCCAAAGCATGAAGTTGCCTGGTGCCACAATGGATGTTCTTCGCCTACAACTCTTCCCACATACTTTATCACATCATGCCGAGAAATGGTTTGATCGTCTCCCGAAGAATTCTATTCACACTTGGGATGACATGACTCAACGCTTTTTGTCGCGCTACTTTCCACCATCCATGGTCACGAGCCTTCGCAATCAAATCAGCGATTTCATGCAAGACCCCGATGAATCTCTTTTTGATGCTTGGGAAAGATATAATGTCTTGATTGATCGTTGTCCAAACCACAACATGCTTCCTGTCACATTGATTGATACTTTATACAACGGATTGACTTTTCGAGATCGTGATACGATTAATGCAGCCGCCGGTGGCACATTCATGAAAAGGAGACCCGAGGAGTGTAGAGAGTTAATTGAGAACATGACTACTCATCATAAAAATTGGGATTCCTCTGCTTCTTCAAGGAACAACCCGAGAGTCAATGTCTCTTCTACTTCCGCAAACCTTGATATGACCGAACTCACCCGCATGATGACTGAAATGAGCAAAGGTATCTTGCTTCTCGCTTCAAACCAACAACAACAAGTTAAAGCAGTTGCACCTTCTTGTGAAACATGCGGCGGTCCTCACTCATACACCGATTGTCCTTCTACACAAGGAAATCATGTGTATGCAGCTTATGGTAATTATTCACCGGAAAATTACCAAGCTCGACCACAAGGGGATAGAAATTTGCTGAGTTACCGGTCCAACAACTACCTTTCACCCGGTTTTTCTCCTCAAAACCAAAACCCCGCCAACAACTACACTAGAAGCAACCAAATCCCACCAAGAGCTTCTAATCCATATCACCCACCCGCTCAACAAACCCTACCCATTAACCCCGATGTTGAAGCCATCATGCGAACCCAAGGTGAGCAAATCAAGAATCTGCAGAGCCAAATTATCAATCTTAAAGGAGATATTACAAAGCAAGGGAATGAGATAAGATCCGAGCTTCGAGATAATATCCAATCTTCCTTCAGCAATCAAACCAATGATTTAAAGAATATGCTTGCTAGTTTCTTGCCCGTCGCTCAACCTTCTTCTTCAAGTTCTCTACCTTCAAACACCGTCACCAATCCACGAGCAAATGTGAGTGCTATTACTACCCGTAGTGGAGTCACCATCGTAGGACCACCTATACCACCCCCATCATCTACACCTCCTCCACCACCATTTATCCCTACTCCTCCTACACCTAGTAATAGTGCACCATTAGCGTCTCCGCCTCGTCATGACGATGTACCTAGGAAGGAACCTTCAACATCTCAACCTTTACCACCTTCACCTTCACCACCCAAACCCAATATCCCATATCCTTCTCGCTTAGGCAAGACCAACGAGCTTACCAAGAATGACTGTCAAGTGTCAAGCTATATGAAGATGCTCTCTTAAGTGAACACCAACATTAGCCTTGTTGAAGCACTTGTCCACAGGCCGAAATTTGTGAAAGCATTCAAGGAATTTCTTAGCAAGAAGGAGAAGTTGATTGAGCTCGCCAACACACGTTTAAATGAAAACTGCTCCGCAGTTATTCTTAAAGAACTTCCGGAAAAGCTTGGAGATCCCGGTCGTTTTGTGTTGCCGTGCATTTTTAACAAAACCGAAGAATTTACTGCCCTAGCTGATCTCGGGGCTAGTATTAATCTTATGCCTTTGAGTGTTTGGAAAACACTATCATTACCCGACCTCACTCCAACGAAGATGACTCTTGAACTTGCAAATCGCACTCTCGCTTACCCCGTTGGTATTGCCGAAGACGTGTTCATTAAAGTTGGCACATTTATTTTCCCGGTCGACTTTGTCGTTGTTGATTATGAAATGGACCCTCGTATTCCTTTAATACTTGGTCGCCCATTCTTGAGAACCGGACGAGCTTTAGTTGATGTTGCCGAAGGTGAGTTAATCTTAAGAGTCGGGAATGATTCACAAGTTTTTAAAATGGGGAAGCTTACAAGCAAATCCTTTGGACGAGAATCCGTGAATATGATTAATGTGCTCGATGATTTTTTCATCTACAACAATCCGCTATTCGAGTCTTGCAATGATAACCCACTTTTTCAAGATGATGTGGATGATTCTCTCTCCAGTTTGGAACCTTCTCCCATTTATGATTCTCCACCGATCTTTGATTCTTATGATGATGATGATTCTAGCTCAGATTCAGATGATTATGATGACCTTACTTCCGAGTATCCAAACCTGCCCACATACGATGATTTCGATGAGGCTGATACTATGTCGAGTGATTCTTCACATGATGAAGATCCTCCACCGCCATCACTCAATCCTACTTTGGACGATTACTCTTTTGAGGAAGACTTCTCTACGTTTCTCAACACTTACTTCCCTCATGAGAGTGATGCTCCTCCTTTGGACTTTGAAGATTATCGTCTTGATCCTACTTTGGATTTGAAGAACATTCTTTCAAAGGAAAAGAAACCGGTCGACACCGATATCCGCAACACATATGATTTAACACCTCTTTGTCCCCCTTCCGAGGACGAGGTTGTGCTTCTTCGCGGATCTTCTTCACATTCTGCTGAGCCTGAGTGCTATTTTCCCCTAAAGGAAAAGGTGTTCGACCCCGGTATCGATATTCTGCAGACATCTCAGTATCCACCTGATGAAATAAAAGGAAAAATCTTTGGAACTATTGAAGACATGCTTGCACCTCACCATACTTTCTCCCACCGTGCTCCATCGCTGCTTAAGGGAACCTTGCCTATTCTTCTTTGGCTTGCCTTGTTCACCTTAAGCTTGTGCTATTTGATGGACGAAAACTATGTATTTGATCCTAGTGGATATGTTTCATGCTTCTTCCTATGATGATCAAGGTCGAGTCAGGCTCACGACTCGGTAATCAAAAATCAAGCGCTTCTTGGGAGGCAACCCATGCATATATCTTTTAGCTTTCTTTATCCTAAGTGTAGGGGAGACCCGTTGGTGTTTTCTATTTCCTCTCCTCTACTAATCAGGGATTCGAGCGCTCAATGGTCCACTCTTGATGATTCTTGACGACCCGTAATTCCGTGTTCCCATCTTCCCGGTTCTATCCTAAACTCTTTTCGATTCACTATTTTATATTTTCCAATATTAAAATAGGAATCTCTTTAGTTGTCTTTTCCTTAGCGAGATTTAAACAAAGTGCACAATGTCCTAAGTGTAGGGGAGTTTACTCCCACATGCTTAAACATTGAGGACAATGTTTATGTTAAGTGTAGGGGGACTTCTATCGAAGTTAAGTGGCCTTTTCCTTGTATTTGTCCTCATTTTAACCGGAAAATCATTTTTTCGACATTTTTCAAAATTTTTGATCTATTTTGGCCTATTAGTTTTTCCCTTTGTATAGTTATTTTCTTTCTTTACTAGAATAAATTTTTAATAAAGTGGTTTTAATTTTCAAACGTTGTGAATCTTTTGACTCAACCCGAGTTTACTTATCTAAGTTTACTCTAGCTAGTATCCTTAACGTGTTTAAGTCAAGTTTTGCTAGGCTTTTATTTAGGGAGCTATAAAACGCGAAAGTCTTAACTCTCCCGGGTTAAGAACAAGAACTTTTCGCAAGTTCCTATAATTGATCCTAGAGAGTTGTTTATCAAGGGAACTTTAAAATACGATTTCTAAACTTGAAAAAGTCTAAGAATTTGCAAGATCCTATAGGCGACTCAAAAACCCAAAACTTCGATTTAATAGGCTAAGCATCCGCGAGTCTCATTCCTTGAGATTTTAAACTGTGGAGAACGAGAGATGATAGAGCCAATTATAAGTTTGGTATTCTTTCGTGAATTTATGTGAGTTAATTATAAGCCTATTCTCCCATCGCTTGTTAATAAATTTATCTGCAATAAATAAGGTTGTACGATTTGAAAAGTTACTTAGCTTCTAGCCCAAGATCGTTTAAAAGTTGCTCGGTATGGATTAGAGTTCATAGCCAAGGAATAACTTATTGAAGCGGGATGCGAAGATTGGCGAGTCCAAAAAGGTCCTAACAAGACATGAGGGTTACATTTTGTTGCTAAAGATCCAAAGTGATATGAAGAATCATTTATCAAAAATCAATATGAAGGATCGAGACACACGACGAAAAGCAAAAACCCCCCAAAAGTCATGAAGAAGTGTATCCGAAAAGACCCTATCAAGGTATGAGGATAAATAGATCCAAGTCAAAAAGGAGGCGGATCGTTGTATATCAAAGTCCAAAATAATGATTGGAGATAAATGAAGAAGTCGTGGTCCAAGTATGAATCTCTCAAAACTTCAATTGAAGAAATTTTTAATAGAAGAGAAGACCATAATTTCATGAACGTCTCTCAAGGTTTGAAGTATGAAGTCGCTGCCAAATATCGGTCCGAGAAAGGTCTCAAATCGCGAAGCGAGTTATGCCAAGATATGAACTTTATGAGGTCCCGAGAAGCAGTTTTAACAGATTTTGTCCTTTAGCTAACTATTGATTAAATCGTTCACTTTATTTTCAGACTAAATAACTATCAAAATAAGTCAAAAATGCATCCCCGTGATCATTCAAGACAACAATAAAATATAAGAGATACACCTAGGAATAAGGGATTCTGAGTGAATAATTGGCCCACATGAGTTCGTGTTAGTTTACTAACTTATAATAACAATGATCACGTTTTTAAGCTTGGTTTGGAGAAAGTGAAAACTTGAGGATGATGATCATTCACAACATTTCCAAAACCCGAAGGTATGTTTTTGATTTCTTTATTTTCTTTACTTTGAATGTTTATAGTTTTCTGTCTCTTTAATAAAGGCCAACGTGGGTTGAATATGATGAAAAATGTAAACGCGCTTTGTAATTAATGCATTGCATGAGGACATTGCAATGGTCAAGTGTAGGGGATTTGATAGGTCTGTAAACACCCATCCTTTTTACCACTTAATTACAATAATAACCGAGCCAAAACGTGTATTTTATGTCATTTATGTTGGAATTATGCGTGGTTTGTGTTTTTGTTGTGATTTAGGACGAAATTGTGGAAAGTGGAGAAAACACGGGCATTTACGGGCTTTTATTGAAGAAAAAGATGAAAGACGAAGTCAAGAAGTCAAGAGTGCATAAAGAACGGAAGTCCAAGACCAATTCTGAAGATTTATCGAAGAAAAAGTCAAAAGACAGAAGTTTACTAAAAGCCGAAGAACTCAAGTCTTATTTATTGAAGAATTAAAAGACGAGTCCAAAGAAATCTCAAGCCAAAAGTCATTAAAGTCCAAGATTTAAGAAGATTAAAAGACTTAAGGACTAATGGTGCAATTAACAAAAGATTAAGAAGGGAAGGACCTAATGATGCAATTAAGAAGAAAGGAAAGAGGGGAGGAAACTTCCTAAGCACTCCTTAACCTCCCCTATATATAGATTAGATGAGATTAGCATTTTTCTTTGTTGGCTAGAGTGACACTAGTTCTTCCATTTTATTTACTTGCACATTTACTTTATTGCACTTTAATTACCTTGTCTTGCACCTTAGTTTTCCAAGTAAGTTACTTTTATTTTTATTGCACCTTTACTTTACTTGTTTAATCTCTCATCTACCTTTATTTCTATGCTTTAATCTTTGTTTACATGCTTATTATCTTGCCTATTTGATTAAAGGTTATGTTTTTATGCTTTTGATTGTTTTGGATTATTGATTTTATAGCTTATTTGTTTTCATCTTTAAGTTTCTTAAGTTTTTATAAAAGTTATTTTTATATAAAATTTGTTTTTGTAAACATTGTTTCATTTTGTGTTTTCAAAAGTCTTTAAATTTCAATTTAGTAGCTTTTTCTTATACGTGTTTGCTTAGGATTTTAGGTGTGTGCTTATTTGCTTATAGCTTATTAGTTCTAGCTTATTTCGTGTTATTTCCTCCGTATTCCGATCACAGTGATCGGAAAAGGGTTTCAAATTCCGACCAGCACTCTTGTTGCTTGGTCGGAAAAGGGCTTTAACATTCCAATTGGGAGGTTTAGGGTATTCCAATCAGAGGTATTAGTGGTATTCCGATCAGGTTAAATGGTGACATCATTCCGATTGATAATCCACTCTTCATTCCGATCAGTAGTCCACTCTTCATTCCGATCAAGAGGTAAGTTCATCATTCCGATTTAGGGTTTGTTTGGATATTCCGATCAAGGTTTGGTGACAGCATTCCGATTGGTGATTCCGATCAATTTTACGATCTGAAAGGTGGGCATATTCCGATCAACATTCCGATCAGGTGGTAAATGCATTCCAATCGGAATGTATTCCGATCGTAGGGTTGTTTTCATATTTTGTCTTGTTTAATTTTTAAGTTTACGTTTTAATACTTTGTCATTTTAATTCTCGTCACGCTTTTAACTTTAAGTCATTTAATTGGTTTACTTTTCAAAGTTTTCTAATATTGCACCCTTTCTTTTAATTAGACTTAGATTTATTTTAACGCCTTTCACTTTAACGTCATTTAATTTTAAGTTTTGCTTTTTAATATACTACAACGACACAACTTTTTGTTCCACCAAAGAACGACTGAGTCGCATAGTTAACATAGTTTTCAATTCGAAGAGACATACTTAAACGAATCTTTTTAATTAGGCCAAAAACCTAGTTATCAATGGTCAACGCTATTGTATACCGTGGACTGATGTTGAACAGGTAATAGTTAAATACTCCATTAAATAATTCGATATCCGTTATGTTATAAAAGTTGTTGATACACAGTTTATTTAAGCCGTTTTAGATACATATACCAATCAACGAAACACAACAACATTGGTGTGTTGGCCAGTTTAATATCCAGTCTGGGTTAGTTACTTTTTATGACTCGGTATGCACTTATGATTATAAGTTTCGGCCTTGGTATGTCCGTGTCCACAAGTGCTTAAAGGTAAACAAAAATTCTGTTTATATTCATCCAATCATTATATTTAAAGTTTGAAAGTATAGTGCTCTGTTTTGACATTAGTTTCATAGTAACCCAACCCATACTTTTTTATTTGTATAATCTTTAGTTATAATAAACATACATTTAGTTACAATGTAACTAGATACCATTAAACATTGGGTTAATAAATTGGAGTAAAAAATTTAAGTGGTTGAAATAACTTTGACCAGTTTCTTACCTTGTTAGCATTATGGCAACCTTTCTAATCACATTAATTGTGGTTGTCTTATGTCTGCAACTCTATAATGGCCTCTTGAAGCTTAATCAACAGTCTCGCCCTTTGGAGTAAAAATATTATATTCAAAATTTTGGCCTATAAATAAGTTACCTCATACTCTGTTTTCATATCACCACTACTTTTCCATCACAATCCATCTACACACACACTTCCTTACTTCAATCCGCAACAATGTCTCGACTAAACCAGTTGGTTGTCGATGCTAACTACCTGTATTTGAAAGACATGATGATCAAGCTATTTGAAATGGATAATGAAAAGGAGTTTAAGCTTATTAGTGACACTTATGAGATGTGCAATGCTCTGAATGCCCGTTCTAAGGTTAGGCGTGAGCAGCTGCTGGAGTTGCAAATGCTTGATCCACGAACTTTCCATCTATCTGATTCAATCAAAGTTCTTGTTGACCTTCAGAATGAGGAACTCGAGAAAGCAAGGAAGCTGATGAAGCTAGTTCTTGAAACCCAAATCATGGTTCTGAAATTTTTTTCCTTCATTGCTCATTTCCACCGCCAGTGATGCATATGTGAAGGGTAGCTCTTGGTGCTCACTACAATCTTCTGTCAAAACCAGTTTAATGTCTTTTGGTAACTAGATTCTGGAAGGGTGGTTTAGCTTTTGGTTCATAGCATTTTCTCCACCTGAACACCCTGTTTAATATTTGGTCTGTCGAGTCTTATGTTTGTTAGTCTTATTAGAATGTGAATGTAATCATTGTTTTTATGTTAGAATGTGAATGGAATCGTCCCTTTTGTGTTAATGGAGTCTGGTTAGTGTTAAACATAAATTTTATTTATTATATCTTTTTATATTGTTTACAGGTTAACCTCCCTATAGTACTAGGACGTGCCAATGTTTTTAATAAGCAAGGCATTGATTCAACCAAATACACTATAACGTTTAAACTTGGAGAAAATGTCCCTAAACAAGGTGGTATATTTGGGGATTGTGGTGTTTGGGCGTGTATAAACTTATACCGTTTGTCACATGGTGTATCTTTGGAAGTGGATGACCCCGTTAACTTTGCTTTGGCATATCACGAGCAGATGCTGCGGTTCTTCTTCGAACATAAATTCTAGTTAAGAAACATTAGTTGTAATCCTTAATCTTCCTTTATATGTTTATATCCATTTTATTTCTGGACACATTTTTGTTCTTATGATACTCGACGAGTTTAAACGTTACTTATTTGAGCTAATTGTAGAAACTAGAAGGGGGGTTGAATAGTTTCTCTTTATTGGTGACCAAATTAAAGTTACTTTCAATTTGGTTTGTATCAAAACTATCTTTTGCTTGAAGTTAAGTTGCATAATGATTAGGTTCAATTCAAATGCACTAGTAAAGATAATAGGATAATGAAATAAGTAAAGAGTAAGGAAGAAGACAACCTAGTGGGAAGACACCAAGATTTATAGTGGTTTGACAACGAGGCTCTATCCTCGTTTCTACTCCACTCCTCGAGTACACCTACTCGAGATTTCCACTATATCCACAAGCTCCGTTCTCTGCGGAGAAAACCTTACATCGTTGCTTACATTATTTTCGGACACTAAGCTAAATGTCGAGACCTAATCTTTAGCTAGGACCAATCTACATAACGTTGCCTACTTCACAATTTAACGACACAAGGCTAGATGTCGAGTTCTAATCTTAAGGTAGAACCAATCTTCACGACGTTGCCTACTTCACCATTTTACGACACAAGGCTATATGTCGAGTTCTAATCCAAAGCTAGAACCAATCTTTACGACTCTTCACTTTGAAGCTAAGTGAGAACTTCACACAACACAACTACTAATCACTTTCAAGTTTAGTGAGAACTCACAAGACACAACCACATCACTTTATAGTTTAGTGAGAACTACTAATCAAATCTATTACAACTCAACTAGACTTATCCAAGTACACACATGTAGCTTGGATTTACACAACACAAATCCAAGCAAACACATATGCAATGGATGTATACAGCAAATCTAAGTATCCACAAATATCTTGGATGAACACAACTAGTCCAAGTATTCATAAATATAATGGATTAACCTAAAACAAAAAGGGTATCATGATGAATATGACTAGCTCATAGATTCATCTTTATCACAACACTAGTGAGTGAGTGATCTTCTCATTGGACAAGGTAAAGCAGGGAATCAAGAGGATAATCATATGTAAACATCCTTATCACTTTAAGTGATCATTTACTAATGATTATGCCATAGAAAATAGAAAGGGGGCTGAGAAAAACGTCCAAGAGGCTTGTTAGAAAATGAGATTTGACCCACTATTTAAAGGAGACAAAGTATAACGGATATATAACGGCTATCTGGGCGCGGTACCTTATCTAGCCCGACGGTTCCATATCGCTAGGGAACCGCCTAGCCACTTAAGGTACCGCCCCTAGAGTACGCTCCGTTTTTTTTGTCTTTTAGTGGGGTGGGAATATCTGAGGTATTTGAAGCCTTCAAAGGATATTCTAATAGCATATGGAATATGCTATTTTCAAATTTTCATTTTCCATTTTAATAAAACATTTTCTAAAAAAGAAAGTTTATTAAAAAGTCTTTTGTCATATTAACAAAAGTGAGTTTTAAGGATAATCATTTTGATGATCACTAAGTATGATTAAGAAAGGTTAGTGATATGATTATTACCTTGATGATAGTGTTAGTTAAATCATTCATTTTGTGTTTTATACTAAATGTGTTGTATAGTTTGTTGTGATCAAAACTAAGAAAGATTAGTTAACACTAATAATGTTTTTAGGCATCACTTGCATTAACAATCTCCCCCTTTTTGATTACGACAAACGATAAACTCATTTACGTAGAAACATAAAATATCGAATTATTAACGAGTTTATAACTATTATTTCTCCCCCTTTTTCGTAGCAAAAAGGCTAGCACAAGTCTTTGAAGAACATCGAACTTTGCTAGTAGCTCCCCCTTGGTGGTTGCTCCCCCTTGCTTGGGGCACCAAGTATATGAGCTAAGGTGACATGCTACCCAAAGGTTAGTAGAAAGGAAAGAAACACCAATGTATATATGATCACTACCTACTAAGTAACTTGAGAGGGAGAGAGAGAAGAAATCTCAAATTAGAAGCAAGTATTTTGCTAAGTTTGTCCAAAAAGGTAATTGACAAAATCAAACTTCAATCCAATGAAGATGATAAGCTTGTCAATGGGTTAAAGTTTAGAATTGATGGAATCACCCATAAGCAATTATAAAAATTAACCATGATCAACTCAAAATAGAACTAAAGGGATAACACACAAAGGTTACATAATTGAAAAGACACAACAAAGTAGATAGTCATACACACAATATGAGTATCTAAAGCAAAAGATATGGAAAATAAACCACAAAGCATAAGCTATTCTAATAGTGATAATTTTCCAAGATTGCTAAATAAAAGACTCTAAAGCAACTAAAGTAATAAAGACTCCAAGAGTAGTTAGTCCTTTAGTTGGAAAAATAAGACGACGATGCATCATTTAAAGTTTTGTCCACCGGAACGAAAACTTGAATAAGAGGTCGAGTGAGGAGGAATTCAAGAAAATTTAACTTCTCATACACATGAGTAAGTTCAATTTGTTGAAATCGACAACAATCACACGAGGATCCATGATGCAACACAAAATCGGTTGATGGGGGTATGGCATCAAACCTAGGGTTTGGTGGTGGAGGGGTAATGGGTTTGGAAATGTTTTCACAATGCCTTGTGAGGTTTGGGAAGGTTGAAAGATCATTAAGTTGAGGGGTATTGAAGGATTGTGGTGGTGGGGGAACATTTTCTTTAGCTCCGGTGATAGGGTTAATGGTATAAGTCTCATTCCAATAATTGATTGGAGAGAAGGTAGGGTTTTGGGTGGTTTGGAAGAAGATGGTTCATTCTTCTTGATCCAAATAGGTCGAACCGAGATTTTCGGTTTCTTTGAAAGCTTGGACGAGGAAGCTTTGGGTGAGTGAGGTTGTGACAATGAAATGTCAAGGTTATGAAAGGAGGAGTTAGGCATTGTTAAGGTGCGAGAACAAAATCTCAAGGTTGGGAAGGTGTGAGAATGAAATCTCAAGGTTGGGAAAGTGTGAGAATGAAATCTTAAGGTTGGGGTATAAGTAGAATGTAATCAAGGTAAGAATTTGAATACAAAAAATGGAGTGTCAAGGACTTTTAGTGAGCCGCGTCCAGTGGACATGAAACCATGTTTTTCTAGGGTTTTGGGAAAAACTAAGACTTTTTCAAAAAGTTGCAAATCTTGGAATTTTACCTCTATTAGCACCAAATTATGCTAGGGTTGCATAAAGCAACACATTCACAAAGAATGTCTTGACAAAAGGTGACAAAATATTTGAATATCATTTTGAACCAATTTTAGTCAAGTTATTAGAGGTTGTGATAGATTTAGGTTCAATTTTAATTTCAAATTAAAGTTGATTAATGTGCACATAAGAATAGGAACACATAAAGCTAAATCCATAGAACAACTTCATGAAACACTCATGAAGGAAGCAAATACAATGACAAATGAAAAAAAACTAACTAATACAAAGCTAGCTTAACATTAGATCTAGATGAGTAGTCTTCTTTGGCTTGGTTTTGTTGAAAGAACTTATTAAGAAAACTCATCATTCATCTCCTAGGAGGAGACATGGAGAACAAGGCAAGCAAGAACTCTTGAAACCTCCTATGTAGTCCAAGCATTTCCATCCTAAGGTTATGGATGATGTTGTGGTTGTAAAGACAACATGGACAACTAGGACCATGTGTTTCTTGAAACCCATAGTATGGATCACCCAAAAGGAGGGAAAGTGGAACACCCAAAATTGGAATGTTTGAGTTGGGTGGAGGTGGAGGAGGCATTTTCTCCAAGGGTGATGTGGGTGAGAGTGGAGGCATGTTCCCTAAAGGGGAAATGGGTGAGTGTGGAGGTATGTTCTCCAAGGTTGGTGAAATGGGTGAGTTAGGAGGGGTAAATGGTGAAGTCACCAAAGTGTCATCAAAGTCATTCACAAAAGGAATGCTTTGGATTGGTTGGGGTTGTGTGGTCACATCCAAGGGTGCACTTGGAGTGAAGGGTGAAGAGATCGCATTCATTCTTGAGTTGAATGAAGAGGAGGTAGAACCAATGGAGTGGTTAGTACCATGGGTGGATGTTGTCTTGCATGGTGCAAGGGGTGGTGAAGGTGATGAGGAAATGAGGATTGGAACCATCTCATTTTTGGGTGTGTGAAAGGGTGATGAGTTAGGCTTGGGTACCTTAATCCTAATCTTAAGTGTTTTCCTTTGGGTGTTTGAGGTTTTTGTAGAAACCATGGTTGACAAGGATGGTTTAAGGGTTAGGGAAGGATGTTTTGATGTGTGAAGAACATGACTAACAAGGTGGGTTTAAATGGGTGAGGGGATGATCCAAACTAGTAATGGGTTAAAATCAGTTTAGGTGAATAATGAATTTAGGTAACTTAGTTTAGGAAATATGCAGGTTTTTGTAAAGAATCATGCAAAGTTTACACAGATTAAAGAAAATAGTGTAAAGCAAAAGATGCTGTCGGACACAGTGGCGGCGGTTCCTTATCTAGGACCGGCGGTTCCTTATTGATAAGGATCCACAGGTCGATATGGAACCGCGACCAGAGGTCTTTCAAATAATTCCCATCCCAAATTTTGGTTAACCCAGATTTTTACCAAAGGATTCACAAGCCAAAGTTAACTACTGACCAAAATCTAAGAAGCTAACTATCATAAGGCATGCACAAAGCTATGTAAATCACACACATGATGGCATAAACAATATTTAGGATCAAAATAAATAACACTCCAAACATGTAGCATAAGTTAATACACATCCAAGATAATAAAAAAAATTGTTCAACATTACATGTTTACCAACATGTATTCTTTGAAATACTTCAAAGCTTTCACCTTCTCTTTTTGCCCAATCCCTTGATCATATTCCCCAAATACTTGAATCCCTTCCTTGACTCAACCCGGTGTTCATGAAATTCACCTCTAGTCCTAAGATTTTCCCGGTAGAGATGCTCCATGTTGAGATCTTCCGGTACTTCACTAGAGGAGTAATAAGGTGGGGAAGCTAAGTCTTCAAGTCCATCTACGAATGAGTTTGAGGATGGGTGGGAATTACTCGAAGAGTTGAAGTGAGAACTAGTACCTATGCCATTACAATCACTTGTTGGCATGTCCATGTCCTCATCATCCATCTCTTGATGATCGGATTTTCGCGATCCTCGATCACTTCTTGTCTTTCTTGCATATGCCTCTTGAATAGGCAACATAACCCGATGAACCAGGTGGAAGCGAGAAAGATCGAGGTGGGGAAAATCATGAGCAACCCTTTTGAAAAGGCGAGTAAGAAGCATAGCACATGGAAGGTTTGTTTTGGGCTTTGAAAGGGCATAATTGATTCGTCGAGCGATATAGAATGCCAAATTGTACTTGGTGGATGTAAAGATGCAACTCAACATATGCACCATACAAGCCGGGATATGATCTCGGTTTCCACCAAGACAAAAGACATTCTCCCTAAGGATATTTGCCCATTGGACCATAAAATCCTTAAGGTCGCTAGAGAGCACTTCATATCGATTCATTTCGTACATTTGAATGAAGGCTTCTCACAACGTTTCCATCACGCTCTTTCGAAATGATGTCAAGGATGAACTCTAGATCAATTTCGGTGAGCTAATTTGGAGGTTTATCGTAGGATTCCAAGAGAGCATCAAGTCTCCATTTATCCGAAAAACGACAAGTGCCTTCATATGGTACACCGAGAATTTCACCAAAGTTTTCGAGGGAGTATTGAATCAATTAATCATTCAACACGATACGAATGAAAATTTCTCCATTGTATTCAAGCATGGAGTAGGTGCTAAAGAATTCAAGAAGGAATAAGGGGTAAATATCTTCTTTTATGTTGAGCAAGCAATCAAACCCCGAAAGCTCAAACATAGATTGGATATAGTCATAACCCGTTATTCCCTCGTCAACGACTCTACCCTCATGGAAACAACGAGTAGAAAGGGATGGAAAGGAGTTTCAAAGTTGAGGGGAAGCATAGGTTTGGGAAAGGTTTGGCATGTATTGTCTAGTAAGTTGATGATCCTTTTGATATTGAGAAGGCATGATTAGTACCTAATATAAACATAAGACAATATTTTTCCAATCACTCATATGAAAAGTAAAATCAAAAAACAAAAAATATGAGAATGTGTTATATCAATTTCTTGACAGACAAAG
The DNA here is from genome assembly GCA_025667525.1 of Glebionis coronaria. NCBI lineage: Eukaryota > Viridiplantae > Streptophyta > Magnoliopsida > Asterales > Asteraceae > Glebionis > Glebionis coronaria. The sequence goes on along the minus strand of CM046875.1, from coordinate 255,054,354 downwards.
GATTGAATCCATATCATTCTCATGTTCACTATGTAGCTATTCCATCATTAACCAAGAACACATGATCTATGTTAGATCAACAATGCATTAGAACATTGGTTTTTCAAAACAAGGTTTTTAGGTAAGCATTAACAATGTCATTACCTACTTGTTCATGGGTTCATCTCAAATCCATCTCTTAATCAAAATAATTAATCAAAATTCGGATTTGTTCTACAAGTGGGTTTTAGTGAAATCTTAATGAATATGAACCTAAGGAATCATAGTAAAATAACCATGTCAACCCACATTCCTATTAAGGTTTTAACTCAATTTCAATTTTAAAAATCCCCAATTATGAAAGGATGAACCCTAGAACAAAATAGATGAAATTAAAAGAAAATACTTACAATTAATTGATGTTAGATGAAGGATGAGTGAAACCCACAACTTGGAATCAATTAATTTGAGTGATTGAATGTTTTTGAAGCTTCAACAATGGTGGAAAACAAGAAAAACGTCGGCTGTGTGTTTTTGGGAGAGAGAGATAGTGGTTTGAAAAAGAATAAAATAATCAAACTGGCGCTCTGACACACTTTACTGCCCATGGTAACTTATCGATAAGGAACCGCGGGTTTGAGCCGCTTAGATAAAGAACCGCCTACAGAGGCAGGTTTTTATCAATGAAAAACGCCAAATTTTAAAAACCAAGTTTTTCTAAAACACTTAAAATTATATCATGAGCCTTTTAGAATATCATTGGATCATCATAACACTAAGCAATATGCCTTAACGAAGGATTACGAGTTAAATCGAGATCGAAAAGAACTGAAATGGACAAACGACTACTCGTAGCAAAACGGCAAAGTGGAGAGAAGTCAAGGGAAGTGAATCAAGACTAGGATTAATGCTCAAGGGAATAATGACAATCTTCAAATAATGGAAACGAAGAGCTTGTGTCATATATAGTGGCTTAAGACGTGCCTTTCCGGCGAAGAGTTAAACGGCTTTGGTAATGAACAAACACAAAGCAAATATTCATGTATAGACTAAGATCACTTTCAATAATAGTCTTAGTCTAAACCAAAATATGAGCAAGGTATTAATTCACTTTCTCTCCCACAAAGGGCCTACTAACCGTATGGGTGCAAACCATGGAAATCATGCTTGATACTTTAAGCTACTACTAACTCACTCTACATCACCATAGTGAGTCAAGTATCCAAGCAATGAAGGTTTGAGAGGATAAAAGAAAAGAATCACAAATAACAAACAAATGTCAAGGCAAGGATGCCAAGAACAAGCACATAGTCAAGTAATGATCAAAAGAATGATCAAAAGGGCGCGTGGAAGAACGAAAGCGTACATTGGCCATCAAGAGCAATCCATGAAGGAATCAATGCTATGCCGAACAATGACTATGATGATTACTAAGTCTTCAAGGACTAGTATCATTCCCAATCATCTTGGTATCATCATTCAAAGTTGTTAAAGATCAATGAAGATGAGTCTTCTACAAGTGCAAGTAACTCAATCCCCCAACCAATTAAGTGATCGATCTTCATGAGTACCTACACAAAGCAAGATGCAAACTAGTAAATACGTTTCAAGAGTAGATCTAAAATGTATAAAGACTACTAATCTTAAGAGGGATGCAATATTATCAATTGAAAGACCTATTTTTCAAAAACAAAATAGTTTTGACCAAAGAGAAACTTTAGTACAACTTGACCTTCTAATTTGAGGAGACAATGGAGAGATCCAAGTTTCAAAGTACAATATACTTCAAAGATCTTGAGTGACCATCGCTCTGATACCAATTGTAGAAACTGGAAGGGGGGGGGGGGGGGGTTGAATAGTTTCTCTTTATTGGTGACCAAATTAAAGTTACTTTCAATTTGGTTTGTATCAAAACTATCTTTTGCTTGAAGCTAAGTTGCATAATGATTAGGTTCAATTCAAATGCACTAGTAAAGATAATAGGATAATGAAATAAGTAAAGAGTAAGGAAGGAGACAACCTAGTGGGAAGACACCAAGATTTATAGTGGTTTGACAACGAGGCTCTATCCTCGTTTCTACTCCACTCCTCGAGTACACCTACTCGAGATTTCCACTATATCCACAAGCTCCCTTCTAGGCGGAGAAAACCTTACATCGTTGCTTACATTATTTTCCGACACTAAGCTAAATGTCGAGACCTAATCTTTAGCTAGGACCAATCTACATAACGTTTCCTACTTCACAATTTAACGACACAAGGCTAGATGTCGATTTCTAATCTTAAGGTAGAACCAATCTTCACGACGTTTCCTACTTCACCATTTTACAACAAAAGGCTAGATGTCGAGTTCTAATCTAAAGCTAGAACCAATCTTCACGACTCTTCACTTTGAAGGTAAGTGAGAACTTCACACAACACAACTACTAATCCCTTTCAAGTTTAGTGAGAACTCACAAGACACAACCACATCACTTTATAGTTTAGTGAGAACTACTAATTTAATCTATTACAACTCAACTAGACTTATCTAAGTACACACATGTAGCTTGGATTTACACAAAACAAATCCAAGCAAACACATATGCAATGGATGTACACAACAAATCCAAGTATCCACAAATAACTTGGATGAACATAACTAGTCCAAGTATTCATAAATACAATGGATTAACCTAAAACAAAAAGGGTATCATGATGGATATGACTAGCTCATAGATTCATCTTTATCACAACACTAGTGAGTGAGTGATCTTCTCATTAGACAAGGTAAAGGAGGGGATCAAGAGGATAATCATATGTAAACATCCTGAACACTTTAAGTGATCATTTACTAATGATTATGCTATAGAAAATAGAAAGGGGGCTGAGAAAAACGTCCAAGAGGCTTGTTGGAAAATGAGATTTGACCCACTATTTAAAGGAGACAAAGTATAACGGATATATAACGGCTATCTGGGCGCGGTACCTTATCTAGCCTGGCGGTTACATATCGCTAGGGAACCGCCTAGCCACTTAAGGTACCTCCCCTAGAGTACGCTCCATTTTTTGTCTTTTAGTAGGGTGGAATATATGAGGTATTTGAAGCCTTCAAAGGATATTCTAATAGCATATGGAATATGCTATTTTCAAATTTTCATTTTCCATTTTAATAAAACATTTTCTAAAAAAGAAAGTTTATTAAAAAGTCTTTTGTCATATTAAAAAAAGTGAGTTTTAAGGATAATCATTCTGATGATCACTAAGTATGATTAAGAAAGGTTAGTGATATGATTATTACCTTGATGATAATGTTAGTTAAATAATTCGTTTTGTGTTTTGTACTAAATGTGTTGTATAGTTTGTTGTGATCAAAACTAAGAAAGATTAGTTAACACTAATAATGTTTATAGGCATCACTTGCATTAACACTAGTGATAATCTAGAGTAACACATAACAAGTGTATCCCTTATAATTACAAAGTGTATGTTTATATCCTGGCTTGGTATTTTGTTTTTGGAGGCAAATTTCCATATTTAAATTCTTTACAGGGAGGAATTCGTTTATAAAAATATCCAGGCTTAGGTTTTAGTTTATATACTTCTCTGGTTATCTCTAGCATAGTGGGAATATCAGTCGATATTTTTGATGATATGTTTATCGGTTCATCTAAAATGATATATACAATGGACATGTTTCAACAAAAATTTATTCCATTTGATCTAACTAATGTCAAGTTCTAAGAAATCTACTAAGAGATTCATTTAATGTTATAAATGAATACATGAAGAATATAAGACAAATGAACACTTAATTGATCAATTAAGTGTTCATTTATTATGGATAACGTACCTTTTATGTTCATCAGAGCGTCTGACATCGTTTATTACCAGAAAATGGTACAAAATGACGATTTGTATTGGGCCACAATTGTAGAACAGGCCCAGTAAACAATTTAGTGTATTCAAAATCTTTCCAAAGCCCATTATGTTAACCTAAATACATATAACGTACTTTCATATAATTAAGTGAGTGATTATGGCAAGTACAATTAGATAAGGTTATTGTTTGATTACAAAATCACACATAGTAGAACTACACACACTACAACCATGGAAGATTTACCTAATTATCAAGAAGAACTTTGTAGAGCGGTCGGCTGTACTAACCCGGTGTTTTCTTACTTTTATAGGTACGTTATATTTGCATTGCTTTTAATACTAGTTTTCATTTTCAATTTATTTTATAAATCGTTATTGTTAATTAAGAAGTACCTTCCATTTACAGGACTAATGATTCCTCCGAAAAGTAATGTGTATTTGAAATCAACCACAGTGGTGTGTTCAATGATTACCCTTTAAGGTATGAATATGGGCGAAAGTTACCACTTAAGTTAGCCAAGTTCAATAGGATAAGTTTTTCTAGATTGCTTGATGTCTGTTCCTACAAACTAGAATGTGCTATTTAGGGGTTGTTTTACTGCATTCCCCAAAAATCTCCAGCTAATGGTTTGAAGGTAATTGATTGTGATGCTCAAGTAGACGAAATGTATGACATGGGTGAGAAATATGGACTGATTGAAATGTACATTGCACATGCTCCAGTTAACTTGGCTGGATACTACTATAAGAACTTGAAGGCCAATTTTGTTGATGCTGTGTATCAACATATGTTACCAATCTATGTAAAAAGTAAAAATCTTGCTACACTCCCATTCAAATCTGGACACGTAGCGTGGTTGAAGCTAGAATCACATTTACTGATAACGCCTAAATCCAACATGTTTTTAGGAGCGTTATCCGTACTTTTGTACATGTATACTGGTTAATTATATGATACTTTTGTGCATATTTGTGCCCAATTGTGTTTGCAAGTCTTTGTGTAGCCAATTACAGGAATGGAGTATAAAACAACATAAAAATGAAGAATTGTACGAGTACGAAGAATCCTAGTCATGTTCAAGACCCGTGTACAAGTTACAAGCCTTTGAAGATCAATTTCGGGTGCAAGAACAAGTATTTCCAAGGAGAAAATAAAGATATTCAGCATGGAAGTTACCACCATCAACATACATCCAACTTGCCACTAGCAAGAGTGAAGTTACCACCATCACATAGGAGTTGATTTGCCTCCACCATCAAATGGGAGTTGATTTGCCTCCATCATGAGTGAAGTTGCCTCCAACATCTGTCTAGGCAAAAATGTGTCTACATACATGCAAGATCATACAAGAAGTTTCTAGACATGCTTTGGCTCCAAGTATTTGTCTTTGGCTCTAAGCCATGCATTCACTCCATGCCATCAACTAGCTTATAAATAAGACCCTTGGGGTCATGTAACAACATATGTTTTCACAACTCAAGTATCTCTTCATATCATCTCATAAATAAATCTCTCATCCTTGTCCAAACTCCCATTCCCAGATTTGAACAAGGTGGTGCTAGAAAAGTCAGTTTTTGAGTCCGATAAGCAAAGTTATCATCACGAAACTCTTAGGGATCATTACCCTAATCAATATTAACATTTTTCCACTTTGTAAGACTCTTGATTAAGACTTATAATACTTTTATTTCTGAGTTTATTTCATCATTTGTTATGAGTAGCTAAGTTTCATTCTACACTTGGTAGGATGACGTTTGTAGTATTAAGTGATGGTTGTGATTGTGATTTATGTTTAATTCAATGTCAAGCTTTCCTATGATCCATTGATATTTAAGCTTCATGTGACAATTGCTATCAAAACTTAATTTGTTGGTAAAGAGTTAATAGGTCGAAAGGGTTATTTTCTATCAACAAGTCATAGCCGATTTGTCTATGATTGGCTATCTTTTGTATTGATCATTTCTTAAGAAGTTTTGATTATTAAGAAACATAATTATAAGTGTTATCAAATTCGTGAAACGACCGTGAATCAAAAGTGTTGAAATTGGATTAAGTCTCGAATTGAGTGATTGAGTCTAATGCTTGTTTTCTTTAACCAAGGTCCCGAAGATTAAAGCTTTTGAAAACAATAGATTGGATTATCCATCTAATTATCATAATCATATTTGTTAACGTGTCATCACAATCATATCATTACGAATGCTCAAACTAGTCTTTACCAAGTGTACCTTTAATCATATTATTTATCTTATCATTTTTACTTATTGTTTGTTTGTCAACAATTGGTACAATCATCGATTATAGTTTCATTTTAGAATAATCATAGGTTTTCCAAATCCCCGTGAACGATCTCGGTATTACCACATAAAAGCTATACACAAACAAAAGGGTTATACTTTCCCGTGCGTTTTTAGTCAATCCAGTAATTCGTTTTATAAATTTAAAACTTGTTACCAACACCACGCATCATTTACCTTTTCTAAGAACATTCCCTCTAACCCCTAGGAGAAAAGGTATTGAATATCCATGCGAGAATCTTTTTGGTGATTATTTGCATGTTAATAGCATAGCTGATGACCTCTTCGATGAGGATTGGTACCATGAAGGCATGTCTTTGTCAGAACCGATTGATGTAGGAGGGTGCAGCCCAGGTTGTCTAAAATGTTTAGATGATTCAAGTAACGACTTTGCTACTTTACCAAAATTTGAAACTGCAAAGTTTTAAAAGGAAGTCCTGTTAGAACCTAACAGCTCTCCTGTTGGTGCATGTCAACGTTCACCTTTAGAATTGTTGTTAAGGAAGAAGGTCACTAGTAGGGCTAAGAAGAATGGTAGGAGATCGAGTTAGAAGCGGTTAAAGATTATCCGGTTGTGCAAAGGGTATGGAAAAGAGTATTTGATGGAACAAGATCTAGAAAGATGATGGGCTACAACATGGAAAGGGAATTACAGAGGATGTCCTATCACAAACTGGCCCCGAACCCGTCTCAGGTAAGAATCATTAACAATGTAATGGTTCTTGGAGATTTACCACATCTTTTGTAACCTTATGTATGTTGTGTACAATTAGCTGTATCTAACTAATCTTTTGTACTAGGTTGATACATGTGCACAAACATATCATTTTGCAGCCTGCACTTTGATGTGTATGTTGTGCATAATTTTATCAACCAACTATTATTGTAACAAACTATGAATCTTGATAACGGCAAAGTACATCAAATGAAAACAACACCTTCAAAATGTTTTAGTTCAAAATATGATGAAGGTGTCAAGTTGTAGGGACAACACACATAAATGTGGTCACCTATTGGTTTAAGAATTCAAATGGTTAAAAATTCAGACAAGCTACCTGTAATGATAGTGTTGTTAACTTGTGGAACCATCATGTAGCTGCCTTCATTTTGTTCTTGTGGGTAGTATGCATTTGTAACTTGCGGGTGATAAGGTTCGGCATTACCACTTGGCCCAACAGATGCATCATGCAAGGGCTGTGCAAATATTAAATGACTAGCATCTTCGTGAGGTTGTGTCTGTAACATTTGAAATAAAACCAGTTGTATATTATTTATATATTAACGGAAAATGTTGTTATTTAATAGATAAATACTTACAACATACTGGTAACTAGGCATTGGTACATGACAACTTGCTCTGTTGTGACCATTTACACCACATCTACTGCACTTTCTGTTTATTGGATCTTCACCTTTAGAACGAATTCTATCAAATTTGTTTGGTCGACCAGGTTGTTTCTTGTGCATTAGTGGTTGCTTAACAATTTGGAAATCCGCAACATCATGGAACTTGTAGTTATTAGCTACGTCGTAAAAGTACCCGGCGTATGTCTCCTTAATGGTTTTGTTCAAAAACCAAGGTTTAGCAAACTGCTTTATATTATTCAAACCCTCTACTCTAGCAATAGCACATACATGACCAATAGGTAATACTGATAGCTGCCATTTGCGACATGAACACTCACCTTTATCCAAATCGACAACATGAATTTGATTAGAATCGCGTACTTGATAGATTTTGTATCTGTCTATACCCTTGACTTTCCAAGTTTTACTTTTCCAAAACATGCCGTGGACCTTTTTAGCAGCCCATGGTGTGAGCTCATCATCAGGTGAATCTAGCATAGATGAAGGTGATATTTATGAGATTATCTGGGTCAAGATGTGTTGTTATATAATAGTTGATAGAAAGTTAACATAGTAAACTAACCTTGGTGCTTAACTCGACGTTCGTAATACCATAGTTGTAGACGATCTAAAAACCAATCCATTAACGCAAGTACTGGCAGTTTTCTCACATCCTTTGTTAAAGAATTAATCGACTCGACACTATTGGACGTCATGTAGTTGTATCTATTTGTGGGGCAATATGCCCTGGACCAATTTTCGTATCCTGCCTCGTGATGTTTTTTATGTGCATCAGGTCGTAGGGCATGTATTTCAGCCAATAGTTGATCAAATAAGTCAGTAGTATATGCTTTGCAAGTATTTTAGTATAAACCTTTAACCTTATCGCTTTGCATACAACATTCATCATCAAATGACGACAACAAAAACCATGAAATGAGTTGGGAAAAACCTGTTTGCAGGCAAGGCTTATTGCATAATGCTTGTCTAAAATTATGGTCAAATTAGGTGGTTCACCAATGCATTCCTTTAGTTTCCCCCAAAACCAAGTCCAGAATTCTCCGGTTTCACCTTGGCTAACACCTATGGCGATTGGTATAATCTAATTGTTCCCATCCATTCCAACGACAACTAGGTTTGTTCCATGGTAAGTCCCTTTTAGATGTGCATTATCAATTATAATCAACGGCCTCATGTAGCATAGGAAGCTCTTTATCTAAAAAAACATGTGTTTAGAACAAATTCAGTTAATCTAGTAAAGTTGCAAAAATGCAAAATATAAAGGTTAAAGTGTGTAAATATGTAATCAAATCCAATATTTATGGACCAATTGTTAGTTGGGGCCACAAAATCTAAGCATGTGCATATCTATTTTAGGCCCAACTAAAGGAAGTACTTCAAACCTTAATATACTAACACTTACTGTTAAGGAGATTGTGCTGGGACCAAATTCGACCAAACATCTTACTCAGAGAAAGGGGATAATCAATTGTTGTCTGCTGCACTTGTACAAGGTATGTTGTCTTTTCAATGACTTCATGTTACTTTTTTGTTTTATTCTACTTAATTAATTTCAAAAGTTATTAGTTTTATAATTGGAATTTTATTTTTTTAATTCAAATTGGGGATCTTCTATGAACTAATTGTTTATATATCACTAAGATTTGATTATTTTTTAGGATATAATATTCATTGGGATGTAGATTAGTTTATGAATACAATGAAACATTAACATGTTTTTAGACTATGATTATATAATATCCAAATTGTTTACAAGTTATCAGTTATAAACAACACAGTTATCATCATAACAATTAAATAAAAAATTAGAAGCTAGTGAAAAAAAATTTCTTACCACAACACCAAAGGCTATGAATAACATAGAAAACCTTCCTTCCTCATCTGTCTCAATGTGTGTTACTGTTGCTGGATTTGCCAACTTTAAGTAATGACAATATGTTGCTAACTGAGCAAATGATTTTTTACGACACCCATGAACTTCCGCCAATGCCTTGTGTCTTCCCGCCCAAGCTACTTTGTATGAAACTTCTAAACTCCGCTCCATTTTCAAATCACTAACAATATCCTTTGGTTTATAAACCCTAGTTGGCTCACTGATTTTAGGAACAAGATATTTTGACAAAAACCTAGCTGTTACGTTGCGATGTCTAGGATTGAAATCATACTTGTTACATTCATGAGTATCATGGATGTGTGTTATCTGAAAAGCTTTGTTGTTTTTTACACGACGGGTGTATAAATCCCAACTACAGTCTACCGAAGCACATGCTACTTGATATCTGTTAGGACATGATCTAACAACTTTGAACTGTGTTCCATCATTTACGCATTTTAAACTGATAAAATACACGCACTCTTTCTTGTCATCAAATCTAAATTCCTTACACCAATAAATATGTTTGGTAAATCCTACAAGACTATTTTCAACTATAAGCGTAGTCTTGGAGTTAGGTGGCCAACAGTTTTTGGATTCAGGAGGTGTAAAGCCTTGATTATTAAGATCATTGACATTAGGGAGAAGATTAAATGTATGGGTTACCTGCGAAGGTTGTTCGGATACAGACACATAGAGCTTCATAACATCATTGGATTCAACAATTACATTATAGAAATAAAGAAGATCATTGTTATCGATTATGTTGATGTTGTTGGATTCTAGTATGTAGGCTATAATGAATATTGATGTTGGGACCAAGCTTGAACTTTTTCTTCATATACCTGAGTAGATCCAAGTAGCTAGTACCAATAGGCAGTAGAACACCATATTGTTGATCTTCATAGACTAGTATGACCCTAAATTTTTGTGTTGTTGTAGACATTTTTGGTTCAATATCTTATCCTCCTACCCAGTTATGATAAGTAAATGAGATTTATTCTTAAATTTTTTCACCTAATAATGGTACTTGTAATTCACTAACTATGTATGCTTGGAATAAATACACTGCCAATGTAGTTGGTCTTGCTACAATTACACTTAACTTACCAATAAACATTTCATAACTATGCTAATAACTATTGACAACCAAGAGGGATAACATATCAAATAAAATAAAAACTTAGTACCATAATTTACATTACTTGATTAGTTTTACAATACAGGAAAACATAAAATACATAAGAAGTAGATAACAAAGGTTCACAAAAAGATAATGTAACTAGATAAGTTGGTTGCATAGTGAAAAAGGAAGTTGACTAGCGTTGTTGTTTATCCAAGGTTCGATGCACTCCTTAGACTATATCTTATCCCCGTCCCAACAGGTTTCACTAATGTTTCGACATAGGTACACCAAGGACCCCTCATATACTCTAAAATCCTGAAAGTCTCGGTGGTAGGATTATACAACATTACCTGATAACCAAATGGAATTACGAGATACCCATCTCCAGTTATACATATTGGAGAATAGTATCTTGTCCAGCCTTCTACGTAATGTTGTAAAGGATATAGATTATGATCTGGTGCGGGAATTCTAAACAACAATGACCATGTGTTGTTGATAGGTTTGTTAGTCATCCCCAAACATACGAAAGAGGATCTTCATTGTAGGTAGATAGCATGGTCAGCCCTTGCCCTTGGGGCAACACCCCCAAGTCAAAGGATTTCCCCCCCCCCCCTTGGTCTATCAGGAAGCACAGCGTGAGTAACTGTTTCATCAGTTAGATGAATACAAATTACCCTTTCCGAATCTGGTTGCCAGTTAAAATCCCAGAAGTATACACTTCCGTCATAACCCACGCCGTCTGAAAGACACTACCTTCCCCTGGACAAACACCAACGTTTTTCCAATTCCTATTTTGGACGAAAAACATTTTAACCTTGGCATTGCACTTAGAAATAGCAATCAACTTGTGATCACCATCTGTTATCTTACCCAAGCCATAACCAACATAATCTGGTTTCTCGTTCACAAAACATGAGTCAATCACATATGTGTAATGGGTGGCAGAGTTGTATAGAGATATACATGTAGTGTTAACTACGCATAACAAACCGTCGCATGAACCAACAACTCTATTGAATTTGTTATTCATAAAATGATGATCATGGCCACGGTATAATGTTGAGGGGTTATTTAACAAGTCATCAGAAATAGAGCGGGTGCGTATACCATCATAAGATCTTAGCAATAATCGTGGGTGCTGAGAAGCATTGGCATGCTTCGTTATGAACGTCGCATTAGAGATTATTGACAACCATGTTTTGCACACGGCCTTTCAAGTCAAGAGTGATGAAACAGGAAGGTTTAGTAACACAATCATCATTAGATCGAATGTTAAGTCTTCAAAAGTAGCCATTTGTGAAAACTTTGAGATACAAGCTTAGATGACGATTTTCCTTTGGTAAATAAACTGTATTGTGTGTACTATAATTGTTAAATGGGAAGATTATGGGACAAGTGGGTGGTTAACAGTAAAGGCTAGTTACCCAAACGTGGGTGGTTAACAGTAAAGGGCAGTTACCCAAATGTTCTAGATTCACAAGTGGGCAATTAATTTTAAAAATTGGGCAATAAGGGCAACTAAGCAATTGCACTCATACTATAGGGATTTCAAATAGAAAATAGGAAAATGTATCCAATTTTTTATAAATTACATTTAATCTAGAAATAAAATTTGTAAATAGAATGAACATGTGTCGATAACGAATAATGACAAATTTTATACACATTAACCGGTGCAGGTAACGGGTCAATGTCAAGTGAAATGGAAAACCAGTTATGTGTTTGCGATCTCCCAGTGAAAGTCTTAACTTCATGGAAACCTAGTAATCCTTGCAGAAGGTTTGTTGTATGCCCAAACCGTTACAACCCTGGTAAGAAATGTGGTTACTGGGATTGGTATGATGATGAGGTTGAATTAGATTGGTACAGGATGAATTTGAATGAGATGTACACTATGTTGAATCAACAAAACAAGCGTGATCTTAGACAATTATTGACAAGTCGGCAAACAATTGAAGTACTTCATGCTGAATTGACAGAGAAAAACATTCTACTGGACAAGAGTAAATCCTACGTATGTTTCTGGAAGAAAACTTGTATTTGGATTGGAATTACTGTGTGTGTGTTACTAGCCATGAAGTAGAAGTTTATTGTCAGGAAAAACATGTTTCTATGCGTTTCTATAATATTTAGGATTTCATAATTGGATTTATTCGTATCTAAGTATGTAAACTTAATCTATCCAACTAACAAGTAGTTGTTATGTAATATATTCCTTAAACCGGGTGTTTTAAGTGCAACTATATTTAATTTAGTAGGAAAGATTTCGTTAACATTAGTTTTGTTAACAGAATTATAAATAATAGAAGCGTACGTGTTTTAAAAGTTAGGCAAATGCGCGTACGGCAGGAATTCATAGCAAACAAAAGTTTGTAGAGATATTAAAACATATTCGTAGGTAATTGCTAGTCTTCATATACGGCCTACTCCGTTGATCTTGAAAACTTGGCCATCTACAAATCTTGCAACCAAAGGATAAAACCTACAAAAGTCAAATCTGATATTTCAGAAAATTTGTGTATCAAATTTAAATGTATTCAAATAAGATGCCAATTACAACTCTTACATCATGCATTCGCGTGCATATAATAAAGTGCTGCAAAAGGATGATTGTGTAGAATAAGAGATTCTTTGTATGGTTCTACATGTAACGAACCATGAACACCAGTGATACCAACATTTAGAAAAGTACGATCAATCATATCATGGACTAGAACGATATGAGCCATTGGGTTATTAGTAGCAGATTCAACAATTGGATTACCATTGGGAGTAAAACCGAGCAGTTTCAGTATGGAGCGGGATTGAATGTTGAAAATGTTAGTAAAAGTTGGTGTTGTACCACCATCGAAACTAACCTTCCAACCACAGAATAGTGGTATGTCATATGCCAAAAGATGACCAGAGAATACAAGGGAGTCACCCAATACGAAAATCGACAGGGGGTTCATCAATTCAGCAAGTAAGGTAAGTGGAATATCTAAAACTTGTAACTGGTGGTTAACCATATCAAATGAAACATGCAGATACACTTTTATTGGATCCTCGTTGTTATACGAACGCAATTTATGTCCGATCCAAATCACATACTTACCTACAACAGCCTGACTAGACCTACTAAATCTTATAGTCTCACGGGGTAAGTTATCATTGTCTACTCTAGTCCAACATCTTGAACTTAAACTAAAAAGCGAAGCGTACCACATACCTATTCCACTGACCGGGTAAGAAATCTTAATAATAGTTGGATCTAGTGTATCAGGCCTAACACCAAAACCTAAAAGGATTTTATCACCTATAGGTTGACTCCTAAATGTGGATATAAAGGTACTAATATACTTATTCATCGACGGGTTCCGGATAATAGCAATGTTTCTTGGGATCCAATGATAGCACCACAGCCCACACGATGTGCCCATCGGATACATATGAGTAAAAAAATAGGTTAGCATTAACTGGGACTGATGCGAAGTTTTAAGCAACACATAAAAGAAAACATTGATATTGACGGGTATACTTTATTAGATAACCACATTGCAACGAATTACGAACACCATATGATAACAAGAAGTTCCTTTCGTCTATCGTAGCTTTCCAACTCTTTGAAACACCACGACAACGAAGTATATACTTGATAGGAAGTCTATTCATGATATTTATTTGTAGATCGAATGGGATGTAGTCTGACATGTTTTTAGGGTTTGTTTAACTGTTTGTCAATTGAAATGAGTGGATAAAGTGATGAAGGTGGAATAAGGTATTGTGTGATAGGGAATAGAAGATTTATTAGGTAAGTAAATTAAAGTAACCATTCACTTAACTTGTACATTACAGGGGTTGCATTTAGTATGTCTCAACCACAAATATATTCTATAAGGTTACAATTACAATATAGAAAAGTGCAAAAAAATCTTGTTAAGTGTGAATATACCTTAAGCATCATCAAATGCTAACACCTTGTGCTTCCAAAAGTATTCAACAAGTTGTTCCCAATAAGCTATGGCTGTTTGAAGAGGATCATCAAACATAACGGGTAGGTTACGAGACAACCTGTATAAAAATATACACACCCAAATCCCACAGTCGCCATAATTTTTGTCCTGCCTTGGAACATCTGCAAATGCATATGAGATTTTATAGTTATCGGGTGATATTCCCTTTTTCTCCAATATCCCATGAACATTTAGATAAAAGCTTAGCTGGTCGGACAACTTCTTTTTCATATTTCTCCACCAACATCTTTTGTTACCAACAACCCAACCTAGGCTATCATAAAATGTAACCAATCCACTCCTTGTGTGAAGTTCAGCTAGACACCAGTGTTTCTTTGGTTCGTTGACGGGAAAGTACACCTACAATATTTGAATTCATATCACTTTCTATGGGGTTTTTATAGTATATGAGTTACTTTTCTAGGTAAAAAGAAACTACCTTCTCAACCAATCGCCATGGGATAGAATAGCTGATGCCATTAGAATAATAGTCTGGCATCAAACCAGGGAGAATTTGTTGTAAGAAGTGAGGGCTCACCATTACCCAATCAGCATTAGGTGGTCTAAATGTCCACATTAAATCCACAAATAGATCAATATGCTGTGTATGGAAAAAATGGGAAGATTAATAACAACATTCATAAAGATTGCTCTAATCCACTATGAACACTTTGTTAACTTACATTGTCACCCAACCACTCATCTTTGGCAATATCAAGACACACTAATGCTCGCCAGAACTTTGCATTCACTACAATGTCTCGTTGTCCCCAGGTAAACCAATACTCTGGCGGGTCAGGAAAATTAATATATTGTGCTACAGCTGGGGAAACTATTACGGTATCCATGTTAGCGTCCGGCTCTCTTGAAAGATTCTATAAAAAATATCCGTGAGGTAAGACCAAGGTAAATTAATTATAAAACAAAGATGGGACTAACATTAAACAAACAGCATACCTCCACAAATGGTGGTAGTGCAAGTAGTTCTTGGACAGAAGGCAATTTAGGCTTGCCGGATACATCCTGGATATAAGATTTTATGTTATTATTACACGACATGGATATCTGGATTTGTATGTTACATATGCATTGAATATACCTCTAAAAATTCAGGCGGACCGATATCACCATGTGCTTGATTTCTTGAAGTACTTTTATGGGCATCTGGAGTAATTTTGGGTTGCTTATCAATGGGTTGAATAAAAGCCATTTCCAACCTCTTCATCATCTTCCTTCTAACTTTGAGATACCTGGGTATACGCTTGTTTCTAGATCCCAATTTGTGATTCATTTTTACACCAGAAAAAACTTTAGCCAGAGATGGTTTGTAATCAGGTGTGACAACATTTACATACTGTTGTAAGAAAAATATATTCGTCACAAACTTGTAAAAAGAAAACAAAATACTGATTCTGACAAATTCCGTGAGAAAGTACCTTAACTTCAAGAGGCCGAACCGTTCCTTTTTGAAGTTCAAGATCCTTAAACTCGGAAACAAGTTTTGTGTCAAACAATTGTTGTTTCTTAATGTCGTTTGTGTCAGGTTTGTCTACATCCATGGCATCAAGAGAAATAGTAGCCATGTCTTCTTCATCGTTCAACACATCCATGAATTCATCTTTAAATTCAACCTCCTGTAATGCAGATCACAAAATATAAATGGAACACGTATGCATAGCAATGTCCATGCGACACATATGTAAAGGGGAACACATACGTCGTTGATAGCAGGGCTGGAGCTAGATGGTTCATTCAAGTTTATGGATGTTGTTCCAGATAACTTAACACCAGTTATGGAATCTATTCCCGGGTTTTCATTATTATTATGTAAGGCCTTGATTAATATGCCCATAGATTCAGTGATCTTGGAAGTTGTTTGATCATCATTCCCTAAACTTTGTTCGTCCATCATATCTTCTGGATTCGCATCTGCTACAATATCAGACACTACCTGCTTTAGGGTATAAAACCATTACAACATTAAGGAAACAATTGGTACACATCATGGATTTAATAATTCTGTATTAGGGTATACTAACCGTGTTATTGGTTGGGGAGCCAGCCACACATGGATTAGGGTATGACTTTTCACCTACATTCATATCAGCAACTAACACGCCCTCAACAACTTTCTTCTTAGAATCAGGGGATGGTTTTGGGGATTCATTCCTAGATTGTCTTCGTCCACCATAGTTTCTGCTACATCTTCTGATGTGACATCGGTCGAAGCCGCCTGCACGTAATATAAATAAAAGAATTACCAAATCTTGTTGTTTAGAATAATTTCTTTATTTTTCAATTCAGTGAATACTAACCATGTAATCGGTTGATTCGCCTAGAACTACTGGCTTCATGGAAGAATTCTCAAATCCGTTTATATCATTAACTAAATCGCACTCTACATCTTTTTTCTTATTATCAGAGGTTGTTTTTGGAGAATCTTTGCCAAAACTCTCTACACCCACCGTAGATTCGGTTTCATATTGTTTTGGGATATCAGACAGAGTTTGCTGTAAGTAAAGTGAGTCAAAAAACTAGCAAATCATTTAGGTTATGAATTTGGTATAAATATGCAATAACTATATACTAACCGTATCATCTGTTGCTGAAACTTCCACTAATAGCATAAGGGGTGATTGCTCAGACCAGTTAAGATTGGTAACAGTACTGGTGTCGACATCTTGCTTCTTATGATATGGGGTTGCTTTTGGAGACCCAATCCTATAAATGTATACGTCCACAATACATTCTTCTTGATTGTATGTGCCAATATCAGACGAAGACGGCTATGCCTATAATAATTTAAAAGATGAAGAAGCTTATTTAAATTATACAAAAACTGGATTTAATTATGCAGTCATAGTATACTAACCATATTAGCACTTGCTGAACGGGCACCTACTTTGTTAAGGGATGAATTGCCAACTGCATTCACATCACTAACTGATACGCCCTCCTCGTCTTGAAACTTATAATCAGGGCTTGATATCTTACAAGGTTGTTTGTCCTTGAGTTTTTCTTTTAGTAGCTTCTCCATCTTTTCAAGCCTAGATGTAATATCTATAGCGGTAATCAACTCTACTTGTTTTCGAATGGACTGGACTTCGGCTAAAATATCATGTAATGAAATACTTTTGGCACCACACGTGGTTTCATTTTAACTATTCCCTTGTTCGAAATCAAAAACACCATTCGGGTGCTCCGTAGACATATCATTAGATTGGTCATCAGGGTGCTCCGTATCCATCCCATTAGATTGGTCATCAGGGTGCTCCGTATCCATCCCATTAGATTGGTCATCAGGGTGCTCCATATCCATCCCATTAGATGTAACAACGGCCGTTTCCATAGTTTCCAAAGTTGGTTGCTTTTCATCACTTAAAATAGGAGGATTACCGACATCCATGGGGTTTATATATCTAAGACTAGCAACGTACCAAGGTTGCCTAATCTCAGCTGGTGTTGGAATAAGCTCAGGAAAAGGTCTTGAATCCTAAAATATAAATTCAATTAACAAAACACACAAGGACACTAACCTTGACAATTAATGGGATGTATTCAAACTAAAATACTTACCGGTCCAAAAAGGGTAACATAGTCTGCTTTTTGAAACTTAATATTATTAAACCACGAAACACCTCGCGGTAACACATCATGCTCTTTAATCCAGAATGAAGTGCTAATGGGATAACTCTCCAGAATCTATATCTGTATAACAAAATCGTCCTGTTGAAATACTTCGTGTTCATATCTAGTACTAAAAAACAAAAACAAATTTCTAACCTTGAAAGCCCGAGCAAAGCCGTATAAATTATGTAACCCTTTCAATTTTCGTATCGGTACAGCGGAAGGGTCTTTCAGAGTGTTACGGGATAGCACAATAACTCCAATCATAGACAACACATAAAAATTGTTGTTCAAGGTTTATCATACATTCATTCGATAAAAAGTTTTAAAGTGTACAACAGGTCCCAAATTATACAGGTCATTAAGTTTACAAAACATAGAACGAATGAACATTTTTAATATTAGGTGGGCCATCAGAGTCGATCTCCATCCGGATTACCTTCAAGCACCTGCGATAAAAACATGCAAAAATCATATCAGCGAATGTCGAGTGAATTCATAGAGTTTAATTAAAACCGTTATATAAAACAATAATTTAAAATCAGAACACAAGCATAATATCGGAAGTAAGTCCTCATATTGCTAGTCAGGCAATATATAAATCAAGCATACATCTTAAACCGTCCATGAGACCGTAGTCTCTATATTACCATGATAGGTAATATATTCATTGTTAATAGCGTCGTTATCATGTATAGGATACATTATTATTTGGATTAGGATACGTTTTAGGATTATTATTAGCCGCATGACATTGTTACCTTACTATGAAAACAGAGGGCCGCGAACCCGACAAACAATTTGCCCATCTAAGTTAGCGTGTCGTCACAAAAATCACGCTATGGAATCTTCTCATACATAAATTCGCTTACCAATCAATGTGGTACGACGGGGATCAACCGTCAAGGCGCGAACTGGGGTGATCGTCCCCAAATAGTACTATCAAATGCATAAGCGTCTACCAAATCCCGGTAGTTCACAATTCCTGCTAATGGGACTTTAAGTGACATAACCTAACTACTAATAATCCTTTTAGTCTCGTTTATAGGGTCATAGCATCATTCGGGTCCATCTCATTAAGCATACCATCGGGACTACTTGTGTTCTATTTTTATCAAAATCTAGCATGTTATCTCCCTCGCGGGTTTACAAATCATTTTATAAAACATTTAAAAGAGTGCGAGGCTATGAACTCACATTGTTAATGAAAGGCGGATTATCGGCTACGGGCGTGCTTCGGTCACGAAAACCTATATAAATAATAATCGGTCTTAGACTTTGTCCAATGACTTTTATCAAAATAACAATATACATATGATGATTTTGTACATATGATGATGATCAAGTGGGTTTATACATCCTTGTTTACTCATTTTAGCGTTTACGTTTTGGTAACGTTTTACTAGTTTACTAGTTTTACCTATTTACCTATTTTAAGTCCATTAAGCCTTTTATAAGTTCTTTAACTTGTTTTAATCCCTTTTATACCTATATTATAAGTATATATACTTTCCATGTTGGGCCCAAATGGGTTAAGCCCAATAAGTTCTTTTTACAAGTTTTTATCTTATTTAGTCCAATTATTAGTCCATTATGCTTAGTTAGCTCGTAAATGTCCGTATTTCTTATTGTTCGGGTTTTATCGGTTTTTACTTGTATTAGTTACTTATATATCAGTATATGACTTTTATAAACTTTACATTAGACGGGTTTGGTCGTCTAAGTTTTATTTGGCGAAAAACGTTAATTTTACGGCAATAGCCGAAAAAGTCGTAAAAATCAAGTTTATAGTTTTATTACTTATAAATATTATTTCACTACCATTTATATAATTTATCCATTTAATTAACCTTTTATATATTTATATAAATAAGTTTTATAAGTTAGTGGGTTTTTATTTTACATTTTATACATTAAAATGTGAGTCCTTATATAATAATAATAAACATTAATTCTTAAAAATCTGATTTTTATCTTTATGTTCACCATTTTTACCATATCTATAGTTCTATAATGAATTAGAAGCTCATTTTTGGGTGACATGTTATTCATATTATGTGCTACATTTAACTTAGTTATAGCTACTGCCCATTTTAAGTTTATCATGCCTTAACAGTCCCTACAAAACGGCTTATTCAGATTAGACCACCTAACTTGTTTTGATCATATCTCACTCATTATTTTGATTCCATTGCATGGCCAACTCTCACATGTGTATAACATCTTGTACTTACTGTAAATGGATCATACCATGCAATTTTATCAGTTCATGTTTTAGTTATATACTGTTTTTACACAGCCAACTAAATGATCAAGATTTTAGCCTCATTTCTTATAGTTATTAACATTTTTAAGCATATCTATCAACACTTGATCCCCACACAACATTTTTATCATCATATATACATCATATACATATACAAAATGAAAGAAAATACATTTGTTCTTTACAAAATAACAAGAGAAAAATGGAGAGGATGATCTTCTTTACCAACCAAGTGTTTTTCCTTGTTTTTGGAAGACAAGGATTTGATGAATACAACAAGTAACTTCAAGACCATCAAATATCAAGAACATATGTTGGAAAATCAGCCCTAGGACACAAGCAAATCACCTCCAAAGTTGTTAATATGGCCACCAAATGATCAAGGCTTCAAGATAACTCCTTAATAGAGCTAGTAAACATGTGTTTCATGGCTAGAAGAGATCAAAAGGGGTGTTTGTTGCTTAATTTTGGACGACAAGTGGGAGTGGTTTGAGAGAGTTTTGAGAGAATTTGCATGTAAGAAAATGGTGGAATGAAAAGTGTAGCTAGTTTTGAGTTAGTGGTAAAGGGAAGTAAGCTTAAAATGTAAGCATGGCTTACACATGGAGTAAGTTAGCTAACTTGATACCACCTTAGTGTGTGGTGTCAAGTTGTGCCGTCCAACCTAAGCTAGTGGGGTGGGACAATGTATTTTGTCCCATCTCACTAGTTTACGGGTATTTCTCGATTCTAGTTTTCTCGATTTGCGTGCCCTCGGGTCGTTTTACGAAAATCGTTTTTATAAATTATGAATCAACGTCACAAAACGAATCCAATAAAATTGTCTCATAAAAAACGGAGTTCAAAAACGTAAATACGTAATCCTAAGGTTTCCGGTTTAGTCGTAAAAGACGCTAAATTATGCACGTAAGCCCAAATTTAAATCCGTAAATTGTGAGTTCGTCAAACAACATAAAAATAAGTTTCAAAATATTATACGAGAAAATATTTCACTACCTGAAAATGTTAGATTGTCACAGCTTTTCCTCCTAAAAGGGATCAACGTCCTCGTGATCCATTTCATTTGGATGTCCGTTTCTTATTAAAATCGAAGAGGTGCGGATATTTCTTCCACATTTCATCCTCTCGTTCCCAAGTATACTCCAGTCCATGCTTTGAATTCAATCGGATCTTGACAATAGGTATCCGACTTTGTTTCAGTTGCTTTACCTCACGGTCCATAATTTCTACGGACTCTTCGATAAAATGCAACTTCCCATCTATTCGAACCTTACCTAACGGAATTTTCTCATCACTCACTGCTAGACATTTCTTCAGATTAGATACATGGAATGTGTTGTGAACACCATGAAGTTCTGGGGGTAACTCTAGTTTGTAAGCCACCGGACCTACTATAGATAAAATCTTAAAGGGTACAATATAACGGGGATTCAATTTCCCTCGCTTTCCAAATCTTATAACGCCTTTCTAGGGCGATACTTTCAACATTACTTGGTCACCCACTTTAAACTCCATTGGCTTCCGCCGCACATCCGCGTAACTTTTCTGTCTAATACGGGCAGTCAACAACCTATTCTTAATCTGAACTATCATCTCCGTAGTCTCCCGGATCAATTCCGGTCCCGTGAGCTGGGTATCCCCAACTTTACTCCAACATACAGGAGATCTACACTTGCTACCATACAAAGCTTCAAACGGTGCAGCCTTAATACTAGAATGGTAACTATTGTTATACGAAAACTCTGCTAACGACAAATGTTTATCCCAATTCTTACCAAAGTCTAACACACAAGCTCTCAACATATCTTCCAGTGTTTGTATCGTCCTTTCACTCTGCCCATCAGTCTGGGGGTGATAAGCAGTGCTCATGTCGAGATTTGTTCCCAAAGATCTTTGGAGAGATTACCAAAAATTCGATGCGAATCTAGGATCTCGATCTGAAATGATCGATACAGGCACTCCATGCTTGCATACAACATTATCGAGGTATATACGAGTCAGCTTCTCCAGTGAGAACTGCTCTTTAACCGGAATGAAGTGTGCTGATTTGGTCAGTCTGTCGACAATAACCCAAATCGAATTGTTTCCAGATGATGTTCTAGGAAGCTTGGTGATAAAGTCCATCGTAATTCGCTCCCACTTCCATTCAGGAATCTTAGGCTGTTGAAGTAGTCCTGAGGGCTTTTGATGTTCAGCTTTAACTCTAGCACAAGTCAAGTATTGAAGAACATACATAGCTATGTCAGCTTTCATATTCGGCCACTGATGAGACTGCTTTTATACATAGTCTCATCTTCCAAATAGGGCTTAAAATGCATTAAATATCATCAAAATACCCAAATATATGCTTGTGTTTGTTGCTTGTGTATTTTTGGTACGGATATTGAGAAAATGACAAAAGATCACAAGAATCATGCAAAAACGAACACGGGAAATGAAGCCGCACAATGAACCAAGCCCTAATGAAGACTTTCCCAAGATCAACCCTTGAAGATTTGAAGAATTATGAAGAAGGGTCCTCCAATTATGAAGAATTGACACTTTATACCCTTGTATCCTCATAATTACAAGTTTGGTCCCTAAAGTTTGTAAAAATTACAAAAAGGACCCTTAACTTTGAAGATTTGGCAAGTTTAGCCCCTCAACAAAGCTAAATTGTCAGCCAATATCATCCACAAAGTCAAATACATCATGAAGTCCTTCAAAGTACAAGATATGACAAGTTTGGTCCTTTGAAAAATCCAAAATTACACAAAGGACCCTCAACTTTCAACATTTGGCAAAAATAGTCCCTCAATCATCAAGACTTGGCAACTTCAGTCCTCCAAAATGACAATCATACAAGTCTAGACCATTAACATTGAAGAAAATACCAAACCAGCCCTTGAAGAATTCAAATATGGCAAGAATTACCCCTGATTTCACTTTGTAAAAGTTTTTGGGCCAAAAATGTAAAAGGGCAAAAGTTGACAAAGCTTATTGTGGCTTTGATAGAAGTTTGTAACACATTTGACAAGTTCATAAAAGATGGGGGTGTTAAGCTGGCAGACAAGGAAGAAACCTAGACCAGTGGTGGGGTGACACGTGCCCCACTCACTCTCTCCACCAATGAGGATCCACCATTTCTCCATGTCACTCTCCACTAAAAACCTGTTATAACTAATCTTTGATTAGTTTAATCCTTTGGCGCTTAACACCATTTTTAAAACCCAAATCAGATCAAACATGCTACTATTTACTCAAGAACACAAATTGGGTAAAATTGATTAAGCAACAATTATGCTTCCATCACCTCCAGAATTATGATTAGTAGTCTTCTAATCATAACCCAACTTCAAAAACCTTTGCCACGTCACTCATATGCTCACATGATAAACCCTTGCTACACACTTTTGGGGATACTGCCAAAACCAGCCAGAGAATCAACCATCCAGAAACAAGCTTACACTTTAAGATTTGTTTGAGCCCTTAGATCAAATTCCAACAGCTATCTCCTTCACATACGTCCAAGAATCAGTCACATGAAGAATATGAGTTCAAATTCAAGAGGGCATTTTTGGAACTTCAACCATTAGGGTTTTTAGTTTTTAGCTGTAACTTAGCTTATTGTATGCCTATATAAAGGCCTTAGGGTGCTTCATTAATAGTTTGCTTTTGATTTTTCCTTGGTTCAAGTTTCTGTATATCCTATTTCTAAGTTAATGAAATTGAGTTTGAAATCTTGAAGAAAAGTCATTGGCCAATCTTATTTACTGCTTTCATTTGTTATATGCTTGTTAGTTCTTGAAGTTCAAAACCTGTTTTCAAAAGAGGAGTGTGCAAAAGTTTGCATATTTCCTCATTTTCTTAATATTTTGCTAAGTCTTGTTCCAATCTTGGAATTCTTGGGCTATAGGGCTGATCATAGCATCTTAACTGAGTTGGTTAAGGTGTGGTGAGGCTTATAACTTGGGGATAATCAAGTGTGGGGTAACAAGGTTGCATCAATCAAGTTTTCCAAAGTTTCTGATTTTTATGATATTGTGCTTTACCCTTGTTCAATCTTAGCAGGCTTTTTGTGGAAGCTTGTGCTTGTTCTTGCTAGCACATAAGCTCAAAATTCGTGGGTGTGGATGTACATCCATGAGGTTTGCATAATTAATCTCCAAATATGCTTAAATTGTGATTTTTGGTGATATTTGTATGAAACTTGTGTTCTTGTGAATTTTGTGGCTTGTTCTTGCTTGAATCTGTTTATTATACTTGTTTTAGTGTTAATTGATGCTTGGTTGGCCTGAAATCTAATTGTGCTTTTGAAAATTTTGATTTGAAAAAGTTAAAGGGGTGTTTGGGTCTACTGGTTTATGCTTGTAACTTGTTATTGTGTTAAGGGAAGTTGTTGTTTATGCTTTGTATCTGCTATACCTTTGTTTGAGAGTGTTTTGCTGCAAGTTTTTGGGTTTGAACACTTGAATTAATCAATCTGCTATATAGACCTTGTTTCTGCTTGTTTTGACCTAGGATTTTGGGAACACTTAGTGTGTATGCATGCTTAGGGATAAAAGTGGTTTAAAAAAAGTTAATATAACCTGTTTGAAAGATTTGAGGTGTTGAAATTGGCTTGTGTGTCAAATACATCAGCAAAAGTAGAAAACTGCATGTGTTAGTGTTCATCAGTAACTTTCATTGCTTGAATCTTGCTTAATTCTTTGAACCAGTGCATGAAACCTGTTTAGACTTGCTTATTGGAGTTTATTATAGCTTGTGTGTGCATTTGGTTGAATTTGGCTGGCTGATTTGTGCTAAAACTGCTCTTAAGTGCTAAACTGCTTATTGTTCATGTCTGTGCAATGTCTGGTGATTGATTGATTAAACTGTATCAATTGGGTGTTAGTGATTGTGTTATTTTGATTGTGATTGACTCCTTTTGATCCAAAGATCATTTGGGTGCCTTTGTGAAATCTGAATCTCCAAAAAAGTCACTAAAGACAAAAAGTCAAAATAGTCAAGCAGTGGAAAAAGTTTCCACTGCTCAACATCCAAAACTAGCCTCTGCTAGTGCAATTTTGTCACCAGCTTATCAATAAGCTATTCTAGCTTATTCTGACTTGCAACAACTTATTTTTTGTAATAGATCTTCATTATTTAACCCATTTAAGTAAACTAGAGCTTATGAGACTTTGACTTTGACTTTTTACTAGAAAACCAACTTGTTTGACTTTTAACATAAGTGCTTATTTGATTTTCCAGCTTATTGAGTGTGCTTATTTGAAAGGTTTTTGGTTATTAAGCTTAGTTTTGTCATAAGAAACATTTTGCAACTTGAATCAGCTTCTGAGGTGGTCTAGATCATAAAAACGACTATTTTGTCATTTTGTGAATAAGTTTGTGACTTGTTTCTGGCTTATTAAGTGGGTTTATTTGAAAATTCTTTTTGCAGAAGTCTTTGTTAGGTCAAAAGAATCTTGTGTGTAAAATTTTAGCTTATGGCAACAGCTTATAGCTTAATGGGCCAAAAAGCCCATTAAGAATAAGCTGCTTATTATAAGTTGGCTTATTTCACATTTTCAGCTTTTGGGCCATTGGAAAAAGTTGTTTAAAATCAAATTTTGAGTCAACCTGTGCTTTTTGGGCTTATTTTGAACACTTTTTCTTATTGGGCCTTAATTAAGCCCAATAAGGGACTGTTTTGGGTTTGGCCCATTTTCTAGGCCCAATAGGGGTATTTAGGTAATTTCACTTTCATTTCTGAGTTTATTAGGTTAAATTAAGCTAGTTTGCAAGTTTTTAGAATTTTTTATAATTTTTGGATTTTTAATATTATTTTAATATTATTTTATTATTAAAAATTAAAAGTCTGATTTTCTAGGTTTTTATATTTTTCCTAGGTTCTAAACACTTAATTAGGATTTTTGCAACTTTCCAATTTTTTTCTAGATCTTTTAATTATTTTTTATAATTAATTTAAGATTTAATTGATTTTAGGAGTTTTTAATTGTTTAAAAATAGTTTTAATTGGTTTTAAAATTTTGAAAAATAGTTTTTAGCTTAATTAGAGTATTTTTGAGGTTTACAAACTTGAAAATCTTGTTTAGGGCTTTTTAATAATTAATTTTTATTTTTAGGGCTTTAATTAGCATTAAAAAGTCATTATCTAATTAATTAAAAGGTTTTTGCAAGTTTTGATTTTTTGTAAACTCTTAGAATATTATTAGGGATTTTTGGTAATTTTTAGAAATTTTTAGGTTTAAAATTTAATTTTGGTGGTTTTTAGGATTTTACGTGTACGCCTTTTTAGAATTAGTTTAATCCGTCTTGATAACCGTCATTCTCTTCTAACCCCTTTTCTATTTTTCTTTCTCAAATATAATCACAAATTAATCCATATCATTACACACATAACACACTAGCCTCCTTGAGAACGAACTTACTTAGGGTCATTCACACACGGTTTTCCTAAATCGTCGTGCTCACTTGCCCTACTTTGTGCATCCTTTTCCTAAAGGGTGGTAAAAACCATCAACATGATTTTGGCGCCGCTGCCGGGGAGGCGTGTTGTGTTTTGATTTGGCATTGTTGTTTTTATACTAACCATAATTAGTATTTGTATTAGTAGCACTCTACTAATACGTATTATCGTTTTTCGGTTTTTGTGAGAATATTATTACTATATTGTATACGTAGAACAATAAATTCACAAGTACTCCAAATACGTGAGAAATCACAACCTTGACTTGGGAGGTCATTACCCAATCATTGTATTC
Source organism: Glebionis coronaria (assembly GCA_025667525.1). Lineage (NCBI taxonomy): Eukaryota > Viridiplantae > Streptophyta > Magnoliopsida > Asterales > Asteraceae > Glebionis > Glebionis coronaria. The sequence continues at coordinate 255,027,218 of CM046875.1, read as the reverse complement.
GAATCTCAAACCAAAGAAAAAGGCAAAAATAGATAATTACTTTCGTGAAGCTTAATCTTGATAATACAAACTATAAGGTGGGTATAAGGCGGATATTATAAAATATATCCTAAGGAAAAAGGCTCTTAGGTGCTTCGCGCCGCCTCGTTTCCCCGCTTGCTTGTGAGTATTTGATTGTGAGAGCTAATCGAGGGTTTTGCCGCCCAAAGTATTATTACATATCATATATATTTTCTTGGTTTCCATTGATTAAACCCTCTTGAACGATTTGGTGTTCCACCATCGTTCTAAAGTCATCGAAGGCGTTCACTTCACGTGATCGTTTTCATTCCTTGAGGCTTCTTTAATAGAGAGATTTGATTAAGGAGGAGATTTGTAGATTTTTGTCTACTTAATACATTTCACCAAACTCCAAAAAGGTTAATACAATCCAAAACCACAAAAAAAATTTGAAAAATACAAAACACCAAAAAGAATCTTCTTTGCTCGTCCCCTCGTTGTACGTGACGTTTATGCTAACTCGAAATCAAGCAAGACGTGCACGTAAACGAAAGAACAAAACTCCCACTCCCAACAATTCTAGTGAGGAGTCTCCTATTGACGAACCCATTGTAAGAGAAGCACCAACCATGGCGAATCGAACTATGATGGAGTTACTTCAAGCACCCACTGAGGGTTATGGAGAGGCTATTGTGATTCCCGCTATCCTTGCGGAGAATTTTGAGGTGAAAACGGGTTTGTTGTCCATGATTCAAAACAACAAATTCCGTGGTGATGAGAAGGAAAATCCACACAACCATATCCGCCAATTCAATCGTCTTACCGCTACTTGCAAGTTTAAGGATGTATCTAACGACTCGATTAAGATGATGCTTTTTCCGTATTCCTTAGCGGGGCCCGTAAAAATTTGGTTAGAGAGAGAGCCACCCAATTCTATATTGACGTGGAAGGATCTCGTGTCTAAGTTTGTGAACCAATTTTTTCCGCCCTCTAAGACTACGCACTTGAAAAACGAGATTTCAAAGTTTTCACAAGAATTTAATGAAAGTTTTTCAACGGCTTGGAATAGGTTTAAGGAAATGTTACATGAATGTCCTCATCACGGTTTTTCCGATTTGCATCAAATTGACACGTTTTACAATGGACTAAATGATCATGAAAGGGATTATTTGAATGCCGCCGCGGGTGGTAATTTTTTTGTGTAAAACGGTTGAGGAAGCTTTGGTGATAATTGAAAATAGATCTAAGGTGTATAGTCCTCGTAGCACGTCTAGTGTTCGTAAGGCTTCGTCTTCGGCTTCACCTTCTTTGTCTAATACCATCGATGCTTGCCAAATTGAGGCAAACTTGGAAAACAAGATTTTTGATAAGTTGAAAGGACTTTTGATTGAGTTTAAAGTTGGTGAACCAAGTGCTCCCGCTACGGCTAAAGCGGTGGAGGTTTCTTGCATGTATTGTAGTGGAGGTCATGATTTCTCCGAGTGCATTACCAACGGTGGTAACACTTCGAGTGCCTTCGCGGCCACGGGAAATTACAACCAAAACGGTCAAGTTTCCCGCTCTAATCAAATGACTCCACCCGGTTTTGGTTCAAATCAAAATGCTAACAACTATCGCAACAATCAAGTTGGTTTTAAAAACAATTACAACAAGGGAAACTATGGGAATCAAGGGGCTAATAATCAAGTTTCAAACAAAAATGATTTTCAAAATAACAACAAAGGTTTGCAAACATTGAAAGATCTTCCAAGTGAGTTTGTTGAATATGCTAGTGGGAATGATGCTAGGTTTGACAATATTCAAAGAGAAATCATTAGCCAAAGATCCGAGTTTAAAAACGACTTGAAGAAAGAGTTGAAAAATGAGTTAGCTAATGAACTTAAAATCCACACCAACAAGATGGAAGGAAATGTCACTAGGTTGCAACAAAACCAACAAAAGATGGAACAAGGGCAACATGAGATTAAACAAGAGATGATTAAGGCCGAGAAAAGGCAAACCGAAGCCGTATTGAGGCAATCTAATTTTGAAGATAAAATCTCGTCTATGTTTGAGGCAATAATGTGTAAACCGTCATCAAGTGGTCTTCCTAGCAACACCATATCCAACCCTAAGGGTGAGATGAAAGTGATTACCACACGTAGTGGTAAGACACTTAAGGAGCCGATTCCTCAACCAATTGCTCCTACGGAGGAAGCAATTGAGGAAGAACCCGAGGTGGTGGTCCAAAAGGAGCATGTCCCAATCCCACGAAGTACCGCTCATGCCACACCTACGGTTGACCCATTACCATCATTGGAACCCGAGATTCCAAAGGCTATGCCTACCATGCCTCAACCCACACCACCTTTGCCCTATGCATCAAGACTTAGGAAGGAGAAACGTCAAGAGCGCGACAATTACCAATTTGAGCTTTTTATGAAAATGTTTCGTGATTTGCACTTTAATGTGAGTTTCGCCGATGCTTTGGTCATGATGCCTTGATTTGCCGCTAACTTTAAGAGTATGTTGAACAACAAGGAGAAATTGCACCAATTGTCTAGTTGTTCGTCGGTTTATCTTAATCGCATACCTCAAAAAGTCGGTGATCCCGGTAAATTTTTGATCCCTTGTGCAATCCAAGATATGGACGAATGCTTCGCCTTGGCCGATCTTGGTGCTAGCATTAACTTGATGCCACTTGAAATCTTCAAGTCGCTCAATCTTCCTAATCTTACTCCTTCACTAATGTCTATCGAGTTGGCCAACCATTCCACGATTCCCGCATGTGGTTTGGCGGAAGACGTTTTTGTGAAAGTGGGGAAGTTCTACTATCCCGTAGACTTTATCGTTGTTGATATCCCCACGGATCCTCAAGTTCCTCTAATTTTAGGTCGTTCGTTTTTAGATACGTCTATGGCTTTGATTGATGTTCATGCTAGAAAGATCACCTTACGTTTCAACGACGAGGAACTTATTATAAACGCAACTCAAAACTCTCAAATTTCTCATGTTTATTCTGTTGCAACCATAAACCTCGTTGATATGATTGATGTGGTTTGCGAGGAATTTTCACAAGAAGTTCTAGGTTTTCGTGATGAAGAAACTAGTGGCAATCCCACTATGTTAGATCCAATTCTTGATAATTCGACACCAACCTTCACTCCTTTTGAAGGTGGTGGTTTTACGTTGGAAGAATGCAATGTTCCACGTACTTGTGACGAAGACCTCGACAACGATGAGGACTTCTCGATTATCAAGGATTTTCTTAACGATTTCCCATTTCCTCCACCCGAGGAGGTTATGAGTATCGAGCCCAAATCTTCACTTGAGGAACCACCTATCCTCGAGTTGAAAGATTTACCTCCTCACCTCGAATATGTCTATTTGGAGGAGGACGACAAGTTGCCGGTTATTATTGAGAAAGACCTTTCGAATGATGAAAAAACCACACTTGTCGATGTTCTAAAGGACCACAAAGGGGCGACTGCGTGGAAGTTATCCGACATTAAGGGGATCGATCCCAAGTTTTGTACCCACAAAATCTTAATGGAGGAGGATTTCAAGCCCACAATCCAAAGTCAAAGGAGGGTGAACCCCAAAATTCACGACGTCATCAAAAAGGAGGTCCTTAAACTCCTTGACGCGGGAATGATTTACCCTATTTCCGATAGCCCTTGGGTGAGTCCTATTCATTGTGTTCCTAAAAAGGGAGGGATGACCGTTGTGCCAAACGATGCCAACGAGTTGATTCCCACTAGACTTGTGACCGGATGGAGAGTGTGCATTGACTATCGAAAGTTAAATGAAGCCACTCGAAAAGACCATTTTCCCTTGCCCTTCATGGACCAAATGTTGGAGCGTCTTGCGGGAAACGAATTCTATTGCTTTCTTGATGGCTTTTCTGGTTACTTCCAAATTCCCATCGACCCTCGTGATCAAGAAAAAACTACGTTTACGTGTCCATATGGAACGTTTGCCTATCGTAGAATGCCATTCGGACTTTGCAATGCACCGAGAACTTTTCAACGATGCATGATGGCTATTTTTCATGATATGATCGAGAAGACGATGTAAGTCTTCATGGATGACTTTTTCGTGTTTGGTGATTCTTTCACTTCGTGTTTGTCTAATCTAGAGAGAATGTTGAAACGTTGTGAGGAAACCAACCTTGTGCTCAATTGGGAAAAATGTCATTTTATGGTTAAGAGTGGAATCGTCTTAGGGCACAAGGTCTCGAAAGCGGGGATTGAGGTAGATCAAGCTAAGGTAGACGTCATCGCCAAATTACCTCATCCCAAAACCGTCAAGGGAGTTAGGAGTTTCCTAGGCCACGCGGGCTTTTATCGTCGATTCATCAAGGATTTCTCGAAGATTTCTCGACCCATTACACATCTTCTTGAAAAAGAGGCACACTTTGTCTTTGACGAAGATTGTGTACGAGCCTTTGAGATCCTTAAGAGGAAACTTACCGAAGCTCCCATTCTTGTTGCTCCAAATTGGAACCTCCCCTTTGAGCTTATGTGTGATGCTAGTGATTACGCTATTGGGGCCGTATTAGGGCAACGTCATGATAAGCACTTCTTGCCTATTCACTATGCTAGCAAGACGATGACCGAGGATCAACTTAAATACACTACAACGGAAAAGGAGTTCCTTGCCGTGGTGTATGCATTTGAGAAATTCCGACCTTATCTCGTCTTGACGAAATGCATAGTGTATACGGACCATTTGGCTATTAAGTATCTTATGGCAAAGCAAGATGCTAAGCCGAGATTACTTCGTTGGATTCTCCTCCTTCAAGAATTTGATCACAAAATCGTTGACAAAAAAGGAGCCGAGAATCTAGCGGCCGATCATCTCTCTCGTTTGGAAGATCCTCACCAAAGTGTTTACGAGCCCAAGGAAATCACCGAAACATTTCCGCTCGAGACACTTGGTGTAGTGAATTCTAAGCTTGATTCTTCTACCCCATGGTTTGCGGATTTAGCAAATTACCATGCGGGTAACTTCATCATTAAGGGTATGACGACTCAACAAAAACGAAAATTCTTTCGTGACGTCAAGTTCTACTTTTGGAACGACCCTTACTTGTTTCGAACTTGTGCGGATCAAATCATCCGACGTTGTTTATTTGGCACCGAAGCTTCTAACATCCTTAGAGCTTGCCATGAGGGACCCACGGGTGGTCACCACGGTGCTAATCTCACGGCTAAGAAGGTGTTTGATGCCGGCTTCTTTTGGCCTACTATTTACCGAGATGCACAAGATCTTGTGAAGTCATGTGATGCATGCCAACGACAAGGAAAAGCCTCACAAAAAGATGAAACGCCAAAAAATATCATTCAAGTATGTGAGATCTTTGACGTTTGGGGCATAGACTTTATGGGGCCGTTCCCATCATCTCGTGGTAATAAGTATATTCTCGTTGCGGTTGACTACCTTTCTAAGTGGGTGGAGGCAAAGGCCTTGCCCACCAATGATGCTCGTGTGGTATTCAAGTTTTTGAAGCAATTGTTCTCTCGGTTTGGAACCCCTCGTGCTATCATAAGCGATCGTGGAACCCATTTTTGTAATGACCAATTTGAAAGGGTTCTAAGGAAATATGGGGTTACACATCGTCTTTCTACGGCTTATCACCCACAAATGAGTGGGCAAGTCAAGGTTTCAAACCGAGCTTTGAAGAGGATCTTGGAGAGATCCGTTGGGGAAAACCGACAATCTTGGTCGGATAAGTTAGACGATGCTTTATGGGCCTTTAGGACCGCTCATAAGACACCCATTGGGTGCACTCCCTATAAGCTTGTGTATGGAAAGAATTCTCATTTGCCTATCGAGTTAGAACACAAGGCTTATTGGGCCCTAAAGCATTGTAATGATGATATGGAGACCGCGGGAAAACACCGAAAAATGCAATTAAATGAATTGGATGAATTGAGGAATATTTCTTATGAAAATTCATTGATTTATAAAGAGAAAACTAAAAAGTTGCATGATTCTAAAATTAAAAACCGCGTTTTTAACATTGGGGATCAAGTTTTGATTTTTAATTCAAGATTGAAATTTTTTTCCGGTAAATTGAAATCCCGTTGGTCCGGTCCATTCACCGTGACTCAAGTATTTCCGTATGGGACCATCGAGCTAGCTCAAGATGATGGCCCTAACTTCAAGGTGAATGGACATAGGTTGAAGCACTACTTTGGTGGGGAAGTTCCATCCTTGAACTACCTCGACCAAGTCACTTTCCCCAATGATAATTAGTATTGAGGGGATCGAGTCGAGCTCATGACTCGGTAATCAAAAACGAGGTGCCTCGTGGGGGAGTCCCATGCTTATCCTATGTACATATTATCGCTTTCTAATGTAGCTTACGTGTGAGGATTTGTGCCCTTCCAACCTTTGTTCCATGGTTGTTTGTGAATTGTGAACTTTAGGTCATGATCTTCACGATTGGAGCCTCTCGTGTTCGTTTTATGGGAGCACTCGATCGTTTGCTTTGGAGACATTTCTCAATATCCATGATATATCCTTTTGATGTTCTAACCTTAGGTTTTTAGCACACTTCATAAACGGCTATTAATTTATTGGTTACACCCTTTCCATGCTAGATTAGGCATTCGACTACGTCTCTAGTATGGGGGTGTTTGCACCCCTAGACTCAAAACATTGAGGACAATGTTTAACTTTAGTATGGGGGGGGGGGGTGAATAGACACTTTCCTTGCCAAACCTTCACGCTTTCCAAAGTTTGTGTTTTTGTTTATCGTTTTGTTGCAAAATAAGGCTAAAAATGGCCAAATTTTAAATTTTTTCTCATGTTTTATAAGTGTTTGAAGACACGAATGTAGATTTTCTGATGGCGAGAATAAGAGTAATTTTTGACTCGACCGTGCGTGTTGAGCACTTAGCTTTGATTCCTTAACTTCACATTAGGCTAAGTCTCTTAAATGAGGACGAGAAATGATAGAGTTAATTATAAGTTACTATGCTAAACGTAGAATACTCGTATTCTTTCAAAAACTCATGTGTTCTCGTTGTTTGCTTATTCTCCCTTCGCATGTAAATATATATATATTTTTTTTGCTTAATAAATATTGACTTAGCGGTTTAGTTAGGATTGTTGGGTTGCTAGTCTTTTCTAGTAGCTTCCGTGTAATTAAATTGGGAAGACATTAAGGTATCGCCAGCGTCACGGTTTTGAAGTATTGGCACCTGAATAATCGAAAGCTTCACATAATAATAAGATTTCAAGTGCTCACCTAAATCAAGCTAACAATTTGAAGCCCCACAAGGCCTAAAATCTATGCAAAATTGAAAGTGAATCAAGCCTTAATCTTCGAAGCTTTAAAGATCCAAAATTCGCCCTAGCGTGAGGATATACGTCTTTGGCTAATAAAACCACCGATGAGGCGGATAATAAAAGGCAAGGCAAGACCGAAGTCATAATAAAAGCTTCATGGCGAAGTTGAACAAAAGATGGAGGTAAACCAAAGATAATAAGGCCCTTCCGTTAGGGGGCGTATAAAAGTCTTGGTAATAAGTCTCCTGTTCAAAACCGTTATAAAACCGTGTTTATCGATTCTTCTTGTCAACTTAATTTTTTAACATCGTTGTCTATTAGGAGGGGTTATTGATTTGATGGTCTTAGTTACACTGTTAGGACTCTATTTTTAGACCTAAATCTCTATTATCGCATAAGTCAAACAATGTATCCTCGTGAAACATTTAAGACATCATAAAATATAAGAGATACAACTTAGGAATAAGGGAGGATAAGTACGTGATTAAAGCATATGAGTAGTGTTAGCATTACTAACTTATAATGACAATGATCTCGTTGCACGCTTAGCATGGAATTAAGGTGAAAATCGAGAACGATGAAATTATTTCTAACGAAGCATTCACGTGTTCTTATTCTATGAACCTAAACGTCCTATTTTGCGATGAAAATCATACATTATGTCTATAACACAAGTAGTAGTAATAGTAGTAGCATAGCTAGTTTATCTTTCAATAAAGTGAATAAAATGAATTTTTGAGATGCTTTGATACTTTATTCTAGCATTGCGTGAGGGCACGACAATGGTTTAGTATGGGGGAGTGATGAGACTGCTTTTATACATAGTCTCATCTTCCAAATAGGGCTTAAAATGCATTAAATATCATCAAAATACCCAAATATATGCTTGTGTTTGTTGCTTGTGTATTTTAGGTACGGATATTGAGAAAATGACAAAAGATCACAAGAATCATGCAAAAACGAACACGGGAAACGAAGCCGCACAATGAACCAAGCCCTAATGAAGACTTTCCCAAGATCAACCCTTGAAGATTTGAAGAATTATGAAGAAGGGTCCTCCAATTATGAAGAATTGACACTTTATACCCTTGTATTCTCATAATTACAAGTTTGGTCCCTAAAGTTTGTCAAAATTACAAAAAGGACCCTTAACTTTGAAGATTTGGCAAGTTTAGCCCCTCAACAAAGCTAAATTGTCAACCAATATCATCCACAAAGTCAAATACATCATGAAGTCCTTCAAAGTACAAGAAATGACAAGTTTGGTCCTTTGAAAAATCCAAAATTACACAAAGGACCCTCAACTTTCAACATTTGGCAAAAATGGTCCCTCAATCATCAAGACTTGGCAACTTCAGTCCTCCAAAATGACAATCATACAAGTGTAGACCATTAACATTGAAGAAAATACCAAACCAGCCCTTAAAGAATTCAAATATGGCAAGAATTACCCCTGATTTCACTTTGTAAAAGATTTTGGGCCAAAAATGTAAAAGGGCAAAAGTTGACAAAGCTTATTGTGGCGTTGATAGAAGTTTGTAACACATTTGACAAGTTCATAAAAGATGGGGGTGTTAAGCTGGCAGACAAGGAAGAAACCTAGACCAGTGGTGGGGTGACACGTGCCCCACTCACTCTCTCCACCAATGAGGATCCACCATTTCTCCATGTCACTCTCCACTAAAAACCTGTTATAACTAATCTTTGATTAGTTTAATCCTTTGGCGCTTAACACCATTTTTAAAACCCAAATCAGATCAAACATGCTACTATTTACTCAAGAACACAAATTGGGTAAAATTGATTAAGCAACAATTATGCTTCCATCACCTCCAAAATTATGATTAGTAGTCTTCTAATCATAACCCAACTTCAAAAACCTTTGCCACGTCACTCATATGCTCACATGATAAACCCTTGCTACACACTTTTGGGGATACTGCCAAAACCAGCCAGAGAATCAACCATCCAGAAACAAGCTTACACTTTAAGCTTTGTTTGAGCCCTTAGATCAAATTCCAACAGCTATCTCCTTCACATACGTCCAAGAATCAGTCACATGAAGAATATGAGTTCAAATTCAAGAGGGCATTTTTGGAACTTCAATCATTAGGGTTTTTAGTTTTTAGCTGTAACTTAGCTCATTGTATGCCTATATAAAGGCCTTAGGGTGCTTCATTAATAGTTTGCTTTTGATTTTTCATTGGTTCAAGTTTCTGTAAATCCTATTTCTAAGTTAATGAAATTGAGTTTGAAATCTTGAAGAAAAGTCATTGGCCAATCTTATTTACTGCTTTCATTTGTTATATGCTTGTTAGTTCTTGAAGTTCAAAACCTGTTTTCAAAAGAGGAGTGTGCAAAAGTTTGCATATTTCCTTATTTTCTTGATATTTTGCTAAGTCTTGTTCCAATCTTGGAATTCTTGGGCTATAGGGCTGATCATAGCATCCTAACTGAGCTGGTTAAGGTGTGGTGAGGCTAATAACTTGGGGATAATCAAGTGTGGGGTAACAAGGTTGCATCAATCAAGTTTTCCAAAGTTTCTGATTTTTATGATATTGTGCTTTACCCTTGTTCAATCTTAGCAGGCTTTTTGTGGAAGCTTGTGCTTGTTCTTGCTAGCACATAAGCTCAAAATTCATGGGTGTGGATGTACATCCATGAGGTTTGCATACTTAATCTCCAAATCTGCTTAAATTGTGATTTTTGGTGATATTTGTATGAAACTTGTGTTCTTGTGAATTTCGTGGCTTGTTCTTGCTTGAATCTGTTTATTATACTTGTTTTAGTGTTAATTGATGCTTGGTTGGCCTGAAATCTCATTGTGTTTTTGAAAATTTTGATTTGAAAAAGTTAAAGGGGTGTTTGGGTCTACTGGTTTATGCTTGTAACTTGTTATTGTGTTAAGGGAAGTTGTTGTTTATGCTTTGTATCTGCTATACCTTTGTTTGAGAGTGTTTTGCTGCAAGTTTTTGGGTTTGAACACTTGAATTAATCAATCTGCTATATAGACCTTGTTTCTGCTTGTTTTGACCTAGGATTTTGGGAACACTTAGTGTGTATGCATGCTTAGGGATAAAAGTGGTTTAAACAAAGTTAATATAACCTGTTTGAAAGATTTGAGGTGTTGAAATTGGCTTGTGTGTCAAATACATCAACAAAAGTAGAAAACTGCATGTGTTAGTGTTCATCAGTAACTTTCATTGCTTGAATCTTGCTTAATTCTTTGAACCAGTGCATGAAACCTGTTTAGACTTGCTTATTGGAGTTTATTATAGCTTGTGTGTGCATTTGGTTGAATTTGGCTGGCTGATTTGTGCTAAAACTGCTCTTAAGTGCTAAACTGCTTATTGTTCATGTCTATGCAATGTCTGGTGATTGATTGATTAAACTGTATCAATTGGGTGTTAGTGATTGTGTTATTTTGATTGTGATTGACTCCTTTTGATCCAAAGATCATTTGGGTGCCTTTGCGAAATCTGAATCTCCAAAAAAGTCACTAAAGACAAAAAGTCAAAATAGTCAAGCAGTGGAAAAAGTTTCCACTGCTCAACATCCAAAACTAGCCCCTGCTAGTGCAATTTTGTCATCAGCTTATCAATAAGCTATTCTAGCTTATTCTGACTTGAAACAACTTATTTTTTGTAATAGATCTTCATTATTTGAACCATTTAAGTAAATTGGAGCTTATGAGACTTTGACTTTGACTTTTTACTAGAAAACCAACTTGTTTGACTTTTAACATAAGTGCTTATTTGATTTTCCAGCTTATTGAGTGTGCTTATTTGAAAGGTTTTTGGTTATTAAGCTTAGTTTTGTCATAAGAAACATTTTGCAACTTGAATCAGCTTCTGAGGTGGTCTAGATCATAAAAACGACTATTTTGTCGTTTTGTGAATAAGTTTGTGACTTGTTTCTGGCTTATTAAGTGGGTTTATTTGAAAATTATTTTTGAAGAAGTCTTTGTTAGGTCAAAAGAAGCTTATGTGTAAAATTTTAGCTTATGGCAACTACTTATAGCTTAATGGGCCAAAAAGCCCATTAAGAATAAGCTGCTTATTATAAGTTGGCTTATTTCACATTTTCAGCTTTTGGGCCTTTGTAAAAAGTTGTTTAAAATCAAATTTTGAGTCAACCTGTGCTTTTTGGGCTTATTTTGAACACTTTTTCTTATTGGGCCTTAATTAAGCCCAATAAGGGACTGTTTTGGGTTTGGCCCATTTTCTAGGCCCAATAGGGGTATTTAGGTAATTTCACTTTCATTTCTGAGTTTATTAGGTTAAATTAAGCTAGTTTGCAAGTTTTTAGAATTTTTAATAATTTTTGGATTTTTAATATTATTTTAATATTATTTTATTATTAAAAATTAAAAGTCTGATTTTCTAGGTTTTTATATTTTTCCTAGGTTCTAAACACTTAATTAGGATTTTTGCAACTTTCCAATTATTTTATAGATCTTTTAATTATTTTTTATAATTAATTTAAGATTTAATTGATTTTAGGAGTTTTTAATTGTTTAAAAATAGTTTTAATTGGTTCTAAAATTTTGAAAAATAGTTTTTAGCTTAATTAGAGTATTTTTGAGGTTTACAAACTTGAAAATCTTGTTTAGGGCTTTTTAATAATTAATTTTGATTTTTAGGGCTTTAATTAGCATTAAAAAGTCATTATCTAATTAATTAAAAGGTTTTTGCAAGTTTTGATTTTTTGTAAACTCTTAGAATATTATTAGGGATTTTTGGTAATTTTTAGAAATTTTTAGGTTTAAAATTTAATTTTGGTGGTTTTTAGGATTTTACGTGTACGCCTTTTTAGAATTAGTTTAATCCGTCTTGATAACCGTCATTCTCTTCTAACCCCTTTTCTATTTTTCTTTCTCAAATATAATCACAAATTAATCCATATCATTACACACATAACACACTAGCCTTCTTGAGAACGAACTTACTTAGGGTCATTCACACACGGTTTTCCTAAATCGTCGTGCTCACTTGCCCTACTTTGTGCATCCTTTTCCTAAAGGGTGGTAAAAACCATCAACATCAGCCACCAGTACAACTTCTTCAAATCATGGTACATCTTATCAGATCCCGGATGAATGGAATACTTAGATTTATGGGATTCTAACATAATCAAATCTCTTAAGCCTCCAAACTTAGGTATCCACATACGACCTCTTAAGCATTTCACTCCATCAATTCTAACCTCTAAAGGATCTCCTTCTCCTCGGAACCCTTCATTAACAAAATTATCCTTCTTACAAGCTTCTATTTGCGCATTTCTAATTTGCTTAGGCAAATTATTGTGCACGGTCAAGACTAGAGAACGCACCCTGATAGGCTCTCTATCTTTCCTACTTAACGCATCGGCAACAACATTGGCTTTTCCTGGGTGATATTTTATATCACAATCATAGTCACTTAACAACTCTATCCATCTTCGTTGCCTCATGTTCAATTCCTTCTGGTCGAGAATATACTGTAGGCTTTTGTGATCGGTGAATACCGTACACTTGGTGCCATACAGATAATGTCTCCACAACCTAAGAGCAAAGACTACAACTCCTAACTCAAGATCATGAGTAGTATAATTCTCCTCATTCTTCCTTAATTTCCTAGAAGCATAAGCTATCACTTTCTCTCGCTGCATCAAAACAGCTCCATAACCTCTAAGAGATGCATCACAATATACTACAAAATCTTCACTCCCGTCGGGTAATGATAAGATTGGCGCACTACATAATTTTTGCTTCAATGTCTGAAATGCTCCATCTTCATCACTTCCCCAAACGGAAGGTTTATTCTTCTGAGTAAGCTTAGTCAAGGGTTTAGCTATCAAAGAAAATTCTTTAATGAATCGCCTATAATAGCCAGCCAATCCTAAGAACTGTCGCACTTCCGTTGGCGTTGTCGGTGCAGACCAATTCTTAATAGCTTCAACCTTTGCAGGATCAACATGAATTCCATCTTTGTTAATCACATGACCAAGAAATTGCACAGAATCTAACCAGAAATCACTCTTCGAAAACTTAGCATACAACTTTTCATCCTTCAACAATTTCAAAACAATCCTCAAATGTTCTCTATGTTCATCTTCATTCTTAGAATAGATCAGAATATCGTCAATAAACACAATCACAAATTTATCCAAGTAGGGCTTGCACACTCGATTCATTAAATCCATGAAAACCGCAGGTGCGTTAGTTAACCCAAATGGCATTACTTGAAATTCATAGTGTCCATAACGAGTTCTAAATGCAGTTATAGGAATATCTTCTTCACGGACGCGAAGTTGGTGATATCCTGACCGCAAATCTATCTTAGAATACACACTAGATCCTTGCAGTTGATCAAACAAATCATCAATCCTAGGTAAAGGATATCGATTTTTAATTGTCAACTTGTTCAGTTCCCTATAATCAATGCACATACGAAAAGATCCATCCTTCTTCTTAACGAACAAGACTGGAGCTCCCCAAGGCGACGAGCTCGGTCGAATAAAACCTTTATCAGACAACTCCTTAAGTTGCTCAGATAACTCCTTTAATTTAGAAGGGGCTAATCGGTAAGGCGCACGTGCCACCGGTGCAACACCAGGAATTAAATCGATTCGAAACTCTACTTGCCTTATCGGTGGAAGTCCGGGTAAATCTTTAGGAAATACCTCAGGAAATTCACAAATAATAGGTACATCTTCCAATCGTTTCTCCCTAGACTCATTCCCGGTCACTTGAGCTAAGAATAACTCACAACCGTTCCTGATGTACTTTCGGACTTTAATACATGAAACGATCTTCAAACGGGATTCACCTCGATTACCATCGATTACTAACATCCTATTCCTAAGAGGAATCTTAACCTTCTTCTCTCCACATAAAATAGTAGCATTATTCAACGACAACCAATCCATACCAATAATAATATCAAAACTACCTAATTCTATCAACATCAAATCAATCGAAAAGGAATGGTTTAAGAGATTTAGAGAGCATCCTTCTAATAGCTTATTAGTTTTCACTAATTTACCATCAGCCAATTCCACCTCGTAACTGGTATGTATCTCAACAGGTTCAATATCAATAAGGGCACTAAATTTAGTGGATACAAAGCTCCTATCAGCACCCGAATCAAATAAAGCAACAACATAATGATTGTTGAGTAAAAACGTACCGGTAACGACATTAGGATCCTCTTTCTTCACCTCAATTGTTCCAAGTTGGTAGATACCACCCTGGGGGTTTCTTCCAGGTACAATCGCTTTCAACTTGGGGCATTCCGATTTCCTATGACCTTCTTCATTACAGTTGAAGCAAATGGTTCCCTTCTTACACCTTTCAACCTTGTGTCCAAGCTTTCCGCAATTTCGGAACTTCCAGCAGTCGCCAGCATGCCTCTTGTTGCCACACTTAGGACATCTATCATCGTTGCGCGGTGCATTGTTGGTAAGAGCATTTGCATTCCCCTTTCTCTTGTTCTGACGGCGATTGAAATTCTTCCTATTATCACCTCTATCAACACGATCACCGTCTCCCTTTCTTTTCTCACCATCACGGGCTTCATCTTCCTTATCCTGAATTATCTGTCCAATGAGTTGGTAAGCCATTCGAACAGCATCATCAATGGTCAGTGGTTTCGATGATGTCACGTCCCCCCGGATATTCCTAGTCAACCCTTTAATATATTGCTCAATTCGGATCTCTTCGGGTTCAACCAATCGAGGACATAGCAAGGCCAACTCATGGAATCGGTTCGTGTAACTATCAATGTCCACACCTTTCATTCTTAGATGAATCAACTCTTGTTCTAACCTAATGATCACACTACGAGGACAAAACTCCAAAGTCATCCACTTCTTAATTTCAGCCCAAGGAGTAGCATTAGCAGCATCAAGACCCATGAAAGCAATTCTCCCGTTCCACCAAGTCAACGCACGACCTTTAAGAGTAGCCATAGCAAAAGTCACCTTATATTCCTCCTTACACTTACTAATCCGAAACACCGATTCAATCTTCTCAATCCACTAGCTTAGTCCTACAGCACCTTCAGTTCCATTAAAAGGTAGAGGTTCACACTTCATGAACGTCACAAAAGTACAACCACCAACTTCAGGTGCATTAGTTTCTAAGTCCTCCTACATTTCCTCCAGCATTAGCATTCACATTATTAGAATTCACATTCACATTAGTACCGCCAATTCCACTACCGCCAGCTCCACTACCGCCAGCTCTACTACCGCCAGCTCCACTACCGCCAGCTCCACTACCGTCAGCTCCACTACCGCCAGCTCCACTACCGCCAGCTTCATTTCTAGCATTTGCCATAAATTCAGTCATAGATGCGGTAACTTGCTCTGTAATAATCCTACGTACATCATCCTCAGTCACAGCCTTCTTGGGCGGCATAGTTCTATAATTCCACAATTTCAAAGTATTAAGTATTCATCCAACAAGGATTAATATAATATGGATCGAATTCATAATCAAGATACAAATAAGGCACAATATGGAATTCAAGACAAGATACATATTTCATTCGATTTGAAACAAAAGTATTGTCTTAGTTACATCCCATATCAAAGTTCTAGCACTATATACACTCAAAATTCGTGCCAAGTCTATTACTAACAAGTCGGTTCAGTCAAAGCTACAAAAGCACAAAAGATACAAAGGTCACTACTAAATACAGACTGGTCTACTGAGAACCGCCAGATGGTCCATCATCCATCGTCTTCTGTATCTTCGTCGGACGATCACTAGACACATCTTCAGCGTGGCGCTTACGGATTACTCCTCTTTCAACCATGTCAGCATAAAATTTACTCTTCCATCCCACAGATGTATTCAACTCCTTTTTAGCTTTCTCACGCATCGCTCGAGCTACACTCAACTGAATCTCCATAGTATTCACCTTTCTCTTCATTGCAGCATACTCACCACTTTCCAACACCGATAACCTCCTAAAAGCCTCATTCAAACCACGCTCAACATCACTCAAATCCAAACTAAGCAATTCCCGCTCTTTCTCGCCAACCTTAGTCTTCGACTCCAAATAAGCAACCTGAGTCTGAACAACACCTAATCCAACCTCTGTCACACAACTCTTAACACGGGAAGCATCTAGATCACGTCTCAAGGCCCATGGTGCAAGACCATAAATATGAGTAGCCTCTCGAGCACTAGACGACTCTCTAATCTCACGTCTACGAGTAGCAATACCATCAGTACCGTCAGGTGCATCATCATCCTCATCCTCCTCTGATTCAGAATCAGATTCAGACGATTCAGACATTTCATCCCTAGGTAACTCAACCTCGGAATCAGACAAACAAACTGGTAGGGGCAAAGGCTCGCCCTCTGGAACATCATAAGGATAAATAAGCTCGGCTTCCTCATCATCATCGACCTCAACATCTATACCTACATCCTCCTTGACATCCTCGTCGTCAATCTCATCATCTAAATTATCTAACCCAATCTCCTCATCATTCTCTATATCAACATTCTCAATCTCATTCTCTACCAAGTCAACCTGAGGGGCAATCTGATCTCCTAGTCCTAACTCGGGCTCGGGATCCTCAAATGGTTCCTCCTCATCATCGATATCATAATCTACTAAGTCTAAATAAGGATCATCTTCTACATTAGGTTCGGGAATAGCATGGTTTTCTACAGGAATATTAGGGTCAGCCATGACAATCTGCATTTATATATATATATATCTCGTATTAGGATAACATACTAGTTAAACAATTACATAATGAAATCACGATATATACATATATATAAATTATATTATATATATCAAAATATATATCTTCTCAATAGGGCTTGTTGGTAACGTCGGAGATCTCTGGCACCGTTATAGTCAAAAGATTTTTCAAATATTTACACAAATGTTCATTGTCAAAATATTTTGAAAAGTTTTTGTTCAAAACCTTGGGTTTTAAAATCTTTTGTTCTCTATAACGAGAGCTCTGGTACCAAACTGTAACACTCTCAATTTTCGTATCGGTACAGCGGAAGGGTCTTTTAGGGTGTTACGGGATAGCACAATAACTCCAATCATAGACAACACATAAAAATGGTTGTTCAAGGTTTATCATACATTCATTCGTTAAAAAGTTTTAAAGTGTACAACAGGTCCCAAATTATACAGGTCATTAAGTTTACAAAACATAGATCGAATGAACATTTTTAATATTAGGTGGGCCATCAGAGTCGATCTCCATCCGGATTACCTTCAAGCACCTGAGATAATAACATGCAAAAATCATATCAGCGAATGCCGAGTGAATTCATAGAGTTTAATGAAAACCGTTATATAAAACAATCATTTAAAATCAGAACACAAGCATAATATCGGAAGTAAGTCCTCATATTGCTAGTCAGGCAATATATAAATCAAGCATACATCTTAAACCGTCCATGAGACCGTAGTCTCTATATTACCATGATAGGTAATATATTCATCGTTAATAGCGTCGTTATCATGTATAGGATACATTATTATTTTGATTAGGATACGTTTTAGGATTATTATTAGCCGCATGACATTGTTACCTTACTATGAAAACAGCGGGCCGCGAACCTGACAAACAATTTGCCCATCTAAGTTAGCGTGTCGTCACAAAAATCACGCTATGGAATCTTCTCATACATAAATTCGCTTACCAATCAATGTGGTACGACGGGGATCAACCGTCAAGGCGCGAACTGGGGTGATCGTCCCCAAAAAGTACTATCAAATGCATAAGCGTCTACCAAATATTGGTAGTTCACAATTCATGTTAATGGGACTTTAAGTGACATAACCTAACTACTAATAATCCTTTTAGTCTCGTTTATAGGGTCATAGCATCATTCGGGTCCATCTCATTAAGCATACGATCGGGACTACTTGTGTTCTATTTTTATCAAAATCTAGCATGTTATCTCCCTCGCGAGTTTACAAATCATTTTATAAAACATTTAAAAGAGTACGAGGCTATGAACTCACATTGTTAATGAAAGGCGGATTATTGGCTACGGGCGTGCTTCGGTCACGGAAACCTATATAAATAATAATATGTCTTAGACTTTGTCCAATGACTTTTATCAAAATAACAATATACAAATGATGATTTTGTACATATGATGATGATCAAGTGGGTTTATACATCCTTGTTTACTCATTTTAGCGTTTACGTTTTGGTAACGTTTTACTAGTTTACTAGTTTTACCTATTTACCTATTTTAAGTCCATTAAGCCTTTTATAAGTTCTTTAACTTGTTTTAATCCCTTTTATACCTATATTATCAGTATATATACTTTCCATGTTGGGCCCAAATGGGTTAAGCCCAATAAGTTCTTTTTACAAGTTTTTATCTTATTTAGTCCAATTATTAGTCCATTATGCTTAATTAGCTCGTAAATGTCCGTATTTCTTATAGTTCGGGTTTTATCGGTTTTTACTTGTATTAGTTACTTATATATCAGTATATGACTTTTATAAACTTTACATTAGACGGGTTTGGTCGTCTAAGTTTTATTTGGCGAAAAACGTTAATTTTACGGCAATAGCCGAAAAAGTCGTAAAAATCAAGTTTATAGTTTTTATTACTTATAAATATTATTTCACTACCATTTATATAATTTATCCATTTAATTAACCTTTTATATATTTATATAAATAAGTTTTATAAGTTAGTGGGTTTTTATTTTACATTTTATACATTAAAATGTGAGTGCTTATATAATAATAATAAACATTAATTCTTAAAAATCTGATTTTTATCTTCATGTTCACCATTTTTACCATATCTAGAGTTCTATAATGAATTAGAAGCTCATTTTTGGGTGACATGTTCTTCATATTATGTGCTACATTTAACTTAGATATAGCTACTGCCCATTTTAAGTTTATCATGCCTTAACAGTCCCTACAAAACTGCTTATTCAGATTAGACCACCTAACTTGTTTTGATCATATCTCACTCATTATTTTGATTCCATTGCATGGCCAACTCTCACATGTGTATAACATCTTGTACTTACTGTAAATGGATCATACCATGCAATTTTATCAGTTCATGTTTTAGTTATATACTGTTTTTACACAGCCAACTAAATGATCAAGATTTTAGCCTCATTTCTTATAGTTATTAACATTTTTAAGCATATCTATCAACACTTGATCCCCACACAACATTTTTATCATCATATATACATCATATACATATAAAAAATGAAAGAAAATACATTTGTTCTTTACAAAATAACAAGAGAAAAATGGAGAGGATGATCTTCTTTACCAACCAAGTGTTTTTCCTTGTTTTTGGAAGACAAGGACTTGATGAATACAACAAGTAACTCCAAGAACATCAAATATCAAGAACATATGTTGGAAAATCAGCCCTAGGACACAAGCAAATCACCTCCAAAGTTGTTAATATGGCCACCAAATGATCAAGGCTTCAAGATAACTCCTTAATAGAGCTAGTAAACATGTGTTTCATGGCTAGAAGAGATCAAAAGGGGTGTTTGTTGCTTAATTTTGGACGGCAAGGGGGAGTGGTTTGAGAGAGTTTTGAGAGAATTTGCATGTAAGAAAATGGTGGAATGAAAAGTGTAGCTAGTTTTGAGTTAGTGGTAAAGGGAAGTAAGCTTAAAATGTAAGCATGGCTTACACATGGAGTAAGTTAGCTAACTTGATGCCACCTTAGTGTGTGGTGTCAAGTTGTGCCATCCAACCTAAGCTAGTAGGGTGGGACAATGTATTTTGTCCCATCTCACTAGTTTACAGGTATTTCTCGATTCTAGTTTTCTCGATTTGCGTGCCCTCGGGTCGTTTTATGAAAAACGTTTTTATAAATTATGAATCAACGTCACAAAACAAGTCCAATAAAAATTGTCTCATCAAAAACGGAGTTCAAAAACGTAAATACGTAATCCTAAGGTTTCCGGTTTAGTCGTAAAAGACGCTAAATTATGCACGTAAGCCCAAATTTAAATCCGTAAATTGTGAGTTCGACAACCAACATAAAAATAAGTTTCAAAATATTATACGAGAAAATATTTCACTACCTGAAAATGTTAGATTGTCACAAATTATATAGAGGATTGAAACATCGGTTTTGTTGCCTCTTAGATATATGAGTATCAACATGATTACAACCAAAATTTACAGTCCTTCTATAAAATTCTTCCCATATGTACTCACCCCAAGGATAACCATTCCAGGCTTCAAAATCATCCACCATAGTCACTAAATGGTTTTCAATACAATTCCTATCCTCTTTGCCCATAAATACCAACTCAACAACAATTAAAAGACACACCCTAACAACATCAACATCCGATAATCCTAACCACTTATCTTGATTTCTAATAATTTACAATACTTCAAAAGCATGAATTTTTTTTAAACCTTTATTTTTTATTTTTCTTGGGAAAATCATATTGCAAAAAGATCTATTTAAACCTACACTAGTTGAAACATTACCAAATCTGAATCCAGTAATTAAACAAAATTCCTTCCTACCAAATCGTAGCGAATGATCACCAATTTTGAATATCATAGGGGGGCATGACTAGGAATTTCTGATACATATACCTGGTTGTTGAAAAACATAATTCATCACATGACAATCATTATCCACGAAAGGGATATCCAACCACGGGACAAAAATAGTACTTCTAAACAAATTGTTCCGGACTGTATTTGTTAGCAATAACCCTTTGATTTCTTGAAGAAATTTAACGATTGACCTAAGAACAACTCTGACATCGTAAAAAACATTTAACTCGCTCATCGAAGAACAGAGAGGGTTGTTTTTTATTTATTTGGGGTCTTTGAATGTGTGTGTTTTGATTAATTATAGGTGATTTGATATTGAGATATGATGGGTTTGTTAGATTAATAACAGAGATCACATGGTTTATTTGATTAAAGAACAGAGAGTACCTGAACGTGTGTTTTTTTATGAATTTGGGTTAGTTTTGAAAGAGGAGGGTGACGAGAGTAGAAATAATAAAATACTAGGTTGCCCAAAAATTCTAGTTGCCCAGAGTACAATTTCTCCAAAAATAATATAAAATAGTCAACCACTTTTTACTAAAATGACTAAAACACCTAGTTGCCCAATATTCTAATTGCCCATATATGTGCAGTTGCCCAAAAGCATCTCTTACACAATACGTACTTTATACTGAGACACATGGCGGATTCTTCTAGCATTGGCCATATTTTTGTTGCCCTGGACCATATCAAGAAAATATGTTTTTTGGACCCAATCGAGAATTGCTCAAAATTGAAGGACTCTTTTGATAATTATCCCTATAAATATTTGTCAATTAAGTGATAAAGAAGTATTTCAGATTTTCATAAGTCTTTGATTTGAAACTTACTCTTAAGCAAAACTTTAAACTTCTCAATTTCAGTAATATCATTGTAAGTCATTACAATGTCATCGACATACACAAATAAAGGAATGCACAACATTGTTGTATTTTTTGTAAACAAAGAATATTCAAATTTAGACGGACGAAACCCATTTTCAAGTAAAACACTAGTTAATTCAACATTCTATTATCTAAGGGCTTGCTTAATACCATACAAAGATTTATTCAGTTCACAAACATTGCGTTTTTGAGATTCAAAACTAAGAGGGAGAGTAATATAAACATCTTTTGATAAATCATCATATAAAAAAGTATTATTAATATCAAGTTGGAATAAATCCCGACCTTTGCAATTAGTTATATAAAGCATAGCCATTTTAAACACATGACTAAAGATTTTCTTATAATCAATTTCCTCCCTCTAGCTGAAGCCTCTGGCAACCAACTTGGCTTTACACCTCTCAACCTCTCCTATAAACTTATACTTAATTTACCACAACCATTTAAATCTAACATGTTTTCTTCTAGTAGGAATATCACAAATAGTCCAAGTTTTATTACTTAATGCCTCAATTTCATTATTCATAGCTTTAATCCATCTAAAATCCTTACTAGATTCGTTATATGAAGTAGGTTCAGTAGGCTTATTAAGATTAATAGATAAATATTTATTTTATTTAGAATTAACATAAGTTACATGTTTCAAAAACATAAAGTCGAATACCACTTACAACATAATCATTATACTTACAAGACATATTAGTCCACCTATCAAACCTCTTTAATTGAGGCTACACTTGACTATTGTTCTTAAGCATCCCATTTGAGCATTAGAATCATAATTAGAAAGGATATTACCTCAAAGGAAGTATGATTATCCATAGAATTTTGAAAGTCAGTTTCATTATCATCAAAGATAATAAAATATCTAGTGCAAGACTGATCATTGCCTTCATCATTGGCAAGACTACCAATCAACACTTTGATTAGAAGAATCATTCTCAAGATTTTGTAAAGATTCGTTCCTTTTATAAGAAAATTAGTTTCATAAAATTTATCATCTCTAGAATAAAAAAAGTAGTAGAAAAACTAATTAAAACACATTTTTCAAACCTAGATAAGAATTTATCATAATTATTAAGAATAGTAACATTGGCAACAAAAACTTCTCAAATGAAAACCCATTTTTAAACCTGGAAAATCTTCTAAATCCAATTTTAAGATATTATTATGATTATGTAATGCGAAGCAAATATCGACAAGAAGATGATTTTTTTAGATTTCGACTAAAACAAAAAAGTTGTGCCGAATTGAGTTTTTAGTGTCCTACAAAGAATCAGAGTCGGAATCATTAAAAATTATTTTATAAAACTATTTTCAGTTCGGCTGTCATAATTTCAGTCCTAAAACAATTTTATAAACACCTCGATCTCTAGCATGCATACACCAATCCAATTAGCGTTTTCTAGATCTAATAGCAATCCCAAGCATGTTAAGCAAATAAATCATGAATCATAACAATTAGCAATCATGGTTTAGTGATTTAAACAATTAAAACATGCATAACATACCGAAAACACGTAAATTGAACATGTAGTTGTAATTAGCGTTTTGCTATCAACTAAAATACATGCAAACTCATTTTTTCCAAAAAAATTATGGATTTAATTATATATAATTAACCAATTTAAAGATCTCTAATTAAATCATAATTAATTATTCAAGAAAAAATTGTTTTTGCATCAATTTTAGTGGTTTTTTTATGTAATTACATGGCATAAATTTGACTCGTGATGACACTGTTGGAATTTAACAACCTAATGTATCTAACATGCATGCATCAAGAGTAAACAATACGAATATGATCAAATATCTATACACATAATGTAATCTATTATACATAAATTTTTGGTCCTTATATTGAATGTGGAAGAGTCCATTTAATGCCAAAAAAAGTTTCTTCTGTATGTTAACTTGGGTCGTGTTTAGAATGCTAAAGATCTTTGTGGTTTTAATTTGAAGTTATAACGAGTAGATCAAAATTTTGTAACTTAAACTAAATACAATAATTTAATTCAATAACTCTCTTTCAACTTCTTTTCTTAGAAGTATTTATAGTCATGAATAACACAATCGAAGTGGCATAAAAAAATTCTTCCACCACCACATAAGCTTCTTACTTTCAGTTTTAAACCAGGTTTTTCATTGTTATCTTCTTTCGGTTTTAAAGAAGGACAAAGAGAAACGAAAACAAGGTTTTTTATTATAAGAAGTGATCCAGGTTCAAGTTATAGATGAGCTAACTCGGTAATCACCGAGTCAAACGTAATCAATCAATGATAACAACAACAACCAACATCAACACTCAAATCGAAAGATGACAAAAACAAAGAAAAGATGGAAGCCAATAAATATGTATGACATAGAGTGGTAATTTCATGTGACAACCCTCTGCTAATACATAAAGTGGTAATTTCACAGTTATAACCTCCATTTCTGCCATTAAAGCGCCGCCGGCCTAGGCGCACCCCTCCACCACCAAACAATGATGAGTATTATGGTGGCCCTTACTATCGAGATGCGGAAGCGGAGGATCTTTCGCGTCCATGGTGTGAACCATGGGATGACCCTAGGCTCACCCGGCCATGGGCGGATCCCAGGGAAGACCCGTTCACCCTCCGCATACGGAACTATTCTGAGGACACCAAACGTCGCATGCCGGCATGTATCAAGACTTATGATGGGTCCGGTGATCCTGTGGATCACCTTAAAATATTTGATACGCAGGCTAAAATTGAGCGATGGCCCATGCCCATATGGTGCCAAATGTTCAATTCGACCTTGATCGGAAACGCCCGTGACTGGTTTGAGGCACTCCCCCCACGGAGCATTGATAGTTTCATGGAACTACGCACTGCGTTTGAGAACAATTATACTCAAAGGAAGAAGTATAATAGGGATCCGTTCTCATTGGCAACTGTCAAGCAACGGCCGGGGAGTCCACAGAAGCCTTCACTGAGCGCTTCAATGATGAGTGCACGCGCACAAGAACCATGCAGGAGCTACTGAAAATCTCTGACTACATGCACGCCATAACAGACAGAGAACTGATCAGGCACCTCAATGACGAGCGTCCAGAGAGATATGATGACCTCATGGAAAGGGTCAGAAATTTCATAGAAGGAGAAACAGCTGTTGCCACGGCCTACCCATCCCGAGGAAATGGGTACCGGTCAAATGACTAGTACCGGAGACAGTCGGGTGGTCAAGGTAATCAGAACAATAACAAGGGTTCAGACTATAAGAGCCAAAGCAAAGGAGGGCGGTCGGACGATAAGTTCACCCCCCTAAAGATGTCCTACCGGGAGATCTTGCTGACAGAAGGGGCGAACTTTCCAAGGCCTCCCCCAATGACCACTCCCCCGGAACGTCGGCAAGGAAGTCGCTTCTGCGAGTTCCATAATGACAAAGGCCACGGTACGGAGGAGTGTATCCAGCTCAAAAAGCATATTGAGTCACTGATCAAATCAGGCAAACTCAAGCACCTAGTTAAGGATTGGAAGGATGGAAAAGACAACAACAAGAAGTATGATAAGAAGGATCCCCAAAAGGACAAACCTTCGACTATATACATGATCCAATCCAGACAGCGCCGCACGAGGCAGAAAGTTGGCCAAAAATTTTCACGCGGCAGGGAAATCTCGTTCCCTCTCATCACAGCAAGCGATGTGATCGATGCGCCTCTCACTATTGAGATAAACATTGGAACACACAACGTTCGTCGCATGTATGTGGATGGAGGATCGTCAGCAGAGGTACTATATGAACACTGTTTCGTGCAGTTATGCCCAGAAATAAGAAGCCAATTAGTACCGGCCACGTCGCCGCTTACTGGCTTTAGTGGAAACACTATTTGGCCGATAGGGCAATTACGTTTGCTTGTAACCATTGGGAATGAGGAACATTCCACTACGGCGTGGATGAACTTCATAGTGATACGCTCACACTCTCCGTACAATGGAATCATAGGCAGACCAGGCATTTTGGCTATACGGGCGGTACCCTCTACGGCGCACGGAATGATCAAATTCTCCGTGGAGGGGGGAATTGTTACCATTTACAACACAATCATACCGGCATCCGAGTGTCACACCGTGACAACACCGGCTCCACCTGTTCCACCCAAAGATGGATCACCACCTCCCAATTGGAAGGTGGCCATTCACCCTGACTATCCGGAACAGGAAGTATCCATAGGAGGGGCGCTCTCGGATAGCGGCAAAAGGGCCATGTGCTCTCTTTTAAGTGCAAACCTAGATATATTCGCATGGGAGCAAAGCATATGACAGGTGTGCCACGTGCGATAGCAGAGCATAAGCTCCAGATCCGCCAAGGGTACCAACCCGTCAAGCAAAAGAAGCGCGGCCAGGCGCCTGAGCGCAGCCAAGTGATATTGGAGGAAGTACGGAAACTAGTGGATGCATGCATCATGCGCGAGGTATATTACCACGAGTGGTTGTCCAATCCGGTCATGGTCAAGAAACATGACGGAAGTTGGCGCATGTGTGTGGATTTTACGGATCTAAACCAGGCCTGCCCACAAGACTGTTACCCGTTACCGGAAATTGACTGGAAGGTGGCGTCCCTATGTGGGTATCCTTTTAAATGCTTCTTGGACACATATAAAGGGTATCACCAAATCCAGATGGCGGAGGAGGATGCAGAAAAAACGGTGTTCCATACGAGCCAGGGCGTGTATTGCTATACGAAAATGCCGTTTGGACTAAAGAACGCCGGTGCTACATATCAGCGGTTGGTGGACAAAGCTTTTGAATCATAGATAGGTCGCAACTTGGAAGTCTATGTTGATGACTTGGTGATAAAAAGTCACACGGAGGAGGCACTTCTCCGGGATGTCCAAGAGACATTCGACACGCTGAGAAGGATTAACATGAAGTTAAATCCAAAGAAATGTACTTTTGGAGCAACGGAGGGAATGTTCCTTGGATATTTTATTGATCCAAACGGCATTAAACCTTGCCCAGAGAAGACGGACGCAGTGATACAACTACCGTCCCCTCAGACACGAAAGGAGGTGCAGTCCTTGAATGGGAAGTTAGCCGGGCTGAATAGGTTCCTATCTAAATCCGCATAGAAGTCATTACCCCTATTTAAGACACTCAAGAAGTGCATTAGAAAGGGAGACTTCCGCTGGACGAAGGAAGCCGAGAAAGCCTTCGGCCAACTCAAGCAGCATCTTGCATCTCTCCCTATGCTAGTAGCTCCCCGGCCAAAGGAGGAACTCATTATGTATCTCTCAGCTACTCATGGCGCAATAAGCGCGGTACTTATGACGGATAGAGATACAGTACAAACTCCGGTATACTTTATAAGTAGAACACTACAAGGGCCGGAGCTAAATTATTCCTCCATGGAAAAATTGGTGTTAGCACTAGTGTTTGCTACAAAGCGGTTGCGCCGGTACTTTCAGGCGCACCCAATTGTAGTCATTACGGATCAGCCAATCAAGCAGGTTATTTCTAGACCAGATGTGGCAGGGAGGCTACAGAAATGGAGCATCCTATTGGGGGAGCACAATATATCTTACAGGCCAAGGACGGCTGTTAAAGGCCAGATCTTGGCATATTTCCTGATCGAGAAGCCGGATGAGGAAGGGCCAATCATCAAGCAAGACGAGATCCCAACAGAACCATGGGTGTTATTCACGGACGGATCTTCGTGTACGGACGGGTCCGGAGCAGGTCTCATCCTCACAAATCCAGAAGGAATGGAATTCACGTACGCCCTCCGTTTTGAGTTCAGGGCCACCAACAACGAAGCGGAATATGAAGCATTAATTGCGGGCTTGAAAATCGCCGCTAGAATGGGAGTCCGCAACCTTGAGGCCTACGTGGACTCACGGCTTGTAGCGAACCATATTCTAGGTGGGTATGTGGCTAAGGAGGACAACATGGTCAGGTACTTAGAAAAAGTCAAGTCGCTAATCGCGACTTTCAGTAAGTTTTCCATCAAGCAGGTGCCAAGGGGCGAGAACAAGAAGGCGGAAGCTCTTAGCAAGATCGCATCCACAAGCTTCGCTCACTTGTCTAAACAAGTCTTGGTGGAAATACTCAAAGAGAAATCTATAACGGAAGGGGAGGTTGCTGCTATAGTTGAAGAGGATGGACCTACATGGATGACCCCAATCATCAACTATTTGACTAGTTAGACCCTTCCAGACGAGGAAAAAGCAGCACGGCGCATCAGAAGGAAGTCGCAGCATTTCAAACTTCGAGAAGGCATCCTTTACAAGCGCTCTTTCTTGCAGCCGTGGCTGCGGTGTGTTGGACCACGTCAGGCCGCTTACGTAATCAGTGACATACACGAAGGGTTGTGCGGCATGCATGCAGGTCCACGATCCGTGGTAGCTAGAGCCGTACGAACAGGATATTATTGGCCTACCATGCACAGAGACGCGCGCGACATGATTCGCAAGTGTAGTGATTGCCAAGTGCATATGCCAGTACCGCGTCACCCGCAGCAGGAGCTTACACCTATCACGTCCCCATGGCCATTCTATAAGTGGGGAATTGACATTGCAGGACCGTTTCCTGTAGCTGCGGGGGGAGTTAAATTCTTGATTGTTGCAATGGACTACTTCACACGATGGATAGAGGCCAAGGCAGTCAAGTCTATCACAAGCAAACAAGTTAAGAAGTTTGTTTGGGAACATATTGTGTGCCATTTTGGTTTACCAGGAGAAATCATCTCGGACAACGGCAAGCAGTTCACGGACAACCCATTCAAAGACTGGTGTGCATCATTGAACATCAAGCGGCGCTTCGCATCTGTTAAGCATCCGCAGACAAACGGCCTTGTCGAACGAGCAAATAGAAGCTTGGGGAATGGCATCAAGGCGCGTCTGGATGAACGAAGTGGTAAATGGGTCGATGAGTTGTCACATGTGCTATGGGCGCATAGAACTATGATCAAAACAGCCAACGGAGATACTCCATTTGCATTGGCTTACGGTACTGAAGCCGTTATACCAGCAGAAATATGAATGCCTACCATCCGCACGGCGGAGGTTAATGTCGTCACGAAGATGAACAGCTGCGAATCAACCTGGATCTGTTGGAAGAAAAAAGGGAAATATCAGCCATCAATGAGGCTAAGTCCAAGGCTAAGATGAAGGCTTATTATGACGCCAAGGTCAAAGGTGTTTCTTTTCGACCGGGAGACTACGTCTATCGTGCTAACGAAGCAAGTCGAGCGGAGAACACCGGAAAGCTGGGCCCTAAGTGGGAAGGACCGTATGAAGTCACTGAATCCTTGGGACGAGGCGCGTACAAGCTACGTGACATGGATGGCCGCGACCTAGAGCGCACATGTAATATTTCCAATCTCGAAAGGTGCTATCTTTGAAAGCTACAGCTTCCGCATGGGTACTTCGCTATATGCGGTCTTAATAAAGAACCATGCGGTTTTATCTGTTTTGTTTTTCTTATGTTTGTTTAGATTCTTTTCTTGTTTTTTAGGACTTGTCATTATTGTTCAAACAAAAGTTGGTTGATCCTTGCTGGACCCGAATTAGGCTTAATTCGGGTTGGCTGGGCTCCGGCTCCTGCACCAAGTGAATAGTTTGGTTGGGACCCTGCACACTAAACAGCACGCGTTAGGATTACCGTGGGAATGTTTCCCACGATTAGACTCCGGCGTGAGAGTAAGTAATCGATTTAGGGTTTATGTGAGTTGAGAGCATAAGTCGTAATACCTTTGTGGAACCCTTGAAGGTTCCTTTTATAGGCAGTGAAACCCTAATGGGCTTTCACTGATGCTTCGGTCCCAAGGGAGAGATAACTACCAGAAATTAGAATGATTGTTATCTTCTAATTCTGGTAGTGAATATCCTCCTCCATTGGGATAAAGATATTCCTAGACAGAATATTATTCTGTCTAACCCTACGTCGGCCGTACCGGGCCGTGGGCCGCACACGTGTGTGCGGTTACTGTTCATCCAAGCCCATAAGCTTGAATGACATTATTCCACCCATCTGTGATGGGCCGGATACGGGTAGTACCCATGGGCCGGGTTCATGACCTGGCTGGAGACTATACGTCATCAAAAGTTGTTCCTAAAGAGGAATATAGAAAAGGGTTGAATATAAAACCCACCAAAAATTCACATATCAGTAGTAAAATAAAGCCCAGGACTCTTATCCACTAATATCCTACAAGAGAGTAGCTCTTTGAAGCAGATGAGAATTCTGATATGAGCGTCCCTTCCATCTTCACTCTGTTCCGCAAATCATGTAGCTTCTCAAACTCTTGCTGCAAGTATGCCTGCACTTCAAAGGTTCCGAAGATGAGAAGAACGTATGTATCACACAAGCTACTCTTCAATAATTAAAGATTTCAAAAAAATATTTAATTTGTATACATAAATGCCGTCATTGTTCAATAACACATTGCACACATACATATCAATGCAGAGTGAAATACTTTGTATGAGGACAACAACTGATCATTCATCTAGGAACAAGTTGTAATTTATTGATAACTCATATGGTCATATAAACACGGCTTCATCAGGTTAAACCTCAAACCATTTTTGACTATTTCATTATACTTGGGGTCAATGATAAAAACAAAGATACCAATCCCATACAAGATCTCAGTTATATTAAACGAAGACACAAAACGAAAACACAAACATCTCCTACCCGAGACCTTTAATTAAAGATCTTGAAGCCGTATCTTTGTTCTTTTGTATACATGATTCAGATAAGAGGTTTCGTGATTCGTGGGTAAAAGATGAAGTGTGGTTTGCATAAGGGCGTTTTTTGGAGGCCGTGTTATATTAATCGATGATGGGTAGTTTGTATCTAATATGAATGTTAGAGGTGTAAGATTTGATGTATGAGGAGCAATGTAAAAGTGGGGGGGGGGGGTACAGAGGTGAATATTTTAGGGTTGGTTGGTAGGAAATAATTAGGGATTGTTTAGAATATATAAAAAACACTATGAAACGTGTATGTTAGATGGGTATAAGGAAACATATTCATGAGATTATGATAACTACGAACATAATTGAGTTAACTAATTAGTTGGATCACATTAAGGAAAATGATCTTTAAATAAAAGAACAAACAGCGGAATTTGTGTACTCGAGCTGAGTTACGTTAACACATAATTTAACCGCTTGGCACAAAACAAATTAATACATAATCTAAAATTCTAAGTTACTCTCTCAGCTCCGCCATGTCAGCGATTAGAATAATGGGTCAAAGATAAGTCAACAACAATTACACCAACATAGCACAGTGAACAATTCAGAATGGAACACTGAAAACTAAAACCATGCCCCCAACCCACGTGCAACGCACGGGTTTGCATGCCTCGTTAACATAAAGATAAACAACACATACCTTTTCTCCAAGAACGATGATCAAGAAGTAGATATAAAGATTGTGACATCCTAATCGTGTATAGCCCACGATTTCAAAACGAACCTCAATCATATGAAACCAATAAGAAACCAAAAGCAGGTTTCCTATACGTGTATCCACACTACACCTCAACACAATCAAGCCAGATTGCTAGATCTCACCAACTTGAACAATAACTCCAAAAACCCTAAAATAAGGGTATCATAAAATCGACCCTCCCTATAGTGCGATCGATTTTGCATGGTTTTGGTGGTAATTAGGGTTACGGAACACGAGTAAATAATTAGGTAAAGGAACTCTCATTATATAGGTGAAGATAAATTCTCCAAGAAGTTGTTTGCTAAAACAAAAAAGACCCATCCTTTTCTATTAACCAAAATTAGGCTATAATATGCCCAAACACACTCTTTTGGCTTGACTTTTTGATTATTATATGATACTTAAATTAATTACCTTTAATTTAGAAAGTCTTTCCGTTAGTTAACCGTTAACGGAAAGAGGAAGAACAAGTGTAAAAATTGAGGAAATAATCGTGGGGCTCCTGGTGGGGGGGGGGTTACTAATAGTGGTAATGCAGGTAATTTATCTTCTACAGGTATTTCAGGAATGAGACATCCACAACAACTTGGTTCCACTTACGGGCGCACATCTTATGCTCTTGTTTAGTACAATCATCATCAATATCGTCCTCAAGCTGCTCACTTTGCAATCTATGGACATGTGCCGACCAATGGTTCCTCTCAAGTTATACCATCTCCACAAAAACAGGTTGTTGTACCCAAATATATATCACTTCACCATGATAGATCTATAGAAAATTGGTTCCACTTATGGTCGTACATCTTATGCTCCTGTTTAGTACAGTCATCATCAGTATCGTCCTCAAGCTGCTCACTTTGCAACCTCCAGCCGTGTGCCGACCAATGGTTACTCTCAAGTTATACCATCTCCACAAAAATAGGTTGTTGTACAAAAATATATATCACTTCACCATGATAGATCTATAGAAACTAGATAGAAAAGAGATGAAGTTTAGAGAGAGAAAGGAGAGAGAAGTGTGCGAAATAATAGAATGTTAAATTAAGAAAATGAACAACCAACCCTCTCCTAACATGCTAGAAGAGACATATATATCCGGGCTTACATGTAGCATAATGGGCTATATTGTTTGATGGGTCGGGCTTGATTAAAATACCTAGTACCTTGAAAGAGGCCTTTTAAGCTAACCATCAAGCCCGTATTAATTTGACTATCCTAGTACTAATTACAACGTTCCTATGACCGATACATAATAAACCTATTACCGACTCATTCTTGTTCGACTCAATATTTTAAGGATAACAATCTCCCCCAATGAGAGGTCATTACTCTTCGACGTTTGAAGATTTATAGAGATTACTAATCTCTTCATAAATGAGTCTTGAACATGTAATAGTAGTCTTGTTCCTTCATGTTGTGATCTTTGAGCCTTTGTCGTTGTCTTTCGACTTTGTCTTTAATATTGAGATCTTCAAACGTGTGACCGAGTCATTCTTGAATGTTACATTATTTTAAGTCTGACATCACCCTCACTGAGAGACCATTCCTCTACGACATGCGAGGATTTATAGAGAACATCAATCTTTATATTTTCTATTATTTTTTTAGAACGGCAAATGTTAGTAGTTAGTGGGTCGAGTCATGCAATGACATGCAAGCGGAAGAATGTCTTCTTCGAACCCTCGCCTAGTTAGGTTAGACTTCTTATCCGCTTCGCCTGAAAGGCCCTTGGCAGGTCTTTAACCAAAGACCTACAGGAAACCTCCCACAAGGAAACCACTTAGTGAAACCTTGGTGGCCAACTGAGCTAAGCTACTTGGTTACATCAATCTTTAATATTCAGATCTTCAAATAAATGACTGATTTATTCTTGTTGGTCACCATCCTTGATTTGGCTTTGCCATATTGTGATCTTGTGTCTTCATCCACATGCTCACACTTTGCATCATCTTGAAAGCTTGCTAAAATCTCCTTTGAAGAGAGGTCATTCCTCTATATTATATTTTAAGGAATATTTTGGGCATCAAAGTTGTGGAAGTCTTTTGCTTTCTTGATTCTTGGATATGTATTTGGGCATGAGTATGTGGTTATGAATCTCCTACTTTGCTCAGTATATCATAATACCACCTTTTTTGATAAAGAACATAAACACAAAATAAATGGCCATGACATTTTTCCTAAATCGGTACCGTTTTACCTCCGGTCGGTGAAGACTGTTAGATGATATTAAATGTCGTACCTGTTAATAAGTAGATTCAATTAAGAACCTCCTTGACAGGGTTTCACGACTGTACTAGCTGTTCTCTTTACTCGAACGTCTCAAAGCAAGACTGCGAACGTAAAGAGTGAATTAGTTAGATAAAATAATCCATCTGATTAAAGTCATCAATTCAAGTTCCTAGAACAAGTTTGATTATAAAGAATCTTACCACTGTTCCTTTCCAGTTGACACAAGCTTGATTCATAAAGAATCTCACAAGTCACCTACCTTAACGCTGTTTGATGATAACACTAGAATTTCCATTCGTCACTATGAATACTGAAGACTATCACTATGAATGTTCAAGACCATAAAAATATTTCCTAGAAACGTGTAACTAGTTTGAATCAATTAAGAATCAAACCACTTTTGCTTTCCAGTTTTACACATGTTCAATTCATAAATTCTTTTACACATGACCTACCGCAGTGTTGTTTGATGTTAACACTTCCACTCATCATTGTGAATACTAAGTAGTATCACTTTAAGTATTCTGGCAATATCACAAGGATATAGTGTAGGACTCTCTTCTTCGTCATGAGGTGTGTCCTAACGAGATTTGATTGATCTCTTTGCTCTAGATTCGATTTATGAACTTTTAGTGATCAGAGACTGGAGCAGATGCTGAAGGTTTATATAATTCATAACAATTATTAAAAACCCTAATATGGATCAAAGCACACATATAGCGGAAGCAATTAACAAGATCATAATTAACACAATTATAATTAATCAAGATTAGGGTTACATACCTTTATCCTAGCAAGATCCACAAGATCAACGGAACAATCGGCAACTAGGGTTGATCACGAACACCACCAGGATATAGTCTAAAGCAAGACTATATCACAAATCTTGTACACACGTAATGCGGCGAGTTAATCATGAGTCTAGCACGAACAAACCGAGCTTCCAAGCCTATGGAGGATCTACCCACCAACCCTGGAGAGGGGCTAGGACTAGATCTATTAAAATAGAAAAAATTGAAAACCGAAACCCTAATTAAGGGTGTGTTTGGCCGGCAAGTTAGGAGCAAGAGAAAGAGGAGATGAGTAAAAGATTATGAAACCTTGGGTTTGTTTATATAGCCCTTGGAAAAACTTTTCCTCCAAGGTTAAACAAATTTAAGGTAACAAAATCTTTTTCCCTTCCCTTTGGTTCTCCTATGGCCGGCGGTTTTCAAGCCCAAGAGGGGGTTTCCGGAACTTTCTGACTCCTTCTTTTCGCTTCTATTTAACTTCCATAACGATCGTTTAATACTTAACTTCTATTTATTAACGATCGTTAGTTTAAGCTACAGTTTGATTTAATAAATATAATAAACATATTTAATAAATAAATTAACCTTTACGTAATGTGTGCAATCCCGTGATCTCGATTTCGATCCTATCATACGACTATCGATTTTAAGTCCATAAACTTTCAGCTCCCACTTGGACAAAATTCGAATATCGTGATCACATTGATTAGCGTCTAGTTACACTAACAATGTCACTAGTACAACTCGAGTAAGGTTTCCTGGACAAAACCTTTTAATGATATATAATCATTATTATTATTATCCTTTCATTTCAAATACAACGTTAATAGGATATGGATCTCAATCATTCCTTCATTAACTATTCTGTTTCTCGTTTACGGATATATCAAGATTACCAAAACACATTTGGGTGTGGCCACACAAACATCTTACTACTCCCCCGAGGGGCCCAACTGTATTATACTTCAAAATAATTTGAAGGAAACAAATCCCATTTTGACTACAAGCAAAACACATGAACTTTGCAACACTTCTGAAAATAACCCTTATAGCTACCAGTTACGTTTAGCGTTAGGTTACCTTACAGAAATGCACTACATTCAATGCAGTTTTCTAGTATCTCAGGTCTAAGGATAACTATTTATGTTTTACTTAATGACAAAGATCCATAAAGTAAATCATATAGTTGGGATAAGTCCAATATTTGATCCATCAAATATCATCCAAAATTGACCAATATACTTTCAAGTATATTCTGTCACTATTTTGAATTGTCTTAGTTTAATAATACTCCATATTATTAATCGACAATGGACATTTAGAAACATCATAATGCTCATGGATTAAAACATGTAAAATAGGATACAAAATCAAATGACAGAAAAATAAACGAAAACCAATCTTTATTTCATCAATTCAATAATGTCCTACATCCTTTATCCAAATACTAATCAACAGATTTATTGCATGAATTCGCTAGCTAGTTGCAGCCTAATTGCCTTGGCATGCTTAACTACCTTTGGCCTAGATAAAGCCTTAGTAAAAGGATCAACTACGTTATCATCTGTGTGAACTTTTATTAATTTTATTTCTCGAGCTTCCACTTGTTCTCGAACGTAGTGATATATACGTTTAAAGTGTCTGGCGCCTTTCATAACTCCAGGGTCATTGGCGAATATAATTGCAGTAGAAATGTCGCAATATATATCAATATGTTCTTTAATTGAAGGCATCACTCCAAGATCTCCAAAACTTCCTAATCCAAACAGCTTCCATTGCAGCTTCTGAAGCGGCCATGTACCCGATTGAGTTTCATGCATAGCAATGGTTTTCTGCTTACTGCTCTTCTAGTCAACTGCTCCTCCATTGATGACAAACACGTAACCCGTCTGAGACTTCGTATCGTCTTTATCACATTGCTAGGACGCATCCCAGAACCCTGTTACATTCAATTTTGTGTCTGGTTTACCCCCGAATACCAAAAACATATCTTTCATACTTCTCAAATACTTTAGAATATGCTTAACAGCAGTCCAGTGGAACTTTCCTGGATTCTGTTGGTATCTACTGACCAAGTTCTGAGCAAACGCCACATCAGGCCTTGTGCATCTTACAACATACATAATAGATCCTACTGCAGAAGCATATGGCACCTTTCGCATGTAAGCCACCTCTTCGGGTGTTGATGCATCTTTCTCATGACTTAATTCATGCTTAACCTCCATCGCCTGAAAACCTTTCTTAGAGTTATGCATGTTATACTTCTTCAATATCTTATCTATATAAGCATCTTGACTAAGACCAATTAACCGTCTACTTCTATCTCGATAGATTTTAATTCCCAGAATATATGCAGCATCTCCCAAATCCTTCATAGAAAAACATTTACCAAGATAATCCTTAACTTCCTTAAGTCTTGGAATGTTACTTCCCATGATTAATATGTAATCGACATATAAAATTAGGAACACTACATTACTCCCACTAGCTTTGTGATATACACATGGCTCATCACGATTTTGAATAAAT
Organism: Glebionis coronaria; assembly: GCA_025667525.1. Taxonomy (NCBI): domain Eukaryota; kingdom Viridiplantae; phylum Streptophyta; class Magnoliopsida; order Asterales; family Asteraceae; genus Glebionis; species Glebionis coronaria. The sequence continues at coordinate 254,990,525 of CM046875.1, read as the reverse complement.
CTGAACTTTTTGGTTTCTTCATCAAATCACTTATTCCATTGTCGTGATGCTTGCTTTAAACCATAAATAGATCTTTGAAGTTTGCAGACGCGCTTTGGATATTTAGGATCAACGTACCCTTCCGGTTGTTGCATATATATGTCTTCATCTAAGCGACCGTTCAAGAAGGCAGTTTTAACATCCATTTGCCATATCTCATAGTCATAGTATGCTGCTATAGCTATGAGAATCCTAATAGCTCGTAAGTCTGCTACAGAAGAAAATGTCTCCTCGTAGTCTACGCCAAAAGTTTGAGTAAAACCTTTAGCTACTAAACGTGCTTTATAGGATTGTATTTCACCACCCATGTCGGTTTTCTTCTTGTAGATCCACCTATTTTTCACTACTTTAGCATTTTTAGGTGCATCTACAAGAATCCAAACATCGTTGATTTACATGGATTTCATTCATCATTCATCGCAACTATCCATTTTGACTTTTCTGGATCAGACATTACGGATCGATAGTTAGCAGGTTCACCAAGATCCCCTACTCCTCCTCCTCATCCTCTATGTAAAGACATAGTTTGTCTGGCGCACGTATGGTTCTTTTAGACCTACGTGGAGGAATTAATTCCGGTGGAACTCCCAGACTTTCTGGTTCTACAGGAATTTCTTCGCTAGTATTTTCAGAAGGCAATGTATCTTCTTGAATTTCTCAAGATCATAATTTATCCCACTGAATTCTTGATTTACAAGATCACTTTCAAGGAAGTCTCCATACCGAGCCACAACTACTTTGTTCTCAGCCGGATAATAAAAGTAGTAACCCATAGTTTCCTTAGGGAACCTACAAAGATACATTTTACTGAGCGTTGTTGGAGTTTATCTCCAGAGTCACGTTTCACATACGCCTCACAACCCCAAATTTTTAAATAAGACAAATATGGCTTCTTGCCATGCCATAGTTCATATGGTGTCTTATCAACCTTCTTTGTGGGAACCATATTCAGAATACGAATAGCAGATTCAAGAACATAATCCCAAAAGGATAATGGTAAAGTTGTAAGATTAAACATAGATCGCACCATATCCAATAATGTACGATTTCTCCTTTCAGATACACCATTGTGTTGTGGAGTATATGGAGAAGTAAGTTTCTGAACAATTCCATTCTCACTTAAGTTATCTTTAAACTCTTGACTTAAATATTCACCACCTCGATCATAACGAAGAGCTTTAATCTTCTTTCCTAGTTGTAACTCTACTTCTGCTTAAAACGTTTTGAATGTTTCAAACACCTCATGTTTATGCTTAAGTAAATAAACATAACCATAACGGCTATAATCATCCATAAACATTAGGAAGTAGCTAGCACCTTTCCTTGACACATGTCTAAGTGGTCCACACACATCAGTATATATCAAACCAAGTAGTTCAGTAGCCCTTTCAATATTGCTATTAAAAGGTTTCTTGGTCATCTTTCCAGAGATACAAGACTCACATTTATCAAATGATTCATTATTGATATTTTCCAAAAGACCATCACGTTGAAGCTTTTGTATGCGAGTCTTCCTAATATGGGCAAGTCTACAATGCCAAAGATAAGAAGAGTTCTTGTCTAACTTTCTCTTCTTATTCATGCTAAAAACAGAATTATTTTTCCTCTTGGAATTATTATCATTCATGTTAATATCAAAAACACCATTCATAGAAAGATCAAAAAAGAATAAACCATCTTTCAAAATAGAAATTCTATTACTATCAATCGTGCGATTAAATCCAAGATCCAACATACAAGAAAAGGAAATAACACCTCTAAAAATTGTAGGTCCTTAATGATAATTATTTAAAAACAGTACTAAACCCAAAGGTAAAACTAGTTTAAATATTCCTATAGCTTCAACCGCTGCTTGTGCGCCATTGCCCACTTGCAGAAATTGTTCCCCATAGGAAAGCTTCCTCTTCAACTCAAATTCCTGCAGGGTATTACAAATGTTAATACCACATCCCGTATCATATACCTAGAAGTTTGATTTGTATGTAAGATTAAATAACTCTATCATAAATAAGTTACCTGAAGACGCTTCAGCAGCTAGCTCAGCCTTCTTCTTATGTTCTTGCAACTCATGGAGGTAGAGAGAGCAATTCCTCTTCCAGTGTCCAGTCATTTTGTAGTGGTGAAAAATCTCATCTTTCTTGAAAAAGTTCTGCTTTGGTTTTGATGGAGTCGCAACTTGTTTGCTCTTATCAACCTTTCCTTTGTCTTTCTGCTTCTTATTCACTTGCGGTTTTGGTTTAGTCACTCTACCCTTTTGCACATAAAGTACTTGAGGAGTAGCAATGGATGCCTTATCTTTCAACCCCTTTTCAAAGTCAATGAGCATTGCATGCAGATCATTAACCGTCTTCCCCGTGCAATGCATATTATAGTTACGAACGAAATCACTGAAGTCCTTATTAAGGGACCTATTGATCAAGTTGATAGCCATATTATGATCATATGGTTGTCCTAGTGCGATGAGTTGTTCCATATAACCCCTCATTTCCATATAACGGGCACTTACGGACTTTCCAGGAGCTTGCTTGCAACTATGTAGAGCATCAACCAAATCATATATCTCTACAGCTTGCGGCATTTCATACACAGCCTTGAGTTCATCAAGCATTCACTGAGGTGAAAATAGCTCATACTTTCTTTGAAGTGATGAAGCCATTCTCCCTAACATTACAGCAGCCACCTCATGGTGCTTCTTAACGTTAGCAGCGTGTTGATGCCTTTCCGCATCAGCTGCTCCTTCAGCAAGATCCTCCGGAAAAGGAGTAGTTAAGATATCAATAGTACCGGCTACTCTCAGAACAATTCTTAGTGAGCGATACTAGTCATTGAAATTAGGGCCAGTAAGTTCAGGCCGTTTAAAGAAAGCTTTGAATGCCGAGCTTATTGTCAGATTGTTTTTGGGTTGAGTCATTTCTATAGAAATAAGTTCAAACATTAGTATTTTTGACAATACAATTCAAGATAATAAAATAACCCCGGTAATAAAACCATAGTATTTTCCTTGAAAAACTAGAATCCATATTGACATAGATTTATCACATCAGTTGATTTGCTAGTGACAAATGTATTCAACACAGTAACTTGTCGAACGATAATTGATAAACAAATTTGCAATTTCTAGATATGTTAGGGATTTACATTGCCAAAATCATTTGCATTGTAATCATGTTTCATCCCTACTTTACGCCTTAAGTTTCCAGTTCTTACTGAGTAACTTAATTAAGTCGACTAATCTAAAGAACGTAAAACCTTCATGTGCAATCTTATTTAGTCATGAAGTTTTATTTCGATTACAACATCGTCCAAAATCTCATATGACGACAATTGTAACTTCAAGTGTTCTTCAATTAGATGGCATATGACTTAAATATTTAGGGTATAGATTTGGTGTCAAAATCATGTATGGAGAAGCATGCATACATCTCCATAACATAAGTTTAATAAAAACATTTAGTAAACTTTTTGGTGAGACTAAAATTTCATCATGTATTTGCAAGTTGAGGTATTGGTTAAACCAATTAAAGATTTTACACACAACTAAATTCACACCACACTTTTTCTAGAACTCAGCTAAAGCACAAAGCAATAACCTTATTCATTGTGTTTTGGATGTGAATTAATGCAGTTAAATCAACCTTAAAGAATCATACAAATAACAACCTAGGTAATTCCAATTTTGACGCACAGGCGAGCCGGGAATTTGGTCAGCGCTGAAGCATAACACCTCCTTCCTTAACCGGGTACATGACCAGCGGTGCGTTATACCCACTTTATAGTTTGCCAAAATTGAGTAGGCCGTTAAGTTTTTATTGTAATTCTAATCAACGCAAATCATATGTAATTTAGACCTCAAAACAATTCATTAATTTAGATAAGATTCAGTCAATATTATTTTTCTTATAAAAAACTACCCTTGTTTACAACATACAATTAAAAATGCATGAAAACAAGTAGTACAAAAAAACTAAATCAAATAGCCACATGCATAACAATTTATTCAAAGAACATCAAATCTAGGGTTTTTATGAAACATAAAAAGCCTTCCCTAATTTTAAAACTTTGAATCAAATAAAGCAAATAACATTCAAAATTATATGATCCGTAAAAAACATGCATGTTTATTACGGATCTCACACATTCTCTTAACAATTAAAAAACTACGGATCATAACCACACATGAAATAACAATTAATTCATGCAAAACATCGAAAGTTAATTACCATGTATTTTTAGGGTTTACAATTTTTTTTTAATAAAAATTTGGCAGATCTGATTTTTAAACAACAATAAAAACAAAAACCCTAATTTTTATAAAACCTAAAAAACAACATGTAATTTTTAACACAAATCAATATTAGTTAAAAACTTTAGATATTGATAATTATAATCACGTTAAAACGGCTCTCGATGCTACTGAAGGTTTATATAGTTCATAACAATTAATAAAAATCCTAATATGGATCAAAGCACACATATAGCGGAAGCAATTAACAAGATCATAATTAACACAATTATAATTAAACAAGATTAGGGTTAAATACCTTTATCCTAGCAAGATCCACAAGATCAACGGAACAATCGGCAATTAGGGTTGATCACGAACACCACCAGGATATCGTCTAAAGCAAGACTATATCATGATCTTGTACATACATAATGCGGCGAGTTAATCGTGAGTCTAGCACGAACAAACCGAGCTTCCAAGCCTATGGAGGATCTACCCAACAACCCTAGAGAGGGGCTAGGACTAGATCTATTAAAATAGAAAAAAATGAAAAACGAAACCCTAATTAAGGGTGTGTTTGGCCGACGGTTAGGAGCAAGATAAAGAGGAGAGGAGTAAAAAATTATGAAACCTTGGGTTTATTTATATAGCCCTTGGAAAAACTTTTCCTCCAAGGTTAAACAAATTTAAGGTAACAAAATCTTTTTCCCTTCCCTTTGGTTCTCCTATGGCTGGCGGTTTTCAAGCCCACGACGGGGTTTCTGGAACTTTCCGAATCCTTCTTTTAGCTTCTATTTAACTTACATAACGATCATTTAATACTTAACTTTTATTTATTAACGATTGTTAGTTTAAGATACGGTTTGATTTAATAAATATAATAAACATATTTAATAAATAAATTAACCCTTTACGTAATGTGTGCAATCCCGTGATCTCGAGTTAGATCCTATCACACGACTATCGATTTTAAGTCCATAAACTTTCAGATGCCACATATTCAATATCAACTATCTTGGAGTGAGAAAGTCAATAGAAGTCGTGTTGATCTCCGTGACAATAAAACAAACTTCTTTTGAGAAAAGCTTGAGTTAGCTGGGGAAGGGTTGTGCATTGCATCACTGGGTCCATGATGCTTGTCTTCATGATATGTTGACCCAGTTTCTGCCTAATTTGTATGGAGGGCTATTTCTTTTCACCCTTTATCCATGTATTTCTTTTTCATTCTTCAACCCCTTCAATGCTTACCAAGATGTCATTACTAGCACTTTGTTGTGATTGTTCTAGTGCTAGCTTAAGTACTTAGTCGACATTTTTTCCTTTTCATATTCTACTTCTTATTTCCTAAGGACTTATAATAATCTATTGGATTGTCCCTGGGAAGATCCCTCCTATTTTGATTGGATAGTAGGACGTATACCTAACCACCTTTTGACACCAATAACATCGTGAATTAAAGAGGTTGTGGGTATTAGATCATAACAATAAAACCACTTGAAAGTCAATCAAAGTGTTTGAAAAACCTTGTAACACCATGATAGTTTTGACATTTCAGAAAATCCCCCCTTCACATGTGCATCGATAATCAAAAGTGTTCCGCACATGCAAGTAAGAGTTAAAGTTCTTGAGTCTTAAATATATGTTTCATATATTAGATCACATTTTAATCACATTTTCTCTTCTATCTCTAATATATAACTTGTTTGATATTAGAGTACCAAATTTGATTAAAATATATTACTATAAATAGTCTTGAAAAAAATTTGGGAGAAAATTATGTCTTTCTCAACATGAATTGCATGAAACATTTTATGTAGTGTCGAGTACACAATTTTTGAAAGATTTGGAATAATCATTGAAAAATTCTTGCAAAAATTGTACTCGCATACTAAATGTTCATGAACACATAAAAGATTATTGTTGAAGAATGTGCTTACGAACATCAAAGCTGTTTATGTGAATTGTATCAAATGATAACTACAAATAGTGTGTTGGATACATAAAAAATTGTCTTGACTTAATATATCCAACAAAATTAAAACTTTGATTTTGGAAAGCTCCCCTCAAAATTGATCTAGTTGAATTGTCATTACGAGGATATGATCCATATTTAACTTTTGAGGATAAGAGTAGTTGAACACACAATTTTTAAAGGATTTTGAATAATCATTAAAAAATTCTTGTAAAAATTGTGTTCAACGCTTTTTGAAAGACCATTATTTTTGGCGACATGGTGTTTCTAAAGCATAAACTTGAGTTTATAGAAATTGAATGTCTTGACGAATCCACTCAAGTGTAAGAAGAATTCTCTTCTTTTGCTGAGGGTAAGCGCACTAAATCTTACACTCGCTTGTGAATATAAATGTCATACCCCAACATGGCAGAATATGGGGCGCGACGTATGTATATCATCACAACATGACGTGTCTATAGAGATAACTAAATGAAATATAAATGTCATAAAATGGTCGCACAAATGTCATGACAATATCTCCACAAAATGCAAGAGCCTAGGCAAGTAGGTAACAGTCCTACCTCTTACCCAAGACAAACAATTACCACAAACAAAACATCATAAAGGTGTCCACAAAGTATCACTTATTCAAAACACATAGAAATAAACTAAGAAGGAACGGGGATCTCCTTCTAAATGGAATCCGAATGTCTCCAAAGCTAGCCACTTCTATTCTCACGCTTAACCACATTCTCACCTGAAAGAGACAGTAAAATACGTCAACATAAAGTTGGTGAGAGTCATAGGTTTAGACTCCAACTCTAAATCATTTATAAGCTGTGAATAGTAACCATAAACCAAAGAACATATGGACAATGTGTTACAATTATGCATTAACAACTACCATTCAAGATTAACCATACAATCACAATTCCAAGGATCCAAGCCTTACCAATAACCACAATTTCCAATTCTGCCAGGCTTACCAATAACCATGGTCCCATAGGCGCCCATACACCTATGACCCAATCTCAAGGCCCCGCCTTGTCAACATCCCCTTGGTACCAAGTCAAACCACAATAACTGAGACGGTACGTGTCCCCCGATCCAAATCATAAACACAATCTAGAATCACATAAGTGCACACACAAGTCCATCACAAACCATAAAAACATTCACAACATTAGTTACAAAACCATACAGTGTCTCTTCCATCCCATCTGGAAGTAAAAATCATTAAAATATATGGGACTATTAAATTCACCTGATTGAGCTTCTCCAAAAATCCGCGCAATAGCAAAAAGCTAACAAACAAAAGCACACAATCAAAACATGAACCAAACACTAAGATGGCTCAACAACCTATGATGGACATCTAACATTATCCCATATATATACCTCATTTATATGCTCTAAGCATCTCATTACACCCCTCTATAAAGCTCTTAACTTAGTTTACTTCATAACCCGTCTCGTTAACATTTTACCCAAAACAGTCCCGGTTTTTAGGTCTCCAAACTATAAGCCAAATGACCACCTAACCATACCCATGACCTCTGTAAAGGAAACCCTATGCCTTTACATATGTTAGCTAACTCCTACCTTTTGATCCAACCTTAAAGCTACTGTTAAGGCCCCGATATATATATATATATATACTTTTGTCTATCCAGATTTTACTGATTTTGAACATACAAAAAGTTTGTTATGATTAGGGGGTCTTACCCTAACCAATTTGCTTATCCCTCCTCCAGATATCTTATTTAATATATAAACCAACACCCATGCTCATTAGAGGGCTCAAGTGTACTCCTAAGTACCCCAATCACCTTAAAACATTAAATTAAACCCGACTGATTTCAAAACTGTTTTGACCTCCGACTGTTGTAACCTGTTTTTGACCCACTTACCTACCTCCAATTTAGTTCTCGTTTCTTGAATCTGAAAGACAACTCAATTACCTTTCCAGGGATACTTGCATCGCAATATAAGAGTTTGTATAACTCTATATATGGTCAAAACAGTTGACCTAAAATTCTGCTAAGTTTTTAAAAACGAATTTAACACAATTAACCTAATCAATTACCATCACCATATATTTTTATGAACCCTAATTATTCTAATCATGTTTATATCATTAACTTACAAATTTAATAATTAACCTAGCCCTAGATCCTTCATGTATTGATTAAGAAAACATTAAAAACAATTTAATAGAAAAGAGAATTGAAGGTTTTACCTTAGAATTTTTAGAAGACAAGAAAATTATAGAAAACCCTAAAAATCACCATTGACGCCGACTTGAAGGTGATATCCAGAGATTTTATGAATTTTTTTGGTTAATAAAAAGTATTTATATAGTTTCCTAACAAGTCCTTGGCGTATTACAAAAGTCTGGTTCCCTTTTTTCCTTTTTTTTCCTTTTTCTTTTTCTTTCTTGTATCCCAAACCGACTTATACACCATTAATTTCGTTTTTTTATTTAATTTATTAATACTTGTAATAATAATATTACCTTAATTTTCCTTAATTTATTTCAGCTCTTAAAGCCTCCAAAACCTCAAAACCGTAAAACTAGTCAATTCTACGCGAATACCGTAAAATACGTAAAATATACAGTTTTATAAAAACTCGTAGAATATGAAATAAAATATATAACTAAGTCCTAAATGACTTAAAACCATCCTAAAAAATACTCCTGTGGCTAAATACCTCTTCCGAGACCCCTAAATGCAAAACCCTAAACCGTAAAAATACGAATTTCTATAATACATATACGTATACGTAAACCACTAAATAACACCATCTCATTTCATAGTCACTACCATGTGAGCTCATGAACATGAAATCATCACACAGCGTTTCACTCACAAGGTAACCCGTACCCAAAACGATATCCAAACCACAATCTATACACACCAATTAGCACATAAACACGTAAAGACACGTAACTTGTACAAAATAAAACTAAGTGACAAACCTCAAAACCGCGGTTGTCACATCACTCCCTCCTAATAGAAATCTCGTCCCGAGATTTACTCCTTAGGATCAAACACACAACCAACAAATCACATGAGGATACTTGTTCTAAATGAACTCTTCTCATTTCTATGTGTACTTTAGGTCAAGTCTCAAATTACCACATATACTAACTACAAATATTTAAATTCATACCCAAACTCTTGACCTCACCGCCAATAAATCTCACAAATGACTCTTTGATAAAACAAAGACTCTTATTAACACAAATCCCGAATAACCGTACATGCAAATATGCATTCTCAAACAACATTTACCAATCTCAATACATGAAATATATCATGTATACCACTCATTTTCCCCAGGTAATTATATACTCCTAAGCTACTGGTCCGATCTTTCCAAGGATCATAAATGGACCTACACAACTCTACATCAACCTTTCCATTTTACCAGAACATATCACCCGTTACTATCGGTGAAACTTCTTACATAACTTTGTCACTAAACTCTAGTGGTTTCCTCCTTTTCTACATAGCATCTCTTGTTTTCTCTCATCCTTTCCACAAACACCTTTTCTACATTAGTAGTCTCTTTAACCAATTTTAGTCCATCTTAAGGACAACTCACCCTATCCTTCCATATAGTGCCTCAAATGGCATTTATCGACTTCTAGTATGATAACTATCATTATATTAAAACTCAGACATCGCTAACGAGTTTCCCACCTCCCTCTAAATCAGTCACCCAAGCTCTCAACACGACTCTTATACTTGTAGCAATTTCTCACTTCGTCCATCCTTTTCCCATTAGCTGGATATACTCCTATCCAATCATGTTCATCAACTCCCTTTAGTCCGTACCCCCAGACTTCTTAAAAATTCCAATTTCCTTACACAAGTGACCTATGACGGTATTTCACATATTCATTAGTTCATCATAATAAGGCTCTTTCAATCCAAATCAACTTATGATCTATATATATCACCAAAAGGATGGTTATCTCAGTTGGTCTATCGACTGCCATCCAAACCCATGCTACAACTGCTTCCAGTAAATTTTGATAGCTCATTAATAACACTTATACACATTTTTCTCACTTTTCTCCATGAACAATTTTTTTTCTTGATACTCAACACTTCCTTTATACCTACACAATGTCTTACCTTCAAGGTCATAGTGCTCCTCTTCTTGTCTCAGTTAGACCAAACCCTTCGTCTCTCATGACACATTACGTCTGTAACTCCTCATCCATTCGATTATCGATACTAAGCCTTCCAATCCAACAATATAGGTTAGTGCCATCCCTCTTTTTTTTCAAAACTATAACAATATTAGCCTACTTTGTGCTTTATTCTACACATTAGGCTCTACCAAAATAATTTTTTTACCTTCGGTTCCTATCTCGACCTCTTTCATTCATGCTTCGCTTCTATTCACACTTCCGTCTTCTTCCTCAATTAATACCATACATCACGATGTGATGCTTCCCGTCTATCAATTCATCTATACGCCAAAATTTTCCAAGTAACTTCACTTGTTTTTCTCACGACCAGTTATCCTACTCCCTCCTAATAGGAACAGACTAGAGTTTCATGTGATTCCATGCGGATCACACTCTCATCTTATACCTACATTAGTTTCCATTTGTCTACTAAGACATATTCTAAATTATTACTCAAGTCTCACACTTCTATTATGATCTTGCACCTAACATGAGGTACTTCTAGTCATCATCTTCTACGAATACTTGGTTCTCTACTTGCATGGTTCTCCCTAATTCCAACACTATCCCGTCCAACAGAAATTACATACTTCATTCATCAAATCTATGGAAATCGCTAGTGCATTGGATAATGCATAGCTATCTCTTCCAAAGATCTTTCTTAACACCTTCACAAAACCAACTCTATAATCACTTCTCTGTGAACTTATTCAGCTCAGATTCACTACTCATCCCTCGATATTGATTGCCCCAAAATTATATCCGCGTAGTTACTTGACTCCCCTTGTTACTTCTACGAGTTCTTAATCTTCCATGTTATGTATTCACTTCATCACGATCCACTGGTTCAGCTCTTTGTAGCTCCACCCCGGTACTCGATCTGTCTTCTTTCGTCACGAACCATACGGAGATTCCCTTCATAGTGCTTGTCACCTTTCCAGTCCTAGCAAAATCTGTGACTCCTTCTAAATCTCTTGCTTCCTTTAGCAGCCCGCACGTAGTCCTTTCAGCTCCTTGCTTCACGATGTAGCTCTTCACGCTCCCCTTCTCGTCTCTATGATGTTACCTAGGAACTTCACACTACCCAAAAGCTTCTAACTTCAACTCATCTACCACAATATTTCTAAAGGTACTTCAACCCCTCAATGGCTCACTCTTCCTTACTTGTTGTAATCACACTTAATCAGCCTTCTACCAATCATTCTTTCACATCCGTGTTTTCCTTCACGTGCCTACCAATACCTTGCCTCCATAACTATACTAATTCCCTTGCGTGTTATTTGCCCAATCTTTAGTAGAAAATTTCTACTCTACCCTCACATCCGCTGGTACTTTCATCAATCTCCTAATGGTACTTCAACCAACTTCTCATAGCATGACATCTCGTTCTCACGACAAGTCAACTAACTTTACTTACTCCCTTATTCCCGTAACCAATATAAGTTCTATGACTCCACAAATCTTAATCATTCCTTCAACACAACCTTTAAACCAAAATACATCTCTCTATTCTAATATCTAACCATAAGTAATACTACCAAACTCTATCCTCTCATCTTAACGTTTCCACATCCGCATAACTAAATCAACCATGACCTGTACCAAAAGAATTTCCAAACGACCGCGTCCCATAAAAAAATATAGGGGTAAACCCAAAGATCAACCATAATGAACCCAAGCCAAAACAACTGAAAACGAAACAATGTAATCCGAAAGATCAATGGAGTGTGCCAACAAAAAAAAATTTAGACTTGTCACGATTAATATTACCAAATTTCGATACCTTAGAAAATTTTAAACTTTCTCCCCAATTAGTTACTTCTCATAAGAACCAAACTCCCATACTACTAAAATCTATCATACTCATTTTTAACCATAAACTCATCCTTTATCTTCATCATTTTATCAAGATATCAACTAGTTAGTATACTACAATCTTATTCTAACCCTTATCTCGCTTACCCATATTAAATTTATTTCACTTGTTATTATGAAATAAATACATGTTTATAAAATACAGTGTGTTTTTTTATTCTATATTATTATTATTATTTTATATAATCCATTTAGGCTGGTTATAACTAAACTACTACACGATTACAAGGTGTGGTGTTATTATTATCATTACTATAATAAAATCTCCCTTTTTACTCTTTCCGTCTTAGTTAAATACTTCTAAAATTTTAACTCCACTTAAGAAAATTATTATAAAATTTCTTTACCCCTTTAAAATGTATGATCACATGTTACACATAAAACTAATCCAATTATTTTCAAGACAATTTTTTTATTAGCTTACTACCACAAACCTAAAAAAAAATATGTAAGCCACGATATCATACCATACACCTACAAATTAATTTCAAAATCGTTTTCCTATAATTAGCCATACTTATTTGCAAGAAAATTAAGTAGTTCTCATTAATAAAAATACATACCTGAATGTAAACACACTTCAAAAAGACTCAAAACGTCGTTGGAACTCCATCAAACTCCAGCACCATAAAACACGAACAACACTAGGTACGTTCAAGTTATAGTAACTACTGAACGACCATATATCATAACTTAACGCATACTAGTATATATACATCCGCATATATATGCCTATTAAATCACCCAAAACATACTCGTTACCATATATGTCAGATCAATCAATCGCGTCATATACTCGTTTTCCCATACGAGTAATCACCATCTTACCACAAGGCATAAAGCCCATCACTAAAACCATTCCATATCGTGTGACCCCATAATCACACAACATGAGTATAACCCAATACATATAACACACTAAAAAATAGTCATACCATAGGCAGCCGTTACATAAACCCATATATTATACATATACCCAAAATCCACATCTCATCATATACAAGCATGTACTAAACCTCTTTCATGCAATCATACTTGAGAACCCATTGAAGTTGTGGTAGTTGTATAACTATGTTGGCCACCATACTTATACAATTACCCTTTCCCCAATGCACTCCCTCCTATGATGACACTTATAAGAATCAATACAACATATAACACATAAATCCATCTACTCACATAAGTTCATAACCACATAACCAATAAGGTCCAAAACTCCATCTATTAAAATAACATAGTCAAACTCTTGGAATACATCAATCCACAGTTTAGCTAAAACAGCATAGACAAAAACCAAAACCAAAACATAATCAGCTATAAGTCATGTAGCCCATAAGAGTGGTAACAGGTTAACATCCTTCATATCCACCTACTCCTAGTAACTTGAACCACCACATGATTTTTAGAGAACATGACTTAAACATCAAAAGTGAAATACTATACATTAGATACAAGAAAATAACTCATCAACTATTGTGAGAGTAATTCATATACCAAAAGAAAAACAATAATTAATAGGTGACTAAGTATGGGCAACTACAGTTCAACTCATACTAGTCAAAATTCACAGATTATAAAATTTAGGAAAAGGCAATCAAAACCATACACATAACCCTATGACGCCTATATGCAGGGATCCTTAAGCTATAGACTAGGCTAGGCAACCTAATTCTCTATAACCATTGTCTTTGATACCATTCTGTCACACCCCAACATGGCGGAATATGGGGCGCGACGTATGTATATCATCACAACATGGCGTGTCTATAGAGATAACTAAATGAAATAGAAATGTCATAAAATGGTCACACAAATGTCATGACAATATCTCCACAAAATGCAGGAGTCTAGGCAAGTAGGTAACAGTCCTACCTCTTACCCAAGACAAACAATTACCACAAACGAAACATCATAAAGGTGTCCACAAAGTATCACTTATTCAAAACACATAGAAATAAACTAAGAAGGAACGGGGATCTACTTTTAAATGCAATCCTAATGTCTCCAAAGCTAGCCACTTCTATTCTCACGCTTAACCACATTCTCACCTGAAAGAGACACTAAAATACGTCAACATAAAGTTGGTGAGAGTCATAGGTTTAGACTCCAACTCTAAATCAGTTATAAGCTGTGAATAATAACCATAAACCAAAGAACATATGGACAATGTGTTACAATTATGCATTAACAACTACCATTCAAGATTAACCATACGATCACAATTCCAAGGCTCCAAGCCTTACCAATAACCACAATTTCCAAGGCTCCAAGCCTTACCAATAACCATGGTCCCATATGCGCCCATACACCTATGAACCAGTCCCAAGGCCCCGCCTTGTCAACATCCCCTTGGTACCAAGTCAAACCACAATAACTGAGACGGTACGTGTCCCTCGATCCAAATCATAAACACAATCAAGAATTACATAGCAGTTAATCACATAAGTGCACACACAAGTCCATCACAAACCATAAAAGCATTCACAACATTAGTTACAAAACCATACAGTGTCTCTTCCATCCCATCTGGAAATAAAAATCATTAAAAGATATTGGACTATGAAACTCACCTGATTGAGCTTCTCCAAATGTTAGCTAACTCCTACCTTTTAATCCAACCTTAAAGCTACTGTTAAGGCCCCGATATATATATATATATACTTTTGTCTATCAGGATTTTACTGATTTTGAACATACAAAAGGTTTGTTATGATTAGGGGGTCTTACCCTAACCAATTTGCTTAGCCCTCCTCCAGATATCTTATTTAATATATAAACCAACAACCATGCTCATTAGAGGTCTCAAGTGTACTCCTAAGTACCCCAATCACCTTAAAACATTAAATTAAACCCGACTGATTTCAAAACTATTTTGACCTTCGACTGTTGTAACCTGTTTTTGACCCACTTACCTACCTCCAGTTTAGTCTAGTTACTTGAATCTGAAAGCCAAATCAATAGCCTTTCCAGGGATACTTGGATCGCAAAATAAGAGTTTGTATAACTTTATATATGGTCAAAACAATTGACCTAAAATTCTGCTCAGTTTTTAAAAATGAATTTAACACAATTAACCTAATCAATTACCATCACCATATATTTTTATGAACCCTAATTATTCTAATCATGTTTATATCATTAATTTACAAATTTCATAATTAACCTAGCCCCTAGATCCATCATGTATTGATTAATAAAACATTAAAAACAATTTAATTGAAAAGAGAATTGAAGGTTTTACATTAGAATTTTTAGAAGACAAGAAAATTATAGAAAACCCTAAAAATCATCATTCATGCCGACTTGAAGGTGATATCCAGAGATTTTATGAATGTTTTTGGTTAATAAAAAGTATTTATATAGTTTCCTAACAAGTCCTTGGCGTATTACAAAAGTCTGGTTCCCTTTTTTCTTTTTTTTCCTTTTTCTTTCTTGTATCCCAAACCGACTTATACACCATTAATTTCGTTTTTTATTTAATTTATTAATACTTGTAATAATAGTATTACCTTAATTTTCCTTAATTTATTTCAGCTCTTAAAGCCTCCAAAACCTCAAAACCGTAAAACTAGTCAATTCTACGTGAATACCGTAAAATACGTAAAATATACAGTATTATAAAAACTCTTAGAATATGAAATAAAATATATAACTAAGTCCTAAATGACTTAAAACCATCCTGAAAAATACTCCTGTGGCTAAATACCTCTTCCGAGACCCCTAAATGCAAAATCCTAAACTGTAAAAATACGATTTTCTATAATACATATACGTATACGTAAACCACTAAATAAAACCATCTCATTTCATAGTCACTACCATGTGAGCTCATGAACATGAAATCATCACACATCGTTTCACTCACAAGGTACCCCGTACCCAAAACGATATCCAAACCACAATCTATACACACCAATTAGCACATAAACACGTAAAGACACGTAACTTGCACAAAATAAAACTAAGTGACAAACCTCAAAACCGCGGTTGTCACAATAGATCGGGGTTGCAATCTAAAAGTGATTACAAACCAATGTGTTGAGCTCAAAACTTTGAATGTTTTGTGACAAGCTCAACTCAGGATAGATTTCCCTACTCGTTGTTAGGGTAAGTTATCTTTAAAGATAAACTTTCCTTTATTTGAGGTCCGAGTTAAATTATGATATTTGAAAGTAAATCATTTAAATGAGCTTAAAACATGGAATGTTTTTAATGATAGCTCATGACCGAGAAAATCTTATTTTCCCGTTATGAAGGATAACCTATCATCCATTATAAACTTTCCTTTCTTTGAAGCACGAGTCACAATCTAAGAAAATTGTAAATCATTTTAAGAAAATAGAAATGACATGTTTTGAAAACATTTGAACTTTCATTGGAGCTTTATGTACACAGTTGTGTCGTTATTGAGCGACATTTCTAGGTACATCCATATTATCAAAACTGAAAGACATGTCGAGAAGAATCTTTTTATTATTTTCAAATAATTTAATAAACTTTGTATTTTGTTTTTCTATGATATTTACATGTTATTAGTTTTTCAAAAATAATCAAAAATAATCAAAAATAGACTTTTGTACAAGTGAAAAAGGTGATATAGAATATACAGAATTAGAACCCTTTGAGGAAGAAGTGGGTTCAGAATCCGCTGAAGTACCTGCAATCACAAAAGAAGAGGTTACACAAATACTAGTGTTAGGAGTAACAAATTCCTTATCTAAGTGCATAACACTCGCATTAGTGCTGGCGCAGGTTTCAACACTCTTCTCTATAGGAATCCACTCAAGACCAACTTTCTTTAAGATCCTACCCGTTGGTTTCAACTACAGACTAGATCTAGGAGTAGTTTTCTCAGACACAACGGAAGACATCTTTGGAGAGAAACTATGTCCTACATTGATCCTCGTTTCAGATTTGTTGTCATTGCTTTTCTTTGCGACGGGTTTGTATCTCCTTGTTGTCTTATGGGATTCTACATTGTTTCTCTGTGTAAAGGCACGAGATTTGACATTATAAAGGTACTGGAGAATGCAATGCACGTGGGGCATATAGG
This sequence comes from Glebionis coronaria, assembly GCA_025667525.1. Taxonomy (NCBI): domain Eukaryota; kingdom Viridiplantae; phylum Streptophyta; class Magnoliopsida; order Asterales; family Asteraceae; genus Glebionis; species Glebionis coronaria. The sequence continues at coordinate 254,973,175 of CM046875.1, read as the reverse complement.
GAATTTGGAATTCACAAAAGTCCTTGGGTACCTAGGTTTTGCTGATCGTTCAGTCGCAATGTTCGAAACCCGACTACTCATTGATGGTCTCCAATTCCTTGGTAACTGGTAAGGGATCCTAGGTTTTGGTTTTACTACCATTAGTATAGGGGTGAACTTTTGCGTTTGTTGGTGTACTAGATTTTGAATACACGATGTTTTCTTTCTGAATCTTCCCTTTTTTTCTTAGCATCCACGTTGTTGGTATGACCTAAGTCATTTTAACCTATAGATTCCTTTGTGGACGCAAATGTAACATGATTAGGAGTGTTCCTAGAAGTTCTATGTGCATTCACATGGTTGGGAGTAGCAAAAGTGTATTTTTTAAACGGTGAAACATAGGGTGTAATGGCCGGTTTAGGTAAACTTAGTTGCACATCAGTCTTAGGAGGTAACCTAGATTTTACATAAGCAGAGTTTGAGAAAGGAGTCGGTTTTCCCAAGACTGATGACTTCGGAACTTTGTATGCATTGGTTGTCGAACAACAAGTTTCACAACTTTATGTTCCATAGTTTTCCCACCCATCTTTCCTACAAGTTTCTGTAACTTACTAATTGCTATTTCTTTCTCTTACAACTGAGCTTTCAAATTCGTTATTTTCATGTTCTTTTCGTTGATTTCTCGAAATGATTCAGATAGTTTTACTTGGAAATTATTATCGTTGGAAAAGTGCCGATTTTGTTTTGCAAAGCAAGTCCAAAAGAGTGACAATGTGTTGGAAATACGTTTTTACGTATTTAGGAAGGATCGGTCACTTCAACGATATATACGTAGTATGGGCTCGTGATCTAATCTGTAAACATATAACCCATAAAGCCCACATGTAGGGTGGGCTATATATACCCCCTCCTAGCATGTTTGGAGGGGTTGTTGGTTCCCATTTCACTTAATCAATATTTCTTTCTCTAATACTCTCATTTCTCTCTCTAGCTTTATATCTCTTGTTCTTCATCTCCTTCTATCTAATTAGATCAATCAAACATATAGAATAATCCAAGGATTTCGTGGAGCGACAAATGGTATCAAGAGCCAAGGTTAGATTGGTTTATTCTTGTTTTTGTTTTGATTGATTTTGGTAGGTTTTGATTTAATCAATTTTAAATCTTGAATTTTTTTGCGTTTTTGCTGTTTAAATTTGTAGACAAATCGACTACATAGATGAGGTAGTGATTTGGGTTAATTGATTTGGTTATAATCGCAGAATATTTGATTATTTGGGTGTTTTTGGGGTATTTTTCGTGTATCAGTGGGTTTAGATCTTAAAACAGTGTGTCGGCTTCTTGTTTATCCGAAAAAGGGATTTTTGGAAAAGGGTTTTGTTTATCCGAAAAGTAAGTTTTATCCGAAGGTACATTTATCCGAATTTGAGCTTTATTCCGAAAAGTGGTGGTTATTCCGAAAACTCCTGTCTATCCGAAAACTTTTTTCGGAAAACTTAATCCGAAAAGCTCAATTATTCCGAAAACTCCTGTTTTTCCGAATACTTTATCCGAAAAGCTCCATTATTCCGAAAACTCATGTTTTTCCGAAAACTTTATCCGAAAATCTCCATTATTCCGAAATCTCCTCTTTATCCGAAAACATTTTTCGAAATTTTTTTCCGAAAACTTTATTCGAAAAACTTTATCCGAAAACTCCTGTTTTTCCTAAAACTTTATCCGAAAAGCTCCATTATTCCGAAACTCATGTTTGTCCGAAAACGTTTTCCGAGAACTTTTTCCGAAAACTTTATCCGAAATTTTTTCCGATACTTTATCCGAAAAACTTTTCCGAAAACTCCTGTTTTTCCGAAAGCTCCTGTTTTTTTTCCGAAAACTCCTATTTTTCCGAATATAACTGGTTTATTCAAATTCGACCCATTTATCTGAAGGTGATCTTATTTTTTCTGAAAACCATTTAACCGAAGCTAAGTTATTCTAAAGTGAGTTTATCCGAAAGTGGTAAAATATTCCGAAAATATTTTCAAAAAAAAAAGTGTTTTTGAAAATTTTTCCTTGGTGAATTTTTGGTTTCTCGAGAACAAATTTTTAGAGGATTTAATCATTTTTCTTCATTACTCAAGGGATTTATATCGACAACACTAACACAATTACTTTATTTCATTGATCAATCGACAAGTAATTCTTACCTTCATTTTTCATCAAATTTCAATGGGATCGTTGAATTCGACATCTCAAGAGGGAGAATTGCATCTAATGCAAAACACAGCTAGAGAAAGTGGTATAACGTTATTTCGACTACTTCAGTCTCATCTTGTAACCCTTTCATGGCTTCAAGGAGGAAGCAAATTTGTGACACTCTTTGGTCAAGATCGTCATATATTCATGGAATCGATGTTCATCATTTTGAACCAACTAGCAGAGCAACTCCACAATGAAGACTTTAATCACTCTGCATCGGTACTTGCATATAAGGCTCTTGTGACACAACTCACGCCTTTCCTCCAATTCAATATCTACAAGTCTGAAAGTTCAGTGATTTGCCAGTCATTTCTTCGAGATACACATACCGAGCTTCGAGATTTCCGTGGTACAATATTGAAACTCATGACATCGGTCTCATATTTGATTTATGAAAGATCCCGACTTCAGCAAGTGTATGGTAATGGAGTGCAAGAATCTACGATGCAAGAGAAAAATGGTCATACGATTGACGAGTTGGAGGTTGCTAAAGATTGCAAGGACATGGAATCAACAGTTAAGCATGACATCAGCAACACGTCAGGGAATGTTACAAACATATCTTATGATGTCACCATACCCGTTTATGACGAAGAGCCTACAAATAGGGTACAATGTAATGTTGTATAAGATGTCTATGCCGATGAACTACCGCATGTTGAGCATTCCGAACCTAATTATGACAAACATGGGATGGAAAAGGGTGATAGTTTTACCACTTCAGATTCATCCGATTTGCGTCATAATAGGGGAGAGATTGTTCAAAATGTTATAGTACATCACGATAAGTGCTTTATGACTGCTTCATTAACTGCTTATGATTCCAAGGTTAAAGAGATCGAAACGATTGTAGCTCAGCAATCTAAAGAACTTGAGGATGCCAAACTTGAATTTTCAAAGAAAACGAACAAATTTGAAACATATTTTGAAAAACTTGAAAATTCAAACGTTGTTCTTGAACTAAAATTGGATCAAAAAGTTCTAGATTCTAAAGTTGAAAAGGATAATCTTTTGAAACAAATTAAGTTGCTAGAATCTAAGTTGGCATCCCAAGACAAATTGCCTAAAGATAATGAGACCTTAAAGGATCAAGTACAGGAAAAGGTCTTTGCTATAGCTGCGTTGAAAAACGAATTGAGGAAAACTAAAGGAACTAGTGTGGACACTAAGCTTGAAAACCATCAATCTTGGGGAAACCGCCTACAAATCAGTTCGTTAGACAACAGACTGCATTTAGATCCGAGCGACCATAATCCTCGAGACCGCGGTTTGCCTCCCAAGTTGATATGGTTCATATTTATAGAACAATCACTCCACCAACTAGGCCTAATGTGACTAAATCAGCTTTAGCAAGACCTAATCACATGATTGCCTTTAGTTTCTCTACGAATACAAAGAACACGTCTTGAACTAGTTCAAATGACGTTCGCCATAATTTTGGTCTAAGGGAAGCTATTCAAAAGACACAAGTAAAAGATAGGAATTCCAAACCTAGTCAGATGCCTTCTAGATTATCCAACACTGCTAATTGTAGCATGTCTTATCCTAGGAGCATCAATCAATCATCTAGGAATTCTAGATCTTACTCGGACATTAAATATGCTACTTGTAAAACTTGTAGGAAATGTGTCTTTAAGGAAAATCATGACTCTTGTGTCAATAAATTCCTTCATGAGGTGAACTCCCATGCTAAAATTAAATCCTAGTAGCTAGCTAAAATCAAACCTATTGGTATAGTTTGGCGCCCCACTGGTAGAACTTTTACTCTTGTAGGAAACGAGTGCCCTTTAACTAGGATAGTCTCTGATTCTACTATAACTAATAGGGAGGAAATTGAAAAGGATGATACTTCACTTAAGCCTGAAGTTAAGGTTTTCTATAAAAGGAAACGTTTGACAGCTAAGACAAGTGAATCATTTCCTCAGGTCACCTCTGGCACAAGAAAAGAAAACTATGAATCCCCGCATGGTTATAGACATCACTAACCCACATAAAAGCATACAACTTTCTAATGAGCATGCAGGTACCAAAGTCCACGTTCAACAAGAACACAACGGTCCAATATTTGTATACCGTACAACTAAGGACACTCTCAGAGTTTGGTTGCCGAAGAAGCTGATATCTAAGAAACAAGTGTCTCGGGGGATTTGCGGTTAAGCTTACAAACATGGCTCATAGTCAAATCACAGTCTGTGACCCGAACTTCAAAGAAAGGGAAGTTAATCTCGTCAACGATAACTTACCCTAAAAACGAGAAATTAAGTTTTCTCGGACACGAGCTTACACTAAAACCATTCAAAGGTTTTAAGCTCGTGTACATGGCTCATCGTTAAATATCAGACGATGACCCGCACTTCAAAGAAAGGAAAGTTTATCGCCGATGATAAACTTATCCTCAATAACGAGAAATTAATTTTTCTCAGGCACGAGCTTACATTAAATCTGTTCAAAGGTCTTAAGCTCGTGTAAGATGGCGTATAATCACATTTCAGATTATGCCCCAGACTTCAAAGAAAGGAAAGTTTATCGCCGATGATAAACTTATCCTTACAACGAGAAATTATTTTTTCTCGGGAATGAGCTAATATTAAAAACATTCGAAGTTTTTAAGCTCATGCACAATGACTTACAGTTAAATATCAGACTTTAACTCGGACTTCATTTCAGGAAAGCTTATCTTTAATGATAACTTATCCCCATGACGGGAAATTAATTTCTCTCGGTCATGAGCTTGTATTAAAACGAGAAATTCATCTTTCTCGGCCATGAGCTTTATGTTAAAACATTCAAAAGTTTTTCAAGCTCATGAAAACGACTTCTAAGTAATTGTAAGCTTAGAAGTTGCTCTTCAGTTAAAAGGAAAGTTTATCGCCGATGGTAACTTATCCTTAACAACGGGAAGTTTACAACTTCTCACACTTGAGCTCGTTTTGTAAGATATTCAACATCTTAAGCTCAAGTAATTGGTTTTCAAAACATTGAACACAATTTTTCAAGAATTTTTCAAAAGGTTTTTCTAAATCTTTCAAAATTGTGTGTTCAACAATGTTTTGATAAAAAGAGCATGTCTTTTGGAATCGATAATATTTACGATCCTAGAAATGTCATTCAATAATGACACGGAGTTATAAATAAATTTCGAGCAGAAGTTCAAATGTTTTAAAACATGCTCAATTATGGCTTGCTATTATTTCAGATTGTAACCCGCTTTACATATTCAAGTCAAGCATTTCACCGAAAACCTTTGACTCAACAACGAGAATTAATTTTCTCGGGCATGGTTTACTTTATAACCATGTAAGGAATTGTGTTTACGTAATAACATAATCTAACACGAATATATGTACGTGTTAGTGCATTTATTTGTTAAAACAAGAGAAATCTTGTTTTTATGAAGTTATCATCTCTACAATCATAGCAATCTACAACTGCTATCTACATACTCGACGATGCGACTATTCAAATGACGACTACAACTCTTTCAATAGAACACGGGTCAACAATTGAGGGGGAGCATTTGTCCAACATTCAAAATCTTTGATGCCGAAAGTGCCAAGTTCACAAATTGGTGTCAAGACAACGATATCAATCGTACACATGGTGTCAAAAGATAACTTCAGATGTCACGAGGCGACCAACATTCGTGAACAAGAACCATGTGATTCTATCATATGATGTTCTCTATCATTCAGGTCCAACCTCGTAAATTGCTAATCTTGTGAATACATTATTGATAGGTGTGAAAACACCCATCCTTTTTACCACTTAATTGCAATAATAACCGAGCCAAAACGTGTATTTTATGTCATTTATGTCAGAATTATGTGTGGTTTGTGTTTTTGTTGTAATTTAGGACGAAAAGGTGAAAAGTGGAGAAAACACGGCATTCACGGGCTTTTACCGAAGAAAAAGATGAAAGATGAAGTCGAAAGATCAAGAGTGGAAAAAGAACGGAAGTCCAAGACCAATTCTGAAGATTTATCGAAGAAAAAGTCAGAGGACGGAAGTTTACTAAAAAGCCGAAGAACTCGAGTCTTATTTTCAAGACGAGTTAAAGAAATCCCAATACAAAGTCCAAGATTAACAAAAGATAAAGAAGAAAAGGACTTAAGTGTGCAATTAAGGTAAAGAGGAAAGAGGGAGGAAGCTTCCTAAGCTCCTCTATAATCACCCCTATATATAGATGAGGCTAGTCTCATTTTCAAGTTGTTGGTGGCTTGACAAACCACTCTTCCACCATTTTCATTTCTTACTTTCTTGTATTTTAATTTCATGTTATGCACTTTTAATTTCTTCAATTCAAGTAAGTCTTTTAATTTTGAAATCTTTTCTTTTAATCAAGTTCTTATTTCTAATCATCTTCTTCTACCTTTCTTATTTTGCTTATCTTTGATTCATGTTCATCTTTAATCTTATTTTCATCTTAATGCTTATTTGATTTAAAGGTTTCTTAAAAAGTTCATCTTTTTATGTTTTGATTTTAAAGTTTGTTTATTTTAAGTTTTATAAGTTGATGTTCGTGCTTATTAAGTCCATTTCCATTATTGATTCGTTCTAGTTTTAGAGATTAGCTTATTATTGTAGCTTATTTTCTTTGCTTAAGTTTCGGATCACGCGCAAATCGGAAAAGGTGTTAAAACCCTTTTTCGATCATCACTTTCCGACCAGCCCCCTTATTCCGATCAATAGATCGGAAAAGGGTTTTGAAGTTATTCCGATCAGGACCTTTTGACTTTTTCCGATTACATGCATTTTACATATTCCGATTGCACCACATTTTGTTAACATTCCGATTAGTTTTAATTATTGATATTCCGATCAGAGATGTTGTCAAACATTCCGATCAAAGTCTTCTTTTTAACATTCCGACCATGCCACTTTTCGATGGAAACATTCCGATCGGATTCCGATTGGATTCCGATCGGGTGTATTCCGATTGGGTGTTTTTGATTTGTTTTGATATTTTGTTTTAGTTAAAGTGTCAATTTTTCTCGTTTTATTTTTAGTTCATTTTAATTTCGTTTTGCATTTTTATTTAATTCTCAATTTACTTTTCGTTAAGTTTTAATATTACGTCATTTAATTTCTCGTCATTTACTTTCCAAGTTTTAAATATTGCATCGTTTACGTTTCGCTTAGTTGTAGTATTAATTACTCGTCCTTTATTTTTAAGTCTTGCACATTTATTTTTACCAAAACCAAAAATATTGTTTTCACCAAGAACATCTGAGTCGCACTTTGAACCGTGATCAATTCGAGAAGATACCGTGAAAACGAACTTTTCAACTAGCAAAATATCGTGTATTAAATGGCGCCGTTGTCGGCTCTTTTCGTGAGGATTAACGGTTTTATGTGAGAGACGCGTTGGCTTTTGGGATCCGTTCACTTGTTAACGTTATTTTTCTTGTCAAAAATTTTCAACAATCCCAAAAACATTTGAAAAATCACAAAAAGCATTTCTTTTTCAAAGTTTTACACCAAAAATATTCTTCTTTCTCATCTATTTTTCTTAATGGATTCTTATGTCTATTGCATCGGGTGCGGGACACGATTGTACGGGAACGACTCATGTCAATGGTGTACATGTGAGCGGTGTGGCAACGATATCAACAATACACAATTCATAAGAAGATTTTACCCTTTGTGCAACTCAACTAATTCGTCCTTTTTGAACCCACCTACTCTTTCCCCGTCATCTATTGTGGAAGCGATTCTCATTGGCATGTTTCGTGCCCGGTTCGATACCCGTATGATTACGGGCAAGAACCGGGGTACAATTATGACAATGATAATAGCTATCCACAAGACGCACCCGATCTTTCTCCTTACCCATTTTGCAACAACTGTGGGGGTCCTCACGATACCTATTATTGTCAATCAATGAATTATTATGAGCAAACTCTGTGTCCTCAGTTTTCTTCACCAATGGATTATTATGAACCAAACCCGGTTTCTAATTCTTCTCCACCGATGAACTACTATGAGCCACAACCATGCTATAATTCAGGTTTTTAACATTTTGAGCCCCCATAACACCCCATCGATCATCAACCCTCCTTCGAACATTTGAGCTCCCACGAACAATGGGATACTCTTGTTAAGCAAGGTCAACAACTTCAAGAAGCTTTCACCAAGATCGTCGAGAAATGTCAAGAGGATCAACGACAGGAGCAAATATCGAATATCGAGACTTATACTCCTCCTCCGGTGTATCCATACTATTACGATGATGATGACGATGAGCCTACTATTTCTTGGAATGATCTTACTGCTCAATGTCCTAGTGCTATTGTCATACCTCCTCTCAATATCCCAAACGTGTCTAAGGATTGTGATACGTTGAATGAGCTTAGTGATGTTGGTCTTGATAAATTATGTGATGATGAGGTTTGTGACATACCGGCTGCTATGGAGCTAGAGGACGACGTTGCTCTTACAGAAGAGGTTGATCCTAATGATGTCGATTTTTCTCCAAGCTATGAGAATTTCACTTTTGAAATTTCTCAATCTCCACCGGGAGATGCATGCGATGACGATTTATTCTCTCCGGCTTACGAGAAGTTCACCGATGAACATGATCTTGTGGATAAGGTGGAAGACGTGCTTCTTCGCGATAGATTACGGAAAGTGCACCTTCTTATTGCTCAAATCTAAGCGTTGACTTCTCCTCCCCTTTCCGAGTCTTTGCCTCCATCTATTCCTCCCGTAGAAGATAATGACCCATTGCTGGAAGAAATCGACATTCACTCCATACCACGAGGTAATGATGACGATGACATGGAGGGGGATATTATTTTTGATAATTTGCTACTTGAAAGTATTGACCCAAGTCCCCCTCCCGAGAACCTTTCATCCTCCCCTTTAGCCACTATTTCGGAGGATGAGTGCTTTGACCTGGGAGGTGACATTGATTATGCTATGATTGATAACAATACGGCTTTGCCGCTTGCTCAACATATATTGTCTTTGAGGGAAGACAATGTGCTTACTTCACCCACCCCACCTCCCGTGGACTTTGATTTCACATACTTTTCGTATGTTGAAAGGACCTTTCTCCCTTTCAAGACTTATCCCCCCGCCTCTCCTTTGTTGATGTCAACCGGAAACGAGGACAAGGTCTTTGATCCCGGTATCACATTCGAGGCTTCCCCATGGACTATTTAATTCGGGGACGAGTCAGGCTCGTGACTCGGTTAACAAAAACAAGCGCTTTTTGGGAAGCAACCCAATTATCTATCTATTTTCACCATAAGTGTAGGGGGAGCCCCGTGGTGTTTCTTGCTTTCTTTCTTATCATGTGCAGGGATTAGAGCTTCAAAGACACACTCTTGATGACTTTTGACGAACCGTGATTCCGTGTTCCCGATTTCCCGGTTCTATCCTAAACTCTTTTGATTCACTATTTTATATTTTTCAATATTAAAATAGGAATCTCTTTAGTTGTCCTTTCCTTAGCGAGATTTAAACAACGTGCACAATGCCCTAAGTGTAGGGGAGTTTACTCCCACATGCTTAAACATTGAGGACAATGTTTATATTAAGTGTAGGGGGGACTTCTATCGAAGTTAAGTGGCCTTTTCCTTGTATTTTTACTCATTTTAACCGAAAAATCAATTTTTTGACATTTTTCAAAATTTTTGATCTATTTTGGCCCATTAGTTTTTACATTTGTATAGTTATTTTCTTTCCTTATTAGAATAAAGTTTGAATAAAGTGGTTTTAATTTTCAAACTTTATGAATATTTTGACTCGACCCGAGTTTACTTATCTAAGTTTGATCTAGCTAGTATCCTTAACATGTTTAAGTCAAGTTTTGCTAGGCTTTTATATAGGGAGCTATAAAACGCGAATGTCTTAACTCTCACAGGTTAAGAACAAGAACTTTTCGCAAGTTCCTATAATTGATCCTAGAGAGTCATTTATCAAGGGAACTGTAAAATGCGATTTCTAAACTTGAAAAAGTCTAAGAATTTGCAAGATCCTATAGGCGACTCGAAAACCCAAAACTTTGATTTAATAGGCTAAGCATCCACGAGTCTCATTACTTGAGATTTTAAACTGTGGAGAACGAGAGATGATAGAGTCAATTATAAGTTTGGTATTCTTTCGTGAATTTATGTGAGTTAATTATAAGCCTATTCTCCCTTCGCTTGTTAATAAATTTATCTACAATAAATAAGGTTGTACGATTTAAAAGATTACTTAGCTTCTAGCCCAAGATCGTTTAAAAGTTGCTCGGTATGGATTAGAGTTCATAGCCAAGACATAACTTATTGAAGCGGGATGCAAAGATTGGCGAGTCCGAAAAGGCCCTAACAAGGCATGAGGGCTATATTTTGTTGCTAAAGATCCAAAAGTGATGTGAAGAATCATTTATCGAAAATCAATATGAAGGATCGAGACACACGACGAAAAGCAAATACTCCCCAAAAGATCATGGAGAAGTCTATCCAAAAAGACCCTAACAAGGTATGAGGATAAATAGATCCAAGTCCTAAAAGGAGGAGGATCGTTGTATATCAAAGTCCAAAGTAATGATTGGAGAAAAATGAAGAAGTCGTGGTCCATTTATGAAGAATCTCTTAAAACTTCAAGTGAAGAAATTCCATTATGAAGAGAAGACCATTATTTCATTAACGTCTCTCAAGATTCGAAGTATGAAGTCGCTGCCAAATATCGGTCCGAGAAAGGTCTCAAATCGCGAAGCGAGTTATGCCAAGATATGAACTTTATGAGGTCCCGAGAAGCAGTTTTAAAAGATTTTGTCCTGTAGCTAACTATTGATTAAATCCTTCACTTTATTTTCGGACTAAATAACTATCGAAATAAGTCAAAAATGCATCCTCGTGATCATTCAAGACAACAATAAAATATAAGAGATACACCTAGGAATATGGGAGTCTAAGTGAATAATTGGCCCACATGAGTTCGTGTTAGTTTGCTAACTTATAATAACAATGATCTCGTTTCTAAGCTTGGTTTGGAGAAAGTGAAAACATGAGGATGATGATCATTCATGACATTTCCAAAACCCAAGGTATGTTTTTGATTTCTTTACTTTGAATGTTTATAGTTGTCTATCTCTTTAGTAAAGGCCAAGGTGGATTGATTATGATGAAAAGTGTAAACTTGCTTTGTAACTAATGCATTGCATGAGGACATTGCAATGGTTAAGTGTAGGGGATTTGATAGGTGTGAAAACACCCATCCTTTTTACCACTTAATTGCAATAATAACTGAGCCAAAACGTGTATTTTATGTCATTTATGTTGGAATTATGCGTGGTTTGTGTTTTTGTTGTAATTTAGGACGAAAAGGTGAAAAGTGGAGAAAACACGGCATTCACGGGCTTTTATCGAAGAAAAAGACGAAAGATGAAGTCGAAAGATCAAGAGTGGAAAAATAACGGAAGTCCAAGACCAATTCTGAAGATTTATCGAAGAAAAAGTCAGAGGACGGAAGTTTACTAAAAAGCCGAAGAACTCGAGTCTTATTTTCAAGACGAGTTAAAGAAATCCCAAGACAAAGTCCAAGATTAGAAAAAGATAAAGAAGAAAAGGACTTAAGTGTGCAATTAAGGCAAAGAGGAAAGAGGGAGGAAGCTTCCTAAGCTCCTCCCTAATCACCCCTATATATAGATGAGGCTAGTCTCATTTTCAAGTTGTTGGTGGCTTGACAAACCACTCTTCCACCATTTTCATTTCTTACTTTCTTGTATTTTAATTTCATGTTATGCACTTTTAATTTCTTCAATTCAAGTAAGTCTTTTAATTTTGAAATCTTTTCTTTTAATCAAGTTCTTATTTCTAATCATCTTCTTCTACCTTTCATATTTTGCTTATCTTTGATTCATGTTCATCTTTAATCTTATTTTCATCTTAATGCTTATTTGATTTAAAGGTTTCTTAAAAAGTTCATCTTTTTATGTTTTGATTTTAAAGTTTGTTTATTTTAAGTTTGATAAGTTGATGTTCGTGCTTATTAAGTCCATTTCCATTATTGATTCGTTCTAGTTTTAGAGATTAGCTTAATATTGTAGCTTATTTTCTTTGCTTAAGTTTCGGATCACACGCAAATCGGAAAAGGTGTTAAAACCCTTTTCCGATCATCACTTTCCGACCAGCCCCCTTATTCCGATCAATAGATCGGAAAAGGGTTTTGAAGTTATTCCGATCAGGACCTTTTGGCTTATTCCGATTACATGCATTTTACATATTCCGATTGCACCACATTTTGTTCACATTCTGATTAGTTTTAATTATTGATATTCCGATCAGAGATGTTGTCAAACATTCCGATCAAAGTCTTCTTTTTAACATTCCGACCATGCCACTTTCCGATGGAAACATTCCGATCGGATTCCGATTGGATTCCGATCGGGTGTATTTCGATTGGGTGTTTTTTATTTGTTTTGATATTTTGTTTTAGTTAAAGTGTCAATTTTTCTCGTTTTATTTTTAGTTCATTTTTATTTCGTTTTGCATTTTTATTTAATTCTAAATTTACTTTTCGTTAAGTTTTAATTTTACGTCATTTAATTTCTCGTCATTTACTTTCCAAGTTTTAAATATTGCATCGTTTACGTTTCACTTAGTTGTAGTTTTAATTAGTCGTCCTTTATTTTTAAGTCTTGCACATTTATTTTTACCAAAACCAAAAATATTGTTTTCACCAAGAACATCTGAGTCGCACTTTGAACCATGATCAATTCGAGAAGATACCGAGAAAACGAACTTTTCAACTAGCAAAATATCGTGTATTAATTATCATATATGATCTTTGCACGTGATAAATACCTTACACTTGTGTTTAAAAGGTATTTAATTTACGTTTCAAGTACACCCTCATTAATTTGAGGGGGAGCTTGTGAAAATCGTGAAGATAACTGGATTTGCATTTTTCTTCCTAAATGTTCTTAAAATGCTATTAAATCAATTGATATTAAAAACATCGATTAGGTTAATATTTTTAATATGGGGGAGAAAATATGATTTAATATGGGAAATGATTAATCACAAATGGTTTGACTCGACGTGATAGCTCACCTCGACATGTGTGAAATGTTTTCGGATATCGTGGCATATGTTAAGGGGGAGCAATATGGATTTGTACATCAAAAATGGAATTCATGGTGATTTATACTTACCCTCAACCCATTTATTTCACGAAGATTGATAGTTGTATTTTATACGTGTTTAGGAAAACAAGTATAAACGGAAAGTATTAATCGACACGATTTAGGAAAACCGTGAAGATGAAAATTCCAAGTTCGTTCTCGAAGGAGGTGTGTGAATAGTGTGCGCCAATATGTTAAATCAAAGTTTGGATTAGTGACGTTTTTGGATGATAAAAGAAGGAAAAATAAGACGAATTACGCTAAAAAATACCCTACGACGTAAAAAACGTAAAATGTAAAACTCGACGAAAAACGAAAGTGTCCTAAAAATTACCAAAAAATTACCAAAAATCAATAAAAATGTAACTAAGACAAAAATGCAAGCAAAAATTTCCAAATTTTTTTTAATAATTTTATATTAATTTTTAAATTTCAATAAAAAACCAAAAATTAAATAAAATTAAAAATAAGTCAAATTGAAAACTTTTTCTTTTGTAAACCTCAAAAATACTTTTAAAAACCAAAAAATGATTTTTTCGAAATTTTAAAATACTTTTAACTATTTTTAATGACTTTCTAAAATTAAAACAATATATAATCATAAAAAAATAATTTAATGACGTGAAAAATAAATTATTTAAACTTAAAAGTCCTAAATGTGATAAGGAACAAGGGAAAAATGCAAATCAGTCAATAAGCCAAACCAATAAGCTGGAATGGGCTTATTAACATTTAAATTGAAATTAATAAGCTTAACAAGAAACACCTTAAATAGATAACCATAGAAACCCTGGACAGTAAAGTCCCTAGGGAGCAATGGTTAAGTATGAGTATATTGAGAGGAGTGGCGTAGTTTCGAGTCCTGACCACGTCCTTTTTGAAAAATAATTTTTTTTATTTTTTTTTTATTTTTTATTTATTTTTGATTTTCTTTTTATAAAACCTTGTTCCTAATGCTTAACTAGTGACAAAAACAAAAAACAAAGCAAAAATTACAAAGATTGAAAGCCAAAAATAACAAAAATCTAACACCCCCACAAAGGCTATGCGCATAGGAACTACAACATTTGGGTGCTAGGCAGTTATTATCGCACACAAGATATATCAAACGACTCAAAGAGACGTAAAAGTTTTAACATAAATTGAGCATTGTTAAAAACATACATGTTACGGTTTTACAAACCTAAATGATACAACACAGAGTTAGCGTTTTGGTCCCCACGAATCTCAACACCAAAAGATAAAATTTTGTAACACCCCCAAATTTATACAACTCAATACAGCGGAAGACTAGTTGGTGTTACGGGATAGCACATTACTCACATCATAGACAACGCATAAAAATAGCGTCGTTTAATAATAAATCATTTCCATTCATAAACATCAAAGTTACATCGGTCCCAAGTCATATTATTTCAAACAAAGTTTTACAAAGTATTTGAATGGAAAATATTGTTTAAGTGCGGGCCATGAATTCTTGTCGTCTTCCCGAGAATTACCTTCAAGTACCTGAGATAAAACATGTTAAAAGAAAAGGTCAGCGATAACGCCGAGTGAATTCATAGAGTTTAATAAATTCCATCAATATAACTTTGGTATAAAATTAGTACCAAAAATCAATTCGTACAAATCATTGTAACAGGCCGTAAAATAGCCAAAATCATTTTATACAAATCTTTGTAATAGGCCATAAAATAGCCAAAGTCATTTTATATAAATCCTTATCGAAAATCATAATATAGGCATTTGCCTTAAAAATTATTATACGAGCCAATGTCGTAAAAACATCATACAATACGTCGTATGACGTTGTATAAAATCAAATAAAAACCGTTATATGAATATGGTTATGAAAACCAAAACACAAACATAATATCAATAGTATGACCCTGTATTGCTAGTCAGGAAATACATCGTAATTCGGAGCGTCTAGTAATATTTCGATGATTGGATTATTATAAGCCGCATGACATTGTTACCTTACTAAAACCAAAACGGGTAGCTAACCCGATACCAATTTTGCCCATCTAAAGTAGCGTGTCGTCACAAAGGTCACGCTATGGAAATCTTCTCATACATAAATTCGCTTACCAATCAATGTGGCACGACGGGGATCAACCGTCAAGGCGCGAACTGGGGTGATCGTCCCCAAATAGTACTATTAAATGCATAAGCGTCTACCAACTCCCGGTAGTTCACAATTCATGCTAATGGGACTATTAGTGACATAACCTAACTTTAATAATCCATTTTTATTTCATCTATCGGGTCCTTTAATCATTCATAGGGTCATACAATCGGGTCATTCAATCATTCGGGTCCAAAATCAATAAACAAACAATCGGGACAAATGGTGTCCTATTTTATAAAAACTAACATGTTATCTCCCTCGCGGGTTTATAAAACATTTATAAAAACATTTAAAAGAGTGCGAGGCTATGAACTCACGTTGATATGGGAAGGCGGGTTATCGGCAATTCGGTCGTACGGTACGTGCTTCAATCACGGAAACCTAGACAAATAATACTCGGTCTTAGACGTTTGTCCAATGACTTTATATAAATAACAATTATGTATACATATGATGATTATATACATATGATGATCAAGTGGGTTTACATCTTCTCGTTTACTCATTTTAGTGTTATATGTCGATAACTTTTATACTAGTTTACTAGTTTCACCTATTTTCGTGTTTTGAGTCAGATAAACTTATTATAAGTTCTTTAACTTGTTTTAATCCCTTTTATACCTATATTATCAGTATGTATACTTTTCATGTTGGGCCCAAATGGGTTAAGCCCAATAAGTTCTTTTTACAAGTTTTTATCTTATTTAGTCCAATTATTAGTCCAATATGCTTAATTAGCTCGTAAATGTCCGTATTTCTTATAACTCGGGTTTTATCGGTTTTTACTTGTTATACATGTCTATATATCAGTATATAAGTTTTATAAAGTTTTCATTAGACGGGTCCAACCATCTAAGTTTTATTTAACAAAAACGTTAATTTTTACGGTATTAGCCAAAAAGTCGTAAAAACAATGTTTATAGTTTTATAACTTATAAGTATTATTTCACTACCATTTATATAAGTTATTCAATCATTTACCCTTTTACACATTTATATAAATAAGTTTTATAAGTTGGTGGGTTTTCATTTATATTTTATACTATTAAATTTTGAGTGCTTATATAATAGTATTATTCTTTAATTTCCAAAAATCTGATTTTTATCTTCACTTTCACCAAAACTGCCATATCTTGAGTTCTATATGGAGATAGAAGCTAAAATTTTTATCACATAAACTAGATGATATGTGATATATTTAACTCTTCTATAGCTACTGTTGAATCATCTTTTAAATATTTTCTAAAAATCGTCCAAAACAGTAACCTCAGATTTATACCCTAAACTTGTTTTGATCATATCTCACTCATTATTTTGATTCCACTGCATGGCCAACTCTCACATGTGTACAAGACATATAGCTTACTGTAAATGGATTCTACTTCATCATTTTATCAGTCCATGACCTGTTTATTTACTGTTTTATACAGCTAACAAATTTAACCAAGATTTTAACCTTGTTTCTTATGGTTTTTCACCTTTTTAATCATATTTATCAACACCAAATCCCCACATAACACTTTTATCATCATATAATCATCATATACATATACAATAGGAAAGAAAATACATGATTACATAATCAAAATAACAAGAGGATGAGGAGAACAATCTTTATACCACCATGATGATGAAATGATGAGCTTTTGGATGAACAAGACATGGTTTTG
This sequence comes from Glebionis coronaria, assembly GCA_025667525.1. Lineage (NCBI taxonomy): Eukaryota > Viridiplantae > Streptophyta > Magnoliopsida > Asterales > Asteraceae > Glebionis > Glebionis coronaria. Next base: position 254,956,038 of record CM046875.1, on the reverse strand, counting down.
GGTAACCAATCTTATGAGATATCAACACCACTTCTAGGATCACCAAGTATTTGTAGATTCCTCCAAAAATCAGCCCATGTTCTTCATGAAAACTCCTTGAGAAATCAGCCCCAAACTCCCTTGAAAACTCCTTTTTACATGTTAAGATCACCTCCAATCTTCATAACTTCAATGGGTTTTCATCATATGTGTGAATAACATATGATTTCATGGTTAAATCAAGATCAAATGGGTTATTTAGGGTGAGAGTAGGACGAATTTTTGAGAGAGAAATGGGAGGATGAGAGTGGTTTGCATGAGTGAAAATGGTGGTTATGAGTAGCTAGTTGTTTTTGTGGGATGAGTGGAAGAAACTAGCTTAAGTGTTAAGCTAGTGCTTACACTTGTAAGCTACAAGTTAACATGATGCCACATCTTTGATGTGGTGTCATGTTGTGCCATCCCATGTGTATTAGTGGGGTGGGATAATGTATTTTGTCCCACCTCACTAATTTACGGGTATTCCTCGATTCTAGTTCCTCGATTTGCGTGCCCTCGGGTCGTTTCACGAAAAACGTTTTTATAAATTATGAATCAACGACACAAAACGAATCCAATAAAAATTGTCGCATCAAAAACAGAGTTCGAAAACGTAAATACGAAATCCTAAGGTTTCCGGTTTAGTCGTAAAGGACGTTAAAATAAAATCGTAAGTCCTAATATCTTCTCGTAAATTTGTGAGTTTATGAACCAACACAAATTTAAAACTCCAAAATAATATTCATGGACAAATTTATTTTCTGAAATGTCGGACTGTCACCAAAGACGGTGTATGTAAACGTAAGCACGTAACGTTGAATCCTCCGGTTTAGACGTAGTCGATGCTACTTCAAGACGTAAATCCAAATTTCTTCCCAAAAATAAGTGAGTTCATATTGTAACATTAAAATAATGTTTTCAAATAAATATTGAGAATAAAATATAGACCATAATTTGACGGATTGTCACAGCATTTACCCCTAAACAGGATCTTTGTCCTCAAAGATCATCTTACTACTCGCTTCTTATTGAGTTAAAGCCATGTGGGTATTTCCTCCACATTCGGTCCTTTCTCACAAGTGCAATTCATTATAATACGCGAGTTTCATCAAACATAGCTACGGGAATAAGATCAGGCTTAATGTTGACTTACTTTCTCTATCTATGATGTTCACGGGTTTCTGATGAATGCAACTTTTCGCCGATCTAAGCTTTACTAAGAACAATCAGATTTTACTTGATAGATATTCCATCAAGTTCGATTTACGAAACATAATCCACGCAGTTCTTGAAGTCCTAGGGTAGATCCAGCTTATATGCCTTTTAATCCCAACTTTTACATCATCTCAATGGTCCCATACAACGGGGACTTATATCCCATGATTTGTCAGATCATGAATTCATTTTTCCAACGTTAAAAATTGTGGCATAACTTCGCTACCCATTTGGCATTTCAATATCTACATTTTCATATTCACATAACCTCTTGCCCACTATCGGCAGTTAATAATCAAATCCTAATTTCAACAATCATTTCAGATCTCGCGGGTCGGATATTTTGCAAGGTTAGGTTAGCCATCATAGGAAACCTTAAACCTAAAAGACATGTCCAACTCACAGTGGGTGTATGTCGGGTGTCTTTATCTCAACTCCTGCTTACAGATGCTCTAATATTTAGATCCTAATAAGATTCGATCTCAATCCTAATATGATGATTATCAAGGATAATCTCTCCAAAGGAAAACGATTATACGGTCTATCACCAAAGGTCAATCATTCAAACATAAAACAACACTTATATTACTTTGTATCGTTACTTTACCTCGTCCCTTCGATTTGGGGTGGTACATAGTACTCTCATCAAGGTTCGTTCTCAATGATTTCTGAGCAAATCTCTAGAAATTTGATGCGAAGCGAGGTCTTGATATAGATGATCGATACAGGCACACTATGTTTACATAACTCTTTTGCATTTATCATTAACGAGAATGATATTAGCAGATTTGGTCAGTCTGTCGACGATGACCCAAAACGAATCAAATTCGGATGATGACCTTTGCAATAGCTAGACGTTTACTAATGTATGAGGCGATGTCTGCCTTCATAATTGCCATCAGTACAACTTCTTCAGACAAAGATACTTTTAGTCATAAATGACATAAATAGAATACTTATACTTACAAATTCCAACATAACTATATCTCACAATCTCCATATTTAGACAATCACAAGTGGTCTTTATCTTTTATACATAATGCGTCGGTATCTATATTCACTTCTCATGATGATATAATTATCTTGTCCACAATTCACTCAGATATTCTTTCTATATTATGCGTCAGTAATTACGTTCACTTTCTCCTGATGAAATAAATATCATAACTGTATTTATTCAAAATTCTTTCTTTATATCTTTTAAGTTTCAGTTTCGTCTCAACTATCATTTTTATCAGTTTTTCTCAATCCGGCGTCTAAAGCGTCGATAATTATTATATGTAAATTAACAATAATTATTTAATTTTTATGAAACGTAAACGTTAAAAGTTTAAATTTCTTAGTTCGACCAATTATATAAAATGTTCAAAATAAATTTGGATTTAATTAACAAGATTTTTGTTGATTTATCGAAAATATTTAATAAGATTCGTAAATGTTCGAAAAACCTTTGTTTATACTTTGGTCAAAGTTTTCTTAGTTTAAAAGGCAAAAATTGTCGTTTTAAGTTTTCAGGTTATGGTATAAATGGTTTTACTCAGTCCTTCTTAAGTTATCTTGAGGTATACACAAACATTTACCCCTAAACAGAAGTTTAGTTAAATGGTTTGTGTATAAGGGAATAATCCCTTTAAAAATCCTTTGTTAAAACATTTGTCAAAACATATTTCCATTTCTTTTTGGTAAAATCCAAAATCTTTAAAAGGGCTCTTAATTTTTTGAAGAGTCAAATTATATTCCATTATCCTTTTAATCACATAGTCAAATCATGTAAAGTATTAAGTATTTAATCACGTGTTAATTATTCAAGGTTCAGGTTTACACTGTTCGGCCAATTCAGGGCAGTCTATAAATAATTATTAACTCATTCTTATTCTGATAAACAAACATATAGTCCTTAATGATCACGAGCATGAATTTATCAAATTACAGCCCACACACGTGATTCACTAAATTTATGAATACTATATGTGCATTGATCAATCCAAACGACATCACGTGAAACTCATAATGTTCATTACAAGTACCGGATGTAGTGATTGGAATACATAATCTTTTTCGCGGACGCGAAGTTGATAATAACCATGCTATGGATCAAATCTTTAAAACATACACTAGAACCTTGTAAATGATCGAACAAATCTTCCATTTCGAGTTATGGATATCGTTTTCGATTGTCAATTTACTCAGTCACAGTAATCTATAAATATATGGAATGATAACACCATAGCTCTTCAGGATGACAGGCTTGGTATAATAAAATCTTTTTCCGACAACTCTCTCAGTTGTACGGTAATTCCTTTAATTTAGATGGTGCTGACGTACAGTGCACAAGCCACACGTGCAGCACCGGGAATAGAATCAAATACCAAATTCAACTTGCCTTAATGGCGAAAGTCTAGGTAATTCACCAACAAATACTTACTAAAGTTTCAAATAACAGAAACATCTTTTAATAAATTCATATTAAGTTCTTTCTAGATTATAACATCTATAACTAATTCACAACCATTCACGGTATGATTTTAAGTCTAATGCAGGATATGGTCATCCATCAAGAATTATTTAATTTACTTTTGATAATCAACATCTTATCTTTTAGGGGAATTCAATTCGAGCTCCCATCAATTAAGACAATGTCTTCATGTCATAATCAATCAATCCATTCTACTGTCACTGTCAACTTCCCAGTTTCGTTGTCGTCGATAAGATGTGAACTTCTCAAAAGACTAATAATAACTCATGATCTTCACAATTTCAAGGATATATGGAGACACAACTAATCTTAAAAGAGTAAGGTCAACGCATAATCTACGCGAGATAATTTCAAATCAGATACAGACGAAAACACTTAACGAATATGAATATATCCCATGTTTTCATAATTTGAGTACGCATTCGAAAGCTCCTCGGATCGTCACCCAGGTCATTCAAATGAAATCAAATCATACGAAATGATAAGAACGTCAATACATCCAGTCGGGTATCAACACTTAGTAATCAGATACTTTTCCTAAGAATCTCACTACGGGAGAATTAGATACGAAAGAATTGTCAATTGTCAAATAAGACAATTTCCACAGATGAATAAATTCGACTCAGAAGAGTAGATGCTACAGGCACATATGTAGGTGTCCCTAACACTATGTCCTTATTTTCACTTCTTGCAGATCTCATAAAATTTAATCTTTCACAATCTTCAATGAAAATGTAGTGTTTATTCATTAGTTTTTATGGTGACTACTAATCAGCCTTGCATGGTCCATTCCAAATTGTATGTAGGCGCGCAACTATATACATTTTCAAGATTAACGATGCAATACTCAGTTCGTCAAAATTTTATCATCATGTTTATAATGAAAACATTTTCATGCTTAATTCTTAAATAAGAATCAAAAATATATTTACAAACATTTTTTTTGTTATGAAAACAATTAGGTTTTCCAAGGTACTTTATAAACAACCTCATTTCGATAACAATCACTTATAAATCTCACTTTGAATAATCCTTATTGTGATGAAAATTAAATTTTCTCAAAGGATACCGTTTTAACTTTATAAAAATAATGTGTGATCTGCAAAAGAGTGATGAAGAGTTGTTCACCGAGAACTAACTACAATATGATAAGAAATGAGCTTAGCCAAATAATCATGAGGTTCATGATCTCGATGGCACTCAAAAAAATTAATCCACAACGTAACTCAAATCGATATGAGTACTTGTTCAATGGTTGCACCACTAATGCGAACATTAGGATGAAGCAATAAAAGATAGATAACATCGATACATGTAGAATTTAGCAATCAAAGGTAGTCTTTTCATTAATCACAAACAAGTCAAATTGTACCGTAACACATTACGTGTCACTATGTCATACAATTCTTAGAACTCATCCTACCAACTGATATCTCAGTTAAGTTAGGGATTATTTTTAAAAGATACCACAATGAATACTAATCTACAAGAGTCATTAGGTGTTCCACATGTCCCAGAAGATCCATCGGTCTCAATTCAGAAGAAAATCTCTTCAATTTATTTCTTGGACACTGGGCATCCTCGTTAGTGGACAATGGCCTAGGAACAACCCTTAACACGAATCAACAATCATTTAAAACCTTATAATTCAATCACAGAACTTAATGACTTATATTAACAATCTCATATTCCATATAGGTTAAGTTTCACTTTATTCAAGTTTCAACCAATTTTATACTCAATGCAATATCCTACCTCATATTCCAATACTTTCAATCTTATTCTTAGGCCTTAATAGGCAATAAAAGCTCGATATGATCAATATTTAATTTCCGATCCTATATCTCTTACAACAACAATTATCAAATGAGTCACTAATATGAGATGACTCATACATTCAACTAGACTTCTCGGAAAGGTATTAGTGGCATGAGGCTTTTGGGTACTGGTTCCAATGACAGCCTCAAGTGCAACATTCACCCTTTCGATTTCAATTTAAGAATCGGATGACAACGAATCATATGACACCTTTCCAGGTGGTAACGTTTTGTCAAACTCCACTCCATAAGGAAAGATCGTCATGACATCGATATCAGATTTAATCTCGCCAATTCTTTTTCAATATCACAATCAACTAATATCTACATTTCTACGAATATCAACCGTTTGTTGGGATCATAAATATCCACAACTTGGTTTAGATCTAGGATAGCTAGAATTCCTACGAGAATAGCTTAGATTAATTTACTAGGGGATTTAGGGTTACTTGTGACAATCGACGTCGTATAAATACCTCGTATAAAAATCAAAATAATCATCAAACAATCATGTAATAAAATTACATCATATATATATATATAATCCAAGTTATATATATATTAAAATAACACTTCTCAGTCTGGCCTTGTCGGTAACTCGGGAATTCTTCGGCACCGTTATAGTCAAAAGATTTTTAGACATTTTAGAAAAATGTTTATAGTTAAAAGATTTTGAACTGTTTTATTCAAAACCTTGGTTTTAAAAATCTTTCGTTCTCTATAACGAGAGCTCTGATACCAAACTGTAACACCCCCAAATTTATACAACTCAATACAGCGGAAGACTAGTTGGTGTTACGGGATAGCACATTACTCACATCATAGACAACGCATAAAAATAGCGTCGTTTAATAATAAATCATTTCCATTCATAAACATCAAAGTTACATCGGTCCCAAGTCATATTATTTCAAACAAAGTTTTACAAAGTATTTGAATGGAAAATATTGTTTAAGTGCGGGCCATGAATTCTTGTCGTCTTCCCGAGAATTACCTTCAAGTACTTGAGATAAAACATGTTAAAAGAAAAGGTCAGCGATAACGCCGAGTGAATTCATAGAGTTTAATAAATTCCATCAATATAACTTTGGTATAAAATTAGTACCAAAAATCAATTCGTACAAATCATTGTAACAGGCCGTAAAATAGCCAAAATCATTTTATACAAATCTTTGTAATAGGCCATAAAATAGCCAAAGTCATTTTATATAAATCCTTATCGAAAATCATAATATAGGCATTTGCCTTAAAAATTATTATACGAGCCAATGTCGTAAAAACATCATACAATACGTCGTATGACGTTGTATAAAATCAAATAAAAACCGTTATATGAATATGGTTATGAAAACCAAAACACAAACATAATATCAATAGTATGACCCTGTATTGCTAGTCAGGAAATACATCGTAATTCGGAGCGTCTAGTAATATTTCGATGATTGGATTATTATAAGCCGCATGACATTGTTACCTTACTAAAATCAAAACGGGTAGCTAACCCGATACCAATTTTGCCCATCTAAATTAGCGTGTCGTCACAAAGGTCACGCTATGGAAATCTTCTCATACATAAATTCGCTTACCAATCAATGTGGCACGACGGGGATCAACCGTCAAGGTGCGAACTGGGGTGATCGTCCCCAAATAGTACTATTAAATGCATAAGCGTCTACCAACTCCCGGTAGTTCACAATTCATGCTAATGGGACTTTTAGTGACATAACCTAACTTTAATAATCCATTTTTATTTCATCTATCGGGTCCTTTAATCATTCATAGGGTCATACAATCGGGTCATTCAATCATTCGGGTCCAAAATCAATAAACAAACAATCGGGACAAATGGTGTCCTATTTTATAAAAACTAACATGTTATCTCCCTCGCGGGTTTATAAAACATTTATAAAAACATTTAAAAGAGTGTGAGGCTATGAACTCACGTTGATATGGGAAGGCGGGTTATCGGCAATTCGGTCGTACGGTACGTGCTTCAATCACGGAAACCTAGACAAATAATACTCGGTCTTAGACGTTTGTCCAATGACTTTATATAAATAACAATTATGTATACATATGATGATTATATACATATGATGATCAAGTGGGTTTACATCTTCTCGTTTACTCATTTTTGTGTTATATGTCGATAACTTTTATACTAGTTTACTAGTTTCACCTATTTTCGTGTTTTGAGTCAGATAAACTTATTATAAGTTCTTTAACTTGTTTTAATCCCTTTTATACCTATATTATCAGTATGTATACTTTTCATGTTGGGCCCAAATGGGTTAAGCCCAATAAGTTCTTTTTACAAGTTTTTATCTTATTTAGTCCAATTATTAGTCCAATATGCTTAATTAGCTCGTAAATGTCCGTATTTCTTATAGCTCGGGTTTTATCGGTTTTTACTTGTTATACATGTCTATATATCAGTATATAAGTTTTATAAAGTTTTCATTAGACGGGTCCAACCATCTAAGTTTTATTTAACAAAAACGTTAATTTTTACGGTATTAGCCAAAAAGTCGTAAAAACAATGTTTATAGTTTTATAACTTATTAGTATTATTTCACTACCATTTATATAAGTTATTCATTCATTTACCCTTTTACACATTTATATAAATAAGTTTTATAAGTTGGTGGGTTTTCATTTATATTTTATACTATTAAATTTTGAGTGCTTATATAATAGTATTATTCTTTAATTTCCAAAAATCTGATTTTTATCTTCACTTTCACCAAAACTGCCATATCTTGAGTTCTATATGGAGATAGAAGCTCAAATTTTTATCACATAAACTAGATGATATTTGATATATTTAACTCTTCTATAGCTACTATTGAATCATCTTTTAAATATTTTCTAAAAATCGTCCAAAACAGTAACCTCAGATTTATACCCTAAACTTGTTTTGATCATATCTCACTCATTATTTTGATTCCAGTGCATGGCCAACTCTCACATGTGTACAAGACATATAGCTTACTGTAAATGGATTCTACTTCATCATTTTATCAGTCCATGACCTGATTATTTACTGTTTTATACAGCCAACAAATTTAACCAAGATTTTAACCTTGTTTCTTATGGTTTTTCACCTTTTTAATCATGTTTATCAACACCAAATCCTCACATAACACTTTTATCATCATATAATCATCATATACATATACAATAGGAAAGAAAATACATGATTACATAATCAAAATAACAAGAGGATGAGGAGAACAATCTTTATACCACCATGATGATGAAATGATGAGCTTTTGGATGAACAAGACATGGTTTTGGGTAACCAATCTTATGAGATATCAACACCACTTCTAGGATCACCAAGTATTTGTAGATTCCTCAAAAAATCAGCCCTTGTTCTTCATGAAAACTCCTTGAGAAATCAGCCCCAAACTCCCTTGAAAACTCCTTTTTACATGTTAAGATCACCTCCAATCTTCATAACTTCAATGGGTTTTCATCATATGTGTGAATAACATATGATTTCATGGTTAAATCAAGATCAAATGGGTTATTTAGGGTGAGAGTAGGACGAATTTTTGAGAGAGAAATGGGAGGATGAGAGTGGTTTGCATGAGTGAAAATGGTGGTTATGAGTAGATAGTTGTTTTTGTGGGATAAGTGGAAGAAACTAGCTTAAGTGTTAAGCTAGTGCTTACACTTGTAAGCTACAAGTTAACATGATGCCACATCTTTGATGTGGTGTCATGTTGTGCCATCCCATGTGTATTAGTGGGGTGGGATAATGTATTTTGTCCCACCTCACTAATTTACGGGTATTCCTCGATTCTAGTTCCTCGATTTGCGTGCCCTCGGGTCGTTTCACGAAAAACGTTTTTATAAATTATGAATCAACGACACAAAACGAATCCAATAAAAATTGTCTCATCAAAAACGGAGTTCGAAAACGTAAATACGAAATCCTAAGGTTTCCGGTTTAGTCGTAAAGGACGTTAAAATAAAATCGTAAGTCCTAATATCTTCTCGTAAATTTGTGAGTTTATGAACCAACACAAATTTAAAACTCCAAAATAATATTCATGGACAAATTTATTTTCTGAAATGTCGGACTGTCACCAAAGACGGTGTATGTAAACGTAAGCACGTAACGTTGAATCCTCCGGTTTAGACGTAGTCGATGCTACTTCAAGACGTAAATCCAAATTTCTTCCCAAAAATAAGTGAGTTCATATTGTAACATTAAAATAATGTTTTCAAATAAATATTGAGAATAAAATATCGACCATAATTTGACGGATTGTCACAAATTTCGTTAACATGACAGAAAATTTAAAAGTGTTCAAGTTAAATATGGGTGGAAAAACAAGTAGACGCCAAGCCACACACAACTCCCATCCAATGCATGCTCCATGCTATACTTCATCGGTTACCTGAAACACATGCTAAATTGGGTCAGCTAATAATGTTGAGTGGAATTCATAGGTTTTATAATCTCATTTTGAACATATGTGTTATAAAAAAATCATTCACGATCATTCATAGAATTTTCGATCAAACAATCTATTTTCAAGGTTATGACAATTGTGTTTAAGCTCATGACACTAATCAGTTAACTCAATCACCCGCGTAATAATTACCGGCGTGATTAAGATGAAACCATTGCCCCTTCTAAAGGCATCAGTTACAATTATACCTTATCTCTTATCACAAGTTATCCGTCCGCAGGGGGTACTCAACGTACTAGCCCTCGTCTCGGATAGGGTCGTCAACCCATAGTACTATCAGTTGTATAAGCGGCTATTTTCAATCCACACAAGGATTAAACAATAGTTAATAGTTCATGAATATAGGGTCTTTTGCAACAAGGTACTCAACACAATTTTAAGGCAACATTCGGGTCCAACAATCATTCATGATATATGTTCATTTTAGAAAACTAGCATGCATCTCCCTCGCGGGTAAAAAAAATTTAAAATAGTAATAAGCGAGGCTACAAATTCACACCTTATGTATATAGAGTAGTCGACGATACGAATGACGATCACTGATGATGATGAGGATGCCCGGGGAATTCAACACCTAACAAACAATAACGCGTAATGAGTAAATCTCATTTATAAACTCTAAGTACTGTATAATATATACATATTAGTCAATTGTGATAATTACAAACTCACGCCAAAACCAAACGGATAATTGTTACTAGTTTTATACTATTCATCTACGTTATTAGCGTTAATACCCTTTTCACGTTTTTCGCCGATACTTACCAAAAGTATGGGCAGTTTTCCTAGACATAAACCCTTTTATAAAATTTGGGAAAATTACCAAAAATACCTTAAGACCTGTAGAAAACCTATTTTTAATCCCATAAAAAGTTCTCACGTTTATGACCCGTTACTCAACATATTACTAAACATACGTTTTTCGGACTGATTTTGCACATTGACCATGTTGGACTTGTTTGCCCATTTAAAATATACCATTGACCCATTTAACACCTAAGCCTAATAATAGACTCATAAATGCAGGTTTGAGACCAAAAATCAACCTTTAACCATTTAGCAAACTATATCTATGGTCCCCGGGATTTCACCCAAAACCAAACATAAATTCGGATTATGTAGGTTCTCATCTCCCGGTACACGTATTTTCAAAACATCATAACTTTTGACTCGTTAGGAGTCGTAAGCTCTTTCTTATACCAAATAAAAGCTAAGACGCCACTATACAACTATATCCTAGTCTGATGACCCGTTTAAAAAATCAAATTTATGAAAACAAGCCTAAACAATCTGCCTAAATTTACCCTTCTCAAAATCAACCTAGCACTCGTTTCCAAACCATTTTATCGACACCTAACCTCAACTTAATCACTCCTAACCATGACTAATCATCCTAATCAGTCCTTAACACCTAAAATACCAAATCCATCCTAAAACCCATTCACTAAATCAAACATGCAATGAGGTTTACCCACTCTAAAACATCTAAAAACATGAATTAAACACAAAACCCACAAGTAAAACATCAATCACCAAGATCCACCAAACACCCCCATTTGGCGCCGTGGGGTGTGGGTGATCAAAACACCCCAACCAAATTGATTTTGGTTGGTTTGTTGGGTGATTATCCATCTCCCACACTCCAATTAAACATGCATGAACTCAATTAACATCAAAACAAATTTTTGAAAAACCCATTTGATTCTTGAAAAGTTTTATGAATGCATGTTGGACTAAAGCACATCAAAACACTTGGAATGATTAAACTAGATGTGGTCTAACCCTGGTTTTAATCAAAACAAGCTAGAAAATTTTTTGTGGTGGTGGTATGGTGGTGTTTGGCCGTCGGCCTAAAGAGAGAAAAATAGAGAGAGTGAACAAAATTTTTAGTGTGTGTTGTGGTGTGTGTGTGTTTGGTTTCCATTTTGTAAAATTTGAAGGGCCTTGGGTGCAATAATGGCATTCTTTTGGCCTTGAATGAAAATGACCTCAAATGTTTGCGGGAATGACTCACTAGTCGACTTGGAAAATTTTGCGGGAGTCGGGGGTCATCCCGAACACTCCAAAATACTTTTTGGACAATTTAAATGTACCCGGAAAGCAATAAAACGCACCCGACTCGACTTAACACGAACCAAAAGTAAAATATTCAAGAAATTATAATATCGATAAAACGACAATAAACATAGAAATTTGGGCATCCATCAGGAACGTAGTTGTCATCGTTCTTCCTAAATCGTCAATCGTCAAGATTACGACCTCAAACATTGGTTTCAACCAAAACGATAAAATATATAGTAAATAAAATTTCTTAAAAATTTCAAAAATAAGCGTAATTTAGGGTAAGATAAGTGACCTCGATTTCTGGGTATCACATCCACCCCTCCTTAAGGAGAGCGACGTCCCGGCGCTCGCCTCTTCTTATAATCACATTTCGTGCCGCTGGAACAGATGAGGATATCTCTCCTTGAAAAAGTCCTCACGTTCCTAAGTGTATTCCGGTCCACGCCTAGAATTCCATCGAACCTTCACAATGGGAATTCTACTATGCTTCAACTGTAACAACTCATAAATTTCCTCTATGTAATATACACTCATGATATATATGAGAACTACTTTTATGGGTTAAATTTTTGCTTCACTGTATCTCAACTATGTAAAGTAACTTACATAGAAATCTAGACGTGCTTATGCAACCACTATTGCCAATTATATACATGATTACATCATGTAAACCCCTAAGTATGTCAAGTATATATATATCAAAGATCATTTTGCTAAATATTCAATCAATACAACATCTTATATCCCATAATTTACCAAAACAAGCATTATACCTTTACGGTTGATTCAAAAACCCTAATTACAAAATGAAACAAGTTTTGAAGTATGCAAGGCTTATGTAAAAGCTACTTTAACTAAAGTTTAGTGTGATACACTCATTGAATCATTGAGCAAGTAGTCAAATAACAATTTACAAGTCATTTAAGTATAAAGCCCTAATTTGGTCATCTTATGTCCTAAATCATATTCAAACTTTCACACCGCTCTACCACAAGGTACAAGTACTCATTTTATAGATCCTAAACCCAAAACGGTACCTCTACATCATGTTAGACTCCAATCTAGAACCTCAATCAAAGATTTCAACATGACCTAAGCTAAAACAAGTCATTAACCTAGTTTTACCCGGTTTGACCTAGTTTTCAAGTTTAACTTAGTTTAACCCAATAAAACCCTTAAAACTCTTGGTGAATCATTACTAAACCTCAAACACAATCCCTAAATCTGTCTAAACATAAATACTAAGACCCTAACTTATCAAATCCTAATCACAAAACCATAGCAAACCCCGTAATGACTAAAACTAGTTCATACTTGTAATTTCAGAATATGACCAGCCAATAAAACATAGAATCTGGACAAATCAATAAGACCTGAGTATTAAGTAAAAGAAATAGGTTTTAGCCCTATGTCTTGTGGTCTATTTTCAAATTGAATCACCCCGATTCGACATCATATGAATTAGCTATAGCCGAAATGCCAAAGGTACGCAGATTCGGCATACTTGTAGTAAACAGCTATTATCTCAAGATTTTGTGTAGTAACCCTTGAATATGTAAAACTAAAAGTTGTAGAGGACTCAAGTATCTAACAATTCTTACAAATTTGAGCTTAAACGAAGTCACGGTTTGTAAATGACAAACAATTTACCGGGACTATTGCTGGCTGTCCAGAAACAGCCATGTATAAGCATAACCTTGTTAAACCAAGCACCCTAACACCTCAAGAACCTCTATGATCAAGCTACTACTGATCCTATCACCTTAACACACACCTCCCTCATGCTTAGCACCTCCCTACATTATCCTAAGCAAGCAAGAAGGTAGCTTACAAGCACCTTGCCACCACATGCTTCCTAAACTTCACCATGTGCTTACACCTTGCAAAGATACATCCCTAGCTTGTAATACTCATCAACTAGCTTAGCCTTAACATCCTCCTAGATTATCCTTGTCATGTACTCCAGAACTTGACACCTATCCTTGAAAAACTTAGCCATGAAGCCTTTCTTTGCCTATAAATAGCCATAACTAACACATAACTAAGACATAACTCTTCATTCCATTCTCAACTTCTCTAAAGCACTAAAAACTCTCTCAATCCTAGCACTAGCAGTAGCCTAAGGATGATATGATGTTCTAAGAAGGTTTACAAGAAAATAAACCAAGAGTACAAGACCTAGAAGCCATTAACAAGTTGTAGAGATCATCAAGGCCTCAAAACTAGCACATACTCCCCTTTTCATCTTGTTCTTGCTCTATTTGTATTCAAGTAAGTTCTAAACACCCATGTTTGATCTTATATATGTTATAGAACACCTAGAAATGTTGTTATAATGATTACATGCCTTATGATACCTTAAAACATTCATGAAACTATGATTGAACCTAGAAAACCCTAAATTTTTACTAGTTATGATCAATTTAATTTCAAAGTTTTAAACTTATTATGTTATTGTTATAAGATTTTCATAAGTCTTATAAGACATATAATAACACAAATTAAACTTTACTTTAGCTTTTGATTCATAAAATAAGTCTATTTTAGTGTTAAAACATGTTATGAAACTATTTTCAAGATAAAGGACTAAATGTGTAATTTTTGAAACTATAAACTATAAGGACCTATTTTGCCATGATCATAAACTTAAATTTAAGTTTCTAATTTTCAATGTTTGAAAGTACAAGATTTATATTACATATATGTGTCCATAAGAGACAAAACTTGTATAAGTTATAACTACAAGGGTATATTTTGCCATTTTTTTTAAACTTAAAGGTATAAATGAGATATTTTAAAAAATATATAATAATCCTATAAGGTTTGATATTTTATAAACTAAATACAAATAATCCTTTTTATACATTGATTAAAACATATATAAACTCTAAATACATTATAAATATAAACATAACTTATTATCGAATAACTGTTAAAGAAACCTCAAAACCTATTTTCCTTAACACACAGACGTATCCTACTACTAGGGAATTTCATATTAAGATGTTCCATCTCGATATTACGTTCTGACTGAGTGGTTGGGTTTACGAGTTAAAGTGCTCTCGCTCCTCAAACGTTTATAGAATGGCTTCTGACATATGATGAACCGAATAGTGATACAACGATATTCATAAAATAATGAATCAAAGAAATAAACCTTTTAAACTATATTAAACAAAGTTTTGAAACATAACACAACTTAACTAACTACTTGACATACGATACCTCAGGTTGCGTGGTAAAAGCCGTCTACCTGAGTCCCTCTTGATATCAAGCAGGTATCCCTAACCTAAGGTGAGCTCATAGCCTCACTTTTAAATGCTTTACAAACCCGTGAGGGGGATATATGCTCTAAACATGAATACAAGTATTTTGGTATGCTATCCTGATAAATTATTGCACGAGTACCTTGATCTGCCACTATAACATACATTTCATGAACCATAATCATCGTAACGTGAACGTGAATATTGTGAATAGATCTATTTTGAGTGTGACGACTCCCGTTGGTTTGCCTATACTTTTGGCACCAATAGCACTATATTTGAGAACAAAAAGGGTAACCTTGGCAAGTTACGCCTTACTTATAGTCATTGATTGGTCTGCAGTACCATCACTGGACTTGGAAATGTTAACGTGGGGTGTCATGAGCTCAGATGC
This sequence comes from Glebionis coronaria, assembly GCA_025667525.1. Taxonomy (NCBI): domain Eukaryota; kingdom Viridiplantae; phylum Streptophyta; class Magnoliopsida; order Asterales; family Asteraceae; genus Glebionis; species Glebionis coronaria. The sequence goes on along the minus strand of CM046875.1, from coordinate 254,940,304 downwards.
AATAATTATGATTTTAACGGGTGTAACAACATATCCCATTGATGATTAAACTTGTATTCAAACTATTATAACTCAAACCTATGAATTTCACTCAACCTTTGTGTTGACTTTGAGCATATTTATCCCAGGTAACTGAAAATCACACGGACTATGGCACGGAGAGACAAAGTACATGAGGACGTCCAAACTTGTTATCATTCACTTTTATGTTTTCAAAATGTTCTTCGGGACCTCTGTTTGTAAATACTCAGATGAATAAATGAATGATAACTCTCTTTTAAACACGTCTCTTTTGAGTCGTTTTCTATTATTGAGTACTGTGTATCATGAAGTAATACCCCAAAATAGCTTCCGCTGCTATATGTAAAAATGAGGGTGTTACAGATTGGTATCAGAGCCACAATTATATTGAACAAGGTTTTTACCTTAACTATAACTAATTTTGGAAAAAAGTCCTCCGTGCCACTACTTTCCCCAAACGCTACATGAAGAGTAAAAAACCTAACTATATATGTATTAAATATTTATATACTTATGATTATTTTTCTATCGAAACTATTACAGAACTATGTTTCCCAATCCTATAATCCCGAAGGAAGAAGTGAATTCGAATCCTAACTCACCAGATTTCTCTCGTGATTCGGATTTTGATTCTGAATTTGAGCCTGATTTGGATTCTGACTATTTCCCGAATCCTAACGATGTCTCTGATTCTAATTTATCAGAACAATGGAATCAATACTTTATAGCTTCATTAGCTATTCAACCTAATCCCGAAGATCCCTATATGCAAGTCTATAATGAAAATCTCGTTATCCCACCTCAAGCTCCAACCACACCACCTCCAGATTACTATACTCCAGATGAACCTTTTCCACCTAATAAGAAAACTTGTTTTCCATCACCTACACCACCATATGTATTCAAAACAGGAGAAAGTTCACACAAATCACCATTAGAAAGGCACCAAGAATGGATAGAAATGATCTTAAACCACTTGGATGAAATACCCTTGGAACGAATTGAAGAAATAGAAAATGATATTTATGGTCTTAAAAATGGGAGGGTCCTCATTCAGAAAGACTTTAGGAGGTTAGAGATCAAACTAGAAAAGGCTAATACTCAAATCATGGAATTACAAAAGAAACAAGAACTCCATGCCGATGAAGTCGTACTTGCTCGAGTTAGAATCCCTACTCTCGAGATGATCATCGAAGATACCCAACTACGTCATCATTCTGATACCAAGATCCTCCTAGAAGCTATCCAAGACCTTAAAAACCATAAGTGAACAACACGAGACTACAAGACCACCAGACTTATCAAATCCTTAGTTTTTACTGTTTTTGTACAAATGTAGAATAGAAGATGTGTAATATAAATAATCATCTTTTGTAAATAAACAAGAAGTTTTCTTTATAAATAAAAAGAAGTTTTTGCATTACGTGGTTATTTATTTTGTTCGGTTACCAAAATTTCTCATTTTTATAAAATCAGGAAATACTACGGATTGTCCACCACCAGGTTATCCCAAGCCTATATACATAGGACTTATGGCTACACATTATAGACAAGAAGATAATCAAGAGATTTCACCTAGAGGTATCGAGTCACCTGTTGGATCTCCATCATCATCCGTAGGATCATCATCACCATTTAGACCAGATTCTCCACCACCAATAGCTGAAGTCATTGATGCAATACCTGACTTTGCAAAAATGGATCAAATGTTGGCTAGAGTATTATTTGATTTTGGAGCTGATAAAAGCTTCGTATCTACATCTCTTGCTTTCAAACTAAATATTATCCCCATTACCTTAAGTACCTATTATGATATCGAGATGGCCGATGGAAACTTAGTTAGTACTAATACTATTCTCCAAAACTGTACCTTAACCTTGTCAAAACAACCTTTCAAAATTGATCTCATGCCAATTCAACTCGGCAGTTTTGATGTTGTTATTGGTATGGATTGGTTATCCAAAACTCATGCCAAAATCCTCTGTAACGAGAAAGTCGTTCATATTCCTATAAATGATGAAACTCTAATTATCCGAGGAGATCGAAGTAAAACCTGACTAAATCTTGTATCTTGTATAAAAACTGAGAGATATATATTTCGAGGTTGCCAAGTATTCGTAATTCAAGTAACGGAGAACAAGCCTGACGAGAAGCCACTTGAAGATATACCTATAGTCAGAGAGTTTTCAAAAGTTTTTCCCAAAGATCTACCTGGCCTTCCTCCTACTCGCCAAGTAGAATTTCAAATCGATTTGATTCCGGGTGTTGCACCTATAGCTCGATCACCTTATAGATTAGCTCCTTCAGAAATGCAGGAACTATCTACTCAACTTCAAGAATTAACCGATTGTGGTTTTATTCGTCCTAGTACATCACCTTGGGGAGCTCCTGTCTTATTTGTCAAGAAAAAAGACGGAACTTTTAGAATGTGTATCGACTACCGAGGTTTGAATAAACTCACTATAAAGAATCGTTACCCGTTACCCAGAATTGATGACTTATTCAACCAACTTCAAGGTTCGACTATTTACTCAAAAATCTACCTACGCTCAGGTTATCATCAACTGAGAGTTAGGGAGGAAGATATTCCAAAAACCGCATTCAGAACTCGGTATGGACACTATGAATTTCAAGTGATGCCATTTGGGTTAACTAATGCACCAGCTGTATTCATGGATCTCATGAACCGTGTGTGTAAACCTTACTTGGATAAGTTTGTAATTGTGTTCATCGATGATATTCTCATCTATTCTCGCAATGAAGAAGATTACGCAAACCATTTGAGAATAATTCTTGAATTACTCAAGAAAGAGAAGTTGTATGCTAAATTCTCAAAGTGTGACTTCTGGATCAATGTTGTGCCATTTCTTGGACATTTGATTGATAATCAAGGGATCCATGTTGATCCTGCAAAAATTGAAGCAGTCAAAAATTGGGCATCTCCTACTACACCTACAGAGATACGCCAGTTTTTAGGACTTGCTGGTTATTATCGAAGGTTCATCGAAGGTTTTTCAAAAATTGCAAAGCCTTTGACTGAACTAACCCAGAAGAACAAAAAGTATATCTGGGGAAAAGATCAAGAAACAGCTTTTCAGTTGTTAAAACAAAAGTTGTGTGAAGCCCCAATTCTAGCATTACCTGAAGGAAACGACGATTTTGTCGTTTACTGTGATGCATCTCATCAAGGTCTTGGAGCTGTTTTGATGCAAAGAGAAAAAGCCATTGCTTATGCATCTTGACAACTTAAGACTCATGAGAAAAATTATACCACACATGATCTCGAACTAGGGGCAGTCGTGTTCGCTCTTAGAATATGGAGACACTATTTGTATGGTACAAAGTGTATAGTGTTCACCGATCATAAGAGCCTACAACATATTCTTGATCAAAAAGATCTAAATATGCGACAACGACGTTGGTTAGAACTACTCGCTGATTATGATTGTGAAATTCGTTATCATCCTGGAAAGGCTAATGTCGTAGCAGATGCCTTAAGCTGAAAAGAACGAATTAACCCACTTCGAGTCAGATCGCTAGTTATGACTCTCCATCCAAATATACTTAGACAAATCCTTAAAGCTCAAAACAAAGCACTCAAAGAAGAAAACCTTAAGTTTGAGAACTTAAGAGGAATGGACAAAACTTTTGAAATACGTCCTGATGGAACTCGTTGCATCAAGAATAGAAGTTGGTTACCATATTATGGTAATTTTAGGAGCTTGATTATGCACGAATCCCATAAATCAAAGTACTCCATTCATCCAGGTTCTGACAAAATGTATCAGGATCTAAAGAAACTCTACTGGTGGCCTAACATGAAGGCAATCATTGGTGAATATGTGGGCACGTGTTTAACATGTTCCAGAGTTAAAGCTGAATGTCAGAAGCCATCTGGTTTACTGATACAACCCGAAATTCCTATGTGGAAATGGGAAAGAATAACTATGGATTTTGTTACAAAACTTCCTAGAGCATCTAATGGACATGACGCAATCTGGGTCATTGTTGATCGTCTTACAAAATCTGCTCATTTCATTCCCATTCGAGAGATTGATAGTATGGAAACTCTTACGAGGTTATACATAAAAGAAATCATCTCCCGACATGGAGTGCCAATATCTATCATATCAGATCGTGATCCTCACTTCACATCTAGATTCTGGAAATCACAAAGTGCTTTGGGTACTCAGTTAGACATGAGTACAGCCTATCATCCTCAAACCGATGGTCAAAGTGAAAGAACTATTCAGACACTTGAAGACATGCTCCGAGCTTGTGTTATTGACTTTGGAAAAGGGTGGAAAGACATCTACCGTTGATAGAATTCTCCTATAATAACAGTTATCACGCCAGTATCAAAGCGACTCAATTCGAAGCACTTTATGGTCGAAAGTGCAGATCTCCGGTCTGCTGGGCTGAAGTTGGAGATGTTCAACTTACAGGACCAGAAATAATCCATGAAACCACCGAGAAGATCTTTCAAATTCGACAACGCTTACAAACCGCTAGAGATCGACAAAGAAGTTATGCCAACATAAGACGAAAACCTTTAGAATTCCAAGTTGGAGATCGTGTTATGCTGAAAGTATCACCTCGAAAAGGTGTCATTCGTTTTGGAAAACGAGGAAAGCTTAATTCACGATACATTGGACCATTTCAAATCCTTGAACGGATTGGCCCAGTAGCATACAGAATTGAGCTCCCTGAAGAGCTCAGTACTGTACACAATACTTTCCACGTTTCTAATCTCAAGAAATGTCTATCAAACGAATCTCTTATCATTCCAATGAAAGAACTTCAGCTTGACGATAAGCTCAATTTCATAGAAGAACCTGTGGAAATCATGGACCGAGAGGTCAAACAACTTAAACAAAGTCGTATACCTATTGTCAAAGTACGATGGAACTCAAAAAGAGGCCCATAATTTACCTGGGAACGCGAAGATCAGATTCGTGCTAAATACCCACACCTATTTTCAAACACTACTCCTATATCAAGCTAAATCTCGGGACGAGATTTCCTTAAGGGGGAAAGACTGTAACAACTCATAAATTTCCTCTATGTAATATACACTCATGATATATATGATAACTACTTTTATGGGTTAAATTTTTGCTTCACTGTATCTCAACTATGTAAAGTAACTTACATAGAAATCTAGACGTGCTTACGCAACCACTATTGCTAATTATATAAATGATTACATCAAGTAAACCCCTAAGTATGTCAAGTATATATATATCAAAGATCATTTTGCTAAATTTTCAATCAATACAACATCTTATATCCCACAATTTACCAAAACAAGCATTATACCTTTACGGTTGATTCAAAAACCCTAATTACAAAATGAAACAAGTTTTGAAGTATGCAAGGCTTATGTAAAAGCTACTTTAACTAAATTTTAGTGTGATACACTCATTGAATCATTGAGCAAGTATTCAAATAACAATTTACAAGTCATTTAAGTATAAAGCCCTAATTTGGTCATCTTATGTCCTAAATCATGTTCAAACTTTCACACCGCTCTACCACAAGGTACAAGTACTCATTTTATAGATCCTAAACCCAAAACGGTACCTCTACATCATGTTAGACTCCAATCTAGAACCTCAATCCAATATTTCAACATGACCTAAGCTAAAACAAGTCATTAACCTAGTTTTACCCGGTTTGACCTAGTTTTCAAGTTTAACTTAGTTTAACCCAATAAAACCCTTAAAACTCTTGGTGAATCATTACTAAACCTCAAACACAATCCCTAAATCTGTCTAAACATAAATACTAAGACCCTAACTTATCAAATCCTAATCACAAAACCATAGCAAACCCGGCATGACTAAAACTAGTTCATACTTGTAAATTCAGAATATGACCAGCCAATAAAACATAGAATCTGGACAAATCAATAAGACCTGAGTATTATGTAAAAGAAGTAGGTTTTAGCCCTATGTCTTGTGGTCATTTTGCAAATTGAATCACCCCGATTCGACATCATATGAATTAGTTATAGCTGAAATGCCAAAGGTACGCAGATTCGGCATACTTGTAGTAAACAGCTATTATCTCAAGATTTTGTGTAGTAACCCTTGAATATGTAAAACTAAAAGTTGTAGAGGACTCAAATATCTAACAATTCTCACAAATTTGAGCTTAAACAGAGTCACGGTTTGTAAATGACAAACAATTTACCGGGACTATTGCTGGCTGTCCAGAAACAACCATGTATAAGCATAACCTTGTTAAACCAAGCACCCTAACACCTCAAGAACCTCTATGATCAAGCTACTACTGATTCTAGCACCTTAACACACACCTCCCTCATGCTTAGCACCTCCCTACATCATCCTAAGCAAGCAAGAAGGTAGCTTACAAGCACCTTGCCACCACATGCTTCCTAAACTTCACCATGTGCTTACACCTTGCAAAGCTACATCCCTAGCTTGTAATACTCATCAACTAGCTTAGCCTTAACATACTCCTAGCTTATCCTTGTCATGTACTCCAGCACTTGACACCTATCCTTGCAAAACTTAGCCATGAAGCCTTTCTTTGCCTATAAATAGCCATAACTAACACATAACTCTTCATTCCATTCTCAACTTCTCTAAAGCACTAAAAACTCTCTCAATCCAAGCACTAGCAGTAGCCTAAGGATGATATGATGTTCTAAGAAGGTTTACAAGAAAAGAAACCAAGAGTACAAGACCTAGAAGCCATTAACAAGTTGTAGAGATCATCAAGGCCTCAAAACTAGCACATACTCCCCTTTTCACCTTGTTCATGCTCTATTTGTATTCAAGTAAGTTCTAAACACCCATGTTTGATCTTAGATATGTTATAGAACACCTAGAAATGTTTTTATAATGATTACATGCCTTATGATACCTTAAAACATTCATGAAACTATGATTGAACCTAGAAAACCCTAAATTTTTACTACTTATGATCAATTTGATTTCAAAGTTTTAAACTTATTATGTTATTTTTATAAGATGTTCATAAGTCTTATAAGACATATAAGAACACAAATGAAACTTTACTTTAGCTTTTGATTCATAAAACAAGTCTATTTTAGTGTTAAAACATGTTATGAAACTATTTTCAAGATAAAAGACTAAATGTGTAATTTTTGAAACTATAAACTATAAGGACCTATTTTGCCATGATCATAAACTTAAATTTAAGTTTCTAATTTGCCATGTTTGAAAGTACAAGGTTTATATTACATATATGTGTCCATAAAAGACAAAACTTGTATAAGTTATAACTACAAGGGTATATTTTGCCATTTTTTTAAACTTAAAGGTATAAATGAGATATTTTGAAAAATATATAATAATCCTATAAGGTTTGATATTTTATAAACTAAATACAAATAATCCTTTTTATACATTGATTAAAACATATATAAACTCTAAATACATTATAAATATAAACATAACTTATTATCGAATAACTTTTAAAGAAACCTCAAAACCTATTTTCCTTAACACACAGACGTATCCTACTACTAGGGAATTTCATATTAAGATGTTCCGTCTCGATATTAAGTTCTGACTGAGTGGTTGGGTTTACGAGTTAAAGTGCCCTCGCTCCTCAAACGTTTATAGAATGGCTTCTGACATATGATGACCCGAATAGTGATACAACGATATTCATAAACTAATGAATCAAAGAAATAAACCTTTTAAACTATATTAAACAAAGTTTAGAAACATAACACAACTTAACTAAATACTTGACATACGATACCTCAGGTTGCATGGTAAAAGCCGTCTACCTGAGTCCCTCTTGATATCAAGCAGATATCCCTAACCTAAGGTGAGTTCATAGCCTCACTTTTAAATGCTTTACAAACCCGTGAGGGGGATATATGCTCTAAACATGAATACAAGTATTTTGGTATGCTATCCTGATAAATTATTGCACGAGTACCTTGATCTGCCACTATAACATACATTTCATGAACCATAATCATCATAACGTGAACGTGAATATTGTGAATAGATCTATTTGGAGTGTGACGACTCCCGTTGGTTTGCCTATACTTTTGGCACCAATAGCACTATATTTGAGAACAAAAAGGGTAACATTGGCAAGTTACGCCTTACTTCTAGTCATTGATTGGTCTGCAGTACCATCACTGGACTTGGAAATGTTAACGTGGGGTGTCATGAGCTCAGATTCAATAATTATGATTTTAACGGGTGTAACAACATATCCCATTGATGATTAAACTTGTATTCAAACTATTATAACTCAAACCTATGAATTTCACTCAACCTTTGTGTTGACTTTGAGCATATTTATCCCAGGTAACTGAAAATCACACGGACTATGGCACGGAGAGGCAAAGGACATGAGGACGTCCAAACTTGTTATCATTCACTTTTATGTTTTCAAAATGTTCTTCGGGACCTCTGTTTGTAAATACTCTGATGAATAAATGAATGATAACTCTCTTTTAAAAACGTCTCTTTTGAGTCGTGTTCTATTATTGAGTACTGTGTATCATGAAGTAATACCCCAAAATAGCTTCCACTGCTATATGTAAAAATGAGGGTGTTACATCAGCCTCTTAACCTCTCGGTCCATAATTTCCACTGGTTCCTCCATGAAATGCATTTTATCGTCCAGCTGAATCTCGTCCAAAGGAATCACCAATTCCTTATCCGCCAAACTCTTCTTCAAATTTGATACGTGAAACGTGTCGTGAATAGCACTAAGCTCATTCGGCAATTCTAACCTATATGCTACCGGTCCAATTCGTTTAACAATCTTGAATGGTCCAATATACCTAGGACTCAACTTTCCTTTCTTCCCAAAACGAATCACACCCTTCCACGGCGAAACCTTAAGCATAACCATGTCTCCGACCTCAAATTCCAATGGTTTTCTTATATTATCGGCATAACTCTTCTGTCGGCTTCTTGCAGCAAGTAAACGGTTCTTAATTTGCACAATCTTCTCTGTCGTCTCCAAAACCATTTTCAACTGACTCTCTCCTACTTCGCTCCAACGCACAGGAGATCTACACTTCCTTCCATACAACGCTTCGAATGGTGCAGTCTTGATGCTCGCATGATAACTATTATTATATGAAAACTCCACTAAAGGTAAGTGGCGTTCCCAACTTCCTCCAAAATCAATCACGCATGCTCGGAGCATGTCCTCCATCGTCTGAATAGTTCGTTAGCTTTGGCCATCAGTCTCCGGGTGATAGGCCGTGCTCAAACTCAATTAAGGGCCCATCGTACGTTGAAGAGATTTCAAAAATTCCGAAGTAAACCTACTATCGCGATTCGAAATGATCGATAAAGGTACACCATGTCTGCAAACAATCTCCTTCACGTACACACTGACAAGTTTCTCCATGCTGTCCATCTTCTTCATAGGTAAGAAGTGAGCAGACTTCGTCAATCTATCCACTATTACCCAAATCATATCACATCCACTAGGAGTTCTAGGTAAACCCGTCACGAAATCCATAGCGATCCTCTCCCATTTCCATTCTGGGATCTCTGGTTGTACCAAAAGCCCAGACGGTTTCTTATGTTCGGCTTTAACCTTCGCACAAGTCAAACATTTACTAACGTAACGAGCAATCTCCGCCTTCATATTCGGCCACCAGTAGACTTTCTTCAGATCATGATACATCTTATCTGCTCCAGGATGTATCGAGTACTTCGACTTATGAGACTCGTTCATAACCAAATCTCATACTCCAGGCATTCCTTCCTTGGATGGACACAATGGTAACCAAATCCGATTCTCAAAATATCTTAGCCCGTCTGACCTAACCACAAAAAGAGGTTTCAACAGTCTCCCCAGATTCTCACCACCAACATTTTCTTTCATTAATCCTTTATTTTGAGCCTTCAATATTGTCTCGGTTAAATCAACACCTCCAGTCATCACTAAAGCTCTGACTCTCAGAGGTTTCTCTCGATCCTTCCTACTAAGTGCATCCGCTACAACGTTCGCCTTGCCAGGATGGTAGCGAATCTCACAGTCATAGTCACTCAGTAGTTCCACCCATCGCCTCTGTCTCATATTCAACTCCTTTTGGTCTAAAATGTGCTGCAAACTCTTGTGGTCAGTGAATACAACACACTTCGTCCCATACAAGTAGTGTCTCCACACTTTCAACGCAAAAACTTCCACAATTTCAGCGCAAAAACTACAGCTCCCAATTCCAAATCATGCGTAGTTTAGTTTTCTTCATTATTCCTCAATTGTCTCGACGCGTAAGCAATCACCTTCTCACGCTGCATCAACACAGCTCCATAACCCTTACGAGACGCGTCACAATACACCATGAAGTCTTCGATTCCTTCTGGCAATGACAATATCGGAGCAGAACACAATTTGTCCTTAAGTGTTTTGAAATCGAGTTCTTCATCATCTCCCCATTCATACACCCGATTCTTCTCGGTAAGCTTTGTTAACGGCTTTACAATCAACGAAAATCCTTCGATGAATATCCGATAATACCCAGCCAAACCAAGAAATTGTCGAACTTCAGTCGGCGTTGTCGGTGCCGACCATTCCTCGATTGCCTCGACTTTGGCAGGATCCACGCGAACTCCCTTGATATCAATTACGTGCCCAAGGAATTGCACAAATTCTAACCAAAACTCATACTTTGAGAATTTCGCATACAACTTCTCTTTCTTCAGCAGATCCAATATCTTCCTTAGGTGCTTCTCGTGCTCTTCCTTGCTCTTGGAGTAAATAAGAATATCATCGATGAATACAATGACAAACTTATCTAGATACGGCTTGCATACTCGATTCATAGGGTCCATGAATACTGCAGGCGCGTTTGTTAGCCCAAAAGGCATCACTCGGAATTCAAAGTGTCCATACCGCGTACGAAAGGCAGTTATAGGGATATCCTCCTCCCTCACACGCAGTTGATGATACCCTGATCTCAAGTCGATCTTTGAGTACACACATGAACCTTGCAATTGATCAAACAAATCGTCAATCCTCGGCAATGGATACCGATTCTTAACCTTCAACTTGTTGAGCTCTCTATATTCGATACACATCTGAAACGACCCATCTTTCTTCTTTACAAACAACACTGGCGCTCCCCATGGTGATGAGCTCGGTCGAATAAATCCTTTATCCATCAACTCTTTCAATTGATCCGATAACTCCTTCAACTCTGATGGTGCTAATCGATAGGATGCACGAGCAACTGGTGCAGCTCCCGGCATCAAATCGATTCGAAATTCGACTTCACGGGTGGGCGGTAAACCCGGCAACTCATCAGGAAAAACTTCCGGATATTCTCGAATTACAGGTACCTCCTCTAACTTCGCCTCTAAGTCACCATCACTAGAAACTTGTGCCAAAAACACATCACATCCATCTTCTACATATCTCATCATTTTTAAGCAAGATATCACTTTCAAACGAGAGGTGCATTCATCTCCCTTCACAGTCAAAACCCTATTCCTCAACGGGATTTGAACTAATCTTTCTCCACAAACGATCACGGCACTATGCGCCATTAGCCAATCCATTCCAACGAACACATCGAACGATCCTAGCTCTATGGGCATTAAGTCGATATCAAAAGCGTAATTCCCTAACTTCAAGGTACACCCTTTTAGTATAGAATTTGTACTAACGATCTTCCCATCGGCTAATTCCACATTATAATTAGTCATTAGCATTACCGGTTCTTTATTGATATGATGACTAAATTTTACATCTACGAAGCTCTTGTCAGAACCAGAATCAAACAATATACTAGCATAACAAGCGTCTAGTAGAAACGTACCAGTAACCACGTTAGGGCCTTATGGTTTATCTGCAGTCCCTACTCGATACACAGCAGCAGCATTATTTACTCCTTGCCTATTTCCAGCCTTCGAGCAGTTCCCCTGCTTATGCCCTCTTTCTCCACACCCAAAGCAAACCATCACCTTTATGGCATTTGCCCCAGTAGCCACCCCTTTAGCTCGGCCATCTGCGATTCTATGACCCGCTTTTTTGCACTGCCACACGCAGGTGGGCAATTCCCAATATGGTACAAATTACATCGACCATAATGGGGTTTCACCTTAGCTCCTCTAGGGGTAGTGACAGCCCTGATTCCACCATTTCTTCTCTGGTTGAACTGCTGGTTGCGGTTCTGACCTTGGTTGTTACGGTTTCCTCCACGATTTTGACCTTGGGATTGATTACCCTGAGCTGCCTCCCACTTTCTCTTGTTCCCTTCGGCAATGTAGTCCTTCTTATCTTGCAGATTGACATCCATTAGCGCGTGAGCCATTTGGACTGCTTCATCGAATGACCCAGGCTTAGATGAAGTTGTGTCCCCCTTGATATTGCTTGACAAACCCTTGATGTACTGCTTCATTTTCTTGTGATCATCAGCAAAGGCATCGGGACACAAAAGGCTCAATTCATTAAACCTCCTTGTATACGCGGTAATGTCATAGTTCCTCAAAGACAAATGCCTTAACTCATCTTCTAGTTGACCCAGCTCCTCTTCGGGACAAAACTTTTTGGTCAAGAGAGCCTTGGTAGCAGTCCAAGTCCTCGCATTTGCTACCGCTAATCCAACAGTGGCTACTTGATTATTCCACCAACTTAAGGCGTCATCGAGAAAAGTGGCAGCTGAAAACTTGACTTTATTTGCCTCTGAACATCTGCTAATCTTAAAAGTGCATTCGATCTTCTCCAACCACCTTCGGAGTTCTAGGGCTCTGCCAGTACCACGAAACTGCGTGGGAACGCATTTCATAAAACCAGCATAAATACACTCCCTTCGGGCTTGCTGTCTTCCTGCATTTCCACCTTGATCTGGGTTTCTGTTTGCACGATCCGCTTCGAGTGCATTTGCAATTGCTTCTTGAATCATTGTGTTCACACGGTTAGCTGTTAGCTTTGCAGGCATGGTGAATTCTCAAGTACACCTCTCTGCAAAGACAAGGAAAATAGAAAACAAAGTAAGTATACACATCAAGATTAAGATGGATTTCTCTTTCAAGACATAATATAAGTACAACAACACATCACTACAAGGTTACTAATATTCATCAATTCACATCACAAAAGAGCAAATTAAAGACATATCATAGATTATGAAAGGTAAACATGGATTGCATTGATAAATCAACCAAAATCTATGACAAGTAATGCCACCACAACCATACACCATCAAACTTAAGTCATCAAGTTTTCATCACAATACCATCATACAGGAGTCTATAATAGTTCGATTACAACGATCAAAGATAAAATAAAATACAAGCAACTAGTCACGTGGTGATCCACACGACCTCTTAGATGGTGGTTCTTCTTCATCCTCCTCGGGCTCTTCATCACTGTCTTCCTCGTCCTCGTCCATCTTCCTCTTTCCCTTATCATTCGGCCCACACTCAGTTACCTTCTTTGTCCCAGAAGTAGATCCACATTCCACTGCTACCTGATTCCCTAAGGTGATACAAACACCTGCCAAGGGTGGCTGAACCATAAAATAATTAGCCTCCATCTCCGAGTCATCTACAAATCTCTAATCTTGTAGCAGGGATGCTCTAACACGATGCTCCCAACTTTGCATCCTAGCCAACCTCGTCTGATCCTCCCTAACTTGCTCAAGACTAGCACTCAGGTTTGCTATCATCGATCTCAAACTATTAATATCACTCTTATTTGCCACTCCATCAAATTCAATCCTTGCAGTTCTTGCCAACAACCTCTGATGTGCCCTCTCATTCTCGTCGAACCTTCTGATTACTCTAGTTTCCACCACGTACCGCTCGTACATCAATCTATCCATTCTCCTCAAACGATTCTCAGGATCCCAATAGTTTCTTGGCCTCGGAAAATAGACCTTCGCCACATTTTCATGAATAGAACGCGATCTAGATGCATTACTGGATTCCGCACCAAACTCATTACTCACTCGAGTAAACCCTGGCACCGTCCTCAGGTATTCCTTACAATTGTCCATCGGGGGACGAACGGGTTGCTGATCATATCGGCCTGTCGGAGGCACTTCATATCCCTTCGGTGAATTTGAAAATTGAACAAATTTGGGCTCGGTCTGACCGACGACATTCGCTGGAATTCCATCATCCACCGGATCCTCTTCCTCGGAATCCTCTCCACCATCGTCACTAACACTGAAGTTGTTCACATCACTTTCATCACTGTCATTTGCCGGCTCTATCGCTTCTTCTTGAGCTATCCATCCATTGTCATCATTTGGCGGGTTCGGAGGAAACGGTCCCCCTTCGTGTCCTACGACGTATTCGTCTCCATTTCCGTTAGGCGGTACCTCGGCCATTCCTGCAATAACAGAGAATTTTGGAGGGCACGTAAGATTATTATTCAATATTTATAAATATATGCATGCAAATGCAATGCAAAGGTGGTACACATGCCCAAAATGTGATAATATGATGCTCATGCATATGTAATACAAGAATTACGGTATCGAGTACTCCACGTACAATTTCAACGTTTACGTATAGTAGTTCAATATCTACGTAATAAATACCCACATATATTACTTCAACTCAAAGGTATACATCTATACCATCAATAATAAAATAAACCTTACCGGAGCCATGCAGGATAGTTGTGTGCTTGGACAATTTCTTACGACACCAAAAGTTATAGTTTATGATTTTTCAAAACGACCTAGTTCTCTATAACTCATGGCTCTAGATACCAATCTCTATCACCCCCACAAATGCTATGCGCAGCGAAACTACAACATTTGGGTGCTAGGCAGTTATCATCGCACACAATATATATCAAACGACTCAAAGAGACGTAAAGTTTTGACATAAATGGAGCATTGTTAAAAACATACATGTCTACGGTTTTCTAAACCCAAAATGATAAAACACAGAGTTAGCGTTTTGGTCCCCACGAATCTCAACCCCAAAAGATACAATTTCGTTAACATGAAAGAAAATTTAAAAGTGTTCAAGTTAAATATGGGTGGAAAAACAAGTAGAGGCCAAGCCACACACAACTCCCATCCAATGCATGCTCCATGCTATACTTCATCGGTTACCTGAAACACATGCTAAATTGGGTCAACAAATAATGTTGAGTGGAATTCATAGGTTTTATAATCTCATTTTGAACATATGTGTTATAAAAATCATTCATGATCATTCATAGAATTGTCGATCAAACAATCTATTTTCAAGGTTATGACAATTGTGTTTAAGCTCATGACACTAATCCGTTAACTCAATCACCCGCGTAATAATTACCGGCGTGATTAAGATGAAACCATTGCCCCTTCTAAAGGCATCAGTTCCAATTATACCTTATCTCTTATCACAAGTTATCCGTCCGCAGGGGGTACTCAACGTACTAGCCCTCGTCTCGGATAGGGTCGTCAACCTCATAGTACTATCAATTGTATAAGCGGCTATTTTCAATCCACACAAGGATTAAACAATAGTTAATAGTTCATGAATATAGGGTCTTTTGCAACAAGGTACTCAACACAATTTTAAGGCAACATTCGGGTCCAACAATCATTCATGACATATGTTCATTTTAGAAAACTAGCATGCATCTCCCTCGCGGGTAAAAACAATTTAAAATAGTAATAAGCGAGGCTACAAAATTCACACCTTATGTATATAGAGTAGTTGACGATACGAATGACGATCACTGACGATGATGAGGATGCCCGGGGAATTCAACACCTAACAAACAATAACGCGTAATGAGTAAATCTCATTTATAAACTCTAAGTACTGTATAATATATACATATTAGTCAATTGTGATAAATACAAACTCACGCCAAAACCAAACGGATAATTGTTACTAGTTTTATAAAACTATTCATCTACGTTATTAACGTTATTACCCTTTTCACGTTTTTCGCCGATACTTACCAAAAGCATGGGCTGTTTTACTAGACTTAAACCCTTTTATAAAATTTGGGAAAATTCTCAAAAATACCTTAAGACCTGTAGAAAACTCATTTTTAATCCCATAAAAAATTCTCATTTTTATGACCCGTTACTCAACACATTACTAAACATACATTTTTCGGACTGATTTTGCACATTGACCATGTTGGACTTGTTTGACCCATTTAAAATATACCATTGACCCATTTAACACCTAAGCCTAATAATAGACTCACAAATTCAGGTTTGAGACCAAAAATCAACCTTTAACCAATTACCAAACTATATCTATGGTCCCCGGGATTTGACCCAAAACCAAACATAAATTCGGATTATGTAGGTTCTCATCTCCCGGTACACGTATTTTCAAAACATCATAACTTTTGACTCATTAGGAGTCGTAAGCTCTTTCTTATACCAAAACAAAGCTAAGACGACGCTCTACAACTATATCCTAGTCTCATGACCTGTTTACAAAATCATATTTATGAAAACAAGCCTAAACAATCTGCCTAAATTTACCCTTCTCAAAATAAACCTAGCACTCGTTTCCAAACCATTTTATCGACACCTGACCTCAACTTAATCACTCCTAACCATGACTAATCATCCTAATCAGTACTTAACACCTAAAATACCAAATCCATTCTAAAACCGATTCACTAAATCAAACATGCAATGAGGTTTACCCACTCTAAAACATCTAAAAACATGAATTAAACACAAAATCCACAAGTAAAACATCAATCACCAAGATCCACCAAACACCCCCATTTGGCCGTGGGGTGTGGGTGATCAAAACACCCCAACCAAATTGATTTTGGTTGGTTTGTTGGGTGATTATTCATCTCCTACACTCCAATTAAACATGCATGAACTCAATTAACATCAAAACAAATTTTTGAAAAACCCATTTGATTCTTGAAAAGTTTTATGAATGCATGTTGGATTAAAGCACATCAAAACACTTGGAATGATTAAACTAGATGTGGTCTAACCTTGGTTTTAATCAAAACAAGCTAGAAATTTTTTTGTGGTGGTGGTATGGTGGTGTTTGGCCGTCGGCCTAAAGAGAGAAAAAGAGAGAGAGTGAACAAAATTTTTAGTGTGTGTTGTGGTGTGTGTGTGTTTGGTTTCCATTTTGTAAAATTTGGAGGGCCTTGGGTGCAATAATGGCATTCTTTTGGCCTTGAATGAAAACGACCTCAAATGTTTACGGGAATGACTCACTAGTCGACTTGGAAAATTTTGCGGGAGTCGGGGGTCATCCCAAACACTCCAAAATACTTTTAGGACAATTTAAATGTACCCGGAAAGCAATAAAACGCACCCGAATCGACTTAACACGAACCGAAAGTAAAATCTTCGAGGAATTATAATATCGATAAAATGACAATAAACATTGAAATTTGGGCATCCATCGGGATCGTAGTCTTCATCGTTCTTCCTAAATCGTCAATCGTCAAGATTACGACCTCAAACATTGGTTTCAACCAAAACGATAAAATATATAGTAAATAAAATTGCTTAAAAATTTCAAAAATAAGCGTAATGTAGGGTAAGATAAGTGACCTCGATTTTTGGGTATCACAAAAAACGTGCAAGAAACAAAAAGCAGAGCTACAATAACGAATAAAGGAAATTGGTGTGTCGTATGATAAACCCATCAAGGGTTGTCGTTCTCTAACAGCTCTAAAACCCAACTGATGACATTTGGGGTCTGATTGTGCTTGTTTTTTGAATATTTAGTAAATGTTTTTGGCAAGTAGGGCACCCCCACAACTAGTTGGGTTGTGGGGAGTCACAATAAGTAAATAAATACACAACTAATCACAAAATCAAACAAAAATTAGCCTAAACAGGTTGCTGGTAGACTAGACAAGGTCTGGTGGTTTTAAGTTGATGCAATTGACAAATTTGTGAGATTTATACACGCAAATCTTCACTCACAACCAACCCAATTACTATAAACTGATAGCAAACCTAAATCAACTAACTATCTAACAGATTTCAAAACTTCAAGGCAAAAATTAAACTGATTATACACTTATTGATTCTCTTACCTTTTTTACCAAATTTAGCATGCAATACTCATTTTTATCATACCAACCTTGAAATAAAACACTAATTAACCTATCATTAACTATTTAGAGTGTGTCTAACAGGTTTCAGTCCATCTAGTGTCACCCTAGGTTTTTCAATGCCCAAATCCAAACACCCCTTAAATATTCTGAAATTGAAATTTTCAAACCAAAGGCTTGCAAAATCAAACCAAACTGATTATAAGCTATCTAAACATGCATATAAACCAATAACAAGCATAAACAAACACTAAAAACTAACAATGAAACAGATTCATACTTAAATTCACATAAATCACATAAAAAGCTTAAAAATGTCAAATAGGGTTCAAGCCTTGATTACCTTAGCTGAATGCCTTCTATTTGGGCTTTTGATAGCTTTTTAGAGCTTATGAACAAGTAGAGAACCCTGTTGAGTGGAAGCCAAAGAAGGACCCAAGGGTGAACATATCTTCTTAATGAAAAATGAGGAAAATGCAATGATTATAAGACCTTGTTTCTTATATCTTCCCTTCACACAACAAAAAACCAAAGAAAAAAATACAAGCTTGGATAAGCTAATACCAAAGCTTGTCAGGATTTATAGTAGAAGCTTAAACAAACAGTGAGGATTAACAAAAATAACAAAAATAAGAAATTTATGAAAAATCTTTGAAAAACAAAACCTTTTGGAACCACACTTTTGAAACCAACTATTTCTGAAACTAGAGCGTATACAAACCCTATTAGTTTATTTGGTTGTCAGCCAAATAAGCCAATAAGCCTCTATAACCTTCACAAGAAAATCGGTTTTAGGATTAAGTGTCCTCTCACCAAAAACTCTTTTCTTGATGAAACTTTTAACAAACTTTGCAATGAAAAAGGATTAATGGTTACACTAAAGCAAGGATTAAAAAGGAACTCAATATTATATAAAAATTAAATTTTCATTTTTATTAATCATAAATTTTAAAATACAAAAACTGGAACAAGTATATGCGTCACAAGTCGACATATAAAAATACTACTACTTGGATCATTCTAGAATAAAAAGAAATGAAAACCCTAACAATCTTAATATCCAAAAATGCTCTTTGGATTCAAACTTGAATAGTCAGTCAAATGGTTCCCATGTGATCTTCTGAGGATACAACTGTATTGGATTGATCTAGGCCCTTCATTTTATCCTTTGGCAACAAGAAAAAGGTTTGGGACGTTGGATGCCTAGCAGATTCATTGTTTACCAAAAATGGTGCAGCAGGGGAACAACGTGGGGACCAGTATGCTCACGGGTAGAGTATTTTTGTTGGTGGGTTGTGATTAGGGGATGGTTTATTTAGGATCTGGAGACTTTGGGTTAAAAACCCTTTGGTTTGGGCAAATTATGGGATTAGGGTTCTTGGGGATTAGGGATTAAGAAGGTGTGTTTAGGGGGGGGGGGGGGGGGGGTGATCCGAATAGTACAAGTTTACCTCCAAAAATTTGGTTTAAAAATAGATTATTAATAAATCTGTTATTAGTGGTGAGTGGATGGTGACTGGGATGGGGTTTGTGACGTGGTAGAGTGTGATTGGGTGTGGTGATGGAGGTGGCAGGATGATTGGATGAGTTGATTTGTAGTGTTCGACAATAATGGTCCCCTATTTCCTTTCTTCTCGTCTTTTAACTTTCAACAACCCAACTTCCATTCCCCTTTATAAACAACTTTTTTTTTCACAATTTGGCCACAAAAAGTTTCTTAAACTTGTTCCAAGGATATTTAATGTAATTTGACCATTCTTCAAAGGTTGTTTTTGCAATATCTTGATAACTTAGGGACCCAAATGCAGTTAGTGATTTGAAAGGTTATAAATTGCCAAGTCTTCAAAAGTAGAGGGACCAATCTTGCCAAATCTTCAAACTTCAAAGACTTGAATGGAAATTCATGATTCGGGTACGGTTCGTTGTGCGGCTTCGTTTCCCTTGTTCGTTCTTGCTTGAATCTTGTGATCTTTTGTTGATTTCACGATATCTGTACCTAAAATACACAATGAACAAACACAATCATATTTTTGGGTATTTTGATGATATTTTAAGCGTTTTAAGGCCGATTTCGACGATGAGACTATGTATAAAAGCAGTCTCATCACTCCCCCATACTAAACCATTGCCGTGCCCTCACGCAATGATAGAATTAAGTATCGTAGCACTTCCAAAATGTCATTTTATGATGACATTTATTGAAGACATAAATTTAATTAAACTACTACAAGTGTTTTTAACATAATGTGTTGTTTTCATCACGATTAAGTGAGTTTTAGGATCATAGAACAAGAACACGTGAATACTTCGTTAGAAATAATTTTGTCGTCCTCAATTTTCTCCCAATTCCATGCTAAGCGTGTAACGAGATCATTGTTATTATAAGTTAGCAACACAATCATTTCTCATGAGTGTTAATTACGAACCTAGACTCCCTTATTCATAATTGGTATCTCTTTTATATTTTATTTTTGTCTTAATGATCACGAGGATACATCATTGACTTATGCGTGAATAGAGATTAGGTCTAAAAATAGAGTCTTAACGGTGTAACCAAAATCATCGAATTAATAATTCACCATAATAGAAAACGATGTCAAAAAATTAAGACAACAAGAAGGATCGACAAACACGATTTTAGAACGGTTTTGAACATGAGACTTATTACCATGACTTTTATTATCTGCCATCATCAGTGGTTTTATTATCATGGTTTACTTCCATCTTTTATTCAACTTCGCCATGAAGCTTTTATTATGACTTTGGTCTTGCCCTTGTGTTTTGTTATCCGCCATCATAGGTGGTTTTATTATGACCTGACGTATATCCTCACGCTAAGGCGAATTTTGGATCTTTAAAGCTTCGAAGATTAAGGCTTTTTCAATTTGGGCATAGATTTTTCAACCTTGTGAGCTTCGAATTTTTGCTTAATTTAGGTGAGCACTTGAAATCTTATTATTGGGTGAAGCTTTCGATTATTCGGGTTGCCAATACTTCAAAACCGTGACTCTGGCGATACCTTAATGTTTTCCCAATTTAATTACATGGAAGCTACTAAAACAAATTAGAAACCAACAATAGTGACTAAACCGCTAAATCAATATTTATTAACAATTTATTATAAAAACGTGAGTAGAATAAGCTAATAATTACTACACATATGATCGTGAAAGATTACGAGACTTATAAATAACTCTATCATTTCTCGTCCTCATTTAAGAGACTTAGCCTAAAAAGTTAAAGAATCGAAGCTAAGTGCTCAACACGCACGGGCGAGTCAAAAATTACTCTTATTCTCACCATCAGAAAACCTACATTCGTGTCTTAAACACTTATGAAATATAAGAAAAATTTTAAAATTTGGCCATTTTTAGCCTTATTTGCAACAAAACGATAACAAAAAGATGAATATTGGATTGCGTGGTGACGTAAGCAAGGTGAAGTATCTACTCACTCCCCCCATACTAAAACTAAACATTGTCCTTAATGTTTCGAGTCTAGGGGTGAAAACACCCCCATACTAGAGACGAAGTCGAATGATTAATCTCGAGCATGGAAAGGGTAAAACGAATAACCTAAAAGCCGTTTATGAATTATGCTAATAAGTCAAGCGTTAGAACATAAAAGGATACCATCGGATATCAGAATCTCCAAAGGCAACGATCGAAGCTCGAGTGATCCGTAAAACGAACACGAGAGTCTTCAATGATGTCGATGATCCTAATGAATGACAATCACAAACAAACACGGAACAAAGATTGGAATAGCACAGGTCCCCTTGTTACACTATTACAAAGCAAAAATATTTACAAGGATAAGCATGAGAATCCTCCACGAGGCACCTTGTTTTTTATAACCGAGTCAAAAGCTCGACTCGAATCCCCATAAATGTGATCATTTAGGGATAATCATGGTATGGTTATTTTTCGTGGGGCTTACATGATAAACAATGCCCGAAAGTACATTGAGTACTTTAAAAACCCGATACACGTATACCAGGGTCAAAGATAGCGTCCTCGTTTTCGGATGAAAGACGAAACAACGCCACTCCAACATGAACTAGAACCCCATAGGGGTCAAAGAAAAGAGGTGAGAAATAGAAAGGTGGGGCAATAGGTAAGTCAAACTTATGAGCTACTCGAGGTAAACTCACACCAAGCAAATAAATATATTTTCCATTTATTGCATCGGTGGAAGACCGAGATTTCCCTTTACAAGCAATTCTGGGATCGTAAATCTCGTCCTCGGTTGAGAAATGTGAGGGAACATAACGGGCTTCCCCCCACACTAAAACCACACACACCATCATCAAAAGGAGTAGACGAGGTGGTAGCACTCATAAAACACGGTGATGACGGAGTTAAACTTGTAGAAAATTATTTCAAATCCATTTTAAAATCTTTCCCTTTTTCATCGTTTAAAAACTCTTTATGAAAACCCGATTTGATAATGTCGAAAATATTTGGCGTGTCAAATTCAAAATTAGTCGCGCTAAAAATCCTCACATTTAAGTCATTGGTGGGAGGGGGTGGTGGATTGTATATATTTTCAAAATGTTTATCAATAAAGAACACCGCCCCCTCGGGGTCTACATATTCGTCATCCTCATGAACGTCGATCTCATTGATTTCTTCATCAAAGATAGGCTTGTCAAACCAATGTTTGTCATTCCCCTCCTTAATTATCTTAGAAAATCTCTCGAAAAGATCACGATCAAGCACGAAACCATCATTCATTTGTGGGGATTGTTGATAAGTCAAATTCTCACGAATGTGGTAAACGTAATTCTCATTTGAGGAGTGTTGATTAGGTAACTCCTTGAGAATTGGATTTTTGTTGGTCACATGAGTTGGTTCGTCATCGAAAATAAGACGTTCCAACTCATTAAGTTCATCCTTGATTTTGGAAAGATCTACCTCACTTGTAGGTGGAAGTGGAGGTAAAAGAGCTAGCTCTCGTTCAATGATTTCCTCAATCTCGGGATCAAACTCGTAATAATCAGGTCTTTTTAAGAAAATACTCAAAAATGGCATGTGGATTTCGAAGTACGTGATCAATCTCGGCAAAATCGCCAACGTCATCATCAAAGAAAGAGTTGATGTGAGCACCCACAACCATGGTCTTACAAGTCGAATGACTATGCTTAGGTGAATTTTCTAAGACGAGAGGATCGATGTCAATAAAACCTTTCGCCTCAAGGGTGTTGGGCTAGGAAATGGAGGCACTTCAATGGAGTTAGAAGTTGAAGCCTCAAAGACGTGGTCCTTCGAAGGTGGTGAAGACGAGTCCATTTTGGTCATTGTCGTGATGGCACTAACGTCGCCCTTCGGAATTGGTGTTTCACTTGTTTCACTAAATACATCCCAAAGTGATTTTTCATCCATAAATTTACGCATACCCTTTTGAATTAGGTACACGTATTCTTTATCATTAAAATCATCATCTTTAAAACCGTTCTTCTTAATTCTTTCAAAACATGCATTAAGCCTCATAGTTTCCGCTAAAGTAAACATTTTGAAATCATTAGAATTTGAAACATTAGGTTTTGAAACCTCGATTTTTTCATGATCATTAGACACTTGGTATTTACTCGTGAAAAAGTCCATTTTATCATCCCCATATCTCATAGTAAGTCTCCCCTCGTAAACGTCGATTACGGTTCGAGCCGTCGATAAAATTGCAGCCTAAAATAATGGGACATTTAGGGTCACATTCATAATCAGATATGACAAAATCCGCGGGAAAAACAAACTTTCCAATTTTAACATAGACATCCTCGGCTATTCCAATTGGTATAAGTGGTGTACAATTTGCAAGCTCGATTGTCATGTTCGTGGGGGTAAGTGAAGGCAATCTCATCAATTTCCATAGAGAATGAGGCATAAGATTGATGCTAGCACCTAAATCGGCAAGGGCTAGACATCCCTCAATCTCGGAAAAAATCACAAGGTAATAGAAATTGGCTCGGATCCTCTTCCTTTCTCGGCACATCCCTTTTGGGTTTTTTAAGAAGGATCGATACACAAGTTTCTTCAAGGGTTACTTTGGCAAGGTCGATAAAGCCCTCCTTTCGAACCATGGATGGAATTTGAGGTACACGAGGGTGTGCACTCTTTTCCTTGGTCGCCATGTTTACCCCATCGTCTTTAGAACAATAAGATGTCTTAGGAGTCGAGGGTTGAGAAGAAGGAACAACATGAAATCCATCAAGGGTAGGGGTAATCACACGACTTTTTCCACGAGACGAGGCGGCTTTACATTGTTCCTTCGGATTTACAACGGTGTCACTAGATAACGAACTCGATGAAGCACCCGAGGCTTTGTTCATAATAGCCGAAAACATCTTTTTAATATCAATTTGTCCTTACTCAATCTTCGTGTTTTGAAGTTTCGAAGTATTGGAAAATCGTTTTTCAAAGTACCATTTCTCCCTCTAATTGTCTCATATTAGCCTCATTCGTTTTCATGTAATTTTGAATATCGTTTGACGAACTATTTTGATTTGAATTAAAGTTTCCTTGGTTTTAATTACTTCTTTGAAAATTGTTTTGATTCCCACTTGAAAAATTGTTTACTTGATTGTTGTTGTTTGAAAAATTCGAGTTTTGATTATTGTCTCGATTTTTCCAATTTAAATTTCGACCTTTATTATAACCTTGGTTTTGAAAATTCCCTTGTTGATAATTTCCTTGAAAATTGTTTCGGTTTTGATTATAATTACCTTGTTGCGATGGACCGTCGTTATTTTGATTTTAATTAGTAAAATTGTTGTTTAACGCACTCACATTCGACGTTCGGCCATCCGTAGCCGCACACTCGTAATAACTATTAGGTCCACCACAAAACGTACACGAAGTATCAACCGCTTTCACCATAGCAAGAACGTCTTTCTTTTGTATTTCGACGAGAAAAGACGTAAACAAATTCGTTAGCTTGTCGACTTTCGCATCAACCCTCTCAATGTCGCGATTAGAATTACTAACATTGGAGACATTGCCAACACTCGGTGCATTGCGGAGTTGGCAAACCTTTGATCGATTTTCGATAATCATTAATGCATCTTTCAGAGTCTTACACAAAAAGTTTCCACCGGCGGCGGAATTCAACGAATCTTGTTCTTGAAAACTAAGACCGTTGTAAAACGTATCGATTTGGTGTAACTCGGAAAAACCATGGTGAGGACATTGCCTAAGCAATTCCTTAAAACGATCCCACGCGTCTCTAAAAGATTCATTCGGTTTTTGCTCAAATCTCGTAATTTCATTTTTGAAAAACGTCATCTTTGACGGTGGGAAAAAATGATTAACGAATTTGGAAATGAGATCCTTCCATGTAATTATCGAATTAGGTGGCTCTTTCTCGTACCAATCCTTGGCGGCACCATCGAGCGAGTACGGAAAAATCATAAGCTTGACGACATCGGTTTCGACGTTCTTAAACTTGCTCGTGGCCAAAAGTCGATCAAAATTCCGAATGGGGTCGTGAGGATTATCGGCTTCATGACCTCGAAACTTCGTATCTTGGATTAACGAAAGCATTCCGCTCTTAATCTCAAAATTCTCCGCTTCGATAGCGGGAATTATGATCGCGTCTCCATAACCCTCGGTGGGAGCTTGGAGCAATTCTATCATCGAACGATTATCGGCCATCTTGTCTAAGGTTTCTTCAACAACGATATTAGGAACGTCGGTTTCTAAATCTCGTCTATCTCGTCGATTACTTCGATTACGATTGCGTCGATTCGAAGCGTCGCTAGAATTAGAATAATCCTTCGATCAAGTGCGCATGCACTAAGCGTAGAATGGGTGGTAGCAAAGAAGATTCTTTTTGCGACTTTGTCAATTTTTTGGGTTTTTGATTGTTTTTAGTTTTTTTTGGATTTTTTGTGTATTACATAGACTCAAATCTACAAATCTCTCCTCGAATCGATCTTCTCGATTAAAGGAGCCTCAAAGAATGAAAACGATCACGTGGAGTGAACGCCTTCGATGACTTTATAACGTTGCTGGAACACCAAAACGTTCAAGAGGGTTTAATCTTGAAAACAAGCAAATATAGTATACGTAGATAATACTTGTGCGGCAAATCCTCGATTAGCCCTCTTTCTCAAAACACGCACAAGCAAGCGGGTGAAACGAGGCGGCGCTAAGCACTTAAGAGCCGTTTTCCCTTAGGTCGTGAAATACAACCGCCTTATACCCACCTTATAGTTTGGGTTAATCAAAATTAAGCCTCACGAAAGTATTTATCTATTTTGCCTTTAAACTTTTGCTTTGGATTCGAATACAATAATTGAGTGATGAAATCCCAATTAAGGTTGCGTTTTCACGCTTTTGGAGTACTTGTATATTTATTTTTCTACGTAAATACAGTATATTAATAATATTCACAAAGAAAACGAAAACCAATATATCTACAACATAGTAAAAGATTGTTTTGTGTTTAATTTAGGAAAATTAAACACGATTTATTTGGATATTATAATATATTAAGGAAAAATAACAAAAATGAGTATGTACGTTATATACGCTTTCCAAAAATGAAAAGCAAAAACTCACTACTCACACAAACACGATAGTAATAATGGCTAACACACCTCCCCGGCAGCGACGCCAAAATGATAGTTGTATTTTATACGTGTTTAGGAAAACAAGTATAAACGGAACGTATTAATCGACACGATTTAGGAAAACCGTGAAGACGAAAATTCCAAGTTCGTTCTCGAAGGACGTGTGTGAATAGAGTGTGCCAATATGTAAAATCAAAGTTCGGATTAGTGTCGTTTTTGGATGAGAAAAGAAGGAAAAATAAGACGAATTACGCTAAAAGATACCCTACGACGTAAAAAACGTAAAATCGTAAAACTCGACGAAAAACGAAAGTGTCCTAAAAATTACCAAAAAATTACCAAAAATCAATAAAAATGTAACTAAGACAAAATTTCAAGCAAAAATTCCAAAACCTTTTTAATAATTTTATATTAATTTTTAAATTTTAATAAAAAACCAAAAATTAAATAAAATTAAAAATAAGTCAAATTGAAAACTTTTTCTTTTGTAAACCTCAAAAATACTTTAAAAAACCTATAAATGATTTTTCCAAAATTTTAAAATACTTTTAACTATTTTTTAATGACTTTCTAAAGTTAAAACAATATATAATCATAAAAAACAATTTAATGACGTGAAAAATAAATTCTTTATACTAAAAATCCTAAATGTAATAAGGAACAAGGGAAAAATTGTAACACCCCCAAATTTATACAACATAGTACAACGGAAGACTAGTTGGTGTTACGGGATAGCACATTACTCACATCATAGACAACGCATAAAAATCGCGTCGTTATTAATAAAGAATTTCCATTCATAAACATCAAAGTTACATCGGTCCCAAGTCATTACATTTCTTACAAAGTTTTACAAAGTGTTGGAATGGAAAATAATGTTTAGGTGCGGGCCATGAATTCTTGTTGTCTTCCCGAGAATTACCTTCAAGTACCTCAGATAAAACATGTTAAAAGAAAAGGTCAGCGATAACGCCGAGTGAATTCATAGAGTTTAATAAAATCCATCAATATAATATCAGTATAAAATTATTACTGAAAATCATTTTATAAAAATTATTTTAATAGGCCATAAAATAGCCAAAGTCGTTTTATACAAATCCTTATCGAAATGAGCTTAGCCAGATAATCATGAGGTTCATGACCTTGATGGCACTCAAAAAAGAATAATCTACAACGTAACTCAATTCGAGATGAGTACTCGTTCAATGGTTACATCACTAATGTGAGCATTAGGATGAAGCAAGAAAGATAGATAACATCGATACATGTAGAACTTAGCAATCAACGGTAGTCTTTTCATTAATCACAAACAAGTCAAATTGTACCGTAACACATTACGTGTCACTATGTCATACAATTCTCAGAACTCATCCTACCAACTGATATCTCAGTTAAGTTAGGGATATTTAAAAGATACCACAATGAATACTAATCTACAAGAGTCATTAGGTGTCCCACCTGTCCGGGAAGATCCATCGGTCCCAATTCAGAAGAAGATTTCTTCAATTTATTTAGTGGACCCTTAACACGAATCAACAATCATTTAAAACCTTATAATTCAACCACAGTACTTAACGACTTCTATTAACAATCTCATATTCCATACAGGTTAAGTTTTACTTTATTCAAGTTTCAACCAATTTTATACTCAATGCGATATTCTACCTCATTTTCCAATACTTTCAACTTTATTCTTAGGCCTTAATAGGAGAATAAAAGCTTGATATGATCAACACTTAATTTCCAATCCTATATCTCTTACAACAACAATTATCAAATGAGTCATTAATATAAAATGACTTGATCATTCAACTAGACTTCTCGGAAAGGTATTAGTGGCATGAGGCTTTTGGGTAATAGTTCCAATAACAGCCTCAAGTGCAACATTCACCCTTTCGATTTCAAATCTAAGAATTGGATGACAACGAATCAGATGACATCTTTCCAGGTGATAACGTTTTGTCAAACTCCACTCTATAAGGAAAGATCGTCATGACATCGATATCAGATTTAATCTCGCCAATTCTTTTTCAATATCACAATCAACTACTATTTACATTCCTACGAATATCAACCATTTGTTGGGATCATAAATATCCACAACTTGGTTTAGATCTAGGATAGCTAGAATTCCTACGAGAATAGCTTCGATTAATTTACTAGGGGATTTAGGGTTACTTGTGACAATCTACGTCGTATAAATACCTCGTATAAATACCTCGTATAAAAATCAAAATAATCATCAAACAATCATGTAATAAAATTACATCATATATATATATAATCCAAGTTATATATATATATATTAAAATAACACTTCTCAGTCTTGGCCTTGTCGGTAACTCGGGAATTCTTTGGCACCGTTATAGTCAAAAGATTTTTAGACATTTTTAGAAAAATGT
Organism: Glebionis coronaria; assembly: GCA_025667525.1. Taxonomy (NCBI): domain Eukaryota; kingdom Viridiplantae; phylum Streptophyta; class Magnoliopsida; order Asterales; family Asteraceae; genus Glebionis; species Glebionis coronaria. The sequence continues at coordinate 254,911,315 of CM046875.1, read as the reverse complement.
TTTTAGTTAAAAGATTTTGAAATGTTTTATTCAAAACCTTGGTTTTAAAAATCTTTCGTTCTCTATAACGAGAGCTCTGGTACCAAACTGTAACACCCCCAAATTTATACAACATAGTACAGCGGAAGACTAGTTGGTGTTACGGGATAGCACATTACTCACATCATAGACAACGCATAAAAATCGCGTCGTTATTAATAAAGAATTTCCATTCATAAACATCAAAGTTACATCGGTCCCAAGTCATTACATTTCTTACAAAGTTTTACAAAGTGTTGGAATGGAAAATAATGTTTAGGTGCGGGCCATGAATTCTTGTTGTCTTCCCGAGAATTACCTTCAAGTACCTGAGATAAAACATGTTAAAAGAAAAGGTCAGCGATAACGCCGAGTGAATTTATAGAGTTTAATAAAATCCATCAATATAATATGAGTATAAAATTATTACTGAAAATCATTTTATACAAATTATTTTAATAGGCCATAAAATAGCCAAAGTCGTTTTATACAAATCCTTATCGAAAATCATAATATAGGCATTTGCCGTAAAAATCATTATATGAGCCAATGTCGTAAAAACATCATACAATACGTCTTATGACGTTGTATAAAATCAAATAAAAACCGTTATATGAATATGGTTATGAAAATCAAAATACAATCATAATATCAATAGTATGACCCTGTATTGCTAGTCAGGCAATACATCGTAATTCGGATCGTCTATTAGTATTTCGTTAATTCGGATTATTATAAGCCGCATGACATTGTTACCTTACTAAACCAACAACGGGTAGCTAACCCGATACCAATTTTGCCCATCTAAAGTAGCGTGTCGTCACAAAGGTCACGCTATGGAAATCTTCTCATACATTAATTCGCTTACCAATCAATGTGGCACGACAGGGATCAACCGTCAAGGCGCGAACTGGGGTGATCGTCCCCAAATTATTAAATGCATAAGCGTCTACCAACTCCCGGTAGTTCACAATTCATGCTAATGGGACTTTTAGTGACATAACCTAACTTTAATAATCCATTTAATTTCATCTATCGGGTCCATTAATCATTTATCGGGTCATACAATCGGGTCATTCAATCATTCGGGTCCAAAATCAATAAACAAACAATCGGGACAAATGGTGTCCAAAATTTTATAAAAACTAAGATGTTATCTCCCTCGCGGGTTTATAAAGCATTTATAAAACATTTAAAAGAGTGCGAGGCTATGAACTCACGTTGATGTGGGAAGACGATTATCGGCGATTTGGATGTACGGTACGTGCTTCAATCACGGAAACCTAGACAAATAATACTCGGTCTTAGACGTTTGTCCAATGACTTTATAAAAATATCAATTATGTATACATATGATGATTATATATAGATGATCAAGTGGGTTTACATATTCTCGTTTACTCATTTTAGTGTTATATGTCGATAACTTTTATACTAGTTTACTAGTTTTACCCATTTACGTGTCTTAAGTCCAATAAGTCTATTATAAGTTCTTAACTTATTTTAATCCATTTTGTACCTATATTATCAGTATGTATAATTTCCAAGTTGGGCCTAAATGGGTTAAGCCCAATAATAAGTTTATAAGTGTTTTAGTCCATTTTTGTTGTATTGTTAGTCCAATAACGTTAATTTAGTCCGTTAACGTCCGTATGTCCTATAGTTCGGGTTTTATCGGTTTTTACTTGTTATACATGTTTATATATCAGTATATAAGTTTTATAAAGTTTACATTAGACGGGTCCAACCATCTAAGTTTTATTTAACAAAAACGTTAATTTTACGGCAATAGCCGAAAAAGTCGTAAAAATCATGTTTATAGTTTTATAACTTATAAAATTTAACAAGTTTCCATTTTTATAAAATGTCCACTTATTTAACCTTTTACATACTTATATAAATAAGTTTTATAAGTTAGTGGGTTTTCATTTATATTTTATACTATTTAAATTTTGAGTGCTTATATAATAGTATTATTCTTTAATTTCCAAAAATCTGATTTTTAACCTCATCTTCACTAAAACTGCCATATCTTGAGTTCTATATGGAGATAGAAGCTCAAATTGTTATCACGTAAACTACATGATATGTGCTACATTTAACTCTTTTATAGCTACTGTTGAATCATCTTCTAAATATTTTCTAAAAATCGTCCAAAACAGTAACTTCAGATTTATACCCTAAACTTGTTTTGATCATATCTCACTCATTACTCTGATTCCATTGCATGGCCAACTCTCACATGTGTACAAGACCCATAGCTTACTGTAAATCCATTTTACTTCATCATTTTACCAGTTTACCATATGGTTCTTTACTGTTTTATACAGCCATCAAATTTAACCAAGATTTTAACCTTGTTTCTTATGGTTCTTCACCTTTTTAATCATGTTTATCAACACCAAATCCCCACATAACATTTTTATCATCATATAATCATCATATACATATACAATAGGAAATAAAATACATGTTTACATAATCAAAATAACAAGAAGATGAGGAGGACAATCTTTATACCACCAACTTGATGTAGGTTATGAGTTTGACATGGTTTTGGATGGAGAAACTTATGATTCACCAAGACCATCTTCATGACCACCATGCTTCATGAACTCCTTGTGGAAAATCAGCCTCAAGACACCAAGGAACTCCTCCATGGATGTTATAATCACCACCATTCAAGAGAGCTTCAAAAGGGCTTCAACATGTGTATGAATAACACATGATTTCATGGATGAAATTGATCAAAATGGTGTTTTAGGGTGAAGAATGGGACGGCACTTTTGGGGAGAGATGAGAGAAATGTGTAGTTGTTTGCATGTTGAAATGGTGGTATGTGAAGGTTTTGATGGTTTTGTTGTAAGGTAAGCTTAACTAGTAAGCTTAGTTAGACAAGTGTAAAGTAACTAGCTAAATAAATGACACCTTATGGTGTTGCTAGTTAACTTAGGCCGGTTTTGGGAGTGGGGTGGGACAAGTGTCCCACTTGTCTCATCCCATTTATTTACGGGTACTCCTCGATTCTAGTTTCCTCGATTTGCGTGCCCTTGGGTCGTTTACGAAAAACGTTTTTATAAATTATGAATCAACGTCATAAAACGAATCCAATAAAAATTGTTTCATCAAAAACGGAGTTCGAAAACGTAAATACGTAATCCTAAGGTTTCCGGTTTAGTCGTAAAGGACGTTAAAATAAAATCGTAAGTCCTAATCTCTTCTCGTAAATTTGTGAGTTTATGAACCAACACAAATTTAAAACTCCAAAATAATATTCACGGATAAATTTATTTTCTGAAATGTCGGACTGTCACCAAAGACGGTGTATGTAAACGTAAGCACGTAACGTTGAATCCTCCGGTTTAGACGTAGTCGATGCTACTCCAAGACGTAAATCCAAATTTCTTCCCAAAAATATGTGAGTTCATATTGTAACATTAAAATAATGTTTTTAAATAATATTCGAGAATAAAATATCAACCATAAATTGACGGATTGTCACAAAAATGCAAATCAGTCAATAAGCCAAACCAATAAGCTAGAATGGGCTTATTAACATTCGAATTGAAATTAATAAGCTAAACAAGAAACACCTTAAATAGATAACCAAAGTAACCCTGGACAGTAAAGTCCCTAGGGCGCAATGGTTAAGTATGAGTGTGTTGAGAGGAGAGGCGCAGGTTCGAGTCCTGGCCACGTCCTTTTGAAAAACATTTTTTTTTAATTTTTTATAAAAACTTGTTCCTAATGCTTAACTAGTGACAAAAACACAAAACAAAGCAAAAATTACAAAGACTGAAAGCCAAAAATAACAAAAACGTGCAAGAAACAAGAACTAGAGCTACAGTAACGAATAAAGGAAATTGGTGTGTCGTCCGATAAACCCAACAAGGGGTGTCGTTCTCTGAAAGCTCTAAAACCCAACTGATGACATTTGGGGTCTAATTGTGCTAGTTTATGAATATTTAGTGAATGTTTTTGGCAAGTAGGGCACCCCAACAACCAGTTGGGTTGTGGGGAGTCAAAATAAGCAAATAAACCCAAAACTTATCACAAAATCAAACAAAAATTAGCCTAAACATGTTGCTGATAGACTAGACAAGGTCTGGTGGTTTTAAGCTGATGCAATTGACAAATTTGTCAGATGTATACACCCAAATCTTCACACACAACCAACCAAATTACTATACACTGATAGCAAACCTAAATCAACTATCTAACAGATTTCAAAACATCAAGGCAAAAATCAAACTGATTATACACTTACTGAATCTCTTACCTATTTTACCAAATTTAGCATTCAATGCTCATTTTTATCATACCAACCTTGAAATAAAACACTAATTAACCTATCATTAACTATTCAGAGTGTGTCTAACAGGTTTCAGTCCACCTAGTGTCACCCTAGGTTTCTCAATGCCCAAATCCAAACACCCCTTAAATATTCTGAAATTGAAATTTTCAAACCAAAGGCTTGCAAAATCAAACCAAAAAAACACTAAAAACTAACAAGGAAAAAGATTCATACTTAAATTCACATAAATCACATAAAAAGCTTAAAAATGTCAAATAGGGTTCAACCCTTGATTACCTTGGCTGAATGCCTTCTATTCGGGCTTTTGAGAGCTTTTTAGAGCTTATGAACAAGTAGAGAACCCTACTTACTGGAATCCAACGAAGGACCCAAGGGTGAACATATCTTCTTAATGAAAAATGAGGAAAATGCAATGATGATAAGACCTTGTTTCTTATATGTTCCCTATACACAACAAACAACCGAATAAAAAATACAAGCTTGGATAAGCTAATACCAAAGCTTGTCAGGCTTTATAGTAGAAGCTTAAACAAACAGTGAGGATTAACAAAAATAATAAAAATAAGATTTTTATGAAAAATCTTTGAAAAACAAAACCTTTTGGAACCACACTTTTGAAACCAACTATTTCTGAAACTAGAGCTTATACAAACTCTATTAGCTTATTTGGTTGTCAGCCAAATACGCCAATAAGCCTCTATAACACCACAAGAAAATCAGTTTTAGGATTAAGTGTCCTCTCACCTAAAACTCTTTTCTTGATGAAACTTTTAACAAACTTTGCAATGAAAAAGGATTACTGATTACACTAAAGCAAGGAATAAAAAGGAACTCAGTATTATATAAAAATTAAATTTTCATTTTCATTAATCATAGATTTTTTTTATACAAAAACTGGAACAAGTATATGTGTCACAAGTCGACACATATAATACTACTACTTGGATCATTCTAGAATACAAAGAAATGAAAACCCTAACAATATGAATATCCAAAAAATGCCCTTAGGATTCAAACTTGAAAAGTCAGTCAAATGGTTCCCATGTGATCTTCTGAGGATACACCTATGTTGGATTGATCTAGGCCCTTCATTTTATCCTTTGGCAACAAGAAAAAGTTTTGGGACGTTGGATGCCTGGCAGATTCGTTGTTTACCAAAAATGGTGCAGCAGGGGAACAACATGGGGACCACTATGCTCACAGGTTGAGTATTTTTGTTGGTGGGTTGTGATTAGGGGATGGTTTATTTAGGATCTGGAGACTTTGGGTTAAAAACCCTTTGGTTTGGGAAAATTATGGGATTAGGGTTCTTGGGGATTAGCGGTTAAGCAGGTGTGTTTTGGGGGGGGGGGGGGGGGGGGGTGATGCGAATAGTACAAGTTTACCTCCAAAAATTTGGTTTAAAAAACAGATTATTAATAAATCTTTTATTAATGGTGAGTGGATCGTGACTGGGATGGGGTTTGTGACGTGGTGGAGTGTGATTGGGTGTGGTGATTGAGGTGGCAGGATGATTCAATGAGGTGACTTGTAGTGTTTGATAATAATGGTCCCCTATTTCCTTTATTCTTGTCTTTTAACTTTCAACAGCCCAACTTCCATTCCCCTTTATAAACAACTTTTTGTTTTCACAATTTGGACACCAAAAGTTTCTTAAACTTGTTCCAAGGATATTTAATGTAATTTGACCATTCCTCAAGGGTTGTTTTTGCGATATCTTGATAATTTAGGGACCCAAATGTAATTAGTGAGTTTTGCAAGGGTATAAATTGCCAAGTCTTCAAATGTAGAGGGACCAATCTTGCCAAATCTTCAAACTTCAAGGACTTGAATGGAAATTCATGATTCGGGTCCGGTTTGTTTTTGCTTGAATCTTGTGATCTTTTGTTGATTTCACGATATCTGTACCTAAACTACACGATGAACAAAGACAAGCATATTTTTGGGTATTTTGATGATCTTTTAAGCGTTTTAAGCCCGATTTAGACGATGAGACTATGTATAAAAGCAGTCTCATCAATGATGAATATTGTGGTGACATAAGGATGGTAGGATAGGTTAAGTCTAATGATTCTTCCAATACCATAGGAATCTTCCCAAGGACATTCCATAGTTAGAAATAGTAGTCCTTAGGAAAGATGGAGAATGATTATGAATGTAGCTAATGCCGACCATGTACTTAAGTTAGCACTGGAACAATCACAACAAGGTGCTAGTTATGTCGTATTGGTAAGAATTGAAGGGGTTGAAGAATGAAAAATAATTGTAAAGATAAAGGGTCTAAAGAAAGAAGCCCTCCTTACAACTTAGGCAGAAACCGGGTCAACACATATGCTATTGAGATCATTTTTGATGATGCTTGATATTGAAGATAGACATCATGAACCCAGTGATGCAATGCACAACCCATCCCAGCTAACTCAGATATCTCTCAAAAGGTATTTGTTTTAATCACACGGAGACAACGCATTATCTATTGATTTATTCACTCAGAATAAATTGGTATTGAAATGGTGACACTCCTCTCCAGCCTCTAATCACTAAAATCCAAAATACACGATCGAGTCTGGAGGCATTTGAGATCATCAAAAGTCTCATTAGGACACACTTTCATAATTCCTTGCTTCTTCACACACAGTGAAAAGTAAGAAAGATCTTAAGAGTCCTACGCAAAATCTTTATGATCTTGCCTGAACATCTGATTAATACGAAAGTATTTACAATGAATATGGAAATACTTATTGAGCGAACATTATAAAGCTCATGGTTGGTGACTTGTGCGATTCTCTATGAATCAAACTTGTGATATCTGGAAAGCAAAAGTGGTTTAATTCTTATATGAATTTAAACTCGTTCCAGGCCTCTACGCAAAATCTCAGTGATCTTGCCAGAACATTCAGAGTAATACGATTATGTATTTACAGTGACGAATGGAAATCCTTCTAGTGTTAACATCAAACAGCACTTGGTAGGTAATTAGCAAGATTCTATATGAATCAAGCTCGTGACAACTAGAAAGCAACGATGGTGCGGTTCTTAATTGAATTTCAATTGTTCCAGGTATATGAATTGACGGCTTCAAATCATGCGGATAATATTATCCAAATGATTCACTCTTTATGTTCGCAGTCAGCTTTGGATCGAATAAAGAGAACGGGTTTACCCGCGAAATCTTGTAAAGGAGGTTCTTAATTGAAACTAACTGTCACAAGTACGCTATTTAATATCGTCCAACGGTCTTCACCGATCGGAGGTAAAATGCTACCTAATTAGGTTGAAATGTTAAAAGCCATTTCATTCGTGTATATGTTTTGTTGTTAACTATCTTATGCAGCATAACAAGAAGGCGGCATTGCGGTGTACAATCCAGAAGAAGTCATCAACACATGCTTATAATGTATGCACTTAATACTTCAACAAATTCAAGAAAGCCTTAAAGTCAAGTCTTCCGCTGTATCAAACTCTAAAGCTTTCAAGAATTTATAAAAGTATAAGTATGTTGAACATGAAGTCACGAGGAGGAAAATTTCACAAGTGATGAATGCACAAGGTCAAGGCAAGGAAACATGCTCAAGACTAAAGTCAAAGATCTCATCAACATATTCACAAGAACAAGATCGAAGATTCAAGCATAGTATGCTAGGTTTAAGATTTTGCAAAATGGTGTGACCTCCCTTAGGGGGAGATTGTTGGAAATACGTTTTCCCAAAGAAAGTCTCGGTCACATCATTGTTAGCATAGATCACGAGCTATAGACTATTTAGGACTTTGTAACTTGGAGTGACCTCCCTTAGGGGGAGATTTTTGGAAATACGTTTTTACGTATTTAGGAAGGACCAGTCACTCCAACGATATATATGTAGTATGGGCTCGTGATCTAATATGTAAACATATAACCCATAAAGCCCACATGTAGGTTGGGATATATATACCCCCTCATAGCATGTTAGGAGGGGTTGTTGGTTCCCATTTCACTTAATCAATATTTCTTTCTCTAATCCTCTCCTTTCTCTCTCTAGCTTTATATCTCTTGTTCTTCATCACCTTCTATTTAATTAGATCAATCAAACATATAGAATAATCCAAGGATTTTGTGGACCTACACAATGTTTTTGAAGGAAATCAGTTCGGCGTTGAAGTAACTTAAACGCTTTTTATCAACATTCTCTTCGTGTTTCGAAAGCTCAGTTTAAAGACGTTCACACTCTTTGATCTTATCAAGATATTTGCAGGCAACATCAGAGTATTCATCTATATCAGTACAAGATGTAACATAAACACACATAATATATTTGGAGAGACATTCTTGTAAGAGTAGATCATATTCTTTTAAAAACTAGTCTTTTTCAGGCTGAGACTCATCAATTTCTTTTTCAAGAGATTCCACATATTTCAAATCATCAAACATTTCTTGCTGAATTAATTTTTCAAATTCCAAAGCATTTTTCTTCATTTTTTCTACAAGCGGAATCAAAAGTGTTTTGACAAGCACAGTTATATCGTGAGGAATTTCCTTTTTACCTTTATTTCGTTCACGTCGTTCCTAGTCCTCATCCACAATTATTTGAAATTTTCAATGTTTTGTGGAAGAATACTAATTGTTCACGAGAATTCTGTGTTTGCGGTTTGAAAATTTCATAAAGACTGTTTTCATAAACATAATTATATGGTTTAATAAAATCTTTATTAACTTATGATCTACTCTCCTCTTCTGAATCGATTGTCTCTTCATTATCGGCCTAACAACAAGGTAATCAAGATCGGTTCATTGAGACTCATCAAGATATAGGTGTGTGTTCTTAGATTGATCTTACTCGAGGTACTTAGGACTTGCAAAACTAGCTTTACCCTTAAAAAGCAAACGAGGTGCCAACATTCTCATGGTTTGAAGTGATTGATTAGTTTTATAAACAATTTTCTTCAAAAAATCAGTTTGTGTTTCAAGATCCATGAATTTGTCAATGTCTTTAGCTTTTTTAGTTTTGAAATCTTTTTTCAAGTATTTAACCTCTTCCTTTTTCTCAATAACAAGTTTAGTTTTATCTTCTTGAAGAAAACCAATCCTTTGAGTTAGCTCATTCACTTTAGTGGTAGCAAGATACATTTTGGGACGTTCATTACTTAAAAAGGTGTGAGGATTATGTTTCTCTTGTTCAAGTAACTTAAGTGTCTCGTTGTATTTATTTTCAAAAAACGTCCTTTTCAGTATTAATGACATGCCTTTTGTACGCCTCAAGCTCTTTGTCTCTCTAAAGAAGCTCAGCTCAGCAACTAGCTAAAAGCTCACTAGATTTGATAAGTGAAGCTTTGCTTTCTTTAAAGTTTTGAGTGAGTGTTGCGTTTGCCTTCTTTAGTTGCGTTTGACTCTTTCTAGCTCATCATCATCATACTCATTTGCATGTTGATCATTCTCAGACTCAATATTGCAGATGTTTGATGGAGCGGGTATGGTATTGCAATTAACCTTTTATAGGAGCTGCATATAATCAATAACATATTAAACATAATCAAACACAACGGAACAAGCACCTATGAACGGATCCATAGATTCATATGATCAATCAACAAAAAAGGGAGATAAAAGTATACCTTTGTAACGCGATTCTGTAGGATCGAATGACAACAAATGATATATGGAGACAATCACCACATGATCTAACCAAGAAACTAAATGATCAAAATAGATCATCTCTATGATGTAATCCACACTATACGTCATTGTATACCCCATAGATGCAAGTCAATATAACCCGTAACCTCGTAACAAATCTTGAATGAACAGTTTAAGATTGTTGATCAAAAACACCAAACCCATTCATGAAATCATAATAATTTCGTGGTTTATGGTCAAGAGAAGATGGAAATGGTTTTGGTAACTTGGTTATATAGAATTAATGCACATAAATGCATAATTAAGTCATATTAATTCAAGAACCAAAAATCATCCTTTTTCTTTATGTGGATGTCCACTATAGGGCCTAAACGGGCTTCCCATTTATTTTCTCTAGTCCAATGGATTAAGTACTTTGCTTACTTATTAGAGGCCCAATAGTTATTCCGAGTTACGTAAGTTATAAATATACCGTAAATACGATAAACACAATATATTGAAATGGTACCTCAATGTATATGTGTGTGACCCCGCAGGCCTATATGTGTATAGCCATATAATTAGTTGTTATGACATAAGCATACTCCAACTACTCCCACTTGTGCACTTCATAATAATCATGTAACTATACAAGCAATGGTTAGCGTTTAGCAACACGCCAACGCCCCCAGAAACATATGAGGATAGTTTCTCAAATATCTTATTTAAATGGTTTAGATATCAGTCATCCTTTTATTTTAGATACTTTGTAAAATTTAGACATGGATCAAAAGTCATTTTTAAGTTTAACTATTTTTTTTCTCGATATAGATATTGAACTAGATTACCAAATCAATCAAGTATCATCTTAATTGCCTTTCGGTGTGGCCACACATACATCTGTACAATTCATCAAGGGGCCTAGCAGTATCTAACTCCAATACATGTGGAGGAACAAATCCTATTTTGACTGCACGTGTCGTTCATGTGTTTTACATCGCACCTAAAAATGGTCTTTATAGCAACCTTGTTTAGGACAACGTTGAACCATATCAAAGATTGACATTCCACACATACAAAACCTACTTGCATCTCAAGTCTAAGAATAAGAGATTCATCACTTGGGAGATTCACTATTGACGCTGATCCATGTAGTGAATACTCGTAGGTTGGGTTAATCCAATGTTCATCCAATGCACACATATGAGTTTGACGGCATCATCAATTAATATTCATTCCAAATGAATATGACCAAAACACTCATATTTGTCTTAACTCATCGATACTCCCATATCAACAGCTGACAATGGATGATTTAGAATAAATAAATTATTCATGGATTAAACATGCTAATATAGAACATAGTTGTACAAATGAAAATGATCATACCAAATATATCAATTCATTATTTAGTAAAACTACTTAATGTTTCATTATCTAAATACTTAAAAAACAGATATACATGAGACTACTAGAAGGTCAAAGTCCAATGTTCCTAGCATGCTTAACATGTTTGGTTACAAGACATGGATTGTAGACAAGGACTTGTTGAGTTGTCATCTGAGTGAACTTTGAGAATACATATTTCAAAAAACTTACAAATAATGAAGATTTTGAATAATATGATGATTGTCATTTTGTATATGTGCGGTTAAGTGCTAATATAATAATACTAGCATCACCATAGTACATTACTAGGTTGTTTGAATCAAGTATAACACCTATTTGACAATCTTCTTAACAACTTTCCAAACTGTAAAGTACTCTTATTCTACTAATGAATAGTACAACAGTGCTTACCATCAAGCACGTCTAGGTAGTAGTATTATCATTTAAGATGTAATGCTACTATGCTAAGATTGAGTATCATATCAACCAAAGTAAGCATTAGTGTAGAAACTTAACACTAATCTCCTTACCTAAAATCCGTAAATAATGAACAAGTCTATAGTAGTCTAATGACTTTCACTTAGATACTTTGTGATCAGCTTATCTTGCATTCAAGCAAGTATTAAAATTAGTCTAATACACAACGTATCATATGTATTGAATGTAAAACCCCAAATTTTGGGCTTTTAACACGTCACCGTTCCATTATTAATATCGTTCATCCAATAATATTTTTATCAACGACTTTTACAAACGAGAAAATAATATAGTAAACATTATTTATTTACTTATATTACTTAAAAACTTGACATTTTAACCATAGTGCTATTTTATTTATTTATTTAATTTTGACAAATTTTATGTACTCAAATAATTAATAATTATATTTATTATAATTAATAATGATGATCCAAAATGTTATGCCTTAAAACTATATACATTAAATTTTGAACATAAACTTTTAGTACATTAAACCAAGACTTGCGTAATGTCAAACAAATATTACTAACTATACTAAATCGACACATTAAAACGACCATAGAAAGACATTTTGTTTACTTTTCATGTTACATTGATGAAATATTCTTCTTTCCTTATTATATGTGTAAACTTGGACCACACCTTCACTTTACCTCCTTCTCCTACTCGTGTATATACATACACCATAAACATACTCTCCTCTCCTTTGTTGTGTACACAAACCGAACCACACACCCTTCTTTGGCCAAAGTGTTGTACACGTCTATACAAAATCCTAGCAAATCTAGGAAGTACATCACAATCTTCATTGCTCCCTCTCTCTTGTCGTGTATTCTACCCGAGCCACCCAAAGCTTTCCCCTCATGCCTTATAAATCTAATCACCTTAAAAACATCACTTGGAAAATCTTCATCCATTCAAACACCCTTCACCTTCTTCATCCTTTCTCCTTTTTCTGCCGAGAACAAAACGCACAATCACCACAATGTATTTCTTTTCTTCTTGGTTAGGACACAAATGAACACAAAACACAAGCAAACCTTTTCTCATATCATTCTAAAGGACTACATGAAACACCTCCCGTATGTCTCTACTTCACGTTTTGGTTTTGTTTTGTTGACAAGAAAACAAACGTCCATGTTTTTGCTCCTCGATAATCACCATTGCATGCGTCGAAAGGTACGATGAAACATGGGTGCCGATCATGCGATTTGTTAGTTTGGGTTTGGAAGCCAAATACATATCGATTCGGCATTTGAAACTCGGTTTGTCTTCCTTGCTCGTGGACGCGAATCGCACATCATGCAACCCTAATCTTCCCTGTAAGTATATATAATCTTTCTTCTACATATAATACATTTGATATTTTGATCATAGTTTGTGCTTGAAGTTTAATATGGTAGAAAACGAATTAACATGCTAATATAGGATTTGAACGTGACCCAATATAAACTTATACCATTTTGAAAGTTGTCAAAAACAATCACGATATAACGCATGTTACATACGTCTTTCTGTTTGAAAATAATGACGAGCTAAGCTTTGAAAAGTAGGAATGTTATTAACAGAAAGAAGTACTAAACAAACCTTGCTGTTATAACGAACCAAGTTATATTAATCAGAAAGTGAATGTGGTTTAAACAGTGACTTCAAATATATACACACACAAGCGAAACCTTAACTTTAGATCCCATAACGAATCACCTAGGATCGAGTGCCCGCGAGTTTTATGGGGGCAAATGGTAGACAAGCTAGCCAAGAATCTATAGTAACTCGAATCACTCAATTTGGTTAAGAAACGAGCTTGTTATTAATCGGCGAAAATGCCGAATGAGACTTAATGTAATAGAAAATATAACTCGATTTAGGATTGAGAAACACGACCTTTTACGACCTACTTTTGACCCTCTAAACGACCTCGCCCCAAGTCGGGTAAAGAATGAAAGTTGTAGACGGCCATGTCGTCTACACGAGCCTATTTTTAGTTTAACCTAAAAGTCCCTATCGAAAACCGTAGACTAGATCGAAAGTGACTCGATAAACACTTGTATTTTTAAATAGTTCTCGACACCTATTTTCGAACATGATTTTATCCTAGCAAACGAACTCGGTTTACAAAACTAAACAAACGGGTCTCTAGACGACCCAACTAGCTTTCCAAAGATACCTATAGTTTATATCACGAATCACTATTGAACTCGCTATTCACTTTCGAAAAACAATGAACCATATATATATTGCCACCGTTAGTTTATTAGTTGCCACCGTTAGTTGAACTTTGCCACTGTTGGAAAATTGTAATAGAAATGATCAAGTACGTAGCATGAAAACTTCCATTTTCTATAAAATGTTACTTGTCCCCCAACATCCAACATTCTTGTTCCCTGTTTCCCCAACACCAACATGTTTGGTTTTCTTAAAAGAAACATGTTTCACTTTTTAAAACACTTTTATAATAAATATTTAATTTAATTAAATAAATATTTTTATAATAAAAATATAATATATTTAGGATATTTGACCCACTAAATGACTTGAATAAATAAACTGGCCCGACAATAAAATATTTAGTATTTCTAAATATATCCCGATTGAACGACTACACTTTTAGTAAAACACTAAAACTTTCACAATTATTAAAACCACCGATTTATTTAATAAACTCAAGCACATACTAGGGGATTATATACAATATATATTATTATTACGATAACGGAAACTTGTAAGACTTTTATGAATTTTATATTCTTTAAGTCCTAATTAAATAAAAATCATTTTATTTAATTCATTTAAACTGTTACAATTCAAACGAGGTAACTACACTTTATTAAATTAAAGGTGTACATGGTACGATAACTTACTTTAAGTTTAATACTTACAACGATAACAACTTATTAAATCTGTGATCATGCATTTTCATCAACTACATTCATATGTGCATTTCATTTGTGCATTTACTAAGACATACATAAATTACATAGGTAATTCTACTGCTTCGCGATCATACTGTGCCAGTACATTCAGTGACATCATCACTACATCATCACTACTAAGGTGAGTTCATGGCCCCATCTTTACTGTTTTATAACTGGGGGAGAAAACATACAAACGTTTATTTTTATGCAAGCATGCACAGACAACAACAAATCATTGCCTATTGTTACCCCATTCCCGTGGACTGTAATAGTTAATAGTGTAGCGCGAAATGTATGGATAGTACTATTCGGGTGTTGACAACACCCGGCCTGTCGTGATCAGCTGTCACGTGATGCTTAGGCCAAGCAGCAGGTTTATGTCATTGTCGGACTAAGGGAAACAAACATCAGGATAGACCCAATGGGCGTACTGAAAATCATGTCTAGCTTCTATTACAGGGCAGTAGGAACTACTGTAGTATTGGGCTGTGATGTCCTGCTACCTTCGTGATGCTTTGCATATTAATACTTTAATTAATTAAACTCTGTGAATTCACCAACCTCGTGTTGACCCCCACATTCTACTCTACATGTTTTCTCAGGAAGATAAGCAGGTTCATGTGCATTGGATTCCATCATCATCTAGGAAGCATCATATTTACCACCGGGCTGGGATATTTCTACAGACAATATTAAATGTTGATTTCAAGAGAATTTATTTAAATTGTAAAGTTAAATTCATGTAATATGTTTTAAATGATACTTTAAGATCATGCTCTGTATACTATTTGCTATCGATCCACCCAAGTAACACCCCAGTTACTATTCCGCTGCATTTGACCAACATGGGGGTGTTACAGAAATGGTATCAGAGCGATAGTTATAGAGAACCAGATCAAAAAAAAAAACTTAAAAATTTTTAAATAATAAAAATTTTAAACTGGACTATAACTGAACATAAAAAAATCAGTTTAAGGAAAAATTGATTTTTGGGGACCCTAATAGTTAGGCATATAGCATATAGAGCATACATATTATGTGAACTAACCCTTTACGTGCTTTACATATTACAATTGTTTAATATCTTTATGAAGATATTTAAACTACTTAAGGTATTTAATATAAACATCCCATGTTAGTAGGGAGCTTTATACTAAAGATGTTCCATCTCGATATTACGTTTTGACTGGGTGGTTGGGTTTACGATTTAAAGTGCCCTCGCTCCTCAAACGTTTATAGAATGGCTTCTAAAGTATGATGGCCCGAAACAATGCATCGTAAAAATTTGCACATAACAATCCTTAGAAATATCTAAATACAATCTAACTAAATCTTTAATCTTTGAAAAATCTAACAAGATTTTATAATCTTTAAAATTCTAACTAAATACTGTGAATCTTTGGAAAATCTAAAAAGATATTATAATCTTTAAAAATCTAACTAGATATTGTGAAATCTTTGGAAAAATCTAAAAATATTTTATAAATCTTTGGAAATATAACTAGATCTTAGTAAATCTTTAAAAATCTAACGAGATTTTAGCAAATCTTGAGAATCATAACTAGATTTGTAAATCTTTGGAAATCTAACCCAATCTTTATAAATCTTGGAAAATATAACTAGATTTTGTAAACCTTGAAAAGTCTAACTTAGATTTTTATAAATCTTGAGAAACTTTATTCAAACTAACTCTTTGGAAATCCTATTTACTCTTTGGAAATTTTGTCTTTGGAAATATAACAAAATCATTTAGTATCTAACTAAACTTAACAAATTTCATACTAAATTTTTAGCTAGTAGTACTAGCTAGTGGGTAAAATTACTCCTTTCAAACATTGCATAATGCTTTACAGCATGAAAAACTTTGCACTATCATATGCATCATGAGCATTCATTCATTTTGATCACTGGAACTTTGAACAATACCTTATGATTATGAGTATTCAATCATAGGATCACATGAACATTTCGTATGACTACATTTTTATGAGCATACAGACATACTATTATTCATTGAACATTTCGTATGACTACATCTTTATGAGCATAAAATCATACAATTGATCATTTTTGGGACTATTAAGTCACCTAGAACATATGAACTTATGCATACATTATTTTAGATTTAATAAAGTCTAAAACCATGATCACAAGTATTTAAGTTTACCAAGTACGTAAACTCACTACATAATAAATGTACACATACCCTCTTTATACTATAAGTATTGATACGAGTTTTACATTCCAACTTCACACTTATCAATTCTAATAAGTGTCATACGTTTTATACTACTAAACTATACACTTTATAATTACTACTTATACTTTCACCTTAACCAAATCACCTTAGATTTGAACATCTACTCACGGAACACAACTCATTGACTCATACACTTTGGTTTTGTAATATTTATTTTTTATTCGTTTTGATGGTAAGCCTTGCCGGGAATATTTAAGTAGGTTGGGCTATGAAATCCTTATTGAAACGAATTAGGACGCTTTTTCGTTTGAATAAAGAAATCATAGGGCACCGAACCATGAAGTTATAAATTTTTACTTTACATGGATAAGGACGCTTGTCGATGTAAATAAAAATTTATAAACAAGTGGGCTTAAATATATTCAACATGACTCGTTATCGATATTATTTTTCCAGCTATGGAGCGTTTTCCTTTTGACTCACGGTTCGTCCAAAATACCACGTCATCATTAAATCCTTATAAAGATTCTTGTTCATCTCTCTTGGATCATAGCATTGTGCTATTGATTCTAGAATTTTTTTTTCTTTTTCCCAACATCACATCACATAAGCTTGTTGAAGCTTAATAGACTCAACAATCTCTTGAAGAACTATTAAAACATTAACAAGCCTTATCTATGCACACCGAGGCCCGATAAGGCCCATGAAACACACTTAATGGAGCCAAGACTTAAAAAGAATTTGACCTATTTTATCCAACCTTGTAAACTATCAGGGACTTGTTTTGCCACTTTTCAAACATATTTCAAGCCCTAGGCAACTCTAAAGACTAAACATGAATTTCAATGAACTTAAAAGAAGCCCTAGATGATTTAACACGGATTGAAAACCCTAGGGGTTGACCTTGCCACTTTTAAAACTTAATTTGAGCCCTAAGTTATTTTTCATTGGAAAACCATTCATGCCATAAAGGCCACATTACAAAAATAGAAGGACCAAATGTGTAAATTTTTAAAACATAAAAGACAAATTACTTTTTACTCCTCAGAGGCATACGATCAATAACTACATTTTAAATATCACCTGTGAGCATAAATTTGAGTTCACAAGATTACACGTTCAAGAAAAAGTGTCCTCACTTGTTCCCTCAACGAGTAACTTCATCTTAAGCTTTGAGGACAAAGCTAAAATAACGTGTAAGTGCTGTAAAACCCCAAATTTTGGGCTTTTAACACGTCACCGTTCCATTATTAATATCGTTCATCCAATAATATTTTTATCAACGACTTTTACAAACGAGAAAATAATATAGTAAACATTATTTATTTACTTATATTACTTAAAAACTTGACATTTTAACCATAGTGCTATTTTATTTATTTATTTAATTTTGACAAATTTTATGTACTCAAATAATTAATAATTATATTTATTATAATTAATAATGATGATCCAAAATGTTATGCCTTAAAACTATATACATTAAATTTTGAACATAAACTTTTAGTACATTAAACCAAGACTTGCGTAATGTCAAACAAATATTACTAACTATACTAAATCGACACATTAAAACGACCATAGAAAGACATTTTGTTTACTTTTCATGTTACATTGATGAAATATTCTTCTTTCCTTATTATATGTGTAAACTTGGACCACACCTTCACTTTACCTCCTTCTCCTACTCGTGTATATACATACACCATAAACATACTCTCCTCTCCTTTGTTGTGTACACAAACCGAACCACACACCCTTCTTTGGCCAAAGTGTTGTACACGTCTATACAAAATCCTAGCAAATCTAGGAAGTACATCACAATCTTCATTGCTCCCTCTCTCTTGTCGTGTATTCTACCCGAGCCACCCAAAGCTTTCCCCTCATGCCTTATAAATCTAATCACCTTAAAAACATCACTTGGAAAATCTTCATCCATTCAAACACCCTTCACCTTCTTCATCCTTTCTCCTTTTTTTGCCGAGAACAAAACGCACAATCACCACAATGTATTTCTTTTCTTCTTGGTTAGGACACAAATGAACACAAAACACAAGCAAACCTTTTCTCATATCATTCTAAAGGACTACATGAAACACCTCCCGTATGTCTCTACTTCACGTTTTGGTTTTGTTTTGTTGACAAGAAAACAAACGTCCATGTTTTTGCTCCTCGATAATCACCATTGCATGCGTCGAAAGGTACGATGAAACATGGGTGCCGATCATGCGATTTGTTAGTTTGGGTTGGAAGCCAAATACATATCGATTCGGCATTTGAAACTCGGTTTGTCTTCCTTGCTCGTGGACGCGAATCGCACATCATGCAACCCTAATCTTCCCTGTAAGTATATATAATCTTTCTTCTACATATAATACATTTGATATTTTGATCATAGTTTGTGCTTGAAGTTTAATATGGTAGAAAACGAATTAACATGCTAATATAGGATTTGAACGTGAGCCAATATAAACTTATACCATTTTGAAAGTTGTCAAAAACAATCACGATATAACGCATGTTACATACGTCTTTCTGTTTGAAAATAATGACGAGCTAAGCTTTGAAAAGTAGGAATGTTATTAACAGAAAGAAGTACTAAACAAACCTTGCTGTTATAACGAACCAAGTTATATTAATCAGAAAGTGAATGTGGTTTAAACAGTGACTTCAAATATATACACACACAAGCGAAACCTTAACTTTAGATCCCATAACGAATCACCTAGGATCGAGTGCCCGCGAGTTTTGTGGGGGCAAATGGTAGACAAGCTAGCCAAGAATCTATAGTAACTCGAATCACTCAATTTGGTTAAGAAACGAGCTTGTTATTAATCGGCGAAAATGCCGAATGAGACTTAATGTAATAGAAAATATAACTCGATTTAGGATTGAGAAACACGACCTTTTACGACCTACTTTTGACCCTCTAAACGACCTCGCCCCAAGTCGGGTAAAGAATGAAAGTTGTAGACGGCCATGTCGTCTACACGAGCCTATTTTTAGTTTAACCTAAAAGTCCCTATCGAAAACCGTAGACTAGATCGAAAGTGACTCGATAAACACTTGTATTTTTAAATAGTTCTCGACACCTATTTTCGAACATGATTTTATCCTAGCAAACGAACTCGGTTTACAAAACTAAACAAACGGGTCTCTAGACGACCCAACTAGCTTTCCAAAGATACCTATAGTTTATATCACGGATCACTATTGAACTCGCTATTCACTTTCGAAAAACAATGAACCATATATATATTGCCACCGTTAGTTTATTAGTTGCCACCGTTAGTTGAACTTTGCCACTGTTGGAAAATTGTAATAGAAATGATCAAGTACGTAGCATGAAAACTTCCATTTTCTATAAAATGTTACTTGTCCCCCAACATCCAACATTCTTGTTCCCTGTTTCCCCAACACCAACATGTTTGGTTTTCTTAAAAGAAACATGTTTCACTTTTTAAAAAACTTTTATAATAAATATTTAATTTAATTAAATAAATATTTTTATAATAAAAATATAATATATTTAGGATATTTGACCCACTAAATGACTTGAATAAATAAACTGGCCCGACAATAAAATATTTAGTATTTCTAAATATATCCCGATTGAACGACTACACTTTTAGTAAAACACTAAAACTTTCACAATTATTAAAACCACTGATTTATTTAATAAACTCAAGCACATACTAGGGGATTATATACAATATATATTATTATTACGATAACGGAAACTTGTAAGACTTTTATGAATTTTATATTCTTTAAGTCCTAATTAAATAAAAATCATTTTATTTAATTCATTTAAACTGTTACAATTCAAACGAGGTAACTACACTTTATTAAATTAAAGGTGTACATGGTACGATAACTTACTTTAAGTTTAATACTTACAACGATAACAACTTATTAAATCTGTGATCATGCATTTTCATCAACTACATTCATATGTGCATTTCATTTGTGCATTTACTAAGACATACATAAATTACATAGGTAATTCTACTGCTTCGCGATCATACTGTGCCAGTACATTCAGTGACATCATCACTACATCATCACTACTAAGGTGAGTTCATGGCCCCATCTTTACTGTTTTATAACTGGGGGAGAAAACATACAAACGTTTATTTTTACGCAAGCATGCACAGACAACAACAAATCATTGCCTATTGTTACCCCATTCCCGTGGACTGTAATAGTTAATAGTGTAGCGCGAAATGTATGGATAGTACTATTCGGGTGTTGACAACACCCGGCCTGTCGTGATCAGCTGTCACGTGATGCTTAGGCCAAGCAGCAGGTTTATGTCATTGTCGGACTAAGGGAAACAAACATCAGGATAGACCCAATGGGCGTACTGAAAATCATGTCTAGCTTCTATTACAGGGCAGTAGGAACTACTGTAGTATTGGGTTGTGATGTCCTGCTACCTTCGTGATGCTTTGCATATTAATACTTTAATTAATTAAACTCTGTGAATTCACCAACCTCGTGTTGACCCCCACATTCTACTCTACATGTTTTCTCAGGAAGATAAGCAGGTTCATGTGCATTGGATTCCATCATCATCTAGGAAGCATCATATTTACCACCGGGCTGGGATATTTCTACAGACAATATTAAATGTTGATTTCAAGAGAATTTATTTAAATTGTAAAGTTAAATTCATGTAATATGTTTTAAATGATACTTTAAGATCATGCTCTGTATACTATTTGCTATCGATCCACCCAAGTAACACCCCAGTTACTATTCCGCTGCATTTGACCAACATGGGGGTGTTACATTGAACCCATTAGGCAAACTAAGGGTTTCCATGTACATATTTAATCTTATCAAGTGAGATAGAACTTTGAGACTTTCTCAGTGATGTGTCATAATTAGACTTATTAACCGCGTATGCCTTATTTTAATAAGCATATGTTCCAAGGTTATATGTTTTGTTTCTTAAATATCTCAATAGAAATATATTCCAAGCAAAGGATTAAAACTAGCTGTTGATACAAAACTTGGATGGGCCGCGCTCGACTTGAATCAGGCTTAATTCAGGGTCTTGTGGACTCCTGATCTTGTACCAAGTGAACTTGTTTGAAGACCCTGCACACTAAATAATAAACACCGTTAGGATTATCGTGGAAGCGTGTAGTAACACCCCCAAATTTATACAATTCAATACATCGGAAGACTCGTTGGTGTTACGGGATAGCACATTACTCACATCATAGACAACGCTTTAAAAATCACGTCGTTTAATAATAAAGCATTTCCATTCATGAATGTCAAATTTACATAGGTCCCAAGTCATAGTATTTCATACAAATTTTACAAAGCATTTGAATGGAAATTTGTTATTTAAGTGCGGGCCATGAATTCTTGTTGTCTTCCCGAGAATTACCTTCAAGTACCTGAGATAAAACATGATAAAAGAAAAGGTCAGCGATAACGCCGAGTGAATTCATAGAGTTTAATAAAATCCATCAATATAACATCGGTATGAAATTATTACCGAAAATCATTTTGTACAAATATTTGTAATAGGCCATAAAATAGCCAAAGTTATTTTATACAAATCCTTATCAAAATCATAATATAGGCTTTTGCCTTTAAAATCATTATACGAGCCATTGTCGTAAAAACATCATACAATACGTTTTATAACGTTGTATAAAGTTAATAAAAACCGTTATATGAATATGGTTATGGAAAACCAAAACACGAACATAAAATCAATAGTAAGACCCTGTATTGCTAGTCAGGCAATTCATTGTAATTCGGTGCGTATAGCAGTATTTCGTTAATTGGATTATTATAAGCCGCATGACATTGTTACCTTACTAAACAAACAACGGGTAGCTAACCCGAAACTCATTTACCCATCTAAATTAGCACGTCGTCACAATAATCACGCTTGTGTAAATCTTCTCATACATAATTTCGCTTACCAATCAATGTGGCACGACGGGGATCAACCGTCAAGGCGCGAACTGGGGTGATCGTCCCCAAATAGTACTATTATATGCATAAGCGTCTACCGAATCCCGGTAGTTCACAATTCATGCTAATGGGACTTTTAGTGACATAACCTAACTTTAATAATCTATTTCATTTCATCTATCGGGTCATTTAATCATTCATCGGGTCATACAGTCATTCGGGTCCAAATCAATAAACAGACAATCGGGACAACTAGTGTCCTATTTTATAAAAACTAACATGTTATCTCCCTCACGGGTTTATAAAACATTTCATAAAAACATTTAATAGAGTGTGAGGCTATGAACTCACGTTGATGGGGGAAAGTGGATTATCGGCAAATCGGATGTACGGTACGTGCTTCAATCACGGAAACCTAGACAAATAATACTCGTCTTAGACTCTTGTCCAATGACTTTATAAAAATAACAATTATGTATACATATGATGATGATCAAGTGGGATTGTACATTTTTACTCATTCATTATAGTGTTTATGTGTTGGTAACATTTTTATACTAGTTTTACTAGTTTTACTTATTTACATGTTTTAGGCCCAATAAGCCTATTACAAGCCCAATACTTTATATTAGTCCATTTTACACCTTTATTATCAGTATTATACTTTTCATGTTGGGCCCAAGTAGGTTAAGCCCAGTAAGTAAATTTATAAGTCTTTAGTCCATTTAGTTGGATTATTAGTCCAATAATGCTAACTTAGCCCGTTAATGTCCATATGTTATATAGTTCGGGTTTTATCGGTTTTACTTGTATTAAGTACTTATATATCAGTATATGACTTTTAAAAAGTTTACATTAGACGGGTCCGATCGTCTAAGATTTAATTGACGAAAAACGTTAATTTTACGGTACTAGCCGAAAAGACGTAAAAATCATGTTTATAGTTTTTATAACTTATAAAACTTACCAAACTACCATTTTTATATAATGTCTATTTATTTATCCTTATGCATATTTATATAAACGAAATATATAAGTTAGTGGGTTTTAATTCATATTTTATACTATATTTATTTGAGTGCTTATATAATACTATTAAACTTTAATTTCACAAAATCTGATTTTTAGTTTCACTTTCACCACTTTTATCATATCTTGAGTTATATAAGGAGATAGAAGCTCATTTTTGGATGCCATAAACTCCATATTATGTGCTACAAATAAGTTAGTTATAGCTACTGCTCAATCCATGTTTAAGAATCCTTAACAGTCCCTACAAAACAGACTATTCAGATTGGTATACTAATTTTGTTTTGATCATATCTCACTGATTTTGATGATTCCATTGTATGGCCAACTCTCACATGTGTATAACACCTAATAATTAGTGTATATTTATTCCACTTTTCCATTTTATTAGTTTAACATTTGGTTACTTACTGTTTTTATACAGCCATCACATTAAGCAAGATTTTAACCATTTTACGTGTGGTTTTCCATCTTTTTACCAATGTTTATCAACACCAAATCCCCACATAATATTTTTATCATCATTCATCATCATATAAATATACATAAATAAAGAAAATACAAGATTACATAATCAAAATAACAAGAGGATAGGAAGAACAATCTTTATACCACCATTAGTGATGAAAAGATGAGGTTTTTGATGAACAAGACTTGGTTCTTGTTATCAAATCTTCAACTTTAGCAAGGAAACTTCTTGGGTCCTTTGGATAGATGAAAACCTCCATGAATTCAGCCCTTTAACCTCATGAAAACTCATTTTCATAGGTTAAGATCACCTCCAATCTTCATATCTTCAAAGGTTCTTCAACATATGTGTGAATAACACATGATATTGTGGTTAAATTGATCAAAATGGGGTGTTTGATGGTGGTTCTTGGACGAAATTTAGAGAGAGAGGGAGGAGAGTTGTGTGAGATTTGCATGGAGGAAATGAAGCTAGTTGTATGTGTTTAGCTAGTTAGTGGTTTTGAGAAAGGTGTAGCTTACATGTTAAGCTTAGGCTTACATGTGTAAGCTTAATAGTTATAAGGGTGCCACATCAAGAGATGTGGTGTCCTCTTTTGGGCCATCCCTTTAGTGGGGTGGGATAAACTTGTTTTGTCCCATCCCGCTAATTTACGGGTATTCCTAGATTCTAGTTTCCTCGATTTACGTGCCCTCGGGTCGTTCTACGAAAAACGTTTTTATAAATTATCAATCAACGGCACAAAACGAATCTAATAAAAATTGTCTCATCAAAAACGGAGTTCGAAAACGTAAATACGTAATCCTAAGGTTTCCGGTTTAGTCGTAAAGGACGTTAAATTTTCACGTAAGTCCTAATCTCTTCTCGTAAATTTGTGAGTTTATGAACCAACTCAAAATTAAAATCCCAAAATAATATTTACGGATAAATTTATTTTCTGAAATGTCGGACTGTCACCAAGGACGGTGTATGTAAACGTAAGCACGTAACGTAGAATCCTCCGGTTTAGACGTAGTCGATGCTACTTCAAGACGTAAATCCAGATTACTTCCAAAAAATAAGTGAGTTCATAATATAACATTAAAATAATATTTTTAAATAATATTTGAGAATAAAATATCAACCATAAATTGACGGATTGTCACAGCATTTACCCCTAAACAGGATCTTTGTCCTCAAAGATCATCTTACCTTACTACTCGCTTCGTATAGAGTTAAAGCCATGTGGGTATTTCCTCCACATTCGGTCTTTTCTCACAAGTGTAATTCATTACAATACGCGAGTTTCATCAAACATAACTACCGGAATAAGATCAGGCTTAATGTTGACTTACTTTCTCTATCCATGATGTTCACGGGTTTTTGATGAATGCAACTTTTCGTCGATCTAAACATTATCAAGAAGTGATCAGATTCTCACTTGATAGACGTTTTATCATGTTCGATATACTAAACATAATTCACGCAGCTCTTGAAGTCCTAGGGTAGATCCAGCTTATATGCCTTTGAAACCAATCTTTTACATCATCTCAATGTTCCCATACAACGGGGACTTATATCCCGTGATCTTTCAGATCATCAATTCATTTTTTCCATGGTTAAAATTTTGGCATAACTTCGCTACCCATCTAGCATTTCAAGATCTACATTTCATATTCACATAACCTCCTGCCCACTACCGGCAGTCAATAGTCAGATCCTAATTTCAACAATCATTTCAGGTCTCGCGGGTCGAGTATTTTGTAAGGTTAGGTTCGCCATCATAGGAAACCTTAAACCTAAAAGACATGTCCAACTCACAATGGGTGTATGTCGGGTGTCTTCATCCCAACTCCTGCTTACAGATGCTCTAATATATATCCTCACAAGATTCAATCTCGATCCTAATACGATAGTTTTCAATGATAATCTTTCCAAAGGAAAAAGATTATACGGTTCATTACCAAAGGTCAATCATTCAAACATAAAACAAGACTTCTAGTATTTTGTATCGTTACTTTACCTCGTCCCTTCGATTGGGGTGGTACACAATACTCTCATCAAGATTCGTTCTCAATGACTTCTGAGCAAATCTCTAGAAATTTGATGCGAAGCGAGGATCTTGATAGAGATGATCGATACAGGCACACCATGTTTACACAACTCCTTTAAATACAAAGAGTAAATTTATTCATCAAGAATCTATAATTAACAGGAATGATATTAGTAGATTTGGTCAGTCTGTCGACGATGACCCAAATCGAATCAAATTCAGATGATGACCTTTGCAATAGATAGACGTTTACTAATGTACGAGGCGATCTCTGCCTTCATAATTTGCCATTAGTACAACTTCTTCATATAAAGATACATTAAATCCGAAATGACAGGAATAGAATACTTAAACTTATAAGATTCCAACATGACTAAATCTCAAAATCTCCATATTTAGGCAACCATAAACGACCTTCTATACATTCAAAGCCATCGGCTTCTCAATTCTGATGGTTCACATTAGCCGCGAACCCCTTTTTATTATCTATATTATCCTTTTTACAAACATTGTTTATTTTTATATCGTTCGGCAATTTATTTTGCACCTTCATTATTAAGGAACATGTCCTAATTGGTTCTTTATCTTTTCTACATAATGTGTCAGTATCTATATTCAGTTTCCTGGTGAAATAATTATAGGACCGCAATTCACTCAGAATTTCTTTCTTCATATTTTCTAAGTTTTAGTTTCGTTTTTACTATTATCTTCATTGGTTTTGCTCAATCCGACGTCTAAAGCGTCGATAATTCTTACAAGTTATCAAATAATAAATATTTAACTTTCCTTTTTTTTCTTTGAAACGTAAACGTAAAAAGTTTTAAATTTCTCAGTTCGACCAACTATATAAAAATATTCAAAAGAATAAATTTAAATTGAATTAACAAAATTTTTTTTGATTTATCGAAAATAATTAGTGAGATTCGTAAATGTTCGAAAAATCTTCGTTTATTCTTTGGTAAAAATTTTCTTAGTTGAAAAGCAAAAATTGTCGTTTTAAATTTTAAGTCATGGTTTAACGGTTTCCTCAATCCCTCTTAGGTTGTCTTGAGGTATACACAAACATTTACCCCTAAACAGGAGTTTAGTTTAATGATTTGTGTATAAGGGAATAATCCCTTAAAAATCCTTTGTTAAAACATTTGTCAAAACATATTTCCATTTTCTTTTTGGTAAAACTCAAAGCCTTAATGGTTCCAATTTTTGAAGAATCAATATATTCCATTTTCTATTAATCACACGGTCAAATAATGTAATGGATTAAGTCTTTCATCACATGTTAAATATTCAAGGTACAAATTTTCACTACTCGGCCGACTCAGGGCATTCTACAAATAATTATTAACTCATTATTATTCTCATAAATAAACAAATGGTCCTTAATGATCACAAGCATGAATTTATCAAATTACAGCCTACACACGTGATTCACCAAATTTATGGATGCTACATGTGTATTAGTCAATCCAAACGACATCATGCGAAACTCATATTGTTCATTACAAGTACCGGATGTAGTGATTGGAATAGATAATCTTTTTCGCGGATGCGAAATTGATGATAACCATGCCGAGGATCAAAATTTTTAAAACATACGCTAGAACCTCGTAAATTATCGAGAAAATCTATCATCTTGGGTAGTGGATATAGATTTTTAATCGTCAATTTACATAGTTTACGGTAATCAATAAATATAAGAAATAATAACACCATAGCTCTTCATGATGACGAGCTTGGTAGAATAAAAGTCTTCTCCTACAACTCCCTCAGTTGTAGGGTAATTCTTTTAATTTAGATGGTGTTGACGTACAGTGTACATGCCACAAGTGCAGCACCGGGAATATAATCAATACCAATTTCAAGTTGCCTTAATGGAAAAAGTCTAGGTAATTTACCAACAAATACCTTGTAAAGTTTCAGATAACAGAAACATCTTTTAATAAATTCATATTATGTTCTTTCTAGATTATAATATCTATGACTAATTCACAACCATTCACGGTATAATTTCAAGTCTAAATGCAGGATATGGTCATCCATCAAGAATTATTTAGATCACCTTTGATAATCAACATCTTATCATTTAGGGGAATTCTACTCGAGTTCCCATCAATTAAGACAATGTCGTCATGTCATAATCAATCAATCCATTCTACTGGCACTATTAACATTCCAGTTTCATTGTCGTCGATAAGATGTGAATTTCTCAAAATACTAATAATAACTCATAATCCCTCACAAGTTCAAGGATATCTGGAGACATAACTAACCTTAAAAGAGTAAGGTCAACGCATAATCTACGGGAGAGAATTTCAAATTAGATACAGACGAAAACATTTAACAAATATGAATATATCCCATGTTTTCATAATTTGAATACGCATTCGAAAGCTCCTCGGATCGTTACCCAGGTCATTCAAATGGAATCATATCAAAAGAAATGATAGGAACATCGATACATCCAGTCGGGTATCAACACTCGGTAATCAGATACTTTTCCAAAGAATCTCACTACGAGGGAATTGGACAAGAATGAATTATCAATTGTCAAATAAGACAACATCCACAAATGAGTAAATTCGGTTCATAAGAATAAATTATACGGGCACATATGTAGGTGTCCCTATCAATATGCCCCTATTTTTCACTTCTTGCAGATCTCATAAAATTTAATCTTTCACAATCTTCAAAGAAAATTTTGTGTTTATTAATAATTTCATGGTGACTACTAATCAGCCTTGCATGGTCCATTCCAAATTGTATGTAGGCGCGCAACTATATACAATTTCAAGATTAACGATGCAATACTTTGTTCGTCAAAATTTTATCATCATGTTTATAATAAAAACATTTTCATGCTTAATTCTTAAATAAGAATCAAAAGTAAATTTACAAATATTTTCTTTGTTATGAAAACAATTAAGTTTCCCAAGGTGTTTTATAAACAACTTCATTTCGATAACAATCACTTATAAATCTCACTTTGAATAATCCTTATAGTGATGAAAATTCAATTTTTCTCAAGGGATATTTTTTTATCTTATAAAAACAATGAGTGATCTGCAAAAAAGAGTGATGAAAAGTTGTTCACCAAGAATTAACTACAATATATCAGGAAATGACCTTTAGCCAAATAATCATGAGGTTCATGACCTTGCTGGCGCTCGAAAAGAATAATCCACAACGTAACTCAAATCAAGATGAGTACTTGTTCAATGGTTGCATCACTAATGCGAACATTAGGATGAAGCAATAAAGGATAGATAACATCGCTACATGTAGAATTTAGCAATCAATGGTAGTCTTTTCATTAATCACAAACAAGTAAAAATTGTACCGTAACACATTATGTGTCACTATGTCATACAATTCCAAGAACTCATCCTACCAACTGATGTCTCAGTTAAGTTAGGGATTATTTTTAAAAGATACCACAATGAATACTAATCTACAAGAGTCATTAGGTGTTCCACATGTTCCGAAAGATCCATCGGTCCCAATTTCAGAAGAGGATTTCTTCAATTTATTTCTTGGACATTGGGCATCCTCATCAGTGGAAAATGGCCTAAGAAAAACCCTTAACACAAACTAACAATCATTTAAAACCTTATAATTTAATCACATGACTTAATGACTTCCTCTTAATAATCTCATATTCCATACGGGTTAAATTTTACTTTATTCAAGTTTTAACCAACTTATACTCAATGCGATATCCTACTTCATTCTCCAATACTTTCAATCTTTATTCTTAGACCTTAAAATGGCAATAAAAGCTTGATATGATCAACACTTAATTTCCAATCCTATAGCTCTTACAACAACAATTATCAAATGAGTCACTAGTATGAAATGACTCATATATTCAATTAGACTTCTTGGAAAGGTACTAGTGACATGAGGCTTTTAGATAATGGTTCCATTGACAGCCTCAAGTGCAACATTCATCCTTTCGATTTCAAATTTAAGAATTGGGTGACAATGAATCAGATGACATCTTTCTAGGTGGTAATGGTTTTGTCCAACTCCACTCTATAAGTAAAGATCGTCATGATATCGATATCAGATTTAATCTCGCCAATTCTTCTTTAATATCACAATCAACTAATATCAATATTTCTACGAATATCAACCATTTTGTTGGGGTCATAGATATCCACAACTTGGTTTAGATCTGGAATAGCTAGATTTCCACAGGAATGGCTTAGATTAATTTACTAGGGGATTTAGGGTTCCTTGTGACAATCTACTTCGTATAAATACCTCGTATAAGTATCAAAATAATCATCAAACAATCATGTAAACAAATTACAACATATATATATATATATAATCCAGGTTATATATATATATTAAAATAACACTTCTCAGTCTGGCCTTGTCGGTAACTCGGGAATTCTTCGACACCGTTATAGTCAAAAGCTTTTTAGACATTTTGAGAAAAATGTTTATAGTTAAAACATTTTGAAATGTTTTATTCAAAACCTTGTTTTTAAAAATCTTTCGTTCTCTATAACGAGAGCTCTGGTACCAAACTGTAACACCCCCAAATTTATACAATTCAATACAGCGGAAGACTCGTTGGTGTTACGGGATAGCACATTACTCACATCATTGACAACGCTTTAAAAATCGCGTCGTTTAATAATAAAGCATTTCCATTCATGAATGTCAAATTTACATAGGTCCCAAGTCATAGTATTTCATACAAATTTTACAAAGCATTTGAATGGAAATTAGTTATTTAAGTGCGGGCCATGAATTCTTGTTGTCTTCCCGAGAATTACCTTCAAGTACCTGAGATAAAACATGTTAAAAGAAAAGGCCAGCGATAACGCCGAGTGAATTCATAGAGTTTAATAAAATCCATCAATATAACATCGGTATAAAATTATTACCGAAAATCATTTTGTACAAATCTTTGTAATAGGCCATAAATAGCCAAAGTTATTTTATACAAATCCTTATCAAAATCATAATATAGGTTTTTGCCTTAAAAATCCTTATACGAGCCATTGTCGTAAAAACATCATACAATACGTTGTATAACGTTGTATAGAGTTAAATAAAAACCGTTATATGAATATGGTTATGAAAAACCAAAACACGAACATAAAATCAATAGTAAGACCCCGTATTGCTAGTCAGGCAATTCATTGTAATTCGGTGCGTATAGCAGTATTTCGTTAATTGGATTATTATAAGCCGCATGACATTGTTACCTTACTAAACAAACAACGGGTAGCTAACCCGAAACTCATTTGCCCATCTAAATTAGCGTGTCGTCACAATAATCACGCTTGTGTAAATCTTCTCATACATAAATTCGCTTAACAATCAATGTGGCACGACAGGGATCAACCGTCAAGGCGCGAACTGGGGTGATCGTCCCCAAATAGTACTATTATATGCATAAGCGTCTACCAAATCCCGGTAGTTCACAATTCATGCTAATGGGACTTTTAGTGACATAACCTAACTTTAATAATCCATTTCATTTCATCTATCGGGTCATTTAATCATTCATCGGGTCATACAGTCATTCGGGTCCAAATCGATAAACAGACAATCGGGACAACTAGTGTCCTATTTTATAAAAACTAAAATGTTATCTCCCTCGCGGGTTTATAAAACATTTCATAAAAACATTTAAAAGAGTGTGAGGCTATGAACTCATGTTGATGTGGGAAAGCGGATTATCGGCAATTCGGATGTACGGTACGTGCTTCAATCACGGAAACCTAGACAAATAATACTCGTCTTAGACTCTTGTCCAATGACTTTATAAAAATAATAATTATGTATACATATGATGATGATCAAGTGGGATTGTACATTTTTACTCATTCATTATAGTGTTTATGTGTTGGTAACATTTTTATACTAGTTTTACTAGTTTTACTTATTTACATGTTTTAGGCCCAATAAGCCTATTACAAGCCCAATACTTTATATTAGTCCATTTTACACCTTTATTATCAGTATTATACTTTTCATGTTGGGCCCAAGTGGGTTAAGCCCAGTAAGTAAATTTATAGTGTTTAGTCCATTTAGTTGGATTATTAGTCCAATAACGCTAACTTAGCCCGTTAATGTCCATATGTTATATAGCTCGGGTTTTATCGGTTTTACTTGTAATAAGTACTTATATATCAGTATATGACTTTTAAAAAGTTTACATTAGATGGGTCCGATCGTCTAAGTTTTAATTGACGAAAAACGTTAATTTTACGGTACTAGCCGAAAAGACGTAAAAATCATGTTTATAATTTTTATAACTTATAAAACTTACCAAACTACGATTTTATATAATGTTCATTTAGTTATCCTTATGCATATTTATATAAATTAAATATATAAGTTAGTGGGTTTTAATTCACATTTTATACTATATTTATTTGAGTGCTTATATTATACTATTAAACTTTAATTTTACAAAATCTGATTTTTAGTTTCACTTTTACCATTTTTATCATATCTCGAGTTCTATAAGGAGATAGAAGCTCATTTTTGGTTGACATAAACTCCATATTATGTGCTACAAATAATTTAGCTATAGGCTACTACTCAATCCATGTCTAAGTATCCTTAACAGTCCCTACAAAACAGACTATTCAGATTGGTATACTAATTTTGTTTTGATCATATCTCACTCATTTTGATGATTCTATTGTGTGGCCAACTCTCACATGTGTATAACACATAATAATTACTGTATATTTATTCCACTTTACCATTTTATTAGTTTAACATTTGGTTACTTACTGTTTTTATACAGCCATCACATTAAGCAAGATTTTAATCATTTTACATGTGGTTTTCCATTTTTTTACCCATGTTTATCAACACCAAATCCCCACATAATATTTTTATCATCATTCATCATCATATAAATATACATAAATAAAGAAAATACAAGATTACATAATCAAAATAACAAGAGGATAGGAAGAACAATCTTTATACCACCATTAGTGATGAAAAGATGAGGTTTTTGATGAACAAGACTTGATTCTTGTTATCAAATCTTCAACTTTAGCAAGGAAACTTCTTGGGTCCTTTGGATAGATGAACACCTCCATGAATTCAGCCCTTTAACCTCATAAAAACTCCTTTTCATAGGTTAAGATCACCTCTAATCTTCATATCTTCAAATTTTCTTCAACATATGTGTGAATAACACATGATATTGTGGTTAAATTGATCAAAATGGGGTGTTTGATGGTGGTTCTTGGACGAAATTTAGAGAGAGAGGGAGGAGATTTGTGTGAGATTTGCATGGAGGAAATGAAGCTAGTGGTATGTGTTTAGCTAGTTAGTGGTTTTGAGAAAGGTGTAGCTTACATGTTAAGCTTAGGCTTACATGTGTAAGCTTAATAGTTATAAGGGTGCCACATCAAGAGATGTGGTGTCCTCTTTTGGGCCATCCCTTTTAGTGGGGTGGGATAAACTTGTTTTGTCCCATCCCGCTAATTTACAGGTATTCCTCGATTCTAGTTTCCTCGACTTGCGTGCCCTCGGGTGGTTTTACGAAAACCGTTTTTATAAATTATGAATCAAAGGCACAAAACGAATCTAATAAAAATTTTCTCATCAAAAACGGAGTTCGAAAACGTAAATACGTAATCCTAAGGTTTCCGGTTTAGTCGTAAAGGACATTAAATTTTCACGTAAGTCCTAATCTCTTCTCGTAAATTTGTGAGTTTATGAACCAACTCAAAATTAAAATCCCAAAATAGTAGTTACGGATAAATTTATTTTCTGAAATGTCGGACTGTCACCAAGGACGGTGTATGTAAATGTAAGCACGTAACGTAGAATCCTCCGGTTTAGACGTAGTCGATTCTACTTCAAGACGTAAATCCAAATTACTTCCCAAAAATAAGTGAGTTCATAATATAACATTAAAATAATATTTTTAAATAATATTTGAGAATAAAATATCAACCATAAATTGACGGATTGTCACACGTGTCCCACGATTAGACTCTGGCGTGAGAGTAAGTAATCGGATTAGGTATATGTGAGGGTGAGAATGCTGTGAATAATGTACCTTTATGGAACCTCTGGGGTTCCTTTTATACTCGAGAGAGTCCTGGCTTGGTTCTCCTAATCTTGCGGTCTAAGGAAGAGATAATGACCAGAAATAGGCCGATCCTTATCGCATAGCTATGGTAAGTGTATATCTCCTTTCCTTTAGGAGAATATAATCATAAGATAGAATATATAATGTTTGATCATGTCGCAGTGCGACGAGGACATGATTAAGGAATGCACCGCGTGCGACATCGGCCACTTGGGCCTGGCACATGCTGCCTAAGCATTGATCCATACCAAATGGATATGGGTAGTACCCGTGGGTCGGGTTATCCAGCCTGATCAGGGACTATACATCATCATGTCCCCCCAGTCTAGTAGTCGCAGGCCCTAGTCGCGATTACTAGACTATAACTTACTAAATCTCACAATGAAATTGTTACATGGCAAAACAATTTCATACACCAGAGTTGGCCTAAGGAATATTTCGAAAAATCCCGCCAATAACCACCAATGTCGTACACCACTAATACCTACCCACATTGGGAACCGGAAAAAGTGCCAGCCACGTCATTCTTAATGATCCTAGTATCACCGTTGGATCAAACAAACACCCAACACACGTCGCATGATCCTATACCTACTTTAGAAAGCACTAAATTCTTGATACCACCGATCATTCTTCTTCATTTCCATACCATCACTTGCCACCAATGTTAAAAAATCTTCAAAGAATCTCTTGCCAAAAAATCTGCATACTTGCCGTAATAAAAAAATAGTCCAACAACAGTTTAATGTAGAGTACCATATCACCGAGCAAGAGCTCTCCCTATTTACCACGAAATACTACATATCCATGGATCTTCACCCGACAGTTCCAGATCCACAAATGCACATAAGAAGCATCTCAGGTTGAAAGATTGAGGGTATACACAAGATTCTTTGAGTTTTCCAACAACCGCATACCCTTAAGACACTTCTTAGTTGATGTGCTAAGTATCTATAGCATCCATCTCTCACAGCTACATTGTATTGGTGCGGCCAAAATATCCAATTTCGAAATCAACTACTGCCTGAAGAATGTAGACCCAACAATAAACCTATTTCGTGCCTTCTATCACCCCTCATGGATCAACGGATGGATCTCCTTTGCCAAACGCCCTGGCCAACTTTAGTGCTACGAGACGAAACTAGATTCCCTGAAGAACTAGAACAACAAGTTCTTCTGGATAGACAGCGTCACATTCTTCTTCAATTATGACTTCATTACTCCCCAAACAATGAAAAAGGATGAGCGACCTATTCCTGATACGTATAACGCATAAGATGCTGAGAAGATAAGTTCTGATCGTATACCAATGCAGGATATCCAGAGTCACTATTGTACGCCCTAGGGCTAAGCTTCAATTCTCATATGCCGTTGAATCACCTCCCCTAATATTATGACAACTTTGCCCTAGGTAAAGTTTCCATTCATATGTTCTAAAGCTATTTGTGCCCGCATATATATCTAACTCTACACATTGCCTTTGTAGAAATCACTTACTCGCAACTACTGAAGCGCGAACCTCCTTTCGAAGTAACCATGCGTCCTCGGCCATGCACCCCTGATGAAATCGATAGTGGGTCAATTATGGGTTGACGCACTATCGCCCTTGAATCTCCCTCCCCCGACACTCCTATGAGTGCAAAAAGGGTTTTCGTACTTAACGTGACCCCTATTCGTAGTATACCTTCTTACATAGAAGAAACATCTTCTGAGGAAGCAAAATATTTAGATGACAAAGAGACGCCTCCTGAAGATAACCCCACCATCAGCCTTTGTGGGGACGACATTCCCATTCTTAGATTTAGAAGAGTATCCCCCACGCTATTTGAGGAATCCCCAAAGGGTGCAGCTCACGAGTTACTTGATGAGGTATTCATGAGAGAATTAGCAAAGGGTGCAGCTCACGAGGTTACATTAGCGTCTGCTATCAATTGGAAGATACGCTCTCTCTCGCAATGCCTTGTAGGTATGTCTATCAACCATACCTGAGTGCTGGAAGAGAAAAGTAATGAGCTGGTTTGTGCAAACGTGATGTTAGCGCGCCTTCAGGGAGTTACTAGCTTAAGTGTTGGTTATATCTAGTATCTTAGGGATGAGAAAATTTCTCTTCAGGAATCCCAAGCCCGAGAGCGCCGGTTGCACGAAAGACAAGGAAAGGATAATCATTGGGCTATGGGAAGAATTGAAGAGTGCAAGGAAGCTTTTAGTGCTAACGGTAATGACTTCTATTGGAAATTCACTTTATGTGACGACATTTAAGAATTCCCATTAGTTATCATAGTCACACATGCTTAGACTAGACTAGGAAACAATGTATAGTTAAGTGTGGTGTGTGATTATATATACCCCTCCAAGGCTTCCAAGGAGGGGTGTTGCTTGTGTTTCCATTTTACTTTTAATACATTTTCTCTCTTTTTCACACACAACCCTCTATCTCTCGCTCAACCATGGCTGCCACCACCATCTACCACCCACCAAGACCATCGGATTAATAAAAATCAAATCTACAATTGGCATTAGAGCCTCGGTTCAATTCTTGGATCGTTGTGTTTTTATTGTTTGATTCGGTGGTTAAAATTTTTTTTGGTCTCGATCTATCAAATTTTCTGTCCCGATCTGTTAATTTTTTTTGTGTCACATCGGTTATATAACCTTTATCACTTTATTTAGGTCTTGTCATATTTGGTTATCATCTGCTGGTCAAAAGATGATCACTTTTGTCATACGGTTTCATGTTTGTGTCTTAAACAGTTCATGGGTTTGTCACTCCTATCATTTTGTACTCATCATATACATGGGTTTGTGTCCCATTGCTTTGGTTTTTAATTGGTCCAATACTTTTTCGGGTTTATTTTTTCAAAATCTATTTTTTAGATCTGGTTTCAAGTTTTTATGGGTTTCTTTATTTTCCTGATGATGAAGATCTTGCCCCCAGAAACCTAGATTTGCCAGAAAAATCAGCCCCAGAAAACCAAGATCCTGAAAATCAGGAAAAAGTACATTCGGATAAGTTAAAACCATTCTGATCGGAATATTGCGATCGCATATACCAGGGGTTTCTACTTGCGATCGAATATCCCGATAGATCACATTCCGATGGAACCATTGCGATGAAGCCATTGCGATGGAACCATTGCGATGGAACCATTGCGATGGAACCATGGCGATGGAACCATTACGATGGAACCATTGCGATGGAACCATTGCGATGGGTACCATCGCAATGGGGCACATCAGGTTATGATGGGTTCATAATGTAGACTACGATGGCTTGCATTTGAAATGAATGCGATGGTTTATTTTTTACATGCGATCGTTAAGAAAAAATTGTTATGTAGTTTAACAGAAAAGAAAGACTTTGACCAGTCTTAACAAAAACAGTATGACATGTTTAACAAATTTTCCGTGACCTTGGACTTGACCAAAACTAAATATTTCACTCCAACCTTATTACTCCCCAACACCAAATCTAAATTATTCTCATCGTCTCCTAAACCCCTTCGCATCTAGACTCGATCCGAACAAACAATATTAAAACAGATCTCAGATTAGTTCACATATACCACAGATTTTTAAAGATCTTGTGTGTTTGAACGAATATCATCACAGATCTATGTAATGAGTTTACCTAATTTTAATTTTCGAAAACAAGTTCAGATTTATAACATGCAAGTTATAAATCTTATTCCTTGTTTCGTTGTTTGCTAAACGAAAACAGAAATTAGACCTTGTAATCTTTACAACCGACATGCAGTCACGAATTTACAACCTACCTGAGATCTTGTTCAAAGATCTTGCTGTCGTTTCTCCTGTAATTAAGTGTTATAGCTTCTGATTCGATTGCTGTCACATTATTTTGAAAAGGATTATATGATCTCATTGGAAGAGATGGATTACGGGATAGTTTGTTTATTGTGATGGGATTAGATGTGATTTGTAGATTGATATATTAAAATCAGATTCGTTGATGATGGTGGATAAAAGAGAGGCGGTGTTAACTAGGTGAGAAATGGAGGCTGAGATTGAGTTGATTAGGTGAGGGTTAAATGGTGAGTGAGATTAGGTTGGTGTTTATATAATCCCACTTGCTTGGAACGGGTTTTACCTATTTTCTCTTATGGGCCAGTTGTCTTTTCCTATGGACGTGTTTAACTAATGTTGTGATTGGGGCCCAAATGTTTACAAGTTTTGATTTCATAAACGAAATTTGTAATCGGTGCACATGGGATGAATTGTTTATGTACTAAAACTTGATTTACTATATTCAAGTTTTTGGTATTTAAAATCACATACATACATGCTATATTCAAGTGACAAAATGACGAGAAAAAGTGACAAAAATTATTTTGACGAGACCGAAGAAAAATGGGTATATTTTTAGTGGTTACGGATTTGTTTGATCGGGTATTAATTATGTGAAGTTGAAGACGGATTTATCGAAGGCGTGAACTTATTTTATCTTTGAAGATAACTTGCTCGTGCTTAATCTTAGAATGACGACTTGTTTATCTAGTTTCCGGGTTTGGTTGGTTGATGACTCGGATAACTATTACTTAAAGGGGTTACATTGTTGTACTCAGTGTCACGCGCTTAGTCGACGTGGATAATTTCAAGAGGTGTTATGCGTATATACTTCTTCAATGTTGTATTGGGTACTTAGAGATTTCTCCACCGTTCCTCATTCAACAATTGTGCAAGCTTAAGTCACAAGATCGAAGGATTTTTATTTAATTTCATGTTTAATGTATCTGGTTCATTCTATCAATTGTCACTTCAAATTGCCTACAAGGGGGTTGGTAAAGGTGGCCATGGAGAGTTTATGAGTAGAGTATTTCGATCAGCAGCTGATTCTCACAAAATATACAATTCTGCTTATTTATTATTCTCACGAGATTTCAGGT
The DNA here is from genome assembly GCA_025667525.1 of Glebionis coronaria. Taxonomy (NCBI): domain Eukaryota; kingdom Viridiplantae; phylum Streptophyta; class Magnoliopsida; order Asterales; family Asteraceae; genus Glebionis; species Glebionis coronaria. Next base: position 254,871,948 of record CM046875.1, on the reverse strand, counting down.
GCATGTGCGTACGATTTATTGATGGTTCCGAGTTTCAAAACCATCAAGGGGGAAGAAGAAGACACATTGAAGGCACAAAGAGTACACGTGATGAACTTCATACCTTGTTTTGATTTGAAGACATTCCGGAATGACATTTGTCATAACCGCAGAGAAAATCAGTGTTTTAACTCGTGGCGTTATCAATCTCTAAACGGTACACTACTGATTCAATGTTTAATTGTTTTGATGTTGCAATTATTCATCATCATTATCCTATATGGAGAGATATGCACTTCCGGGACTTAATTGACTCTGGTGCTTCTCCGGAAGAAGATATGTGCATTTTCAGGACTTAATTGACTCTGGTGTTACGATGTCAACTTCATGAATGGGATAAAGTGTCTACTTCAGTATTTGAGCTTCATACTTGGGATTGGTTTATTTTCTTCAACTATGTGGGGGAGGAAATGTCTTGATTCTTTTTGTATTCATAACTTGAACTCTCAAAGGGAAGAAAAATTCAGAATAATTATTCAAGCGTGAGAAGAGAAGTTGTTGATCTACTTGGTGTGCCCCAAACTTTCAATCCCTCATAGCAACATTATCATGTTATATGATGAGGTTTGCTTGTTAAATTCCGCTGTGCGCTTAATCATTCTAAGCTTTATTGAAAGCTTTGAAGTTGCTTACGAGGATTGTTAGTTTAGGGGGAGCTATTTAAAAGCTTCTACATCAAGTTTATGTGGCATGAATTAGGGGGAAGTTAATTCAGAAGCTTCTCCTTAAACAGAAGTATATGTATTACTTAGCTCGTGCCGTTACAGTATTTCTACTTTAAAGATGAGTCGTTTTGAAGTGAAGACTTGAAGTCAAAGGCCTCAGAAGACCTCATGAGCATTGGACGCTTCATGAAAGATTTTATTCTTAATCATTATGTACATGTTAGGAAAAATATTGTAAGGAATTCTACACGTCGTCCCATGGGGGAAGATTGTTGGAAATTCACTTTATGTGACGACATATAAGAATTCATATTAGTTATCATAGTCACACACGCTTTGACTAGACTAGGAAACAATGTATAGTTAAGTGTGGTGTGTGACTATATATACCCCTCCAAGGATTCCAAGGAGGGGTGTGGCTTGTGTTTCTATTTTACTTTTAATACATTTTCTATATTTTCACACACAACCCTCTATCTCTCTCTCAACCATGGCTTCCACCACCATCTACCATCCACCAAGACCACCGGATTAGTAAAAAGAAAATCTACAACTTCGTTGCTAAGTGTCACCAGGATCTGGCTGAGAAGGGTGAAATATTGAAGCGTTTAACAACAGATTTTGATGAGTAGATCTATCCTCATCTCTCGTTTGTGCGCGTGGAAAGGCATTGCCTAGTTTGCTATGGTCTTTCATTGGCTGCCAAGGGTGCTCTAGATTCTCCAAATGTTTGTGTTGTAATTTTTGGTATTCTGGAAGCTGCTAAGACCGTGGGCCGGAGTCGCGCCATAGAGCGTGCTTCCAAAGAGGGATTACTGACGAAACCCTTGGAGGAAGTACCACTATACACTCCTCTGACGTAGAAAAAACTCAACACTACCTGCCAAGTTTTGAAGGAATGCAACCTGCCTTTTCTTGAAATAGTTGAAAAAGACCAAGATGATCCTATCAACGTAATTATGGATGGACTTACCTTGGCGAATTTTTTTGAAGAAGTCGCAAAGAGCGAGCCCGACTACTGCGTTAGACGAGATGTCTCTCAGGTGAGGGTACCCATCTACTTTGCTGATGCTAGTATTTTGAGTTTGGTGTCTCTAGAAAGGGTGTTGAGGCATCATGTGGGGCGTGTTGCTAAGAAAAATAAAACCTCAGCTAAAAGCGCTATCATTGGCCTAGGTTTAAGGCACCCCAGCCGATCCGATGGTGTTCCCTTGAGTTTACCGTCCATTGGCGTGCCCGAGGTGCGTATGTTGCAAGATATGGAGAGGGCTTGGGCAGAGCGTCGGTCTTCTTTAAATCCCTTTTGCAGGAAATTGAAAAGATCACTGTCTGCTGTAGATTTGTTATAAGATGTACCTATGTGAATCCCATATTTATCCATATGTAAATAAGTTGGACAATCTGTTGTATGTTTGTGTTTTTTTAAAACCATGTTTTTTCGTTCGCATAGCGCGCCCGTATTTGATTAATGTTAGGTCCTTGTACCGACGCATGAGATTGTGAGTGCAAACACCTGTTATGAGCACATTCGATGAAGTGTAACTCTAAACTTATGGGTGTTTTGAAGTTTCATTACGTGTGGCCTGCCACTAATACCATAAGCGATGTCATCGATTTTGACATGTCTGTTAGACGTGCACAATGTGTCTTGTGCATATCCATCATGGAATGTGAGGAATGCGATACTTACTACAACGTCTTCTAGTAAGGTATCTAACAAAGGATACCAGATCCGTCGCCACTGGGGTTACATCCCTCTTATGTGACAAGTTTAATTAGTAGGTTAAACTTATTCCACTTATTTCGCCTGGAAACGTAATAGTACATGTACATCGGAGGGCCAAAAATATGTATAAGCGATAAAGCACTTTCTTTACAAAATTATTGAAATTAAAAATCGAACAACGAAACTAGCTAGGAACCACAACTTTTTATTGATACTTTCCAAAAATATGTATAAGCGATAAAGCACTTTCTTTACAAAATTATTGAAATAAAAAATGGAACAACGGAACTAGCTAGGAACCACAGCTTTTTATTGATACTTTGCAAGTTTTTTGAACATTTTGAAAAAGAAAGTAAATCCTAAGGTACTGAAAAGAAAACATACATGGATCTTTATTGGGGGCTGATTACAGCTAAAAAGAGCAATCCATGTCCGTAGTGTGATGGCTTAGAGGTAGTATTGTCGGAGTCCCTGGTTGTCACATGTTTGCTCCGAGTCCCTCTACGTCTGGCTTGATAGGGTGTGCGCAACATCGTCTGTGCTTACCCTTCCTTGGTAGGGGATCCTTCATACTTCTTTGGTCTGTCATGCGCCAGCCGCTTGCCGTAGCTTATTATCTTGGTTTACCTGTCATGGCCTCCTGGCTGCTGCCTTAATTGGTGGTGCTATGATTTTTCCACGCTTGTCCTCCCGTAGATCTTCACTTGTTGGTGGAAAAAATGATTTTAACCGCCCAACGAACCTACCTATCGTTGTGGTGAGGGAACTTAGTTTTTGAGTCAAATTGGAGAAAATACTATTGCATCTACCTTTCCCTGTGGCGCAGCCCGAGGCATCGTACGAGACTGCTGTTTTGGGCCTATGTGCGTCTAGCATTGACGACACCTTATTGCTCTTTGTGTGCATCTATATGAATGAAGGGCCAGTAGTAACCTAAGCGTAGAGCTTCGTTTACCATAGCTTTCGGGGCTTGCTGAGAAGCTTTCTTATGCGCGGTCTCCATAATAACTCATGCTCGCTTTGGTCCTAAACACAACAACTTCCAACCATGTACGGATTTCTTGCATAAGATCCCGTTCATAACTTGGAACTGCCTTGCCCTTCTCTGCAATCGCTTGGCATTTCTATTATCTTGTGGCAGCTTATGATTTGCTAGATAGTTAATAATTGGTGTTATCCATGTGTGTGGTTCTTCCCCAATAGCTGTGGGTGTTGTCTGTGCAAGTATTGATTTGTGTAGGATAAAACCAATCAGTATTTGCCGAGGCGGGTTTTCCGAGTTTGTAGCTGAGAGATGGTCCATAGCTGCTGTCATTGGACTATTCTCTCCTGAGACTTCCTGTATGACGAAGTCGCCGAACTGCATCGTCATGTCCTTTAACTTCTACGTTTACTGGAGGAGTGTGTTCCCTCGGGGTTCACATAACCTTGCTATCCTATTTGCTATCAGGGGGTTATATACGTGGGCCACCAAGTTTTGGACATCCATTATTGATGCCAACTCTAATCCGACTATCAATGCTTCATGGTCCGCCTCACTGCTCGTGGCGCTGAATTCAAAGCGTAGCGCATGAGTAATTCGGATGTCCCTTTGGTCTGTGAGGATAAAGCCTACATTTTGTCCCCCTTTTCGTGGGAAACCTGTTGAGAGTAAGACCCACGGGAGATGGGCTCATGATCCCTTACCCCTGAGTACATTACCCTTTCGTGGTATTCCCTAGTAGCTTTCCTCACTACGCTTTCTCCTTACTGTGTACCAACTAGATTCTATGTCATGCTCGTATTCCCCATCATGTTTTCTCTTTTTATCTTGTGTAGGGGCGCTGCTTTTCCCCTTGATTTTGTCTATATTGTGGATGGTAACTATTCTGCCTTGTATTGGGAATTTAAGCATGCCGTGTATTGTGGAAGGTACGACGCATGATGCTAAGAGAGCTGGCTGCCCAATGATGCTGCTATATGATGATTGGGCGCGTACGACCATAAAGTCCATCCACACAGTTGTACAATGACCTGTGTTTCCTGTCGTTACTCGTGTGCAAAGATGTCCCAAGGGGTCGGGTTTTGTCGCCACTGAACTCCGTGAGTACAGACGTGGTTTCCTTTAGTTCGTTCTTGATCTCCGTAGGCAACTGTGCGAAGCAGTGCTCGTTCATTATATTTGCTGCGGATCCTCCATCGACACACATGTCATATATGACGTGAATTCCAAGGTTTATGCTAACTGATAATGATCCTATCCTGTAGTCTCCATCAGTGAGAATGGGAAATGATATCTCCTTGTTGCGCGAGAATTCTTGGATCGTTCTTCTCACCATGCTGCTTCCACCCTCCTGTACCACATAGATAGTTATGGGCTTTTCTTTTTGCTTTTTGACTTCACTCTTTTTCGCGTCTGTGCCTTTCCTCCAGTCACTTATTAGGTGATTTAATTTCCCGGCCTTCACAAGACTTTCGATGTGCTTTTTCAGCCGGATGCACTCATCAGTAGCGTGACCCTTGTCGTCATGGTATTCACAGTACTTGCTGTTATCTCTTTTGTCTGCGGGGCTGGTCATTGGACTGGGCTTCGGGAGGTTTGAGCCCTCAGATAGGAATATCTCCCTGGAAGTCTTTTGTAGTGGAGTGAATTTACTATTGTTATTACGCCTTGTCATCGTTTAACTTTCTTATCAAATCCGGATTGGTGATGCCCGCTAAGAAGCCTGAGATTTTTAGATCTCTGTGCATTCTTTAATTTGGTTGCACTCTGATTTGAAACGTTCCATGAAGTCTTCCAGTGATTCATTATGTCTTTGTTTAATCCTCTTAAGTAAAATAGGGCTTTTGTCGCACTTTTTCTGCTGGACGTAGTTCCTTCTAAAAGCTTTCAGTATATCCTCAAAACCGTTTATGCTCCTTCGCGGGAGTCGATCAAACCAGTTTCATGCGTTTCATATGAGTGTGGAATTAAACTTGTGACACAACACAAATTTCGGCCACTGTTCGATCCCTGCTTGGGACTCGAACACTTTCAGATGATCATCTGGATCGGTCGTGCCATCATAAGTCTTGACATTGGATGGCATGCGTCTCTTCTTATCATCCTTGAACGTAGTTATGCGCTTTGAAAACACGCTCCCTTTCACCCAGCGCCACTAAAGAGACCATTCTTTCTCGCTGCGCAATCTTGGTTGTTGGGATGTTTTGCGGTGCTTCTTGTCATAGTCGGAGGATTCAGAGGTGTGGAGGATGAGGAAATAATCCTTTGACGTAGTGGATGACGATCGCTATAGTCGGACTCCGATGAGCTATCGCTAGGAGAGTTTCTTTGTCAAGGCTTCCTAGCACTTTTTCTACGCTCGCTCTCGTAGGGTTCTGGGGACAAACTTCCTTCTAATGGACCTAGCCGTGTGAGGGTGCTCAGACGGTGCCTGTACGTTTTTGCCAAGGGGTTGGCTCCTCCCGGATCGGGTCCTATCCTTTCTTTCACGCTCGTGCATCCCTTACTATTGGTTAGTGTGACAAAAGTATCCATTCCCCTTGAGTCATTAGAATCTTCCGAGGACGATGCATCTTGGATGATCGGCGCGCCAGGATGGTACATCGACATGTCTTGTTCCCCTTGTTTTCCTTCTCTTATTCGTTTTCTCATCTCCTTTCGAAATTCCTTGTTATGGTTTGGCCTTTCCATAGCTCGAAGTTCCCTATCAAAGTCTAGGATAACCCTTAGGTCTCTCGCTGGATTTGTTCTCATCTGTGCTGCCATGAGTGGTATCAAAGCTGTAAAGTTTCTTGCTACAAACTCACTCATATACCGGTCCAGAATTGGGGGAGTTCCTATTGCGGTTTGTAGTGTTAACTCAGCCCTTGAGTTTAGTCTTTCTTTGTGAGGTGCAGTGGGAGCTTCTCGTGAGGAAGATGCTTCTCCCATCGTCTACGGGCTAGGGGAAATTAGTTGGGGAGTTGGCACCTGCGGCACTTTCCATCATGACCTTCGCCCTGTGTTGTTAGGTGGTTCAGAACCCAGAGGTGGTCCCTGCAGTTTCTTAGGTCCACCCTTTGGGTGTGATGGATTTGGGTCGTTTTTGGTCATGATTCATAGTTTAGTGTTACGTCCCACGGATGCCGCCAACTTGTTGATACAAAAGTTGGATGGGTCGCGCTCGAACCGAATCAACTTAATTCAGGGTCTTGTGGACTCCTGCTCTTGTGCCAAGTGAACTTGTTTGAAGACCCTACACACTAAATAATAAACACCGTTAGGATTATCGTGGGAGCGTGTCCCACGATTAGACTCCTGCGTGAGAGTAAGTAATCGGTTTATGTATAAGTGAGGGTGAGATTGCTATGAATAATGTACCTTTATGGAACCTCTGGGGTTCCTTTTATACTCGAGAGAGTCCTGGCTTGGCTCTCCTAATCTTGCAGACTAAGGAAGAGATACTGACCAGAAATAGACAGATCCTTATCGCGTAGCTATGGTAAGTGTATATCTCTTTTCCTTTAGGCGAATATAATCATAAGATAGAATATATCTTGTTTGATCTTGTCACAGTGCGACGAGGACATGATTAAAGAATGCACCGCGTGCGACACCGGCCACGTGGGCCTTGTGCACGCTGCCTAAGCATTGATCCATACCCAATGGATACGGGTATTACCCGTGGGTCGGGTAATCCAGCCTGATCAGGGAGTATACGTCATCACTAGCTTAGCTGAAATGTTATTTACAATATGTTAAGAACATATGAGATTTAAGAATGAACAAAACATAATGCTTCCACTAGTTCAACGGTGTATTTAAGAGTCATCTTTGTTTTAATCATCATCATATCCTTGATTTAAACTTAAGATTCCATCTCCTAGATGCAATGTTGTAATCCATACTCGGATTTCTAGAGCTTGTGCATTTTCTAAAGATTAGTTTGATTTATAAACCCTTTTGATTACACAACGTCCTTGTAAATGTAATCATTCATGAGGAATTTAGTCATCCAATTTCCATATTTCATATTCATTAAATCAAGTATGGTAATTAATATCTTCATTTAACACTCACAAAGAAAAAAAAGCTATAAACATGGTCAATTGCTTGAGCATGCATTAAACTCTTATCAAAGAGAATACGTATAAATGTGTACAATTGTGTCCATATATATCCTCTCATAGAAGACCATTGCCAACCTATCAGTCATACTGATTTGTGAAAGATAATCAGATTCCAAAATTGATTTTCTTATATGGACAACATCTAACCATTCATAGTTTTAAGTCATTCATTAGATTCCAAATCTAAAAATGATTCTCGATAGTTATGAGGTTCACTATGATCCTCTAACTCATATTCCTCAACATTGACATTACATTCATATCTTTAGGCGCTAGAGGTGTCCTCGCGGATATGTGAATGGAAGTTACAACACTTTATGGATTTTTCATTTGCACACTCAGCCTCATTATGTCGTTCGCTGGTGTATTTAGAAGGTTGTATTTTATTCCTTAATTTATTCAAAGATGCACAAAGGCTCCCACTTGCTTCTTGTAAGAAGAGACTTTCTCAAAGTACGCAACATATCGAGCAATAATGAATTGTTCTCGTTTGCAATGTATAAAATGCATTGACGGTTCTTGATTCTAGTTTGTTAATAACACGTCTAACATGATTTCAACAAATTCAAGACTTAAACTAATACTAACTGGGAGTCATCCCATTCCATAACTTGATGGTTTCTTAGTTACCTTCTTGTTTGGAACCATATTTAATAAGCACGTGGCTCAATCAAATTTTTGTTAACCTTAATAAGATAAGAGAGAGAGTAGTTAGTGTTATCAAGGACCAAATAATAACAATAGTATTTGATTTTACACATGAGACATAGTGTTGTGATTGTGAGACAGTATCACAATTCTTTAGATAACCTAATACTCTTTAGATCACATATTTTCTAATTTGGTCAAACCAAATTGCATAAAAAATGCATTCAAGCGAATTGCATGCTATAAAGTATGATTGTTTTAGCAGTTCACGAACTTCATGTTCATGTATTGACAAGAGAACATAACCTGTTAGTCACTAAATTTACTTATAAGGTATTGAAGAATTACATAACTTCATTGTATATGCCTTAACAAGATGACACAACAAGTTAATTACTTACTTTATTTTATAGTCTTTGAACAATTCAATGAAGTTCACGTTTATGTCTTCACTTTTTGACATAAACTATTTATCTAAGGTATTATTGAACGCCCACTTGTGGCTTCAATAGCATTTTCAAGTTAATTTACATACTTCAAATTTATGTCTTCACAAGAAGACATATGCATATTAGCAAAACAAGTTAGGTAATGTGATGAAGTAGTTCCTATTATTTCTTGACATTAGTTCTCTATTAGACAACAAACATCAATATCTATAAGTCCTAGTAGAATATAATTAGCCATATTGTGTTGTACCTTGCACACTCTAATATTTCGCCCAGTTAGCATGATACAACATCATAAATGAATAATATTAAAGTGTCATGGATATAATATGATTTAAGTCATACTCAAATGAAGCTTGTATAAAAGGGTTATGTAGAACTTCATCGTTTAATAAGCAATAATGCATAGCTATTTGTAGATAACATTTCGGGAAGCGACATCAAAAAACGACTTGTTATCTATTAAATGTAATATCCAATAAAACTTAGAAAACTATGATGTTATTTCAAGACAATCTATAAATTAAGTGGGTCACTTACAAGGTGATATGCTCATAGCTCCCACTGAATAAGACATCATTACAAGTGTATCCTATGATTAAAAAAATTAATTTCTCCTATTAAAGAATGTATCAATACTAGTGAAAAAGCAAGTAGCAATTTGTATACTTTCTAGTTCTTTGAATGTCTACACATTATAGCCAATGAGAGTCTCGTAGACTAGTAAACATGTACAAACATATTCAAAGAAAAGTATCAAGTTCTACTATATTTATGATAGGATTTCCATCGATGCCATTAACTCGAAAGTTTTGCCTACAATTTCTCTTTCTACTTTACATCAAAGGTGTGTAGAATCTTATGGAACTTATTTGAGTAAGGGAAATCTACTAGAAAAACATGCTAGTAATTTCCTTTCCTCTCGCTGTTTATTGAGACTTCAATTTCTAATCTAGGCTCATACAATATCTTGACACTTCAAGATATGTAATTTTGGTAGCCATAGAAAACATGTTCTCTAGTTATCAAGATATATCTTAAATATTTTAGGATTTCTAAACCGGAATAAGGGTTATGAAAATCACTTGAAAGAGTTAGATGTGCAACCGTACTTAATTTTTTTGATTTACAAGACAATGTGATTTATTGAGTTGGTGTATTTTAAGTTTGATTAGAATTGTGAAGATTCAAGTGTTCCTATTATTGCTTTCTCATACAAGGAGAAAGGATGGGAACGAGTCTTATTCTTACAAGGAAAGAAGACTTGGTTTGTCTTCCTCTAGCATGAAAGGAAACAAACTTTGTTTATAGTTTGTGTTGCATAAATTCATTTATAAAAATACAAAGTTTATATTTAGTATTTTCGATAATTATCCTTTAAAATTAACTACCCTAGTTTACAAAAAAACAATAAATTTTACAAAAAGGCTAAGATCCTCATTGAGGTTCCATAATCACATTAGTTGATCTGCTAGCAATGATAGATTCAATAGGTAGAGGACGTTCACCAATTGCAAATTATGTACAATTCTTAGATCCTTATGGGACTCATGACATTAGTGAACAATTCACAAAATATCAAACTGGTTTGTTTAGTCCCATCCTTGCCTCGGCCAAGGTCTTACCGTTGTACCGATTAAGTCATCCAATTTGAGAAAATGCGAGAATAAGTCTAGTTCTCACACATAGATAATAATCACCTTGGGTTATAATTCACATCCGTCTCACAAGATGCAAAAATTAATTGCATGTGATCTCAAACGATTGGACGACATGACTTAAATTTAAGATGAGTATAAAAGTTTGATTTACAAATCAAATTTGTGTACAAGGAAGCAGGCATTCATCCATCGTAGCACAAGTTAAAAGAATTTCTTAACTTAAGTATAATCTTGTTTTAAGTTATGTGTGTCAAGCTGTCTAAGTTAAAGACTAATATAAAACCTAATTGGAGTTATTATTAGTTTAGACAATACATATACGAAATAACATTCATAACATGTTATGAGTTATTATGAAAACAAGATTTTTGTTTTAAATCGTATTTAAACTTTACACTAAACCAAATATTTAGTTTTATAAATGGTTTGTGATTCGTTTCAAGTTTTTATAAAAACGTTTACAACTTATACCAAGATATCAAGCAAACAAGCAACCACACATCCATAAGTATGCAAAGCCTCGAACCGATGAAAAACCTATGCTCGATCTCGTGATCCATCACGAGTACCAAGAAGTAGACTAAGGTTAAGTCAACACAACCAAAAAGTGGGCTCCCACTTGCTCCAAGACCATCAAGAGAAAGTAGAACCCTAAGTGAACATGATGCCCAAAAGTGCCATAAAATTTCAGTCGACTTCTAGGGCCAAAAACCCATAGAAGGAGTTTTCTCTTACCTGAGGTCTAGTTGATACTTTTGAAGGCCCATGAATTGTGAATCAGCACACCAAAATTGGGCTTCTATATCCTTATAGAACTCCGGGAAATCATGTTTTAGTGCAGGTCACTCAACAACTCCGAATATCACAATATGTCTTTAATTCCTTAGCCATTCCCATCCAATCATCGATAAGAACTGATTTATGACTAACAACATTTAACCTCTCATTAACATACTGTAAAACGCCCAAACAGTGGCTATAACCAACATGAAAAACATAGTAATGAAGCCAAAACAATGGCAAATCCTCAAAACTGAAATTATATGCAAATCAACACACAACATGTCACAATTGGTCTAGTTTTCATCGGCTTTGCATAGAAAACATAATAATACCATACGATTATGAATATAACAAGGTGTTGGTTAAGTTCATGGCCAAACATGCATGTATTTGCCATGGAAACATAATAAACAACAAGAATCACTTGTTAGCCAACAAAATCGAAGATATAATCAACAATTAATTAAACCCCCGATTGGTACGTGACCAATGAACTTAGGATATTAAAACCAAATTTTAAAAACCTTATAATTATCATATAATTACAAAAATCATGTCCATATGGCTGTTCTAAAACTGATTCACAAATCATGCCTACACGCGTTTTAGGTGATTTTACACGTACCGGTAACAAAACCAATTATAATATGCGTAACCCGTGGTATGACAACCCTAAATTTTGAGCATTGTCACTTGTTACTGTTTGACCTTGTTTATGTGCTAAATGTGCCTTTATGTGATTTTAGATGTGTGATGTGTGATTTGGATTGATAACCTACGTATGGGTATGAGTTAGTACACGTGGTGTACTGGGATGACCCACATCGTGGTCATGTTGACGATTCGTAGGAATGGTGAAATTCCTGACTTGTAGTGATGAGTATTGTAGTGCTATTTTACTTGTCGCGTGCACGTATTTAATTATTGTGTACGTAAGAATATACGTAATTATATATGTAAGCATTTAGTGGTATAGGTTATTAGTTTCGAGTTAGTTTAGAGTTTTCCATAAATTTATTTAAGGGATATATATAGTAAAATTTTATAGAATAAAGTTTTAGGTGATTTAGTTTTAATAGTAATTTCTTAAAATGTAAACTTTCTTTTAAATAACTTTAAAAGTATAAGGCTTTAAAAATAATTAAAAGACTTTCATAAATAAGAAAAATTTGGACAAAAAAATAAAGTGAGTAGTATTTTTAGGAAAAAAACAAATATGATCGGTTATATTTTTTTATATACCGACGGTTAAAAAAAGGGTCTTTTGAATTGGGCTTGGAGTAGAACTTGTTTACTTAGGATATATAATAGCTTAACATGACAAAACACAGAGAAAAAAAAAGCCGATCAGAAGAAGAGAAGAAAAGGAAAAAAATAAGGTTTTGCAAAAGTTGATTTTTGGCCAATTAAAGGTATGATATTGATCTAAATTCATACTTTTATTAATCTAATCACGTTATTATCATGTAAATAATCATATGATGGATTAGGGTTTTTAAATTTCCGAAATTAAAATTAATTAGGGTTTGAATTTGGTAATTAATGATGAGTATTTATGGTTTAAAATAATATTACGGTAAATTCAGTCGGACTATCGCTAATCTGTCAGAATCCGTCGCTAAACTGTCAGAAACTGTCGCTAATGTCTGGGCAGATTTTGGGTAAAATTGTTTTGGTCATAACTTATTCGTTTTTATAGGGTTTTAGGTGATTCAAAAGCCTAAAATTATGTACTCGGAGCGTACTTTTCATATATTCAGAATGTATAGTCTATGGACGTCAGTAGCTTGGTCGAATTAATTGTACAAGTGTCGAGTTCAAGGTTAATGTTTATACGACAAGGCTTAAACTCGTGTTTTGGGTATTTTGGGATAGTGGACATTAAGAGGGCTAACATGGGGATCACTTGGGATAGGATTTGAGATGTATCCATCATAGCGATTGTTATATTGATGAAAGATTAGAGTTCAAGAGTCAATGTTGACGTGTTATATTGTGTTATGTGCTTTAGATAATTGATTGTACGTGACCAGACTTTGGATTGCTTTTTGCAAGGTGAGTTCATAGTCCTATTCTATTGAGTTTTTAAATGTTTTCTTCCAGTATGGGATCGAGATGATACTTGTGGTGTCTTTAAAATGTGTTGGGATTATGTTTTTAAAATGTGTAGACATAATTGTGCGATTCTGTGACTTGCGTGCCTTTGTGTTATGATATGTGTGCTTCTGTATTGTGATATATGTGGAGCTTGGGCCATGATCCGTCCTATATTTGTGTTATGATATGTGTGGAGCGTGGGGCACGATCCGTCCTAAGTTTGGGTTCATCTTTCACGGTGCATTAAAAAAGATCTGGATAGTGTGTTGTACATCGTCTTTTTGGTTTGGGGCAAGATACCTCTTGAATGGGGTATAGTGTGCTTTGTGATTTGTAGACGTGATTGGTATAATGTGATTTATGATTTTTAGACGTGTTTAGTACTGAATTGAGTTTTATTTGTAGTTGCATTTAACAAGATAATCACATTATGGTCCATTGTTTTGACTTGTTTTCTATGACTTACTTACAGCGGTGTGTCAAGGTTTTCTTATGTTGTTTTTAATAGACTAAACCTATGTTCTCTCCAACTTTATGTTGACATATTTTAGTATCATTTTCAGGTGAGGTTGTTGTGAAGATGATAAAATCCATGGGTGTTCTAGTGGGCGTTATTCACGTCTTACACAACAACCCCTTAAAGGAAGGGCCAAGAAAGGGGGACAACGGGTAGGAGAAATGGAGGTTTGGGCTTAAGAGGGTTTTGATGTTTCTTATATTTTACAAGAGATGCTTACTTATAAATCTGATCATATTAGAGCTCGCCAGGAAGTACTTGGTACTATAATATTTGGAGGAAGAATACCGACTACTGAGGGGTTAGAAGTGGCTAAAGTCTAGAAGCTGTTAGGATGTATTTCGGGGAATTAACTTCCCTTTAGTTTATTTTCTTTTGATTTGATGCATGTACTCTATGATGTTTATTTTTTTGGTTGTTTGTCTTGAACATTTGAGTAAGACATTACACTCATATATTTAGAGTACTAGATATTGTCACGACACCTCTCCTTTTTTGTGTTGCATTTAGATTTATTTATATAGACACCGTTTGTTATGATGATATCCATACGTCTCGCCCCGTGTCTCCTGGAGACAAGGTGTGACAGAATGGTATAAGAGACAGAGGTTATAGAGAATTAGGTTGCCTAGCCCAGTATATAGCTTAAGGGTCCCTGCATATACGTGTTATAGGAGTATATGTGCATCATAGTATATGACGTGGTTAAATATTAGTTTCCGTCTTTTATATGAGAACTACTTTCATGATATTTGCAATTGTTGTTGATTTGGAATATTGTTGATTTTATTTATGATAAGTTGTTTCGGATTAATTGCTTGTCTATCTTGTTTGCATTTTCTGATATTATATGTTTGTTTCGAATTTTAGACTAGTACGAATTGAACCATAGTCCTCCATACTTAGTCAAATGTTTTTTTTCTTTTCGAATTTTAGACTAGTATGGATTGAACCATAGTCGTCCATACTTAGTCATATGTTTCTTTCTTTTTGAATTTTAGACTAGTATGGATTGAACCATAGTTGTCCATACTTAGTCATATGTTTCTTTATGCATTTTGAATTATGTCTACGCTGGGATAGCTAGACGAAAGATTTAAGCGTTTCATGCATTGACTATGCTATTTTAATAAATGGAGTTTTGGACCTTATTTTATGTTGTGATTATGTGCTTATTTGAGTTGATAGATTTATGCATTATGTGTAGTATTAATTTCTTATAAGTGCCATCATAGGAGGGAGTACATTGGTGAAATGGAACATGTATAATTATGGAGGCCTATGTGCCACAACACCAATGGACTTTCAATTATGATTGCATGAAAGAGAGTTAATACATGCTTGTTTATAGTATATTAGACGTGATAATATGTAGTAGTATGTATACTATATGGACTATTCTGAGTAGTGGATTAATTGCATGTTTGATGTATTTGAGTGTATGTATGACTATGTCTATATATGTGTAATTCTCTTCTATTTATCGAGTGTATTCTTGGGATGGTTTGCTAGCTCGTTTCTCTTTGAGATGTTCAACTTCCATAGTAGCGCATTTATCGAGTCCTTATTTCACGTGTTCGTTTGTAAAACGGTACTTTTGGTGTACAGGCTATTCAGATAGTTTAAGAACTTCTTTCTTCTTGTTTTTTTGGGATGACGATATCTCTTGTTTCGAGTCTTACACTATATTGAATTTTTTTCTTTTTACATAGAGTTAAAATAGTTGTTGGTAGTCGGTGAAAAATAAGGTTAAAGTGCCGGAGACATGGTTAAAAAATATAGTAATTAAGATCCACTTATGATCTTATGGGTTGGTTTAAGGATTTAGGAGTAATTAATGATATTTAGATGGTTACTGGATTAAGGCGTAAAAACAATTAATTTGTTTTGGTTTGTGTCGACTGTTCTGGGCAGTAGGTAACACCTTTGGTCGAGTTTCTTTTTTTAAATATATCTCAGAGTGTCTACTTTTCATAAAGATAAATTTCGTCCAAAACGGAGTTCGGGAAGGTCGTCTATGGGTGGTTATAAAAACAATGCGCAATTCAGGAATAAACTTTGATTTCGGGAATTTGAGTCAAAACCTAACCAAATGATTGAGTTAGCCAAAGATTTTTGATTTGAGAACTCTTTGTAATGTATATGAAAGTACTGGAGGTTTTCAATAAAAGTTATGGTGTTTAGGTCGGGCTTTTGGTTTCGAATATTTAACGTGTACAGAAAATCAGTTTTGTAAAAACAACTTTTAGCGTAGAGACAAACGAAGGGGTTAAACATGTAAACAAAAAGCGAAAGTGGTTTTTTGAAGTTCTTGATCATGCGACAACATAACTCCAGTATAGTGGGAGTCAAGTGTTGTTTTAAGTTCACTTTATGTGGTACATATACATATATGTATGTTGGATTTCATGGGGAGGTGTTATGGATTGTTGTGTAGATAGTAAGTTTCTACCTTATCTAAATATCCTAGCGGATATCACGAATGCCTAGCGTGGTTGTTATGGAGATTTTCAAATTGGTTCGTTAATTCATTTTTCGCTGAGATACTCAACTCTTGTGTTAGAGTTCCTTATTTATATCATGATAATTTGAAGTCATGTATTACCCATTATGTGTTGATTTGGCTTATTTTGAGAGGTTTGTTAATACTTTATGGTTTCGGTTCTTTGAGCGATAATATGGATGAGTGTTTATAATTTATCAAGTGATAACGGTTTTGTCGAATGTATATATCACATGTTCATTTTCAGATGGTATTGGTATTAGAATCATTAGGGTATTTTGAAGTAATTTTGAGATAATTTTGTCTTCGTTTTGAGTCTTACGACTCTTCTAAATGATAATTTATAGAAACCTACTTTGTAACAAGAACAGAAATGATTTTTATGGGTACTCGATGAAATAAGCGTTAAGTAACGAAATTATATCTTAAAATAAGATATAATATAATTTTTTTTATATATAACCAACACTGGTTTATTACAGTTTTGAGAGACCATCTTAAAATAAGGTAAAATTCACAATAAAAATAAAAACATCTACTAAAATATGGTAGACATGTAAGGTTAACTGCTTTACGTAATTTAATATCATTTATGAATACAATGTTTAAGATGATTTTTATTTAAAGGAAATTTTGGTATATTTTAATTTTACGTTTAGGATGATCATATAGATTATTAATGTGATTCCATAGTTTTAAAACAACAAAAATGCAATTACAGTAGAAAAATCATTTTAGGTAAAATTCGATTATTGTACAAGGTTTAATAATATATCAGGGGTCGTAGTTTATTTCGGTTGTCGCTGGGTGTTTCTTGTGTCGGTGTTCATTGTCATGGGTCGTTTGAATTTGAAACATATTTTATGTCTGGGTCCTTTTGGGGTATCGTGGTTTCGATTCTTTTAACTCGTGCACGTGAAATTCCATTTGTTATCTGTGGGTTCGATTCGTTATCCGTATTTGGTGATTCTAAATCTAGCTTTGGATTCGTATTTAACGAGGGAAATATTTGTTCGACTTAGTTATTCGTTATGGGAAACGCCGTGTTATTATTGAAGAGGATGATGTGTAATTGTTGAAATTTGTTTAATGTATATTGAGTTCGCGTTTGTCTATGAATAGGTAGTGTAAGATTTGTATTCCCATTTATTTTTGGGGATGAGTTCGAATTTGAGAGTAAATCCAGGGACGAGATTTCTATTAGGAGGGAGTGTTGTGACAACCCTAAATTTTGAGGATTGTCACTTGTGACTGTTTGACCTTGTTTATGTGCTAAATTTGCCTTTATGTGCTTTTAGATGTGTGATGTGTGATTTTTATTGATAACCTACGTATGGGTATGAGCTAGTGCATGTGGTGTACTGGGATGACCCACATCGTGGTCATGTTGACGATTCGTACGAATGCTAAAATTCCTGACTTGTAGTGATGAGTATTGTAGTGCTATTTTACTTGTCGCGTGTACGTATTTAGTTATTGTGTACGTAAGAATATACGTAATTATATATGTAACCATTTAGTGGTATAGGTTATTAGGGGTTATTTTTGAGTTTTCCATAAATTTATTTAAGGGATATAGATAGTAAAATTTTATAGAATAAAATTTTAGATGATTTAATTTTAATAATAATTTCTTAAAATGTAAAGTTTCTTTTAAATAACTTTAAAAGTATAAGGCTTTAAAAATAATTAAAAGACTTTCATAAATATGAAAAATTGGACAAAAAATAAAGTGAGTAGTATTTTTATGAAAAAAAATATGATCGGTAATATTTTTTTTATATACCGACGGTTAAAAAAAGGGTTTTTAAGTTGGGCTTGGACTAGAACTTGTTTACTTACGATATATAATAGCTTAACCAAACAAAACACAGAGAACAAAAAAAAGACGATCGGAAGAAGAGAAGAAAAAGAGGGAATTTTAGGGTTTTGCAAAGTTGACTTTTTGTCAATTAAAGGTATGATCTTGATCTAAATTCATGTTTTTATTAATCTAGTCATGTTACTATCTTGTAAATAATCATATGATGGATTAGGGTTTTTAATTTTCTGAAATTAAAATTAATTATGTTGGGTCCACTAGATGTAGATCTTGCAGCCTGTTAGGAACGGTGAACGACTTCTGTAATCATAAGTCTATTCACAAAGAGACTCTATATAAATCACACAATATAAGTGCGGAATACAAATATTATGAACAAGAAGAACAGAATAACTATAACGACTTGATACTTTACTAAGGATTTCTAATATTAATATGAACTAGAATAATGTTTGATGAAGGTGTATCTAACCCTTCTGCCTAAGGTTCCTTTTATACTACTAGGAAACCCTAATACATCATTAAACCAAAACGTGTAAAACTGATATGCATATCCTTTCCTAACATATCTCATGCATATCCTAACAGAATACTCTTAAATAATAGAGTGTGACTTTCTATAAGACCAGGAGCACGTGTTGCTCCTACTACTACTAGGACTAGGAGGAACTACATACCTCCTAGTCTACCTATTACAAATAACTATTCCAAAGGTCCTGACAATCCTCCCCTAAACTTGAATTTGACATGTTGAGTTCAAGTTTCCTGGTAAATCGTGTAAAACAGCATGAGGATTGGAACAGCAAATGAAACAGCAGCATCTTAACCATCAGCATAAAGAACATAAAGACTTCTACAACAAAGAACATCTAGAAGCTTGAAACAAATCTGCATCCGGTTGAGTCTTCACAGCAACATGAGCAATTTTATGAGCCTTTACCAAGTAGTTGCTCGCTCTTGGGCTAGCCAGTCTTTATGGTGGAATAAGCATCACCCTGGGAGACAAGAACCCAACCCAACTCTTAGAACGTGAATCAATGGTGAGTGGGGGTACCCTGATGATTTTAGGCAAACCATCACAGCCGTCAACAGATTTGGTATGTCTTTACCAGAAGCCGTACCCGTTTGGACTCGCCAACTCTTAGCAATTAAGCATCGGTGAGCTGAAAACCCTATAGCTTTGAGCAAGCTATTATAACTATCAACGGATTTGATAAGATCTTTACCAAGAGCCGTACCCCCTTGGATTAGCCACTTTTCAGTCTAGGACCATGGCAAGTGAAAACCATCTAGTTTTAGATAACCTGGCAACCATCAACGGATTTGACTATCACACCAGAGTCGTACCCTCATGGTGAATCAACTATTTCTTGTCTGTGAAACATGGTGAGTTGAGCACCATTTGTTGTGTGGACCAGGTCCAACACCAGAAGTAACTCCAAAACAGCCCAAGTGTGAAATAGTCAAATGAAAACCAAGTTATGATGGAAAAGTATAAGCAGGTATTATATCATGTACAAGTGTGAAATCCATCATATGTGTAAAGTATAAGCAATTATATAAAAAGTATATTTTTTTATTTTTTTTATATAACTCCTATAATGTAAGTCACCAATCACTGTACAGATTGGTGAAAAGAATGTTAGTATAATCACAAAAACAGAAAAACATACCCATCACATAAGAGAAGCAACAACTTTGTCAGCTTGCAACCGGGCTTGTATTCCTTCCACCAAAGTAGTAGCCATGGTAGACTCGTTCCCTGAAGGGGCATTGGATATCTGCAAATGACATTCCAGAATGACCTTCATAGTAGCAATCGTCAAAGGATATTCCATATCCGTAAGCATGAACACAATGGCACCAGACTCCAACTCTAATATATGAACCCCACAACCAGCATAAAGCTTCCACCTCTTGATCACCCAGCGAGGCTGATATTTCCAGACACCAGAATGAGGAGCATCAGGTGGAGAATCAAGCATCATCTTCAAATCACCCCACAATGCCAAACCAGGCCAGTTGGCCACCTCACTCGGAGAGGCAGGAATACCAGCATCCACAAACCCATATAACGACATAAGATCCCGACAGTCCGCCCATGTCAAAACACTGTGCAGTCCCGAGACATAGCGAACATAACCATCACTGGTTGAAATCCTATGTGTGAAAGTACCAACAACAATCGGGGATGGCTTAACCGTCCAAGCAACAATATAACCCTTACCCATAGGCAACTCTGTCTCACTATCTGAAGCCACATCAATAAGATTTGCAGGATCTCGCTTCTCAAATGAAACAGACTTACCATGTCTAGCCTTCTTCTTTATGATTGAGTGACGAGGTGCAGAAACACCAGAAGAAGATTCAACCTTCACCTTCCTAGCAGCAGTAGTATCAACATGAGTAGAATTAAAACCTTGACCAACCAAAGGATCAAAGTCTACTGCAACAGTAGAAGGGGTAGGGTGCGGTTCAAGCACGTGATGATGATTGCTCCATAGCAGGAGTAGCAGGGGTGGTAGTAGTAGCATTGGTGGTGGTGGTGGTAGGAACCGGAGATGAAGTAGGATGAACAACCGAAGGTGTGGTTGTAGGACCAGCAGTAGAAGTGGAAGCAACAGATGGAACACCAGTAGAAACAGGAGGAACACCAGATGGAGTGGGAGGAACAACAGCAGGATGAGAAGTGGGAACAACTCTTGGAGGAGGGCGATAGATGAAGCGTTCAGGAACCGGTGTGTTTTGACGCTTGATCATCCTCTGGTACAGATCCTTAAGCTCGTCAAAAGACAATCCCCTAACCCGTTCCCAAGTCCATCCAACATTAATGTAAGCAGCCGACTGATATTTGACATACTGCTGCATTAATTTCGTTTCCTCGGTTCTGGAAAATGGTCTGTTATGTCGCTTTTCACAGAGTTGAGCAGCAAGAGACAATTGTTGTTTACGCATTAAGGCCATTGCCCGTGGGATACAGTTATTTTGATTCACATCAGCTCCCAAAAGATCAGTAAACTGTGAGCAATCAGAAGTAAGAATAGTAAGCATCCGCATCCAATCATTATCATCCCAGTGCATGGCATCATGCCTCAACTGTTCACGCCTCTGCTGTTGAAGAGCTTCTTCCTCAGCCCTAGCTGCTTGAGCAATCTCTGCCTGCAATTGCTGTGCAGCCTCCTCGCCCAACCGTTACTTCTCAAGTTGTCTACGAGTACGCTTCCTTGAAGGTGAGGGTGCATCAGTTATAGGGGCTTTCCCCTTAGGATCATGAGACGATCCAGCATGTGACAATCCGTCAATTTATGGTTGATATTTTATTCTCAAGTGTTATTTAAAAACATAATTTAATATTATATTATGAACTCACTTATTTTTGGGAAGAAATTTGGGTTTACATCTCGAAGTAGCATCGACTACGTCTAAACCGGAGGATTCTACGCTACGTGCTTACGTTTAGGTACACCGTTTTGGGGACAGTCCGACATTTCAGGAAATAAATTGATCCGTGAATATTATTTTGGAATTTTAAATTTGTGGTGGTTCATAAACTCACAAATTTACGAGAAGAGATTAGGACTTACGATTATAATTTAACGTCCTTTACGACTAAACCGGAAACCTTAGGATTACGTATTTACGTTTTTGAACTCCGTTTTTGATGAAACAATTTTTATTAGATTCGGTTTTTTTCCGTTGATTCATAATTTATAAAAATGTTTTTCGTAAAACGACCCGAGGGCACGCAAATCGAGGAAACTAGAATCGAGGAGTACCCGTAATTAAATGGGGATGAGACAAGAATAAACTTACCCCACCCCCAATCTTGGATGGCAAGATTAAGTTACACAACACCACAAAGGTGTCAACTTAATCTTTAAGCTAAGGACACTTGTCCTTAGCCTTACACCAAAACCATTTTTACTTACAAAACAACCAAACTCAAACTAGCAACTCATTCTACACATGAAAAACTCACACACTCCTCTCCTTTATCCCTAAATTCGTCCAACCATCATCAAAAACAACCCTCATTTGATCTATGTTAGCCATAAAATCACGTGTTACTCATACACATGATGATGCTACTTTGAAGCTTTGAAGATTGGAGGTGATTCTAACATCCAAGGAGAAGATTTGTTGGTGTCATAAGGCTGATTTTCCATGAGAAGTTTATAAAGGTTGGTATACTTGAATATGATATTGGTTTATCACAAGTTTTGCCATCAAAATCCAAGCCTTGTTCATCAAAGACTCATCTTTTCATCACTAATGGTGGTATAGAGATTGTTCTTCCTATCCTCTTGTTATTTTGATTATATAATATTGTATTTTCTTTATTTATGTATATGTATATGATGATGAATGATGATTTAAAATATTATGTGGGGATTTGGTGTTGATAGATTTGATAAACATGGGTAAAAATGGTTAAATCTTGATTAATAAGATGGTTGTATAAAAACAGTAAGTAACCAAATGATAAACTGATAAAATGGTAAAGTGGAATCAATATACAGTAAGTATTAGGTGTTATACACATGTGAGAGTTGGCCATGCAATGGAATCATAAAAATGAGTGAGATATGATCAAAACAAGTTTAGAGTTTAAATCTGCCTATACTGTTTTGGACGAATTTATTAAAATATTTAGAAGTTGATTCATCAGTAGCTATAAAGGAATAAAATTAATCACATATCATTTAGTTTCTGTGATAAAAATTTGAGGTCCTATCTCATTATATAACTCTAGATATGGACATTTTAGTGAACTTAAAATTTAGGACTGATTTTGTGAAATTAATGTTTAATATTATTATATAAGCACTCAAATAAATATAGTATAAAATGTGATTAAAACCCATTAACTTATATATTACATTTATATAAATATGTATAAGGATAAATAAAAGGAAATTTTATAAAAATGGTAGTTTGGTAAGTTTTATAAGTTATAAAAACTATAAACATGATTTTTACGTCTTTTCGGCTAAAATCAAAAGATTAACGTTTTTGTTAAATAAAACTTAGACGGTTGGACCCGTCTAATGTAAACTTTTATAAACTCACATACTGATGTATAAACATATATAACAAGTAAAAACCGATAAAACCCGAGCTTTACAACATATAGACAATAACAGGCCAAAGTACCCTTAATGGACAATAAACCCGACTAATTTGGTAAAACACTTATAAACTTACTTATTGGGCTTAATCCACTTGGGCCCAACATGAAAAGTATAATACTGATAATAAAAGTGTAAAATGGACTAATATAAAGTATTGGGCTTGTAATAGGGTTATTGGGCCTAAAACATGTAAATAAGTAAAACTAGTATAAAAATGATACCAACACATAAACACTATAATAAATAAGTAAAAATGTATTAACCCACTTGATCATCATCATATATATAAAATCATCATATGTATACATAATTGTTATTTTATAAAGTCATTGGACAAGAGTCTAAGACAAGTATTATTTGTCTAGGTTTCCGTGATTGAAGCACGTACCGTACATCCGAATTGCTGATAACCCGCTTTCCCACATCAACGTGAGTTCATAGCCTCGCACTCTTTTAAATGTTTTTATAAAATATTTTATAAACCCGCGAGGGAGATAACATGTTAGTTTTACTGAAATAGGACACCACTTGTCCCAATTGTTTGTTTATTGATTTGGACCCGAATGATTGTATGACTTGATGTATGACTATATGACCCGATAGATGAAAGGAAATGGATTATTAAAGTTAGGTTATGTCACTAAAAGTCCCATTAGCATGAATTGTGAACTACCGGGATCTGGTAGACGCTTATGCATATAATAGTACTATTTGGGGACGATCACCCCAGTTCGCGCCTTGACGGTTGATCCCCGTCGTGCCACGTTGATTGGTAAGCGAATTTATGTATGAGAAGATTTACACCAGCGTGATTGTTGTGACAACACGCTAATTTAGATGGGCAAATTGAGTTTCGGGCTAGCTACCCGTTGTTTGTTGTAGTAAGGTAACAATGTCATGCGGC
Organism: Glebionis coronaria; assembly: GCA_025667525.1. NCBI lineage: Eukaryota > Viridiplantae > Streptophyta > Magnoliopsida > Asterales > Asteraceae > Glebionis > Glebionis coronaria. Next base: position 254,847,911 of record CM046875.1, on the reverse strand, counting down.
TTATAATAATCCAAAAATAATGAAATACTGCTATACGCACTGAATTACAATGAATTGTCTGACTAGCAATACGGGGTCTTATTATTGATATTATATTCGTGTTTTGGTTTTATATAACCATATTCATATAACGATTTTTATTTAACTATATACAACGTTATAAAACGTATTGTATGATGTTTTTAATGACAATGGTTCGTATAATGATTTTGAAGGCGAAAGCCTATATTATGATTTTGATAAGGATTTGTATAAAATGACTTTGGCGAATTTTATGGCCTATTACAAAGATTTGTACGAAATGATTTTCGGTAATAATTTTATACCGATGTTATATTGATGGATTTTATTAAACTCTATGAATTCACTCGGCGTTATCCCTGAACTTTTCTTTTAACATGTTTTATCTCAGGTACTTGAAGGTAATTCTCGGGAAGACAACAAGACTTCATGGCCCGCACTTAAATAATAATTTCCATTCAAATTCTTTGTAAAACTTGTATGAAATACAATGACTTAGGACCTATGTAAATTTGACATTTATGAATGGAAATGCTTTATTAATAAACGACGCGATTTTTATGCGTTTTCTATAACGTGAGTAATGTGCTAACCCGTAACACCAACGAGTCTTCCGCTGTATCGAATCATGTAAATTTGGGGGTGTTACAGTTTGGTACCAGAGCTCTCATTATAGAGAACGAAAGATTTTTAAAAACCAAGGTTTTGAATAAAACATATCAAAATCTTTTAACCATAAACATTTTTCTAAAATTGTCTAAAAATCTTTTGACTATAACGGTGCCGAAGAATTCCCGAGTTACCGACAAGGCCAGACTGAGAAGTGTTATTTTAATATATATATAACTTGGATTATATATATATATATATAAATATATATATATATATATATATATATATATATATATATATATATATATATATATATATTCTATATATATATATATATATATATATATATATATATATATATATATATATATATATATATATATATATATATATATATATATATATATATATATATATGATGTAATTTGATTACATGATTGTTTGATGATTATTTCTATATTTATACGAGATATTTATACGACGTAGATTGTCACAAGAAACCCTAACTTCCCTAGCATATTAATCGAAGCTATTCCCGTAGGAATTCTAGCTATCCTAGATCTAAACCAAGTTGTGGATAATGATGATCCCAACAAAATGTTTGATATTCGTAGAAATGTAGATAGTAGTTGATTGTGATATTAAAGAAGAACTGGCGAGATTAAAACTGATATCGATGTTATGACGATCTTTCCTTATAGAGTGGAGTTTGACAAAACGTTACCACCTGGAAAGGTGTCATCTGATTCATTGTCACCCAATTCATAAATTGAAATCAAAAGGGTGAATGTTGCACTTGAGGCTGTCATTGGAACCATTACCCAAAAGCCTCATGCCACTAGTAAGTCTAATTGAATGTGTGAGTCATTTCATACTAGTGACTCATTTGATAACTATTGTTTTAATAGATATAGGATTGGAAATTAAGTGTTGATCATATCAAGCTTTTATTGCCCTTTTAAGATCTAAGAATACGGTTGAAAGTATTGGAGAATGAGGTAGGATATTGCATTGAATATAAGTTGATTGAAACTTGAATAAAGTAAAAAAAATTTAACTCGTATGGAATATGAAATTGTTAAGAGGAAGTCTTTAAGTTTAGTGATTGAATTATAAGGTTTTAAATGATTGTAGGTTCGTGTTAAGGGTTGTTCCTAGACCATTGCCCACTAACAAGGATGCCCAGTGTCCAAGAAATAAATCGAATAAATATTCTTCTGAATTGGGACCAATGGATCTTTTGGGACATGTGGAACACCTAATGACTCTTGTAGATTAGTATTCATTGTGGTATCTTTTAAAAATCCCTAACTTAACTGAGACATCAGTTGATAGGATGAGTTCTTGGAATTGTATGACATAGTGACACGTAATGTGTTACGGTGCAATTTTGACTTGTTTGTGATTAATGAAAAGACTACCTTTGATTGCTAAATCCTTCATGTATCGATGTTATCTATCTTTTATTGCTTCATGCTAATGCTCGCATTAGTGATGCAACCATTGAACAAGTACTCATCTCAAATTGATTTACGTTGTGGATTATTCTTTTTGAGTGCCATCGAGGTCATGAACCTCATGATTATTTGGCTAAGCTCATTTCCTATTATATTGTAGTTAGTTCTTGTTGAACAACTTTTCATCACTCATTTGCAGATCACTAATTGTTTTAATAAGTTAAAACAGTATCCCTTAAGAAAAATTGAATTTTCCTCACTATAAGGATTATTCAAAGTGAGATTATAAGTGATCGTTATTGAAGTAAAGTTGATTATGAAATACCTTGGAAAACTTAATTGTTTTCATAACAAAGAAAATCTTTGTAAATTTATTTTTGATTCTTATTTAAGAATTAAGCATGAAAATGTTTTTATTATAAACATGATGATAAATTTTTGACGAAATGAGTATTGCATCGTTAATCTTGAAATTGTATATAGTTGCGCGCCTACATACAATTTGGAATGGACCATGCAAGGCTGATTAGTAGTCACCATAAAACTGATTAATAAACACTACATTTTCTTTGAAGATTGTGAAAGATTAAATTTTATGAGGTCTGCAAGAAGTGAAAAATAGGAACATAGTGTTAGGGACACCTACATATGTGCCCGTACCATTTATTCTTCTGATTCGAATTTACTCATCTGTGGAATTTGTCATATTTGACAATTGATATTCCCTTCTTGTCCAATTCTCCCGTGGTGAGATTCTTTGAAAAAGTATTTGATTAAGCGTTGATACCCGACCGGATGTATCGACGTTCTTATCATTTCTTTTGATTAGATTTCATTTGAATGACCTGGGTAACGATCCGAGGAGCTTTCGAATGCGTACTCAATTCATGAAAACATGGGATATATTCATATTCGTTAATGTTTTCGTCTGTATCTGATTTGAAATTCTCTCGCGTAGATTATGCGTTGACCCTACTCTTTTAATAGTAGTTGTGTCTCCATATATCCTTGAATTTGTGAAGGATTATGAGTCATTATTAGTCTTTTGAGAGGTTCACATCTTATCAACGGTAATGAAACTGGAAAGTTGATAGTGCCAGTAGAATAGATTGATTGATTATGACATGACGACATTGTCTTAATTGATGGGAAATCGAATAAAATTCCCCTAAATGATAAGATGTTGATTATAAAAAGTGATCTAAATAATTCTTGATGGATGACCATATCCTGCATTTAGACTTGAAATTATACCGTGAATGGTTGTGAATTAGTCATAGATACTATAATCTAGAAAGAACCTAATATGAATGTATTAAAAGATGTTTCCGTTATCTGAAACTTTAGGAGGTATTTGCTGATTAATTACCTAGGCTTTCGCCATTAAGGCAAGTTGAATTTGGTATTGATTATATTCCTGGTGTTTCACCTGTGGCTTGTGCACTGTACGTCAGCACCATCTGAATTAAAGGAATTACCGTACAACTGAGAGAGTTGTCGGAGAAAGCTTTTATTCTACCAAGCTCGTCATCATGAAGAGCTATGGTGTTATTATTTCTTATATTTATCGATTACCGTGAACTAGTTAAATTGACGATTAAAAATCTATATCCACTACCCAAGATGATAGATTTGTTCGATCATTTATAAGGTTCTAGTGTATATACAGGAATTTGATTCACGGCATGGTTATTATTAACTTCGCGTCCGCGAAAAAGATTATCTAATCCAATCACTACATCCAGAACTTGTTATGAACATTATGAGTTTCACATGATGTCGTCTGGATAGACCAATGCACATGTAGTATTCATGAAATTGGTGAATCACGTGTGTAGGCTGTCATTTGATAAATTCATGCTCGTGATCATTGAGGACCATTTGTTTGTTTACAAGAATAAGAAGGAGTTAATAATTATTTATAGACTATCCTAAATTGGCCGAACAACGAAAACCTGTACCTTGAATATATAACGTGTGATTTAAAGCTTGACCCTTTACATAAAATGATCGTTTGATTAAATGATGGTAAGATATATATATATATATATATATATATATATATATATATATATATATATATATATATATATATATATATATATATATATATATATATATATATATATATATATATATATATATATATATATATATATATATATATATATATATATATATATATATATAAATATATATATATATATTGACTCTTCAAAAATAAGAAGTTATTTAAGACTTTTGGCCTTACCAAAAAGAAAATGGAAATAAATTTTGACAAATGTTTTAACAAAGGATTTTTAAGAGATTATTCCCTTATACACAAATCATTTAACTAAACTCCTGTTTAGGGGTAAATGTTTGTGTATACCTCAAAACAACCTAAGAGGGATTGAGGAAACCGTTAAACCATGACTTAAAATTTGAAACGAAAATTTTTGCTTTCCAACTAAGAAAATTTTGACCAAAGTATAAACAAAGATTTTTCGAACATTTACGGATCTTATTAATTATCTTAATTATTTTCGATAAATCAACAAAAATCTTGTTAATTAAATTCAAATTTATGTTTGAACATTTTTATATAATTGGTCGAATTAAGAAATTTAAAAATTTTACATTTACGTTTCATAAAAGTTAAATATTCATTATTTAATTACTAGCAATAGTTATCGACGCTTTAGACGTCGGATGGAGTAAAACGGATAAAAATGATAGTTGAGAAGAAACTAAAACTCAGAAAATGTGAAGAAATAATTTTTGAATAAATACGGACATGATAATTATTTCATTAGGGAAGATGAATGTAGATACTGACACATAATATAGAAAGGATAAAGAATCAATTAGGATTGTGTTCCTTAATAATGACGGTGCAAAGTAATTTGCCCAAACAATTTAGAAATAATTGATGCTTGTAAGAAGGATAATATAGATAATAAAAAGGGGTTCGCGGCTAATGTGAACCATTAGAATTGAGAAGCCGATAGCGTTAAATGATTAAAAGGCCGCATATGGTGGCCGAAATATGAAGGATTTCGAGATTTAGTTATGTTGGAATCTCATAGGTTTAAGTATTCTATTCATGTCATTTCTGAGTAAATGTATCTTTATTTGAAGAAGTTGTACTGATGCAATTTATGAAGGCAGACATCGCCTCATACATTAGTAAACGTCTAACTATTGCAAAAGTCATCATCTGAATTTGATTCGATTTGGGTCATCATCGACAGACTGACCAAATCTACTAATATCATTCATGTCAAGATTCTTGATAAAGAAGTTAACTCTTTTGTATTTAAAGGAGTTGTGTAAACATGGTGTGCATGTATCGATCATCTCTATCAAGATCCTCGCTTCGCATCGAATTTCTAGAGATTTGCTCAGAAGTCATTGAGAACGAATCTTGATGAGAGTACTGTGTACCATCCCAATCGAAGGGACGAGGTAAAGTAACGATACAAAATACTAGAAGTCTTGTTTTATGTTTGAATGATTGACCTTTGGTAATGAACCGTATAATCTTTTTCCTTTGGAGAGATTATCATTGAAAACTATCGTATTAGGATCGAGATTGAATCTTGTGAGGATATATATTAGAGCATCTGTAAGCAGGAGATGGGACGAAGACACCCGACATAAACCCATTGTAAGTTGGACATGTATTTTAGGTTTAAGGTTTCCTATGATGGCGAACCTAACCTTACAAAATACTCGACCCGCGAGACCTGAAATGATTGTTGAAATTAGGATCTGATTATTGACTGCCGGTAGTGGGCAGAAGGTTATGTGAATATGAAAAGTAGATCTTAAAATGCCAATGGGTAGCGAAGTTATGCCAAAATTTTAATCGTGGAAAAATGAATTGATGATCTGAAAGATCATGGGATATAAGTCCCCGTTGTATGGGACCATTGAGATGATGTAAAAGATGGGTTTGAAAGGCATATAAGTTGGATCTACCCTAGGACTCCAAGAGCTGCGTGAATTATGTTTCGTATATCGAACTTGATAAAATGTCTATCAAGTGAGAATCTGATCACTTCTTTATAAAGTTTAGATCGGCGAAAAGTTGCATTCATCAAAAACCCGTGAACATCATGGATAGAGAAAGTAATTCAACATTAAGCCTGATCTTATTCCTGTAGTTATGTTTGATGAAACTCGCGTATTGTAATGGATTACACTTATGAGAAAAGACCAAATGTGGAGGAAATACCCACATGGCTTTAACTCTATAAGAAGCGAGTAGTAAGGTAAGATGATCTTTGAGGACAAAGATCCTGTTTAGGGGTAAATGTTGTGACAATCCGTCAATTTATGGTTGATATTTTATTCTTAAGTGTTATTTAAAAATATTATTTTAATATTATATTATGAACTCACTTATTTTTGGGAAGAAATTTGGGTTTACGTCTCGAAGTAGCATCGACTACGTCTAAACCGGAGGATTCTACGTTACGTGCTTACGTTTACATACACCGTTTTGGTGACAGTCCGACATTTCAGGAAATAAATTTATCCGTGAATATTATTTTGGAATTTTAAATTTGTGTTGGTTCATAAACTCACAAATTTACGAGAAGAGATTAGGACTTACGATTATAATTTAACGTCCTTTACGACTAAACCGGAAACCTTAGGATTACGTATTTACGTTTTTTAACTCCGTTTTTGATGAAACAATTTTTATTAGATTCGTTTTGTGCGTTGATTCATAATTTATAAAAACGTTTTTCGTAAAACGACCCGAGGGCACGCAAATCGAGGAAACTAGAATCGAGGAGTACCCGTAATTAAATGGAGATGAGACAAGAATAAACTTGCCCCACCCCCACTCTTGGATGGCAAGATTAAGCTACACAACACCACAAAGGTGTCAACTTAATCTTTAAGCTAAGGACACTTGTCCTTAGCCTTACACCAAAACCATTTTTACATACAAAACAACCAAACTCAAACTAGCAACTCATTCTACACATGAAAAACTCACACACTCCTCTCCTCTCTCCCTAAATTCGTCCAACCATCATCAAAAACAACCCTCATTTGATCTATGTTAGCCATAAAATCATGTGTTACTCATACACATGATGATGCTACTTTGAAGTTTTGAAGATTGGAGGTGATTCTAACATCCAAGGAGAAGATTTGTTGGTGTCATAGGGCTGATTTTCCATGAGAAGTTTATAAAGGTTGGTAGACTTGAAGATGATATTGGTTTATCACAAGTTTTGCCATCAAAATCCAAGCCTTGTTCATCAAAGACTCATCTTTTCATCACTAATTGTGGTATAGAGATTGTTCTTCCTATCCTCTTGTTATTTTGATTATGTAATCTTGTATTTTATTTATTTATGTATATGTATATGATGATGAATGATGATTAAAAATATTATGTGGGGATTTAGTGTTGATAGATTTGATGAACATGGGTAAAAAGATGGAAAAACCACATGTAAAAATGGTTAAATCTTGCTTAATAAGATGGCTGTATAAAAACAGTAAGTAACCAAATGATAAACTGATAAAATGGTAAAGTGGAATAAATATACAGTAATTATTAGGTGTTATACACATTTGAGAATTGGCCATGCAATGGAATCATAAAAATGAGTGAGATATGATCAAAACAAGTTTAGAGTGCAAATCTGCCTATACTGTTTTGGACGAATTTATTAAAATATTTAGAAGTTGATTCATCAGTAGCTATAAAGGAATAAAATGAATAAATATCATTTAGTTTCTGTGATAAAAATTTTAGGTCCTATCTCATTATAGAACTCTAGATATGGACATTTTAGTGAACTTAAAATTTAGTAATGATTTTGTGAAATTAAAGTTTAATATTATTATATAAGCACTCAAATAAATATAGTATAAAATATGAATTAAAACCCACTAACTTATATATTACATTTATATAAATATGTATAAGGATAAATAAATGGAAATTTTATAAAAATGGTAGTTTGGTAAGTTTTATAAGTTATAAAAACTATAAACATGATTTTTACGTCTTTTCGGCTAAAACCGAAAGATTAACGTTTTTGTTAAATAAAACTTAGACGGTTGGAACCGTCTAATGTAAACTTTTATAAACTCACATACTGATGTATAAACATATATAACAAGTAAAAACCGATAAAACCCGAGCTTTACAACATATAGACATTAACGGGCCAAAGTAGCCTTAATGGACAATAAACCCGACTAATTTGGTAAAACACTTATAAACTTACTTATTGGGCTTAACCCACTTGGGACCAACATGAAAAGTATAATACTGATAATAAAAGTGTAAAATGGACTAATATAAAGTATTGGGCTTGTAATAGGGTTATTGGGCCTAAAACATGTAAATAAGTAAAACTAGTAAAATTAGTATAAAAATGTTACCAACACATAAACACTATAATGAATGAGTAAAAATGTATAAATCCACTTAATCATCATCATATATATAAAATCATAATATGTATACATAATTGTTATTTTATAAAGTCATTGGACAAGAGTCTAAGACAAGTATTATTTGTCTAGGTTTCCGTGATTGAAGCACGTACCGTACATCCGAATTGTCGATAACCCGCTTTCCCACATCAACGTGAGTTCATAGCCTCGCACTCTTTTAAATGTTTTTATGAAATATTTTATAAACCCGCGAGGGAGATAACATGTTAGTTTTACTAAAATAGGACACCATTTGTCCCGATTGTTTGTTTATTGATTTGGACCCGAATGATTTTATGACTCGATGTATGATTATATGACCCGATAGATGAAATGAAATGGATTATTAAAGTTAGGTTATGTCACTAAAAGTCCCATTAGCATGAATTGTGAACTACCGGGATCTGGTAGACGCTTATGCATATAATAGTACTATTTAGGGACGATCACCCCAGTTCGCGCCTTGACGGTTGATCCTCGTCGTGCCACGTTGATTGGTAAGCGAATTTATGTATGAGAAGATTTACACCAGCGTGATTATTGTGACGACATGCTAATTTAGATGGGCAAATTGAGTTTCGGGCTAGCTACCCGTTGTTTGTTGTAGTAAGGTAACAATGTCATGCGGCTTATAATAATCCAAAAATAACGAAATACTGCTATACGCACTGAATTACAATGAATTGACTGACTAGCAATACGGGGTCTTATTATTGATATTATATTCGTGTTTTGGTTTTATATAACCATATTCATATAACGATTTTTATTTAACTATATACAACGTTATAAAACGTATTGTATGATGTTTTTAACGACAATGGTTCGTATAATGATTTTAAAGGCGAAAGCCTATATTATGATTTTGATAAGGATTTGCATAAAATGACTTTGGCGAATGTTATGGCCTATTACAAAGATTTGTACGAAATGATTTTCGGTAATAATTTTATACCGATGTTATATTGATGGATTTTATTAAACTCTATGAATTCACTCGGCGTTATCGCTGACCTTTTCTTTTAACATGTTTTATCTCAGGTAGTTGAAGGTAATTCTCGGGAAGACAACAAGAATTCATGGCCCGCACTTAAATAATAATTTCCATTTAATTTCTTTGTAAAACTTGTATGAAATACAATGACTTGGGACCTATGTAAATTTGACATTTATGAATGGAAATGCTTTATTAATAAACGACGTGATTTTTATGCGTTGTCTATAATGTGAGTAATGTGCTATCCCGTAACACCAATGAGTCTTCCGCTGTATCGAATCATGTAAATTTGGGGGTGTTACACAGCAGATGGACCAGCAGAAGAACCAGCAATATCCTCCACTGGTCTAGGACTAGCAACAGCAATAGGGATGCTTGATGGACTAGGAGGAACAGGCAAATCAGCATACGGCTTATCAGCAAAAGCAGCCTTCGCCAAAAAAGTCAACCCATCCTCCTCAATATCCTCAATATCCTCATCAGAATCAGAAAGAACAAGTTTCTTCTATTGCCTCCTCTGCTGCATCTCCAAATTCCCGGGTAAGCTTGCGATGCTGATTCAGATCAGTCTCCAAAGAAACAATCCTTGCATAATACCTATGTATGAGATCGAGCAAAGAAGTTAGTGAAGTAGGTTCCTCCGCTTCCCCACCAAGAGGACTTGGATCGGGGAAAGCATCATTGGAACCAGAAGCAACAAAGGGGTCAGCATTATGAGCACGAGAACTAGACGGCTTTTCAGCAGAATGTGGTTGTAACACCCCATCTTGGAAATGGAATCTTACGCATAATCATGGCGTGTCATCAAAGCATACAAGGATAAATGTCTAATCATTATTTGACCATAAAAGGGAAATACCGGAATCAAACATCGGTAACCCCAAAGTAGAGCTCATCACACACAAACATAAATACTGTAAAAGGAAAGGACGAAACAATGTCCATTGCAAGCTGTATTAAAGTAAAGGAAATGCATAAGTAAAGAAAGACAGTAAAGCTTCCAGTCCATATGCACGTACGTTTGAGATCTACGAGCGTCCCTGAGTACCTGCCGTTTTGGGAACATGAAATGGAAAACGGCTGAGCAAGACGCTCAGTGCACGGATGTACAATATAGCATGAAATAGGACAAGCATGTAACATATAACAGCGGAAGACTAAGTTCTGAGTATACTGGTTAAGTATTGAGAAAACTGGTTTTATAGTTTGAAAAGCCTTATGTTTATCTATTGAAAACTGTTTTAACATATATATACCATAGCCCATATAGATCATGAAAAGGTCACGTGCATGAATACTTAGAGGGGTGACCTCATCATGCTGATTAGAGGGGATGCCTCTAATTAATATACTGGCCTGGGTAGGAGGGATCAACTCCTTGTGAAGGATGCAAGGCACACACTACATTCACCATGAAATACTGAATAAAACATGTAACTAGGATGCACCCATACGCCCCACATGATATAATAATATGGCCAAAACTGAAAGGGACGCCACGAGCAATCACTCTGCCGTGGGGAAGTCATAACATTGGTGCCTCCAATGTTATGGTTATGGTACCTCCATAACTAGGTGAAACTGGTCATGCTTGTATATGGCTATAGATTATGCTAATTAAACATAAGCCGTTCAAAACAATAAAACAAATACTGGGGAAAACAGTTGGCTGCATACGGGGAACTCCTAATAAGGAAAGAATGTCCATACTGAAAGGACGGGAATCCGTACCTCAAGTCCAGTGAATGAACGGAAGAAAGACTCCTACTTCTGGATCACTAACGCTACATGAATACACACGTGTATAAGTATCGAATCACTGATTACGTACTGGGTTTTATGTCTCATCTTAGCTTACTTTGTATGTTTTAGGTCATGGTTTACTATTTAAAGCCCTATCTATGTTTACCTTGTACTCTGTTTAATCTGATAAAGTATTACTGGTAATTCATGTATTATTATACTTACTGTGTAATAATAAGTAACTTTCCAAAAATAGCAGGTTTCCAAAAATAGAAAGTTTCCAAAAATAGAAAGTTTCCAAAAATAGAAAGTTTCTAAAAATAGAAAGTTACCAAAAATAGAAAGTTTCCAAAAATAGAAAGTTTCCAAAAATAGAAAGTTTCCAAAAATAGAAAGTTTCCTAAAATAGAAAGTTTCCAAAATAGAATTCACTACTTAAAATAGATCAGTTTCTAAGAATAGAAAGTTTCCAAAAATAGATCAGCTGCCTTAATTAAATAAGTTTCCATATATAGAAGGTTTCCATGATTAGATTAGTTGCCTTATTTAATTAAGTTTCTATAAATAGAAGTTTCCATAATTAGAATTAAGCTGGTTGCATAAGCTAAAATATAAGTCTAAGTGTTTATAAGCTTATTTCTTAAGTCATATGATATAGTGTATAGTTTAATTATTATTTCATGCATTTTAATTAAACTATAGGTTAAACATTTTAATTAAAGTATAACATGTTTTAATTAAAATGGAATAAATTACTTAGGTTAAAATGTATATTAATATGTATTAATAATATAACCTAAGTCATGTCTAAATTAATTAATTATAAGCATGTTTTAAATAATTAATTAATTATAACTTATAACATAAAAATACTTAGGTTAAATTAATATCATGCTAAATTAATAATTAAGAAATAACCTAAGTCATGGTTTAATTAATATCTCATGCTATTAATTAATTTATATCCTAAGTTCATAATTCATAATATTAACATGTAGCATAAATCATGATTTAACCAACGAACCATGAATCGGGCATGAACTCGACACCGTACCCCGAGCCAACTCGGGGTACTTGTGTCCCCTTGCTGCCGTGGGTCCCACATGCACCAACCAAGAGCAAAATGGTCTTGGTGGTGGCGGCTAAAAGCAAACTGAACCCCCCTCGGGTTGGTTATACTAGGCGGCCAAAAACAAACACCCTCATATAACAACCTTTGATTTTAATTAACCCCAAAACATGTTAGATCTATGTTTAATTATCATGTTTTAATAAGAATAACAATAACATGTTCATGAAAATAATCAAAGATTTAAAAAGAATTAAAAAGAAAGGTTTAGAATGATATACCAATACGTAGCTTGGAAGAGGATGAACAAACACGGTTTATAGCAATGGTTTTCAAGATCAAAATCAACCAATCAACCACCTATGGTGGTCTTAGGGTGGCGGCACAAAGAGGACAAAAAGGAAGGAGAGAAAACCTTTTTAGGTTAAATGTTTATTTTGCTTGAAATGTAAAATGAAATGAAAATTTACCATAACCCCCCCTTTTCTTGTAAAAGTCCATGGGCTTAGCCCACCTTGTTGTGTGTGTTGTGGGTATGGGGCCCCACATGGGGTACCCGTACCTTTTCTCGTGTCCCGATGTTTCGTGTTCGTTCGTGGTTAAACGTGTTCGTGTTTAAAGTGTTTCTGTTTATTTTATCATGTAGTTTATCGTATTATTTACACTCGTAATTAAGTACTTACGTAATTATTTTAGTTCGTGTTTTAAAATGTTGATCATGACTTAATTATGTTCACGTGAAATATCTATTAACTGTTTATCATGAGTTTGTACGTAATCGATACTTATCATGTCATACACGTATGCACTTGCTTGATTATTAGCACATGAATGTGATCAATACTAAATAGGGTAAGTTTTAATCTAGGACGTACGATCTTAAGGGCACTATTCATGGTAAAAGCATGCGGGTTTTACAGTGGTGCTGGACTAGAAGGGGGAGTATCAACAAATGGGGACGTATGTGGCAGAGAAGAGGGGGCAGCCTTGGAAGTGGATGGCATTTCAACCACCACTTCCTTAGCTGGCTCCTCCACCACCACATGAGGTTCACCACTAGCAGGATGCTCCTCCTCCATAGGATCATCCCCTAATGGAAGTTTCACCTCGACTTCATCAGCCGGAGGAATAACATTAGGAGGACCTTGGGCAAGGCCCAGCATAACATCAGTAAGAGGCCTCCAAGCTCCCTTAAAACCAAGTGCCGTATTTGAATAAACTTTAGAACTAAGCTTAGGGGTCTCATACTCCTCCCTATCTCTAGGTATGCACATAAGAACCTATTGCAAGAACCTAGGGTACATTAAAAACTTCTTCCTAGATCTAGTACTACTAAGATTACAAACCATCCCATCAAACAGGTAGCAAGAAAAATTAAACACACGACCCTGCGCTATGCAAATCAATCCAGTAGCCAAAGGAATGGGAAATGCATCCCAACTCCTAGACTTTGGGCTTATGCAATGAATCAAAAAGTGCACTAGAAGTTTCCATTGGGGGAAACCCTATTTTTCTGGAAGTTATACCCTATTTTTCTGGAAGTTATACTTCCCCCCCCATGATTATAACCAAGAGCAGCCATCCCATCCAATACCTCAGAATTGGGGATGGAGACAACACCACCTTCATCCTGAAGATGAAGAGCAGACATAATAGAAGCTTTAGACACCACATATGAACATCCATCTATGGTAGCATGGAGTTCAAGTGGGCGTCCCAAAACATCCACAAGGTGGGCAGTGGCCAAAACTGGCGAATAACACTATCATAAACCGTCGGGCAAACCGTAAAAGCATACCTGAGGTTAGAAGCCTCAATAAATTCGATGATGTCTGTGAACTCGTCGCGTTTAGGACCATATCCAAGATATGCCACCTTATTATGATCGGGTTTGTAAAGCAGAGCAGCCATGGATGATGATTGGAAGTGATGGAAGATGATTGATTGAAGATTGAAAGAGTAGGAGCGTATGTGTGTGTTATGGTTGTGATGAAAGAGTCAAGTGTGGGATTTGACCATAAATAATGGTCTTGTAACTGTTCATTGACCCCTTATAATGTGGGTTGCCCTTTCAAATTAAGAAGTTAATGCAAAAGTAACCACTTGCCCCTTTTACCTTTATTTGCAAATCCCAGTTACCAATGTTAAAAAATAGGATATTTAGCAGAAGTAACTTGCGTTGACTAAAAGTCAAAACGCGTAAGAGTCAACACTAGGAGCACAGTGAAAGTCAACGAAGTGAACAGTGACCCAAATCAAGACTAGAAGCCAACCATCAGAAGTAGCACACACCGCAAATACCCAAGCAATCTGTTGTTAGAACCTACCAATATGTTAGACTGTGCAAGTAAATATGTACACTAAGCCTCCCCTTAGGCTTAGCCTCCTGATGTAAAGTTTTTGCTACCCTTTAGGAAAAGGAAGGAAAAATAGTGGTAAGCGTTAAGTGTCGGTTTAGGAAAACGGAGCACTAATGACCAAATAAGTTCAATTTCGTTTCCCAAGGAGGCAAGTGTGTTGTGTAATGAATTGATTTTGATTTGAGATTATATTGCTATAAGAAAAGAAAATAGAAATGGGATGAGAAGAGAATGACGGTTACGAGGATGGATTAAACTAAGACGAAAAAGGCGTTCACGTAAAACCGTAAAAAGCTACAAATTAAAATTTTAAACCTAAAAATGAATTAAAAGTTAAAACTAAGTCTAAAATAATATAAATAAGAACAAAAATCCAACAAAAATATTTTAAAACCTTTTATTAATTAAATATTCAATTTTAAATGCTAATTAAAGCCCTAAAATTAAATATAATTAACAAAATGTCCAAAATGTTATTTTATTGAACAAATAACTTACTTATATTATCTAAAGACTAAAAAGTATTTTTCCTAAATTTAAAAAACTATTTTTCTACTTTTTTAAACTAAAATAATTATAAAAAATAATAAAATAATGCTAAAAATAATTTGACACTTTTAAAAATCCTAAATTACTCTAAAGAACAATAGAAAATGAAAAAGTTTGAAAAATATAAAATTTTTCACTAAAGGACAAAAACAGTTTGAATTTAAACCCTAATTAAACTAAATTAATTCTAAAAATTAAATAAAAAGTGAACAGTAAAAACTTTTTGAACTAAAAACTTTAAAACATTTTTCTAAATCCAAGAAAAATCTTAAAACTGAAAAATAACAATTTTTGTCACTAAAAGACAAAAATCAGAAATTAAAAGTTAATTAAAATAGCTATTAATTGTAAAAAATACTAAATGAACAGTAATAAAAAATCTAATTAAACAGAAAAATCAGAAATAAAATTAGAAAAATATTAAAACTGATTTCAAGTCCTAATTCTTATTTTCACCCACCAAAAACAAAAAATCAAAAGACTGAAAGTGACATGTGCTAGGACTTTGTCCTTTAGCTGAGCAGGGGTAACTATTGTGCAAGCAGGGGGAAACTTTTTCCCACTGTTAGTGTAATTTCAAGGTCAGTTGACCTATAAGCTTAGGAAAGCTTATTGTGAGCTTGTTAGTGGGCAATAAGACACCCCTACACTCAGTTGGGTGTAGGGAATCAATAAGAACAGTTAAATACACAAATCCAACCCAAAATCAACACACAAGAACACAAATACAGTCACTAATATGCTTAGGGGTTCTGATGAACAGTAATCTGGTGCAATTGGTTGTTTGATGAGATTCAACTAGTCACAACTTGGTCAAATGGCCACCAAAACATAAATAAGTAGATACAATACCTAGATTACCCTATTACTAAACAGCTATCAAAATTTCAAAACCAAATCAACAAAAACTAGGCAGATTAGGTCACTTACTGATTTAGCTAGTGAATACCATTTTTTAACATGCAAACTTGTGATTTAAACACACCAAACTAACAAGAACCATGCACTTATACCTAACAAACCAAAGAGAGTAAGTGTGATAGGTTTTTAACAGGTTTATACACTTTTAAGCCTATTAGATCCCTAATCCCAAACACACCTTAATTTACTTAAAAATCAAAATTATCAAAGCAAATGCTATCAAAACTACTCAAACTGATTTCAAACACTTCTAACATGCATCCAAGGCACAAATGAGCATAATCAAACAAATAAAATCATCACTTAAGCAATTTTCACACAAATCCACCAAATCTCATAAAACTGAAATATTTGAAAACTCAAACAAGGGACAAGATAGTTACCTTGTGGGACCCACATCCAGGTCCCACAATGGCTGAAAAGCCACCTCCAAATAACAAGCTTCCAATAAACTTTCTTCTAAGATCAACAAATGTGAATGATAACAACAAGAAAAAATCTGATTTGAAACCTTTGAAACCAACAAGCCTTGAAACTCAAGACTAGGATTCACTTTCAATTCACCCAGTCACAAGCTTCAAGCTTATGAAAAGCTTTTTCAGAAAACAAGCTTAAATAATAAGTTTCTGAAAATCTATAATAATTCAAAAACTTTGGATAACAAGAAATATTTGGAACTCAGATTGATTTCATGCACATTAAACACCAACTTTTTAAAAAACAAAAAGGGATTACAATTTCTCAAATTTACCAACTTTTATAACTTAAAAAAGGAATTACATTAAGTTTGAAATCAAAATCTGGAACAAAGGTGCATTCACATGCGAATGCCCTTTAAATACTAACTGATAGAACATTCTAGTTCCTAAAACCCTAGCAATGAAATGCCAATGCTGCCCTTGGTCTTTGCTTGAAGAATCTTGGTCAAAATTCGTCTTCACGTGATTACCAGTTGGAATGGGTGTACTTGTGACGATCTTGGCCGTTTATTAGTCCTTGGGGACAAAGGAGTGGATGTGGGGCGTTTATCTAGTCGGGTTTAGGGGTTTGGGACGAAAGTGATGGGAAGGCGAGGGTCCCACAAGACACATGGGTGTGTCTGGGTCATGGTTTTGGTGACAAAGAAGTTAATTAGTGATCTGGAAATATTAAGCAAAAAACCCTTTGGATTAAGGAAGATTGAAACTGGGAAAATTAGGGTTCTTGGGAGGATTAAGGGGGTGGTTAATCCGTTTTGGGGTGAATAGTTTTTTTAAATAAATGTTAAGGAGGGAAACATAAATAACTGATTTAATCAGTTATTATGTTTGGGTGGAGTGTGACGTGGAGAGGAGAGTGAGGTGGAGGATTGTGAGTGGTGGAGTGGGGTGACATGGAGGGTTATTGGTGGGGAAAAGTTGTGGTGTCTGGCCAGTATTACCCCTCAAGTTTCCTTTCTTGTTCAACTTGTAATAAGTAGCAAAAAAAACCATTTCCTTTATAAACAAGTTTGGACAACTTGTCATTTTTGGCATAGCAACTTTGCAATCTTGTATCAAGGACCTATTTTGTAATTATGGCATTCTTCAAGGGCTGAATATGCAAATACTTGATATTTTAGGGACCCACAAGTAATTTTGAGGATTTACAGGGGTATAAAATGACAAGTCTTCTAAAGTTGAGGGACCATTCTTGTCAATCTTCAATTCTTCAAGGTCATTTTTGGAAATTCCATTCATGGGCCCGGTTCATTATGCGGCTTCGTTTCCCGTGTTCATTTTTGATTGATTCTTGTGATCTTTTTGTCATTTCCTCAATATCCGTACCTAAAATACACAAGCAACAAACACGAGCATATATTTGGCAGTTTTAATGATATTTAATGCATTTTAAGCCCGATTTGGACGATGAGACTATGTATAAAAGCAGTCTCATCACTCCTCAATACTAAACCATTGCCGTGCCCTCACGCAATGCTAGAATAAAGTATCGTAGCACCTCCAAAATTCATTTTTATTCACTTTTATTGAACGATAAACTAGCTACACTACTACTATTGCTACTACTACTTGTGTTATAGACATAATGTATGATTTTCATCGCAAAATGGGACGTTTAGGTTCATAGAATAAGAACACGTGAATGCTTCGTTAGAAATAATTTCATCGTCCTCGATTTTCACCCCAATTCCATGCCAAGCGTGCAACGAGATCATTGTCATTATAAGTTAGTAATGCTAACACTACTCATATGCCCTAATCACGTACTTATCCTCCCATTATTCCTAAGTTGTATCTCTTGTATTTTATGTTGTCTTGAATGTTTCACGAGGATACATTGTTTGACTTATGCGATAATAGAGATTTAGGTCTAAAAATAGAGTCCTAACGGTGTAACCAAGACCATCAAATCAATAACCCCTCCTAATAGACAACGATGTCAAAAAATTAAGTTGACAAGAAGAATCGATAAACACGGTTTTATAACGGTTTTGAACATGAGGCTTATTACCAAGACTTTTATACGCCCCCTAACGGAAGGGCCTTATTATCTTTGGTTTACCTCCATCTTTTATTCAACTTCGCCATGAAGCTCTTATTATGACTTCGGTCTTGCCTTGCCTTTTATTATCCGCCTCATCGGTGGTTTTATTAGCCAAAGACGTATATCCTCACGCTAAGGCGAATTTTGGATCTTTAAAGCTTCGAAGATTAAGGCTTGATTCACTTTCAATTTTGCATAGATTTTTCGGCCTTGTGGGGCTTCAAATTGTTTGCTAGATTTAGGTGAGCACTTGAAATCTTATTATTAGGTGAAGCTTTTGATTATTCGGGTGCCAATACTTCAAAACCGTGACGCTGGCGATACCTTAATGTCTTCCCAATTTAATTACACGGAAGCTACTAGAAAAGACTAGAAACCCAACAATCCTAACTAAACCGCTAAGTCAATATTTATTAAGCAAAAAATATTTAAAAGCAAAGGGAGAATAAGCAAATAACGAGAACACATGAGTTTTTGAAAGAATACGAGTACTCTACGTTTAGCATAGTAACTTATAATTAACCCTATCATTTCTCGTCCTCATTTAATAGACTTAGCCTAATGTGAAGTTAAGGAATCAAAGCTAAGTGCTCAACACGCACGGTCGAGTCAAAAATTACTCTTATTCTCACCATCGGAAAACCTACATTCGTGTCTTCTAACACTTATAAAACATGAGAAAATTTTTAAAATTTGGCCATTTTTAGCCTTATTTTGCAACAAAAACGAAAAACAAAAAGATAAACTTTAGAAAGCGTGAAGGTTTGGCAAGGCAAGTATCTATTCACCCCCCATACTTAAGTTAAACATTGTCCTCAATGTTTCGAGTCTAGGGGTGCAAATACCCCCATACTAGAGACGTAGTCGAATGCCTAATCTAGCATGGAAAGGGTGTAACCATTAAATTTAAAGCCGTTTATGAATTGTGCTAAAAACCTAAGGTTAGAACATCAAAAGGGTATATCATGGATATTAAGAAAGTCTTCAAAGAAAACGATCGAGTGCTCCCATAAAAAGAACACGAGAGGCTCCAATCGTGAAGATCATGATCTAAAAACCACAATGCACAAACAACCACAGAACAAAGGTTGGAAGGGCACAAATCCCCTCACATTAGAATTAACTAAAAAGCAATAATATGTACATGGATAAGCATAGGATCCCCCACGAGGCACCTTGTTTTTGATAACCGAGTCAAAAGCTCGACTCGAATCCCCATAAATGTGATCATTTAGGGATAATCATGGTGTGGTCAATTTTTGGTGGGGCTTACATGATAAACAAGGCCCAAAAAACAACCGGTATTAAGGACTAAGTCCTTTGATGGTGCAAAATACCGGGATCGAAGATGGCGTTCTCTTTTTCATTGGAAAAACAAATCAACGCCACTTCATCGTGTGTCAACACAAACCCAAAGGGTTTTAAGAAAATAGATGAGAAGAAATAGAAGGGTGGGACAATGGGTGAGTCATAAAAACATTGAGCTACTCGAGGTAGACTCGCAACAATCAAATAGAAAGATTTTCCATTTATTGCATCGGTGGAAGATCGAGATTTCCCTTTATAAGCAATTCCGGGATCAAATATCTCGTCCTTGGTGGAGAAAGGGGATGGAACATAAGGGGCTTCCCCCACACTAGGTCCACACAAAGCATCGTCAAAAGGAGAAGACGAGCTTGTAGTACTCAATACACGTGGTGATGACGGAGTTAGAGTTGTAGAAAAATCTTTTAAATCCAATTTAAAATCTTTTACTTTTTCATCTTTTAAACTCTCCTTATGAAAACCCGACTTAATTATGTCAAAAATATTTGGTGTTTCTAAAGCAATGTTAGTCACACTAAAAATTCTCGCATTTGAAAACCGTTTTGGTAAAGGTGGTGGTAAGTTCTCAAAACGTTTGTCAACAAAGAAAACTTCCGCATCGGGATTAATATATTCATCATCCGAAGAATCATTCGTGATTGGAATCTTAGGCTTAACACTCTTAACCTCCACCGGCGGAGGGGACGGAAAATCGTTTTTATCATCAACTCCTAAAACTCTTTTTGAAATCCTTTTACAAATGTTTTTGATGGGATTGACATTGTATAAAGACGTGATAGAATACACATGAGAAAGTGTGGAGTTTTAAGTTGCATTTATGACGAGTTCTTCCTCATTGAAACGAAGAGTGATTTTCCTAGCATGCACATCGATAAGTGCTCTCGAGGTATCCAAAAATGATCGACCTAAAATTAGAGGAACTTTAGGATCGATGGGGATGTCAACAACAATAAAGTCTACGGGATAGTAGAACTTTCCAACTTTCACGAAGACGTCCTCGGCTACTCCACAAGCTAGAATCGTAGAATGATCGGCCATCTCGATTGACATTCTTGAAGGAGTGAGATTGGGAAGATTGAGCGACTTAAAAATCTCAAGGGGCATCAAATTTATACTAGCACCAAAATCGGCCAAGGCGTAGCATTCTTCCATGTCTTGTATAGCACATGGGATTAAAAACTTGCCGGGATCACCGACTTTTTGAGGTATGCGGCTAAGAAAAACCGATGAACAACTAGACGATTTTTGCAATTTCTCTTTGTTATTCAACATACTTTTGAAGTTCGCGGCAAATCGAGGCATCATGACCAAGGCGTCGGCAAAACTTATATTAAAATGCAAGTCACGAAACATTTTCATAAAGAGTTCAAATTGATAATTATTTCGTTCTTGTGCCTTTTCCTTGTTTCGTCTTGAAGGTTAAGGTAAGGGTGGTGTGGGTTTGGGCATAGGCAACGGCCTTGAAATCTCGGGTTCCATTATTGGTATTGGTTCAACCGTAGGTGTGGTTTGAGCGGTACTTCGTGGGCTTGTAATTTGCTCCTTTTCTACCACCACCTCGGGTTCTTTCTCTTTTTCCTTCTCCATAGAAGTACTTGTACGAGAAATGGGTTCTTTGAAAGTTTTACCACTACGAGTAGTAATAACCTTCAATTCTCCTTTCGGGTTCACGATGGTATCACTAGGAAGACTACTCGAAGAAGAAGGTTTACACATGATAGCTTCAAACATTTTTCCCATTCGGTCTTCAAACTTAGATTGCCTAGCATCCGCTTTTAAGAACTCTTGCTTAATCTCATGTTGACCTTGCTCCATTTTTTGTTGATTTTGTTGGAGTCGTTGAACATTTCCTTCCATTTTATTAGCATGAGTTTTAAGTTCATTAGCAAGTTCGTTTTTAAGCTCGTTTTTCAACTCAGATCTTAAGCTAACCATTTCACGTTGCATATTGTCAAACTTAGCATCGTTTGCTTTAGCATAATTCAAAAATTATCCTTGAAGATTTTTGGTGTGATCATTTTGAAAACCTTGTGTGGTTGTTTGAAAATCACGGTTTTGGTTTTGGTTTGAAATTTGCCCATTTCCACTTTGATAATTACCCTTGCTGTAATTACGTTGATTGCCTTGATAATTACCACCTTGATTGTTGTTTCGATAGTTATTAGCATTTTGATTTGGTGGAGCTTGATTTTGGCGGGAACCTTGACCGTTTTGGTTATAAGTTCCCGTGGCTACATAAGCACTCGAAGTGTTACCATCCGCGGTAATGCACTCGGAAAGATCATGAGCTCCACCACACGATAAACAACTCTTAGCAACCGCTTTAACCGAAGCGGAATTTGAAGCTTCTTGAGCTTTCCAATGGGACATAAGAGTCGAAAACCTATCGAAAAACCGATTCTCCTCATTTGCTTCATCTTGTAAGGCATTAATGCTACGAGATGATGATGACAATGACGAGCCCAATTTGGCAACACTCGGTGTGTTACGAGGGCTATAAACCTTAGACCTATTTTCAATTATCACCAAAGCTTCCTCAACCGTTTTACACAAAAAATTACCACCCGCGACGGCATTTAAATATTCCCTTTCATGATCATTAAGTCCATTGTAGAACGTGTCAATTTGATGCAAGTCGGAAAAACCGTGATGAGGACATTCATGTAACATCTCCTTAAACCTATTCCAAGCCGTTGAAAAACTTTCATTTGATTCTTGTGAAAACTTTGAGATCTCGTTTTTCAAGTGCGTAGTCTTAGAGGGCGGAAAAAATTGGTTCACAAACTTTGAAACGAGATTCTTCCACGTCAATATAGAATTGGGTGGCTCTTTCTCTAACCAAATTTTAGCGGGCCCCGCTAAGGAATAAGGAAAAAGCATCATCTTAATCGAGTCATTCGAGACATCCTTAAACTTGCAAGTGGCGGTAAGACGATTGAATTGGTGGATATGGTTGTGTGGATTGTCCTTCTCATCACCACAGAATTTGTTGTTTTGGATCATCGACAACAAACCCGTTTTCACCTCAAAATTCTCCGCAAGGATAGCGGGAATCACAATAGCCTCTCCATAACCCTTGGTGGGTGCTTGAAGTAACTCCATCATAGTTCGATTCGCCATGGTTGGTGCTTCTCTTACAATGGGTTCGTCAATAGGAGACTCCTCACTAGAATGATTTGGAGTGGGAGTTTTGTTCTTTAGTTTACGTGCACGTCTTGCTTGATTACGAGTTAGCATAAACGTCACGTACAACGAGGGGACGAGCAAAGAAGATTCTTTTTGGTGTTTTGTATTTTTTCAATTTTTTTTGTGGTTTTTGATTGTATTAACCTTTTTTGGAATTTGGTGAATGTATTAAGTAGACACAAATCTACAAATCTCCTCCTTAATCAAATCTCTCGATTAAAGAAGCCTCAAGGAATGAAAACGATCACGTGAAGTGAATGCCTTCGATGACTTTAGAACGTTGGTGGAACACCAAAACGTTCAAGAGGGTTTAATCAATGGAAACCAAGAAAATATATATGATACATAGTAATACTTTCGGCGGCAAAACCCTCGATTAGCTCTCAAAATCAAATACGCACAAGCAAGCGGAGGAAACGAGACGGCGCGAAGCACTTAAGAGCCTTTTTCCTTTAGGTCGTGAAATAAAACCGCCTTATACCCACCTTATAGTTTGTATTTTTCAAAGTCGAGCTTCACGAAAGTATTTATCTATTTTTGCCTTTTTCTTTGGTTTGAGATTCGAATACAATGATTGGGTAATGACCTCCCAAGTCAAGGTTGTGATTTCTCACGTATTTGGAGTACTTGTGAATTTATTGTTCTACGTATACACTATAGTAATAGTATTCACACAAAAAAACCAAAAACCGATAATACGTATTAGTAGAGTGCTACTAATACAAATACTAATTATGGTTAATATAAAAACAACAATTCCAATCAAAACACAACACGCCTCCCCGGCAGCGGCGCCAAAAATTGATGTAACGTTTTTGCTACCCTTTAGGAAAAGGAAGGCAAAATAGTGGTAAGCATTAAGTGTCGGTTTAGGAAAACCAAGCACTAATGACCAAATAAGTTCAAGTTCGTTTCCCAAGGAGGCAAGTGCGTTGTGTAATGAATTTATTTTGATTTGAGATTATATTGCTATGAGAAAAGAAAATAGAAATGGGATGAGAAGAGAATGACGGTTACGAGGACAGATTAAACTAAGACGAAAAAGGCGTTCACGTAAAACCGTAAAAAGCTACAAATTAAAATTTTAAACCTAAAAATTAATTAAAAGTTAAAACTAAGTCTAAAATAATATAAATAAGAATAAAAATCCAACAAAAATATTTTAAAACCTTTTATTAATTAAATATTCAATTTTAAATGCTAATTAAAGCCCTAAAATTAAATATAGTTAACAAAATGTCCAAAATGTTATTTTATTGAACAAATAACTTTCTTATATTATCTAAAGACTAAAAAATATTTTTCCAAAATTTTAAAAACTATTTTTCTACTTTTTTAAAACACTAAAAACTATTTTTAAACTAAAATAATTATAAAAAATAATAAAATAATGCTAAAAATAATTTGACACTTTTAAAAATCCTAAATTACTCTAAAGAACAGTAGAAAAATGAAAAAGTTTGAAAAATATAAAATTTTTCACTAAATGACAAAAACAGTTTGAATTTAAATCCTAATTAAACTAAATTAATTCTAAAAATTAAATAAAAAGTGAACACTAAAAACTTTTTGAATTAAAAATTTTAAAACATTTTTCTAAATCCAAGAAAAATCTTAAAACTGAAAAATAACAATTTTTATCACTAAAAGACAAAAATCAGAAATTAAAGTTAATTAAAATAGCTATTAAATGTAAAAAATGCTAAATGAACAGTAATAAAAAATCTAATTAAACAGAAAAATCAGAAATAAAATTAGAAAAATTTTAAAACTGGTTTCAAGTCCTAATTCTTATTTTCACCCACTAAAGACAAAAAATCAAAAGACTGAAAGTGACATGTGCTAGGACTTTGTCCTTTAGCTGAGCAGGGGTAACTATTGTGCAAGCAGGGGGAAACTTTTTCCCACTGTTAGTGTAATTTCAAGGTCAGTTGATCTATAAGCTTAGGAAAGCTTATTGTGAGCTTGTTACTGGGCAATAAGGCACCCCTACACTCAGTTGAGTGTAGGGAGTCAATAAGAACAGTTAAATACATAAATCCAAGCCAAAAAATCAACACACAAGAACACAAATTCAGTCACTGATATGCTTAGGGGTTCTGATGAACAGTAATCTGGTGCAATTGGTTGTTTGATGAGATTCAACTAGTCACAACTTGGTCAAATGGCCACCAAAACATAAATAAGCAGATACAATACCTAGATTACCCTATTACTAAACAGCTATCAAGATTTAAAAACCAAATCAACAAAAACTAGACAGATTAGGTCACTTACTAATTTAGCTAGTGAATACCATTTTTTAACATGCAAACTTGTGATTTAAACACACCAAACTAACAAGAACCATGCACTTATACCAAACAAACCAAAGAGAGTGAGTGTGATAGGTTTTTAATAGGTTTATACACTTTTAAGCCTATTAGATCCCTAATCCCAAACACACCTTAATTTACTGAAAATCAAAATTATCAAAGCAAATGATATCAAAACTACTCAATCTGATTTCAAACACTTCTAACATGCATCCAAGGCACAAATGAGCATAATCAAACAAATAAAATCATCACTTAAGCAATTTTCACACAAATCCACCAAATCTCATAAAACTGAAATATTTGAAAACTCAAACAAGGGACAAGATAGTTACCTTGTGGGACCCACATCCAGGTCCCACAATGGCTGAAAAGCCACCTCCAACAAACTCGGGCTTGTGCAGAACCTCTTGGATAACAAGCTTCCAATGAACTTTCTACTAAGATCAACAAATGTGAATGATAACAACAAGAAAAAATCTGATTTGAAACCTTTGAAACCAACAAGCCTTGAAACTCAAGACTAGGATTCACTTTCACTTCACCCAGTCACAAGCTTCAAGCTTATGAAAAGCTTTTTAAGAAAACAAGCTTAAATAATAAGTTTCTGAAAATCTTTAATAATTCAAAAACTTTGGATAACAAGAAATATTTGGAACTCAGATTGATTTCATGCACATTAAACACCAAATTTTTAAAAAACAAAAAGGGATTACAATTTCTCAAATTTACCAACTTTTATAACTTAAAAAAGGAATTACATTAAGTTTGAAATCAAAATCTGGAACAAAGGTGCATTCACATGCAAATGCCCTTTAAATACTAACTGATAGAACATTCTAGTTCCTAAAACCCTAGCAATGAAATGCCAATGCTACCCTTGGTCTTTGCTTGAAGAATCTTGGTGAAAATTCGTCTTCACGTGATTGCCAGTTGGAAGGGGTGTACTTGTGATGATCTTGGCCGTTTATTAGTCCTTCGGGACAAAGGAGTGGATGTGGGGTGTTTATCTGGTCGGGTTTAGGGGTTTGGGATGAAAGTGATGGGCAGGGGAGGGTCCCACAAGACACATGGGTGTGTCTGGGTCATGGTTTTGGTGTGGGTTTTGGTGACAAAGAAGTTAATTAGTGATCTGGAAATATTAAGTAAAAAACCCTTTGGATTAAGGAAGATTGAAACTTGGAAAATTAGGGTTCTTGGGAGGATTAAGGGGGTGGTTAATCCATTTTGGGGTTAATAGTTTTTTTAAATAAATGTTAAGGAGGGAAACATAAATAACTGATTTAATCAGTTATTATGTTTGGGTGGAGTGTGACGTGGAGAGGAGAGTGAGGTGGAGGATTGTGAGTGGTGGAGTAGGGTGACATGGAGGGGTGATTGGTTGGGAAAAGTTGTGCTGTCTGGCCAGTATTACCCCTCAAGTTTCCTTTCTTGTTCAACTTGTAATAAGTAGCAAAAAAAACCATTTCCTTTGTAAACAAGTTTGGGCAACTTGTCATTTTTGGCACAGCAACTTTGCAATCTTGTATCAAGGACCTCTTTTGTAATTATGGCATTCTTCAAGGGCTGAATATGCAAATACTTGATATTTTAGGGACCCACAAGTAAATTTGAGGATTTACAGGGGTATAAAATGACAAGTTTTCAAAAGTTGAGGGACCATTCTTGTCAATCTTCAATTCTTCAAGGTCATTTTTGGAAATTCCATTCTTGGGCCCGGTTCATTGTGCAGCTTCGTTTCCCGTGTTCGTTTTTGATTGATTCTTGTGATCTTTTTGTCATTTCCTCAATATCCGTACCTAAAATACACAAGCAACAAACACGAGCATATATTTGGAGGTTTTAATGATATTTAATGCATTTTAAGCCCAATTTGGACGATGAGACTATGTATAAAAGCAGTCTCATCACCTCCCCTCAATCCTAGGTCTCAAGGATTGACCATTCCAATGTGAACAACCAAGTGGTTGAACCGAGGACCATCAAAGGCTTTAGTCAATAAATCAACAACATTATCATCCGTATGAACCTTAAGAACCTGTATCAACTTCTTCTCATTGGCATCCCTAATAAAGTGGTGCCTAATTTAATATGTTTTGTACGTTGATGAAAAACAGGATTGTTCACAATGCAGATAGTGCTTTGATTGTCAATGTAAATTTTGGTGTTCATGAAGTTGAACCCATAATCTAGCATCTGATTTTGTATCCACAAGACTTGTCCACAACAACTAGCAGCAGCTACGTATTCAGCTTTTGTTTAAGAAGTAGCTACTATCATCTGTTTCTTACATTCCATGAGATAAGTCTTCGACCCAAAAACTGACAACCACCAGTAGTAAACTTTCTGTCATTATTAGCACCTGCATAGTCACTATCACTATAGGCTTCAAGAATAAAAGGAGATTCTCTAGGATGCCACAAGCCTAGCTTGGGTTGAGCCTTGATGTACTTGAAAATTTTCTTAACTGCATTCAAATTAGAAACAGTTGGAGCCACCTGATGTCTAGAGCAAGCACTAACTGCAAACATAATATCCAGACGTGATGCAGTCCAATACATGAGTGAGCCAATCATTGACCTGTACATGTGAACATTTACCAGAGGATCTGGCTCATTCTTGAGTTTGACTTTAGTTACTTCATAAGGTGTTGCTGCAGGTCAAAGAGGGTCCATATCAAACTTCTGAAGGATCTCATGAACATATTTGTCTTGACTTATGAAGATTCCATCCGAATGTTGCTTGACATGAAGACCAATGAAAAATGTAAGCTCTCCCATTGCACTCATCTGAAATTCGCCCTTCATCAGTTGTTCAAACTCATCACACCATTCCTTCTTAGTAGAACCAAAGATAATATCATCCACATACACTTGAACAAGAATGATGTCCTTGGTATTCCTCTTAAGAAATAGTGTTTTGTCAATCATGCCTCTTCTATAGCCATGTTTCAACAAGAAAGTGGAAAGACGCTCATACCAAGCTCTAGGAGCCTGATGAAGTCCATATAGAGCTTTGACCACCTTGTAAACTTTCTTGGGATGAAGTGGATCCACAAAGCCCTTAGGTTGAGTGACATAAACTTACTCATCAATCTTGCCATAGAGAAATGCAATCTTGACATCCATCTGAAAAACCGTAAAGCCAACATAAGAAGCGAAAGCCAAAAACAGGCGAATGGCCTCAATCCTAGCAACAGGAGCAAAAACTACAGTATAGTCAATGCCTTCAAATTGTGTGTGACCTTGTGCAACCAACCTAGCCTTATTTCTCACCACGATACCCCTTGCATCTTTCTTGTTTTTGAGAATCCATTTGGTAACAATTGCCGTCTTTCCATCTGGCAAGTCAACGAGGATCCAAACATTCTGAAACAAGAACTGCTGCATCTCCTCCTGCATAGCCTCCACCCAACTTTGATCCTCAAGAGCATGAGAGACTGATCTAGGTTCCACCCGTGAAAGAAAACAAGCAAACAAACAGTGTTCAAAGTCCGTATGATTATTACGCTTTTGGTCCTTAATATAGCTCACAAGAGCATGATGATCAGACGTTGCTTTCTTATGCATTCTGTGAGTCTTGACAGTAGAACCAGGATCTCCAATGACTTGAGTAGTAGGATGGTCTTTATGTGACTACAGAACTTGATTAGAAGCTACATCCACTTCTGGTGTCAAGTTATTAAGATCCCAAACAAAGTCATCATCATATGAAGCAGAGTCGAAAACGCCATCTATTGGTTGCTTATGAATATCATCCAGCTTAGTAGAAGAATTCTTTTGATAGTTTCCCAGGCCAGAAGGACCAGAGAATCTAGTAGAGGAAGTGGGATCACTAGCCAGACTACCGATAGGTGTTAAACTAGCACTAGGAGTAACATTTGGAGTACTAGGAGTAGATTTGTCAGTAGAGGTATTCAAAGGAAACTCAAAACCTCCTTGAGCAGCTACTGTAGTAGCATCTTGTTGTTGCTTGAGCAATGTGTCAAGAGCTCCTTGTGAGTCCAAAATGTCTGATGGAGTAGGATCACTAGGAGTGGCATTGGCATTAGGAGAGACTGTGGTGGAATATGATGGAACAACAAAAATATCATCCTCCTAATCTGAGTCTGAAAAACTAGAATGAGCACCTGCACTAGAAGTTGCAAACACTTGTTGACCTGCATCATGGTTAGTTTTAAAACGAAAATATCCCAATGAATCACTAAGATAATCAAGATAAAAATACCATTCAGGACCCTTGCCTTGTATGTTTGACTTCTCCTCAAAATACCTGAGATTAATAGTTTCAATTACTCGCTTAGCTTGGAGATTGTAGACACAATAAGCCTGAGAGTGAGCTGAATATCCCACTATGTATCCTTCATCTGCCTTGCCATCGAATTTCCCCAAATAGTCACTAGTATTCAGAATGGTGACAGGACACCCAAATGGCTTCAAATGAGCAATGCTAGGTACTTTAGTTGTGAGTTGCTCATAGGGAGTCTTCTTGTGAGGATTGGTAATAGAAACTCTATTCAAGACATAACTTGCAGTATTGACAGCTTCTGTCCAAAACATGGTTGGAAGCTTGGAATCGGCAAGCATTGTTCTCGCAGCTTCTATTAGAGTCCTGTTCTTCCTTTCTGCAACACCATTCTGCTGAGGAGTTCTTGCTGCACTATAATCTCGTTTGATACCTTTAGAATTACAAAGTGCTATGAGGTCTGCATTTTTGAATTCTGTTCCATTATCACATCGGATGCCTTCAACCTTTTTTAGACAACTAATTCTCAATAAGTGTAATAAAGTCCTTGAGTATTGAGTAGGTCTTGCTTTTTGCAGCCAAGAAGAAAACCCACGTGAACCTGCTATACCCATCAGTTACCACAAGACAATATTGTTTGTGGTCAATGCTCGTAATGGATGTAGGACCAAATAAATCCATGTGTAGCAGCTGCAATAGTTCAGTTATAAGGCTGAGAGTAGTAATGGTCTTGAAAGATGCTTTATGTTGTTTGCCTTTGCTGCAAGCAAGGCAATTGATGTCATTTCTGAATGTTTTGGGAGGTAAACCAGAGACTAAGTTCATATTTGCTAATTTGTGAATGGTCTTGAAGTTCACATGTCCCATCCTTCTGTGCCATTTAGTCGCTTCATCTTCTGAGGCTTTAGCAACCAAACATGCTAGTTGACCAGTAGGATTAACTTCATTCAGCTTGATACTATGGAGGTTGTGTCTTCTAAGGATTCTAAGTAGAACTTGTGAGTCATCCGTGAGTTTAAAGTCTTTGGATAACACTAGTGCATCAGTATCCGTAAAGAGGACAAATTGCTTCTTGTCACAAATCTGAGAGATAGAGATCAAGTTGAAGTGTTGAAGTGCTTCCACATAGTAGACCTGCTAAAAGTTAAGGTTAGGCGTCTGAATCATTCCTTTACCAGTGATCCTTCCTTCACCAA
Source organism: Glebionis coronaria (assembly GCA_025667525.1). Taxonomy (NCBI): domain Eukaryota; kingdom Viridiplantae; phylum Streptophyta; class Magnoliopsida; order Asterales; family Asteraceae; genus Glebionis; species Glebionis coronaria. The sequence goes on along the minus strand of CM046875.1, from coordinate 254,816,938 downwards.
CTCCAAAATAGACCTTTCCGCCTTGAAATGGTACAAATTTAGATATAAGACATTTATTCCCTGTCATGCTCCTAGAGCATCCACTATCAACTATCCCTAGAGTAGGATCTTGGTATGGAGTAACCTACAACAACAAGAAAAGATATATGAAAAAGTTAGTGTCTTAAGGGGACCCAAACCTTTTCAGGTTTGAGCCTGCCTTATGGATCTTTAGTAGATACCCAAGAAGATTGATGAGATCCACTGTTGTTCTTAGGTTGCCTATTCATCATATGGGTGTTATTGTTTGACCAAGAACAACATGCTGAGGGCTTAACAGTAGCACCCAAATTTCCCAACCCAAAATACATTTGGCCTGAATTAAATGCATAATTTTGATTAATGTTCTGAAAGTAGTTGCTGGTTGGTCTATTAGGGATTAAGCCATTGTGTCTCCAATGATCAGTAGCTAAAGAAGAGGTTCTTCTAGAAGAGGAAAAAGATTGGGCACATGGGTTTTGTCTTCTAGAAGAATATGGAGCAACTCCTAGTGGACCAAGAGCAGGATATGCTTAATAAACAGAAAGATGTTGGTCATAAAATTCACAATCTTTAATCAAATGAAATGTAATGCCACAAACAAAACATCTTTTATTCAAATGACCTTGTTTCATACTGCTAACTTTATTACACACAACTCTAGGAGAAACATTATTCCTAGGACTCAATAAACCAGAACTAGACACAGTTGAAGTAGAAGCAACTCTCTCTTCATTCTTCCTAGCACTAGTAGCAGCATGGTCATTTGTTTTGGAGCTTGTAGGTCTCGACTCTTCACTTGAACCACATGATGTAGAGTCACTGGCTTTGTCACTGAAAGTACAAGAGACAAAGTCATTAGTATTAGTAGAACTTTTTGGGAATTCATGCATCTGTGATCCATCCAAGTCATTATGCCTAGAAATGGGCATAAACGTTCCTGTAAGAGGTGGAGGGACAGCATGCATTGCTGCAGCTGGTTGAAACCTATTGTAACTAGGTTTTCCCTCTTCCTCCTTGTCAGGATCAAAGACACTTAAAAAAGATAATTCAAACACATCTTCTGAATCAATATATTTACTAAATCCTAACCCTCTTTTAGTCCTACCAGACATGCTACTATCATTTTCAAATCTTAACAGTGTAGCAACCAATTTTGCCTTCATGTCCTGATTATCCTTGATATTGTCATCTTTTACCTTTTCAGTGTATTTAAGCATATTTGTTGTGTTTTCTAAATCAATATTCAGAATTATAATTTTATCTTCATATTCACGTTGTGTGTCTTGAAGCCACCTCTTTTGTTGTTCCAATGTTTTTAAAGAATTCTTATATGCCTGAACCTCTAAAAACTACTTATCATTTTGTTCATTTAAGTCATTATATTGAGACAACAATTCTGAATATTTATCATGACAACCAAGAGGACATTGTTGTACCTGAGGTGAGATGCCCATAAGAGCAAACTCTTTTGCTTCCTCGGCATAAGACAGATTCCCCGCAATCATTACAAACACATCAGTAGAAGGTTTAGCTGTTTCCAGTGTAGAATTCTGATGATCACTCCAGTTGACCATAGAGTCAACAGACACCAAAGCCTTCTTGTCATCCTTCACCTCCTGAATCTTGAAAGCTGAGTACCTGTTCTTCCCCTGGTCATTCTTGTTAGGGCATTCCTTAGCAAAGTGACCTTGCTGCTGGCAGTTATAGCATCTAACCTTGCTTCTATCAAACCTTGCTGGCTCTCTTGGGTTGTAGTTAAACTTTCGACCAGCTTTCTTCTCAAACTTGTGAACCCGAAGAGTGAGCATGGCCATCTGCCATTTGAGATCCATTTCATCCAGGTCAAGTTTATCAACCTGTTTGAAGTCATCAAAAGCAAGTTGTTGTTGTGGATCAACATCAGCAACAAAAGAGTGAAGAACAACTTCTACCATACTACCAGACTTGGCTTTTGGTTCAAGAGTAGAAGTATGCTGAGTATGCTGAGAAGACACAGTATAGCTCGGGCTACTAGCATAAGACATGGGACTAGATCCCATGGAACTTACAAAGGCAGAGTTAGCAGGAGTGGGAAAAGAATCACTTGAGTATCCTCTCACATGAAGCTCAAAGGTTTTGAGCTTATGAAACAGGTCATCAAAATTAAGATAGTCAAGCCCACCTTTTTCTTTAAGAGAGATTACCACCTGATTCTATGAGTAGCTTAAGGCTCTGAGAAACCTTGAATTTATGTCTCCATTGTCAGGTTTTGACCTGAGTTGATTCAACTGGCTAAGTATCTTTTGGAACCTGTCATACCCTTGATGAATACCTTCAGTTTCTGAGATCTTGAAGTCTGTGAATTCATCTCTCAGCAAGGATCTGCGCATTTTATTTGACTCCTCATTCCCACCAAATCTTGCTTTTATCCCGTTCTAGATCTCTCTAGCATCATCCAGGTGATAAAAGTCACCCATGTGATCATCAGGAAGAGACTGAAGCAAAAAAGTTTTTGCTTTGATCTCCTTCTGAACAGCTGTGATTTCTTCATGAGTTTTAGGGTCAAGAAGAATAAAATTACCATTCTTGTCTCTTCCAGTAAACCTCTAGCTGTTTCCATTCAGAATAATCTTCCAAAGATCTTGATCAGTGTTGGTGATTCAACATTCTATCTTCATTGCCCAGCTATCATACTCATCCTTTTTCAGAAGAGGAAACTTGCCATTTGTGTTAGAAACCGTAGCAATGATCTACTGAGGTTGCTGTGTTTTAGGTGTGCTGTCTTCTCCTGTTTGAGTAGAACTTGAGGCAGACATGATTAAACAACGATGTTAGTAATAAGAAAAATTGATTCTTCTTGTACAGAGACTCTCCCAGGCTCTGATACCACTTGTTGGGTCCACTAGATGTGGATCTTGCAGCCTGTTAGGAACGGTGAACGACTTCTGTAATCACAAGTCTATTCATAGAGAGACTCTATATAAATCACACAATATAAGTGCGGAATACAAATATTATGAACAAGAAGAACAGAATAACTATAACGACTTGATCCTTTACTAAGGATTTCCAATATTAATATGAACTAGAATAATGTTTGATGAAGGTGTATCTAACCCTTCTACATAAGGTTCCTTTTATACTACAAGGAAACCCTAATACATCATTAACCCAAAACGTGTAAAACTGATATGCATATCATTTCCTAACATATCTCATGCATATCCTAACAGAATACTCTTAAATAATAAAGTTTGACTTTCTATAAGACCAGGAGCCCGTGTTGCTCCTACTACTACTAGGACCATGAGGAACTACATACCTCCTAGTCTACCTATTACAAATAACTATTCCAAAGGTCCTAACAATTAGGTTTTGAATTTGGTAATTAATAAGGAGTTTTTAGGGTTTAAAATCATATTAGGGTAAATTCAACCGGACTGTCGCTAATATGTCAGAATCCCTCACTAAACTGTCAGAAACTGTCGCTAATGTCTGGGCAGATTTTATGTAAAATCGTTTTGGTCATAACATATTCGGTTTTAAAGCTTTTTGGGTGATTCAAAAGCCTAAATTTATGTACTCGGAGCGTACGTTTTAAATATTCAGAATGCATAGTCACGGAGGTCAGTAGCTTGGTCGAATTAATTGTACAAGTGTCGAGTTCAAGGTTAATGTTTGTACGACAAGGCTTAAACTCGTGTTTTGGGTATTTTGGGATATTGGACACTTAGAGGCCTAACATAGGACTGACTTGGGATAGGATTTGAGTTGTATCCATAATAGGGATTGTTCATTGATGATGAACTAGAGTTCTAGAGTCAATGTTGACGTGTTATATTGTGTTGTGTGCTTTAGATAATTTATTGTCCGTGAAGAGACTTTGAATTGCTTTTTGCAAGGGGAGTTCATAGTCCCATTTTACTGAGTTTTTAAATGTTTTCTTATAGTATGGGATGGAGATGTTACTTGTGGTGTCTTTAAAATATTTTTGGATTATATTTTAAAATGTGTGGATATAAACGTGCTATTATGTGACTTGCGTGCTTTTGTGTTCTAATATGTGTGCTTCTGTATTGTGATGTGTGGAATGTGGGGCACAATTCGTCCTAGATTTGTGCTCTGATATGTGTGGAGAATGGGGCACGATCCGTCTTAAGTTTGTGTGGTTCTGTACATCGTCTCTTTGGAGGCAAGATATCTCGACGGGGATATGGGTTCATCTTCCACTGTGTAGTGGGAAAGATTGGGATAGTGTGTTGTACATCGTCTTGTTGGTTTGGGGCAAGATACCTCTTGAATGGGGTATATTGTGCTTTGTGATTTGTATAGTGTGCTTTGTGATTTTTAGACGTTGTTGGTATTGATTTGAGTTTTATTTGTAGTTGCATTTAACATGATAATCACATTATGGTCCATTGTTTTGACTTGTTTTCTAGTGTTGTTTTCGATAGACTAAACCTATGTTCTCACCAGCTTTATGTTGAAAGATTTTAGTATCATTTTCAGCTGAGGTTGTTGTGAAGGATGAGGTTCGAAGTGGCTAATGTCTAGAAGTTGTTAGGATGCATTTCGGGGAATCCACTTCCCTTTAGTTTATTCTCTTTTGATTTGATGCATGTAATCTATGATGTTTATTTTTTTTTGGTTGTTTGTCTTGAACATTTAAGTAAGACACTACACTCATTTGTTTAGACTCCTGTTGTGCTAGATATTGTCATGACACTTTGTGTCTCCCTTTTTTGTGTTGCATTTAGATTTCTCTATATAGACTGTGTGTTATGATGATATCCATACGTCTCGCCCCGTGTTTCCGCCAAGACAGGGCGTGACACGTGGACATGGAATAAAAAATCATAGATCATAAGACCATCTTAGGGTCTGTTTTATCATGAAAATTAAACCCTAGGGACTGCTTTAATTTTATCTTCATTAATCCATCAAAAACACGTGTTTTAGCCACTTTTACGCATACCCGATAATCATATGACATCATATGATGGCTCGTGATACCACTATAGGAGCTTAATATAATCAATAACATATTAAACATAATCAAAGGCAACAGAACAAGAACCTATGAACATATCCATAGAGTCATATGATCAATCAACAAAAAGGGAGACAAAAGTATACCTTTGTAACGCGATTCGATAGGATCGAACGGAAACAAATGATATATGGAGACAATTACCACACGATCTAACCAAGAAACTAAATGATCAAAATAGATCATCTTTATGATGTAATTGATAACGACCAAAATATACATATTCAACCCGTTATTATAATGCCGCTTTGTATTATAAATAAGAGCTTTCGACACTTAATATATTACGTTTTATATGCAGGTATGAAGTATGAAGAAGCAAAGTGAAGAAAATACAAAGAAGGGTCCTTATTGTGCAATTTAGTCGAACTATTGAAAGAAGATTCTGGAACGCACAAAAGTGCGGAGCACATAGTCGGAAGTGCGGCGCACATTCTCGTATCCAAAGTGCGGCACACTTTCGGATATGTACGGCGCACTTTCGGATAAGTGCAACACACATTTACTCTCAGCCATCACTATAAATAGGAGCCAGTTTTACTCATTTGACATATCTCATCTTCCACTACTACTCTAATCCGAGTATTCTTAGCTTTTTAGTAGTATTTTTAGTATTATCCACTTTTGGGAAATACTTGTAACGAGAGTATTCCACTCTTCGAATCTTAAAGGAACGATACAATCGTGACACTTGTGTACTCGTTCATTTGATCAAATCTAAGTATGATGTTCTCTTACTCTTTTCCATTTGTTACTTTGATTACTATATAAGGCTAAGCTATTTGTGACTATCTGGGTATGTCACTATGATTAGTGATGATGCTATGATATGATCCCTTATTAATTGATTTCAAGCTAATGTTGTAGAACCATTTTAACACCTCGTTCTATAAACCTTATCTAGAGTTGATTTGTTACGATGGCTTGGCGTTGAGAAACACAAATCGTTGTAATAAGTTTTTTAAAGACTTGTCAATGGTTTTGAATCTTTGGCAGGAGAGATAAACCTTGATAAAATATTGAACTTGTTGGCAACTTGTTTTGAGCTTAGTCTCTTGAATAAACATAAGTCTTGAATCACCTTAAAGTAAATTGTGCAAACGCCATTTTGATGAAAAGGGATTATCACTCTTTACCTACATAAAAATATCTCGGTTATTAATATCATCATCACGAATTCATACGAACTATCCCATATTAGTCATATTTGTTACTATTGTTATTCACTTCAATCATTTCTTTCTTCAATTATTATATTGATTACCAAATCGAAATTAAGTCTCAGCGAACGATCCTCGCTTACCACTACAAGATATATTAAGAACGAAAGGGTATACTTACCCATGTTTGTATTCTAGTCCTTTGTTTTGTCTAAACCTTGTAATATAAATTTAAGACTTGCGAAACAAACATCAAGTTTTTGGCGCCGCTGCCGGGGACTTATAATCCTGTTTTGTAACCAAAATTTACGTAATCTTTGAAGAATTGAACCATTTCCCACTCAAACAAACCAAAATTTTTCCTGCAGTACAGAAAGAACGCCGCACAATCCAAAAAGTGCGCCACACTTCCAGTAGCGAACCAAAGTACACTGTACATTTCTAAAAGTGTGACGCATATTTTTTTTGTAAACCCAAAACCTTTGTTGGATGCACACCCGTTCCTCCAAAACTCCACCGTTATCATCATTATCAGAACCTGAACGTACCCTTAACTAAAGGTTACGTAGACTTCACCTTCGTGTACCTTTCGATAGGAGACACGAGCAACCTCAACCTCGTGAAATCAACCAACCTTTCGACAACCTTTCCCAATTCTTATTTCTCACCAAACTCATCAACCGTTAAGATCCAATTTCGAACACCAATGATGAACCAATGTGGTCAGCCGATAAAGTTGTAACACCAACTCCTGGCTCCGCAATCGTTTTACCTGAAGTTGCAAACGATTTTGCAATCAAAGGAAACCACTTGACACTTGTGAAAAACCACCAATTTGATGGACGAATCAAAACCGATCCTCACAAACACATCCATGAATTTAGTGGAATATGCAAAATGTTTAACTATGGAGAAGGACAAGCCGAAGCCATTCAACTCATGATGTTTCCATCATTCCTCACTGGAGAAGCCAAGTCATGGCTCGGCGAACATAATGAAGGAACCATTCGAACATGGTAAGGTCTTAGAACCGCTTTCATTAGCCGATTCTTTCCTCCTGACCTATTTGAAAAACTCCTAGGATAAATCCGAAGCTTTTCTCAACAAGATCGAGAAACTTTCACTGATGCATGGTTAAGAATGAAAGAATTACTCAGAAACTGCCATGGTCATGGACTAAAAAGGGAAGGAATAATCAAAATTTTCTATCATGGTCTTGACAATTCTACCCAGTATGCATTGAACGTCGCATCGGGCGGTATTTTCCTTTACAAAACCCCTAATCAAGCCTACCAATTGTTAGATGACAAAGTATTACTCAAGCTTAATTGGTCCAAAAATCACAAAAACAAAAACCCACGAAAAACCGTAGCTTTTGCCGAAGAAAGCAACAACCCAACCGATATTGAAAAATTATGGCTCGTATGGACGCCATGTCTCTCAAAATCGACACTCAATATAAAGAGATGAAAAACAAAAGTGATGAAACTTGCAAACACTGTGGAGGAAACCATCCTTCTAGTGAATGTGATGACGATGACACTCCTATGACAAAGGAAGAAGAAGCCAATTTCATGAACACCTTTCATCGATGTAACACCCTCATTTTACCTTTACGCAGCGGAACATTGATCTGGGTATTACTTCTTAGAACACAAGTCATAATGATAGAAAACAACTCAAAAGAGTGATGAAATAAACTTTCTTTATATTTCATTGAAAAATCAGAGTTATTACAACACGAGATTCCCAAAATCTAGAATAATTTTAGTCTTGTGCCTCTTCATGCCATGCTCGTGCTGCTCCATGCTATCAGCCACAATTATCTGAAATATATGCTTAAAGTCAACACAAAGGTTGAGTGAATTCATAGGGTTTTAAAAATCAGTTTGAATACAAGATCCTTTTTCCTGAGCTACGTTGTTATTTGCTTTTAATTTTGAATAATAAGATGATTCAATTGCACTAAGATCACGATACCGCGACTAGACATAGGAACCAAAAATTTGCCCTTATGAGGAAGTCTGCCTAACTCTCCTTATTAGCAAAATAAAGTATGCCTGTTTGACCACTGAGGTGCTAGCAAGTGCGACTTGCCCAGACAGGAGATGTCTGATGAGACTGCTTTATACATAGTCTCATCGTCCAAAACGGGCTTAAAATGGTGAAAGTATCATAAAAAGTGCTATAAATATGCTTGTGTTTGCTCAATGTGTATTTTAGGTATGGATATCAAGAAAATGACAAAAGATCACAAGAATCAATCAAAAATAAACACGGGAAACGAAGCCGCACAATGAACCGGACCCAAGTGTTGCATTTCCAAGAAAAGTCCTTGAAGAATTGAATATTTTACAAGAAAGGTCCTTTATCATTGAATAAATGACACTTTATACCCTTGTATATTCATAATTACAATTTTGGTCCCTAAAGTTTGTCAAAATTACAAAAAGGACCCTTAACTTTGAAGAATTGGCAAGAATGATCCCTACAAAATGAAGACTTGTCACTTTTAGTCCTCCACAAAGTCTATGATACAAGAAAAGACCTTCAAAGTTGAAGATATGTCAAGAATAGCCCTTCAAGAATCAAGAAATGGCAAGAAATACACTTGGAAATAATTTGCAAAAGTTTTTGTGGCCAAAGTATGAATTTTGAAACTTCTATATAAAGGGAAATCTGCCAAAGCTGGATTTGCAAACAATATGGAAAGAGAGGGGCTCAAACTGGCCAACCACCAAACTAACCTAGACCAATCCTATGCTGACACCTCACCCACTCACTCCTAACCACCAATCCCCGTTCGCAATGTTACAACTCACTAATCCAATTTATTAATACTTAATCCATTTTTAAACTTGGCGCCTAACACCTTTTTTATACCCAAAAACGGATTAAACCTACCACTATTCACGATTCGTAAACCCATAAACCCTAATTCTAATTAAGCTCAATTCAGAGGGTTTTAACCCCATTTTTTCTAGATTCAAGATTAAGGTCAGACTTAACCAAACCCACCTCTCATATTTGGTCCTCCTAGCCACGTGGCCACACCAACCCTCCCCTGCTACACCTTTTGGGAAGAAGACAAAAAAAGCCAGGGAATTGGACGACTATGATGGTATTACTTGTTCTCCACAACATAAAGAAGGGCCAAGATCATCTTTACATGCTGGCATCTCAACAAACGTCTAAAAACATCACATGAGATCTTGGACCAAACATTCGAATTTTGGCATCTTGGCATCTTTAAAGAATCTACAAAGGGCAATTCTGGAACTTAGACATTAAGGTTTTATTTTTGTCATAACTCTATAAAACTTGCTTCTTATGAACGAAAAAGTTTGATGTTTGTGGACGAAATCCAAGTGCCAATCTTTACTTTATTCGTTGTTATTTTATGTTCTAAGTTTGTGTTGATTGAAGGTTTCAAAAGTTGGTTTCAAGTTTTCTGAATTTAGTTTTCCAAAAGCTTTTCAAAATCTCTGATTTCTTCAATAACCTTGTTCAAACATTGAGAGATCTTGGACCAAATATTGATCATATCCCCCTGATAAGAGTTTATCAAGGAGAATTGAAATCTCTGGCTTGGGAAACTCAAGTAGTGGGGAGTAAGTCTTAGGAAAATTTGTTTACTTTTCTTTGCAATTTTATTATCTGTTTTAACTGATACTAGTTCTAACCCCTTGATTCTTGGTTATTCTCATCAAAGGCTGTTAGTTTTTGGTGTTGGATTACTAAGGACTGAGGATTGCTTGTTCTCTTGTGTGTTCAAAATAGCTCCATCATTCTAAGTGGTCAAACCATTGACTGCAGTAGTCTTGGTTGCCACTTAAAACCATTCAAGACTCCTTGGCTTAATCCTATTTGTTGGCCATGTCCAAGGAAGCTTTGCTGGCCTTGCTTGGATGCAAAGCAAGGCAGGTTCAACCTCTTTGCTCTCTTTTTACATTTCTTGAATTGAAAAACTTGCATGCTATGTGAATTTGTGAAATACTGATGTATGGTTGTTCTTAGTTCTTTAAATCTGTTTATAGGACTTTATTGCTCATAAATTTGTGACTGCTTAAGTTATTCTAGGGTAAAAAAACGTTTTTGCTTTGTTAAAAATCTGATTTAATTTTTAAAAGGGTGTTTGGGACTGCATGTTTTGTGAGTGGTAATAGAAACTGAGTAAGAATTAAGGGCACACTTGTTTTTGTTTTAACTGAGGTGGTATGTTTAAGCTAAAACCTACATAACTTGTGAACTAAAACACTTGAACTGAATCTTTGCTAAAAACAAGGTTGTTTTAGGTCTTTATGAACTGAAATTTTGTCACTAGTTAGATATCATGTTTAACTAGGGTTGTATGTTTTCAATTTGAATTATTTTATGCTATATTGATAGATCTCATAGTCCAAACTTCATAAATTGGTCAATTGCATTAGATAGATAACATCAGACCTAGTTCTTTCATGTCTGTGCATTAATTGATTAAACTGTATCAATTGGCTTGGTGAATTGTTGTTTATTTTCTTGATTGTGACTCCCTACAACTCACTGGTTGTAGAGGTTCCTTGATTGTCCAAAAACATCCACTAAAACAGGCTAAAATCAACAATCTTGTCTCAAGCAGTGGGAACTCCTTTTCCACTGTTGCTTGCCACTTGTAGTGTTAATTTGTCATCAGCTTATTAATAAGCCATTTTTGCTTATTACAATGTGCAAAAACTTTTTATTTTTGTGAGCAGTCTTATTAATTCCATCTTATAAGCTAGTTTTGAAGTTTGTGGCTTTTGGTTTTAGGGTTTTATTAGAAAACGAATTAATTTGTCTTTTTCAAAAGTGCTTTTCAAATTTTTTAAGCTTATTTGACTTTGCTTATTAGGAATTTTGTGTTTGAGTTATCTTAAATAAGTGATTTAAAAAATTTTGGAAGTTGAATTAGCTCTTGAATCAGCCTAGAACTCAAAAACGACTATTTTGTCGTTTTCTTTAGAGAGCTTTGGCTTATTTCAGGCTTATTTATTGAGCTTTTTCAAAATTTATTTTTACAAACTGCTTTATAATCACAAGAGAAGAATGTGTGCAAATTTTTAGCTTATGGCATTAGCTTGTGGCTTAATGGGCCAAAAAGCCCGTTAAGAATAAGCTGAGTGCTTATTAAGCTGTGATAAGCTCACTTTCAGCTTTTGGGACTTTAGAGTTTTTTGTTTAAAATCAAATTTTAAGCTATACTGGAACTTTTGGGCTTATTTGGTTAACTTTTGTCTTATTGGGCCAAAAAGCCCATTAACTTGACTGTTTTTTATTTTGGCCCATTTGAGGGCCCAATAGGGGTATTTAGGTCATTTCACTTTTATTTTATGTTTAATTAAGTTAAAATAAATTAGTTTACAAGTTTTTAGAATATTTTTATAAATTTTGAATTTTTAATATTATTTTAATATTTATTTTTAGTTTTTAATTGTTTTAAATAGTTTTAATAGGTTTTAAAATACTTTTTAGTTTAATTAAGTTATTTTAGAGGTTTACAAATTGAAAAATCTTTATTTGGGCTTTTTATTAATTTATTTGATTTTTAGGGCTTTAATTAGCATTATAAAATTAAATATTAATTAAATAAATGGTTTGAAAAAGTTTTGATCATTTGTAAACTCTACTTAGCATTTTAGGAATTTTATGTGATTTTTAGGGAATTTTTAGAGAAATTTTTAATTTCGTCACGTTTTTACGTTTTACGTTTTATCATTCGTCGTAGATTATTTTAGTCGTAACCGTCATTATTTTCATTTTTCTCTCTTCTCATTAATATTAATCTCAAATACCATCAAGTTTAACACACACATTAATCCTCCTCAAGAACGAACCCACAACAGGGTCATAAGTGTTACGTTTTCCTAAACATACGCTTAATACTTACCGCTTTTACGCATTTTTCCTAAAGGGTGTAATTTTACTACAATCATTTTGGCGCCGCTGTCGGGGAGGCGTGTTGTGTTAAGTTTGAACACTTTTGTTTTTGATATTATCCATAAATATTATTTTTGTGATTAGTGCTCTATCATACCTATTATTGGTTTTTGTTGTTTTTGTTAATATAATTACTATAGTGTATACACATCACAATTAATCCACAATATCTCAAAAAGTGTGAAAACGCAACCTTAAACGGGATTTCATCACTCAGTTATTGTATTAGAATCTAAAGCAAAAGGAAAAGGCAAAATAGATAATTACTTTCGAGAAGCTTGATTTTAATTAACACAAACTATAAGGTGGGTATAAGGCGGTTGTATTTCACGACCTAAGGGAAAAAGGCTCTTAAGTGCTTAGCGCCGCCTCGTTTCCCCCACTTGCTTGTGCGTGTTGAGAGAAAAAGGGCTAATCCAGGGTTTGCCGACCAAAGTATTATCTACGTATCATATATATTTGCTTGGTTTCAAAGATTAAACCCTCTTGAATGTTTTGGTGTTCCACCGATGTTCTAAAGTCATAGAATGCGTTCACTCAACGTGATCGTTTTCATTACTTGAGGCTCCTTTAATCGAGAAATCGGTTCGAGGAGAGATTTGTAGATTTGTGTCTACGTAATTCACAAGAAAAATCCAAAAAAAAGTAAAAACAATCAAAAGCACAAAAAATTTGAAAAACGTAAAAACACCCAAAAGAATCTTCTTTGCTCACCCCACGTTGTACGTTACGTTTATGCAAACTTGCTCCAAAGCAAAACGTGCACGTAAGCGTCGTCAAAAGGAAGGAAACCAAACACCTTCTAGTGAAGAATCTCCCATTGTCGAACCCATTGTAGAACAAGAAGCTTCCATGGCTAATCGTACTATAATGGAGTTGCTTCAAGCACCCACCGAGGGTTATGGAGAAGCGATTGTGATTCCCGCTATCCTTGCGGAGAATTTTGAGGTTAAGACGGGTTTATTGTCCATGATCCAAGCTAACAAGTTTCATGGCGACGAAAAGGACAACCCTCATAACCACATTCGCCAATTCAATCGTCTTACGTCGACTTGCAAGTTTAAGGACGTCTCGAATGGCGTGATTAAGATGATGAATTTTTCGTATTCCTTAGCGGGGCCCGCTAAAATTTGGTTAGAGAAAGAGCCACCCAATTCTATATTGATGTGGAAATATCTCATTTGAAAGTTCGTGAACCAATTTTTCGCGCCCTCTAAGACTACGCATTTGAAAAACAAGATTTCAAAGTTTTCACAACAATATAATGAGAGTTTTTCAACGGCTTGGAATAGGTTTAAGGAAATGTTGCATGAATGTCCTCATCACGGTTTTTCCGACTTACATCAAATCGACACGTTTTACAATGGTTTGAATGATCATGAACGAGATTATCTTAATGCCACCGCGGGTGGTAATTGTTTGTGTAAAACGGTCAAGGAAGCATTGATAATCATTGAAAATTGGTCCAAAGTTTATATGCCTCGTAACACACCGAGTGTTAACAAGGCTTCGTCTTCGACTTCATTGTCATCTACGATCGATGCTAAACAAATTGAGCCTAATTTGGAAAACAATATTTTTGATAAGCTTAAGGTATTATTGATAGAGTTTAAAGTTGGTGAACAACCCACTCCCACTACAGCTAAAGCGCTTGAGGTTTCTTGTGTTTATTGTGGCGAAGCTCATGATTTCTCCGAGTGTATTATCGCCGGTGGTAACACTTCGAGCTCCTACGCGGCCACGGGAACTTATAACCAAAATGGTCAAGTTACCCACACTAATCAATTGAATTCATCGGGTTTTCCACCATATCAAAATGCTAACAATTATCGCAACAATCAAGGTGGTTACCAAGGAAATCAAAGTAACAACTATAAGTGTAACAATTTCAAAAATGGGAATCAAGGGACAAGTGGTCAACTGCAAAATGAAAATCAGAATCAAGATTTTCAAAATGTCTATCAAAGGCTTCCAAATGTATTTTTGAAAGATATTCCAAATGAGATTTTGAGTTACTTTAAGGCTAATGACGATAGGTACACAAACATGGCAAATGGTGTGATAAACCTAAGGACTAAGTTTGAAACTCATAGCAAAAAAATGGAAGGAAATGTGGTTAGGCTCCAACAAAACCAACAAAAAATGGACCAAGGTCAACTTACGATTGAACAAACTTTACTTAGGTGGGAGAAAAATAAAAAGTCCAAAAAGAGCAATATAGGCAAGAACGTCAAAAACGGAAAATAGACTTTTTGATGCTATTATGATGACCAAAGCCTCTACTTAGGGTAGTCTTCCAAGCAACACCGTGTCAAACCCGAAGGGAGAGATTCAAGTGATTACCAAACGTAGTGGTAAGACCTTTAAGGATCCGACTCCTCAACCAATTACTCCTACGGTGGAGGAAATTGAGGAAGAACCCGAGGTGGTGGTCGAAAAGGAGCACGTTCCAATCCCATGAATTACCGCTCAAACCACACCTACGGTCGACCCTTTACCAACATTGGAACCCGAGATTCCAAAGGTTATGCCTATGCCCCACCCAACACCACCCTTACCTTACCCATCGAGACGTCACAAGGAAAAATTGCAAGAACGAGACAATTATCAATTTGAGCTTTCTATAAAAATGTTTCGTGATATGCATTTTAACATAAGTTTTGCCGACGCTTTAATCATGATGCATCAATTTTCCGCCAACTTTAGAAGTATATTTAATAACAAGGATAAATTGCAAAAATTGTCTAGTTGTTCATCGGTTTATCTTAACCGCATGCCTCAAAAAGTCGGTGATCCCGGTAAATTTTAATTCCGTGTGGTATTCAAGATATGTAAGAATGCTATGCCTTGGCCGATCTTGGTGCTAGTATCAATTTGATGCCTCTTGAAATATTTAAGTATCTCAATCTTCCTAATCTTACTCCTACAAAGATGTCTATCGAGATGGTCGATCATTCTACGATTCCCAGGTGTGGAACGGCCGAAGACGTTTTTGTGAAAGTGGGAAAGTTTTATTATCCGGTAGACTTTATCGTAGCCGATATTCCGACGGATCCTCAAGTTCCTCTCATTTTAGGTCGTTCATTTTTAGATACGTCGAAAGCGGTTATTGATGTGCATGCTAGAAAAATCACTTTACACTTCAACGACGAGGAACTTGTTATAAACACAATCCAAAACATTAAACTTTCTCATGTTTATTCTATCGCGACTTTAAACCATATTGATTTGATCGATGTCGTTTGCGAGGAGTTTTCACAAGAGATTTTAGGTTTAGTCGATGAAGCAAATAGTTGTAATCCCACTATGCTCAATCTAATTCTTGATAATTTGAAACCATCTTTCACTCTATTTGAAGGAGGTGTTTTTACTTTGTAAGATTTTGATGTACCTCGAACTTCTAACGAAGACCTCGATGATGATGAGGATTTTTTGATTATCCAGGATTTTCTAAATGACTTTCCATTTCCTACGCCGGTGGAGGTTATGAGTATTGAACCCAAATCTTCAATCAAGGAACCACCAATCCTCGAGTTGAAAGATCTTCCTCCTCACCTCGAATACGTCTTCTTGGAAGGAGACGATAAGTTGCTGGTTATTATTGCGAAAGATCTTTCGGATGATGAAAAAACCGCACTTATCGATGTCTTGAAGGCTCACAAAGGGGCAATTACGTGGAAATTATCCGACATTAAGGGTATCGACCCAAATTTTGTACACACAAGATTTGAATGGAGGAAGACTACAAGCCCGTAATTCAATGTGAAAGAAGGGTAAACCCCAAAATTCACAACGTCATAAAAAAGGAAGTACTTAAACTCCTTGACGCGGGAATGATTTACCCTATATCCGATAGCCCTTGGGTGAGCCCCATTCATTGTGTCCCTAAAAAGGGAGAAATGACCGTTGTGCCAAACGATGACAATGAGTTAATTCCAACTTGACTCGTGACCGGTTGGAGGGTGTGTATTGACTATCGTAAGTTAAATGACGCCACTCGTAAAGACCATTTTCTCTTGCCCTTCATGGATCAAATGTTAGAGCGTCTTGCGGGAAATGATTTCTTTTGCTTTTTAGATGGTTTTTCCGGTTACTTTCAAATACCCATCGATCCTGGTGATCAAGAAAAAACTACGTTTACGTGTCCATATGGAATTTTTGCCTATCGTAGAATGCCATTCGGACTTTGTAATACACCGGGAACCTTTCAAAGGTGCATGATGGCTATTTTTCATGACATGATCGAGAAGACGATGGAAGTCTTCATGGATGACGTTTCTGTGTTTGGTAGTTCGTTCACTTCGTGTTTAGGAAATTTGGATAAAATGTTGAAACGTTGTGAGGAAACCAACCTTGTGCTCAATTGGGAAAAATGTCATTTTATGTGTAAAGAAGGGATCGTCTTAGAGCACAAGGTCTCGAAAGCGGGGATTGAAGTAGACAAAGCTAAGATAGACGTCATCTCTAAATTACCTCATTCTAAAACCGTCAATGGAGTTAGGAGTTTCTTAGGCCACACGGGCTTTTATCGTCGCTTCATCCAATATTTTTCAAAGATATCTCGACCCATTACACACTTTCTCGAAAAAGATGCCCCTTTTGTCTTTAACGAAGATTGTGTTCGAGCCTTTGAAATTCTTAAAAGGAAACTTACCGAAGCTCCCATTCTTGTTGCTCCAAATTGGAACCTCTCCTTGGTGCTCATGTGTGATG
This sequence comes from Glebionis coronaria, assembly GCA_025667525.1. Lineage (NCBI taxonomy): Eukaryota > Viridiplantae > Streptophyta > Magnoliopsida > Asterales > Asteraceae > Glebionis > Glebionis coronaria. Next base: position 254,800,060 of record CM046875.1, on the reverse strand, counting down.
CTAGTGATTACGCTATTGGTGCCGTTTTAGGGAAACGTCATGATAAGTATTTCTTCCCTATTCACTATGCTAGTAAGACGATGACCGAGGCTCGACTTAAATACACCACAACGGAAAATGAATTACTTGCCGTGGTGTATGAATTTGAGAAATTCTGACCTTATCTCGTCTTGACCAAAAGCATAGTGTATACGGATCATTCGGCTATCAAGTACCTCTTTCTAAGCTTGATGCAAAGCCAAGATTGCTTCGTTGGATTCTTCTCCTACAAGAATTTGATGTCACAATACTTGACAAAAAGGGAGCCGAGAATCTTGCGGCCGATCACCTCTCTCGTTTGGAAGATCCTCACCAAAGTGTGTACGAGAACAAGGAAATCACCGAAACATTTCTCTCGAGACACTTGGTGTAATGAATTCCAAGGAAGATTATTCTAACCCATGGTTTGAGGACATTGCAAATTACCATGCGGGCAACTTCATCGTTAAGGGTATGATGAGACAACAAAAACAAAAATTCTTTCGTGACGTGAATTTCTACTTTTGGGACGACCCTTATCTATTTCAGACATCTGCGGATCAAATTATTCGACGTTGTGTGTTTGGCACCGAAGCTACTAATATCCTTAGAGCTTTTCACAAGGGACCCATGGGTGGTCACCATGGTGCTAATCTCACAGCGAAGAAGGTCTTTGATGCTGGTTTCTTTTGGCCTACTATTTACCAAGACGCGCACGCACTTGTCAAGTCGTGTGACTCGTGCCAACATGAAGGAAACACCTCACAAAACGATGAAAATGCCACAAAATATCATCCAAGTGTGTGAGATCTTTGACGTTTGGGGCATTGTTTTTATGGGTTCGTTCCCATCATCTCGTGGTAATAAGTACATCCTTTTCGCCGTTGACTACCTATCTAAGTGGGTAGAAGCTAAGGCTTTGCCCACGAACGATGCTCGTGTGGTACTCAAGTTCTGGAAACAATTGTTCTCTCGGTTTGGAACCCCTCGTGCAATCATAAGCGATCTTGGAACCCATTTTTGTAACGACCAATTTGAAAAGGTTTTAAAGAAATATGGGGTTACACGTCGGCTTTCTACGGCTTATAACCCACAAACGAGTGAGCTAGTCGAGGTTTCAAACCGAGCTTTGAAAAGAATTTTGGAGAGGTCGATAGGAGAAAACCGACAATCTTGGTCGGATAAGTTATACGATGCTTTATGGGCCTTTCGTACCGCTCATAAGACACCCATTGGGTGCACTCCATATAAGCTCGTGTATGGGAAGAATTGTTAGTTGCCAATTGAACTCGAACATAAAGCTTATTGGGCCCTAAATCATTGTAATGATGACATTGAGACCGCGGGAAAACACCAGAAAATGCAATCAAATGAATTGGATGAATTAAGAGACATTGCTTATGAAAATTCATTGATTTAAAAAGAGAAAACTAAAAAGTTTCATGATTCTAAAATTAAAAACCAGGTTTTTAACATTGGAGATCAAGTGTTGTTTTTTAACTCAAGATTGAAAATATTTTCTGGCAAGTTGAAATCCCATTGGTCCGGACCGTTCACCATCACCCAAGTGTTTCCTTATGGGACCATCGAGCTAGCTCAAAATGATGGTCCTAACTTTAAAGTGAATGGTCATAGGGTTAAGCACTACTTTGGTGGGGAAGTCCCTTCTTTGGACGACCTCGACTAAGTTACCTTCCCCAATGATAATTATTATTGAGGGGATCGAGTCGAGCTCATTACTAGGTGATCAAAAACAAGGTGCCTCGTGGGGGAGATCCCATGCTTATCCATGTACATATTATCGTTTTCTAATGTAGCTAATGTGAGCGATTTGTGTCTTTCCAACCTTTGTTTCGTGGTTGTTTGTGAATTGTGGTTATTTAGATCATTATCTTCACGATTGGAGCCTCTCGTGTTCGTTTTACGTGAGCACTCGATCGTTTGCTTTCAATAATTTCTTTATATCCAAATGATATATCCGTTGATGTTCTAAAAAGTGCTATAAATATGCTTGTGTTTGCTCAATGTGTATTTTTGGTACGAATATCGAGAAAATAAAAAAGATCACAAGAATCAATAAAAATCGAACACCGGAAACGAAGCCGCACAATGAATCGGTACCAGGTGTTGAATTTCCAAGAAAAGTCCTTGAAGATTTGAAGATTGATCAAGAAAGTTCCTTTATCATTGAAGAAATAACACTTTATACCCTTGTATATTTATAATTACAAGTTTGGTCCCTAAAGTTTGTTAGAATTACAAAAAGGACCCATAACTTTGAAGAATTGGCAAGAATGGTCCATACAAACTGAAGACTTGTCACTTTTAGTCCTCCACAAAGTTCAAGATACAAGAAAAGACCTTCAAAGTTAAAGATATGTCAAGAATAGCCCCTCAAGAATAAAAAAATGGCAAGAAATACCCTTGGAAATATTTTGCAAAAGTTTGTGTGGCCAAAGTATGAATTTTGAAACTTTTATTTAAAGGGAAATCTGCCAAAGCTGGATTTGTAAACAATATGGAAAGAGAGGGGCTCAAATTGGCCGACCACTAAACTAACATAGACCAATCCTATGCTGATACCTCACCCACTCAATCCTAACCACAAATCCCCATTCGCCATGTCACAACCCACTAATCCAGTTTATTAATACTTAATCCGTTTTTAAACTTGGCGCCTAACACCTTTTTTATACCCAAAACGGATTAAGCCCACCACTATTCACCATTCATAAACACATAAACCCTAATCCTAATTAAGCTCAATTCAAAGGGTTTTAACCCCATCTTTTCCAGATTCAAGATTAAGGTTAGACTTAACCAAACTCACCTCTCATATTTGGTCCCCCTAGCCACGTGGCCACACCAACCCTCCTCTGCTACACCTTTAGGGAAGAAGACAAAACAAGCCAGGGAATTGGACGACTAGAAAGGGATTACTTGTGCTCCACAACATAAAGAAGGGCCAAGATCATCTTTACACTCTGGCATCTCAACAAACGTCCAAAAACATCACATGAGCTCTTGGACCAAAAATTTGAATTTTGGCATCTTGGCATCTTTGAAGAATCTAAAAAGGGCAATTCTTGAACTTAGACTTTAGGGTTACTAGTTTATCATATTTCTTGTAGTCCCTATATAAGGACACGTAGCAATTTCATTTTTTCTGTTCTTGGTTTTCTTTTGGTCACAACTCTATAAAACTTGTTTCTTATGAATGAAAAAGTTTGATGTTTGTGACGAAATCCAAGTGCCAATCATTACTTTACTCGTTTGTTAGTTTATGTTCTAAGTTTGTGTTGATTGAAGGTTTCAAAAGTTGGTTTCAAGTTTTCTGAATTTAGTGTTTCAAAAGCTTTTCAAAATCTCTGATTTCTTCAAGAATCTTGTTCAAACATTGAGAGATCTTGGACCAAAGATTGATCACATCCCCCTGATAAGAGTTTATCAAGGAAAAGTGAAATCTCTGGCTTAGGAAACTCAAGTAGTGGATACTAAGTCTTGGGAAAATCTATTTACTTTTCTTTGTAATTTTACTTATATGTTTTAACTGATAACAGTTCTAACCCCTTGGTTCTTGGTTATTCTCATCAAAGACTGATAGTTTTTGATGTTAGATTACTAAGGACTGATGATTGCTTGTTCTATTGTGTGTTCAAAACAGCTGCATCATTCTAAGTGGTCCAACCATTGACTGCAGTAGTCTTGGTTGCCACATAAAATCATTCAAGACTCCTTGGCTTGAGCCTAGTTGTTGGCCAAGTCGAAGGAAGCTTTGCTGGCCTTTCTTGGATGCAAAGCAAGGCAGGTTCAACCTCTTTGCTCTCTTTTTACATTTCTTGGATTGAAAAACTTGCATGCTAAGTGAATTTGTGAAATACTGATGTATGGTTGTTCTTAGTTCATGAAATCAGTTTGTAGGACTTTATTGCTAATAAATTTGTGCATTTTTAAGTTATTTTAGGTATAAATAACGTTTTTGCTTTGTTAAAAATCTAATTTAAGTTTTAATAGGGTGTTTGGGACTGCATGTTTTGTGAGTGGTAATAGAAACCGAGTAAGAATTAAGGGTACACTTGTGTTTGTTTTAACTGAGGTGGTATGTCTAAGCTAAAACATGCATAACTTGTGAACTAAAACACTTGAACTGAATCTTTGCTAAAAACAAGGTTTTATTAGGTGTTTATGAACTGAAATTTGGTCACCAGTTAGATATCATGTTTACCTAGGGTTGTATGTTTTCAATTTGATCTATTTTATGCTAGATTGATTGATCTCATAGTCCAAAGTTCATAAATTGGTCAATTGCATCAAATAGATAACATCAGACCTAATTATTTCATGTCTGTGCATTAGTTGATTAAACTGTATCAATTGGCTTGTTGAATTGTTGTTTATTTGCTTGATTGTGACTCCCTACAACTCACTGGTTGTAGGGGTGCCTTGATTTTCCAAAAACATCCACTAAAATAGGCTAAAATTAACAATCTTGTCTCAAACAGTGCGAACTTCTTTCCCACTGGTAATGTTAATTTGTCATCAGCTTATTAATAAGCCACTTTTGCTTATTCCAATGTGCAACAACCTTATTTTTGTGACCAGTCTTATTATTTCCGTCTTATAATCTAGTTTTGAAGTTTGTGGCTTTTGGTTTTAGGGTTTCACTAGAAAACGAATTAATTTGTCTTTTTCAAAAGTGCTTTTCAATTTGTTTCAGCTTATTTGACTTTGCTTACTGGGAATTTTGTGTTTGAATTATCTTAATTAAGTGATTTACAACATTTTGCAAGTTGAATCAGCTCCTGAATCAACCTAGAACAAAAAAACGACTATTTTGTCGTTTTCTATAGAGAGATTTGGCTTATTTCAGGCTTATTTATTGAGCTTTTTCAAAATTTCTTTTTACAAACTGCTTTATAATCACAAGAGAAGGGTGTGTGCAAATTTTCAGCTTATGGCATTCGCTTATGGCTTAATGGACCAAAAAGCTCATTAAGAATAAGTTGAGTGCTTATTAAGCTGTGATAAGCTCACTTTCAGTTGTTGGGCCTTTAGAGTTTTTTGTTTAAATCAAATTTTAAGCTAGAATGGAACTTTTGGCCTTATTTGGTTAACTTTTGTCTTATTGGGCCAAAAAGCCCATTAACTTGGACTGTTTTTTATTTTGGCCCATTTGAGGGCCAACAGGGGTATTTAGGTCATTTCACTTTCATTTTCTGTTTAATTAAGATAAAATAAACTAGTTTGCAAGTTTTTAGAATTTTTTATAAAATTTGAATTTTTAATATTATTTCAATATTTATTTTTAGTTTTAAATTATTTTAAATAGCTTCAATAAGTTTTAAATTTTGCAAAAATACTTTTTAGTTTAATTAAGTTATTTTGGAGGTTTACAATTTGAAAAATATTTATTTAGGATTTTTATGAATTTATTTGATTTTTAGGGCTTTAATTAGCATTATAAAATTAAATACTAATTAAATAAAAGGTTTGAAAAGTTTTGATCATTTGTAAAATCTAACTGTATTTTTAGGATTTTTTTGTGATTTTTGAGAATTTTTAGAGTAATTTTTAATTTCGTCACGTTTTTACGTTTTACGTTTTATCATTCGTCGTAGATTAATTTTAGTCGTAACTGTCATCATTTTCATTTTTCTCTCTTCTCATTAATATTAATCTCAAATACCGTCAAGTTTAACACAGAGATTAATCCTCCTTGATAACGAACTCACAAAAGGGTCATAAGTGTTACGTTTTCCTAAACGTACGCTTAATACTTACCGCTTTTACACCTTTTTGATGTTATTATGATGACCAAAGCCTCTACTTCTGGCAGTCTTCCAAGCAACACCGTGTCAAACCCGAAGGGAGAGATGAAAGTGATTACCATACGTAGTGGTATGACCTTTAAGGAGCCGAGTCCTCAACCAATTACTCCTACGGTGGAGGAAATTGAGGAAGAACCCGAGGTGGTGGAAGAAAAGGAGCACGTTCCAATCCCACGAACTACCGCTCAAACCACACCTACGGTCGACCCTTTACCAACATTGGAACCCGAGATTCCAAAGTCTATGCCTATGCCCCACCCAACACCACCCTTACCTTACCCATCGAGACGTCACAAGGAAAAATTGCAAGAACGAGACAATTATCAATTTGAGCTTTTTATAAAAATGTTTCGTGATATTTATTTTAACATAAGTTTTGTCGACGCTATAATCATGATGCCTGGATTTGCCGCCAACTTTAATAGTATGTTGAATAACAAGGAGAAATTGCAAAAATTGTCTAGTTGTTCATCGGTTTATCTTAACAGCATACCTCAAAAAGTCGGTGATCCCGGTAAATTTTTAATTCCGTGTGGTATTCAAGATATGGAAGAATGCTATTCCTTGGCCGATCTTGGTTATAGTATCAATTTGATGCCTCTTGAAATATTTAAGTCGCTCAATCTTCCTAATCTTACTCCTACAAAGATGTCTATCGAGATGACCGATCATTTTACGATTCCCGCATGTGGAACGGCCGAATATGTTTTTGTGAAAGTGGGAAAGTTCTATTATCCGTTAGACTTTATCGTAGCCGATATTCCCACAGATCCTCAATTTCCTCTCATTTTATGTCGTTCATTTATAGATACGTCGAAAGCAGTTATTGATGTGCATGCTAGAAAAATCATTTTACGCTTCAACGACAAGGAACTTGTTATAAACGCGACTTTAAACCATATCGATTTGATCGATGTCGTTTGCGAGGAATTTTCACAAGAGACTTTAGGTTTTATCGATGAAGCAAATAGTGGCAATCCCACTATGCTCGATCCAATTCTTGATAATTCGACACCATCTTTCACCCCATTTGAAGGAGGTGGTTTTACTTTGGATGAGTTTGATGTACCTCGAACTTCTAACGAAGACCTCGACGATGATGAAGATTTTTCGATTATCAAGGATTTTCTAAACGACTTTCTATTTCCTCCACCGGTGGAGGTTATGAGTATTGAACCCAAATATTCAATCGAAGAACCACCAATCCTCGAGTTGAAAGATCTTCCTCCTCGCATCAAATACATATTCTTGGAAGGAGATGATAAGTTGCCGGTTATTATTATGAAAGATCTTTTGGATGATGAAAAAACCTCACTTATCGATGTCTTGAAGGCTCATAAAGGGGAAATTGCGTGGAAATTATCCGACATTAAGGGTATCGACCCAAAATTTTGTACACACAAGATTTTAATGGAGGAAGAATACAAGCCTGCAATTCAATATCAAAGAAGGGTGAACCCCAAAATTCACGATGTCATAAAAAAGGAAGTCCTTAAGCTCCTTGGCGAGGGAATGATTTACCCTATATCCGATAGCCCTTGGGTGAGCCCCATTCATTGTGTCTCTAAAAAGGAAGGAATGACCGTTGTGCCAAACGATGACAACGAGTTAATTCCATTCGATTCGTGACCGGTTGGAGGGTGTGTATTGACTATCGTAAGTTAAATGACTATCGTAAGCTAATTTCACCCTTCATGGATCAAATGTTGGAGCGTCTTGCGGGAAATGATTTCTATTGCTTTTTAGATGGTTTTTCTGGTTACTTTCAAATCCCCATCGATCCTCGTGATCAAGAAAAAACTACGTTTACGTGTCCATATGGAACATTTGCCTATCGTAGAATGCCATTCGGACTTTGTAATGCACTGGGAATCTTTCAAAGGTGCATGATGGATATTTTTCATGACATGATCGAGAAGACGATGGAAGTCTTCATGGATTACTTTTCTGTGTTTGGTAGTTCGTTCACTTTGTGTTTAGGAAATTTGGATAAAATGTTGGAAATTAAAAACCGGGTTTTTAACATTGGAGATCAAGTGTTGCCTTTTAACTCAAGATTGAAAATATTTTCCGGCAAGTTGAAATCCCGTTGGTCCGGACTGTTCACCATCACCCAAGTTTTTCCTTATGGGATCATCGAGATAGCTTAAAATGATGGTCCTAACTTTAAAGTTAATGGTCATAGGGTTAAGCACTACTTTGGTGGGGAGGTCCATTCTTTGGATGACCTCGACCAAGTCACCTTCCCCAATGATAATTAGTATTGAGGGGATCTAGTCGAGCTCATGACTTGGTGATCAAAAATGAGGTGCCTCGTGGGGGAGATCCCATGCTTATGCATGTACATATTATAGCTTTCTAATGTAGCTAATGTGAGGATTGTGTCCTTCCAACCTTTGTTCTGTGGTTGTTTGTGAATTATGGTTATATAGATCATTATCTTTACGATTGGATCCTATCGTGTTCGTTTTACGTGAGCACTCGATCGTTTGCTTTGAAGAATTTCTCGATATCCAAATGATATATCCTTTGATGTTCTAACCTTAGGTCTTTTAGCACACTTCATAAACGGCTATAGATTTAATTGTTCCACCCTTTCCATGCTAGATTAGGCATTCGACTTCGTCTCTAGTATGGGGGTATTCTACCCTTAGACTCGAAACATTGAGGACAATGTTTAACTTTAGTATGGGGGGGGGGGTGAATAGATACTTGCCTTGCTAAACCTTCACGCTTTCCAAAGTTTATCTTTTTGTTTATTGTTTGGCTGCAAATAAGGCTAAAAATGGCCAAATTTTAAAATTTTTCTCATGTTTTTATAAGTGTTTTTAAGACACGAATGTAGATTTTCTGATGGCGAGAATAAGAGTAATTTTTGACTCGACCGTTCGTGTTGAGCACTTAGCTTCGATTCCTTAACTTTATATTAGGCTAAGTCTCTTAAATGAGGACGAGAAATGATAGAGTTAAATATAAGTTACTATGCTAAACGTAGAGTACTCATATTCTTTCAAAACCTCATGTGTTCTAATTGTTTGCTTATTCTCCCTTCGCTTGTATATAAATTTTGCTAATAAATATTGACTTAGCGGTTTAGTCTTAATTGTTGGTTTCTAGCTTTTTCTAGTAGCTTCCATGTAATTAAATTGGGAAAACATTAAGGTATCGCCAGTGTCACGGTTTTGAAGTATTGGCACCCCGAATATTCTAAAGCTTCACCCAATAATAATTTTAAGTTCTCACTCACCTAAATCAAGCAAAAATTCGAAGCTCACAAGGCCGAAAAATCTATGCGAAAATTAGAAGTGAAAGCCTTAAACTTTGAATCTTTAAAGATCCAAAATTACATTTTACGTTGTTGTTGTCCCATATTTGTGATGATTAAGCAAGGAAGAAAGAAAGAAAATAGATGAAGTAGATGAATTCTAGAGATAGAAAGTAGTGAGAGAAAGTAGAGAGAAGTTTTTGAAACTTTTGGAAGATTAGATTAAGAAATGAAACAACCAACACCCTTCCTAACATGCTAGGAAGGGTATTTATAGCCTAGCCTACATGTGGCATAATAGGCTATATGTTTGGTTGGGTCGGGCTTGAATAAAATGCTTAGTACCTTGAAAGAGGCCTTCTAAGCTAGCCATCAAGCCCGTAAAGTCACGGCTATTTTAACTTACTATTACAACGTTCTACTAAATATTACAATATAAACCTATGACCAAACATTCTTGTTTGACTCAATATTTTGAGGCTAACAATCTCCCCCAATGTGAGGTCATTCCTCTTCGATATTTGGAGATCAATAGAGATTATGAATTTCGTCATAAATGAGTCTTGAACGTGTAATAGTAGTCTTTTTCCTTCATGCTGTGATCTTTGAACTTTTGTCATTTTCTTTCTACTTTGTCTTTTATCTTGAGATCTTCAAATCATTCTTGACTTGTCTTTTCCATATTGCGATCTTGTGTCTTTATCCACATGCTCATACTTTGCACAATCTTGAAAGCTTGCTAACAATCTCCTTTGAATAGAGGTCATTGATAGGTGTGAAAACACCCATCCTTTTACCACTTAATTCTGGCTAAAACAAGACCAAAACACGTATTCGATATCATTTGTTTGGAATTATGCGTGGGTTTTATGTTTATTGTGTTTTCAGAGTCAACTGGGAGAATATTGAAGAAAACATGGGATTGCACGGGTTTTATCGAAGAAAACATGGGATTGTCCAAAAGATGCAAAAGATTTGAAGTCATTGTGCCTATTTAAAGATTTATCGAAGAATAGAGCCAAAGATGGAAGATTCATATATGTCGAAGAACTCGAGTCTATTAAACAAAAGATTATAAGACGAGTTGGAATTATTCACCGACACTTCTAAAAATCCAAATTCGGAAACGTTTATTTAAAGAAGCGTGAAGACTAAAGAAGAAAGAAGAAAAGAAGCCCGATACCAAAGCCCATTCACAAGCCCATACCACACGCCTATATATAGGACCTTACTTCACAAATTTGGAGCACTTACTTAGTTAGTGTTAGTTAGTTTTTTGAGTTTTTCATTCTCTTTAGTTTTAGAGAGAGAAAGTTCTAAACTTTCTCTCACTAGTTTTAATCTTTTTCTCTTTCAAGATCAAACCTTTGTATTGTTTTTCATTAATCAAGTTTAGTTTCAAGCTTTTAATCTTTAATCTCATTCTTCCTTTCTTTGATTTTGATCGATTTTGGTACAAATCTCGTATGATCCGTGTTGTTCATCAAGGATTTTGTGCTTAGAAAGTTAATCTTTTTGTGTTTCCTTAAGTTTGTACACGAATAAGCTTTAAGATCTTTGTGCTTATTGGCTTATTTGTTGGTTTTGCTTATTCACTTTTTAAAGTTTTCATAAAAAGTTTATCTTTTTATCATTTGATTTATGTTTTTGTTTATTTGAAGTTTAGTTAAGTTTTAATTTGAGCTTATTTAATCCGTTTCAGTATATTCGAGCTAGATTTGGAGTTAGCTTATTTCATAGCTTATTTCCTTTGCTTTTATTTCGGATCAAAGTGATATCGGAAAGGGTAAAACCCTTTTCCGATTGGGTCATTCCGACCAGTTCACCAAACCCCTTATTCCGATCGTCATATCGGAAAAGGGTTTTGACTTATTCCGATTTGTGTTGTTTTAAAACATTCCGATCTGCATAGTTTAAGAGTATTCCGATTGCTTCTTTTATCCACATTACGATTTGGCTTGTTTTAGATTATTCCGATTTGAATCCCTTTTCTGTATTCCGTTCTTAGTCATTTACCACATTCCGATTACATCCTTACTGTTATTCCGATCAGGCTTTCCGATAGCAACATTCCGACGAGGGGTTTGATTAACATTCTGATCTGGATCCAGTAGTTATTATTCCGACTGGTACTTGTTTCCATATTCCGATTGGACCCAATTCCCATGCATTCCGATTAGCTTACTTTCCGACCAATATCCCGATTAGAATTAAAGTTATTGTTTTAAAGTTATTGTTTTTGGAAAGTTTTCAAGTGTTAAGTTTTATTAGATGTTCAAGTATTCAAGCATTTATTTTTAAACTCGTCTTTTTAGTTTAATCTTTTAAAGCTTTAAGTTTACTCTTCGACACTTAATTACTTGTTATTAATTTAATATAGATAAACAAACCAACAACTTTTTATTAACCAAGAACAAATCATTCCACTTAGAGCCGTGATCAATACGAGAGGATACCGAGAACAATATTGAACCCCATAGGAAAAAGCAAAGTATCAGTCATTCATCTACATTAATTGTTAAGGAAGATTTTGATTGTCAGAGTTGCGGAAAAGACTTTAGCTTTCTTGATTATTGAATGTGTCTTTGGGCATGAGTATGTGGTTTTGAATCTTTGACTTTGCTGAGTACACCGCAACGCCACCTTCTTGAGACAAAACATAGACACGGACTGAATGGCTTTGACATTCGTCCTAAATCGGTAGCGTTTTACCTCCGGTCGGTGAAGACTGTTACACGATACTAAATATCGTACCTGTGATTAGGTAGATTCAATTAAGAACCTCCTTGACAGGGTTTCGCGGCTGTACTAGCCGTTCTCTTTACTCGACTGTCTCAAAGCAAGACTGCGAACATAAAGAGTGAATCAATTGGATAATTATCCGTTTGATTAAAGTCGTCAATTCAAATTCCTGGAACAAGTTTGATTCTTAAAGAATCTTACCATTGTTGCTTTCCAGTTGACACAAGCTTGATTCATAAAGAATCTAGCAAGTTACCTACGGTAGCGCTGTTTGATGTTGACGCTAGAAGGATTTCCATTCGTCATTGTGAATATTAATGAATATCACTCTGAATGTTCTGGCAAGATCATAAAGATATTGCGTAGAAACCTGAAACGAGTTTGAATCAATTCAGAATCAAACCACTGTTGCTTTTCAGTTTACACATGTTCAATTCTAAAAGAATCTTAGACATGACCTACCGCAGTGCTGTTAGATGTTAACACTGGAAGGATTTCCACTCATCATTGTGAATACTAAGTAGTATCACTCTGAGTGTTCTAGCAATATCGCAAGGATATAGCGTAGGACTCTCTTGATCTTCATCGGTGTGTCCTAACAAGATTTGATTGATCTCTTGGCTCTAGACTCGATTTGTGCACTTTTAGTGGTCAGAGGCCGGAGCAGATGCCACCTATTCAATATCAACTATCTCGGAGTGAGAAAGTCAATAGAAGTCGTGTTGATCTCCGTGACAATAAAACAAACTTCTTTTAAGAGAAGCCTGAGTCAGCTGGGAAAGAGTTGTGCATTACATCACTGGGTCCATGATGCGTTATCTTCATGATGTGTTGACCCGGTTTCTGCCTAAGATGTATGCTGGGATTCTTTCTTTACACCCTTTATCCTTACATTTCTTTTTCATTCTTCAACCCCTTCAATGCTTACCAAGACATCATTACTAACACCTTGTTGTGATTGTTCCAGTGCTAGCTTCAGTACTTAGTCTGCATTCAGATACGTTCACATTCTACTCCATCTTTCCTAAGGACTTATAACAATCTATTGGATTGTCCCAGGGAAGATCCCTCCGGTTCTGGTTGGATCATAGGACTTAAACCTAACCACCCTTTTGACACCAATAACGTCGTGAATTAAAGATGTTGTGGGTATTTGATCGTAACCACGAGTCTTTGAGTCTTTAGATCACATTTTCATCACATTTTCTCCCCTATATCTAATATATAAAATTGTTTGATATTAGAGATACCAAATTTGATTAAAATATATTGTGAAAAATAGTCTTGAAAAACTTCTGGGAGAAAAATATGTCAAACTTAGCATGAATTTGGAACGCTCCCCCTCAAAAATTGATCCAATGGAATTGTCATTACGAGGATATGATCCACATTAAACTTTTGAGGATAGGAGTTGCTGAACACACAATGTTTGAAAGATTTTGAATAATCATTGAGAAATTATTGAAAAAATTGTGTTCAACGCTTTTTGAAAAACTTTATTTCTTTTTGGCGAAAAAGTTTTTCTAAAGCATAAACGTGAGTTCATAGACTTTGAATGTCTTGACAAATCCACTCATGTGTAATAAGATTTAACTTCTTTTGCTGAGGGTAAGGGCATTAAAGCTTACACTCCCCCGTGAATATAGATCCGGGTTGCAATCTGAAAGTGATTACAAGCCATTGTGTTGATCTCAAAACGTTGAATGTTTTGTGACCTGCTCAAGCCAAGATAGATTGCTCTACCCGTTGTTGGAAAAATTGTCCAAAATAGACATTTTCCTTTAAAAATAGAAATGACATGTTTTGAAAAATATTTACAACTTTCATTCGAGCTTTATGTACACACCCGTGTCGTTATTGAGCGACATTTCTAGGCACATTCATATTATCGATACTGAAAGAATTTTTATTTTGTATTTTGGTTTTTAATAATATATACATGTAGATGTTTGATAGGTGAATCAAGCAGGCTTCTTTGCCAGAATCTCCAGTTCTGCTGGAGTCAAACATCTCATACCAATTTGCCTAACTAGGTACGCAAACCTCTCTTTCGAAAGAGCTTTTGTAAACAAGTCAGCTAATTGGTAATCAGTTCCAACAAAGTATAGTTCAACAATACCCCTTTCAACTTGTTCCTTAATGAAGTGATATCTGACATCAATGTGCTTCGTGTGGGAATTCTGTACCGAATTCCAAGAGATGGCTATGGCGGACTTTGAGTCACAGTACATAGGTACTTTATCAAAGTGGAAGCCATAATCCGTGAGTTGTGTTCTCATCGAAAACACTTGAGCACAACACGCATATAGAGACACATACTCCGCTTCGGCTGATGATAGTGACGTACAATCCTGCTTCTTGGAAGACCATCCCACAAGATTATTTTGACCTAGAAATTGTGCACTACCAGAAGTACTTTTTCGTGTATCAAGACACCCTGCATGATCAGAATCTGAATAGGCTGTTAGAAAGAAACCGGTTTCCCTCATATACTAGAGTCCCATATGAATGGTATTCTTATGGTACGGAAAGATCCGTTTAACCTCCTTGAGGTGGTTTTCAGTGGGTCGTGCTTGATATCGTGCACAATAACGCGTAGCATGTGATATATCTGGTCGGCTTGTTATTAAATACATGAGGGAGCCGATCATGGAACTATATCTCGTTTGATCTATGACATCTCCCTCCAAATCAGCATCTAGGGATGTGGTTGATAATGGTGTCCCAACGGGGTCACATGAGGTCATACCATGCTTTTTGATTATCTCTTGACAATACTTAGCTTGGTTAATAAAGATACCACTTGGGGATTTGTGAACTTGAATTCCTAAAAAGAATTTTAGTTCTCCCATCATTGACATTTCAAATTTTCTGTGCATGACTTTTTCAAACCATTTTGAAAGTTTTGGGTTTGTAGACCAGAAAATAATGTCATAAACATAAATCTGCACAAGCAAAATGTCATCCCCATATTTATAAGTGAACAAAGTTAGATCAATGGAACCTTTTGAGAAACCATTGGATACCAGAAATTTTGAGAGCTCGTCGTACCACGCCCTTAGAGCTCGCTTGAGTCCATAAAGTGCTTTGTGAAGACGATACACCTTGTCAGGATAATGAGGATTGACGAATCCTTCCGTCTATGTGACATATACTTCTTCCTTCAAAGGACCGTTAAGAAACGTCGTCTTTACGTCCATTTGATAAACAATGAATCTTTTATGTGCAACATAAGCAAGGAAAATCATGACCGCTTCCAAACGAGCTACTGGTGCAAATGATTCTTCAAAATCAATATCCTCTTTCTGGCCATACCCTTTAGCTACTAGCCTAGATTTATTCTTAATGATCGTGTTCTCTTCATCCATCTTATTTTTCCATATCCATCGAAGATTTAATGGTATTACATCGTATGGTCTGCTAACAAGTTCCAAGACTTTAAGTCTTTCAAATTGTTGAAGTTCATCCGTCATCGATTCAATCCAAGCATGATCAGCCATGGCTTATTTAATATTTGTTGGTTCAGCGGTACTCACGGCGAGTGCGAACATACAAACATCACCATCGGTTTCAAGCTGTCGTCTTGTACGAACGGGCTGTGAAGGGTTTCCAATTACTTAAACCAAAGTATGATCTCGGGTACAATGATGTGTTGAAGGATGTCATTGATAGAACGAATGCATATTTGACGGATCAACATGGCGAGTAGAAGACTCTCCAGTTTCGTGTACCGGTGTACCGAATGGGTTGATAAATTCGTCTTTGTCAGATAATGTATTGTCTTCTTGATTTGTGTTCTCTGGAGCAATGACAGTAGTTGTGGATGTTGTAGGAGCGATTGTTGAAGTGATATTCTGAGGGGGTAAATCTCCAGCAACTCGTGTTGAAGTAGATGGAGTTTTATCCTTTTGTTGACGATGATCGGTATCATCATTCTTATCATGAGTGACAGCGAAAGACTTCGATACAACATGTTTCTCCCCCGTGAAATATTCATCATACATTGGTCCATATAACATTTCCAACTCTTCAATTGTCGTGTTGACTGTCATATCTGCTCTTGGAACATTTCCTTGAACCAGCTTTGAACTTGACGGTTCATTGTTGTGGTCTTGAGTTCCGAGTTCCGTGCGGTTGTGAATGGAAGTCGTTTGTTGTTGTGGATCGGTTCTTAAACTGTTTTGTTCAAGTGCCATTTCTTGTAATTCATCAAATCGGATGTGAATAGTCTCGATTATCAATTTTGTTCTCTTGTTGTACACTCTGTATCCCTTAGATTGAGTTGCGTATCCCACTAGAATGCATGCATCACCTTTCTCTTTCATCTTGTCCAGATTTTCACCATCTCGAATAATGTAACACGTACATCCAAAAACATGAAGGTGTTTGAGTGAAGGTTTTCGATCATGAATTATTTGATATGGTGTCTTTTTGTGTCTTGGGATAATTAAGGATCAGTTTTGTGTATAGCATGCAGTTGACACGGCTTCGGCCCAAAAGAATAGTGGAATTTTGAAGAGGATAAAAGTGTTCGAACAGCCTCAACTAACGTACGATTTCGTCTTTCAACAACGCCATTTTGTTCGGGTGTTCGAGCAATAGATGTTTCATGTTCAATTCCTTCAGCTTCAAAATAGTTCCTCAGAGTTGAATTCAAAAATTATGTGCCTCTGTCAGTACGAACCACTTTTACTTGAGCTTGAACACCACGTTGTATCAGTTTAAGGAAGGTGATGAGAACTTCAGGTGTTTCATCCTTGTACCTCAAGAAGTGAGTCCATGTGTACCTTGAGTAATCATCTACAATTACCATAACATATTTCTTCCCATTGATACTTTGAACACGCATGGGACCACACAAATCTATATGAAGAAGATCTAACCGTCCTTTAGAGCTTGGTGTAGTTTTTGTCTTGAAACTACTTCGTTTAGCTTTACAAAGCTCACAAGAAGAAAAAGATGATCTTTGATGAATTTCAAGCTTGGAAGGCCTCTCAAAATATCCTTCTTGGAAAGCAAGTTGATGGTATCAAAGTTGAGATGAGAAAGACGTTGATGCCATAACCATGTCTGAGTCGTTGAAGCTTTAGCCATGAAGCAAATTGGAGTTGATGAAGTTGTGTCGTGAAGTGAAAGAGTGTAGAGATCAGTACCCCGTGTACCGGTAAGTAAGTCATTCCCATTATAATCACGAACAAAACATGTCTTCTTTCTGAAAGCAACCTCCAAATCTGCATCACATAATTGACCAATCGAGAAAATATTATGATTGAGCCCTTCCACGTAGTATACCCTTTTGATCGTTATATTCCCCTGAACCAAATCTACATATCCTAGGATCGGTGCATATTGATCATTTCTGAATCGGACCGTACCCAGGAACTTCTCCACGAAGTTAATTAGAAGCTTGAGATTTCCCGTCATGTGCTTCGTGCATCCGGAGTCCAGTATGAAGAGAATTATTTGTATCACCTACAGAAGAGTTAGAAAACGATGGAGCATTTTCTAAATTAGATACCACATTAGTTGTGATTGTAGAATCATTAGTGTCCTTAGCAACATTTAAAGGCATACTAACACCCGTTGTCACATTTTCTGTCCCAACTTTAGGCATCCAATTATATCCCGGAGGACATTGATTTGCAAACCACCATTTCCAAGACTTGCTAGCAGACTCATATAATTCCCTAATTCTACTTCTAGGGTTCTTAGTGGTGGAGTCTGATGCATTACTTTTCTTAGTGGGAGTTGCACCAGAATGGTTCACTTTGTGTTTGGGTTTACTAGCACTAATAGGCATCGCAACTTGCTTCTTAGTTCTAGTATCTACGCCTTTGACATTATTCATAGCATACATAGAATGATTAGGATTAGCACATTTTCCACATTTGACACAAACAAACTTAACATTCAAAGCATTCAAATCGTTTAAAGCATTCAAATTGTCATTACACGTGATTACATACTTTTTATTCTTAAAAACATTCAAATTCCTAGGGTGTTCTTCTACTTTGCTTCATCTTCCCTTGAATCATGTTTTTCCAGACCTTATCATGCACTTAAGTGCTCTTAAGCTGAGGCCGACTAACACTAGCAGTGGAGACTACTCCTGTAGTAGAAGACACACGAGTATTAGTGTGACAATCCGTCAATTTACGATTGATATTTTATTCTCAAATATTATTCTCAAATATTATTTTAATGTTACAATATGAACTCACTTATTTTTGGGAAGAAATTTGGATTTACGTCTTGAAGTAGCATCGACTACGTTTAAACCGGAGGATTCTACGTTACATGCTTACGTTTACATACACCGTCTTTGGTGACAGTCCGACATTTCAGAAAATAAATTTATCCGTGAATATTATTTTGGAGTTTTAAATTTGTGTTGGTTCATAAACTCACAAATTTACGAGAAGAGATTAGGACTTACGATTTTATTTTAACGTCCTTTACGACTAAACCGGAAACCCTAGGATTACGTATTTACGTTATTGAACTCCGTTTTTGATGAAACAATTTTTATTGGATTCGTTTTGTGACGTTGATTCATAATTTATAAAAACATTTTTCGTAAAACGACCCGAGGGCACGCAAATCGAGGAAACTAGAATCGAGGAATACCCGTAAACTAGTGAGATGGGACAAAATACATTGTCCCACCCCACTAGCACACATGGGGCGGCCAACTTTTGCCTCAACACATGATGTGTCAAGTTCTCATGTAACTTCACCACACTTGTCTACTAAGCTAACTAGTTAAGCTTTCCATAAGCTAAAACCATCAAACCTTCACATACCATCATTTAAAACATGCAAACAACTACACATTTCTCTCTCACTCTCCCTAATGTGCTGTCCACTTTTCTCCCACAAACACCATTTTGATCAAAAATTAACCTTGAAATCCTATGTTATTTCTACATATGTTGAAGCTCTCTTGAATGGTGGTGATTATAAAATCCATGGAGGAGTTTTCATAGTGTCTTGGGGCTGATTTTCCACAAGGAGTTCATGAAGCATGGTGGTCATGAAGATGGTCTTGGTGCATCACAAGTTTCTCCATCAAAAATCAATGTTTTGATCAACCTACATCATCATGGTGGTATAAAGATTGTCCTCCCCATCTTCTTGTTAATTTGATTATGTAAACATGTATTTTATTTCCTATTGTATATGTTTATGATGAGTATATGATGATAAAAATGTTATGTGGGGATTTGTTGTTGATAATCATGGATAAAAAGATGAAAAACTATAAGTAAAAATGGGTAAATGTTGTTAAATAATAGGCTGTATAAAAACAGTAAAGAACCATATGGTAAACTGATAAAATGATGAAGTAGAATGGATTTACAGTAAGCTATGGGTCTTGTACATATGTGAGAGTTGGCCATGCAATGGAATCAAAGTAATGAGTGAGATATGATCAAAACAAGTTTAAGGTATAAATCTGAGGTTACTGTTTTGGACGATTTTTAGAAAATACTTAAACGATGATTCAACAGTAGCTATAGCAGAGTTAAATGTAGCACATATCATTTAGTTTATGTGATAAAAATTTGAGCTTCTATCTCCATGTAGAACTCAAGATATGGCAGTTTTGGTGAAAGTGAAGATAAAAATCAGATTTTTGGAAATTAACGAATAATGCTATTATATAAGCACTCAAATTTTAATAGTTTAAATTATAATTAAAACCCACTAACTCATGAATTTTATTTATAAAAATATGTACAATGATAAATAAGTGGACATTTTATAAAAATGGTAACTTGTTATGTTTTATAAGATATAAAACTATAAACATGATTTTTACGACTTTTTCGGCTATTGCCGTAAAATTAACGTTTTTGTTAAATAAAACTTAGATGGTTGAACCCGTCTAATGTAAAGTTTATAAAAGTCATATACTGATGTATAAGTAACTAATACAAGTAAAAACCGATAAAACCTGAACTATAGGACATACGGACGTTAACGGACTAAATTAACGTTATTGGACTAACAATACAACAAAAAAATGGACTAAAACACTTATAAACTTATTATTGGGCTTAACCTATTTGGGCCCAACTTGTAAAGTTTAAATACTGATAATATAAGTGTAAAATAGATTAAAACAAGTTAAAGAACTTATAATAAGTTTATTGGACTTAAAACGTGTCAATAAGTAAAACTAGTAAACTAGTATAAAAGTTATCGACATATAACACAAAAATGAGTAAACGAGAATATGTAAACCCACTTGATCATCATATATATATAATCATCATATGTATACATAATTGTTATTTTTATAAAGTCATTGGACAAACGTCTAAGACCGAGTATTATTTGTCTAGGTTTCCGTGATTGAAGCACGTACCGTACGTCCGAGTTGCTGATAACCCGCTTTCCCATATCAACGTGAGTTCATAGCCTCGCACTCTTTGTAAATGTTTTTATAAATGTTTTATAAACCCGCGAGGGAGATAACATGTTAGTTTTATAAAATAGGACACCATTTGTCCCGATTGTTTGTTTATTGATTTTGGACCCGAATGATTGAATGACCCGATTGTATGACCCGATAAATGATTAATGGACCCGATAGATGAAATAAAATGGATTATTAAAGTTAGGTTATGTCACTAAAAGTCCCATTAGCATGAATTGTGAACTACCGGGAGTTGGTAGACGCTTATGCATTTAATAGTGCTATTTGGGGACGATCACCCCAGTTCGCGCCTTGACGGTTGATCCCCGTCGTGCCACATTGATTGGTAAGCGAATTTATGTATGACAAGATTTCCATAACGTGACCTTTGTGACGACACGCTACTTTAGATGGGCAAAATTGGTATCGGGTTAGCTACCCGTTGTTGGTTTAGTAAGGTAACAATGTCATGCGGCTTATAATAATCCAAAACTAACGAAATACTATTAGACGCTTCGAATTACGATGTATTGCCTGACTAGCAATACAGGGTCATACTATTGATATTATGTTCGTGTTTTGGTTTTCATAACCATATTCATATAACGGTTTTTATTTAATCCATACAACGTTGTAAAACGTATTGTATGATGTTTTTACGACATTGGCTCGTATAATGATTCTTAAGGCAAACGCCTATATTATGATTTTGATGAAGATTTGTATAAAAATGATTTTGGTTATTTCATGGCCTATCAAAACGATTTGTACAAAATGATTTTCAGTAATACTTTTATACTGATATTATATTGATGGAATTTATTAAACTCTATGAATTCACTCGGCGTTATCGCTGACCTTTTAATTTAATATGTCTTATCTCAGGTACTTGAAGGTAATTCTCGGGAAGACGACAAGAATTCATGGTCCGCACTTAAACAATATTTTCCATTCAAATACTTTGTAAAACTTTGTATGAAATATAATGACTTGGGACCGGTGTAACTTTGATAATTATGAATGGAAATGATTTATTAATAAACGAGGCGATTTTTAAGCGTTGTCTATGATGTGAGTAATGTGCTATCTCGTAACACCAACTTGTCTTCCGCTGTATTGAGTTGTATAAATTTGGGGGTGTTACAGTTTGGTACCAGAGCTCTCGTTATAGAGAACGAAAGATTTTGAAAAACTAAGGTTTTGAATAAAACTTTTCAAAATCTTTTAACTAAAAACATTTTTCTAAAAATGTCTAAAAATCTTTTGACTATAACGGTGCCGAAGAATTCCCGAGTTACCGACAAGGCCAGACTGAGAAGTGTTATTTTAAGATATATATAACTTGGATTATATATATATATGATGTAATTTTATTACATGATTGTTTGATGATTATTTTGATTTTTATACGAGGTATTTATACGACGTAGATTGTCACAAGTAACCCTAACTCCCCTAGTAAATTAATCGAAGCTATTCTCGTAGGAATTCTAGCTATCCTAGATCTAAACCAAGTTGTGGATATTTATGATCCCAACAAATGGTTGATATTCGTAGAAATGTAGATATTAGTTGATCGTGATATTGAAAAAGAATTGGCAAGATTAAAACTGATATCGATGTCATGACGATCTTTCCTTATAGAGTGGAGTTTGACAAAACGTTACCACCTGGAAGGATTTCATCTGATTCGTTGTCATCCAATTCTTAAATTAAAATCGAAAGGATGAATGTTGCACTTGAGGCTATTATTGGAACCATTACCCAAAAGCCTCATGCCACTAATACCTTTCCGAGAAGTCTAAGTTGAATGATCAAGTCATTTCAAATTAATGACTCATTTGATAATTGTTGTTGTAAGAGATATAGGACTGGAAATTAAGTGTTGTTCATATCGAGCTTTTATCGCCTATTAAGGCCTAAGAATAAGGTTGTAAGTATTGGAAAAAAAGGTAGGATGTCGAATTGAGTATAAAATTGGTTAAAAACTTGAATAAAGTAAAACTTAACTTGTATGGAATATGAGATTGTTAAGAGGAAGTTTTTAAGTTCTGCAATTGAACTATAAGGTTTTAAATGATTGTTAGTTTGTGTTAAGGGTTGTTCCTAGGCCATTGTCCACTGACGAGGATGCCCAGTGTCCAAGAAATAAATTGAAGAAATCTTCTTCTGAATTGAGACCGATGGATCTTCTGGGACATATGGAACACCTAATGACTCTTGTAGATTAGTATTCATTATGGTATCTTTTAAAAATCCCTAACTTAACTGAGATATCAGTTGGTAGGATGAGTTCTGAGAATTGTATGACATAGTGACACATAATGTGTTACGGTACAATTTGACTTGTTTATGATTAATGAAAAGACTACCTTTGATTGCTAAATTCTACATGTATCGATGTTATCTATCTTTTCTTGCTTCATCCTAATGTTCGCATTAGTGATGCAACCATTGAACAAGTACTCATCTCGAATTGAGTTACGTTGTGAATCATTCTTCGTGAGTGCCATCGAGATCATGAACCTCATGATTATTTGGCTAAGGCTCATTTCCTATCTTACTATAGTTAGTTCTTGATGAACAACTCTTCATCACTCTTTTGCAGATCACACATTGTTTTTATAAAGTTAAAACGATATCAATTGAGAAAATTTAATTTTCATCACAATAAGGATTATTCAAAGTGAGATTTAAAAGTGATTGATATCAAAATGAAGCTGTTTATGAAACACTTGGAAAACTTAACTGTTTCCATAACAAAGAAAATCTTTATAAATTTATTTTTGATTCTTATTTAAGAATTGAGCATGAAAATGTTTTTATGATGATAAAATTTAGACGAACTGAGTATTGCATCGTTAATCTTGAAATTGTATATAGTTGCGCGCCTACATACAATTTGGAATGGACTATGCAAGACTGATTAGTAGTCACCATAAAACTAATGAATAAACACTACATTTTCTGTAAGGATTGTGAAAGATTAAATTTTAACGAGATCTGCAAGAAGTGAAAAATAAGGACATAATGTTAGGGACACCTACATATGTGCCGTACCATTTATTATTCTGAGTCGAATTTACTCATCTGTGAAAATTGTCTTACTTGACAATTGACAATTCTTTCTGGACAAATTCTCCCGTAGTGAGATTCTTAGGAAAAATATTTGATTACCAAGTGTTGATACCCGACTGGATGTATTGACATTCTTATCATTTCTTATGATTTGATTTCATTTGAATGAAGTGGGTAACGATCCGAGGAGCTTTCGAATGCGTACTCAAATTATGAAAACATGGGATATATTCATATTCTTTAAATGTTTTCGTCTGTGTCTGATTTGAAATTCTCTCGCATAGATTATGCGTTGACCTTACTCTTTTAGAGATCAGTTATGTCTCCAGATATCCTTGAATTTGCGAAAAGGATTATGAATTATTATTAGTCTTTTGAGAAGTTCACATCTTATCAACGGTGATGAAACTGGAAAGTTGATAATTCCAGTAGAATGGATTGATTGATTATGACATGACGACATTGTCTTAATTGATGGGAACTCGAATAGAATTCCCCTAAATGATAAGATGTTGATTATCAAAAGTGATCTAAATAATTCTTGATGGATGATTTTATCCTGCATTTAGACTTGAGATTATACCTTTTTTTTTTCTTAACGGTTAATTTATTAAGAAAAGGACACAAAGGCAAAGTACAACGCTACTAGCTTAACAAAATTAGATAGGGACACATCCCCTACTTAACAAGCTAGAGCACCACATCATTGGCATGGACAAATCCCATGCTCAATATCAACATTACTACTCAAACAAAAGTACTCACACAAATGGCAATGGACAAACCCATGCTCATACAAAAGAAAACAAAACAAATACAACTTATGCAAAGAACATAAACTGCTACCCAAACCAATACAATATGGACCCAATAGACGAGGTCCACCTTCTGCAAATCCATGGCACTCCACACAAACCAGTCCATAAGTTGAGGTAAGGCCCTACTTCAGAATACATGGTCACTTTGATTCAACCCCAAAAGGGAAGAAACAAGAGCAACCAGTCCATCCCCCATGGAAACCATACCTCACACTAAGAACAAAGTAAAGCAGGCATCCGACAACCTACTCAAACGCCATCAGAATCAAACTGCAGGAATACTTGGAGAGGTGCCAGTGAAGCACAACTTGTTTATTGCCTCCTTAAAACCCCCGTCTATGTAAAACCCAGTGGGAAACCATAGAGGGGGGAAAGAGTACAACTAAAAAAATTTCCTCTCACATGATGCATAAACCAGAATATCTATCTTCACAACATTAAACAGATACAAGGTTTATAAGGATGGACAGAGCATCACATACAAGATTTGGCAACTAAAAATTGTACAACTGGTAAAACCAAAGAGAAATGAAGCTTACACCCTCTCGGAGTACCAGATTGTCCACTAGTAGCACATCAAATCTGACCCGAAACCAACCATAACCTGTCCACCTAAGTCCTCAACACAAGAGGAAAAGAAACCGTGCACATCCCTGAAATCAGTAACAAACAGCCGAAAAAGATAGTATCTTTGAAGAAATCCATAGCAACACACACCATAAGACCAGCAGGATCAGCCATAAATCCTTAAAGCAATCAAGCCCTAACCTGCAATAATACATAAACAGCCACCTCCCACATAATTCTTGCTATGGTTATAAATTAGACACAAATGAACCCAATTCCAGTTGCACTTCCAGAGACCAGTCCCACCAAAGGACTTCTCAAACCACAAATATAGATAGTAAAGGTTACACATTAAGATAACATATGGTCATTACTCTCAAAACTGACTCTATCACAAGAGTTAGTTCCCCTTATGAATTTAACATTCCAAACCATAGCAGCATCAGAAACATCACTAGAGGGTTTAACATTAAGACTAAGCAACTTCAGTCTAACAGTGTTAGTAATCAAACTGATTAAACACTCCACATCCCTATTGGCCATACCCATTCTTCTATTATTTCTCTCCTGCCAAAGATAGTAAATGCACGCACCAAAAACCAACCTCTGGATCACACTCCATATACTGTTCCTAGCCGGATAATTAACAAGGCCATAAATCACATTAGGCCAAGTGTTACTCAAGTGGTCCAATCTTGCCATAGATTTAAGCCTTTCCTAAAGTCTTTTAGAAAACGCACATGAGAAGAATAAGTGAATATGAGACTCGGTAACATCACCACACAAAAAGCAAGAAGTAACACTAGCATTAAACCACTTGGCAAGTCTATCACCAGCTTTAAGTCTCTCTTTGACAGCCAACCAAGCAATAAACGCGTGTCTAGGAATACATTGGTTGAACCATATATGTTTGTTCCATATTACCTCGGGATAATCACTTCTAAGCGCCCTCCAAACATCCGTAGCACTAAAATTCCTTTCTATCCCTTTCTTATCCCACCAAACAGTTAAATCTTTCCTACCATCACTAAGGTTTGGCAACGGGATATCAAGGACATTTCCAAATTCCCCAAGCCAATCAATAGGCCAAGCCCAAGTACCATTAACAATAAGATCACTAACACTATTATCTAAAGCTAACCCAGCCTGTTTAATAATAGCATGGCTAATGAACTTGCTAATAGGACCCCTAGGATGCCATTTATCAGCCCATATATTACAAGACTTACCATCCCCTAATTTAACAAACACAAAATTCTTAATCATATCTCTTAATGATAACATGTGCTTCCAACACCAAGACATGCCTCCAGTAGGTTTTATATCCCAAATGTTTTGACCTTTCAGTTTATGGATCTTCACCCATTTAACCCATACAGAGTCTTTATCACAGAGGACATGCCAAAGGTGTTTAACCATAAGGGCAATATTCCAACTATGCATCGATTTAAGCCCTAGACCCCCTTGACTCTTTGGCTTACAAATATCCTCCCATTTAACACTAACTAGAGCACCCGTCTTCCTGTTATTACCCCACAGAAAATTGCTCAACAAAATATCTATATCATCACATACAGCAATAGGAAGAATAAATAAGGAACCCCAATAAACTTGCATCGAGGAAAGAACAGCAGCGATCAGTTGTAATCTACCAGCAAAGTAAAGAC
This sequence comes from Glebionis coronaria, assembly GCA_025667525.1. Taxonomy (NCBI): domain Eukaryota; kingdom Viridiplantae; phylum Streptophyta; class Magnoliopsida; order Asterales; family Asteraceae; genus Glebionis; species Glebionis coronaria. The sequence continues at coordinate 254,773,655 of CM046875.1, read as the reverse complement.
ATTTGTTCTTCCAAGAATTCAATTTATTTTGAACAACCTCTAAGAGATAACTACAATCCCTCTTAGTAATCCTTTTGGACACAAGGGGCACGCCTAAATACCTAATAGGCAGCTTACCCTTAGCAAATGGCATAACCATTAGAATGTCATTCTTAACGTTCAAAGGGATATTACAGAAAAAAACATTACTCTTACTCATACTAGGATATAAGCCAGAAGAAAGAGTAAACTCATCTAAACCTCTCCTAAGTATGGACGCAGACACCATATCACCATGGCATAACATAAGCAGATCATCAGCAAAACAAAGACTATTAATCTTAAGTTTTTGGCATCCAGAGTGATACTTAAACCTCTTATCTAGTCTAATTTGCCTCTTAACCATAAGATTCAAGACTTCCATCACCAAAGTAAAAAGGTACGGTGAAATAGGATCACCCTTTCTCAACCCCCTTTTAGCTTTAAAATAGCCATGAGTCTCGCCATTAATGCACACAGAGAAGTAAGCAGTCTCAAGACAAGTCATAATCCAATGGATCATAACAGGATGAAACCCGAACTCTTTTAAACATTCTCTCAAAAAACTCCAACTCACCGTGTCATACGCTTTTTGGATATCAATCTTAAACGCACAGTTCCTAATACCACATTCCTAATTATAGCTTTTCATAAACTCCTGAGCAAGTAGAATATTATCACTAATAAGCCTACCCTGAATAAAAGCACTTTGGTTAATGTCAACTAGCTCATTAAGAACTGGTTTAATCCTATTAGTTATAACCTTGATAATAATCTTATAGAACACATTGCAACATGAAATAGGCCTATAGTCAGTAACCTTAGCAGGAATAGCTATTTTAGGGATAAGAGATATTAGAGTAGCATTAACCTGTCCAAGCATCTTCCCACTTTTACAAAATTCCCTCACAACAGAACACACATCATACTTCACCACCTCCCATGCAGCTTTAAAAAACTTTGAAGTGTAGCCGTCTGGTTCAGAAGCTTTGTTATCTCCAATACTGTCAAGGGCGACTCTAATTTCAGCATCAGAAATAGGTTTAATCATGTCCAAAGACTTATTCAAACTCAGCTTCTTAACGAATAAACTAGCCGGGTCTTCTATGGCATATACTTCATCACAAGCACCAAAGAATTTACTGAAATGTTCAACAAACTTCTCAGCAACTTCATCTCCATAACAAGATTTACCGTCATTATCATAGATCACTTGGATTCTGTTCCTTCTAACTCTACCCCTAATCACATTATGAAAATATTTGCTATTGGTATCACCATCCTTGAGCCACTCCACTTTAGTCTTCTGCATCAACACTTTCTCTTCATCAATCATTTCCTATTTGTATGCAGCAGCAAAAACACTCTCTTCCCCTCTAAGATCACTATTGGCTGGATCCTTCTCAAGACAAACCTGGACATACTCCAACTCTTTCTTTAAAACTTTCACCTTCTCAAAGACATCCGCATTTTCCTTGTTCAACTCTCTCATGTATTTCTTCATAGCTTTAAGCCTTTTAACTAGCCTAAACATAGCATAGCCTTTGACTTCTATAGCCCATTTCTCATTAACAGTCTCTTTAAACTCCGTGATATAGTTCATGAATCTAAACGATTTCTATCTGAAAACACTGACCTCAGGTACACAAAGAACAGCAGGGCAATGATCCGACGATAAAAATGGCATAAAGTTAGCAAAACTACACGGGTATTGGTTAACAAAAAACGAGTTCCCCATAACCCTATCCAGCTTTTTGAAAATGCCAAGCTCTGGGTTCCTCATTCGCTGTATCCACGTGTAAAACATCCCACGACTAGTAACATCTTCCATACTCAAACTCTCCATACACTCTACAAAGTCCCTTCTCTCATCAAACCTAATATAGTTCCCACTAGAATTCTCATTAGTCCTAAGAATAACATTAAAGTCACCCATAAGCACCCACGGGCAATCACCAACTACCAATGAGTGCTCAATTAGATTACTCCATAGTCTAATCCTAGGAGTAAGATAATTTTCACCATAAACCACCGACACAAACATCTTCCTATTATCCTTCAGAAACGTGACCAAAAAATGCATTGCTTGATCAAATCGAGAAATTAAATGGGCATCAACCAAATTAGTATCCCAACCAACAGCTATCCTACAACCTTTCGGGCTCTCAACTGAGTTAGAACACCAAGACCAATTACCAAACACATCCTCACATACTTTATTAACCAATTTCTTACGCAGCTGTGTTTCAATAATACCTAGAAACACAATACCATTATCTCTAATAAAATTCCTAACTTCTCTTTGTCTAAGGGTATTTCCTAACCCCTTGACATTCCACGATGCTAATTTTGTACTCATGATGAAACTGGTGGAGGTGGTGCATTCATACCCTGCAAATAACTTAGCTCGGGATCCATGACATTTGAAACAACATTACTTGCCATAAATTTGGCATTCTCAATCATATCTTCAGCTACATCTTCCTCCATACCTTCTTCATTTTCTTTTTGAATGGCCTCTAAAGCTAATTTGAAAGCTTGCTCACCAATAGATGCTTTGTAAAACTCAATCTTCTCCATGGGCCACGCATTCCACTCAGCAGAGGTGAACACCTGTCCAGTTTTGAAGAATAACTCAACCTCAGCAAACTGCCTCCTTAACTCTAGTACACCAATTCTATCTAACTCATCATTATTGACCTCTTCATAGACTTCTTGGAAAGCTTCATTTTCAGACAATCTCTTTTCCTCCATTACCGCTTTATACTTTTGATCTGCTACATTTTTACATTCAATGGCTATCATTTTGTTATTGTGAACAATCTGTTTCTTAATAATATCTATTTTGGATCTCAACTCGCTAACAGATGCTTTCCTTACCACTTCCTGCATCTTCTTTATAAAGTATTCCTTTAATGTATCATCCCAACACTTCTTTTCAGCAACAGTTATTAGCACTCCCATTTCACAACACATATCTATTTTCCTTCTCATATTTTCCCATTCTAAAGCTTCATCAACACCTACCTCATCCCCTAGAGTAGCAAATCTGTTTTGATCACTGCTTGATGCCGCCTCGTTATTATGCTTTTTCCCTTCCTTTGGAGCTCTCTCTTTCATAACATTCCCATTACCCTTCTTAGTATTCTTATCAATCTTATCAACATCCATTTGGCTTGCTTCCTTAAGAACAATATCAATCACCATCTTCGTAACTTCCTCATTTCCCATCTTCCTAACTTGATATCTCTGTTCACCACCCTCTCTACTAAACCTCTGATCCCCTAATCCTCTTCCACCTCTACCCATACCTCCCCTACCCATTCCACCTCTACCTCTTCCATTAAAACCTCCCCTATTCATATTTCCAACTCCCCTGCTATTACCTTCACCACCATTAGGTTTCTGACCAATACTAGAAGTTCCTACATTCACAGAATTTCTCCTATTACCAACTTTTTTCAACTCAGTCTCATTACTACGATCAACCTCAATTACTTTAGACTTACCCTTATCTTCCGCCAACTTAGCCTTCACACCCTCACTTCGAATATGCTTCGGACAATGATCTAAATAACTTCCAAACACTTTACAATGAAAACACACTGGGGGCCTCCAAGGGTAATCCACTCTTAACTCCATCTTCTTACCTAACTTATCATATGTGACTTACACAACTTCCGGTAAACCTCTCTCAGCTTCCACCTCAATCAACACCCTAGCAAAACTAGCCCTTCCATATGCTTTATCACACATAGAGGTAGTGATTCTATCCATCATAATCGGCGTTCCAATGCAACTAGAAATCCTACTAATCCCCTCATTACTCCAAGCCTCTAGTGGGACATCCATAATTCTCACCCATAAGGGGACCTTAGTAGGTTCAGGTTTAATCATACACATACCCGGCTCCCACTTTTGAACAAACAACGGGAAACCATTTACTATCCACGGGCCATTCTCCAGTACATATTGCATACCCTCTTCTGTTTTAAACTTTAGGAAATACAACCCACAATCATTTGTAATCACCTCATAGAAACTATAACTCCTCCACATTCTTCTAAGGTGCCCCATAATGTCCCTATAGCTCATTTTCATACCAACAAAATACCCCACTAATGTCAACTCCCATTTCTTACTCCCTTCTTCAACAACAGGATCCAAGTTCACACTCGCTACCCCCTTATCATTGAAACTCACAGGGAACGTCCTAAGCATATTACTATTACTCTTCACAAATCCTTGCACAACATGCTTAAAAGCTTTTGACAAAACCGCATTAGTTCTATCTTCCATAACAGTATCGCCCACGACTATCACATCCTCATCTACACTAACCTTGCCATTTGCACCATTTAAACTTGGCCAATTCTCTTTGTTACTATCCGCTACACTAGCACCATCCTTACTACCTCCATCAATTAAAACATCACCCTTTTTAAGAATCCTAGTATTATCATCCAACCTAATCTTATTCAGCACTGGGTTCTCGGCCACAGGAACAGGCATAGGACCCAAAACACCCCTATCATTACTCCCATCACCATTACTAGTCACAGCACTAAACGTCACATTCCCTTTCTTCCTATTAGGATCACTACAATTCTCATTAATCATCTCACTTTCTAACCCCGCTAAAACCTCACTTTCTGTCAACGATTCACTCACACTCCTAGACCCCTGACTATGAGTTTCAGAGAAATCTATAGAACCACCGTCCCTACCCTCTCCATTATCACTATCACCATCAATATCCAACCCCTCTATATCCTTCCCCCCAATAGGTCTTCTTAACCCCCTTTTTAAAATTAGCATGAGAGGGTTTAGATACCTGTTGTGACTGCATATTCCCAGTAAAAAGCCCTGACTCCTTATTTCGATTCCTGGTACTCCTCTTGGTACGAACAACATCATCAGAACCCCTAGGTGGGATTTGGGATGATTCAGTAACAGGAGGGTCCTGTTTCACCATGATGACCGGAAACGAATCAAGCACAAAGATAGAAAAGAAGAATCATGGTGAAAGATAAAGAAAACGATAATAAATTGAAAGTACGAGGTTAACAACCCAGAAAAATAATAAGGTGAGAGAAATAGGTTTTCAACCTCAGAACAGTACTTATCAATTTATTAAAAACACTTAAAGAGATATTATATGGATAAATTTTATATCAATATGTAGATCAAGAAAAGGAGATCAAATAGCAAAAATAAAATCAATGATCCAATGGATGGATCAAATTTAATTTAGGAATTACTTAATAAAATATCAATGTTTTTAGAGAGAGAAAAGGCCCTAATTTCATGAACTATTAACTATTGTCTTGCCCTTGCGAAGGGGGAAATAGCCGCTTATTAACTATTGACTTGAGATTATACCATGAATGATTATGAACTAGTTATAGATATTGTAATCTTGAAGAATCTAATATGAATTTATTAAAAAGATGTTTATGTTATTTGAAACTTTAGTAAGTATTTGTTGATAAATTACCTAGACTTTTGACATTAAGGCAAGTTGAAATTGATATTGATTATATTTCCGGTGCTGCACTTATGACTTGTGCAATGTACATCAGCACCATCTGAATTTAAGGAATTACCGTACAACTGAGAGAGTTGTCGGAGAAAGATTTTATTATACCAAGCCTGTCATCCTGAAGAGCTATGGTGTTATCATTCCTTATATATATAGATTACTGTGACTGAGTAAATTGACAATCAAAAACGATATCCATAACTCGAAATGGAAGATTTGTTCGATCATTTACAAGGTTCTAGCGTATGTTTTAAAGATTTGACTCACGGCATGGTTATCATCAAACTTCGCATCTGCGAAAGAAATTATCTATTCCAATCATTACATCCGGTACTTGTAATGAACGTTATGAGTTTCACGTGATGCCGTTTGGATTGACTAATGCACATGTAGCATTCATAATTTGGTGAATCACGTGTGTAGGCTGTAATTTGATAAATTCATGCTCGTGATCATTAAGGACTATTTGTTTATTTATAAGAATAAGAATGAATTAATAATTATTTATAGATTGCCCTGAATTTGGCCGAACAGTTAAAACCTGTACTTTGAATATTTAACATAAGACTTAAGACTTAATTCTTTACATGATTTAACCATGTGAATAATAGATAATGGAAGCTATATTGACTTTTCAAAGATTAGAACCATTAACGCTTAGGGATTAAAATCTTAATCCTTTACATAAAATGATCGTTGGATTAATAATGGTAAGATGTATGCATATAGACTCTTCAAAAATTAAGAGCCCTTTAAGACTTTGGATTTTTACCAATAAGAAATGGAAATATATTTTGACAAATGTTTTAACAAAGGATTTTTAAGGGATTATTCCTTTATACACAAACCATTTAACTAAACTTCTGTTTAGGGGTAAATGTTTGTGTATACTTATAGAAAACTTAAGAAGAATTGAGGAAACTATATAATCTATGACTTGAAATTTGAAACGAAAATTTTTGCTTTTCAACTAAGAAAATTTTGACCAAAGTATAAACAAAGATTTTTTAAACATTTACGAATCTTATTAATTATTTTCGATAAATCAACCAAAAATCTTGTTAATTAAATTCAAATTTATTTTTGAACATTTTATATATAATTGGTCGAACTAAGAAATTTAAACTTTTAACGTTTACGTTTCATAAAAAAAAATTAAATAATTATTGTTAATTTACATATAATAATTATCGAAATTTTAGACGCCGGAATGAGAAAAACTGATAAAAATGATAGTTGAGACGAAACTGAAACATAAAAGATATGAAGAAAGAATTTTGAATAAATACGGTTAAGATATTTATTTCATCAGGAAAGTGAACGTAATTACTGACGCATAATATAGAAAGAATATCTGAGTGAATTGTGGACATGATAATTATATCATCATGAGAAGTGAATATAGATACCGACGCATTATGTAGAAAAGATAAAGAACCAGTTAGGACATGTTCCTTAATAATGAAGGTGCAAAATAAATTGCCAAACGATATAAAAATAAACGATGTTTGTAAAAAGGATAATATACGTAATAAAAGGGGTTCGCGGCTAATGTGAACCATCAGAATTGAGAAACCGATAGCGTTAAATGTTTTAAAGACCACATGTGATCGTCTAAATATGGAGGATTGTGAGATATAGTTGTATTGGAATTTGTAAGTATACGTATTATATGTATGTCATTTTTGACTAAAAGTATCTTTGTCTGAAGAAGTTGTACTAATGGCAATTATGAAGGCAGAGATCGCCTCATACATTAGTAAACGTCTAGCTATTGCAAAGGTCATCATCTGAATTTGATTCGATTTGGGTCATCGTCGACAGACTGACCAAATCTGCTAATATCATTCCCGTTAATGATAAATGCAAAAGAGTTATGTAAACATAGTGTGCCTGTATCGATCATCTATATCAAGATCCTCGCTTCGCATCAAATTTCTAGAGATTTGCTCAGAAATCATTGAGAACGAACCTTGATGAGAGTACTATGTACCACCCCAAATCGAAGGGATGAGGTAAAGTAACGATACAAGGTAATATAAGTGCTGTTTTGTGTTTGAATGATTGACCTTTGGTAATGAACCGTATAATCGTTTTCCTTTGAAGAGATTATCATTGATAATTATCGTATTAGGATCGAGATCTAATCTTGTTAGGATCTGAATCTTAGAGCTTCTGTAAGCAAGAGTTGAGATGAAGACATCCGACATACACCCACTGTGAGTTGGACATGTCTTTTAGGTTTAAGGTTTCCTACGATGGCGAACCTATCCTTGCAAAATACCCGACCCGCGAGATCTGAAATGATTGTTGAAATTAAGATTTGATTAATAACTGCCGATAGTGGGCAGGAGGTTATGTGAATATGAAATGTAGATCTTGAAGTGCCAAATGGGTTGCGAAGTTATGCCAAAATTTTTAAACTTGGAAAAATGAATTCATGATCTGACAAATCATGGGATATAAGTCCCCGTTGTATGGGACCATTGGGATGATGTAAAAGTTAGGATTGAAAGGCATATAAGCTGGTTCTACCCTAGGACTTCAAGAACTGCGTAAATTATGTTTCGAAAATCGAACTTGATGGAATATCTATCAAGTGAAAATCTGATTATTCTTAGTAGAGCTTAGATCGGCGAAAAGTTGCATTCATCAGAAACCCGTGAACATCATGGATAGAGAAAGTAAGTCAACATTTAGCCTGATCTTATTCCCGTAGTTATGTTTGATGAAACTCGCGTATTATAATGTATTACACTTGTGAGAAAAGACCGAATGTGGAGGAAATACCACTCTAAGAAGCGAGTAGTAAGATGATCTTTGAGGACAAAGATCCTGTTTAGGGATAAATACTGTGACAATCCGTCAATTTACGATTGATATTTTATTCTCAAGTATTATTTGAAAATATTATTTTATGTTACAATATGAACTCACTTATTTTTGGGAAGAAATTTGGATTTACGTCTTGAAGTAGCATCGACTACGTTTAAACCGGAGGATTCTACGTTACGTGCTTACGTTTAAATACACCGTCTTTGGTGACAGTCCGACATTTCAGAAAATAAATTTATCCGTGAATATTATTTTGGAGTTTTAAATTTATGTTGGTTCATAAACTCACAAATTTACGAGAAGAGATTAGGACTTACGATTTTATTTTAACGTCCTTTACGACTAAACCGGAAACCCTAGGATTACGTATTTACGTTTTCGAACTCCGTTTTTGATGAAACAATTTTTATTGGATTCCTTTTGTGACGTTGATTCATAATTCATAAAAACATTTTTCATAAAACGACCCGAGGGCACGCAAATCGAGGAAACTAGAATCGAGGAATACCCGTAAACTAGTGAGATGGGACAAAATACATTGTCCCACCCCACTAGCACACATGGGGCGGCCAACTTTTGCCTCAACACATGATGTGTCAAGTTCTCATGTAACTTCACCACACTTGTCTACTAAGCTTACTAGTTAAGCTTTCCACAAGCTAAAACCATCAAACCTTCACATACCATCATTTACAACATGCAAACAACTACACATTTCTCTCTCACTCTCCCTAATGTGCCGTCTACTATTCTCCCACAAACACCATTTTGATCAAAAATTAACCTTGAAATCCTATGTTATTTCTACATATGTTGAAGCTCTCTTGAATGGTGGTGATTATAACATCCATGGAGGAGTTTTCATAGTATCTTGGGGCTGATTTTCCACAAGGAGTTCATGAACCATGGTGGTCATGAAGATGGTCTTGGTGCATCACAAGTTTCTCCATCAAAAATCCATGTTTTGATCAACCTACATCATCATGGTGGTATAAAGATTGTCCTCCTCATCTTCTTGTTAATTTGATTATGTAAACATGTATTTTATTTCCTATTGTATATGTTTATGATGATTATATGATGATAAAAATGTTATGTGAGGATTTGTTGTTGATAATCATGGATAAAAAGATGAAAAACTATAAGTAAAAATGGGTAAATCTTATTTAAATAATAGGCTGTATAAAAACAGTAAAGAACCATATGGTAAACTGATAAAATGATGAAGTAGAATGGATTTACAGTAAGCTATGTGTCTTGTACACATGTGAGAGTTGGCCATGCAATGGAATCAAAGTAATGAGTGAGATATGATCAAAACAAGTTTAAGGTATAAATCTGAGGTTACTGTTTTGGACGATTTTTAGAAAATACTTAAAGGATGATTCAACAGTAGCTATAGCAGAGTTAAATGTAGCACATATCATGTAGTTTATGTGATAAAAATTTGAGCTTCTATCTCCATATAGAACTCAAGATATGACAGTTTTGGTGAAAGTGAAGATAAAAATCAGATTTTTGGAAATTAAAGAATAATACTATTATATAAGCACTCAAATTTTAATAGTTTAAATTATAATTAAAACCTACTAACTCATGAATTTTATTTATAAAAATATGTACAATGATAAATAAGTGGACATTTTATAAAAATGGTAACTTGTTATGTTTTATAAGATATAAAACTATAAACATGATTTTTACGACTTTTTCGACTATTGCCGTAAAATTAACGTTTTTGTTAAATAAGACTTAGATGGTTGAACCCGTCTAATGTAAAGTTTATAAAAGTCATATACTGATGTATAAGTAACTAATACAAGTAAAAACCGATAAAACCCGAACTATAGGACATACGGACGTTAACGGACTAAATTAACGTTATTGGACTAACAATACAACAAAAAAAATGGACTAAAACACTTATAAACTTATTATTGGGCTTAACCTATTTGGGCCCAACTTGTAAAGTTTAAATACTGATAATATAAGTGTAAAATGGATTAAAACAAGTTAAAGAACTTATAATAAGTTTATTGGACTTAAAACGTGTCAATAAGTAAAACTAGTAAACTAGTATAAAAGTTATCGACATATAACACAAAAATGAGTAAACGAGAATATGTAAACCCACTTGATCATCATATATATATAATCATCATATGTATACATAATTGTTATTTTTATAAATTCATTGGACAAACGTCTAAGACCGAGTATTATTTGTCTAGGTTTCCGTGATTGAAGCACGTACCGTACGTCCGAGTTGCCGATAACCCGCTTTCCCATATCAACGTGAGTTCATAGCCTCACACTCTTTTAAATGTTTTTATAAATTTTTTATAAACCCGCGAGGGAGATAACATGTTATTTTTATAAAATAGGACACCATTTGTCCCGATTGTTTGTTTATTGATTTTGGACCCGAATGATTGAATGACCCGATTGTATGACCCGATAAATGATTAATGGACCCGATAGATGAAATAAAAGGGATTATTAAAGTTAGGTTATGTCACTAAAAGTCCCATTAGCATGAATTGTGAACTACCAGGAGTTGGTAGACGCTTATGCATTTAATAGTACTATTTGGGGACGATCACCCCAGTTCGCGCCTTGACGGTTGATCCCCGTTGTGCCACATTGATTGGTAAGAGAATTTATGTATGAGAAGATTTCCATAGCGTGACCTTTGTGACGACACGCTACTTTAGATGGGCAAAATTGGTATCGGGTTAGCTACCCGTTGTTGGTTTAGTAAGGTAACAATGTCATGCGGCTTATAATAATCCAAAACTAACGAAATACTATTAGACGCTTCGAATTACGATGTATTGCCTGACTAGCAATACAGGGTCATACTATTGATATTATGTTCGTGTTTTGGTTTTCATAACCATATTCATATAACGGTTTTTATTTAATCTATACAACGTTGTAAAACGTATTGTATGATGTTTTTACGACATTGGCTCGTATAATGATTCTTAAGGCAAACGCCTATATTATGATTTTAATGAAGATTTGTATAAAAATGATTTTGGTTATTTCATGGCCTATCAAAACGATTTGTACAAAATGATTTTCAGTAATACTTTTATACTGATATTATATTGATGGAATTTATTAAACTCTATGAATTCACTCGGCGTTATCGCTGACCTTTAATTTTAATATGTCTTATCTCAGGTACTTGAAGGTAATTCTCGGGAAGACGACAAGAATTCATGGCCCGCACTTAAACAATATTTTCCATTTAAATACTTTGTAAAACTTTGTATGAAATATAATGACTTGGGACCGATGTAACTTTGATAATTATGAATGGAAATGATTTATTAATAAACGACGCGATTTTTAAGTGTTGTCTATGATGTGAGTAATGTGCTATCCCGTAACACCAACTTGTCTTCCGCTGTATTGAGTTGTATAAATTTGGGGGTGTTACAATTAGTGTTTCTAGAAGTCTGAGGCGATTGGCTAACTTTGTTTGTGGGTTTAGTGGTCATTCTATACATCCCTTATTTAATCACATTATTGTGCTTAACGCTTGGTGCTACAGTATTCTTTATGGGTTGAGTATGTGGTAACCTTTCCGTTCCATCCATCTTGGGGGCAAACACAGGTTTTGCAAACGAAGAATTTAAGAAAGCAGATGGTTTTCCCAAGATGGAGGATCTATTCACTTTAGAAGCATTGGGTTGTCTAACAACAGGTTTCTTAACGCTAGGTACCACAACTTTCCCACCCATCTTAGCAACGAGTTTTTCAACTCTCCTATTGCTATCTCTTTTTCTTGTAACTGAGCTTTCAAATCCGATATATCAAGACTTTTTTTTGTTTAGTAATCGACATGACTCAGATAATTTTACTTCCAAAGATGTATCATTTGAAAAGCTGCCAATTTTCTTTTGCAAAGAAAGTTCAAGTGAGTGACAATGTTTTTGAAGATAATCATATCTATGTTGAAGTAACGAAAATCTTTTTGGTCAACTTTATTCGAAAGCTCAGTTTCAAGACGTTCACATTCTTTAACTTGATCAGGATATTTGCATGCAACATCAGAATATTCATCAATATCAGTACAAGATGTAACATAAACACACATAATATCTTTTGAGAGACATTCATGTAAGAGTAGATCATATGTTGTAGAAAACTCGTCTCTTTCAGGTTGATGGTCGTTCACTTTTTGTTCAAGAGATTCCACATATTTTAAATCATCAAATATTTCTTGCTTAATTAATGTTTCAAATTCCAAAATATGTTTTTGCGTTCTTTCCACAAGCGGAATCAAAATACTTTTCACAAGCACAGTTATATCGTGAGGAATTTCTTTGTCTCCTTTCGAAAGTTCACGTTTTTTCCAGTCATCATCAACAACCTTTTTGAAATTTTCAATGTTAGTCTTGAGAATACTAAGTGCTTGTTTACTCTTGCTTACAGAAGCTTTTATTGGCAAGTACTCAATAAATTTTGAAACATTAGTTTTCTTAGTGGCAAAAGCTTGTCTCCATTTAATTCTTATTCGTTCACATTCGAAAAATATTTGCTCACGAGTTTTCTGTTTTTGCGGTTTGAAAAGACCATAAAGACTGTTTTCATAAGCATAATTATCTGGTTTAACAAATTCTTCATTAAATTTTTGTCTACTCTCTTCTTCCAAATCGTTTGTCTCTTCACTATCGGGGCTAACAACAAGGCAATCAAGATCGGTCCATTGGGACTCATGAAGATATAAGTGTCGATTCTCAGATTAAGCTTGCTCAAGGTACTTAGGATTTGCAAAACTAGGTCTATCATTGAAAACAAACGGGGTGCCAACATTCTCATGGTTTGAATTGATTGATTTGTTTGTAAAAATTAATTTGAGTTTCAAGTTCCACCATTTTGTCGATGTCATTCGCTTGTGTGAATTAAGTCCCAATTATATAAAATGAAATTTGGATTAGTGTCGTTTTTGGTTTATAAGAGAGAAAATTAAAGACGAGCTACGACTACGATTACACTACGACGAATTGACGTAAAACGCGAACGTGAATACGTAAAACATGACAAAATTAAAAATTAAAGCTAAAAATTAATTAAAAATTAATCTAAGTCTAAAATAATATAAATAAGAATAAAAATTTAATAAATAAATTTTAAAACCTTTTATTAATTAAATATTCAATTTTAAATGCTAATTAAAGCCCTAAAATTAAATATAATTAAGAAAAAGCCCAAAATATTATTTTATTAAAGTAATAACTTACATATATTATTTAAAGACTAAAAAGTATTTTTCCTAATTTTTAAAAACTATTTTTCTATTTTTTAAATGCTAAAAACACTTTTAAAACTAAAATAATGATTAAAAATAATAAAATAATGTTAAATTAAACTTACTGTCTGAAAAATCCTAATTTATATCACTAAACAGTAGAAAATTTTAAAAAGTTGAAAACAATAATTTTTTACACTAAAAGACAAAACAAATTTAATTAAAAACTATTTTAACTAAGATTAAATCTAAAAAATAGTTTAAAAGATGAACAGTGAAACTTTTTTAAACTAAAAATCTTAAAATATTTTTTTGAAGCTAAAAAAAATTTTAAAACTGAAAAATATTAAAATTTTTAAAATTGATTTTAATCTAAAAAATAGTAAATGAACAGTAAACTGAAAATAAACTTTATGAAAAATTCAAAAATAAATAAACAAAGCAATGAAAATTAAAAATACTGAAAATACCTAAAAATGGTCACTAAAGACAAAAAAATCAAAAAACCTGGAAGTGACATGCTTGGACTTTTGTCCCTTACCCAAGCAGTGGAACAAGAACACTCGCAGTGGGAAGGTTTTTCCCACTGCTTTAACTAAAAACGTATCCGGTGATATTTGAGCTTATAACTTGCTTGTTTTTTGGAAATTCTTGGAAACAAGGGCACCCCTACACTCAGTGGAGTGTAGGGAGTCAAGATAAAGAAGAAAATGCACCATTATAACACAAAATTAGCACACAAAAGGTAGATTAAAGTCACTATATGCACTAGGGGGTCTGGTGGTATTGCTTTCTGATGCAAATGGCTATTTGATGAGTTTTAGGCACTCAAATAATGGTCAATACACTACCAAATCACCATAAACAAGATCCAAAACTTAAATACACCTACTCTCTAACATATACCTAAGTGTGGTGGTCAAATTTTACTAAAACAAGGCTGTTATAGCCCACTGATTGTTATACCAGTTTTTAGCCAAAAAAAACATGCAAAACCCTTTTTTATCATATGATACTGAAAATCAAATACTAATAAACATCTAAACCACCTATCTAAGTGTGGTAAGACCGATTATAGGCCAAATACTTGTCAAGAACTTGTCCCTAAACCTAATCCATAACACCCTTATAATTTCAGAAAATGAATTTTAACAAAGAAACTATAATCAAAACCTAACAAATCTGATCAGAATCAACCTAAACATGCATCAGCAACCTATTCAAACATAAATTAAGCATAATCTAACATAAAAGACAGGAAACACTCAAAATCATAAAATTTCACATAAAAACTTAAAAAAACTTCAAATAGGGTTCAAGCCTGAATAACCTGGCTGAATGCCTTCTACATGGGCTTTTTAGGGCTTTTGAGAGCTTATGATTGTGAGTAGAGAAACCCGTTGTTGGAGTCTTAAAGAAAAGACCCAGGGTTGACAATATCTTCAAGGAAACTGAAAATGAAATGATATGAGGCCTTGTTACTTGTTCCTGTACAACACCACAAACCAAGAACACACTTCAAGCTTGTATAAGCTGAAACCACAAGCTTGTCAGGCTTGTTGTGGAGGCTTATACAAACAGTAAGAATTATCCAATAACTAAATAATAAGATTTTTTGGAAAAATCTTTGAACCACAAAAACCCTTTGAAGCCAAATATTACTGAATACAAGAGCTTATACAATCTCTATTAGCTTATTTGGATGTTAGCCAAATAAGCCAATAAGCTTCTATTACCCACAAAAAGAAAGGCAGGGCTTAAGTGTCCTCTCACCCAAACCTTTCTTCCTTTGATGGAGTTTAATAAAAAACTTTTGCAATAACAAATGTAAAATGATTACACTAAACAAGAACTAAAATGGAACCCAGAGTTTTTTATAATTTAAAATTGTTCATTTTCATTAATAAATTTAAAAAACAATACAAAATCTAGAACAAGTGATATGGGACACATACGTCCCATATTTATACATGATAAGGAAGAATCTAGAATACATGAACTATGAAACCCTAATCTATATGAAATTCCAATAGAGCCCCTTGTTGGAATTTCAAGTCTTGGTCAAATATGGATCCCATGTGATTCTGAGATGTTTCCAGCCATGATGAATTGATCTAGGCTGTTTGTGATGACTTTGGCACCAAGAAAATCACCTTGGTCGTTGGATTTCTGAAGATATTCGATTGTTACTCAAAATAGTGAAGCAGGGGACAACTGGGGGTCCACATGGAGGTCAAGGGAGAGGGAAAAAGTGAGTGGGATTGGATGAGGGAGTGCTAAATCAAAGGTCTCGAGGTTTTTAGAGATAAACCCTTTGATTAAGGGTTTAATTGAATTAGGGTTTAAGGGGATTAGAAGGATTAGCAGATGGTGTTTGATTTGTTTTTTGGTGGGATTAGTTTAAAAATGTTGTTTACCTCCTAATTTATAAAACTGATTACAAAAATTAGTTAATAAAAAGAAAGTGGAAGGTGACGTGGTGTTAAGGTTGAGGTGTATGGTTATGAGTGGATGGTGGGGGTGATGTGGAGGCATGTTTGTCTGGGGTGGGTTTCATGGTCTGGCGGATTTAGTCCCTAAGTTCCCTTGATCTTGTCATTTGGGTTTAAACATGCAACAATCAGTTTTCCATTGTAATGAAAGTTTTATTTCTTTCATTTTGACCACCAAAACATTTCCAAACATATTCCATGGGATCTTCTTGTATTTTTGATATTCTTCAAGGACTATTAATGCAATATCTTGAAATATTAGGGACCCAAATGAAATAACTGAGTTTTGCAAGGGTATAGTATGACAAGTCTTCAAAAGTTGAGGGACCAATCTTGCCAATTCTTAAAACTTCAAAGACTTCAAAGGAAATTCATGATTTGGGTCCGGTTCTTTGTGCGGCTTCGTTTCCCGTGTTCAGTTTTGCTTCATTCTTGTGATCTTTTGTTGATTTCATGATATTCGTACCTAATATACACAATGAACAAACACAAGCATATTTTTGGGTATTTTGATGACATTTTAAGCGTTTTCAGCCCGATTTGGACGATGAGACTATGTATAAATGCCGTCTCATCACTCCCCCATACTAAACCATTGCCGTGCCCTCACGCAATGCTAGAATTAAGTATCGTTACACTTCCAAAATTCATTTTGTGATGACATTTATTGAAGACATAAACGTAAATAAACTACTACACGTGTTTTAGACATAATGTATTGTTTTCATCACGATTAAGTGACTTTTAGGGTCATAGAATAAGAACACGTGAATGCTTCGTTAGAAATAATTTCGTCGTCCTCGATTTTCACCCAAGTCCATGCCAAGCGTGTAACGAGATCATTGTTATTATAAGTTAGCAACCCGATCATATCTCATGAGTTTAGGTGTGTTAATTACACACCTAAACTCCCTTATTCCTAATTGGTAACTCTTATATTTTATTTTTGTCTTAATGATGACAAGGATACATCATTGATTTATGCGTGAATAGAGATTAGGTCTAAAAATAGAGTCTTAACGGTGTAACCAAAATCATTAAATTAATAATTCACCCTAATAGACAACGATGTCAAAAATTTAGTTAACAAGAAGGATCGTTTAACACGATTTTAGAACGGTTTTGAACATGAGACTTATTACCATGACTTTTATTATCCTCCATCATCCGTGGTTATATTATAATGATTTACCTCCATCTTTTATTCCACTTCGCCATGAATCTTTTATTATGACTTTGGCCTTGCCCTTGTCTTTTATTATCCGCCATCATCGGCCTTGTGAGCTTCAAATTTTTGCTTAATTTAGGTGAGTAATTGAAATCTTATTATTGGGTGAAGATTTCGATTATTCGGGTTACCGATACTTCAAAACCGTGACGCTGGCGATACCTTAATGTTTTCCCAATTTAATTACATGGAATCTACTAAAACAAATTAGAAACCAACAATAGTGACTAAACCGCTAAATCAATATTTATTAACAATTTATTATAAAAGCATGGGGAGAATAAGCTAATAATTACTACACATGAGATCGTGAAAGATTACTAGACTTATAAATAACTCTATCATTTCTCGTCCTCATTTAAGAGACTTTGCCTAAAAAGTTAAATAATGTGTAACACTCTCAAATTTCATATCGGTACAGTGGAAGAGTCTTTAGAGTGTTACGGGATAGCACAATAACTCCAATCATAGACAACACATAAAAATGGTTGTACAAGGTTTAACATACATTCATTCGAAATAAAAGTTTCAAGTGTACAACAGGTCCCAAATTATACAGGTCATTAAGTTTACAAAACATAGATCGAATGAACAGTTTTATTATTATGTGGGCCATCATTGTCGATCTCCATCCGAATTACCTTCAAGCACCTGAGATAAAACATGCCAAAATCATATCAGCGAATGCCGAGTGAATTCATAGCGTTTGATAAAACCGTTATATAAAACAATCGTTGAAATCAGAACGCAAGTATAATATAAAAGTAAGTCCTCGTATTGCTAGTCAGGCAATATATAAATCAAAGCATACATCTTAAACTGTCCTTTAGACCGTAGCCTCAATATTACCATCGTCATTTGCATCATTATTGAATTGTATTAGATTATTATTAGCCGCATGACATTGTTACCTTACTGATTGTGGTAAAATACGACCTTTTAGGAAAAAGGCGTAAAAGCGGTAAGTATTAAGTGATGATTTAGGAAAATCAAACACTAATGACCCTATGAAGTTCGTTTCCCAAGGAGGTATATGTGTGTGACTAAGATGTAACAAGATTTGATATTAATATTGGATAGAAGGGGATGAGAAAAGAGAATGACGAAGACGTGAAATTAATTACTACTACGACTAAACGTAAAACCGTAAAAAGTACAAAAATAAAAATTAATTCTAAAAATTCCCAAAAATTTACCAAAAATCAAAATAAATAAACTAAGAGTTTAACAATGATCAAAACTTTTTCAAACCTTTTAATTAATTAAATAATAATTTTTAAATGCTAATTAAAGAACTAAAAATAAAATTATTTATCAAAAAGCCCAAATAAAGATTTTTCAATTGGTAAACCTCTAAAATGACCTAAAAAGGTTAAAAACTATTTTTATAAATATTTAAACTAATAAAAACTATTTAAAATGATTTAAAAACTATTAAAAACTTAAAATAATTATAAAAATTAAACTAAAGATGATAAAATTAATCTAAGAGTTGCAAAATTCCTATTTAAATGTAATTAAGCTAAGAAAAATATAAAAAGTGGAAAAATGTGAAATTTGAAATTTAGCCCAAAAAGTCAAAATAAGCCCAAATGACCTGAAAAAGCCCTATCTGACTCAAAATTTAATTCTAAGTACAAAAGTCTGATGGCCCAAAAGCTGAAAATGAGCTTATCACAGCTTAAATAACAAACAGCTTATGCTTATTGGGCCAATAAGCCCATTAAGCAATAAGCCAATGTCATAAGCTATGCTTAAACACACAACCTTCTTTTGAGATCCCTAAGATATCTGTAAAAAGAAATTTTGAAAAAGCTCACTCAATAAGCCAGAAATAAGCAAAGAACAATTCCACAAAACGACAAAATAGTCGGGATAGAGTTCTAGGCTGTTTCTGAAGCTCTGGTTTGTTGCAAAAGCTCACAAATAGCTTAACTAAGACTAATCAACAAAGAAAATCCCAATAAGCCAAGTACAATAAGCTGTGTGAACCAATAAGCACTCTTTTAAAATAAGAAAACTTAATTTCCTAGTGAAAAGCTCTTGATAAGTTATGATTTCTTCTAGTATAGCTTATAAGGTGAGATAATTGATGAAAAGTACAAAAACTAAGTTGTGGCACGTTTCAATAAGCTAAACTGATTGATAAGCACTTTTTGCCTTGGTCAACGAAAGTCAACGTGCTCCAAAAGTTACCAAATTTGTAGGACTTGATTATGAGATGGAAATAAGCTTGTTTGAAGCTGATTTAGATCAAGTATAGAGGGATATACTAATGAGCTTAGCAAAACAATTGTCTTACTTTGATTGATTTTGGCACAATAAGCACTATAAGCAAGTTAGCTTAATAGGCTTCAAATAAGCACACAACCAGTTAAAACAAGTACAATAGCAACCAAAGAAGAGATATCAAGCAACAAACTTCAAAATCTTATGGGTACAAGCAATTGTGGAGGTCAAATAGAGGTGGTCATTTGCTGGTGCATTTGACCACTTCAGTGAACTTTACAAGCTTGTGGCTTATTCAATAAGCCACCAATTAAAGAAAACAGATAGAGTAGAGTTACACACTAATGAAAACTACTCCCAACCCAAAATTTACACCTTGAATCAAAGTTTTAAACAATTTATAGCTTCTGATGTGTTTGACCTTAAACCAAAACCTTTTGACAGATTTTTGACAAAATGAGCAGACTTAGTTATAAGTTTAGTCAACTTCCCAAATAGTTAAAACAACTTGAAAACTACTATTACTGACCTACAAACCATAAAAACCAATAAGCAAAGGCCTTAAGGCCTTGCCCAACCAAACACCCCTTTAATCCTTTGTTTGACTGACTTTACTTGATTTTCCAAGTTTTCCAAATAACCTATCCTTTTTATGATTCCTACAAGTCCACTAGGTGACTACTAATAGAACTAAACAAAAGAAATGATCCTACCAACACCAATACATAAATTCACATAGCACTCCAATTAAACAGATTTTCAGTCAAATTTATTGAGAGGAATTTTAAAAAGAAAACAAACCTATCCCCCGCAACATCCTAGGGGGATTCAGCTATGCTCCTTGGACCTTGTTCAACAACTAGAACAAGACAAAGTTCTTGGATAACAAGCACCCTAAAGGAGGATCGAAGGTTGATCCCAAGGGCCTTCAAATGTGAATCTCCTTCCACAAGGAACAAACAGCCAAACCAATACCCCAAATCTTTCCTAAAGCCTGCTGGTAACAAGCTTTGATCAATCTTTGGAGCAGGGTTAGGGTTAGTAACAGATGCAATCAAAAATAATGAAACCAGTAATTACAACAGCCTAATAAGCACCTTTTGAGTGCTTATAGAAGCTTAGTTATGTAAGACCACAGATCTACAAGTATGGACTACTTGAGAGGCAAGACAACAGATCTACAACCTAGTTATCCACAAATTTCAACAATTGAAGCTATGAACAACAGATCAAAGTACTACCTCAGACCACTTTTGAAATCAAAAGTCCCAAAAGTGTTTTCTATCCTAGGTTTGAAACCAAGCCTTACACCTTAGATATGATGAACCTAAGATGGCAAGGAGTGTTTACAAACCTTAAGATCTAAAGCCACTTGAAGGATCAAGTACTTAGAACCCTAAACGTATAAGACATAAACTTGAAAATATTTTGTGAAAATTTTCAAATCCTATCAAACCAATTCTGAATCTTAAACAAACCACTCACAAACATCAACAATAAATAAGAAACTCAAGTTCTAGCATCTAAACAACAACTTCAATTTTATAAAAAGGAATTACACTTGAACTTTTCAAAAACCAACTTTCATTAAAACTTGAAAGAAAATTACAAATTTAAATGCTAAAAAATGGAACAAAGGGGTACTCCACAAACTGGGCCTCCTTTTATAGGCAAATGCGTACAACACTATTCATAAACCCTAATGAACTAAATTCTCTAAACTAGCCTTGCAGAATCTTCTAGGCTTGTTGCCAGCTTGCTTGGGTGAATCAGGGACGTTCATTGAGTGCTTGGTGACAAAGGAAAGGTTTAAGTTCGTTGATTTTGCCATGCCATGATTCTTTGCCAGGTGTCGACTCATGAGAGGTACTTGTGGGCTCTTCTGGTAGTGGAAGTTGAGGTTTTTGTTGTTGGATGTGATTGAGGTGAGGTGAATCACACGTGAGATGAGCTAATTTCCTTTTCCCATGTTTTCTTCATTTTTAATCCTGGGTAAAAGGATGTTCTTGGCTGGCAAAATCTCTACAGTAAATGTTACCTGCTTATTTAGGAATTTAAACTTTAGACTTGGCAGTTTTGGTCCTTTGTTTTTGGGAAAAGATGCATAAAACGTTTTTCAGCCAACATAAACACATTCCTTTGTATTTGAAGTTATGAATTTCACACTTTTTCCCCAAAACATTGGCAAAAGTGTTTCAAGGGTTGTTTTTGCCATTTTTCCATAATTGAGGGACTGATTTTAGACTTTCTTGATCTTCATAGTATCTTTGACTTCATGAGGGACCATTATTGACAATTTAGAATAGTTGAGGGACTAAACTTGCATATTCTTCAAAGTTGAAGGACCATTTTGTAATTTTGACAAACTTAAGGGACCAAAATTGTAATTATGAATATACAAGGATTTTAAGTGTCATTTCTTCATGTTTTGAGGATCAATCTTGTACATCTTCAAGTCTTCAAGGATTAATCTTGGATAAATCATGAACTAGGGCCCGGTTCTTTGTACGGCTTCGTTTCTCGTGTCCGTTTTTCCTTGTTTCTTGTGATCTTTTGTCTTTTTCACGATATCCATACCTAAAACACACAAGTAAAGAAATACAAGTATATATATGGTATTTTAAGACATTTTAATGCATTTAAAGCCCGAAAACAACGATGAGATCATGTATTAATGCCATCTCATCACTCCCCCATACTAAGCCATTGGCGTGCCCTCACGCAATGCTAGAATAAAGTATCTAAGCATCACCAAGATTTATTTTTATTAACCTTTATTGAAAAGTAAAAGACTTGCAAAAATACTACTAAGATGTGTAAAGACATAATGTATGATTTTCATCACGAATGTGACTTTTAGGGTCAATGAATAGAAACAAGTAAATGTCCCATAGAGTAAATTTCGTCATCCTTGATTGTCATACATTCCATGCTAAGTGCAAAAACGAGATCATTGTTGGTACAAGTCACAATACTAACACTACTCATACATCCAAATTGTGTAATACTTTTTCTCAACGCAATCCTAGTTATTATAAAAGGAAATAGGTTACTAGCACTTTTTAACTATTTCTCATGGATCACAAGTGATTCATATTGACTTATCTAAGTATTTATTAGTCCGAAAGCAAAGTAGCATGATTTAATCGATAGTTAGCCGAAGGACAAAATCTTTTAAAACGGCTTCTCGTGTATCTCCTTAAGTTCATATCTTGGCATAACTTGTTTCACGATTTGAGACCTTTCTCGGACCGATATTTGGCATGTACTTCATACTTCAAATCTTGGGAAGACGTTCTTGAAATTATGGTCTTCTCTTCATATTTTGGAATTTCTTCACTTGACGTTTTTGAGAGATCTTCATATTTGGACCACGACTTCATCATTTTTCTTCAATCTTTATTTTGGAATTTGATATTCAACGATCCGCCTCCTTTTCGGACTTGGATATATTTATCCTTATACCTTGTAAGGGTCTTTTTGGATAGACTTTCTCCATGATCTTTAGGGGAGTAATTGCTTTTCGTCGTGTGTCTCGATCCTTCATATTGATTTAGGAACAATGATACTTCACATCATCTTGGATCTTTAGCAACAAAATAGAGCTCCTCATGCCTTCTTAGGGCCTTTTTGGATCTTCACCAATCTTCGCGTCCCGCTTCAATAAGTTATGCCTTGGCTATGAACTCTATTCAACCCCGAGCAACTTTTAAACGATCTTGTGCTAGAACCTAAGTAACCTTTCAAATCGTACGACCTTACTTATTGCAATTACTTTTATTCCTAATGAATTGATCTTATGGGAAGAAAAAGCCACAATTAAAAACATATGAGTTTTTGAATGAACATTTTCGTGATCTAGGTTTAGCATGATCACTTGTCTAACTTTATCACTTCTCGTTCTTCACTATATAAAGACCTCTAATTAAAGAGACTCGTGAATACTTAGCCATGCAAGTCAAAATTAAGCCAAATTTGGATTAGCTTTCATTAAGACTATATAAAATCAAAGTTTTGGGGTTTCAAGCCACCTATAGGATCTTGCACTTTCTTGGACTCTTTCAAGTTTAGAGAATGAATTTTATAGTTCCCTTGATAAGTGACTTTCTAGGATCAATTGTAGGAACTTGCGAAAAGTTCTTGTTCTTAACCCGAATGAGCTAAGACCTTCGCGTTTTAAAGTTCCCTATATAAAAGTCTAGCAAAACTTGAATTGAGCGGGTTAAGGAATTGTGAAGGGCTCCAAATGCCAATCAAGTCAAAAATTAGCTCTTATTCTACCCATCGAAAAATATACATTGGTGCCTTAAAAACACTTATTAAAACTAAGAAAAATTTTAAAATTTGGCCATTTTAGCCTTATTATCAACAAAACAAAACATTACGTTGAAAGTTGGAAAACGTGAGGGCATAGCAAAGCAAGTATCTATTCACCCCCCATACTAAAAGTAAACATTGTCCTCAATGTTTCGAGTCTAAAGGTGGAGCACCCCCATACTAGAGACGAAGAGTCGAATGCTTAGGATCTAGCATGGAAAAGGTGATCAACAATATATCTAAATCCGTTTATGAAGTATGTTAAAAGATAATTGTTATAACAATAAAGGATATGTCAATGGATTCGTGAAAAACTTCTTCAAGCAAACGATGGAGGCTCACGTAAACGAACACGAGAGTCTTCAATCGTAGATGATGATGATCTAGATAACACAATCACAAACAACCACGAGACAACGAGTTGGAAGGGCACAAATCCCTTCTCATTATTTATTAGAAAGCATAAAAAGATAAGCATGGGATCTCCCCCACGAGGCACCTCGTTTTTGTTTACCGACTCATGAGCTCGACTCGATCCCCTAAATGCAAATTATCATTGGGGAAGGTGACTTGGTCGAGGTCAACTATTGAAGGAATTTCCCCACCAAAGTAGTGCTTAAGCCTATGTCCATTCACCTTAAAGTTAGGACCCTCATCTTGAGCTAGCTCGATGGTCCCATAAGGAAACACTTGTGTAACGGTGAAAGGACCCGACCAACGAGATTTCAATTTCCCGGAAAATATTTTTAGTCTAGAGTTAAAAAGTAACACTTGATCACCAACGTTAAAAACCCGGTTTTTAATCTTTGCATCATGAAACTTTTTAGTTTTTTCTTTGAAAATCAATGAATTTTCATAAGCATTATCTCTTAGTTCATCCAATTCATTCAATTGTATTTTCCGGTGATGTCCCACGGTCTTTAAGTTAAAGTTTGCATGCTTAAGGGCCCAATATGCCTTGTGCTCCAATTCAATGGGCAAATGACAATTCTTCCCATAGACTAACTTATAAGGAGTGCAACCGATAGGTGTCTTATAAGCTGTCCTAAAGGCCCATAAAGCGTCATCGAGTTTGTCGGACCATGAAGCACGATTTTCTCCAATCGACCTATCTAAAATCCTCTTCAAAGCTTGGTTCGAAACCTCGACTTGCCCACTCGTTTGCGGGTGATAAGCCGTAGAAAGACGATGAGTAACTCCATATTTCTTTAAGACCTTCTCGAATTGGTCATTACAAAAATGGGTTCCACGATCGCTTAAAATAGCACGAGGGGTTCCGAACCGAGAGAATAGTTGCTTCAAAAACTTTACTACCACACGAGCATCATTAGTAGGTAAAGCCTTAGCTTCCACCCACTTAGAGAGGTAGTCAACTGCGACGAGGATATACTTGTTACCATGAGACGATGGGAACGGCCCCATAAAGTCTATGCCCTAAATGTCGAAAATCTCACACACTTGAATTATGTTTTGCGGCAATTCATCACGTTGAGACGATTTTCCTTGACGTTGGCACGAATCACACGACTTCACAAGTGCGTGTGCATCACGATAGATAGAAGGCCAAAAGAAGCCGACATCGAACACTTTCTTAGCCGTGAGATTAGCACCATGGTGACCACCCGTGGGTCCCTTGTGACAAGCTCTAAGGATATTAGAAGCTTTGGCACCAAAAACACAACGTCGAACGAGTTGATGCGCACAAACCCGAAAGAGATAAGGGTCGTCCCAAAAATAGAACTTGACGTCACGAAAGAATTTTTGCTTTTGTTGTGTCATCATACCCTTGATTATGAAATTGCCCGCATGGTAATTTGCAATGTCGGCAAACCAAGGGGTGGTGTCTTTAGAATTCACTACACCGAGAGTCTCGAGAGGAAATGTTTCGGTGATTTCCTTGTTCTCAAAAACATCTTTGTGAGGATCTTCTAGACGAGAGAGATGATCGGCCGCTAGATTCTTGGCTACTTTTTTGTCAAGCACGGTGACATCAAATTCTTGGAGGAGGAGCATCCAACGAAGCAATCTCGGCTTAGCATCTTGCTTAGCTAAGAGATACTTGATAGCCGAATGGTCGGTATACACGATGCTTTTAGTTAAGACGAGATAAGGTCGGATTTATCAAAAGCATAGACCACCACAAGGAATTCCTTTTCCGTTGTGGTGTACTTGAATTGAGCCTCGGTCATCGTCTTACTAGCATAATTGATAGGACGGAAATGCTTTTCATAACGTTGCCCTAAGACAACCCCTATAGCATAATCACTTGCATCGCACATGATTTCAAAGGGTAATTCCCAATTAGGAGCAACAAGAATGGGAGCTTCGGTAAGTTTCCTTTTAAGAGTTTCGAAAGCTCTAACACAATCCTCATTGAAATTAAAAGGAGCATCCTTCTCGAGAAGGTGTGTCATAGGTCGAGAGATTTTCGAGAAGTCTTTGATGAAACGACGATAAAATCCCGCGTGGCATAGGAAACTCCTAACTCCCTTAACGGTTTTGGGATGAGGTAACTTGGCGATGACGTCTACCTTAGCTTTATCGACCTCAATCCCCTCTTTCAAGACCTTATGTCCTAAGACGATTCCTTGTTTACACATGAAATGACATTTTTCCCAATTAATCACAAGCTTGGTTTCTTCACAACGTTTTAACATTTGCTCGAGATTAGATAAACACGACGTGAACGAATTGCCAAACACCGAAAAGTCATCCATAAATACTTCCATCGACTTCTCGATCATATCGTGAAAAATGGCCATCATACACCGTTGAAACGTACCGGTGCATTACAAAGTCCGAAAGGCATCCTACGATAAGCAAACGTTCCATAAGGACACGTAAACGTAGTCTTCTCTTGATCACGAGGGTCGATAGGGATTTGGAAGTAACCGGAAAAACCATCTAAAAAGCAATAAAATTCATTTCCCGCAAGTCGCTCCAACATTTGATCCATGAAGGGAAAAGGAAAGTGGTCTTTACGAGTGGCGTCATTTAACTTTCGGTAGTCAATACACACCCTCCAACCGGTCACAAGACGAGTGGGAATCAACTCATTGTTTTCATTGGGCACAACGGTCATTCCTCCCTTTTTAGGGACACAATGGATTGGGCTCACCCATGGGCTATTGGAGATAGGATAAATCATTCCCGCGTCAAGGAGTTTTAGAACTTCCTTTTTAATGACATCGTGAATTTTGGGGTTTACCCTTCTTTGACTTTGAATTGCGGGTTTGTAGTCCTCCTCCATTAAAATCTTGTGAGTACAAAATTTTGGGTCAATACCCTTAATGTCGGAAATTTTCCACGCAATTGCCCCTTTATGAGCTTTAAGAACTTTCAAGAGCTCGGTTTTTCATCATTAGCAAGATCTCTTGCAATAATAACCAGCAACTTGTCATCACCTTCCAAGAATGCGTATTCAAGGTGAGATGGAAGATCTTTCAATTCAAGGATAGGTGGTTCCTCGATTGAAGATTTTTGCTCAACACTCATAACTTCCATTGGCGGAAGACATGGTGGAATAGAAGTATCATCACTAATAAACACCTCATCTTCATTGTCGATTTCATTTAAGTAAAATCGCCTCCTTCGAATGGAGTGAGATTTGGTGTAGAATTAGCAAGAATCGGATCCAAAATAGTGGGATTTCCACTTGACGAGCTATCGGAAACACCTAACACTTTTTGTGAAAACTCATCGCAAACCACATCAACTAAGTCAATGTGATTGATGGTAGCGATTGCATAAACATGAGAAGGTTTTGAGTTTTGAGTAGCGTTTATAACAAGTTCCTCTTCGTTGAATCTCAAAGTGATAGTTCTTGCATGAACGTCGATAAGCGATCTCGAGGTGTCTAAAAATGGACGACCTAAAATTAGAGGAACTTGAGGATCCGCGGGGATGTCAACTACTATGAAATCAACGGGATAGTAGAACTTCCCCACTTTCACGAAAACATCCTCGGTTACTCCAGATGCTAAAATCGTAGAATGATCGGCCATCTCGATAGACATGTTCGAAGGAGTAAGAGCCGGAAGCGAAAGCGATTTCCAAATGGAAAATTGAATTAAATTAATGCTCGCACCAAGATCGGCCAAGGCGAGGCATTCTTTCATATCTTGTATATCACAAGGAATGAGAAACTTTCCGAGGTCACCAACTTTTTCCGGTATGCGGTTAAGATAAACCGAAGAACAATTAGCAAGATTTGAAAGCTTTTCCTTATCGCTCATCATACTTTTAAAAGTGGAAGCGAAACGAGGCAATTTCTCTTTGTTTCGTCTCGAAGGGTAAGGTAAGGGTGGTGTGGGTTGGACATTAGGCAACGGCCTTGGAATCTCGGGTTCCATAATTGGTATTGGTTCAACCGTAGGTGTGGTATGAGCGGTACTTCGTGGGATTGTGATATGCTCCTTTTCGACCATCACCTCGGGCCCTTTCTCGATTTCTTTCTCCGTTGAAGTACTTGGACGAGAGATTGGTTCCTTGAATGTTTTACCACTTCGTGTAGTAATAACCTTCATTTCTCCCTTCGGGTTTGCAATGGTATCACTAGGAAGACCACCCGAGGAAGAGGGTTTACACATGATTGCTTCAAACATTTTTGCCATTCGGTCCTCAAATTTTGATTGTCTTAAATCCGCTTTTAGCAATTCTTGCTTAATCTCATGTTGTCCTTGTTCCATCTTTTGTTGATTTTGTTGAAGACGTTGGACATTTCCTTCCATTTTATTTGCATGAGTTTTATGTTCATTAGCAAGTTCGTTTTTAAGCTCGTTTTTCAACTCGGATCTTAAGCTAATCATCTCACGTTGCATGTTATCAAATTTAGCATCATTTGCTTTAGCATAATCCAAAAATTCTCCTTGAAGATTTTTAGTGTGAGCATTTTGAAAACCTTGTGTAGTG
Organism: Glebionis coronaria; assembly: GCA_025667525.1. Taxonomy (NCBI): domain Eukaryota; kingdom Viridiplantae; phylum Streptophyta; class Magnoliopsida; order Asterales; family Asteraceae; genus Glebionis; species Glebionis coronaria. The sequence goes on along the minus strand of CM046875.1, from coordinate 254,744,820 downwards.
TTTTAAAAATCACGGTTTTTTGTTTGATTAGTAACTTGTCCATTCCCACTTTGGTAATTCCCTTTGTTGTAGTTACGTGAATTGCCTTGATAATTACCACCTTGATTGTTGTTTCGATAGTTATTAGCATTTTGATTTGGTGGAGCTTGATTTGGGCGGCAACCTTGGCCGTTTTGGTTGTAAGTTCCCGTTGCTACGTAAGCACTCGAAGTGTTACCACCGGCGGTAATGCACTCGGAAAGATCATGAGCTCCACCACAAGACAAGCAACTCTTATCAACCGCTTTAACCGAAGCGGAATTCAAAGCCTCTTGTGCTTTCCAATGAGTCATAAGATTTGAAAACCTATCGAAAAACCGATTTTCCTCATTAGCTTCATCACGTAAGGCATTAATGCTACGAGACGATGACGATGATGACGAACTCATATTGGCAACACTCGGTGTGTTACGAGGGCTATAAACCTTAGATCTATTCTCGTTAATCTTAAAGCTTCATCGGTCGTTTTGCACAAAAAATTACCACCCGCGGAGGCATTCAAATAATCTCGTTCATGATCATTAAGCCCATTATAAAAAGTGTCAACTTGATGTAATTCCGAAAAATCATGGTGTGGACATTCATGTAACATTTCCTTAAATCGTTCCCATGCCATTGAAAAACTTTCATTATTTCGTTGTACAAATCTTGAAATCTCATTTTTCAAATGTGTTGTTTTAGATGGTGGGAAATTTTTTTCACAAACTTAGAAACGAGATCACCCCATGTCAAAATTGAATTTGGCGGTTCTTTCTCAAACCAAATTTTAGCGGGTCCATCTAATGAGTATGGAAACAACATCATCTTAATGGCGTCATGTGGAACATCCTTAAACTTTCTAGTTGCGGTGAGACGATTAAAATTCCATATTTGATAATGCGGGTTGTCTTTCTCATGACCTATAAACTTATTAGCTTGCAACATCGACATTAAACCCGTCTTAATCTCAAAATTCTCCACAAGGATAGCGGGAATCACAATGGCCTCTCCAAAACCCTCGGTGGGTGCTTGAAGCAACTCCATCATAGTACGATTATCCATGATGACTTCTTGTTCTACAATAGGTTCAACAATTGGAGTTTGTTCTTCAAGCAACGTCTCTTGATTTCCTTGATTTTGACGACGTTTACGAGCTCGTTTAGCTTGATTACGAGTTATCATAAACTTCACGAAGAATGGGAGGTGAGCAAAGAAGAATCTTTTTGGGTGTTTTGTGAATTTTCAATTTTTTTGGATTTTTAATTGTTTTTAATTTTTTTGGATTTTGGTGTATCTTCGTAGACAACAATCTACCAAACCTCTCCTCGAATCAAACTCTTGATTAAAGAAGCCTTAAAATAATGAAAATGATCATGTGGAGTGAACGCCATCGAATCACTTTAGAACTTTGGTGAAAACCAAATTGTTCAAGAGGGTTTAATCACAAAGAAAACCAAGCAAATATATTATACGTAATAATACTTTGGGCGGCAAAACCCTCGATTAGCCTTCAATCTCAAAATACTCACAAGCAAGCGAGGAAAAGAGGCGGCGCGAAGCACTTAAGAGCCTTTTTCCTTACGGTATATTTTATAATACCCGCCTTATACAAACCTTATAGTTTGTATTTTTCAAAATCGAGCTTCACGAAAGTATTTATCTATTTTTGCCTTTTTCTTTTTGTTTGAGATTCGAATACAATAATTAGGAGATCAAATCCCAATTAAGGTTGTGTTTTCACACTTTTGGAGATATTTTGTATTGATTGTGATACCTAATACAATATAGTAATAATAATTTCACAAGAAAAACCCAAAAAAACCGATAATACGTATTAGTAGATTTCTACTAATACAAATACTATTTATGGTTAATATTAAAAGCAACAAGACAAATTAATCACGACAGACCTCCCCGGCAGCGGCGCCAAAATGATTGTGGTAAAATACGACCTTTTAGGAAAAAGGAGTAAAAGCGGTAAGTATTAAGTGATGATTTAGGAAAATCAAACACTAATGACCCTATGAAGTTCGTTTCCCAAGGAGGTATATGTGTGTGAATAAGATGTAACAAGATTTGAGATTAATATTGGATAGAAGGGGATGAGAAAAGAGAATGACGAAGACGTGAAATTAATTACTACTACGACTAAACGTAAAACCGTAAAAAGTACAAAAATAAAAATTAATTCTAAAAATTCCCAAAAATTTACCAAAAATCAAAATAAATAAACTAAGAGTTTATCAATGATCAAAACTTTTTCAAACCTTTTAATTTATTAAATAATAATTTTTAAATGCTAATTAAAGCCCTAAAAATCAAACTAATTATCAAAAATCCCAAATAAAGATTTTTCAATTGGTAAACCTCTAAAATGACCTAAAAAGATTAAAAACTATTTTTATTAAATTTTAAACTAATAAAAACTATTTCAAATGATTTAAAAAGTATTAAAAACTTAAAATAATTATATAAATTAAATTAAAGATGATAAAATTAATCTAAGAGTTGAAAAATTCCTATTTTAATGTATTTAAGCTATGAAAAATATAAAAAGTGCAAAAATGTGAAATTTGAAATTTAATAATAAAATAATATTACAAATCCAAAAATTATAAAAAATTCTAAAAACTTGCAAACTAGTTTATTTTAACCTAAATAATCAGAAAACGAAAGTAAATTTACCAAAATACCCCTATTGGGCCCCCAAATGGGCTAAAAGCAAAATCAGTCAACCTTAATCGGCTTTTTAGCCCAAAAAGTCAAAATAAGCCCAAATGACCTGAAAAACCCTATCTGACTCATAATTTAATTCTAAGTACAAAAGTCTGAAGGCCCAAAAGATGTAAATGAGCTTATTACAGATTAATAACAAATAACTTATGCTTATTGGGCCAATAAGTCCATTAAGCAATAAGACAATGCCATAAGCTCTACTTAAACACATAACCTTCTTTTGAGATCCCTAAGATATCTGTAAAAAGAAATTTTGAAAAAGCTCACTCAATAAGCCAGAAATAAGCAAAGAACAATTCCACAAAACGACAAATAGTCGGGATAGAGTTCTAGGTTGTTTCAGAAGCTCTGGTTTGTTTCAAAAAGCTCACAAATAGCTTAACTAAGACTAATCAACAAAGAAAATCCCAATAAGCCAAGTACAATAAGTTGTGTGAACCAATAAGCACTCTTTTAAAATAAGAAAACTTAATTTCCTAGTGAAAAGCTTTTAATAAGTTCTGATTTCTTCCAGTATAGCTTATAAGGTGAGATAATTGATGAAAAGTACAAAAACTAAGTTGTGGCACATTTCAATAAGCTAAACTGATTGATAAGCACTTTTTGCCTTGGTCAACGAAAGTCAACGTGCTCCAAAAGTTACCAAATTTGCAGGACTTGATTATGAGATGGAAATAAGCTTGTTTGAAGCTGATTTAGATCAAGTCTAGAGGGCTAGACCAATGAGCTTAGCAAAACATTTGTCTCACTTTGCTTGATTTTGGCACAATAAGCACTATAAGCCAGTTAGCTTAATAGGCTTCAAATAAGCACACAACCAGTTAAAACAAGTACAATAGCAACCAAAGAAGAGATATCCAGCAACAAACTTCAAAATCTTATCGGTACAAGCAATTGTGGAGGTCAAATTGAGGTGGTCATTTGCTGGTGCATTTGACCACTTCAGTGAACTTTACAAGCTTGTGGCTTATTCAATAAGCCACCAATTAAAGAAAACAGATAGAGCAGAGTTACACACCAATGAAAGCTACTCCCAAACCAAAATTCACCCCTTGAATCCAAGTTTTAAACAATTTATAGCTTCTGATGTGTTTGACCTTAAACCAAAACCTTTTGACAGATTTTTGACAAAATGAGCAGACTTAGTTATAAGTTTAGTCAACTTCTGAAATAGCTAAAACAACTTGAAAACTACTATTACTGACCTACAAACCTTAAAAACCAATAAGCAAAGGCCTTAAGGCCTTGCTCAACCAAACACCCCTTTAATCCTTTGTTTGACTGATTTTACTTGATTTTCCAACTTTTCCAAATAACCTATTCCTTTTATGGTTCCTACAAGTCCACTAGGTGACTACTAATAGAACTGAACTGAAGAAATGATCCTACCAACACCAATACATAAAATCACATAGCACTCCAATTAAACAGATTTTCAGTCAAATTTATTGAGAGGAATTTTAAAAAGAAAACAAACCTATCCCCTACAACATCCTAGGGGGATTCAGCTATGCTCCTTGGACCTTGTTCAACAGCTAGAACAAGACCAAGGTTCTTGGATAACAAGCACCCTAAAGGAGGATCAAAGGTTGATCCCATGGGCCTTCAATTGTGAATCTCCTTCCACAAGGAACAAACAGCCAAACGAATACCCCAAATCTTTCCTAAAGCCTGCTGGTAACAAGCTTTGATCAATTCTTTGGAGCAGGGTTAGGGTTAGTAACAGATGCAGTCAAAAATAATGAAACCAGTAATAATAACAGCCTAATAAGCACCTTTTGAGTGCTTATAGAAGCTTAGTTATGTAAGACCAGTTCAAGCCCTTCAAGTATGGACTACTTAAGAGGCAAGACAACTGATCTACAACCTAGTTATCCACAAATTTCAACAATTGAAGCTATGAACAACAGATCAAAGTACTACCCCAGACCACTTTTGAAATCAAAAGTTCCAAAAGTGTTTTCTATCCTAGGTTTTAAACCAAGCCTTACACCTTAGATATGATGAACCTAAGATGGCAAGGAGTGTTTACAAACCTTAAGATCCAAAGCCACTTGAAGGATCAAGCACTTAGAACCCTAAACGTATAAGACAGAAACTTGAAAATATTTTGTGAAAATTTTCAAAGCCTATCAAACCAATTCTGAATCTTAAACAAACCACTCACAAACATCAACAATGAATAAGGAACTCAAGTTCTAGCATCTAACCAACAACTTCAGTTTTATAAAAAGGAATTACACTTGAACTTTTCAAAAACCAACTTTTATTAAAACTTGAAAGAAAATTACAAATTTAAATGCTAGAAAATGGAACAAAGGGGTACTCCACAAACTAGGCCTCCTTTTATAGGCAAATGCGTACAACACTATTCATAAACCCTAATGAACTAAATTCCCTAAACTAGCCTTGCAGAATCTTCTAGGCTTGTTGCCAGCTTGCTTGGGTGACTCAGGGACGTTCATTGAGTGCTTGGTGACTAAGGAAAGGTTTAAGTTCGTTGATTTTTCCATGTCATGATTCTTTGCCAGGTTTCGACTCATGAGAGGTACTTGTGGGGCCTTTCTGGTAGTGGAAGTTGAGGTTTTTGTTGTGGGATGTTATTGAGGTGAGGTGAATCACACATGAGATGAGCTGATTTCCTTTTCCCCTTTGTTTTCTTCATTTTTAATCCTGGGTAAAAGGGTGTTCTTGGCTGGTAAAATCTCTACAGTAAATGTTACCCGCTTATTTAGGAATTTGAACTTTAGACTTGGCAGTTTTGGTCCTTTGTTTTTGGGAAAAGATGCATAAAACGTTTTTCAGCCAACATAAACACATTCCTTTGTATTTGAAGTTATGAATTTCACACTTTTGCCCCAAAACTTCGGCAAAAGTGTTTCAAGGGTTGTTTTTGCCATTTTTCCATAATTGAGGGACTGATTTTGGACTTTCTTGATCTTCAAAGGTCTTCATAGTATCTTTGACTTCATGAGGGACCATTATTAACAATTTAGAATAGTTGAGGGACTAAACTTTCCAATTCTTCATAGTTGAAGGACCATTTTGTAATTTTGACAAACTTAAGGGACCAAACTTGTAATTATGAATATACAAGGGTTTTATGTGTCATTTCTTCATGTTTTGAGTATCAGTCTTGTGCATCTTCAAGTCTTCAAGGATTAATCTTGGATAAATCATGAACTAGGGCCCGGTTCTTTGTACGGCTTTGTTTCTCATGTCCGTTTTTCCTTGTTTCTTGTGATCTTTTGTCTTTTTCACGATATCCATACCTAAAACACACAAGTAAACAAATACAAGCATATATATATGGTATTTTATGACATTTTAATGCATTTAAAGCCCGAAAAGAATGATGAGATCATGTATAAATGCCATCTCATCACTTAATATCACAAACAACCGGCCGTGAACCCCGACAAACAATTTTCCCATCTAAGTTAGTGTGTCGTCACAAAAATCACGCAATGTAAATCTTCTCATACATAAATTCGCTTACCAATCAATGTGGTACGACAGGAATCAACCGTCAAGGGGCGAACTGGGGTGATCGCCCCCAAAAAGTACTATCATATGTATAAGCGTCTACCAAATCCCGGTAGTTCACAATTCATGCTAATGGGACTTTAAGTGACATAACCTAACTACTATTAATCCTTTTTATCTCGTTTATTGGGTCATAACATCATTCGGGTCCATATCATTAAGCATACCATCGGGACTACTTGCGTTATATTTTTATCAAAAACTAGCATGTTATCACCTTCGCGGGTTTACAAATCATTTTATAAAACATTTAAAAGAGTGCGAGGCTATGAACTCAGTTGATAATGAAAGGCGCATTATCGGCTACGGGCGTGCTTCAGTCACATAAAACTATATAAATAATAATCAGTCTTAGACTTTTGTCCAATGACTTTAAAAAATAACAATTATGTATACATATGATGACTTTATAAAATATGATGATGATCAAGTGGGATTGTACATTCTCATTTACTCATTTAGTGTTATGTGTTGGTAACTTTTTATACTAGTTTCACTAGTTCATCTTGTTTACATGTTTAGGCCCAATAAGCCCATTGATATTCGCGTTTTGTATGGGTTTCTCTATATTCTGTCGATATCCTCTCGAATTGATCTTGGTTCTAAGTGGAATGATTGTTCTTGGTTATTAAAAAGGGAGTTTAGTTTTCTAATCTACTAAAATGTTTAAATGTATTAAAATGAAAACTTAAATAAATAAAAACAATTAATTTAATGACAATTAATAAAACTAGAATTAAAATTATAATTAAAATAAAATGAAGAGTAAGAAACAGTAACACTTAAAAATACTCAATGAAAATTGATTCAGAAATTGACCTTGATTCGGAACTACTGATCCGGAAGTTTATCCGGAAGTTTATCCGGAACTTTTCACCCGGAACTTTACTTTGAAGATTGATCCGGAACTTGTTTTGGAAGTTCACCCGGAACTTTGAGTCGGAACTTGATTCGGAACCTTCACTCGGAAGATTGGTTCGGAAGTTGATCCGGAACTTCGTTCGGAAGTTGTTGATCCGGAAGTTCGTCCGGAACTTTTGGTCCGGAAGTTTATTCGGAAGATTTGGAAAGAGCATTCATTCGGAACTTAAAAATTGATTCGGAACTTTTTTAGGGAAAATTCATTCGGAACTTTAATAAATTCATTCGGACCTTTTGAAAAGCAAATTCATTCGGAACTTCTTAAACTCATGCGGAACTTTGTGTTCATCCGGAAGTTTAAGTTCATTCGGAACTTTTGATAGGAAATTTCATTCGGAACTTCTAGACTGACTCATAACTTTTTTAACATAAACTCATTCGGAACTTTCTTTGTTCATCCAGAAGTTTGTGTTCATCCGGAACTTTTGTTCATCCGGAACCTGGGAAATACTCAAGAAAAGAAACTTAACCGAAAAACAGGGGAAATAAATTTCGAGCCAAAAATCAACAAGTTTTTCACTAAATCTTAAATAAAACTAACCACGAATCATATACTAACCATAAACTACAAATCCCATCAATAAAAACATATAACCCAACAACTTTTAAAGATCAAATCAACCAAATGAGAACTTTAACTTTAAAGCAAATAAATGAAGATGAACAAGATGAGATGGAAAGATTGATATATTGAATGACTAAGGTTTTAACAATCATAAAACAAGGATAAAATTACAAGATTGGAAAACAAAGATCAAAATCACCAAACACCCTAGTGGTGTTGGTGATATCTACGAACAGAAAAGGAGAAAAGAGAGGGGAGAAGAAAAAACTAAAACCTGAATGAAAAGTGTGAGGGGAACCCTTTATATAGGTGTTCCCTTTGGTTTGTGAGTGGGCTTTATCCCGTTCTTCTTGTCTTCTCGTCTTTTCAGAAAAGTTGACGTTTTCGATTCTGATTCGGGATTTGTCGTCGATTAAATTCAACTCGTCTTTTAATTTCTTCGTTTAATAAACTTGAGTTTCTTCGACTTATGTAAATCTTACATCTTTGGTCCTTTTCTTCGATAAATCTTCGAATAGGCCCAGTGACTTCAAATCTTTTGCATCTCTTGGACAATAAACTCTGTCTTGAGTCTTTTTCTTCGATAAATCCCGTGCAATCCCATGTTTTCTTCAATATTCATCCGGTTGGCTCTGAAAACACAATAAACACAAAAACCACGCATAATTCAAAACAAATGATATTAAATACGCGTTTTGGTCTCGTTTTAGCCAGAATTAAGTGGTAAAAGGATGGGTGTTTACACACCTATCAAATCCCCTACAGTTAACCATTGCCATGCCCTCATGCAATGCTTAGTGATAAAGCAATTTTACACTTTTCTCATAATTAATCAACCTTGGCCTTATTCAAATACTACTAAACAAAATTAAAGGAAACAAAAAGGATAGAAAACCATTTTCACTTGAAAATAGCTACATGGAAATAACTTGCAAAGAGATCAAGGACTTACATTAGGGCTTTGGTGCTGCGAAGATTTATCACACTCAAGTTTCACGTCCCCCAAACTAAGCTTAAAAACGAGATCATTGTTATTATAAGTTAGCAAATCAAACACTTACACACATGGCTTAATTATATGCTTAAACTCCCTTATTCCTAAGTGTATCTCTTATATTTTATTTTTGTCTTAGAATGATCATGAAGATGCATTTTTTTAACTTATTTCGATAGTTTATTTAGGCTGAAAGCAAAGTAGGACGATTTGATCAATAGTTAGCTAAAGGGCAAAATCTCTTAAAACTGCTTCTCGGGATATCAAAAAGTTCATATCTTGGCATAACTCGGTTCACGATTTGAGACCTTTCTCGGGCCGATATTTGGCATGTACTTCATACTTCATATCTTGAGAGACGTGCTTGAGATAATGGTCTTCTCATCGTTCATAGAGTTTCTTCACTTGGAGACTTTTGAGGGGTACTCCAACTTTGTTGACCACGACTTCATGATTATTTCTTCAATCTCTAATTGGGATTTTGAGATACAACGATCAGCCTCCTTTTCGGACTTGGATCTATTTATCCTCATACCTTGTTAGGGTCTTTTCGGATAGACTTCTCCATGATCTTTATGGGAGTTGATTGCTTTTCGTCGTGAGTCTTGATCCTTCATATTGACTTTGGGAATAATGCTTTTCACATCACTTTGGATCTTTAGCAATAAAATGGAATCCTCATGCCTTGTTAGGGCCTTTTCGGACTCGCCAATCTTCGCACCCCGCTTCATAAGTTATGCCTTGGCTATGAACTCTTATCATTAACGAGCAACTTTTAAACGATCTTGGGCTAGAAGCTAAGTAACTTTTCAAATCGTACGACCTTACTTATTGCAGATAAATTATTAGCAAGTGATGGGAGAATAGGCAAATAATTACACCAAGTGAGCTTGTGCAAGAATATTGACTTATAATTGACTCTATCATTTCTCGTCCTCCACAATTTAAAATCTCAAGTAATGAGACTCGTGGATACTTAGCCTAATAAACCAATTAAGGTCTACATGGTTAAGGATACTAGCTAGAATAAACTTGGATAAGTCTATTCAGGTTGAGTAAAAAAAACGCAACGGGCCTAATATGTCAAAGATTTCTAGACTAGCTACACCACTTTATTAAAATTTGACTTTATTGCGGGATATATACATACTAAAGCAACGATAAAAATTTAAAAATCACTACTAAGTGGCTTAAGTTAATAAAAAATTTTAAAAATGTTGAAAAATATGTTTTTCTGGTTAAATGAAGGCATTTTCATGGAAAAGTCCACTTAAAACTTCGATAGAAGTCCCCCCTACACTTAAGATAAACATTGTCCTCAATGTTTAAGCATGTGGGAAAGGTCTCCCCTACACTTAGGACATTGTGCACGTTGGTTAACTCAAGTTAAGGAAGAGACGACTAAAGTGATCAATTTCAAATGTGAGTATGAAGAAAAATGAATCGCGATAGTTGAGAGATAGAACCGGATTTCGGATAACACGGGAGCACGATTCTTCAAAGATTCCAAGAGTGCACTTATCCCTGTAATTGCATCACCACACAAATACAAACACCTATAGAGGTCCCCCTACACTTAGGAGGTTAAAACAGAAAAGGATAGATACTCGGGTTGCCTCCCGAGGAGCGCTTGTTTTTGATAACCGAGTCACGAGCCTGACTCGACCCAAAATTAGTTCATGGGGAACGTGGTGAGGGATGGAATCATCTCCTGAGAGGTGTCCTCACCAAAGTACAACTTCACTCGTTGGCCATTCACCTTAAAATTAGGTCCATTAGGTTGAGCGAGCTCGAGAGTACCATATGGAAAAATTTGGGCAATGGTGAATGGGTCGGACCAACGAGATTTCAGCTTGCCCGAAAAGATTTTCAACCGAGAGTTAAAGAGTAAAACTTTGTCTCCAACTTGGAACTCTCGGTTTTTGATCTTGGAGTCGTGAATGAGCTTAGTTCTTTCCTTATAGATCAAAGAGTTTTCATAAGCCTCATTACGGAGTTCATTCAGCTCATTGAGTTGGATCTTGCGTAGGTCACCGGCTTTGTTGATATCAAAATTAGCCCACTTCAAGGCCCAGTAAGCCTTGTGCTCCAACTCAATGGGGAGGTGGCACGCTTTCCCGTACACGAGACGATATGGCGTACAACCAATCGGAGTTTTGTAAGCAGTACGGAAAGCCCACAAAGCATCATCAAGTTTATCAGCCCATGAGGCACGATGCTCTCCCACGGTTCTTTCCAGAATTCGCTTTAATCCTCGGTTGGATATTTCATCCTGGCCATTAGTTTGTGGGTGGTAGGCTGTGGAAAGACGATGATTTACACCATACTTAGCCATGACTCTTGCGAATTGGTCATTGCAAAAATGAGTCCCACGATCACTAATAATGGCACGAGGCACACCGAATCTAGCGAATAGAGCTTTCAAAAAGTTACAAACCACCCTTGTGTCATTAGTAGGTAAAGCTTTGGCTTCAACCCACTTTGAAACGTAGTCAACGGCTACAAGGATGTATTTGTTTCCATTAGAAGAAGGGAATGGCCCCATAAAGTCGATACCCCAAACATCAAAGATTTCACATTCTTGAATGAAATTTTGAGGCATCTCATCTTTATGTGTGATCTTGCCTTGTTTTTAGCAAGCCTCACATCGTTTAACCATATTGGGAGCGTCACGATATATGGAGGGCCAATAAAATCCCGAATCAAACACTTTTTTGCGGTGTAGTTGGGACCAAAGTGACCACCGGTGGGTCCTTTGTGGCAAGCGTCGAGGATTTCTCAAGCTGCCGGTCCATCAACACATCGGCGAATAATCAAATCGGCACATTGTTTGAATAGGTAAGGGTCATCCCAATAGTAAGTCTTAATGTCGTTGAAGAACTTTTTCTTTTGTTGGGATGTTAACCCTTCCTTGAGAATTCCACCCGCTAAGTAGTTTGTAATGTCCGCAAACCACGGGGTTTCATCAGAATTCGAATTGATAGACATTAAGGTCTCCAGAGGAAAAGAATCATTGATTTCTTTGTTCGGATGATCCCCCTGGTAAGGATCCTCAAGTCTACTGAGATGATCCACGGCTAGGTTTTCAGCTTCTTTTTTATCGCGAATTTCGATTTTAAATTCCTGGAGCAGCAAAACCCAGCGAAGAAGTCTTGGTTTGGAATCTTGCTTTGTCAACAAGTACTTCAACGCGGAATGATCGGTGTAAAGGATTGTGGTGGAAAGGACAAGATAGGGGAGGAATTTTTCAAAGGCATAGACAACAGCTAAAAGCTCTTTTTCGGCTGTCGTGTAATGCAATTCAGCCCCCGGCATTGTCTTGCTAGCGTAATGGATTGGTTGGAAGTGTTTGTTCACTCTTTCGCCCAAAACCACTCCAATAGCAAAATCACTAGCATCGCACATCAACTCAAAGGGAAGCTCCCAATTAGGGGTAACCAAGACGGGTGCCTTAGTTAGCTTATCCTTAAGCGAGTTGAAGGCTTCAAGACACTCTTTAGAAAAGATAAAAGGAGTATCTTTTTCCAAGCGGTGGGTCATCGGGCGAGCGATTTGAGAAAAATATTTGATGAATTGACGGTAGAAGCCCGCATGACCCAGAAAACTTCTCACACCCTTCACGGTCGAATGTGGAGGCAACTTAGCGATAACATCGACTTTAGCACGGTCTACTTCAAGACCGGCTTTAGAAATCTTGTGTCCTAGCACGATGCCTTCTTTTACCATAAAATGGCATTTTTCCCAATTCAGAACAAGGCGAGTGTCTTCGCACCGCTTCAGCATTCGTTCCAAATTGGCAAGGCAAGAAGAGAAGGAATCCCCGAAGACCGAGAAATCATCCATGAAGACTTCCATGGTTTGTTCAACCATGTCATGGAAGATAGCTAACATGCACCTTTGGAAAGTCCCGGGGGCATTGCATAAGCCAAAAGGCATTCTTTTGTAAGCAAATGTGCCATAGGGACAAGTGAATGTTGTCTTCTCTTGATCTTGGGGGTCGATGGGTATTTGGAAATAACCCGAGAAACCATCAAGAAAGCAGTAATATTCATTACCCGCTAAACGTTCAAGCATTTGGTCCATAAAAGGTAGAGGGAAATGATCCTTTCTCGTGGCATCATTGAGTTTGCGGTAGTCTATACAAACTCTCCACCCAGTAACGAGGCGAGTGGAAATCAACTCGTTGTGTTCATTGGGAACAACGGTTATTCCGTCCTTCTTGGGCACACAATGGACTGGACTAACCCATGGTGAATCCGAAATAGGGTAAATCATACCCGCATCAAGAAGTTTGATAACCTTTGTTTTGATGACTTCATGGATTTTTGGATTCACCCTTCGTTGGTTTTGAATTGTGGGCTTAAAGTCGTCCTCCATGAGAATTTTGTGTGTGCAGAAGTGAGGATCAATTCCGCGAATATCAGAAATTTTCCAAGCAATAGCCTTCTTATGATCTTTCAGCACGACAATGAGGCGAGTTTTCTCTTCATCTTTCAAGTCCTTAGCAATAATGACTGGCGACTTCTTCTCTTCTTCAAGGAACACGTACTCGAGATGGGGTGGCAACTCCTTAAGTTCTAAATCCGGAGGATTTTCGACAGGAGGCGTATTCGAAGTCGGAGTATCGATAGCAATAACCGTGGGAGATGGTGGAGAAAGATTGTCTTCGTTGAGAAGGTTGTCAAAGAAATGTATGTCTTCATCCCCATCGGTGGGAGAATCATCATTAGCTAAGTTCACATCTCCCATGGTGGTTTCAAGATTGTTCCAAAACAAATCATTATCTCCAAATAGAGACAGTGATGAATCAATAGAGGAAACGGTTTCAACATTGGGAAGAGAGGTAGGAATACTTTTACAAGCATCTTTGAAGTGTTCTTCACAAGCCTCATCAAGAACGTCAATACAATTAACACTCTCGTATGAATAAGGTTGTTTAGACAACTTTCCCATGTCGAAGACGATTTTATCGTCACCCACTCTCATGATAAGCTCACCGGCTTCAACATCGATGAGAGTGCGACCGGTCCTCAGGAATGGACGACCCACGATCAAGGGAACACGAGGGTCCATCTCGTAGTCGACGACGACGAAATCAGCAGGAAAAGTGAATTTGTCGACTCCTACAAAGACGCCTTCGGCTATCCCCACTGGATAAGAAACCGTACGGTTAGCTAATTCCAAAGTCATTTTGGTGGGGACTATCTCAGGGAGAGATAATTGCTTCCAAACGCTTAAAGGCATTAGATTAATACTGGCACCTAGATCGGCTAGGGCCATGCAATTCTCTACTCCCGGGAAATTGCAAGGGATTAAGAAACGACCCGGATCACCAAGCTTGGTTGGCAATTTCCTTAAGAGCACTGCAGAGCAATTCTCATTAAGTTGGGTGTTGGCTATATCGAGAAGCTTTTCCTTGTCACTGAGAAGATCTTTAAACATTTTCGCGTACTTAGGCATGTGAGCAAGAGCCTCAGCGAAGGAGATGTTGAAATTCAATTGTTTGAACATCTTAAGAAAGTTCGAAACCTGAATATCATCCTTGCTTTTGAGCTTCTCTTTCCTCAACCTAGATGGATAAGGTATATTGGAAGAAGAGGAAGGCTTTGGGAGAATAGGATCACTCACATCCTTGGGTGGAGGAGGGGTAGAAGTAAGAGGTGGAAAAATTGGGGATGGATAAGGATGAGGAATAGGAGCAGGTGACTCGTTCTCCTTAGTCACAATCACCGGTGGACGTATAGGAAGCTCGGGTTCCTTGGTACCTTTGCCACTGCGAGTGGTGATTGCTTTCATCTCCCCTCTTGGATTCGCAACGGTGTTACTCGGAAGAGTACCCGAAGAAGAGGGTTGATTACCTTGGAAGAAACTAGCCATCATTTTTTTCAAGTCATTCGTTTGACTATCCAACGTGTTTTTCATGTCAGCTCTCAGATCGTTCCCTTGTTTGATCATGTCTGCTTTCAGGTTGAGCACTTCCCGCTGATGATTTCCCACGATCACATTGTTAGTCCTCATATAAGTTTCCACTTCTTGGTGAAGAGCGGTGGGTTGGTTGGGAGGAGCATTGTATGCGGGTGGTTGATAAGCAGGTTGCTGGTATAATTGGTTGTTTCGTTGAGGTGGTTGTTGCAGTTAATGAGGTGGTATGTATGGTGTACGAGGTTGTTGTTGTTGTTGAGGAGGGCGATTGAGGTTTTGTTGTTGGTTTGGGTTGGTAGGAGGAAAATCGGGTGGTGAGAGGTAGTTGTTGGAGCGGTAGCTAAGCAAATTACGGTCACCTTGAGGTCTAGCTTGATAAGCAGGTTGAGGATAGGTGCCATATGCTGCATTCACATTCTCAGCAGGGTAGTCTTGGGTGGCAGTACAAGTGGTGTAAGAGTGAGGACCCCCGCATATCTCGCATGGTTGGCTAACAACATTGACTTGAGTGTTTTTAGCGTTGTTGCTGTTGTTGTTGTTAACGGTGTGGGTAACAAGCGATTCAAGAAGCGTAGTGATTTTGTCATGTCGCTTATCGCTGTCACTAGTAGTAGCACTAGCGACATTGGTCCGAACACTCTTAGTTTGCACACGAGACTTATTCTCAATGATATCCCAAGCAGCATTGGAAGTCTTAGCCAAAAGATTACCCCCCGAGGCACTGTTTAATGAATCTTGGTCATTCATGTTTAAACCATTATAAAAAGTGTTAATTTGATGCACTTTGGTAAAACCATGTTGTGGGCATTTTCATAAAAGGTCTTTGAAACGATCCCAAGATTCACTAAACGACTCATCGTACTTTTGTTCAAAATTTATGATTTCATTCCGCAAAGCGGTAGTACGAGAGGGTGGGAAAAAGTAATTGATAAACTTGGTCTCCAAATCCGTCCACGAAAGAATACTCTGTGGCGGTTCCTTAGCAAGCCAATGTCGGGCTTGTCCCTCTAAAGAAAAGGGAAAAAGTTGTAACCGGATTACCTCTTGTGGAACACCATTGAATTTGATCGTGTTGGTGAGTTGCAAGAATCTCTTGATGTGGTCATGTGGGTCATCAATGGTACGCCCCAAGAATGGTTGAGCAGAGACCATCTGGATAAAGCCGGATTTAAGCTCAAAATTGTTGGCTGCAATCGCTGGTATAACAATTGGATCAGTGTTGCCATCTACATGAGCTTGCAGCAGTTCAATCATCGGGCGATTATCCGGTAGAGGCTCATTGTTGTTGTTATTATTCATGTTGTTGAAAGGTGGGTTGTTGTTGTTATTATTGTTGTTTTGAGGTGGTATGTTGTTGTTGTTTTGTACATCGGCCATGTCTAGGTTATCGAGAGGCTCGGGCTCTTGATAAGACGTCGATCGAGTGCGCATACACCTGCAAAAGAACTAACAAGGCAAAAACAAAGCAAAAATATTTTTGGTTTTTATATTTTTTAATTTTTAGGATTTTTTGAAAATTTTATATTTTTGTTGTGTTTTTTTGAAAATCTTTATGAAAAAGTAACGTTCACGGGGAACGGATCCCAAAATCCAAGTTCTCACAAAAAACTTTTGATCTTAACGAGAAGAGCCGGCAGCGGTGCCATTTGATATTCGCGTTTTGTATGGGTTTCTCTATATTCTCTCGATATCCTCTCGAATTGATCTTGGTTCTAAGTGGAATGGTTGTTCTTGGTTACTAAAAAGGGAGTTTAGTTTTCTAATCTACTAAAAAGTTTAAATGTATTAAAATGAAAACTTAAATAAAAAAAACAATTAATTTAATGACAATTAATAAAACTAGAATTAAAATTAAAATTAAAATAAAATGAAGAGTAAGAAACAGTAACACAGTAACACTTAAGAATACTCAAAGAAAATTGATTCAGAAATTGACCTTGATTCGGAACTACTGATCCGGAAGTTTATCCGGAACTTTTCACCCGGAACTTTACTCGGAAGATTGATCAGGAACATGTTTCGGAAGTTCACCTGGAACTTTGAGTCGGAACTTGATTCGGAACCTTCACTCGGAAGATTGGTTCGGAAGTTGATCCGAAACTTCGTTCGGAAGTTGTTGATCCGGAAGTTCGTCCGGAACTTTTGGTCCGGAAGTTTATTCGGAAGATTTGGAAAGAGCATTCATTCGGAACTTAAAAATTGATTCGGAACTTTTTAAGGGAAAATTCATTCGGAAATTTATTAAACTCATTCGGAACTTTTGAAAAGCAAATTCATTCGGAACTTCTTAAACTCATGCGGAACTTTGTGTTCATCCGGAAGTTTAAGTTCATTCGGAACTTTTGAAAGGAAAATTCATTCGGAACTTCTAGACTGACTCGGAACTTTTTTAACATAAACTCATTCGGAACTTTCTTTGTTCATCTGGAAGTTTGTGTTCATCCGGAAGTTTTGTTCATCCGGAACCTGGGAAATACTCAAGAACAGAAACTTAACCGAAAAACAGGGGAAATAAATTTCGAGCCAAAAATCAACAAGTTTTTCACTAAATCTTAAATAAAACTAACCACGAATCATATACTAACCATAAACTACAAATCCCATCAATAAAAACATATAACCCAACAACTTTTGAAGATCAAATCAACCAAATGAGAACTTTAACTTTAAACCAAACAAATGAAGATGAACAAGATGAGATGGAAAGATTGATATATTGAATGACTAAGGTTTTAACAATCATAAAACAAGGATAAAATTACAAGATTGGAAAACAAAGATCAAAATCACCAAACACCCTAGTGGTGTTGGTGATATCTACGAACAGAAAAGGAGAAAAAAGAGGGGAGAAGAAAAAACTAAAAACTGAATGAAAAGTGTGAGGGGAACCCTTTATATAGGTGTTCCCTTTGGTTGGTGAGTGGGTTTTCTCCCGTTCTTCTTGTCTTCTCGTCTTTTCAGAAAAGTTGACGTTTTCGATTCTGATTCGGGATTTGTCGTCGATTAAATTCAACTCGTCTTTTAATTTCTTCGTTTAATAAACTTGAGTTTCTTAGACTTATGTAAATCTTCCATCTTTGGTCCTTTTCTTCGATAAATCTTCGAATAGGCCCAGTGACTTCAAATCTTTTGCATCTCTTGGACAATAAACTCTGTCTTGAGTCTTTTTCTTCGATAAATCCCGTGCAATCCCATGTTTTCTTCAATATTCATCCGGTTGGCTCTGAAAACACAATAAACACAAAAACCACGCATAATTCCAAACAAATGATATTAAATACGCGTTTTGGTCTCGTTTTAGCCAGAATTAAGTGGTAAAAGGATGGGTGTTTACACACCTATCACCCATTATAAGTCCATTACTTTATATTAGTCCATTTTACACTTTTAATCTCATTATTATACTTAAAAGTTAGGCCCAAGTGGGTTAAGCCCAATAAGTAAGTTTATAAGTGTTTAGCCAAATTAGTTGGATTACTAGTCCAATAAGGCTAACTTGGCGCGTTAATGTCCGTATGTTATAAAGCTCGGGTTTTATCGGTTTTTACTTGTAATATGTACTTATATATCAGTATATTAGTTATAAAAAGTTTACATTAGATGGGTCCGACCGTCTAAGTTTTAATTGACGAAAACGTTAATTTTACGGTTTTAGCCGAAAAGACGTAAAAATCATGTTTATAGTTTTATAACTTATAAAACTTATCAAATTACCATTTTTATAAAATTTCCCATTTATTTATTATTTTACATACTTATATAAATGTAATATATAAGTTAGTGGGTTTTAATTTAGATTTTATACTATATTTATTTGAGTGCTATTATAATACTATTATACTTTAATTTCACAAAATCTGATTTTTAGTTTCACATTCACCATTTTTATCATATCTTGAGTTCTACAAGGAGATAGAAGCTCATTTTTGGATGACATAAACTTCATATTATGTGTTACAAATAACCTAGCTTTAGCTACTGCTCAATCCAAGTCTAAGTATCCCTAACAGTCCTCACAAAACAGACTATTCAGATTGATACATTAATTTTGTTTTGATCATATCTCACTCATTATAATGATTCCATTGCATGGACAACTCTCACATGTGTATAAGACCTAATACTTACTTTATATTGATTCCAATATGCCATTTCATCAGTTTAACATATGGTTGGTTACTGTTTTTATACAGCCAACTTATTAAGCAAGATTTTAACCTTTTTACATATGGTTTTCCATCTTTTTAACCATGTTTATCAACACTTGATCCCCACAAAACATTTTTATCATCATATACATATACAATAAGAAAGAAAATACATTTTACATTTACAAAATAACAATGAAAATAGGAAGAATGATCTTGTTTACCAACCAAGACTATAACTTGTCTTTTGAGGACAACACCTTGATGTACACCAAATTTATCTTCAAGATCACCTTTCACCAAGAATATTTGTTGAGAAATCAGCCGTAGGACACAAGAAAATCACCTCCTTTGATGTTATAATGATCACTATTCAACAAGGTTTCAAAGTTTCTTCATCATATGTGTAGATAACACATTATTCATGGTTAAAATTGATCAAAATGGGGTGTTTGATGATGGTTTTGGACGGCAAAGGGTAGAGAGGGTGAGAGAGTTTTTAGTGGTATTGCATGAGTTGAATGTGTAAATGGTTTAGATGAAATAGTTTTGTGGTTTTGTTAGCTAACTTATCTAAGTTAAGTTAACATGTGTTAACTTGTAAGCTACAAGTTTGACACATCATGGTGTGGTGTCCATGGTTTGGCCGTCCTATAGAGTGGGGTGTGACAAGTGTATACTTTTCTCATCCCACTAATATACGAGTATTCCTCGATTCTAGTTTCCTCGATTTGCGACCCTCGTGTCGTTTTATGAAAAACGTTTTTATAAATTATGAGTCAACGGCACAAAACGAATCTAATAAAATTTTTCTCATAAAAAATGGAGTTCAAAAACGTAAATACGTAATCCTAAGGTTTCCGGTTTAGTCATAAAGGACGTTAAATTATGAACGTAAGCCCAAATTTAAATCCGTAAATTGTGAGTTCATCAACCAACACAAAAATAAGTTTCAAAATATTATACGAGAAAATAATTTACTACCTGAAAATGTTAGATTGTCACAGCTTTTCCTCCTAAAAGGGATCAACATCCTCGTGATCCATTTCATTTTGATGTTCGTTTCTTATTGAAATCAAAGAGGTGCGAATATTTCTTCCACATTTCATCAGATCTTGACAATAGGTATCCGACTTTGTTTCAGTTACTTTACCTCACGATCCATAATCTCTACGGGTTCTTCGATAAAATGCAACTTCTCATCTATTCGAGCCTTATCCAACGAAATTTTCTCATCAGACACTGCTAAATATTTCTTCAGATTAGATACATGGAATGTGTTGTGAACACCATGAAGTTCTTGGGGTAACTCTAGTTTGTAAGCCACCGAACCTATTCTAGATAAAATCTTAAAGGGTCCAATATAGCGGGGATTCAATTTCCCTTGCTTTCAAAATCTTATGACGGCTTTCCATGGTGATACTTTCAACATTACTCGGTCACCCACTTCAAACTCCATCAGTTTCTGCCGCACATCCGCGTAACTTTTCTGTCATCTCCGTAGTCTCCCGGATCAATTCCAGTCCCGTGAGTTGGGTATCCCCAACTTCACTCCAACATACAGGAGATCTACACTTCCTACCATACAAAGCTTCAAACGGTGAAGCCTTAATACTAGCATGGTAACTATTGTTATATGAAAACTCTGCTAAAGGCAAATGTTTATCCCAATTCTTACCAAAACCTATCTCACAAGCTCTCAACATATCCTCCATTGTTTGTATCGTTCTTTCACTCTACCCATCAGTCTGGGGGTGATAAGCAGTGCTCTTGTCGAGATTCGTTCCCAAAGATCTTTGGAGATATTTCCAAAAATTCGATGATAATCTAGGATCTCGATCTGAAATGATCGATACATGCACTACATGCTTGCATACAACATTCTCAAGATAAATACGAGTCAGCTTCTCCAGTGAGAAATGCTCTTTAACCGGAATGAAGTGTGCTGATTTGGTCAGTCTGTAGACAATGACCCAAATCGAGTTATTTCCAGATGATGTTCTAGGAAGCTTGGTAATAAAGTCTATCATAATTCCTCCCACTTCCATACAGGAATCTTTGGTTGTCGAAGTAGTCCTGATGGCCTTTATGTTCAGCTTTGACTCTAGCACAAGTCAAGCATTGAAAAACATACATAGAAATATCAGCTTTCGTATTCGGCCACCAATACAACTTCTTAAAATTATGGTACATTTTATCAGATCTAGGGTGAACGGAATATTTAGATTTATGGGATTCTAACATAATCAAATCTCTTAAGCCTCCAAACTTAGGTATCCACATACGACCTCTTAAGCATTTCACTCCATCAGTTCTAACCTCTAAAGGATCTCATTCTCCTCGAAACCCTTCATTAACAAAATTTTCTTTCTTACAGTCTTCTATTTGCGCATTTCTAATTTGCTCAGGCAAGTTATTGTACACGGTCAAGACTAGAGAACGTACCCTGATAGGCTCTCTATATTTTCTGCTTAATGCATCAGCAACAACATTGGCTTATCCTGGGTGATATTTTATATCACAATCATAATCACTTAATAGTTCTATCCATCTTCGTTGCCTCATATTCAATTCCTTTTGATTGAGAATATACTGTAGGCTTTTATGATCGGTGAATACTGTACACTTGGTGCCATACAGATAATGCCTCCACAACCTAAGAGCAAAGACTACAGCTCCTAACTCAAGATCATGAGTGGTATAATTCTCCTCATTCTTCCTTAATTGCCTAGAAGCATAAGCTGTCACCTTTTCTCGCTTCATCAAAACAACTCCATAACCTCTAAGAGATGCATCACAATATACTACAAAATCTTCACTTCCGTCGGGTAATGATAGAATTGGCGCGCTACATAATTTTTTGTTCAATATCTGAAATGCTCCATCTTCTTCACTTCCCCAAACGAAAGGTTTATTCTTCTGGGTAAGCTTAGTCAAGGGTTTAGCTATTAAAGAAAATTCTTTAATGAATCGCCTATAAGAGCCAGCCAATCCTAAGAACTGTCGCACTTCCGTTGGCGTTGTCGGTGCAGACCAATTCTTAATGACTTCAACCTTTGCAGGATCAACATGAATTCCATCTTTGTTAATCACATGACCAACTAACCAAAAATCACATTTCAAAAACTTACCATACAACTTTTCATCCTTTAACAAACTTAAGATAATCCTTAAATGTTCTCCATGTTCATCTTTATTCTTAAAATAGATTAGAATATCGTCAATAAACACAATCACAAATTCGTCCAAGTAGGGTTTGCACACTCGATTCATTAAATCCATGAAAACCGCAGGTGCGTTAGTTAACCCAAATGGCATTACTTGAAATTCATAGAGTTCATCACGAGTTCTAAATGCAGTCATAGGAATACCTTCTTCACGGACGCGAAGTTGGTGATATCCAGACTTGAAATGTGTATAGTCGAAGTTTGTTATTCTCAGTTCTTAACAAATTAAAAGTCCTAAAAATATCGGGTTTTTAATTGTTCTTGGTTGGTAATATTTTTTGGATATTCTATTGCTAATTCAAACAAGCCTTGCAAAGATGAAAAATAACGTCTACTTATATATAAAACATAGTGCAATTACCAAGTATTTATTCAACTTAAAATGCAAAATGTAAATTTTACAAACTATAAGGACTAGAAATGTAAATTCTATGAAATGTAAATGCTCAAAATGTAAAACTGAAAAGTACAAGGACTAAATGTGCAAAAACAATAAACTATGAGGACTTAATATGAAAATTATCCAAACTACTAACTAATTCTCAACAAATTCAAAACTTACTAACTGAATTTTAACAAATCTGAAAGTATAGGGACTGTTTAATTGCAAACCCTAAAAATTTGCAAGTTTAGCCATGTTTAGAAACAGATTAATTCATTAAGGACCAAAGTGCAATATTTGAAATTTTTTAATCAAAAACGGGTTACAAACTCAAATAAGCTCGTTTGAGCTTATTTTTCAACCAAATTCAACCAAACCACTTGCAAAAGTCTTAAAATCAGAAATAAGCTAGACTTGTCCATGGATTTAAGCTGAAACTTACTAAAAAGTTGATAAGCTGAATTCAATAAGCACAAAATAAGCTATAAGCTAATCTAGACTTGCACAAATCAATTTTAGTGATGAAAATGATTAATAAGCTCAAAAGAAGAATGGGAAATTAAATCTCATGAAAAAGCATCCAATATTAAGCTCAGAATTCTAAAATAAGCAAAATGAGTGCTTATGTTGACCAACTTTGACCAAGATTTTTCAATAAGCTCAAAATCTCAAAAATTAACCATGAACACTTACTAAATGATATTGTGAAATAAAATTGACCAGTTTATGAAATAGAATTTGAGATATGAAAAAGCAGTTATCAAGTTACAGTAACTTGAGTTTGCTCAATGAGCTTAAACTTTGGTTTATTTCTACTTGAATACTAGAAACTGTACAAAATCCTTATACAAGCTGAAACTTCATATATTGAGTGAGATTTGAGAGATGGTTTGATTGAATTTCATCAACTAACAAATGAATGCCAGGCAAATCAAAATCAATACTTTTCTGAAACAAAACTTGACTGAAACTGACCCACACTTTTCTATAACCAATTGCCTCTTTGACCAAAAGTTTGACTTAGAAATGACTTAAAACTACTTTTTATCACTTGTAAACTGGAAATGAACACTAGATTTCCAATTATCAATACTGAAAACTGAATCAAGGCTAATGCCAAACACCACTTTCTGATTTTTTTGAAATTTTTGTGAATGATTATTGAGTAAAGGATTGAACTGAGTAAAAACAGATATCACACTAAGTTTTAAAGCTGAAATGAAGTATGTGAGGACTAGTTACAAGAAGTGAACACAACTAGAACACAAAATGATAAAAAAGCTATTGTTACTGAAATAAGCTGAAAACAGGTCTAGTACAAAGCTTAATAAGCAAGATTATTCTACAATTAAGGTAACTAATCACTAGGAACAGATCAGAAACAGATCAAAACACATTTTATCATTCAATCAGGCAAAATTATCTAGGAATTGAGCATGCATCAACAATTTAGAGGAATTGAAAAATTAGAACTCAAAACCTTAAGCAAAAGCCTCCTTTGGGGAGTAGAGGAGCGCTGAGCTCTCTATTCGAGTGCTAACCACCACCTTAGCACTAGAAAACACTATCTACAATCTATCAACAGCAATCAATCATCAATTCTTCCATTGATGAAATTGAATTCATCAAATTCTACTAAATCTGAACTGGATCAACAAATCAGCTACAATCTTCTCACTTAGTCAGTTATGATCAAGTTATGATCATAACAAACCAAAAACAGCAACAAGATGATTCAATGAAGTAGGAGATGAACAGTAAGTAGGTTAAGAACTTTTGGAGGGAAAATGGAATTTGAATTTTATTGCATGAAAAGTAGTTACAAGGCTGTTAAACTGTTACCACTAGCTATAACAGACTCAAGAGTGTGTCAAACTCTTGAGTTGTTAAGCTAAGAACTAAGAATTGAGATGAGAGGAAATACTAAAGTGTGTGAAATTTCACACTTTCTACCACTCTGAAAATGAAAGCTAAACATGGTATTTATAGACTTTAGGAGTAAAGCAGTTGGGGTTGGTGACGTGTTGGAACCAATCCCAGGCTTCCACGTGTCACAAATCTGCCAAATTGATTTTGCTGATGAAGAATTGATTTGGGGTTTTTTATTTGGCTTGATTTCAGCTTAATTGATTGTAACCATTGGATTCGTCTTGTGATTTTGAGCAAGTTTGATGTTTATAACTTCTCTTGAAATCCACTCTAGCTCAAAGTCGATCCTGGTAAATCGTTTGGATGAAGATGACACGTGGCAATTTTTCACTGGCTAAGAGTAGTTCACACGGATCACTATCCACAATGGATAAAGTGATTATTGCATGGCTTCATTTCATTGGCTGAAAACTCGAAAGTGGGAATTACTGTGCTGATTCGGTTAATAAATGCTAAGTAGAGTTAGTGGCCAACTGTCAAGTGAGCTGGTGATCCGTGTGACTAATTCCTTGGCTTCCCATTGGTTGAGAGTTATTCACATGGATTGAACACAATTAACTTTCTAAAAATGGCAGAAATGATCCCTTTACTTTGGCAGATTGTATATTTGAGCTAGTAACTTCATTTCTTTGGCATATTTGGTCCTTCAAACTTCATTCTTGAACAAATTTGATCCTTTGACTGAGTTGACTTGAGAGTTGACCAGATTTGACTATGATCTTGACTTTTACAAAATTACACTTTTAGTCCTTCATCTTTGGCAGTTTGTCAAGAAAGGTCCTTTGTCTTCAAAGTCTTGTCACTTTTGATCCTTCTTTGTCTTTTTCATAATATTAAGCTTGATTTTCCTTTGTTTGCTTGAAAATGTATCCTTCTTACCTATTTGAGCACAGACACAAAACATACCACATAATTCTGCTTTATAGCACAAAGTTTAGGTATTTTTATTGATTTTTAGAGTGATTTGTTGATAAATTGATATGAGTTTTTGCTCATAGCAAATCCCATACACTTGAACATTGTCATGTCCTCATGCAATGCTATACATTTAAGCACAAATTTACATTCTCCTCATAATTAATCCACCTTGTCCATATGGAATGCATCTACACTACTCTAAACTAGATGATGCATGATTTTTATATTTAACAATGCAATAAACAAAATACAATTCTATCTATTTCTTTTTGATTTTTCTTGAAATGGTTTTGATGGAAGTAACTCATAAAGAATTCAATGACTTTGATTAGGGCTTGGGTACCATGGACATTTATCACCCTCAAGTTTCACTTTCCCCATACCAAGCTTAAAAATTGGATCATTGTATTCACAAGTAAAAAGTGCATCAACTTATTCATGACAATTAAATGTGGAACCGGTTATTATTTGAGCAAATTGCTTGTGAGCAAATTTGTCATTTATTCAAGTGTGGTATAAGAAGTGTAAAATCAAAAAATAAGGAAGCACGGTTTTAATCCTAAGTAATCCTCTCATCCATTACTTGAAAAACCGCTCACAATTAATATAAGTCCGTTTCAAGAGTAATAAGTCATTCGCCTTATGTGTAAAATCCTCATGTCATGCTTTCATAAGTAGCTACACACTCGCTAAGGAAAGAAAAATAAACTCACGCAATAATTTACATCCGCCATCTTTTTGAGACTTTGGATCTTCAACCCCGCAACCCGTCAAGGTAATATTGGATTGGAGCAATCTATTGAATCCCCGCAACCCGTCAAGGTAATATTGGAACTCAATAGCCACTATAATTAACACCACACTGCCCCTCTTGGGAGTCTTGTATAATTATTTTTTTTTTCTTTTCTTTTTCTTTTTTTTTCTAGCCACTCATTTTTTTTTCATAAGCCGCTCTTATTTTTCTTTATTCCTAACTAAGAAATTTGAAAAGAATAAACTGAAAAACACCCGCTAAATATTGAGCATGAAATAATTCTAGTACACATAAAACGTTCTAACTTAGAATCTTAAGACGTACTTATATCAACCATGAATGATTAGACAAAAATGCATAAGAGACTACAAACCGATTAAAACCGTTCTTGATTATTTATTAACATATATACATGCAAAGAAATTAGAGGTAAAGAAGAGAAGGGTTTAGCCACAATTAATTTTCATGAAGTTTATCTAGCCCTTTTACACTTGCTTCAACTCTATCATTTCCCATTCTCCACAAATTTAAAATCTCAAATAATGAGAGTGGTGGATGCTTAGCCTAATAGACCAATGAAGGACTACATGGTTAAGGATACTAGCTAGAGAATGCTAAGATAAGCAAAATCGGGTTGAGTCAAATATCCATGACGGGCCTAATATGTCAAAGAAGTCTAAATTTGTTAAACCATGATTTTATTATTTTTTACTCTTTTGGATTTTTGATGAAAAGCAAAAGAAAAATATATACAATGCAAATGTGATATGCAAAATGATTGATGCAAAAATTATGTATGCATATTTTTGGTGGCCAAAGTAGATCAAAAATTCGAAAAATGTTTGAAAAATTAATTTTCCCAATTATCATGAAAGACAGTGACAAGTTCTAGGTAAGGTCACTTTGATAGAAGACCCCCCTACACTTAAGCTAAACATTGTCCTCAATGTTTAAGAGCATGGAAGTATAAAAACTTCCCCTACACTTATGACAATGAATAGACTTTGCTTATCCCAAGTTAAGGAAAGGACAACTATTAGTGAATTCATGTTTAAGCACAAGGTGTCAATGAAAGATCACAATAGTAACGAAGTGAACCGGATACAAGGGCCTCCTCCATAAGCTCCAAAGCATGAAATGAGTGAGCAACCCTACAAACATCATGAAGACAAAAGAAGGTCTCCCCTACACTTATCTCCAAGTCTATACCTTTATTACTAACCTACAACACTCTAAACCTAGTTATACGATGCTTGAGTTAAGGAGTCTCTAGCTCGACTCGTCCCTCAATGAATTAATTCATTGGGAAAATGGGGATCTCTTAGACCATTTCAACGGAAATGTCCTCCCCAAAATAATGCTTCACACGGTGACCATTCACTTTAAAGTTTGGACCATCGGGTTGTGACAACTCAATAGTTCCATATGGAGACACTTGAGCAATAGCGAATGGACCGGACCATCTCGACTTAAGCTTGCCCGCAAAAAGTTTCAACATTGAGTTAAAGAGGAGAACCGACTCTCCAACTTTGAACTCATGTTTCTTGATCTTAGCATCATGCAATTTCTTAGTCTTTTCCTTGTAAAGCAAAGAATTTTCATAGGCATTGGCTCTCAATTCATCCATCTCATTGAGTTGATCTTTCCTATATGAACCGGCTTGGTTTAAATCAAAGTTAGCCCACTTGAGAGCCCAAGATGCCTTGTGTTCTAACTCGAATGGGAGGTGGCACGCTTTTCCATAGACAAGCCTATAAGGAGTACAACCAATTGGTGTTTTAAAAGCCGTCCTAAAAGCCCACAAAGCATCATCAAGCTTATCCGACCAAGAAGCTCGATGCTCTCCCACCGTTCTCTCTAAAATTCGCTTTAAACCACGATTTGTGACCTCGGTTTGGCCATTGGTTTGAGGGTGATACGCGGTAGAAAGTCTATGATTAACTCCATATTTCTTCATAACTCTCGTGAATTGATCATTAGAAAAGTGCGTACCACGATCACTTATGATGGCCCGAGGTACACCAAATCTAGCAAACAATTGCTTTAAGAACTTCACAACAACTCTAGCATCATTGGTAGGTAAGGCTTTAGCCTCCACCCATTTGGACACATAATCCACCGCCACAAGTATATACTTGTTTCCCTTAGAGGATGGAAAAGGTCCCATGAAATCAATGCCCCATACATCAATTATCTCACACTCTTGAATAAAATTTTGTGGCATCTCATCATGTTGCGTAATTTTTCCTTGTCTTTGACACACATCACAAAATTTCACCATTTCATGGGCATCTTTGTAAATGGAAGGCCAATAGTAACCCGAATCAAAGACTTTCTTGGCGGTATAGTTGGGCCCAAAATGTCCACCCGTAGGTCCTTCATGACACGCTTCTAAGATCTTAAATGCCTCGGGCCCATCTACACACCGTCTAATGATTTGGTCCGCACATTGCCTAAAAAGATAAGGATCATCCCAAAAGTAGTACTTAACTTCCTTAATAAATTTCTTCTTTTGTTGATAAGTAAGACCCTCAATAAGCACATTGCCTACAAGATAGTTTGCTATATCCGCAAACCAAGGAGTGGCATCCTCTTGGGAAGAGATAGACATGAGCTCCTCTAATGGAAAGGATTCATTAATTTCTTGATGTGGAAAATCTCCTTGAAAAGGATGCTCAAGTCTACTCAAATGATCCGCCGCTAAATTCGCGGCCCCTTTCTTATCACGAATTTATATCTTAAACTCTTGAAGCAACAAAACCCATCTCAAAAGCCTAGGTTTAGCATCTTGTTTTGTCATAAGATACTTGAGAGCGGAATGATCCGTATACACTATGGTTTTGGATAGCACAAGGTATGGTCTAAATTTCTCAAAAGCATAGACTATAGCAAGCAACTCTTTTTCCGTGGTAGTGTAATGAAGTTGTGCATCGGTCATGGTTTTACTCGCATAGTGTATAGGTTGAAAATGCTTATTAACTCTTTGTCCTAAGACGACCCCACCGCGTAATCACTAGCGTCACACATAAGCTCAAAAGGTAATTCCCAATTTGGAGAAACCAAAACGGGAGCCTTTGTCAATTTCTCCTTAAGAGTCTCAAAAGAGTCCAAACAATCTTGGTTAAAAATGAAAGGAGCCTCTTTTTCCAAGAGGTGGGTCATTGGTCTAGCTATCTTAGAAAAATCTTGTATAAAGCGCCTATAAAATCCCGCATGACCTAAGAAACTCCTCACACCTTTAACCAAGGTGGGTGAGGGAAGCTTAGAAATCACATCAATCTTAGCTCGATCCACTTCTAATCCCTTGTTGGATATTTTGTGTCCTAAAACAATTCCCTCTTTTACCATAAAGTGACATTTCTCCCAATTAAGCACTAAACGTGTTTCCTCACAACGCTTAAGCATTCTCTCTAGATTGGTGAGACATGAGGTAAATGAATTTCCAAAGACGGAAAAATTATCCATAAAAACCTCCATGGTTTGCTCTATGATGTCATGGAAAATCGCCATCATGCACCTTCGAAACGTCCCCGGTGCATTACATAAGCCAAAAGGAATCCTCTTGTAAGCAAATGTACCGTAGGGACAAGTGAATGTGGTCTTTTCTTGATCCTTAGGGTCAATGGGTATTTGAAAATAACCCGAAAAGCCATCAAGAAAGCAATAGTACTCATTTCCCGCTAAGCGTTCAAGCATTTGATCCATAAAGGGTAATGGGAAATGTTCTTTCCTAGTAGCCTCATTGAGTTTTCTATAATCAATACAAACTCTCCAACCAGTGACAAGTCTCGTAGGAATAAGCTCATTGTTCTCATTAGGCACTACGGTGATTCCACCTTTCTTTGGAACACAATGTACCGGGCTATCCCACAGAGAGTCGGAAATGGGATAAATCATACCCGCATCTAGGAGTTTAATCACTTCCTTCTTAATGACCTCATGGATTTTTGGGTTAACTCTTCTTTGACTTTGAATGGCGGGTTTGTAGTCATCCTCCATAAGGATTTTGTGTATACAAAAATGTGGATCAATTCCCCTTATGTCGGATATTTTCCATGCTAAGGCTTTCTTGTGTTTCTTAAGGACTTCAATAAGTTGCTCCTTCTCATCCTCTTTCAACTCTTTAGCAATTATCACAGGTAGTTGGTCTTTGCCCTCTAAGAAAGCATACTCTAGGTGGGATGGAAGGTCCTTAAGTTCAATTGGAGGTGGACTCTCTATGGAAGGTTTTACTATGGAAGGATCCTCAATGGTAACTTCTTGTGGAATAGGAGAAGGAATAGGGTCCTCATTGAGCAACTTTTGGATAGTAAGAATATCTTCTTCCCAATTAATAGGAGAATCATCATCACCAAGAAAGTTTGACTCAAATTCCTCCAAGAGGAAATAACTCTCTCCAAAAGGTGTTAAAGAAGGAGCAATTGAGGCCACGGTTTCAACATGGGCATCTCATCACTAGTACTCTTACAAGCATCATGAAAGTGTTCATCACACACCTCATCTAGTACATCAACTATGTTAATAGTCTCACAAGGTCTAGACTCCTTAACCTCTTTCCTATCACAAACTTTCCCTAACTTAAACACCAATCTCTAACCCTCTACTCTCATAATTAGTTCTCCTTCCGTCACATCTATCAAAGTACGACCCGTTCTCAAAAACGGTCTACCAACAATAAAAGGAACTCTAGGATCCATATTATAATCAACCACTATGAAGTCGGCCGGAAATGTAATCTTATCCACACCTACAAACACATCCTCCGCTATACCTACGGGGTAAGCTATGGTTCGGTTGGCTAATTCAAGGGTCATCCTAGTGGGAGTGAGCTCGGGAAGAGAGATTTTTTTCCAAACCGATAAAGGCATGAGGTTAATGCTTGCCCCTAAATCCGCTAAAGCCATGCAATTTTCAACACCGAGAAAATTACAAGGTATCAAGAAGCGCCCCGGATCTACAAGTTTTGTTGTTAAGGTTTTAAGTAGCACGGCGGAGCAATTTTCATTAAGGGATGTGTTGGGCAAATCAACCAATTTTTCTTTGTTGGAGAGTAAATCCTTGAACATCTTAGCAAACTTTGGCATATAAGCAAGAGCTTCCGCAAAGGATATGTTGATGTTGAGTTGCTTGAACATCCTTAAGAAATTTGAGACTTGGATGTTATCCTTGTTCTATAACTTGTCCTTTTTCAACCTTGAAGGATATGGAAGAGTAGGTTTTAGTGTAGGTGGAATAGGTGTTGTAGTGGAAGATTTGTCTTTGTTAGCTTATTCATTGGGAGGTGTGGAAGGTAGAGAAGAAGTAAGATTAGGTTGAGAAGGTGTGTTTGAGTGAATGGGAGCATTTTGAGGTGGTGAAGTAGAGGTAGAAGGCTTGTCACAAGGAGGAGCAAAAGTGGATGGAACAATAGGAGGTTTAGGAGGTGAAGAATCCTTTGTTGTCTTTCCACTTCTTGTTGTAATAGCATTAACATTTGCCCTTGGATTTGTTTGTGTGTTGTAAGGTAAAGCCCTTTGTGGTCTTTGATTGAATGCCATTAAAAGCCTATTGGTTTGTTCCTCCGATATACGTTTCATTTGGTCATTCATTCTCTCCTCAATTTCACGCATTTTCTTGTCAACATACTCTTGAGTCTCTTGCATCCCATATCCTTGATTTTGAAGTTGAGGATAAGCTTGATTTGGTATTTGAGAATATCCTTGATTTGGGAAAGGTGCAATAGGTTGATTAAATCCTTGATGTGGTGGATAAAAGGTATTTCCTTGATGTTGAACATTGTTGGGTGCCTTGTAGTTATTTCCTTGGTAAGGTGGTCTTTGCCCTTGATTTCTTTGTAAAACTTGAGGAGGATTTTGTTGAATTTGGGTGGGTGGTTGGGGTGGGAATCCCGGTGGAGTAAGGTAATTTTGGGACTTGTAAGAAAGGTTATTTTGATTGATATTTGGCTTGAAGTGTTCAGATGTTCCTCTTGGTAAGCATAGCATTCCCCTTGATAAACTTGCACCTTATCACATTGTTCATAAGAATGGGGGCCTCCACAAGTTACACAAGAAAGAGTAATGGCATTCACATCATTTGAAGAATTGTTCAATGAAATGCTCTTAATGGCTTGAATCATCTCTTGTTGACCTTTACTCATTTGTTGAAGGATCTCTTGTTGATATTTGAGGAATTGGTTATCACAAGGTGTTTGAGAAGTGTTTTGGATAACATAAACCATTTCTTCAAATTGAGTGTTTGTTTGAACCATTTCTTTAGTCTCAATGATGTCCACGGCCTCTTGAATGGATTTAAGAAGAATATTCCCTCCCGCGGAAGCATTGAGTGAATCTTGGTGATGAGGTTTAAGGCCATTATAGAAAGTATTGATTTGGTGAAATTCATCCAATCCATGGTTAGGGCATCGCCTCAATAACTCTCTAAACTCCTCCCAAGCATCACTAAAGGATTGACTAGGTTTTTGTTGAAAGCCTATAATTAAGTTCCTCAAAGTCGTGGTCTTAGATGGAGGAAAGAACTTGTTCAAAAACTTAGTGGTGAAACCATCCCATGTGGTGATACTATCGGGTGGTTGAGTGTCTAACCAATGCTTAGCTTGTCCCTCTAGTGAAAATGGCACTAATATCAACTTAATAGCATCATGTGGAACTCCATTATACTTAAGGGTATTGCAAAGAGCAAGGAATCTATTAAGGTGATCATGAGGATCATCATTCTTGTGACCATAAAAAGGTGTTTGTGAAACCAAGGTAATCATAGCCGTTTTTAGCTCAAAAATGAATTTGCGGGAATGTCGAGAATCCTAATAGCTTAGCATATCCATGAACATTGGATTGCAAACGTTCCATCGAAGAACGATTATCAACAGCCATGGCTTCTTGTTGTGGATGAGTCAAAGCACGATTCTCGTGATCGGCTTGATGGACAGTGGTGGTCTTACTCTTTCTCTTTTTTTCCTTTTCGGAGGAAGAGGTTGTACACCAATCGGTATTTGTGCACGCCCGCGAGTGAGCATGCAACTCAATACGAGGAATGAGAGAGAAGCTCTCGTGTGACTTTGAAGAGAAAAGGATTATCCTCTTCGAGTTTCAATATGAAATATCCACAAGAAAATAATATATATGTATGTACTACTTGGGTGCAAGACACCCAATGAAGCCTTCCTTCTTAGAATACTCACAAGTGAACGAGGGGTTAGGTGGCGCGAAGCACTTAATTACCTATTGACCCTTAGATGGCATTTTATAGCACATCGCCTTTCTATTCACTTAATTGTTTGTATTCTTCGAATTGTTGCTTATTGAGAGTATTTATCTATTCTTGCTTTATTTTGTTTGAACGATACACGTGTCAAGGACCGGAACGCCCCTCAACACGGTGTATTGCCTTGGCAATACTTATGGAGAATATGTAGATTGGTTGTTCTTATACGTATACGTATTTACTTATAATAATATATGGAAAATATTTTTGTATTTATGAGTTTTTAAGAGAAAATACTATATGTACATAAAAACCGAGAGAATCCAATAATATATATATTTGGATGCAATCTCTTAGGAAAAAGATTGCTTTTTGGATTTTTAATTTGTTTGGTAATTCTTTAGGAAAAGAATTGTTTTGTTAATTTTTTAGTTTTTATATATTTTCATATTTTTTTTGATTTTTTTATTTTTTTTATTTATGATACGTAAAAATAACGTTCACAAGGTGAACGGATCCCAAAAGCCAATGAAAACCGTCAATCGGTAGTCTCTCCTAAAGTCAAAGAACCGGCAGCGGCGCCATTTGAAATGTGTATAGTTGAAGTTCGTTATTCTCAGTTCTTAACAAATTGAAAGTCCTAAAAATATCGGGTTTTTAATTGTTCTTGGTTGATAATATTTTTTGGATATTCTATTGCTAATTCAAACAAGCCTTGCAAAGATGAAAAATAACGTCTACTTATATGTAAAACATAGTGCAATTACCAAGTATTTATTCAATTTAAAATGCAAAATGTAAATTTTACAAACTATAAGGACTAGAAATGTAAATTCTATGAAATGTAAATGCTCAAAATGTAAAACTGAAAAGTACAAGGACTAAATGTGCAAAAACAGTAAACTATGAGGACTTAAAATGAAAATTATCCAAACTAGTAACTAATTCTCAACAAATTCAAAACTTACTAACTGAATTTTAACAAATCTGAAAGTATAGGGACTGTTTAATTGCAAACCCTAAAAATTTGCAAGTTTATCCATGTTTAGAAACAGATTAATTCATTAAGGACCAAAGTGCAATATTTGAAAAGTTTTAATCAAAAACGGGTTACAAACTCAAATAAGCTCGTTTGAGCTTATTTTTCAACCAAATTCTACCAAACCACTTGCAAAAGTCTTAAAATCAGAAATAAGCTAGACTTGTCTAAGGATTTTAGCTGAAACTTACTAAAAAGCTGATAAGCTGAATTCAATAAGCACAAAATAAGCTATAAGCTAATCCAGACTTGCACAACTCAATTTTAGTGATGAAAATGATTAATTAGCTCAAAAGAAGAATGGGAAATTAAATCTCATGAAAAAGCATCCAGTATTAAGCTCAGAATTCTAAAATAAGCAAAATGAGTGCTTATGTTGACCAACTTTGACCAAGATTTTTCAATAAGCTCAAAATCTCAAAAATTAACCATGAACACTTACTAAATGATATTGTGAAAGAAAATTGACCAGTTTATGAAATAGAATTTGAGATATGAAAAAGCAGTTATCAAGTTACAGTAACTTGAGTTTGTTGAATGAGCTTAAACTTTGGCTTATTTCTACTTGAATACTAGAAACTGTACAAAATCCTTATACAAGCTGAATCTTTATATATTGAGTGAGATTTGAGAGCTGGTTTGATTGAATTTCATCTACTAACAAATGAATGCCAGGCAAATCAAAATCAATACTTTTCTGAAACAAAACTTGACTGAAACTGGCCTACACTTTTCTATAACCAATTCCCTCTTTGACCAAAAGTTTGACTTAGAAATGACTTAAAACTACTTTTTATCACTTGTAAACTGGAAATGAACACTAGATTGCCAATTATCAATACTTGAAAATTGAATCAAGGCTAATGCCAAACACCACTTTCTGATTTTTTTGAAATTTTTGTGAATGATTATTTAGTAAAGGATTGAACTGAGTAAAAACAGATATCACACTAAGTTTTAAAGCTGAAATGAATTATGTGAGGACTAGTTACAAGAAGTGAACACAACTAGAACACAAAATGATAACAAAGCTATTGTTACTGAAATAAGCTGAAAACAGGTCTAGTACAAAGCTTAATAAGCAAGATTATTTTACAATTAAGCTAACTAATCACTAGGATCAGATCAGAAACAGATCAAAACACATTTTATCATTCAATCAGGCAAAATTATCTAGGAATTGAGCATGCATCAACAATTTAGTGGAATTGAAAAATCAGAACTCAAAACCTTAAGCAAAAGCCTCCTTTGGGGAGTAGAGGAGCGCTGAGCTCTCTATTCTAGTGCTAACCACCACCTTAGCACTAGAAAACACTATCTACAATCTATCAACAACAATCAATCATCAATTCTGCCATTGATGAAATTGAATTCATCAAATTCTGCTAAATCTGAACTGGATTAACAAATCAGCTACAATCTTCTCACTTAGTCAGTTATGATCAAGTTATGATCATAACAAACCAAAAACAGTAACAAGATGATTCAATGAAGCAGGAGATGAACAGTAAGTAGGTTAAGAACTTTTGGAGGGAAAATGGAATTTGAATTTTATTGCATGAAAAGTAGTTACAAGGTTGTTAAACTGTTACAACTAACTATAACAGACTCAAGAGTGTGTCAAACTCTTGAGTTGTTAAGCTAAGAACTAAGAATTGAGATGAGAGGAAAAACTAAAGTGTGTGAAATTTCACACTTTCTACCACTCTGAAAATGAAAGCTAAACATGGTATTTATAGACTTTAGGAGTAAAGCAGTTGGGATTGGTGACGTGTTGGAACCAATCCCAGGCTTCCACGTGTCACAAATCTGCCAAATTAATTTTGCTGATGAAGAACTGATTTGGGGTTTTTTATTTGGCTTGATTTCAGCTTAATTGATTGTAACCATTGGATTCGTCTTGTGATTTTGAGCAAGTTTGATGTTTATAACTTCTCTTGAAATCCACTCTAGCTCAAAGTCGATCCTGGTAAATCGTTTTGATGAAGATGACACGTGGCAACTTTTCACTGGCTAAGAGTAGTTCACACGGATCACTATCCACAATGGATAAAGTGATTATTGCATGGCTTCATTTTCATTGGCTAAAAACTCGAAAGTGGGAATTATTGTGCTGATTCGGTTAATAAATGCTAAGTAGAGTTAGTGGCCAGCTGTCAAGTGAGCTGGTGATCCGTGTGACTAATTCCTTGGCTTCCCATTGGTTTAGAGTTATTCACATGGATTGAACACAATTAACTTTCTAAAAATGGCAGAAATGATCCCTTTACTTTGGCAGATTGTATATTTGAGCTAGTAACTTCATTTCTTTGGCATATTTGGTCCTTCAAACTTCATTCTTGAACAAATTTGATCCTTTGACTGAGTTGACTTGAGAGTTGACCAGATTTGACTATGATCTTGACTTTTACAAAATTACACTTTTAGTCCTTCATCTTTGGCAGTTTGTCAAGAAAGGTCCTTTGTCTTCAAAGTCTTGTCACTTTTGATCCTTCTTTGTCTTTTTCGTCAAATTAAGCTTGATTTTCCTTTGTTTGCTTGAAAATGTATCCTTCTTACCTATTTGAGCACAAACACAAAACATACCACATAATTCCGCTTTATAGCACAAAGTTTAGGTATTTTTATTGAGTTTTAGGGTGATTTGTTGATAAATTGATATGAGTTTTTGCTCATATCAGGACTGCAAATCTATCTTAGAATACACACTAGATCCTTGTAGTTGATCAAACAAATCATCAATCCTTGGTAAAGGATATCGATTTTTAATCGTCAACTTATTCAGTTCCCTATAATCAATGCACATTCGGAAAGATCCATCCTTCTTCTTAACGAACAATGATGACGTATAGTCCCCAGCTGGGTCATGAACCCGGCCCACGGGTACTACCCGTATCCGGCCCATCACGGATGGGTGGGAATGATGTTATTTGAGCTTATGGGCTTGGATGAACAGTAACCGCACACACGTGTGCGGCCAACGGCCTGGCATGCCCGGTGCAGGGTTAGACAGAATCATACTCCTACTATGATTAGGATTTATCCCAAAGGAGAGG
The DNA here is from genome assembly GCA_025667525.1 of Glebionis coronaria. Taxonomy (NCBI): domain Eukaryota; kingdom Viridiplantae; phylum Streptophyta; class Magnoliopsida; order Asterales; family Asteraceae; genus Glebionis; species Glebionis coronaria. The sequence continues at coordinate 254,707,462 of CM046875.1, read as the reverse complement.
ATATTCACTCACCATAATTAGAAGATAACAATCAATCTAAATCTGGTAATTATCATTTCCTTGGGGCCAAAGCATCAATGACAGCCCATTAGGGTTTCACTGCCTATATAAGGAACCCACAAGGGTTCTACAAAGGTATTACATTCTACACACTCACATCTCATCTGATTCCTATAACCCTAACCGATTACTTACTCTCACGCTGAAGTCTAATCGTGGGAAACATTCCCACGGTAAGCCTAACGCGTGTTGTTTTAGTGTGCAGGATCCCAACCAGATAATTCACTTGGTGCAGGAGCCGGAGTCCAGCCAACCCGAATTAAGCCTAATTCGGGCCTAGCAAGGATCACCCAACTTTTGTATCAACAAGTTGGCGCCATCCGTGGGACCATTACACTAAGCTAGAGCAAATTCTCATCTCGATTTCTCAATGACGAAGGGGCATCCGCAAGGAAACCCAGGAACACAAATCCTGGGAATCGGAAGTCCCCAGGGGAAGGGATACTCATTCCCAATCGATCCCCTAGTAACCCAGCCGGCGGACAAAACAACCGAAGTGGTCTTCAGTCCATGGGTATGACAAGCACGTTCTCTGTCACTCCACCACCTAATTCGACCTTGGATAACCCTGATCCAGGGAGTGCGCCCAACCCCCCAAACAAGGAGCCGCGTAGACCATCGACTGAGGAAGAAGTAGAGGTCGAACCACTCAGTGAGGAAGACTTGAGTCGAGTTCTCACGCAGAACTTCGAGAGGATCGTCCCAGGAATCGCATCAAGGTTGAACCTAGGGAGGGACCACGAATATAGGCTCAACTTTGGCAACGCCAGACCAGGCACCTCTTCCCAAACTCAAAGGAAGCGAATGACACGACCTCAGGAGCGGAACCTCTTTGAGGAAACTCCCCAACCTAGGAATGTGTTCGAACGCATAGGGGATTGTCTCATGCAGGAACTAATACAATCACGTGAAGAGGGAGAGAGGTCCGACGGTTCACCCGAACGACCAGATCTGGAGCTAACCAGAACTAATTGCCGCACAAGCGTATGGGATAGGATGAATACCGGGAAGAAGGCTCCTAGCTCTTCTCACAAGAGCGGTCCTCACGCAAAGGATGGGGCACCACCCCCTTCTCCAGGTCCATCAGGAGAGGACTCGGATGATCATCCACCCAAGCGTCGCCGACCTAGGCGTACTCCTCCACCGCCACCAGACAGTGAAGAGTACTATGGCGGCCCCTATTATCGAGAGGCGGAAGCAGAAGATCTTTCCCGCCCGTGTGTGACCCTAATCTCACCCGTCCATGGGCTGATCCCAGGGAAGATCCTTTCACTCTCCACATACGGAATTACTCCGAGGATACAAAGCGTCGCATGCCGGCGTGTGTAAAGACTTATGATGGGACTTATGATCTGGATGATCACCTAAAGATATTTGACACGCAGGCGAAAATTGAACGATGGCCCATGCCTATATGGTGCCAAATGTTCAATTCAACCTTGATCGGCAATGCTCGTGATTGGTTTGAGGGACTTCCTCCGCGAAGCATTGATAGCTTCGCTGAACTACGTATTGCGTTGAAGAATAATTATACTCAGCAAAATAAGTATAATAGGGACCCAGTCTCATTGGCAACCGTCAAGCAACGGCCGGGGGAATCTACGGAGGCCTTCACTGAACGCTTCAATGACGAGTGCACACGCACAAAGACAATGTCGGAACTTCTGAAAATTTCCGATTATATGCACGCCATAACAGACAGGGAATTAATCAGACGTCTCAATGACAAACGTCCAGAGAGGTAGGACGGCCTTATGGAAAGGGTCAGAAACTTAATAGAGGGAGATACCGCGGTAGTCGCGGCTTACCCTTCAAAAGGAAACAGCTACCGATCGAACGACCAGTCCAGGAGACAGTCGGGCGGTCAAAACAACCAGATCAGTGGGAGGGGCTCATATTACAAGAGCCAAAACAAAGGAGGACGGTCGGAGGACAAATATACCCCTCTAAAGATGTCCTATCGGGAGATCTTGCTGACAGAAGGGGCCAACTTCGCGAGACCTCCCCCGATGACGAATCCGATGGACCGTCTTCAAGGAAATCGCTTTTGCGAATTCCACAACGACAAGGGCCACGGCATGGAGGAATGTATCCAGCTAAAGAAGCACATTGAGTCATTGATCAAGTCAGGCAAACTCAAGCATTTGGTCAAGGATTGGAAGGATGGAAAAGACAACAAGAAGTATGACAAGAAGGATCCCCAAAAAAACAAACCTTCAACTATATACATGATCCAATCCAGGCAGCGCCGCACAAGGCAAAAAATTAGTCAAAAATTTTCACGCGGCAGAGAAATCTCATTCCCTCCCATCCCGGCAAGTGATGTGATTGATGGGCCTCTCACTATTGAGATAAGCATTAGAACACACAATGTCCGTCGTATGTATATGGATGGAGGGTCATCGGCAGAAGTACTACACGGACATTATTTCGTGTAGTTACGACCAGAAATAAGAAGCCAATTAGTGCCGGCTACGACGCCGCTCATCGGCTTTAGTGGAGACACCATCTGGCCAATAGGAGAGCTGCATCTGCTTGTAACCATTGGGAATGAAGAGCACTCCACCACGGCGTGGATGAACTTTATGGTGATACGCTCACACTCTCCATACAATGGGATCATAGGCAGACCAGGTATCCTGGCCATACGGGCAGTACCCTCCACGGCACACAGGATGATTAAATTCCCTGTGGAAGGAGGAATTGTCACTATCTATAACACAATCATACCAGCATCCGAGTGTCATGCCGTGACAACACCGGTTCCACCTGTTTGCCCCAAGAACAAGAGGTATCCATAGGGGGAACACTCTCGGATAGCGGCAATAGGGCCATGTGCTCTCTCCTAAAAGCAAACTTAGATGTATTCGCATGGGAGCCCAATCATATGACGGGCGTACCGCATGCGATAGTAGAACATACGCTCCAAATCCGCCACGGATATCCTCCCGTTAAGCAAAAGAAGCGCGGTCATGCACCCGAATGTAGCCAAGTAATATTGGATGAAGTACGGAAATTAGTGGATGCAGGCATCATGCGCGAAGTATACTACCACGAGTGGTTATCCAACCCAGTCATGGTCAAAAAGCATGATGGGAGCTGACGCATGTGCGTGGATTTCACGGATCTGAATAAAGCTTGTCTGCAGGACTGCTACCCGTTACCGGAGATTGACTGGAAGGTGGAATCCCTATGTTGATATCCCTTTAAGTGCTTCTTAGATGCATATAAAGGATACCACCAGATCCAGATGGAAGAAGAGGACGTAGAGAAGACGGCGTTCCATACTAGTCAAGGCGTATACTGTTATACAAAAATGACATTCAGACTAAAGAGCGCCGGGGCAAAATATCAGCGGCTTGTTGACAAAGCCTTCGACTCACAGATAGGCCGCAACCTGGAGGTCTATGTTGATGATTTAGTCATCAAAAGTCATACGGAGGATGCACTTCTCCGAGACGTCCAAGAGACATTTGACACATTGAGGAGGATTAATATGAAACTAAATCTGAAGAAATGCACGTTTGGGGCAACTGAAGGGATGTTGGCCGGGCTAAACAGGTTCTTATCAAAGTCTGCGGAGAAGTCACTCCGCCTATTCAAAACGCTCAAGAAGTGCATCAAGAAGGGAGACTTCCGGTGGACAAAGGAAGCTGAGGAAGCCTTTGGTCAACTCAAGCAACACCTTGCATCTCTTCCCATGCTAGTGCCCCCCCGACACAAGGAGGAGCTCATAATGTATCTGTCAGCCACACATGGAGCAATAACTGCGGTACTCATGACAGATAGGGACCCAGTCCAAACTCCGGTCTACTTTATAAGTAGAACACTACAAGGGCCGGAGTTGAATTATTCTTACATGGAGAAATTGGTTCTGGCATTAGTGTTTGCTACGAAACGGTTAAGCCGGTACTTTCAGGCGCACCCAATTGTAGTGATTATTGATCAACCAATAAAACAAGTCATCTCCAGACCAGATATGGCTGGTAGGCTACAGAAATGGAGCATTCTATTGGGAGAACATAACATATCTTATAGACCAAGGACGGTTGTTAAAGGAAAAATATTGGAAGATTTCTTGATAGAGAAGCAGGATGAGGAGGGACCAATCGTACAACAAGAGGAAACTCCAGCACACCATGGGTATTATTTACGGACGGATCTTCGTGCACGGATGGATCAGGAGCTGGTCTCATTCTTACAAATCCGGAAGGAATGGAATTCACGTATGCCCTACGCTTTGAGTTCACAGCCACCAACAATGAGGCAGAATATGAAGCGTTGATTGCGGGTTTAAAAATCGCCGCTAGAATGGGAGTCCGTAACCTTGAGGCCTACGTGGACTCACGGCTTGTCGCGAACCACATTCTGGGAGGATACGTAGCTAAGAAGGATAACATAGTTCGATACTTGGAGAAAGTCAAGTCACTCATCGCGGCTTTCAGCAAGTTTTCTATCAAGCAGGTACCAAGAGGTTAAAACAAGAAGGCGGACGCTCTTAGCAAGATCGCGTCTACAAGTTTCGCCCACTTATCTAAGCAAGTCTTGGTGGAAATACTAAAGGAAAAGTCCATAACGGAAGGGGAAGTCGCAGCTATAGTTGAGGAAGATGGACCTACATGGATGACCCCGATCATCAACTATTTGACTAATGAAACCCTTCCAGACGAGGAAAAGGCGGCACGGCGCATCAGAAGGAAGTCGCATCACTTCGAGCTTCGAGAAGGTATTCTTTACAAGCGGTCTTTCTTACAGCCGTGGTTGCGGTGTGTTGGGCAACGCTAGGCTACTTATGTGATCAGTGAGATACATGAAGGGTTATGCGGCATGCACGCGGGGCCCCGATCCGTAGTAGCCCGAGCTATACGCACATGATATTATTGGCCTACCATGCATAGGGATGCACGTGGCATGATTCGCAAGTGAAGTGATTGCCAAGTGCACAGACCAGTACCACGACATCTGCAGCAAGAACTTACACCCATTACATCCCCATGGCCATTCTATAAGTGGTGGATCGATATTGCAGGACCTTTTCACGTAGCTACGAGGGGAGTTAAGTTCTTGATTGTCGCAATGGACTACTTTACACGCTGGATAGAGGCCAAGGCAGTCAAATCCATCACAGGCAAACAAGTTAACAAGTTTATTTGGGAGAACATCGTGTACCATTTTGGCTTGCCAGGAGAAATCATCTCGGACAATGGGAAGCATTTCACGGATAATCCATTCAAGGACTGGTGCGCAGCATTGAATATCAAACGGCGCTTCGCATCTTTTAAACATCCGCAAACAAATGGTCTTGTGGAACGAGCGAATAAAAGCTTGGGTGAAGGCATCAAGGCACGCCTGGATGAACGAAGTGCCAAATGGGTGGATGAACTGCCACATGTTCTATGGGCACATAGTACTATGATCAAAATAGCCAACGGGGATACCCCATTCGCATTGGCCTACGGCACTAAAGCTGTTATACCAGCAGAAATAGGAATGCCTACCATCCACACAACGGAGGTTAATGTCGTCACAAACGACGAACAACTCCGGATCAATTTGGATTTGTTGGAGGAAAAAAGGGAGATAGCGGCTATCAATGAGGCCAAGTCCAAGGCACGGATGAAGGATTATTATGATGCCAAGGTTAAAGGTGTTTCTTTTTGACCGGGAGATTATGTCTATTTTCCTAACGAGGAAAGTCGAGCGGAGAATACAGGAAAGCTGGGCCCTAAGTGGGAAGGACCGCATGAGGTCACAGAAGCCTTAGGACGGGGCGCGTACAAGTTACGTGACATGGATGGCCGCGACCTGCAACGTACATGGAATATATGCAATCTTAAAAGGTGTTATCTTTGAAAGCTACGGCTTCCGCATGGACGCTTTCCTATATCTAGCTTCAATGAAGATCCATGTGTTCTCTTTGTTTTGTTTTGTTTTTTATGCTTTCTAGGTTCCTTTGTTTTTAGGATTTCCCATTCTTGTTCAAACAAAAGAAAAACGTAAACGTTCTAATAAAATGCTGTGGTGCCTAGCTAGCTCCACGACCTGTTCTTGTGCAAATGATTGTATTCTTTTTCTTATTGTCGTATAGATTTAATTGTATTACTATAAGGTGCTATATCTTATTCATATGCATTCATTCAATACCGTACAGGTACAATACGCCTCCGAGCGGGGTAAGAGGATTAAGTGAACCTAATAATTCAACTTGTCGCATAAGAGGAATGCAACCCCAGCGACGCGGATCATGTATCCTTACTAGACACCTTACTCACAGGACATTGTGATAAGTTTCCATATGCCGCGCTCAGGTAGTGTTTCGCATGGAAAAGACGCATGCGACACGTCTAGTAACATATACACTTGATTGTATTTTTTGCGTAAGACGTGACCTGTCATGCAGTGCAGGTATATGATATCTAAAACAAAAATATACACAAGTTTCAAATTCAAAGTACCAAAATGTCCGTGGGCCTCACGGACTCGCTTGCATAAACATGACAAGTTATTACAACATCAGTTTTCACCGTATACATACATGGACGAATAAAATAGTACAAATGTTTATAATGTAAATTACAAAGGAGGTAGGAACTCCCCCATCTCCTTCTTCCATTCTTCAATCAAGGTATGGAGGGCCTCCCCGTGAGCATCCTTCCCATCTTGTGTCCTGGTCATGTTCGCATCCAACGCCTTGGCCAGCAGTTTTTCACCTATCATCACCTTTGACGCAGAGTCGTAGGTGGGCAAAGTCAGTTGGATGGGATCAGCAGTGAGCTTGGATATTATTACCTTATTGGGAGCATGCTTTAGCGCTTCTAGCTCGTCTAGGAGGGGGTGTTGGATTTCAGCAAGAGCATCCATTGACGCAGTCATCTTGTCTGCGGCTAAGGGGTTGTGGTAGGCATGCTGGGTAATATCTTCCTTCTTGCCTATCAGCTCTGCAGCTTTGACCAGCCCCTCGTGCCTACCACGGTCAATATCATCCGAGACGACGTCAACAAATGCCAGTAGCAGGTAAGGAGATTCCGTCACCTTGCTAACAGCAAGCCGCATTCCCTAGCCAACCACCCATCTACGCCCAGCTATGGATGTGAGCAAAGGAGGACACATCATTTCAGCACAGTCCAGGGCCATCTTGCTTAGTTCGCCATCAGCTGCTGCAGCTTGCTCGTCCAGGGTAGTCCGCGCCTGGGTTAGCTCATCCTTGAGCGCATCGCGCTCTTGAGCAATAGTGAAAGCTTGTACGGTTACGACTTTAGTGGAAGCTTCGACTGCGGATACCTATATATATAACACTTGGAGTTATTACAGAAACAACGTGGTTTTCTGCGTGCACAAAAAAACATTAATATGAGAGCATACCTTCTCGTTGGATGCAACTAATAGGGCCTCCAACTCGGCAATACGTTCTTCATGAGCGTTGGCATGATAGGCTTGCTCCTTAACGGTGGACTCAGCCACGACCAAGGCTGCCTGCAGAGACGTAATGATTTTTTTGTGCTTACCCACCAGCGCTTCACAGCGAGCTATCTTCTTTTCAGCACGGCTCACATTAGTCAAAGCCTTGATCAGAAATCGTCTCAAACTGCTCCAGTAACGTCTCATGCTCCAGCTCGTCCAAATCATGCGCCAGTGTTGGAGGAGTGATGTGTTCAATAAATTCAGAGCACTCGGACTCCGCCTCCAAACTTGTTAAGCTAGATAAATTCCATGCTAGGCGTAGGCTGGTGTCGGGTTCCTCATAATGTGGCTCCTCAACATGGGTCACCGGAGGGGATGGAGGTCTCATTGATGTCACGGGAGAGGGTTCCCTTTCCACCTCCTTCTCTTGGGCCACGGTCCACGGATCCGCCATGTTAGTAACACACATTAGTTTTGTTTATGGATCAATTTACTTTGAGTATTAACAAAAGGCACTTACGTAGTGCCAGTGATGGGTTCCGTGATGGTGGGAGCTACAACATTCATGGGGGTGGCCATCCAGACTTGCTCATCCGGGTGCAGTGAGGGGTCGACCTGGGCCGTAACAGTGCTGCTTCCTTCCTGAAAATGCGGATGGTCTTTCCTTAGCTTCTTCGGGGGAGCATTATGTGTCCCCTCCCCGTCCCCTAGAGTTTTTGCTACCCTCCTGGTAGTCTTTCTTTTTCTGGATTTGGGATTGGGGGACCCAGAGGCTTGGGTAGTTTCTTCATCCTCACCAATGCGGTCATCGGCATGGTTGGTGAAATCTTCTTCTTCTGTTTCCTCCTGGTACGGTACAGTGCCCTCAAGCAGCAGTTCTCCATCATCTTCGTTGTGGAAGTCAAGCGGGGATTTCTTAATCACGGGCTCTCCCTCATCTGATCTCGGCTCGGTGGTTTCTTCCAGCCGGATGGTTTTGTCTACGATCGCATCAAGAAGGGGGAGTTCATTTTCTTTCAGCTGGCGGAATCCTTCAGGAACTTTCATTGGGTCGCCTTGGCGCAATAATCCATGTAGGTTCATCTCTGGGGACATATGCATATATACGGATCAGTAAGGTTACAAAATACAAATGTGGCATTTTTTACATCTACAAATATAAGTGGACCTACCCTGCCTACGTTCGGTTAGAAAGCACAGATACATATCCTCCCTTCCATAGTAGTAGCGGCTTATCCCTACTAAACACAGGAAGTGCTCCGGCAAACCCCTAAGGAATTCTGTGCGGTGGGTATCTAGAATTTTCAAATCCTTACTACTATAGTCTTTGGATTTCAGAGGAAAGTCTTTGGGTACTCGGGTTTTGAGGACGAACAGGGTAGGGAATACTTTCTCATCGAAGAAAAAGTAATGATCGTACCAGCTCTTGAGGGAGTCTAAGGGCTTCCTATACGTCATGGGGGCAATACCACTTCTGATTCATCCGATGTAAGTCATAATGGGGGAGAAAGTGTTCAAAATGCTAAACATCATGATAAATGCTTTATAACTGCCTCGTTAACTGATTCTGATTCCAAGATTAAAGAGCTCGAAACGATCGTAGCTCGGCAATCAAAAGATCTTGAGGATGCTAAACTTGAATTTTCTAAGAAAACGGTCAAATTTGAAACATACTTTGAAAAACTTGAAAAGTTAAACGTTGTTCTTGAAAGAAAATTGGATCAAACTGTTCTAGATTCTAAAGCTGAAAAGGATAATCTTTTGAAACAAATTCAACTGCTTGAATCTAAGTTGGCATCCCAAGATATCGTGCTCAAAGAAAATGAAACATTAAAGGCCCAATTACAGGAAAAGGTTTTTGCTATAGCTGCGTTGAAAAACGAGTTAAGGAAAAGTAAAGGACCTAGTGTGGACACTAAGCTTGAAAAACCATCAATCTTGGGGAAACCGCCTACAAATCAGTTCGTCAGACAACCGATTGTCAGACAACCTACTGCATTTAGATCCGAGCGACCACAATCCTCGAGACCGCGGTTTGCCTCCCAAGTTGATTTGGTTCATCTTATTAGACCAGTCACTCCAGCAACTAGGCCCAATGTGATCACTCCAGCTTTAGCAAGACCAAATCATATGATTGCCTCTAGTCTCCCTAAAAATACCAAGACCACGTCTAGAACTAGTTCAAATGACGTTTGCCACAAATCTGGTCAAAGGGAAGCTATTCAAAAGACACATGTAAGAGATAGCAATGTCCAACCTAGTCAGATGCCATCTAGATTACCCAACACTGCTAACCGTAGCATGCCATCTTCTAGGAGCATCGGTCAATCATCTAGGAATTATTCAGACATTAAATATGTTACTTGTAAAACATGTAGAAAATGTGTCTTTACGGCAAATCATGATGCTTGTGTCAAGAAATTACTTGATGAGGTGAACTCCCGTGCTAGAATTAAGTCCCAGTGGATAGCTAAAATCAAACCCTTTGGTAAAGTTTGGCGCCCCACTGGTAGAACTTTTACTATTGTAGGAAACGAGTGCCCTTTAACTAGGATAGTCTCTGATTCTACGAAGACTACTAGGGAGGAAATTGCAAAGGATGATACATCATTTAAGCCTGAACTTAAGATTTTCTATAAAAGGAAACGTTTGCCAAAGAAGACAAGTGAATCATCCCCTCAGGCCACCTCTGACACAAGTAAAGCAAACTGTAAACCCCCACGTGCTTCTATAATTGATATCGCTAACCCACGTCAAAGCATGCAAAGTCCTAATGAGATTGCAGGTACCAAAGTTGATGTTCCAAAAGAACGAAGCGGTCCAATCGTTGTGTACCGTTCAACTAAGGACACTCTTAGAGTTTGGTTGCTGAAGAAGCAGATATCAGAGAAACAAATGTCTCAGGGGATTCATGGTTAAGCTGCACAAGGACTTATAGTCACATCACAGACTATAACTCGATCATCAAAGAAAGGAAAGTTTATCGCCGATGATAAACTTATCCTAAAAACGAGAAATTCATTTTTCTCGGGCATGAGCTTATATCAAAAACATTCCAAGTTTTTAAGCTCATGCATCAAGGCTTATAGATAAATGACAGTCTGTAACCCGTTCTTCAAAGGCAGGAAAGTTTATCGCCGATGATAAACTTATCCTTACAACGAGAAATTAATTTTTCTCGGGCATGAGCTTATATCGAAAACATTCAAAGTTTTTAGGCTCATGCACAATGACTTACAGTTAAATGTCAGACTGTAACTCGTACTTCAAATAAAGGAAAGTTTATCATTAATGATAAACTTATCCTCATAACGAGAAATTCAGTTTTCTCGGTCATGAGCTTGTATTAAAACATTCGAAGTTTTAAGCTCAGAAAGGAAAGTGTATCTTTTAAATAAGAGAACTTTTCCTCGTAACGAGAAATTCACCTTTCTCGGTCATGAGCTTTCCGTTAAAACAGTCAAAGTTTTCAAGCTCATGAACACGACTTCTAAGTAAATGTCAGCTTAGGACTCGTTCTTCAGATAAAAGGAAAGTTTATCGCCGATGATAAATTTATCCTTAACAACGGGAAGGTTACAACTTCTCGGACTTGAGCTCGTTTTGTAAGATATTCAACATCTTAAGCTCAAGTAATAGTTTTTTCAAAACTTTGAACACAATTTTTCGAGAATTTCTCAAAAGGTTTTTCTAAATCTTTCAAAATTGTGTGTTCAAAAACGTTTTGATAAAACGAGCATGTCTTCTGGAATCGATAATATTTACGAACCTAGAAATGTCATTCAATAATGACACGGGGTTGTAAATAAAGTTCGAGCAGAAGTTCAAATGATTTTAAAACATGCTCCATATGGTTTGCTATTATTTCAAATAGCAACCCGCTTTTCATAATCAAGTCAAGCATTTCACCGGAAAGCTTTGACTCAACAACGGGAATTAATTTTCCCGGGAACGTGACGAGGAGACCAACATTCGTGCACAAGAACCATGTGAATCTCTCATATGATGTTCTCCATCATTCAGGTCCAACCTCGTACATTGCTAATCTTGTGAATTCATTATTATATATGATCTTTGCACGTAATAAATACCTTACACTTGTGTTTAAAAGGTATTTAATTTACGTTTCAAGTACACCCTCATTAATTTGAGGGGGAGCTTGTTAAAATCATGAAGATAATTGGATTTGCATTTTTCTTCCCAAATTTTCTTAAAATACTATTAAATCAATTGATATTAAAAACATCGATTGGGTTAATATTTTTAATATGGGGGAGAAAATGTGATTTAATATGGGATATGATCAATCACAAATGGTTTGACTTAACGTGTTAGCTCATCCCGACATGTGCGAAATGTTTTCGAATATCGTAGCATATGTTAAGGGGGAGCAAAATGGATTTGCACTTCAAAATGGATTTCATGGTGACACACACTTACCCAAAACATCTCTTTTCACGACGATGAAGATTGTGGTGACATAAGGATGGTAGGATAGGTTAAAGTCCAATGATTTCTCTAGAACCGGAGGAATCTTCCCAAGGACATTCCATAGCTAGAAATAGTAGTCCTTAGGAAAGATGGAGAAAGATTGTGAACGTAGCTGAATGCCGACCAAGTACTTAAGTTAGCACTGGAACAATCACAACAAGGTGCTAGTGATGACGTATTGGTAAGCATTGAAGGGGTTGAAGAATGAAAAAGAATTGTAAAGATAAAGGGTGTAAAGAAAGAAGCCCTCCTTACAACCTTAGGCAGAAACCGGGTCAATTCATATGCTATTGAGATCATTTTTGCTAATGATTCTCGGTATTGAAGAAAGACATCATGGACCCAGTGATGCAATGCACAACCCTTCCCAGCTAACTCAAATATCTCTCAAAAGGTATTTGTTTTAATCACACGGAGATCAACACATTATCTACTGGTTTATTCACTCCGAATAAATTGGTATTGAAAAGGTGGCACTCCTCTCCAGCCTCCGATCACTAAAAATCCAAAATGCACGATCGAGTCTAGAGCCATTTGAGATCATCAAATATCTCATTAGGACACACCTTCATATCTACTTGCTTCTTCACACACTGTGAAAAGTAAGAAAGTTCTTAAGAGTCCTACGCAAAATCTTCATGATCTTGCCTGAACATCCGAGTAATACGAAAGTATTTACAATGAAGATGGAAATCCTTCTTGAGCGAATATCAAAAAGCTCATGGTAGGTGACTTGTGCGATTCTTTATGAATCAAACTTGTGATAACTGGAAAGCAACAGTGGTTTAATTCTTAAATGAATTTAAACACGTTCCAGGCCTCTACGCATTATCATATGATCTTGCCAGAACACTCAGAGTGACTCTTTATTGATCACAGTGACGAGTGGAAATCCTTCTAGTGTTAACATCAAACAGCACTTGGTAGGTAACTTGCAAGATTCTATATGAATCAAGCTAGTGACAACTGGAAAGCAACGATGGTGCGGTTCTTAATTGAACTTCACTTGTTCCAGGAACATGAATTGACGGCTTCAAATCATGCGGATAATATTATCCAAATGATTCACTCTTTACGTTCGCAGTCAGCTTTGGACGGTCGAGTAAAGAGAACGGGTTTACCCGCGAAATCTTGTCAAGGAGGTTCTTTATTGAAACTACCTGTCACAAGTACGATATTTAATATCGTCCAACGGTCTTCACCGACCGGAGGTAAAATGCTACCGAATTAGAATGAAATGTTCAAGGCCATTTCATCCGTGTATATGGTTTGTTGCTAACTGTCTTATGCAGCGTAACAAAAAGGTGGCATTGCGGTGTATAATCCAGAAGAAGTCGTCACCACATGCTTATACTACATACACTTAGTACTTCAACAAATTCAAGAAAGTCTGAAGGTCAAGTCTTCCGCTGTATCAAACTCTGAAGCTTTCAAGAATTTAAAGGTATAAGTATGTGGAACATGAAGTCACGAAGAGGCAAATTTCACAAGTGATGCATGCACAAGGTCAAGGCAAGGAAACATGCTCAAGACTAAAGTCAAAGATCACATCAAGCATATTCACAAGAACAAGATCGAAGACTCAAGCATAGATGCTAGGTTTAAGATTTTGTAAAATGGTGTGACCTCCCTTAGGGGGAGATTGTTGGAAATGTGTTTTCCCAAAGAAAGTCTCGGTCACATCATTATTAGCATTGATCACGAGCTATAGAATATTTAGAACTTTGTAACTTGGAGCGACCTCCCTTAGGGGGAGATTGTTGGAAATACGTTTTACGTATTTATGAAGGATCGGTCGCTCCAACGACATTTATGTAATAGGCTCGTGATTCACTTTGTAAGTATATAGTCCATATAGCCCACATGTAGGGTGGGCTATATATATACCCCTCCTAGCATGTTAGGAGGGGGTTGGTCATTCACTTTACACTTAATCATTTTATCTAATCACTTTCTCTCTCTACTTTTCCATCCTCTCCTTTCTCTCTCTACAACTAATCTCCTTCTTCCCCATCTCTTCCACCAAATCCATAGATCTAATCCATCCATTACCAAATCCTTAGAATTAGTAGGCCTACAATTGGTATCAAGAGCCATGGTTAATTCTTAGGATTTGCGTTTTTTTTTTATCTATTGATTTGATTAAAAACCCCTTCAATTGATTGTGTTGCTTTTTTAGTTTTTGAATCAATTAGTGATCTTTAGAAAAAATCATTCTTGAATCTTGTTATTTTTGGTGTTTTTGTTATTGGGATTGATTGATAAGGATTGGGTTTAGCTTATTTTGGTAAAAATCATAAAACTTTTTGTGGTTTTGGATCAAAAATCGGAGTTAATAGCTTCTTTTTAAGTCTCGGAAACTATTTTTCCAGATTATTCAGAATAGGGATTATTCAGAATAGGGATTATTCTGGATAAGGATTATTCCGAATAGGGATTATTCCGAATAGGGATTATTCCGAATAGGGATTATTCTGAATAAGGATTATTCCGAATAAGGATTATTCCGAATAGGGATTATTCCGAATAGGGATTATTCCGAATAGGGATTATTCTGAATAAGGATTATTCCGAATAGGGATTATTCTGAATAAGGATTATTCCGAATAAGGATTATTCCGAATAGGAATTATTCCGAATAGGGGTTATTCCGAATAGGGATTATTCCGAATAGGGGTTATTCTGGATAAGGATTATTCCGAATAGGGATTATTCCGAATAGGGATTATTCCGAATAGGGATTATTCTGAATAAGGATTATTCCGAATAAGGATTATTCCGAATAGGGATTATTCCGAATAGGGATTATTCCGAATAGGGATTATTCCGAATAGGGATTATTCTGAATAAAGATTATTCCGAATAGGGATTATTCTGAATAAGGATTATTCCGAATAAGGATTATTCCGAATAGGGATTATTCCGAATAGGGATTATTCCGAATAGGGATTATTCCGAATAGGGATTATTCTGAATAAGGATTATTCCGAATAAGGATTATTCCGAATAGGGATTATTCCGAATAGGGATTATTCCGAATAGGGATTATTCTAAATAAGGATTATTCCGAATAGGGATTATTCAGAATAGGGATTATTCCGAATAGGGATTATTCCGAATAGGCATTATTCCGAATAGGGATTATTCCGAATAGGGTTCCGAATAGGGATTATTCCGAATAGGAGTTATTCCGAATAGGGATTAACGCAACCACATTCAATGGATTCGTTGAGTTCGACATTTCAAGAGGGAGTATCGCATTCAATGCAAAACAAAGTTAGCAAAAGTGGCATCACTTCATTTCAAATGCTTCAGTCTCATCTTGTCACTCTTTCGAGGATTCAAGGAGGGAGCGAATTTGTGACAATCTTTGGACAAGATCGTCATATATTCATCGACTCAATTTTTACCATCTTGACCCAACTGGCAGAGCAACTCAACAATGAAAACTTTAATCACTCTGCATCGGCACTTGCTTATAAGGCTCTTGTGACACAACTCACGCCTTTTCTCCAATTTAATATCATCAAGTCTGAAAGTTCAATGATTTGCCATTCTTTTCTTCGAGATACAAATACCGAGCTTCGAGTTTTTCGTGATACAATACTGAAACTCATGACATCAGTCTCATCTTCGATTTATGAAAGATCTCGACTTCAGCAAGGGTATGTTAATGGAGTGCAAGAATCAATGCCGCAGATGCAAGAGGATAATGGTCATAAGGTTGACAACTTGGAGCCTAACGATGGCACGAGCACAGAATCAGGAGGACAACATGATGCCAGTGGCACGTCGGGGAATGTTCACGAGATTTCTCTTGATGACACCTTACCCATTTATGACGAAGAGCCTGCAAACATGGTACAATGTGATGTTAATTATGATGTATATGCTGATGACATACCGCATATTGAGCATTCGAAACCTCATTATGACAAACATGGGATGGAAACGAGTGATAGCAATACCACTTCTGATTCATCCGATGTAAGTCATAATGGGGGAGAAAGTGTTCAAAATGCTAAACATCATGATAAATGCTTTATAACTGCCTCGTTAACTGATTCTGATTCCAAGATTAAAGAGCTCGAAACGATCGTAGCTCGGCAATCAAAAGATCTTGAGGATGCTAAACTTGAATTTTCTAAGAAAACGGTCAAATTTGAAACATACTTTGAAAAACTTGAAAAGTTAAACGTTGTTCTTGAAAGAAAATTGGATCAAACTGTTCTAGATTCTAAAGCTGAAAAGGATAATCTTTTGAAACAAATTCAACTGCTTGAATCTAAGTTGGCATCCCAAGATATCGTGCTCAAAGAAAATGAAACATTAAAGGCCCAATTACAGGAAAAGGTTTTTGCTATAGCTGCGTTGAAAAACGAGTTAAGGAAAAGTAAAGGACCTAGTGTGGACACTAAGCTTGAAAAACCATCAATCTTGGGGAAACCGCCTACAAATCAGTTCGTCAGACAACCGATTGTCAGACAACCTACTGCATTTAGATCCGAGCGACCACAATCCTCGAGACCGCGGTTTGCCTCCCAAGTTGATTTGGTTCATCTTATTAGACCAGTCACTCCAGCAACTAGGCCCAATGTGATCACTCCAGCTTTAGCAAGACCAAATCATATGATTGCCTCTAGTCTCCCTAAAAATACCAAGACCACGTCTAGAACTAGTTCAAATGACGTTTGCCACAAATCTGGTCAAAGGGAAGCTATTCAAAAGACACATGTAAGAGATAGCAATGTCCAACCTAGTCAGATGCCATCTAGATTACCCAACACTGCTAACCGTAGCATGCCATCTTCTAGGAGCATCGGTCAATCATCTAGGAATTATTCAGACATTAAATATGCTACTTGTAAAACATGTAGAAAATGTGTCTTTACGGCAAATCATGATGCTTGTGTCAAGAAATTACTTGATGAGGTGAACTCCCGTGCTAGAATTAAGTCCCAGTGGATAGCTAAAATCAAACCCTTTGGTAAAGTTTGGCGCCCCACTGGTAGAACTTTTACTATTGTAGGAAACGAGTGCCCTTTAACTAGGATAGTCTCTGATTCTACGAAGACTACTAGGGAGGAAATTGCAAAGGATGATACATCATTTAAGCCTGAACTTAAGATTTTCTATAAAAGGAAACGTTTGCCAAAGAAGACAAGTGAATCATCCCCTCAGGCCACCTCTGACACAAGTAAAGCAAACTGTAAACCCCCACGTGCTTCTATAATTGATATCGCTAACCCACGTCAAAGCATGCAAAGTCCTAATGAGATTGCAGGTACCAAAGTTGATGTTCCAAAAGAACGAAGCGGTCCAATCGTTGTGTACCGTTCAACTAAGGACACTCTTAGAGTTTGGTTGCTGAAGAAGCAGATATCAGAGAAACAAATGTCTCAGGGGATTCATGGTTAAGCTGCACAAGGACTTACAGTCACATAACAGACTGTAACTCGATCCTCAAAGAAAGGAAAGTTCATCCCGCTGATGACTTATCCTAAAAACGAGAAATTCATGTTTCTCGGGCATGAGCTTATATCAAAAACATTCCAAGTTTTTAAGCTCATGCACAATGGTTTATCGTTAAATATCAGACGATAACCCGTGCTTCAAATAAAGGAAAGTTTATCGCCGATGATAAACTTATCCTTACAACGAGAAATTAATTTTTCTCGGGCATGAGCTTATATCGAAAACATTCAAAGTTTTTAAGCTCATTCACAATGACTTACAGTTAAATGTCAGACTGTAACTCGAACTTAAAATAAAGGAAAGATTATCTTTTATGATAACTTATCCTCTTAACGAGAAATTCACCTTTCTCGGTCATGAGCTTGTATTAAAACATTCGAAGTTTTAAGCTCAGAAAGGAAAGTGTATCTTTTAAATAAGAGAACTTTTCCTCATAACGAGAAATTAACCTTTCTCGGTCATGAGCTTTCCGTTAAAACAGTCAAAGTTTTCAAGCTCATGAAAACGACTTCTAAGTAAATGTCAGCTTAGGACTCGTCCTTCAGATAAAAGGAAAGTTTATCGCCGATGGTAACTTATCCTTAACAACGGGAAGTTTACAACTTCTCGGACTTGAGCTCGCTTTTAAGATATTCAACATCTTAAGCTCAAGTAATTGGTTTTTCAAAACTTTGAACACAATTTTTCAAGAATTTCTCAAAAGGTTTTTCTAAATCTTTCAAAATTGTGTGTTCAAAAATGTTTTGATAAAAAGAGCATGTCTTCTGGAATCGATAATATTTACGAACCTAGAAATGTCATTCAATAATGACACGGGGTTGTAAATAAAGTTCGAGCAGAAGTTTAAAACATTTAAAACATGCTCCATATGGTTTGCTATTATTTCAGATAGCAACCCGCTTTTCATAATCAAGTCAAGCATTTCACCGGAAAGCTTTGACTCAACAACGAGAATTAATTTTCTCGGGGACGTGACGAGGTGACCATCATTCGTGAACAAGAACCATGTGCTTCTTTCATATGCTGTTCTCCATTATTCAGGTCCAACCTCGTACATTGCTAATCTTGTGAATTCATTATTATATCTGATCTTTGCACGTAATAAATACCTTACACTTGTGTTTAAAAGGTATTTAATTTACGTTTCAAGTACACCCTCATTAATTTGAGGGGGAGCTTGTTAATATCACGAAGATAATTGGATTTGCATTTTTCTTCCCAAATTTTCTTAAAATGTTATTAAATCAATTGATATTAAAAACATCGATTGGGTTAATATTTTTAATATGGGGGAGAAAATGTGATTTAATATGGGAAATGATTAATCACAAATGGTTTAACTTAACGTGTTAGCTCATCCCGACATGTGCGAAATGTTTTCGAATATCGTAGCATATGTTAAGGGGGAGCAAAATGGATTTGCACTTCAAAATGGATTTCATGGTGACACACACTTACCCAAAACATCTCTTTTCACGACGATGAAGATTGTGGTGACATAAGGATGGTAGGATAGGTTAAAGTCCAATGATTTCTCTAGAACCGGAGGAATCTTCCCAAGGACATTCCATAGCTAGAAATAGTAGTCCTTAGGAAAGATGGAGAAAGATTGTGAATGTAGCTGAATGCCGACCAAGTACTTAAGTTAGCACTGGAACAATCACAACAAGGTGCTAGTGATGACGTATTGGTAAGCATTGAAGGGGTTGAAGAATGAAAAAGAATTGTAAAGATAAAGGGTGTAAAGAAAGAAGCCCTCCTTACAACCTTAGGCAGAAACCGGGTCAATTCATATGCTATTGAGATCATTTTTGCTAATGATTCTCGGTATTGAAGAAAGACATCATGGACCCAGTGATGCAATGCACAACCCTTCCCAGCTAACTCAAATATCTCTCAAAAGGTATTTGTTTTAATCACACGGAGATCAACACATTATCTACTGGTTTATTCACTCCGAATAAATTGGTATTGAAAAGGTGGCACTCCTCTCCAGCCTCCGATCACTAAAAATCCAAAATGCACGATCGAGTCTAGAGCCATTTGAGATCATCAAATATCTCATTAGGACACACCTTCATATCTACTTGCTTCTTCACACACTGTGAAAAGTAAGAAAGTTCTTAAGAGTCCTACGCAAAATCTTCATGATCTTGCCTGAACATCCGAGTAATACGAAAGTATTTACAATGAAGATGGAAATCCTTCTTGAGCGAATATCAAAAAGCTCATGGTAGGTGACTTGTGCGATTCTTTATGAATCAAACTTGTGATAACTGGAAAGCAACAGTGGTTTAATTCTTAAATGAATTTAAACACGTTCCAGGCCTCTACGCATTATCATATGATCTTGCCAGAACACTCAGAGTGACTCTTTATTGATCACAGTGACGAGTGGAAATCCTTCTAGTGTTAACATCAAACAGCACTTGGTAGGTAACTTGCAAGATTCTATATGAATCAAGCTAGTGACAACTGGAAAGCAACGATGGTGCGGTTCTTAATTGAACTTCACTTGTTCCAGGAACATGAATTGACGGCTTCAAATCATGCGGATAATATTATCCAAATGATTCACTCTTTACGTTCGCAGTCAGCTTTGGACGGTCGAGTAAAGAGAACGGGTTTACCCGCGAAATCTTGTCAAGGAGGTTCTTTATTGAAACTACCTGTCACAAGTACGATATTTAATATCGTCCAACGGTCTTCACCGACCGGAGGTAAAATGCTACCGAATTAGAATGAAATGTTCAAGGCCATTTCATCCGTGTATATGGTTTGTTGCTAACTGTCTTATGCAGCGTAACAAAAAGGTGGCATTGCGGTGTATAATCCAGAAGAAGTCGTCACCACATGCTTATACTACATACACTTAGTACTTCAACAAATTCAAGAAAGTCTGAAGGTCAAGTCTTCCGCTGTATCAAACTCTGAAGCTTTCAAGAATTTAAAGGTATAAGTATGTGGAACATGAAGTCACGAAGAGGCAAATTTCACAAGTGATGCATGCACAAGGTCAAGGCAAGGAAACATGCTCAAGACTAAAGTCAAAGATCACATCAAGCATATTCACAAGAACAAGATCGAAGACTCAAGAATAGATGCTAGGTTTAAGATTTTGTAAAATGGTGTGACCTCCCTTAGGGGGAGATTGTTGGAAATGTGTTTTCCCAAAGAAAGTCTCGGTCACATCATTATTAGCATTGATCACGAGCTATAGAATATTTAGAACTTTGTAACTTGGAGCGACCTCCCTTAGGGGGAGATTGTTGGAAATACGTTTTACGTATTTATGAAGGATCGGTCGCTCCAACGACATTTATGTAATAGGCTCGTGATTCACTTTGTAAGTATATAGTCCATATAGCCCACATGTAGGGTGGGCTATATATATACCCCTCCTAGCATGTTAGGAGGGGGTTGGTCATTCATTTTAACACTTAATCATTTATCTAATTACTTTCTCTCTCTACTTTTCCATCCTCTCCTTTCTCTCTCTACATCTAATCTTCCTCCTTCCCCATCTCTTCCACCAAATCCATAGATCTAATCCATCCATTACCAAATCCTTAGAATTAGTAGGCCTACATACCAGCTCTTGAGGGAGTCTAAGGGCTTCCTATACGTCATGGGGGCGTTCCCGGATCGTTTTTGAACGACAGCCACCCTTTCACTAGCTGGGGGGAGTAAAAGACCCTAAATAGATTTACGATCGGGTTACTCCGCATGTATGGCAGGTAATCTCAAATTGATTGATTTTCCACGCCCTTATGCAGTGCAACTGGGTTATGTAGAAGTCATAATATAGAAGTAGATCTACCAAAAACTTGGATAAGGGGATGCGGTAGTTAGCCGAATCGAATAGGCGCGTGTACACGCCTATCTTTCCCCTCGGTGCATCCGTAATCGCTTCACCTTCACCTGGATAGGTTGGGTGTACACTTTCGGGAATATAATACTTAGACAAAAAGTCTATGTATTTCTCCACAGGCATCACGTTCAGGACATCCGTAATAAGGGGATTGTCCTTTACCATGTTTTATAAAAAGGGTTTGAAAGGCGTGATGATCTAACCTGCGGTGGAGGAAATCCGTGGAATAAGAGGCAAAAGATTGAAGGAAGGAGCTTGGGAATAACAATGGCGGAATGAATAGAAACTATGTGTGTAACAGTAGCACACACCAACTCTTATATAGGGTTGCCTTGATTTTCGAGGTAACGTAGATGTTTGCCACGTGTAAGCCACTACGCCCATCCAACGGATGGGATTTCTGACACTTCTGAAAACGTCAGAAGGGACCCACGGGTCACTTCTTAACAGTTTTACGTGGCTTAATGGTGGGCATTAATGGTGCACTTTTGTAGGTGTGCGACTAACTAGTTGACTACCATTAATGCATTCATTCTTATGTCGGGATATGCGGTCGTACGTAAGACCATTCAATGCTACATTTAATTTGTCCCGGTCGACACGTGCGGCTGAGGTATCATTGGCATGACATTCCTAAAATCAGGTTTCCACGTGCGACCGAAACAAATTTTTGAAAACATTATCATTCGCTAAGGATTTTTCTTGGTACGTCCGGGGAGCATCTTGATAGTCTAGAGGTTACCCCAGCCGGGTCATGAACCCAGCCCACGAGTACTACCCGTATCCGGCCCATCACGGATGGGTGGGAATAATGTTATTTGAGCTTATGGGCTTGGATGAACAGTAACCGCACACACGTGTGCGGCCCACGGCCCGGCATGCCCGGTGCAGGGTTAGACAGAATCATACTCCTACTATGATTAGGATTTATCCAAAAGGAGAGGATATTCACTCACCATAATTAGAAGATAACAATTAATCTAAATCTGGTAATTATCCTTTCCTTGGGGCCGAAGCATCAGTGACAGCCCATTAGGGTTTCACTGCGTATATAAGGAACCCCTAAGGGTTCCACAAAGGTATTACATTCTACACACTCACATCTCATCCGATTCCTAGAACCCTAACCGATTACTTACTCTCACGCCGGAGTCTAATCGTGGGAAACATTCCCACGGTAAGCCTAACGCGTGTTGTTTTAGTGTGTAGGATCCCAACCAGATAATTCACTTGGTGCAGGAGCCAGAGTCCAGCCAACCCGAATTAAGCCTAATTCAGGCCTCGCAAGGATCACCCAACTTTTGTATCAACAAACAAGACTTGAGCTCTCCAAGGTGACGAGCTCGGTCGAATAAATCCTTTATCTGACAACTCCTTAAGTTGTTCAGATAACTCCTTTAATTCAGAAGGTGCTAATCGGTACGGCACACGTGCCACCGGTGCAGCACCAGGAATTAAATCGATTCGAAACTCTACTTGCCTTATCGGTGGAAGTCCGGGTAAATATTTAGGAAATACCTCAGGAAATTCACAGATAATAGGTACATCTTCAAATCGTTTCTCCTTAGACTCATTCCTGGTCACTTGAGCTAAGAGTAACTCGCAACCGTTCCTGATGTACTTTTTGGACTTTAATACATGAAACGATTTTCAAACGGGATTCACCTCGATTACCATCAATTACTAACGTCCTATTACTAAGAGTAATCTTAACCTTCTTTTCTCCACATAAAATTGTAGCATTATTCACCGACAACCAATCCATACCAATGATAATATCAAAACTACTTAATTCTATCAACATTAAATCAATCGGAAGGAATAGTTTAAGAGATTTAGAGAGCGTCCTTCTAATAGCTTATTAGTTTTCACTAATTTACCATTAGCCAATTCCACCTCGTAACTGGTATTTATCTCAACAGGTTCAATGTCAATAAGGGCACTAAAGTTAGTGGATACAAAGCTCCTATCAGCACCCGAGTCAAATAAAGCAACAACATAATGATTGTTGAGTAAAAACGTACCAGTAACGACATTCATATCCTCTTTCTTCACCTCGACTGTTCCAAGTTGATAAGCACCGCCCTGGGGGTTTCTTCCAGGTACAATCGCTTTCAACTTAGGGCAATCCGATTTCTTATGACTCTCTTCGTTACAGTTGAAGCAAATGATTCCCTTCTTACACCTTTCCGCAGTCACGAGCATGCCTCTTGTTGCCACACTTAGGACATTTTTCATCATTGCACGGTGTGTTGTTGGTAAGAGCATTTGCTTTCCCCTTTCGCTGGTTCTGACGGCGATTGAAATTCTTCTTATTATCACCTCTATCTACACGATCGCCATCACCCTTTCTTTTCTCACCATTACGTGCTTCATCTTCCCTATCCTGAATTATCTGCCCAATGAGTTGGTAAGCCATTCGAACAGCATCATCAATGGTCAGTGGTTTTGATGATGTCATGTCCCCCCGGAAATTCTTGGTCAACCCGTTAATATATTGCTCAATTCGGATCTCTTCGAGTTCCACCAATCAAGGGCACAACAAGGCCAACTCATGGAATCGGTTTGTGTAGCTATCAATGTCCACACCTTTCATTCTCAGATGAATCAACTCTTCTTCTAACCTAATGATCACACTACGAGGACAGAACTCCAAAGTCATCTATTTCTAAATTTCAGCCCAAGGAGTAGCATTAGCAGCATCAATACCCATGAAAGCAATTCTCCCGTTCCACCAAGTCAACACACGACCTTTAAGAGTAGCCATAGCAAAAGTTACCTTATCTTCCTCCTTACACTTACTAATCCGAAACACCGACTCAATCTTCTCAATCCACTGGCTTAATCCTACTGCACATTCAGTTCCATTAAAAGGTATAGGTTCACACTTCATGAACATCACATAAGTACAACCACCAACTTCAGGTGTATTAGTTCCAAGTCCTCCTACATTTCCTCCAGCATTAGCATTCACATTATTAGAATTCACATTCACATTAGTACCACCAATTCCACTACCGCCAGCTCCACTACCGCCAGCTCCACTACCGCCAGCTGCACTACTGCCAACTCCACTACCGCCAGCTCCACTACTGCCAGCTCCATTTCTAGCATTTTCCATAAATTCAGTCATAGATGCGATAACTTGCTCCGCAATAATCCTACGTACAGCATCCTCAGTCACAGCTTTCTTGGGCAGCATGGTTGTATAATTTCACAATTTCAAAGTATTAAGCATTTACCCAAAAAGGGATTCATATAGGATGGATTGAATTTATAATCAAGATACAAATAAGGCACAATATGGAATTCAAGACAAGATACATATTTCATTGGATTTGAAAAAAAAGCATTGTCTTATCTTACATCCCATATCAAAGTTTCTAGCACTATACAAGCCCAAAATACGTGCCAGGTCTACTAACTAATAAGTCGGTTCAGTCAAGGTTACAAAAGGTACAAAAGATACAAAGGTCACTACTAAATATAGACTGCTATACTGAGAACCGCCAGATGGTCCATTATCTATCGTCTTCTGTATCTTCGTTAGACGATCACAAGACACATCTTCAGCTGGGCGCTTACGGATCACTCTTCTTTCAACCATCTCAGCATAAAATTTATTGTTCCAACCAACAGATATATTCTACTCTTTCTCAGCTTTCTCACGCATCGCACGAGCTACACTCAACTGAATCTCCATAGTATTCACCTTTTTTTCATTTCAGCAAACTCACCACTTTCGAACATACATAACCTCCTAAAAGCCTCATTCAAACCACGCTCTACATCAGTCAAATCCAAGTTAAGCAATTCTCGCTCTTTCTCACCAACCTTAGTCTTCGACTCCAAATAAGCAACGTGAGTCTGAACAACACCTAATCCAACCTCTGTCATACTACTCTAAGCACGGGAAGCATCTAAATCACGTCTCAAGGCCGAAGGTGCAAGACCATAAATATGACTAGCCTCTCGAACCCTAGACGACTCTCCTATCACATGTATACGAGTAGCAATACCATCAGTACCATCAGGTGCATCATCATCCTCATCATCCTCTGATTCAGAATTAGATTCAGACGATTCAGAAAATTCATCTCTAAGTAGCTCAATCTCAGAATCAGACCAATAAACTAGAGGGGGTAAGGGCTCGCCCTCCGGAACATCATAAGGGTAAATAAGCTCAGCCTTATCATCATCATCAACCTCATCATCTATACCTATCTCCTCCTCGACATCCTCGTCGTCATCCTCATTATCTACATTATCTATCCCAATCTCATCATCATTCTCAATACCAACATTATCATTCTCATTCTCTACCATATCAACCTGAGGGGCAATCTGATCTCCTAGTCCTATCTCGGGCCCAGGATCCTCAAATGGTTCCTCCTCGTCATCAGCCATATCCTCATTTACATCATAATCAACTAAGTCTAAATAAGGGTTATAATACAAGGGTTTGCCTCGTATGAAAGTTCGTTGTTCAAGTCTTTTCGAATTGATTACAAGTTAAGAGTGCGACTTAGTTGTTCTTGGTGGAAAAGAAAATGGTTTGGTTATCTATTTTAAACTAATAGCAAATATGAAATTATCGTTGAGTAAAATAAAAGCTTTAAAAATTAAACTAAAATGACAAGTTAAAAATAAATGATTGAAAACTTAAAATCAAAATTAAAAAAACACTTGGTAAAAACTGAGATTCCGGGAAGCGTGCAATTTTTGTAAATTAAAACGTAATGAATTTAAAACTTGAAAACATTGTAAAAACAAGAAATTAATCCCATCGGAATAATCCAATCGGGATCACTTGGGAATCATGCTCTGGTCGGAATATGATCGGAATGCATAGAAACACACCCGTTGGAATGTAATCGGAATATGGCGAAGGGAATGTTGTCGGAATAATCACAAAGCTATCGGAATCTAAGTAAACTAGTCCTATCGGAATGACAAAAGGAATCCTGGTCGGAATCAATGCTTATCGGAATACAAGGAAAAGGCAACAATCGGAATGTTAAAAATAAAGCTTATCAGAATGTCCAAAACACAACCTCGGAATCCCAGAAACCCTTTTCCGATCAAGATGATCGGAATAAAATGGGAGCTTGTCGGAATATAAGACTCTAATCGGAATGCATAATCGGAAAGGGGTTTACCCTTTTCCGATGACTTTCAGTTCGAAATAAGCCAAGTTTATAAGCTATTTTCTATAAGCTCAAACTAAAACTTAACCAAATTTATAACGAAAAGAACTAATAAGCACAAATAAGAACTTTTGAAACTTTAAATAAGTAAAACTTTTAAATCAAACCATAAAAAGATGAAACTTTTAAGAAAAATGAAAAGTAAATAAGCTAAACACAAACTAAGCCAATAAGCATGAAAAGCTCAAAACTTAATCCGTATTAAAACTTAGAGATGAATAAAAAGATAAACTTTTTGATCACATAAACATCAAGATTAAACAAAATCAAACATGATAATGAATCAAAGATAAATAAAATTAGGAAAGGTAGAAGAAGATTAAAGATAAAGATTCAAAAATACAAGATTGAATTAAAGCTAAAAACATGAAAGAAAGAAAAGATGAAGTTTTAGTGAGAGAAAGTTAAACACTTGCTCTCTCTAAAGATAAAAACTACAAAAAGAAAATAAACTAGCTAACACCCTCCTAATGTGTCATTAGGAGGGTATTTATAGGAGATGGGGAGGTGCATGTGCTTCCTTCTTTCTTTCTTTCTTCTCGACTCGATTTAAGTTCTTTGTCTTTCTTGATGTCGTCTCGGGATTTGTCGATGTAAATTGAACTCGTCTTCTAATTTTCTTTTATAATTAGACTTGAGTTCTTCGACTTCATTAAACTTCCGTCTTTAGACTTTTTCTTAGATAAATCTTCAGAATAGGCCTTGGACTTCCGTTCTTTCTACACTCTTGATCTTTTGACTTCGTCTTTTTTCGTTTTCTTCGATAAAAGCCCGTGATAGGCCGTGTTTTTCCTTTTTCATATTTTTATCCTGAAACACAATAAAAACACAAACCACGCATAATTCCTTTTTCATATTATTATAAGTTAGCAAACTCACACGAATTCATGTGGGCCAATTATTTACTTAGACTCCCTTATTCCTAGGTGTATCTCTTATATTTTAATATTGTCTTGAATGATTACGAGGATGCATTGTTTGACTTATTTTGATAGTTATTTAGGCTGAAAATAAAGTGGGACGATTTAATCAATAGTTAGCTAAAGGACAAAATCTTTTAAAACTGCTTCTCGGGACCTCTTAAAGTTAATATCTTGGCATAACTTGCTTCACGATTTGAGACCTTTCTCGGACCTATATTTGGCAGCGACTTCGTACTTCAAATCTTGAGAGACGTTCTTGAAATTATGGTCTTCTCTTCATACTTGGACCACGACTTCTTCATTTCTCTCCAATCTTTAATTGGGATTTTGATATACAACGATCCGCCTCCTTTTAGGACTTGGATCTATTTATCCTCATACCTTGTTAGGGCCTTTTTGGATAGATTTCTCCATGATCTTTTGGGGAGTATTTGCTTTTCGTCGTGTGTCACGATCCTTCATATTGATTTTCGAAAAATGATTCTTCACATCACTTTTGGATCTTTAGCAACAAAATGTAGCCCTCACGCCTTGTTAGGGCCTTTTCGGACTCGTCAATCTTCGCATCCCGCTTTAATAAGTTATGCCTTGGCTATGAACTCTAATTAATACCGAGCAACTTTTAAACGATCTTATGCTAGAAGCTAATTAACTTTTCAAATCGTACAACGTTATTTATTGCAAATATATTTATTAACAAGCGATGGGAGAAAAAGCTTATAATCAACTCACATAAATTCACGAAAGAATACCAAACTTATAATTGACTCTATCATCTCTCGTTATCCACAATTTAAAATCTCAAGGAATGAGACTCGTGGATGCTTAGCCAATTAAATCAAAGTTTTGGGTTTTCGAGTCATCAATAAGATCTTGCAAACTCTTAGACTTTTTAAAGTTTAGAATTCGCATTTTAAAGTTCCCTTGATAAACGACTCTCTAGGATCAATCATAGGAACTTGCGAAAAGTTCTTGTTCTTAACCCGTGAGAGTTAAGACTTACGCGTTTTAAAGTTCCCTATATAAAAGCCTAGCAAAACTTGACTTAAACACGTTAAGGATACTAGCTAGAGTAAACTTAGATAAGTAAACTCGGGTTGAGTCAAAATATTCACGACTTTGAAAAATTTAACACCACTTTATTAAACATTATTTTTAGCAAGGAAAGTAAATAATCATAACAAAGGAAAATACTACTATACTACTAGGCCAAAATAGATTAATAATTTTGAAAAATGTCGAAAAATCAAATTTTCCGGTTAAAATGAGGACAAATTAATGGAAAAGCCCACTTACTTCGATAAAAGTCCCCCTACACTTGATATAAACATTGTCCTCAATGTTTAAGCATGTGGGAGTAAAATTCCCTACACTTAGGACATTGTGCACTTTGTTTAAATCTTGCTAAGGAAAGGACAACTATAATGATTTCAATGTGAACATATAAGATATGAAATATTGAATCAGGACAGTTTAGGATAGAACCGGGAAGACGGGAACACGGGATCACGGTTCGTCAAAAGTCATCGAGAATGTATCTTTGAAGCTTTAATCCCTACACATTTTAAGAAACAAGGAAACAAACACATACGGGGCTCCCGCCTACACTTATTATGAAAACGGTAAAGGATAGATCAACGGGTTGCCTCCCGAGAAGCGCTTGTTTTTGTTAACCGAGTCACGAGCCTGACTCGACCCGGAACTAATTCAAGGGAAACGTGGTGAGGGATGGAATCATCTCATGAGAGATGTCCTCACCAAAGTACAACTTCACGCGCTGGCTATTCACTTTAAAATTAGGCCCATTTGGTTGAGAAAGCTCAATGGTGCCGTAAGGGAAAACTTTGGCGACGGTGAATGGACCAGACCAACGGCTCTTCAACTTGCCGGAGAAGATCTTCAACCGAGAGTTAAAGAGTAAGACTTGATCACCAACGTGGAACTCTCGGTTCTTAATCCTTGCATCATGTATTATCTTGGTCTTCTCCTTGTAGATCAATGAGTTATCATAAGCTTCATTCCTCAGTTCATTTAGCTCGTTGAGTTGAATCTTCCGAAGATCGTCGACTTTGTTGATGTTGATGTTAGCCAACTTCAAGGCCCAGTATGCTTTATGCTCCAGCTCAATAGGGAGGTGGCATGCCTTCCCGTACACAAGACGATATGGAGGGCAACCAATCAGGGTCTTATATGCGGTACGGAAAGCCCACAATGCATCATCTAACTTATCGGCCCACGAGGCACGATGCTCTCCCACAGTTCTCTCTAATATTCTTTTCAGTCCATGGTTGGATATCTCGGCTTGACCATTGGTTTGGGGATGATAAGCGGTGGAAAGACGGTGATTGACACCGTACTTAGCCATGACTCGAGCAAATTGATCATTGCAAAAATGTGTCCCGCGGTCACTGATGATAGCACGAGGAACACCTAATCGAGGAAAAAGTTTCTTCAATAAGTTCACAACCACCCTCGCATCGTTTGTAGGGAGAGCCTTTGCTTCAACCCATTTGGATACGTAGTCAACGGCTACGAGGATGTACTTGTTCCCTTTGGATGATGGAAATGGCCCCATAAAGTTGATACCCCATACATCAAAGATTTTACATTCTTGTATGAAATTTTGAGGCATCTCATCTTTATGTGTGATCTTGCCTTGTCTTTGGCAAGCATCACAATGTTTAACCATTTCATGAGTGTCATGATAAATGGTGGGCCAATAAAATCCAGAGTCGAATACTTTCTTCGCGATGTAATTAGCACCAAAGTGACCACCGGTGGGTCCTTTATGGCAAGCTTCGAGAATGTCTAAAGCTGCGGGTCCATCAACACACCGACGAATAATCAGACCAACACATTGTTTGTAGAGATAAGGGTCATCCCAAAAGTAAGTCTTAACATCTTTAAAGAACTTCTTTTTTTGTTGGGATGTTAACCCTTCGATGAGAATACCACCCGCTAAGTAGTTTACAATGTCCGCAAACCACGGGGTGTCATCAAGATTGGAACTTAAAGACATTAAGGCCTCAAGGGGAAAAGAGTCATTGATCTCTTGATTCGGATGATCCCCTTGGTAAGGATCCTCAAGTCTACTTAGATGATCCGCCGCTAGGTTTTCGGCTCCCTTTTTATCACGAATTTCAATTTTGAATTCCTGAAGGAGCAGAACCCAACGAAGAAGTCTTAGCTTGGAATCTTGTTTAGTTAACAAGTACTTCAACGCGGAATGGTCGGTATAGACAATGGTGGTGGAGAGGACAAGATAGGGGCAAAATTTCTCAAAAGCATACACTAGAACTAAAAGCTCTTTTTCGGTAGTGGTCTAATGAAATTGAGCCCCCGTAATTGTCTTGCTAGTGTAATGGATTGGTTGGAAGTGTTTGTTCACCCTTTGGCCTAAAACTGCTCCAATAGCAAAGTCGCTAGCATCGCACATCAATTCAAAAGGTAGCTCCCAATTAGGGGTAACCAAGACCGGTGCCTTAGTTAGCTTGTCCTTAAGAAGAGTGAATGATTCAATACACTCTTTAGAAAAGATAAAAGGAATATCTTTTTCCAAGAGATGGGTCATCGAGCGAGCGATTTTAGAAAAATCTTGAATGAATCGACGATAGAAGCCCGCATGACCAAGGGAACTTCTCACACCCTTCACGGTTGAAGGTGGAGGTAATTTTGCTATGACATCAACTTTAGCACGGTCCACTTCAAGACCGGCTTTTGAGATTTTATGTCCAAGCACAATGCCTTCTTTTACCATGAAATGTCATTTTTCCCAATTTAGAACAAGGCGAGTGTCTTCACACCGCTTAAGCATGCGTTCCAAATTGGCAAGGCAAGAAGAGAAAGAATCACCATAGACCGAGAAATCATCCATGAAGACTTCCATAGTTTCTTCAACCATGTCATGGAAGATAACCATCATACACCTTTGGAAAGTCCCAAGAGCATTGCATAAGCCGAAAGGCATTCTTTTGTAAGCAAATGTTCCATAAGGAAAAGTGAATGTTGTTTTCTTTTGATCTTGGGGATCGATGGGAATTTTAAAATACCCGGAGAAACCGTCTAAGAAGCAGTAATAGTCATTACCCGCTAGACGTTCAAGCATTTGGTCCATGAAAGGAAGGGTAAAATGATCCTTTCTCGTAGCATCATTGAGTTTGCGATAGTCTATACAAACTCTCCACCCTGTAACGAGACGAGTAGGAATCAACTCGTTGTTTTCATTGGACACAACGGTGATTCCGCCTTTCTTAGGCACACAATGGACCGGACTAACCCATGGTGAATCCGAGATAGGGTAGATCATTCCCGCATCAAGAAGTTTGATAACCTCTTTTTTGATAACTTCATGGATCTTGGGATTCACCCTTCTTTGGCTTTGAATAGTGAGTTT
This sequence comes from Glebionis coronaria, assembly GCA_025667525.1. NCBI lineage: Eukaryota > Viridiplantae > Streptophyta > Magnoliopsida > Asterales > Asteraceae > Glebionis > Glebionis coronaria. Next base: position 254,675,641 of record CM046875.1, on the reverse strand, counting down.
AAAGTCGTCCTCCATGAGAATTTTATGTGTGCAAAAGTGAGGATCAATTCCACGAATATCATAGATTTTCCAAGCAATCGTCTTCTTATGATTCTTCAACACGGTGATAAGTCGAGATTTTTCGTCTTCTTTCAAATCCTTTGCGATGATGACGGGTGACTTCTTATTGTCTTCAAGGAACACGTATTCGAGATGAGACGGCAGATCCTTAAGCTCTAAATCCGGAGGATTTTCGATGGAAGGCATAGTCAACTTCGGATCATCGATGGAGATTTCCTTAGGAGATGGTGGAGAAATATGGTCCTCATTGAGAAGTTTCTCAATGGTACGAATGTCTTCATCCCAATTGGAGGCAGAATCGTCATATTGTAAGTCCACATCTCCCATAGTTGCTTCAAATTCTTTCAAAAGTAACTCACTTTCTCCAAATGGAGTTAGTGAGGGAGCAATGGAGGCAACGGTCTCAACAATGGGTAGAGAAGAAGAACCACTTTTACAAGCGTATTTGAAATGTTCTTCACAATCCTCATCAAGAACGTCAATGAAATTAACGCTCTCGTTTTCAGAAGGCTGCTTAGAATGTTTACCCATGTTGAAGACGATTTTATCGTCACCAATTCTCATGATTAATTCGCCCGCGGCTACATCAATAAGAGTACGACCGGTCCTCAAGAATGGACGTCCAACGATTAATGGGACACGAGGGTCCATCTCATAGATAACGACAACAAAATCCGCCGAAAAGGTGAATATTTCGACACCGACGAAGACATCTTCGGCTATCCCCACCGGATAAGCAACCGTACGGTTAGCTAATTCCAATGTCATTCGTGTGGGCACTAGCTCGGGTAGAGATAATTTTTTCCAAACACTTAATGGCATTAAGTTTGTACTAGCACCTAGATCGGCTAGGGCCATACAATTCTCTACCCCGGGGAAGTTGCAAAGAATGAGAAAGCGACCCGGAGCACCAAGTTTGGTTGGTAACTTCCTTAAGAGCACCAGGGAGCAATTCTCATTAAGTTGGGTCTGAGCGATGTCAAGGAGTTTCTCCTTATCACTGAGAAGATTTTTAAACATTTTTGCATACTTCGACATGTGAGCGAGAGCCTCGGAAAAGGAGATGTTGAAATTTAGTTGTTTAAACATTTTGAGAAAGTTAGAAACCTGAATATCATCCTTGTTTTTCAACTTCTCTTTCCTCAACCTTGAGGGATAAGGTATATTGGGTTGAGATGAAGGCTTTGGAATGGAATTCTCACTCACATTGTATAACCCCCAAATTTATACAATTCAATACAGCGGAAGACTCGTTGGTGTTACGGGATAGCACATTACTCAAATCATAGACAACGCTTAAAACTCGCGTCGTTTAATAATAAAACATTTCCATTCATAAATATCAAATTTACATAGGTCCCAAGTCATTGTATTTTATACAGGTTTTACAAAGCATTTGAATGGAAATTAATATATAAGTGCGAGCCATGAATTCTTGTCGTCATCCCAAGAATTACCTTCAAGTACTTAAGATAAAACATGTTAAAAGAAAAGGTCAGCGATAACGCCGAGTGAATTCATAGAGTTCAATAAAACCATTAATATATCATCGGTATATAATTATTACCGAAAACATTTTTTGTACAAATCATTGTAATAGGCCATAAAATATCCAAAGTCATTTATACAAATCCTTATCATAAATCATAATATAGGCTTTTTCCTTCAAAATCATTATACGAACCAAAGTCGTTAAAACATCATACAATACGTTTTATAACGTTGTATAAAGTTAAATAAAAACCGTTATATGAATATGGTTATTGAAAACCAAAACACGAACATAAAATCAATAATAAGACCCCGTATTGCTAGTCAGGAAATTCATTGTAATTCAGTGCGTATAGCAGTATTTCTTTATTTGGATTATTATAAGCCGCATGACATTGTTACCTTACTACAACAAACAACGGGTAGCTGACCCGAAACTCATTTTCCCATCTAAATTAGTGTGTCGTCACAATAATCACGCTTGTGTAAATATTCTCATACATAAATTCGCTTACCAATCAATGTGGCACGACGGGGATCAACCGTCAAGGCGTAAACTGGGGTGATCGTCCCCAAATAGTACTATTATATGCATAAGCGTCTACCAAATCCCGGTAGTTCACAATTCATGCTAATGGTACTTTTAGTGACATAACCTAACATTAATAATCCATTTCATTTCATCTATCGGGTCGTATAATCATACATCGGGTCATACAATCATTCGGGTCCAAATCAATAAACAAACAATCGGGACAAATGAAGTCCTATTTTAGTAAAACTAACATGTTATCTCCCTCGCGGGTTTATAAAATATTTCATAAAAACATTTAAAAGAGTGCGAGGCTATGAACTCACGTTGATGTGGGAAAGCGGTTATCGGCGATTTGGATGTACGGTACGTGCTTCAATCACGGAAACCTAGACAAATAATACTTGTCTTCTACTTTTGTCCAATGACTTAATAAAAATACTAGCTATGTATATGTATGATGATTTTATATATATATGATGATGATCAAGTGGGTTTATACATTCTCATTTACTCATTTTATTGTTATGTGTTGGTAATTTTTATACTAGTTTACTAGTTTTACTTATTTACATGTTTTAGGCCCAATAGGCCCATTACAAGCCCAATACTTTTCATTAGCCCAATTATACCTTTAATATCAGTATTATACTTTACATTTTGGGCCCAAATGGGTTAAGCCCAATAAATAAGTTTATAAGTGTTTAACTTATTTAGTTAAATTATTAGTCCAAATATGCTAACTTAGCTCGTTAATGTCCGTATGTCATATAGTTCGGGTTTTATCGGTTTTTACTTGTATTAGGTACTTAAACATCATTATATGACTTTTAAAACCTTTACATTAGACGGGTTTGATCGTCTAAGTTTTAATTGGCGAAAAACGTTAATTTTACGGTAATAGCCGAAAAGACGTAAAAATCATGTTTTTAGTTTTTATAACTTCTAAAACTTACCAAACTACCATTTTTATAAAATGTTCATTTATTTATCCTTATACATATTTATATAAATGTAATATATAAGTTAGTGGGTTTTAATTCACATTTTATACTATATTAGTTTGAGTGCTTATATAATACTATTAAACATTAATTCTTCAAAATCTGATTTTGAGTTTCATCTTCACTATTTTTATCATATATTGAGTTCTATAAGGAGATAGAAGCTCATTTTTGGATGGCATAAACTTCATATTATGTGATAAAAATAAGTTAGTTATAGCTATTGCTCATTCCATGTCTAACGATCCTTAACAGTCCCTACAAAACAGACTATTCAGATTGGTACACTAATCTTATTTTGATCATATCTCACTCATTTTGATGATTCCATTGCATGGCCAACTCTCACATGTGTATGACATCTAACACATACTGTAAATGGATTCCACCATGCAATTTTATCAGTTCATAACTTGGTTACTTACTCTTATTATACAGCCAACACTTTAAGCAAGATTTTAGCCTTGTTTCTTGTAGTTTTTCATCTTTTTAATCATATTTATCAACACTTGATCCCCACACAATATTTTTATCATCATATATTCATCATATACATATACAATAAGAAATAAAATACATGATTACATAATCAAAATAACAAGAGGATGGGAAGAACAATCTTTATACCACCAAGATGATGTAGGTTGTGATTAAGACATGGATTTTGATGGAAGAACTTGTGGTAGATCAACACCAATCTTCATGGCCACCAATACTTGTAAACTTCATGTAGAAATCAGCCCTTTCTTCACTTGAAAACTCCTTTTTAGATGTTAAAACTTGCACCAATCTTCATCTCTTTTGAAGGAGATTAACATATGTAAGTTATAACAATAGTTTGTGGTTAAAATTGTATGATGATGGTGTTGTGGTGGCTATAGTGGACGGCCAAAATGGCTAGAGAGAGAGATGTGTGTGTTGCATGTAAGAAATGAGTTAGTTGTTTTAGGTTTGGTGGTTTTGTGGTATTTGAAAGCTTACAAGTTAAGCTTAGTAACATGTGTACTACTTGTTGTTTACAAGTTGACACCTAAGGGTGTTGTGTCTTAGTTGTTGTCATCCATATTAGTGGGGTGGGACAAAACTTGTTTTGTCTCATCCCACTAATTTACGGGTATTCCTCGATTCTAGTTTCCTCGATTTGCGTGTCCTCAGGTCGTATTACGAAAAAACGTTTTTATAAATTATGAATCAACGACACAAAACGAATCTAATAAAAATTGTCTCATCAAAAACGGAGTTCGAAAACGTAAATACGTAATCCTAAGGTTTCTGGTTTAGTCGTAAAGGACGTTAAATTATAATCGTAAGTCCTAATCACTTCTCGTAAATTTGTGAGTTTATGAACCAACACAAATGTAAAACTCCAAAATAATATTCACGGATAAATTTATTTCCTGAAATGTCGGACTGTCACCAAAGACGGTGTATGTAAACGTAAGCATGTAACATAGAATCCTCCGGTTTAGACGTAGTCGATGCTACTTCAAGACGTAAATCCAAATTTCTTCCAAAAAATAAGTGAGTTCATAATATAACATTAATTTTAAATAATATTTGAGAATAAAGTATAAACCATAAATTGACGGATTGTCACATCATTTACCCCTAAACAGGATCTTTGTCCTCAAAGATCATCTTATCTTACTACTCGCTTCTTATAGAGTTAAAGCCATGTGGTTATTTCCTCCACATTCGGTCTTTTCTCACAAGTTTAGTTCATTACAAAACGCGAGTTTCGTGAAACATAACTACGGGAATAAGATAAGGCTTAATGTTGACTTACTTTCTCTATCCATGATGTTCACGGGTTTTTCATGAATGCAACTTTTCGCCGATCTTAACTTTACTAAGAAACAATCAGATTCTCACTTGATAGACATTTCATCAAGTTCGATATACGAATCATAATTTACGCAGCCCTTGAAGTCCTAGGGTAGATCCAGCTTATATATGCCTTTCAAACCAACTTTTACATCATCTCAATGGTCCCATACAACAGGGACTTATATCCCATGATCTTTCAGATCATCAAGTCATTTTTCTATGGTTAAAATTTTTGGCATAACTTCGCTACCCATCCGGCACTTCATGATCTACATTTCATAACCTTTTGCCTACTACCGGCAGTCAATAATCAGATCCTAATTTCAACAATCATTTCAAGTCTCGCGGGTCGGGTATTTGCAAGGTTAGGTTTGTCATCATAGGAAACCTTAAACATAAAAGACATGTCCAACTCACAATGGGTGTATGTCGGGTGTCTTCCTCTCAACTCCTGTTTACAGATGCTCTAATATAGATCCTAACAAGATTCGATCTCAATCCTAATACGATAGTGTCAATGATAATCTCTCCAAAGGAAAAATATTATACGGTTCATTACCAACGGTCAATCATTCAAACATAAAACAAGATTCTAGTATTTTGTATCGTTACTTTACCTAGTCCCTTCGATTGGGGTGGTACACCGTACTCTCATCAAGATTCGTTCTCAATGACTTCTGAGCAAATCTCTAGAAATTCGATGCGAAGCGAGTATCTTGATAGAGATGATCGATACGGGCACACCATGTTTACACAACTCCTTTAAATACAAAAGGGTCAATTTCTTCATCAAGAATCTATCATTATCAGGAATGATATTAGCAGATTTGGTCAGTCTGTCGACGATTACCTAAATCGAATCAAATTCAGATGATGACCTTTGCAATAGTTAGACGTTTACTAATGTATGAGGCGATGCCTGCCTTCATAATTTGCCATTAGTACAACTTCTTCAGATAAAAATACATTAAATCATAAATGTCATGAATAAAATACTTATACTTACAAGATTCCAACATATCTATATCTCACAATCCTCCATATTTAGACAATCACAAGTGGCCTTTTAATCATTTAGCGCCATCGGCTTCCCAATTCTAATGGTTGACATTATCCGCGAATCCCTTTTATTATCTATATTATCCTTTTTACAAGCATCAGTTATTTTTAAATTGCTCGGCAATTTATTTTGCACATTCATTATTAAGAAACACATCCTAATTGATTCTTTATCCTTCAATATAATGTGTCAGGATCCATATTCACCTTTCCTGGTGAAATAATTAGCATAACCAAAATTCAATCATAATTTCTTTCTTCATATTTCTATGTTTTATTTTCGTCTCAACTATTTTTTTTCAGTTTTGCTCAGTCCAACGTCTAAAGCGTCGATAATTATTACAAGTTATTAAATAATAAGTATTTAATTTTAAGAAATGTAAACGTAAAAGTTTTAAATTTTCTCAGTTCGTCTAATTATAGAAAAATGTTCAAAATAAATTTGAATTTAGTTAACACGATTTTGGTCGATTTATTGAAAATAACTAATAAGATTCGTAAATGTTCGAAAAGTTCTTTGTTTACACTTTGGTCAAAATTTTCTTAGTTGAAAAGCAAAATTTGTCGCTTCAAATTTCAAGTCATGGTTTAAATGTTTTCCTCAATCCCTTTTTGGTTGTTTTGAGGTACGCACAAACATTTTCCCCTAAACAGGAGTTTAGTTAAATGATTTAGTTATAAGGAATGATTCCTTAAAAATCCTTTGTTAAAACATTTGTCAAAACATATTTGCACCTCCTTTTTGGTATAACCCAAAGTATTAAAAGGGCTCTTAATCTTTGAAGAGTCAATATTGATTCCATTATCGTTAATTACGTGGTCATTTAATGTAAAGGATTAAGCCTTAAATCACATGTTTAATATTCATGGTACAGGTTTTCACTACTCGGCCAATTCAGGGCAGTCTATAAATGATTATTAACTCCTTCTTATTCATATAAACAAACAAATGGTTCTTAATGATCACAAGCATGAATTTATCAAATTGCAGCCTACACACGTGATTCACCCAACTTATGAATGCTACATGTGTATTAGTCAATTCAAACGTCATCACGTGAAACTTATAATGTTTATTACAAGTTCTGGATGTAGTGATTGGAATAGATAATCTTTTTCGCGGACGCGAAGTTGATGATAACCATGCCGAGGATAAAATCCTTAATATACGTTAGAACCTTGTAAATGATCGAACAATCTATCATCTTGGGGAGTGGATATAGATTTGAATCACCAATTTACTTAGTTCACGGTAATCAATAAATATAAGAAATGATAACACCATAGCTCTTCATGATGACGAGCTCGGTAGAATAAAAGCCTTCTCCGACAACTCTCTCAGTTGTACGGTAATTCTTTTAATTCAGATGGTGCTGAAGTACAGTGCACATGCCACAGGTGCAGCACCGGGAATATAATCAATACCATATTCAACTTGCCTTAATGGCGAAGGTCTAGGTAATTCATCAACAAATACCTCCTAAAGTTTCAAATAACAGAAACATCTTTTAATACATTTATTTTAAGTTCTTTCTAGATTATAATATCTATGACTAATTTACAACCATTCATGGTAAAATTTCAAGTCTAAATGCAGGATATGGTCATCCATCAAGAATTATTAAGATCACTTTTGATAATCAACATCTTATCATTTAGGGGAATTATACTCGAGTTCCCATCAATTAAGACAATGTCGTCATGTCATAATCAATCAATCCATTCTACTGGCACTATCAACTTTCCAGTTTCATTACCGTCGATAAGATGTGAACTTCTCAAAAGACTAATAATAACTCATAATCCTTCACAGATTCAAGGATATCTGGAGACACAACTACCATTAAAAGAGTAAGGTCAACGCATAATCTACGCGAGAGAATTTCAAATCAGATACACACGAAAACATTTAACGAATATGAATATATCCCATGTTTTCATAATTTGAGTACGCATTCGAAAGCTCCTCGGATCGTTACCCAGGTCATTCAAATGAAATCTAATCAAAAGAAATGATTGGAACGTCGATACATCCAGTCGGGTATCAACACTCGGTAATCAAATACTTTTCCTAAGACTCTTACTACGGGAGAATTGGACAAGAAAGAATTGTCAATTGTCAAATAAGACAATTTCCACAGATGAGTAAATTCGACTCAGAAGAATAGATGCTACAGGCACATATGTAGGTGTCCCTAACACTATGTCCCTATTTTTCACTTCTTGCATATCTCATAAAATTTTATCTTTCACAATCTTCAAAGAAAATTTAGTGTTTATTAATAATTTCATGGTGACTACTAATCAGCCTTGCATGGTCACTTCGAAATTGTATGTAGGCGCACAACTATATATAATTTCAAGATTAACGATGCAATAATCAGTTCGTCAAAACTTTGTCATCATGTTTAAAATATATATTCATGCTTAATTCTTAAATAAGAATCAAAAACAAATTTTTCAAAGATGTTCTTTGTTATGAAAACAATTAAGTTTTCCAAAGCGTTTTATAAACAACTTTATTTCGATAATCAATCACTTATAAATCTCACTTTGAATAATCCTTACAGTGATGAAAATTCAATTTTTTTCTCAAGGGATACTATTTTATCTTATAAAAACAATGAGTGATCTGCAAAAGAGCGATGAAAGCTTGTTCACTAAGAACTAACTACAATATGCTAGGAAATGAGCTTTAGCCAAATAATCATGAGGTTCATGACCTCGATGGCACTCAGGTCTACAAAGAGAATAATCAACAACGCAACTCAAACCGAGATGAGTACTTGTTCAATGGTTGCATCACTAATGCGAACATTAGGATGAAGCAATAAAAGATAGATAACATCGATACATGTAGAATTTAGCAATCAAAGGTAGTCTTTTCATTAATCACAAACAAGTCAAAATTGTACCGTAACACATTACGTGTCACTATGTCATACAATTCCAAGAACTCATCCTACCAACGGATGTCTCAGTTAAGTTAGGGATTATTTTTAAAAGATACCACAATGAATACTAATCTACAAGAATCATTAGGTGTTCCACCTGTCCCGGAAGATCCATCGGTCCCAATTCAGAAGAAGATTTCTTCAATTTATTTATTGGACTCTGGGCATCCTCGTCATTGGACAATGGCCTAGGAACAACCCTTAACACGAATCAACACTCAATTAAGATACCACAATGAATACTAATCTACAAGAGTCATTAAGTGTTTCAAGTATCAATTAACTTATACTCAAGGCGATATCCTACCTCATTTTCCAATACTTTCAAACTTATTCATAAACCTTAAAAGGGAAATAAAAGCTCGATATGATCAACACTTAATTTCCAATCCTATAGCTCTTTCAACAATAGTTATCAAATGAGTCACTAGTATGAAATGACTCATACATTGAATTAGACTTCTCGGAAAGGTACTAGTGGCATGAGGCTTTTAATGGTTCTAATGACAGCCTCAAGTGCAACATTCACCCTTTCGATTCTCAAATTTAAGAATTGGGTGACAATGAATCAGATGACACCTTTCCAGGTGGTAACGTTTTGTCAAACTCCACTCTATAAGGAAATATCGTCATGACATCGATATCAGATTTAATCTCGCCAATTCTTCTTTAATATCACAATCAACTAATATCAACATTTCTACGAATATCAACCATTTGTTGGGATCATAAATATCCACAACTTGGTTTAGATCTAGGATAGCTAGAATTCCTACGAGAATAGCTTCGATTAAATTACTAGGGGAATTAGGGTTCCTTGTGACAATCTACGTCGTATAAATATCTCGTATAAATATTAAAATAATCCTCAAACAATCATATAATCAAATTACAACATATATATATAATCCAAGTTATATATATATATATATATATATATATATATATATATATATATATATATATATATATATATATATATATATATATATATATATATATATATATATATATATATATATATATATATATATATATATATATATATATATATATATATATATATATATATATATATATATATATATATATATATATATATATATATATATATATATAAATAACACTTCTCAGTCTGGCCTTGTCTGTAACTCGGGAATTCTTCGGCACCGTTATAGTCAAAAGATTTTTAGACATTTTTAGAAAAAATGTTTATAGTTAAAAGATTATGAAATGTTTTATTCAAAACCTTGGTTTTAAAAATCTTTCGTTCTCTATAACGACAGATCTGGTACCAAACTGTAACACCCCCAAATTTATACAATTCAATACAGCGGAAGACTCGTTGGTGTTACGGGATAGCACATTACTCACATCATAGACAACGCTTAAAAATCGCTTCGTTTAATAATAAAACATTTCCATTCATAAATATCAAATTTACATAGGTCCCAAGTCATTGTATTTTATACAGGTTTTACAAACCATTTGAATGGAAATTAATATTTAAGTGTGGGCCATGAATTCTTGTCCTCTTCCCAAGAATTACCTTCAAGTACCTGAGATAAAACATGTTAAAAGAAACGGTCAGCGATAATGCCGAGTGAATTCATAGAGTTCAATAAAACCATTAATATATCATCGGTATATAATTATTACCGAAAATCATTTTTGTACAAATCATTGTAATAGACCATAAAATAGCCAAAGTCATTTTATACAAATCCTTATGAAAAATCATAATATAGGCTTTTTCCTTCAAAATCATTATACGAACCAAAGTCGTAAAAACATCATACAATACGTTTTATAACGTTGTATAAAGTTAAATAAAAACCGTTATATGAATATGGTTATGTAAAACCAAAACACGAACATAAAATCAATAATAAGACCCCGTATTGCTAGTCAGACAATTCATTGTAATTCAGTTGGTATAGCAGTATTTCGTTATTTGGATTATTATAAGCCGCATGACATTCTTACCTTACTACAACAAACAACGGGTAGCTAATCCGAAACTCATTTGCCCATCTACATTAGCGTGTCGTCACAATAATCACGCTTGTGTAAATCTTCTCATACATAAATTCTCTTACCAATCAATGTGGTACGACGGGGATCAACCGTCAAGGCGCGAACTGGGGTGATCGTCCCCAAATAGTACTATTATATGCATAAGCGTCTGCCAAATCCCGGTAGTTCACAATTCATGCTAATGAGACTTTTAGTGACATAACCTAACTTTAATAATCCATTTCATTTCATCTATCGGGTCGTATAATCATACATTGGGTCATACAATCATTCGGGTCCAAATCAATAAACAAACAATCGGGACAAATGATGTCCTATTTTAGTAAAACTAACATGTTATCCCCCTCGCGGGTTTATAAAATATTTCATAAAAACATTTAAAAGAGTGTGAGGCTATGAACTCACGTTGATGTAGGAAAGCGGTTATCGGCGATTTGGATGTACGGTACGTGCTTCAATCACGGAAACCTAGACAAATAATACTTGTCTTAGACTTTTGTCCAATGACTTCATAAAATAATAGCTATGTATATGTATGATGATTTTATATATATATGATGATGATCAAGTGGGTTTATACATTCTCATTTACTCATTTTATTGTTATGTGTTGGTAACTTTTATACTAGTTTACTAGTTTTACTTATTTACATGTTTTAGGCCCAATAGGCCCATTACAAGCCCAATACTTTTCATTAGCCCAATTATACCTTTAATATCAGTATTATACTTTACATGTTGGGCCCAAATGGGTTAAGCCCAATAAATCAGTTTATAAGTGTTTAACTTATTTATTTAAATTATTAGTCCAAATATGCTAACTTAGTTCGTTAATGTCCGTATGTCATATAGTTCGGGTTTTATCGGTTTTTACTTGTATTAGGTACTTATACATCAGTATATGACTTTTAAAAACTTTACATTAGACGGGTTTGATCGTCTAAGTTTTAATTGGCGAAAAACGTTAATTTTACGGTAATAGCCGAAAAGACGTAAAAATCATGTTTATAGTTTTTATAACTTATAAAACTTACCAAACTACCATTTTTATAAAATGTACATTTATTTATCCTTATACATATTTATATAAATGTAATATATAAGTTAGTGGGTTTTAATTCACATTTTATACTATATTAGTTTGAGTGCTTATATAATACTATTAAACATTAATTCTTCAAAATCTGATTTTTAGTTTCATCTTCACCATTTTTATCATATCTTGAGTTCTATAAGGAGATAGAAGCTCATTTTTGGATGGCATAAACTTCATATTATGTGATACAAATAAGTTAGATATAGCTACTTCTCATTACATGTCTAACTATCCTTAACAGTCCCTACAAAACAGACTATTCAGATTGGTACACTAATCTTGTTTTGACCATATCTCACTCATTTTGATGATTCCATTGCATGGCCAACTCTCACATGTGTATGACATCTAACACTTATTGTAAATGGATTCCACCATGCAATTTTATCAGTTCATACCTTGGTTACTTACTGTTTTTATACAGCCAACAATTTAAGCAAGATTTTAGCCTTGTTTCTTATAGTTTTTCATCTTTTTAATCATATTTATCAACACTTGATCCCCACACAACATTTTTATCATCATATATTCATCATATACATATAAAATGAGAAAGAAAATACATGATTACATAATCAAAATAACAAGAGGATCGGAAGAACAATCTTTATACCACCAAGATGATGTAGGTTGTGATTAAGACATGGATTTTAATGGAAGAACTTGTGGTAGATCAACACAAATCTTCATGGCCACCAATACTTGTAAACTTCATGTAGAAATCAGCCCTTACTTCACTTGAAAACTCCTTTTTAGATGTTAACACTTGCACCAATCTTCATCTCTTTTGAAGGAGATTAACATATGTAAGTTATAACAATAGTTTGTGGTTAAAATTGTATGATGATGGTGTTGTGGTGGCTATAGTGGACGGCCAAAATGGCTAGAGAGAGAGACAGAGAGATGTGTGTTGCATGTAAGAAATGAGTTAGTTGTTTTAGGTTTGGTGGTTTTGTGGTATTGGAAAGCTTACAAGTTAAGCTTAGTAAACATGTGTACTACTTGTTGTTTACAAGTTGACACCTAAGGGTGTTGTGTCTTAGTTGTTGTCGTCCCATATTAGTGGGGTGGGGCAAAACTTGTTTTGTCTCATCCCACTAATTTATGGGTATTCCTTGATTCTAGTTTCCTCGATTTGCGTGCCCTCGGGTCGTTTTATGAAAAACGTTTTTATAAATTATGAATCAACGGCACAAAACGAATCTAATAAAAATAGTCTCATCAAAAACGGAGTTCGAAAACGTAAATACGTTATCCTAAGGTTTCTGGTTTAGTCGTAAAGGACATTAAATTATAATCGTAAGTCCTAATCTCTTCTCGTAAATTTGTGAGTTTATGAACCAACACAAATTTAAAACTCCAAAATAATATTCACGGATAAATTTATTTCCTGAAATATCAGACTGTCACCAAAGACGGTGTATGTAAACGTAAGCACGTAACGTAGAATCCTCCGGTTTAGACGTAGGCGATGCTACTTCAAGACGTAAATCCAAATTTCTTCCCAAAAATAAGTGAGTTCATAATATAACATTAAAATAATGTTTTTAAATAATATTTGAGAATAAAATATAAACCATAAATTGACGGATTGTCACATACATCCTTGGGTGGTGGAGGGGTGGAAGTAGAAGGTGGAGGAATTGGAGAAGTAGAAGGTGGAGGAATTGGAGAAATAGAATCGTTTTCCTTTGTCACAATCACCGGTGTAGGTGTAGGAAGCTCGTGTTCCTTTAAACCTTTTCCACTTCGAGTGGTGATTGCTTTCATCTCCCCTCTTGGATTAGCAACGGTGGTACTCGGAAGAGAACCCGAACAAGGGGCTTGATTACTTTGGAAGAAACTAGCCATCATGTCCCTTAGGTCATTCGTTTGACTGCTCAATGAGTTTCGCTTATCGGCTCGAAGATCATTCCCTTGTTTCACCATATCTCCTTTCAAGTTGGCCATTTGTCGCTGAAGATTCTGCACTATCGCATCATTAGTCCTCATGTAAGTTTCAACCTCTTGATTAAATGTGGTAGGTTAGGTGGGAAGAAGAGCATGGTAGGCAGGTGGTTCATAAGCGGGTTGTTGGTAAACTTCGTTATTTCCTTGAGGTGGATATGGGGTTCTTTGGGTCTGATATTGATTTGGAGCACGAGTTTGGTTCTGATTGTTGCAATTGGGGTTGTTTGGGTTTTGAGGTGGAAAACCGGGTGGTGAAATGAAGTTGTTAGAACGATAACTGGGCAAATTACAGTCACCTTGAGGACGTTCTTGATAGCCTCCCGTAAAAAAGTTATAGTTGGCGGCATACACATTTTCCGGATTGTCATGAGTCGAAGGACAATCGGTGTATGAGTGAGATCCCCCGCATATTTCACATGACTGACTCATAGCATTAAACTGTGCATTGATGGCTTTGGTATTGTTAGCGGTTTGTAGAGCAATTGTTTCAACAAGCGAAGTAAGCTTATCAATTCTCTTGTCGCTCTCACTAGTACTAGCACTAGCCACATTAGTCCGAACACTCTTGGTTTGCACTCTAGACTTATTCTCAATAATGTCCCAAGCGGCATTAGAAGACATAACCAAAATATTACCCCCCGATGCACTATTTAGTGAATCTTGGTCATTCATGCTTAAACCATTGTAAAAAGTATTAATTTGATGTACTTTTGTGAAACCATGTTGTGGACACTTTCTTAAAAGTTCCTTAAAACGGTCCCAAGATTCACTAAATGTCTCACCATACTTTTGTTCAAAGGTAATGATTTCATTCCGCAAAGCGGTAGTACGTGAGGGTGGAAAAAAATAGTTGATGAATTTAGTCTCTAAATCCGTCCACGTAAGAATACTTTATGGCGGTTCCTTATCAAGCCAATGCCGGGCTAGTCCCTCTAAGGAGAAAGGAAAAAGTTGCAAGCGAATCACTTCTTGTGAAACCCCATTATACTTAACCGTATTAGTGAATTGAAAAAACCTTTTTATATGGTCATGAGGATCATCAAGTGTACGTCCCCAATCTCGGGTATAACAATAGCATCGGTGTTGCCCTCCACTTGAGATTGCAAAATCTCGATCATTGGTCGATTGTCCATGGTGACAACAGGTGGAGTTACGACTTCGGCTTGAATTGCTTTCTTCTTACGAGCACGTGTACGCATGCACACCTACAAAAAGAAAAGAAAAATAGACAAGAAATATTTTTGGTTTTTATTTGATTTTCTATTATTTTTTGGATTTTGAAAGTTTTAATTTTTATGGATTTTTTGAAAAGTTTATATATATTAATTTTTTTTGAAAATTTTTTGCAAGAAAAGTAACGTTCAAAAGTGAACGGATCCCAAAATCCAACGCATCTCTCACTAAAAACCGTTAATCTTAACGAAAAGAGCCGGCAGCGGCGCCATTTAATACAAGGGTTTTTCTCGTATGAAAGTTCGTTGTTCCAGTCTTTTCGAATTGATTACAAGTTAAGAGTGCGACTCAGTCGTTCTTGGTGGAAAAGAAAATGGTTTGGTTATCTATTTTAAACTAATAGCAAATATGAAAGTATCGTTGAGTAAAATAAAAGCTTTAAAAATTAAACTAAAATGACGTGATAAAAATAAATGATTGAAAACTTAAAATCAAAATTAGAAAAACACTTGGTAAAAACAGAGATTTCGGGAAGCGTGCAATTTTTGGAAATTAAAACGTAATGAATTTAAAACTTGAAAACTTTGTAAAAACAAGAAATTAATCCCATCGGAATAATCCAATCGAAATCACTTGGGAATGATGCTCTGGTCGGAATATGATCGGAATGCATAGAAACACACCCGTCGGAATGTAATCGGAATGTGGCGAAAGGAATGTTGTCGGAATAATCACAAAGCTATCAGAATGTAACTAAACTAGTCCTATCGGAATGACAAAAGGAATCCTGGTCGGAATAAATGCTTATCGGAATGCAAGGAAAAGGCAACAATCGGAATGTTAAAAACAAACCTTATCGGAATGTCCAAAACACAACGTCAGAATCCCAGAAACCCTATTCCGATCAAGATGATAGGAATAAAAAGGGAGCTTGTCGGAATATAAGACTCTAATCGGAATGCATAGTCGGAAAGGGGTTTACCCTTTTCTGATGACTTTCACTTCGAAATAAGCCAAGTTCATAAGCTATTTTCTATAAGTTCAAACTAAAACTTAATCAAATTTATAACGAAAAGAACTAATAAGCACAAATAAGAACTTTTTAAACTTTAAATAAGCAAAACTTTTAAATCAAACCATAAAAAGATGAAACTTTAAGAAAAATGAAAAGTAAATAAGCTAAACACAAACTAAGCCAATAAGCATGAAAAGCTCAAAACTTAATCCGTATTAAAACTTAGAGATGAATAAAAAGATAAACATTTTGATCACATAAACATCAAGATTAAACAAAATCAAAGATGATAACGAATCAAAGATAAATTAAATCAAGAAAGGTAAAAGAAGATTAAAGATAAAAAAAACTTAACTTGAACTTGTAAATTAAAGATTCAAAAATACAAGATTGAATTAAAGCTAAAATCATGAAAGAAAGAAAAGATGAAGTTTTAGTGAGAGAAAGTTAAACACTTTCTCTCTCTAAAGATAAAAACTACAAAAAGAAAATAAACTAGCTAATACCCTCCTAATGTGTCATTAGGAGGGTATTTATAGGAGATGTGGAGGTACATGTGCTTCTTTCTTTCTTTCATTCTTCTCGACTCGATTTAAGTTCTTTGTCTTTCTCAATGTCGTCTCGGGATTTGTCGATGTAAATTGAACTCGTCTTCTAATTTTCTTCTATAATTAGACTTGAGTTCTTCGACTTCATTAAACTTCCGTCTTTAGACTTTTTCTTTGATAAATCTTCAGAATAGGCCTTGGACTTCCGTTCTTTCTACACTCTTGATCTTTTGACTTCGTCTTTTGTCGTTTTCTTCGATAAAAGCCCGTGATAGGCCATGTTTTCTTCCTTTTTCTTATTTTTATCCTGAAACACAATAAAAACACAAACCACGCATAATTCCGACTTTTACGACGTAAAATACACGTTTTGGTCTTGTTATTATTGGAAATAAGTGGTAAAAGGATAAGTGTTTTCACACTTATTAGGTTATCATCTACATTAGGTTAAGGAATAACATGGTTCTCTACAGGAATATTAGGGTCAGCCATGACAATCTGCATTTATATATATCTCGTATTAGCATAAAAATAATTATCAAACAGTTACATACTGAAACCACGATATATACATATATATAAATTAAATTATATATATCAAAATATATATCTTCTAAATAGGGCTTGTTGGTAACGTCGGAGATCTTTGGCACCGTTATAGTCAAAAGATTTTTCAAATATTTTCTCAAATGTTTATAGTTAAAAGATTTTGAAAAGTTTTGTTCAAAACCTTGGTTTTTAAAATCTTTCGTTCTCTATAACGAGAGCTCTGGTACCAAACTGTAACACTCTCAAATTTCATATCGGTACAGCGGAAGAGTCTTTAAAGTGTTACGGGATAGCACAATAACTCCAATCATAGATAACACATAAGAATGGTTGTACAAGGTTTAACATACATTCTTTCGAAATAAAAGTTTCAAGTGTACAACAGGTCCCAAATTATACAGTTCATTAAGTTTACAAAACATAGATCGAATGAACAGTTTTATTATTATGTTGGCCATCAGAGTCGATCTCCATCCGAATTACCTTCAAGCACCTGAGATAAAACATGCAAAAATCATATCAGCGAATGCCGAGTGAATTCATAGAGTTTGATAAAACCGTTATATAAAACAATCGTTGAAATCAGAACACAAGTAAAATATCAGAAGTAAGTCCTCGTATTGCTAGTCAAGCAATATATAAATCAAAGCATACACCATAAACCGTCCTTGAGACCGTAGCCTTAATATTACCATTATAGGTAACATTATTATCGTCATTTGCATCATTATTGAATGGTATTGGATTATTATTAGCCGCGTGACATTGTTACCTTACTATCACAAACAACAGGCCGCGAACCCGACAAACAATTTGCCCATCTAAGTTAGCGAGTCGTCACAAAAATCACGCTATGTAAATCTTCTCATACATAAATCCGCTTACCAATTAATGTGGTACGACGGAGATCAACCGTCAAGGCACGAGCTGGGGTGATTGTCCCCAAATAGTACTATCATATGCATAAGCGTCTACCAAAACCCGGTAGTTCAGAATTCATGCTAATGGGACTTTAAGTAACATAACCGAACTACTAATAATCCTTTTTATCTCGTTTTATTGGGTCATAGCATCATTCGGGTCCATATCATTAAGCATACCATCGGGACTACTTGCGTTCTATTTTTATCAAAAACTAGCATGTTATCTCCCTCGCGGGTTTACAAATCATTTTATAAAACGTTTAAAAGAGTGCGAGGCTATGAACTCACGTTGATAATAAAAGGCGGATTATCGGCTACGGGTGTGCTTCGGTTACAGAAACCTATATAAATAATAATCGGTCTTAGACTTTTGTCCAATGACTTTATAAAATAACAATTAAGTATACATATGATGACTTTATAAAATATGAGTATGATCAAGTGGGATTGTACATTCTCATTTACTCATTTTAGTGTTATGTGTTGGTAACTTTTTATACTAGTTTCACTAGTTCATCTTGTTTACATGTTTAGGCCCAATTAGACCATTATAAGTCCATTACTTTATGTTAGTACATTTTATACTTTTAATATCAGTATTAGACTTACAAGTTAGGCCCAAGTGGGTTAAGTCCAATAAGTAAGTTTATAAGTGTTTAGCCAAATTAGTTGGATTAATAGTCCAATAAGGCTAACTTGGTCCGTTAATGTCCGTATGTTATAAAGCTTGGGTTTTATCGGTTTTTACTTGTAATATGTACTTATATATCAGTATATGAGTTTTAAAAAGTTTACTAGACGGGTCCGACCGTCTATGTTTTAATTGATGAAAACGTTAATTTTACGGTTTTAGCCGAAAAGACGTAAAAATCATGTTTATAGTTTTATAACTTATAAAACTTATCAAATTACCATTTTTATAAAATTTCTCATTTATTTATTATTGTACATATTTATATAAATGTAATATATAAGTTAGTGGGTTTTAATTTACATTTTATACTATATTTATTTGAGTGCTATTATAATACTATTATACTTTAATTTCACAAAATCTGATTTTTAGTAATACTTTCACCATTTTTATCATATCTTGAGTTCTACAAGGAGATAGAAGATCATTTTTGGACGACATATACTTCATATTATGTGTTACAAATAACATAGTTTTAGCTACTGCTCAATCCAAGTCTAAGTATCCCTAACAGTCCTCACAAAACAGACTATTCAGATTGATACATTAATTTAGTTTTGATCATATCTCACTCATTGTAATGATTCCATTGCATGGTCAACTCTCACATGTGTACAAGACCTAATACGTACTTTATATTGATTCTACTATGCCATTTTATCAGTTTAACATATGGTTGGTTACTTTTTTTATACAACCAACTTATTAAGCAAGATTTTAACCTTTTTACATATGGTTTTCTATCTTTTTAACCATGTTTATCAACACTTGATCCCCACACAACATTTTTATCATCATATATCATCATATACATATACAATAGGAAATAAAATACATTTTACATTTACAAAATAACAATGAAAATGGGAAGAATGATCTTGTTTACCAACCAAGACTATAACTTGTCTTCTGAGGACAACCCCTTGATGTACACCAAATTTATCTTCAAGATCACCTTTCACCAAGAATATTTGTTGAGAAATCAGCCCTAGGACACAAGCAAATTACCTTCTTTGATGTTATAATGATCACCAATCAACAAGGTTTCAAAGGTTCTTCATCATATGTGTAGATAACACATTATTCATAGTCAAAATTGATCAAAATGGGGTGTTTGATGATGGTTTTGGACGGAAAAGTGTAGAGAGGGTGAGAGAGTTTTTAGTGGTATTGCATGAGTTGAATGTGTAAATGGTTTAGATGAAATGGTTTTGTGATTTTGTTAGCTAACTTAGCTAAGTTAAGTTAACACGTGTTAACTTCTAAGTTACAAGTTTGACACATCATGGTTTGGTGTCCATGGTTTGGCCGTCCCATAGAGTGGGGTGGGACAAGTGTATACTTGTCTCATCCCACTAATTTACGGGTATTCCTCGATTCTAGTTTCCTCGATTTGTGTGCCCTTGGGTCGTTTTACAAAAAACGTTTTTATAAATTATGAGTCAATGGCACAAAACGAATCTAATAAAAATTGTCTCATCAAAAACGGAGTTCAAAAACGTAAATACGTAATCCTAAGGTTTCCGGTTTAGTCGTAAAGGACGTTAAATTATGCACGTAAGCCCAAATTTAAATCCGTAAATTGTGAGTTCATCAACCAACACAAATATAAGTTTCAAAATATTATACGAGAAAATAATTTACTACCTAAAAATGTTAGATTGTCACAGAATCGAAGCTAAGTGCTCAACACGCACAGTCGAGTCAAAAATTACTCTTATTCTCACCATCAGAAAACCTACATTCGTGTCTTAAACACTTATGAAAAACAATAAAAATTTTAAAGTTTTGCCATCTTTAGCCTTATTTTGCATAAAACGATAACAAAAAGATGAAAATTGGATTGCGTGGTGACGTAAGGAAGGTGAAGTATCTACTCAGCCCCCATACTAAAACTTAACATTGTCCTCAATATTTCGAGTCTAGGGGTGAAAACACCCCCATACTAGAGACGAAGTAGAATGCTTAATCTCTAGCATAGAAAGTGTAAAACGAATAACCTAAAAGCCTTTTATGAATTATTCTAATAAGATAAACTTTAGAACATAAAAGGATATCATCGGATATCGTAATCTCCAAAGGCAACGATCAAAGCTCGAGTTATCCGTAAAACGAACATGAGAGGTTTCAATGATGACGATGAACCTAATGAATCACAATCACAAACAACCACGAAACAAAGGTTGGAAGAGCAAAAGTCCCCTCGTTACACTAATTAGAAAGAAATAATATTTACGAGGATAAGCATTAGAATCCCCCACGAGGCACCTTGTTTTTGGTAACCGAGTCAAAAGCTCGACTCGAATCCCCATAAATGTGATCATTTAGGGATAATCATGGTTTCGTCATTTTTGGTGGGGCTTACATGATAAACAATGCCCAAAAGTACGTGGAGTACTTTAACTCCAATCATAGATAACACATAAGAATGGTTGTACAAGGTTTAACATACATTCTTTCGAAATAAAAGTTTCAAGTGTACAACAGGTCCCAAATTATACAGTTCATTAAGTTTACAAAACATAGATCGAATGAACAGTTTTATTATTATGTTGGCCATCAGAGTCGATCTCCATCCGAATTACCTTCAAGCACCTGAGATAAAACATGCAAAAATCATATCAGCGAATGCCGAGTGAATTCATAGAGTTTGATAAAACCGTTATATAAAACAATCGTTGAAATCAGGACACAAGTAAAATATCAGAAGTAAGTCCTCGTATTGCTAGTCAAGCAATATATAAATCAAAGCATACACCATAAACCGTCCTTGAGACCGTAGCCTTAATATTACCATTATAGGTAACATTATTATCGTCATTTGCATCATTATTGAATGGTATTGGATTATTATTAGCCGCGTGACATTGTTACCTTACTATCACAAACAACAGGCCGCGAACCCGACAAACAATTTGCCCATCTAAGTTAGCGAGTCGTCACAAAAATCACGCTATGTAAATCTTCTCATACATAAATCCGCTTACCAATTAATGTGGTACGACGGAGATCAACCGTCAAGGCACGAGCTGGGGTGATTGTCCCCAAATAGTACTATCATATGCATAAGCGTCTACCAAAACCCGGTAGTTCAGAATTCATGCTAATGGGACTTTAAGTAACATAACCGAACTACTAATAATCCTTTTTATCTCGTTTTATTGGGTCATAGCATCATTCGGGTCCATATCATTAAGCATACCATCGGGACTACTTGCGTTCTATTTTTATCAAAAACTAGCATGTTATCTCCCTCGCGGGTTTACAAATCATTTTATAAAACGTTTAAAAGAGTGCGAGGCTATGAACTCACGTTGATAATAAAAGGCGGATTATCGGCTACGGGTGTGCTTCGGTTACAGAAACCTATATAAATAATAATCGGTCTTAGACTTTTGTCCAATGACTTTATAAAATAACAATTAAGTATACATATGATGACTTTATAAAATATGAGTATGATCAAGTGGGATTGTACATTCTCATTTACTCATTTTAGTGTTATGTGTTGGTAACTTTTTATACTAGTTTCACTAGTTCATCTTGTTTACATGTTTAGGCCCAATTAGACCATTATAAGTCCATTACTTTATGTTAGTACATTTTATACTTTTAATATCAGTATTAGACTTACAAGTTAGGCCCAAGTGGGTTAAGTCCAATAAGTAAGTTTATAAGTGTTTAGCCAAATTAGTTGGATTAATAGTCCAATAAGGCTAACTTGGTCCGTTAATGTCCGTATGTTATAAAGCTTGGGTTTTATCGGTTTTTACTTGTAATATGTACTTATATATCAGTATATGAGTTTTAAAAAGTTTACTAGACGGGTCCGACCGTCTATGTTTTAATTGATGAAAACGTTAATTTTACGGTTTTAGCCGAAAAGACGTAAAAATCATGTTTATAGTTTTATAACTTATAAAACTTATCAAATTACCATTTTTATAAAATTTCTCATTTATTTATTATTGTACATATTTATATAAATGTAATATATAAGTTAGTGGGTTTTAATTTACATTTTATACTATATTTATTTGAGTGCTATTATAATACTATTATACTTTAATTTCACAAAATCTGATTTTTAGTAATACTTTCACCATTTTTATCATATCTTGAGTTCTACAAGGAGATAGAAGATCATTTTTGGACGACATATACTTCATATTATGTGTTACAAATAACATAGTTTTAGCTACTGCTCAATCCAAGTCTAAGTATCCCTAACAGTCCTCACAAAACAGACTATTCAGATTGATACATTAATTTAGTTTTGATCATATCTCACTCATTGTAATGATTCCATTGCATGGTCAACTCTCACATGTGTACAAGACCTAATACGTACTTTATATTGATTCTACTATGCCATTTTATCAGTTTAACATATGGTTGGTTACTTTTTTTATACAACCAACTTATTAAGCAAGATTTTAACCTTTTTACATATGGTTTTCTATCTTTTTAACCATGTTTATCAACACTTGATCCCCACACAACATTTTTATCATCATATATCATCATATACATATACAATAGGAAATAAAATACATTTTACATTTACAAAATAACAATGAAAATGGGAAGAATGATCTTGTTTACCAACCAAGACTATAACTTGTCTTCTGAGGACAACCCCTTGATGTACACCAAATTTATCTTCAAGATCACCTTTCACCAAGAATATTTGTTGAGAAATCAGCCCTAGGACACAAGCAAATTACCTTCTTTGATGTTATAATGATCACCAATCAACAAGGTTTCAAAGGTTCTTCATCATATGTGTAGATAACACATTATTCATAGTCAAAATTGATCAAAATGGGGTGTTTGATGATGGTTTTGGACGGAAAAGTGTAGAGAGGGTGAGAGAGTTTTTAGTGGTATTGCATGAGTTGAATGTGTAAATGGTTTAGATGAAATGGTTTTGTGATTTTGTTAGCTAACTTAGCTAAGTTAAGTTAACACGTGTTAACTTCTAAGTTACAAGTTTGACACATCATGGTTTGGTGTCCATGGTTTGGCCGTCCCATAGAGTGGGGTGGGACAAGTGTATACTTGTCTCATCCCACTAATTTACGGGTATTCCTCGATTCTAGTTTCCTCGATTTGTGTGCCCTTGGGTCGTTTTACAAAAAACGTTTTTATAAATTATGAGTCAATGGCACAAAACGAATCTAATAAAAATTGTCTCATCAAAAACGGAGTTCAAAAACGTAAATACGTAATCCTAAGGTTTCCGGTTTAGTCGTAAAGGACGTTAAATTATGCACGTAAGCCCAAATTTAAATCCGTAAATTGTGAGTTCATCAACCAACACAAATATAAGTTTCAAAATATTATACGAGAAAATAATTTACTACCTAAAAATGTTAGATTGTCACAGAATCGAAGCTAAGTGCTCAACACGCACAGTCGAGTCAAAAATTACTCTTATTCTCACCATCAGAAAACCTACATTCGTGTCTTAAACACTTATGAAAAACAATAAAAATTTTAAAGTTTTGCCATTTTTAGCCTTATTTTGCATAAAACGATAACAAAAAGATGAAAATTGGATTGCGTGGTGACGTAAGGAAGGTGAAGTATCTACTCAGCCCCCATACTAAAACTTAACATTGTCCTCAATATTTCGAGTCTAGGGGTGAAAACACCCCCATACTAGAGACGAAGTAGAATGCTTAATCTCTAGCATAGAAAGTGTAAAACGAATAACCTAAAAGCCTTTTATGAATTATTCTAATAAGATAAACTTTAGAACATAAAAGGATATCATCGGATATCGTAATCTCCAAAGGCAACGATCAAAGCTCGAGTTATCCGTAAAACGAACATGAGAGGTTTCAATGATGACGATGAACCTAATGAATCACAATCACAAACAACCACGAAACAAAGGTTGGAAGAGCAAAAGTCCCCTCGTTACACTAATTAGAAAGAAATAATATTTACGAGGATAAGCATTAGAATCCCCCACGAGGCACCTTGTTTTTGGTAACCGAGTCAAAAGCTCGACTCGAATCCCCATAAATGTGATCATTTAGGGATAATCATGGTTTCGTCATTTTTGGTGGGGCTTACATGATAAACAATGCCCAAAAGTACGTGGAGTACTTTAAAAACCCGATAAACGTATATCGGGGTCAAAGATAGCGTCCTTGTTTTTGGATGAAAGACGAAACAACGCTACTTCAACCATTTCATAAACCCAAAAGGGGTAGAAAAAAAGAGATGAGAAGTAGAAAGGTGGGGCCATGGGTAAGTCACTAAAAACATGAGCTACTCGAGGTAGACTCACACCAAGAAAATAGATACGATTTCCATTTATTACATCAGTGGAAGACCCAGATTTCCCTTTTCAAGCAATTCCAGGATCGTAAATCTCGTCCTCGGTGAAGAAATGTGAGGGAAAATAAGGGGCTTCCCCCACACTATATCCACACCAACCGTCGTCAAAAGGAGTAGACGAGGTGGTAGTACTCATAACACGATGTGATGACGGAGTTAGATATTTAGAAAAATCTTTTAAATCACATTTAAAATCCTTTCCTTTTTCATCGTTTAAAAACTCTTTATGAAAACCCGATTTGATAATGTCAAAAATATTTGGCTTTTCGAATTCAAAATTATTCGCGCTAAAAATTCTCACAATTAAGTCATTGGTGGGAAAGGGTGGTGGATTGTATAAGTTCTCAAAACGTTTATCAATAAAGAACACCGCCCCCTCGGGGTCTACATACTCATTATCCTCATGAACGTCGATCTCTTCGATTTCTTCATCAAAGATAGGCTTGTCACACCAAGGTTTGTCATTCCCCTCCTGAGTATCTTAGAAACTCTCTCGAAAAGATCACAATCAAGCACGAAACTATCATTCATTTGTAGGGATTGTTGATAAGTTAAATCCTCATGAATGTGATCAACATAATGCTCATTGGAGGAGTATTGATTAGGTAACTCCTCGAGAATTAGATTTTTGGTCACGTGAGTTGGTTCGTCCTCGAAAATAAGACGTTCCAACTCATCAAGTTCATCGTCGATCTTGTAAAAATCAACCTCACTCGTAGGTGGGAGTGGAGGCAAAAGAGCTAGCTCTCGTTCAATGATTTCCTCAATCTCAGGATCAAACTTGTAATCATCGTACTTCACATGAGAAGAGGTCTTTTTAGGAGAATCCTCAAAAATGGCATGTGGATTCCGAAGTACGTGACCAAACTCGGCAAAATCGCCATCGCCATCAAAGAAAGTGTCAATGTGAGCAAGTTCTCGAGCGGATTTCTCGAGAGTCACAACCATGGTCTTACAATCCCTTGGGATATGCTTAGTTGACTTTTCTATGACGAGAGGATCGATGTCGATGAAACCTTTAGCCTCAACTGGTGTTGGGCTAGGAAATGGAGGCACTTCGATTGAGTTAGAAGTTGAAGCCTCAAAGATGTGGTCCTTCGAAGGTGGTGAAGACGAGTCCATTTTTGTCATTGTCGTGATGGCACTAACGTCGCCCTTCGGAATTGGTTGTTCACTTGTTTCACTAAATATATCCCAAAGTGATTTTTCATCCATAAATTTACGCATACCCTTTTGAATTAGGTACACGTATTCTTTATCGTTAAAATAATCATCTTATAACCGTTTTTCTTAATTCTTTCAAAACATGCATTAAGCCTCATAGTTTCCGCTAAAGTAAACATTTTGAAATCATTAGAATTTGAAACATTAGATTTTGAAACCTCGGTTTTTTCATGATCATTAGACACTTGGGATTTACTCGTGAAAAATTCCATTTTGTCATCCCCATATCTCATAGTAAGTCTCCCCTCGTGAACGTCGATTACGGTTTGAGCCGTCGATAAATATGTTCGGCCCAAAATAATGGGAAATTTAGGGTCACACTCGTAATGGGATATTGTTGGGACTTAGAGATCTTGATCTGATATGACAAAACAAGATGAAGGACCTATTAGCAAATAGTTAGCTTAGATAGTAAGCTAGGGTTGTAATGTAACCCTAGTACCTCTATTATATAAAGAGGGTTAGGCACACATGGTTATTAACTCATTCACAAACAATGTAAACCATAGGTGTGTGTGCGTTCCTCCTGGTGTCAAGCCTATAAGGCACCAGGAGTAGTAGTTAGTAGCATTATTAATAGTAATCCTTATTAGTGAAAGCCTTGTTCTTGGTTATGATTGTGTTCTTTATGTTCCACTGTGCTTATTACAATCATGATCATGATATCCCAGATGAGTCTAGATCCTAAGACTCAACAAGTGGTATCAGAGCTTGTTGGCTCTCGATCTAGTTGATCTAACAAGGTTTTCATATGCTAGTGTTATTTTTTTGTTTTTATAAAATAAAGTTGCTGATCTAGGGTTTTTCCCAACAAACCCTAGATGATGATTGTTGCTGTTCATATTATGTTACTGTGATGTTGCGCTGCTGGTACTTTGGTGGTGATTATACTAGGTTTGGTGAGTTGATTTTTAAATCAACAATGAACCCTAGTATGATCTAAGGTTATATGGCTGCTGTTTATTTGAAGATCCTAATTTTAGGGTTTTGTGCTTATATGAAACCCTAGATCATATTGATAGCAGCACGTACATACAACAGAAGGTACAAACGTAGCAATGACTCCATAATGTGTTGTTATCACAATACATGAGGTGTTTGTACTTTGTAGGTATTTGTCCTTTGTACAAACGTGTGTACATTACTCATCGTTTTGGACAAAAGAAGAAGTCGCATGTGGGAAGCTTTGATGTGGTTCTCATATGGTGACAGAAAGTACTATTGGTTCGTATGATCATTGGCTGCGTGTGGGAAGTACTATGGTCCTCGTTCAAAATAACTGTATCATGTGACAAATTTTCGGACAGACACACATTGGACAATATGAGAAAGGACGTTTGTTGTGTTTCTGTACAAAATTTTTGTGTAGGGTCTACTGTTGCAACAAGTTACAAACATGGTTCACGTGGGTGACATGGTTTTGTCCTTGATCTACCTATGTTCACGTGAGGAAAGGAGGGAATGTACACACATACGCTGCTCATGAAGTACGTTGGTGTTTATCCTGTGTTTATAATATTCGGTGTGAAAAGCAAGGAAAGGGACGAGTAATATGTGCGGTCCATGATTCTGGTCAAGATGTCACTGACTTGCTCAAAACATGCTGTTCCAAAACAGGTATGGATTCGAATAGTTTGCCTTTGGACGTGATATATGTTTCTGTTAATATGGGATATCTTTGAACGTGATTTGTGAAATGGTCAAAGACGTGTGAAAGAAACATTAATTCCTAATTTCTAGGATATCTATTTTGAAGGCAGTTTTGGCCAGGATATTATGGGATTGAAAAATAAAGACGCATGGATTAAGTTTTTGAAAGCTGTTATTCATTCCTTGATTTTCGAGATACGCATTTATCTTAGTATAATTTTAGACGTGGCTGTTTTGGAAACAGTTATATGGATGCGTAAATTTTGAGGATATTGGCAGGTTATATATGGTTATTTGAATATGACTTGTATGATATGTGTGTTTCTTTGGGTGTAATAAATACGTGATGCATGATTTTTGGAGGACACAACTAATAGTTGCTTATTTTTGGGAATATATTTTCCTCACATTACTGGCATAATACTAAAAGGGGAAACGTGAATATGGTTCACGTTTCTATTTGGGCTGGATATTATACGGTTTGTGATGGGCTTAATAAGAGTGGGCTTTACGTACCAATCAAAAGTGTTACCGTCCGAGTATGTTCTTTTGTAGCGTTATATTGTCTTTTGGAAGCAAGAACACAACAGAATTAGTGACTAGCATGTGTCGCTAAAGCAAATGGAGGAATATGTGTTTGAGTAAAACAACAGCTTCGCGACAGTTTAAAAAAAAAGAAAAAGAAAAAAAAGAAGGTGTTTTGAGTTGCTACGTAGATTTTCGTTCTGCTACTGGTGAGCTATGGTTCCTACGGGTCATATATTACTTATGTTGGTTGTGCTCTCGGTTCCTCCTGGTAATATTCGATGGTTCCTTCTGGTTGAATCATCGGCTCCTACTGGTTGGTTGCTACTAGTCGGGTCCTACTGGTCCGTACCACTGGTCGGTTCCTACTGGTCGGTTTGTTCCTCCTGGTAGGCGTATGTTCTTGTTGACTTTCTTTTGGTTCCTACTGGCTTGTTGTATAATAATTTTCTTTGGCCGGTTTTGGTTCCTACTAGTCAAGTAAGATTTCTTTTAGTGACTAGTCTGATGTCACTACTGTTACTAGAGGAGGAGTTCTCAGCCATCATCATTTCGTTGGGGTGATTCATTGAAGAAGTCATTTGATTATCACTGATTTTATGTTGTAGTTTATTTTCACAGGTTTTGTGTTCTTATCATATCTTAAAAGGAAGGGAGTACCTTTTAAGATAACTTGCTTGGTTTGTATGGTGACGAAAACTCGACATATCTAGCGAAGGGGTACGATCTATTTATATCTTAAAAGGAGTAGTAGCCTTTTTAAGATAACTTGCTCTATGCGTACATTTGTTATCACTTGAAGGGGTTACGTTATTGTGCTCAATGTCTCATTTCTTTGAGGATTTTGTTCAAGCTCGACGTCACGTGGTTAGTGCAAGACATAAGACACAAGTTTGGGAGATTCCACTTCTTCATCAAATTTGTTATACTTGATTTTCTTCAGCAGTGATCTCTGCATGGAGTCTACTGGATTTGCCGTGCACTTCTTAAGGGGAAGACGATCCTTTTGAGTTGATGTGACAAAAAGGGGAAGAATGCATGGATCAAGGGGAAGCTTAGCCTTCATCTATATTAGCTTCAGGGGAAGCTTGTGCTTACTGGTTTTGTCAAATCAACTAGTGGAAGATTGTTGGGACTTAGAGATCTTGAGTTGATATGACAAAACAAGATGAAGGACCTATTAGCAAATAGTTAGCTTAGATAGTAAGCTAGGGTTGTGATGTAACCCTAGTACCTCTATTATATAAAGAGGGTTAGGCACACATGGTTATTAACTCATTCATAAACAATGTAAACCATAGGTGTGTGTGCGTTCCTCCTGGTGTCAAGCCTATAAGGCACCAGGAGTAGTAGTTAGTAGCATTATTAATAGTAATCTTTATTAGTGAAAGCCTTGTTCTTGGTTATGATTGTGTTCTTTATGTTCCGCTGTGCTTATTACAATCATGATCATGATATCCCAGATGAGTCTAGATCCTAAGACTCTACAGATATGACGAAATCCGCGGGGAAAAACAAACTTTCCAACTTTGACATAGACATCATCGGCTATTCCAATTGGTATAAGTGGTGTACAATTTGCAAGCTCGATTGTTATGTTCGTGGGGGTAAGTGAAGGCAATCTCATCAATTTTCATAGTGAATGAGGCATGAGATTGATGCTAGCGCCTAAATCAACAAGGGCTAAACATCCCTCAATCTCGGAAAAATCACAAGGTAATAGAAATTGGCCCGGATCCTCTTCCTTTCTCGGCATATGCCTTTTGGGTTTTTTAAGAAGGATCGATGCATAAGTTTCTTCAAGGGTTACTTTGGTAAGGTCGATAAAGCTCTCTTTTTGAACCGTGGATGGAATTTGAGGTACACGAGCATGCGCACTCTTTTCCTTGGTCGCCACGTTCACCCCATCGACTTTAGAACAATAAGACGTCTTAGAAGTCGAGGGTTGTCAAGAAGGAACAACACGAAATCCATCAAGGGTAGGGGTAATCACAAGACTTTTTCCACGAGACGAGGAGACTTTACATTGTTCCTTCGGATTTTCAACGGTGTCACTAGGTAACGAACTCGATGAAGCACCCGCGGCTTTGTTCATAATAGCCAAAAATACCTTTTTAATATCAATTTGTCCTTGCTCAATCTTCGTGTTTTGAAGTTTCAAAGTATTGGGAAAGTCGTTTTACAAAGTACCAATTTCTCCCTCTAATCGTCTCATATTAGCCTCATTCGTTTTCAAGTAATTTTGAAAATCGTTTGACGAACTATTTTCATTTGCATTAAAGTTCCCTTGGTTTCGATTACTTCTTTGGAAATTGTTTTGATTCCCACTTGAAAAATTGTTTCCTTGATTGTTGTTGTTATCTTGGTTTTGCCAATTCAAATTACGACCTTGATTATAACCTTGATTTTGATTTGAAAAATTTCCTTGTTGATTATTTCCTTGAAAATTGTGTCGGTTTTGATTAAAATTTTTGCCTTGGTTATAATTGCCTTGTTGCGATGGACCGGTGTTGTTTTGATTTTGATTAGAAAAATTGTTGTTTAACGCACTCACATTCGATGTTTGGCCATACGTAGCCGCACACTCGTAATAATTATGAGGTCCACCACAAAACGTACACGATGTCTCAACCGCTTTCACCGTAGCGGGAGCGTCTTTCTTTTGCATTTCGACGAGAAAAGACGTAAACACATTCGTTAGCTTATCGACTTTCGCATCAACTCTCTCAATGTCGCGATTAGAATTACTAACATTGGCGACATTGGCAACACTCTGTGCGTTGCGGAGTTGGTAAACCTTGGATCGATTCTCGATAATCATTAATGCATCTTTCAAAGTCTTACACAAAAATTGCCACCGGCGGCGGAATTCAACGAATCTTGTTCTTGAAAACTAAGACCGTTGTAAAACGTATCGATTTGGTGCAACTCAGAAAATCCATGGTGAGGACATTACCTAAGAAATTACTTAAAACGATCCCACGCGTCTCTAAATGATGCATTCGGTTTTTGCTCAAATATCGTAATTTCATTTTTGAAAAACATCGTCTTAGACGGTGGGAAAAAAATGATTAACGAATTTGGAAACGAGATCCTTCCACGTAATTATCGAATTAAGTGGCTCTTTCTCGTACCAATCCTTGGCGGCACCATCGAGCGAGTACGGAAAAAGCATAAGCTTGACGACATCGGTGTCGACGTTCTTAAACTTGCGCGTGGCCAAAAGACGATCAAAGTTCCGAATATGGTCGTGAGGATTATCAGCTTCACGACCTCGAAACTTCGTAGCTTGAATCAACGAAAGCATTCCGCTGCTAATCTCAAAATTCTCCGCTTCGATAGCGGGAATTACGATCACGTCTCCATAACCCTCGGTGGGTGCTTGGAGC
Organism: Glebionis coronaria; assembly: GCA_025667525.1. Taxonomy (NCBI): domain Eukaryota; kingdom Viridiplantae; phylum Streptophyta; class Magnoliopsida; order Asterales; family Asteraceae; genus Glebionis; species Glebionis coronaria. Next base: position 254,643,590 of record CM046875.1, on the reverse strand, counting down.
AATTCCAACATCGAACGATTGTCGGCCATCTCGTCTACGGTCTCTTCAACAACGATATTAGGAACGTCGGTTTCTAAATTTCGTCTACGTTGTCGATTCCTTCGATTACGATTGTGTCGATTCATACCTTCGCTAGAATTAGAATAATCCTTCGATCGAGTGCACATGCAGTAAGCGTAGAATGGGTGGTAGCAAAGAAGATTCTTTTTGGGGTTTTCGATTTTTCAATTTTTTTGGTTTTTTGTTGTTTCTTAATTTTTTGGATTTTGGTGTATTAGGTAGACACAAATCTACCAATCTCTCCTCGAATCGATTTCTCGATTAAAGTAGCCTCAAAGAATGAAAACGACCACGTGGAGTGAACGCCTTCGATGACTTTAGAACGTTGGTGGAACACCAAAATGTTCAAGAGGGTTTAATCTTGAAAACAAGCAAATATATATGATACGTAGATAATACTTGGGAGGCAAACCCTCGATTAGCCCTCTTTCTCAAAACACGCACAAGCAAGCGGAGGAAACGAGGCGGCGCTAAGCACTTAAGAGCCTTTTTCCTTTAGGTCGTGAAATACAACCGCCTTATACCCACTTTATCGTTTGTGTTAATAGAAATTAAGCCTCACGAAAGTATTTATCTAGTTTGCCTTTAAACTTTTGCTTTAGATTCGAATACAATAATTGAGTAATGAAATATCAATTAAGGTTGCGTTTTCACGCATTTGGAGTACTTGTATATTTATTGTTCTACGTAAGTACAATATAGTAATATATTCACAAGAAAAACGAAAACGATAATCAGATATCTACAATATAGTAAAGATTGTTGTGTGTTTAATTTAGGAAAATTAAACACGATTTATTTGGATATTATAATATAGTAGAGAAAAATAACAAAAATGAGTATGTACGATATTTACGCTTTCCAAAATTTGAAAAGCAAAAACGCACTACTCACACAAACAGGACAATAATAATGGTCAAACACACCTCCCTTGCAGCGGCGCCAAAAATTGATGTTGGTAAATCGTACACGTTTTAGGAAAAACGCGTATGAGCGGCAAGTATTAAGTCTTACGCTTTAGGAAAGCCGTAAAACCGAATAAATGCGGGTTCGTTCTCGAAGGAGGTGTGTGAATTAAGTGCCAGTTATATAAATCAAATTTGGATTAGTGTCATTTTTGGTTTATAAGAGAGAAAATTAAAGACGAGCTACGACTACGATTACACTACGACGAATTGACGTAAAACGCGAACGTGAATACGTAAAACGTGACAAAATTAAAAATTAAAGCTAAAAATTAATTAAAAATAAAACTAAGTGTAAAATAATATAAATAAGAATAAAAGTTAAATAAATAAATTTTAAAACCTTTTATTAATTAAATATTCAGTTTTAAATGCTAATTAAAGCCTTTAAATTCAATATAATTAAGAAAAAGCCAAAATATTATTTTATTAAACTAATAACTCACTTATATTATTTAAAGACTAAAAATTATTTTTCCTAATTTTTAAAAACTATTTTTCTATTTTTTAAATGCTAAAAACACTTTTAAACTAAAATAATGATTAAAAATAATAAAATAATGCTAAAATTAAACTCACTGTCTGAAAATTCCTAATTTATATCACTAAATAGTAGAAAAAATTAAAAAGTTGAAAATAATAATTTTTTTCACTAAAAGGCAAAACAGATTTAATTAAAAACTATTTTAACTAAGATTAAATCTAAAAAATAGATAAAAAGATGAACAATGAAACTTTTTTAAACTAAAAATCTTAAACTATTTTTCTGAATCTAACGAAATTTTTAAAACTGAAAAATATTAAAGTTTTGCACTAAAAGTCAAAAACAGGAATTAAATAAACTAATTAACAATAATTTTAATCTAAAAAATAGTAAATGAACAGTAAACTGAAAATAAACTTTATGAAAAATTAAAAAATAAATAAACAAAGCAATGAAAATTAAAAATACTAAAAAGTACCTAAAAATGGTCACTAAAGACAAAAGAATCTAAAAACCTGAAAGTGACGTGCTTGGACTTTTGTCCTTTACCCAATCAGTAGAACAAGAACACTAGCAGTGGGAAGGTTTTTCCCACTGCTTTAACTAAAAACGTATCTGGTGATATTTGATCTTATAACTTGCTTGTTTTTTGGAATTTCTTGGAAACAAGGGCACCCCTACACTCAATGGAGTGTAGGGAGTCAAGATACACAAGAAAATGCACAAGTATAACACAAAGTAAGCACACAAAAGGTAGATTAAAGTCACTTTATGCACTAGAGGGTCTGGTGGTATTGCTTTCTGATGCAAATGGCTGTTTGATGAGTTTTAGACACTCAAATAATGGTCAATACACCACCAAATCACCATAAACAAGATCCAAAACTTAAATACACCTACTCTTTAACAGATACCTAAGTTTGGTGGTCAAATTTCACTAAAACAAGGCTGTTATAGCCCACTGATTGTTATACCATTTTTTATCCAAAGAATAAAATGCAAAACCCTTTTTTATCCTATGATACTGAAAACCAAATACTGATAAACATCTAAACCACCTATCTAAGTGTGTTAAGACAGATTATAGGCCAAATACTTGTCAAGAACTTGTCCCTAAACCTAATCCCAAACACCCTTATAATTTCAAAAATTGAATTTTAACAAAGAGACTATAATCAAAACCTAACAAATCTTATCAAAATTAACCTAAACATGCATCAACAACCTATTCAAACATAAATTAAGCATAATCTAACATAAAAGACAGGAAACACTCAAAATCATAAAATTTCACAGAAAAACATAAAAAAACGTCAAATAGGGTTCAAGCCTGAACAACCTGGTTGAATGCCTTCTACTTGGACTTTTTAGGGCTTTTGAGAGCTTATGATTGTGAGTAAAGAAACCCGTTGTTGGATTCTTAAAGAAAAGACCCATGGTTGACAATATCTTCAAGGAAACTGGAAATAAAATGATATGATGCCTTGTTACTTGTTCCTTCACAACACCACAAACCAAGAACACACTTCAAGTTTGTATAAGCTGAAACCACAAGCTTGCCAGGCTTGTGGTGGAGGCTTATACAAAAAGTAAGAATTATCCAATAACTAAATAGTAAGATTTTTTGGAAAAATATTTGAACCACAAAAACCTTTTGAAGCCAAATATTACTGAAAACAACAGCTTATTCTATCTCTATTAGCTTATTTGGATGTGAGCCAAATAAGCCAATAAGCTTCTATGACCCACAAAAAGAAAGGCAGATTGGGCATAAGTGTCCTATCACCCAAACCTTTCTTCCTTTGATGAAGTTTTATAAAAAAACTTTTGCAATAACAAATGTAAAATGATTACACTAAACAAGAACTAAAATGGAACTCAGAGTTTTGTATAATTCAAAATTATTCATTTTCATTAATAAATTTTAAAAACAATACAAAATCTGGAACAAGTGATATAGGACACATATGGTCCATATTTATACATGATATGGAAGAATCTAGAATACATGAACTATGAAACCCTAATATGTATGAAATTCCAATAGATCCCCTTGTTTGAATTTCATGTCTTGGTCAAATATGGATCCATGTGATTCTGAGATGTTGCCACCCATGATGAATTGATCTAGGCCGTTTGTGATGCCTTTGGGACCTAGAAAATCACCTTGGTCGTTGGATTTTTGAAGATATTTGATTGTTACCCAAAATAGTAAAGTAGGGGACAACTGGGGGTCCACATGGAGGTCACGGGAGATGGACAAAGTGTGTGGGATTGGATGAGGGAGTGATAAATCAACGGTATGGAGGTTTTTAGAGATAAATCCTTTGATTAAGGGTTTAATTGAATTAGGGTTTAAGGGGATTAGAAGGATTAGCAGATGGTGTTTGATTCGTTTTATGGTGGGATTACTTTAAAAATGTTGTTTACCTCCCAATTATTAAACTGATTACAAAAATCAGTTAATAAAAAGAAAGTGGAAGGTGACGTGGTGTTAAAGTTGAGGTGTAGGGCTGTGAGTGGATGGTGGGGGCGATGTGGAGGCATGATTGGCTGGGGTGGGTTTCATGGTCTAGAAGCTTTAGTCCCCTAAGTTCCCTTGATCTTGTCATTTGGGTTTAAACATGCAACAATCAGTTTTCCTTTGTAATGAAAGTTTTATTTCTTTCATTTTGACCACGAAAACTTTTCCAAACGTATTCCAAGGGTTCTTCTTGTAATTTTGATATTCTTCAAGGACTATTAACGCAATATCTTGAAATATTAGGGACCCAAATTCAATAATTGGGTTTTGGAAGGGTATAATATGACAAGTCTTCAAAAGTTGAGGGACCAATCTTTCAAATTCTTCAAACTTCAAGGACTTCAAAGGAAATTCATGATTCGGGTCAGGTTCTTTGTGCGGCTTCGTTTCTCGTGTTCGTTTTTGCTTCATTTTTGTGATCTTTGTTGATTTCACGATATCCGTACCTAAAATACACAATGAAAAAACATAGGCATATTTTGGGGTATTTTGATGATATTTTAAGCGTTTTAAGCCCGATTTGGACGATGAGACTATGTATAATCGCAATCTCATCAATCTCTTTCATCGCATAGGTCAACAATGTATTTTCAGGGTCATTCAAGACAAAAATAAAATATAAGAGATACCACTTAGGATTAAGGGAGTCTAAGTACGTGATTAGGGCATATGAGCAGTGTTAGCATTACTAACTTATAATGACAATGATCTCGTTACACGCTTAGCATGGAATTGGGTGAAAATCGAGGACGAGGAAATTATTTCTAACGAAGCATTCACCTGTTCTTGTTCCATGAACATAAACGTCCTATTTTGCGACGAAAATCATACATTATTTCTAAAACGCAATTAGTAGTAGTGTAGTAAGTTTACGTTTCAATAAAAATTGATAAAAATGGAATTTGGAGATGCCAAGATACTTGATTCTAGCATTGCGTGAGGCCACCACAATGGTTTAGTATGGGGCAGTGATGAGACTGCTTTTATACATAGTCTCATCGTCCAAAACGGGCTTAAAATGGCGAAAATATCATAAAAAGTGCTATAAATATGCTTGTGTTTGCTCAATATGTATTTTAGGTACGGATATCGAGAAAATGACAAAAGATCACAAGAATCAATCAAAAACGAACACGGGAAACAAAGCCGCACAAGGAACTGGACCCAAGTGTTGAAATTCCAAGAGAAGTCCTTGAAGAATTAAAGATTGTACAAGAAAGGTCCTTTATCATTGAAGAAATGACACTTCATACCCTTGTATATTCATAATTACAAGTTTGTTCCCTAAAGTTTGTCAAAATTACAAAAAGGACCCTCAACTTTGAAGAATTGGCAAGAATGGTCCCTACAAAATGAAGACTTGTCACTTTTAGTCCTCCACAAAGTCCAAGATACAAGAAAAAACCTTCAAAGTTGAAGATATTTCAAGAATAGCCCCTCAAGAATGAAGAAATGGCAAGCAATACCCTTGGAAATACTTTGTAAAAGTTTGTGTAGCCAAAGTATGAATGTTGAAACTTCTGTATAAAAGGAAATCTGCCAAAGCTGGATTTGAAAACAATATGGAAAGAGAGGGGCTCAAATTGGCCGACCACCAAACTAACCTAGACAAATCCTATGCTAACACCTCACCCACTCACTCCTAACCACCAATCCTCATTCGCCATGTCACAATCCACTAATCCAGTTTATTAATACTTAATCCATTTTTAAACTTGGCACCTAACACCTTTTTTATACCCAAAACGGATTAAACCCACCACTATTCACGATTCATAAACACATAAACTCTAATCCTAATTAAGCTCAAATCAAAGGGTTTGAACCCCATATTTTCAAGATTTAAGATTAAGGCCAGACTTAACCAAACCCACCTCTCATATTTGGTCCCCTAGCCACGTGGCCACACCAATCCTCCCCTGCTACACCTTTTGGGAAGAAGACAAAACAAGCCAGGGAATTGGACGACTAGGATGGGATTACTTGTTCTCCACAACATAAAGAAGGGCCAAGATCATCTTTACACTCTGGCATCTCAGCAAACGTCCAAAAACATCACATGAGCTCTTGGACCAAAAATTCGAATTTTGGCATCTTGGCATCTTGGCATCTTGGCATCTTTGAAGAATCTACAAAGGGAAATTCTAGAACTTAGACATTAGGGTTACTAGTTTATCATAGTTCATTTAGTCCCTATATAAGGACACTTAGCAATTTCATTTTTTCTGTTCTTGGTTTTCTTTTGGTCACAACTCTGTAAAACTTGTCTCTTATAAATGAAAAAGTTTGATGTTTATTGATGAAATCCAAGTGCCAATCTTTACTTTACTCGTTTGTTAGTTTATGTTCTAAGTTTGTGTTGATTGAAGGTTTCAAAAGTTGGTTTCAAGTTTTCTGAATTTACTGTTTCAAAAGCTTTTCAAACTCTCTTATTTCTTCAAGAACCTTGTTCAAACATTGAGAGATCTTGGACCAAAGATTGATCACATCATGTAACACCCCCAAATTTATACAATTCAATACAGCGGAAGACTCGTTGGTGTTACGGGATAGCACATCACTCACATCATAGATAACGCTTAAAAATCGCGTCGTTTAATAATAAAGCATTTCCATTCATAAATATAAAATTTACATAGGTCCCAAGTCATTGTATTTCATACAAGTTTTACAAAGCATCTGAATGGAAATTATTATTTAAGTGCGGGCCATGAATTCTTGTTGTCTTCCCGAGAATTACCTTCAAGTACCTGAGATAAAACATGTTAAAAGAAAAGGTCAGCGAAAACGCCGACTGAATTCATAGAGTTTAATGAAATCCATCAATATAACATCGGTATAAAATTATTACCAAAAATTATTTTGTACGAATCTTTATAATAGGCCATAAAATAGCCAAAGTCATTTTATACAAATCCTTATCAAAAATAATAATATAGGCGTTTGCCTTCAAAATCATTATACGAACCATTGTCATAAAAATATCGTACAATACGTTTTATAACGTTGTATAGATTAAATAAAAACCATTATATGAATATGGTTATATAAAACCAAAACACGAACATAATATCAATGATAAGACCCCATATTGCTAGTCAGGCAATATATCGTAATTCAGTGCGTATAGCAGTATCTCGTTATTTGGATTATTATAAGCCGCATGACATTGTTACCTTACTATAAAAAACAATGGGTAGCTAGCCTGAAACTCAATTTGCCCATCTAAATTAGCGTGTCGTCACAATAATCACGCTTGTGTAAATCTTCTCATACATAAATTCGCTTACCAATCAATGTGGCACGACGGGGATCAACCGTCAAGGCGCGAACTGGGGTGATCGTCCCTAAATAGTACTATTATATGCATAAGCGTCTACTAAATCCCGGTAGTTCACAATTCATGTTAATGGGACTTTTAGTGACATAACCTAACTTTAATAATCCATTTCCCATCTATCGGGTCATCTAATCATTCATCGGGTCATACAATCATTCGGGTCCAAATCAATAAACAGACAATCGGGACAACTAGTGTCCTATTTTATAAAAACTAACATGTTATCTCCCTTGCGGGTTTATAAAACATTTCATAAAAACATTTAAAAGAGTGTGAGGCTATGAACTCACGTTGATGTGGGAAGGCGGTTATCGACGATTCGGATGTACGGTACGTGCTTCAATCACAGAAACCTAGACAAATAATACTCGTCTTAGACTCTTGTCCAATGACTTTATCAATATAATAGTTATGTATACATATGATGATTTTATATATATGATGATGATCAAGTGGGTTTATACATCTTTACTCATTCATTATAGTGTTTATGTGTTGGTAATTTTCAAGACTAGTTACACTAGTTCAACTTGGTTACATTTTAAAGCCCAATGGGCCTATTACAAGCCCAATACTATTCATTAGCCCAATTATACTTTTATTATCAGTATTATACTTTATATGTTGGGCCCAAATGGGTTAAGCCCAATAAATAAGTTTATAAGTGTTTTACCAAATTAGTCGGGTTTATTGTCCATGAAGGCTACTTTGGCCCGTTAATGTCTATATGTGTTGATGCTAAAGTTGGGTGATCCTTGCTAGACCCGAATTAGGCTCAATTCGGGTTGGCTGGGCTCCGGCTCTTGCACCAAGTGAACTGTTTGGTTGGGGTCCTGCACACTAAACAACACGCGTTAGGCTTACCGTGGGAATGTTTCCCACGATTAGACTCCGGCGTGAGAGTAAGTAATCGGTTAGGGTTTTATGTGAGTTGAGAGTATAGAACGGAATACCTTTGTGGAACCCTTGGGGGTTCCTTTTATAGGCAGTGAAACCCTAGTGGGCTGCCACTGATACTTCAGCCCCAATGAAAGGATAAGTACCAGAATTAGACTGATTGTTATCTTCTAATTATGGTGAGTGAATATCCTCTTCTTTGGGGTAAATCATATTCCTAGACAGAATATGATTCTGTCTAACCCTGTACCGGCCGCGTCGGGCCGTGGGTCGCACTCGTTTGTGCGGTTACTGTTCATGCAAGCCCATAAGCTTGAATGACATTATTCCCGCCCATCTGTGATGGGCCGGATACGGGTAGTACTCGTGGGCCGGGTTCCTGACCCGGCTGGGGACTATACGTCATCATGTCCTCCCAGTCTAGTTGTTACAGCCGTAGGCGTAACCTCTAGACTATCAAGATGCTCTCCGGACATACCAAGAGAAGACCTAGGGAATGAAAAATACTGAAAATTTTGCTATGGTCGCACGTGGCTGCCCGCATTAGGAATATTATTCTAATAGCACCTCAGCCGTATGTAACGGCCGAGACAAATTAAATGTAGCATTGAATTTGGTCTTACGTAAGACCGCATAACACGACACAAGAATAAATGCATTAATGGTAGTCAACTAGTCAGCCGCACTTCTACAAAAGTGCACCATTAATGCCCACCATTGAGCCACGTAAAACTGCCAAGAAGTGACCCGTGGGCCCCTTCTGATTTTGAATAAGTGTCAGAAATCCGATCCGTTTGATAGGTGTGGTGGCCTACATGTGTCGAACATCCACGTTACCTCGGAAACCGAGGCAACCCTATATAAGAGTTGGTGTGTGTGTTTGTTACACACACAATTCATCCTTCCTTCCGCCATTGTTATTTTCAAGCTTCAACCTCCAAAACTTTGCCTTCTTTTCCACGGATTTCCTCCGCCATAGGTTAGATCATCACGCCCTTCAAAACCTTTTTATAAAACATGGTAAAGGACAACCCACTTATCACGGATATCCTTAACGTGATGTCGGCGGAAAAATACATCGACTTTCTGTCGAAGTATTACATTCCCGAAAGCGTACACCCCACCTATCCAGGTGAAGGTGAGGCGATTACGGATGCACCAGCGGGGAAAATAGGCGTGTACACGCGCCTATTTGATTCGGCCAATTACCGTATCCCCCTGTCCAAATTCTTGGTAGATCTGCTATTGTATTACGACTTCCACATAACCCAGCTTCACTGCATAGGGGCGTGTAAAATCAACCAGTTTGAAATTACATGCCATACCTGCAGAGTAACTCCAACCGTGAACCTTTTTAGGGCTTTTTACTTCCCCCAGCTAGTGAATGGGTGGATATCGTTTAAAAAGCGACCCGGGAACGCCCCCATGACGTATAGGAAGCCTATAGACTCCCTTAAGAACTGGTACGACCATTACTTCTTTGTTGATGAGAAGGTATTCCCTACCCCTTTCGTACTCAAAACCAAAGCACCCAAAGACTTTCCGCCCAAAGCCAAAGACTATAGTAGCAAAGACTTAAAAATACTAGATACCCACCGCACAGAATTCCATAGGGGGTTGCCGGAACACTTTCTGTGCTTAGTAGGAATAAGTCGCCGCTACTTTGGGAGGGATGACTTATATCCGTGCTTCCTGACGGAACAGGGAGAGGGTAGGTTTACTTATACCTTGTAAATTTGAAATGTCATGCGTATTTGTAGAACCGTACTAACCCGTATACTTATAAATGTCCGCAGAAATGAACCTACACGGATTAATACGCCAGGGCGACCCAATGAAGGTCCCCGAAGTGTTCCGCCCTCTAAAGGAGAATGAGCTCCCCCTGCTGGAGGCGACCGCTGACCACACCATGCCACTTGAAGAGACGTCCGAGCCCAAATCAGATGAAGGGGAGCCCATCATTGAGAAATCCCCATTGGACTTCCATAATGAAGATGGTGGAGAACTACTGTTGGAGGGGACCGCGACCCACTAGGAAGATGAAAATGATTCCCTCAATGAAGACACCACTCAAGCTTCCGGGTCTGCCCCGCTCACATCTAGGAAGAGAAAGACCACCAGGAGGGTGGAAAAGAAGATAGGGGATGAGGTCGGGGCCTCGAATGCTCCCCCAAAGAAACTGAGGAAGGACCATCCGCAGTACCAAGAGGGGAGTGGTACTGCGACTGCTCAGGCCGACTCTACCCCACACATGGGAGAGCCAGTATGGCGAGCTACCCCAGTGAGCGCCGTAGCTCCTACTGGCCCAGAACCTGCAATTGATACCACGTAAGTACCCTTCGAATGTTAGTCGTGTCACTATACTTGTGAAATATATAATTCCTAAACAAAATTTGCCATGTCAATAACAGGGCGGATTCGTCGGCCGTAGCCCAAGAGGAAGAAATAGAGAGGAATCCATCCCCAGCACCAACTAACAGACCCCCATCCCCTGCCGCGACACACGCCGAGGAGCCACACCACGAAGGGCCAGAAAATAGCTTGCGCCTAGCATGGAACCTTTCAAGTCTGACAAGGTTGGAAGCGGAATCTGAGTGCTCAGAATTCATCGAGCACATTACCCCTCCAGCCCTTGCACAAGACCTAGATGAGCTGGATCATGAATCCCTTCTGGAGCAGTTTGATGTGTCGTCTGCACATCAAGTGACGGTGGGAGCCGCTCTAAGACGCCGCTTGATCAAGGCCCTTGCTAATGTGAAGCGGGAAGATAAAAAGATAGCTTGTCGTGAGGCAATGGTCGTGAAGAACGAGAAGACCATCGCGTCCTTGCAAGCAGCGCTGGTGACAGCCGAGGCTACAGTGAATGAGCAAGCTCATCACGCCAACACCCGAGAAAAGCACATTGTCGAGCTCGAAGCCTTGTAGCCGCATCAAATGAGAAGGTATGCTTTCGAAACTTTTATACATATACTTTTGCCTTGATTTTTTATTCGACCCAAGAAAAAGTATATTATCCTTGTGATAACTCAAAGTTCTATATGCAGGTGTCTACGGCCGAAGCTTCCACCAAGGTCGTAACCGTACAAGCCTTCAACATCGCCCAAGAGCGTGATGTGCTGAAGGATGAACTAACACAGGTGCAGGCCAAGTTGGAAGAGCAAACTGCGACGACGGAGGAGGAGCTGAGCAAGATGACCACAAGATGTGCTGAAAGACTGTGTCCTCCCCTACTATCCGCCATAGCTGGACGCAGGTGGATGATTGGGCAAGGGATGCGCCTCTCCGTAAGCAAGGACATGGAAGCTCCGCACCTACTGCAGGCATTTGCCGGGGTCGTATCCGATGGAATCGACCGTGGTAGACATGAGGGTTTGGTCAAAGCTGCAGAATTGATAGGTAAGAATGAAGACATCATGCAGCATCCATACCATAATCCCTCAGCTGCGGACAATATGACCGCGTCGATGAATGCATTGGCGGAAATCCAGCACCCTCTCCTGGATGAGCTTGAGGCACTTAAAGACGCTCCGAACGAGGCAATAATGTCCCGGCTTACTGCGGATCCCATCCCTTTGTCCTTGCCCACCTATGACCCCGCATCAAAAACGATGAAAGGTGAAAAGCTTCTTGTTGAAGCATTGGATGCGACTGCGGTCAAGGCACAGGATGGGAAGGATGCTCGCGGGGAGGCCCTCCGTGCTCTGATTGAAGAAGGAAAGAAGGACATAGGGGAATTCCTACCCCCCTTATAATTTATCAGTTGTAAACATTTGTGATTTTTATTCGTCCGTGCATGTACACGGCTAAGACATATGTGAAATGACTGTCTTTTGTATGTAAGTCCGTGATGACCATGGCCATTTTGTTATTTATTTTGAAACTTGTGTATTTTTATTTTGTTAAATACCGTATACCGATACTGCATGACATGTCACATCTTACACAAAAGGAAAAAGTACATTCAAGCCTATAATTTACTAGACATGCGACGTGCGTCTTTAGTAGGAAAAGCACTACATGAGTACGACATACGGAAACTTATCACAACGTCTTGTGAGTAAGGTGTCTAGTAAGGATACATGATCCGCGCCGCTGGGGTTGCATCCCTCTTACACGGCAAGTTGAATTAGTAGGTTCACTTAATCCTCTTACCCCACTTGGAGGCGTATAGTACATGTACGGTGATTTGAATGAATGCATATGTATGAAACATGACATATTATAATAATAACCAAAATTCATATGAATAACAAAATCCTAAAAAATAATTTGCACAAAACAAGCCGTGGAGCTAGCTAGGCACCACGGAATTTTATTAGAACGTTTACATTTTCCGTTTTGAACAAGCATGACAAGTCCCAAGAAACAAAAAAGGAATCTAGACAAAACATAAGAAGCAAAACAGATAGAGTGCACGGATCTTCATTAAAGCCACATATGGCGAAGTACCCATGCGGAAGCCGTAGCTTTCAAAGATAACACCTTTTGAGATTGGAGATGTTCCATGTGCGCTCCAGGTCGCGCCCATCCATGTCATGTAACTTGTATACACCTCATCCCAAGGCTTCCGTGACCTCATACGGTCCTTCCCACTTAGGGCCCAGCTTTCCTGTATTCTCCGCTCGACTTGCTTCGTTAGCACGATAGACATAATCCCCCGGTCGGAAGGAAACACCTTTAACCTTAGCGTCGTAATAATACTTCATTTTAGCCTTGGACTTAGCCTCATTAATCGCTGCTATCTCCCTTTCTTCTTCCAACAGATCTAGGTTGATTCGCAGCTTTTCGTCGTTCGTGACAACATTAACCTCCGTCGTGCGGATGGTAGGCATTCCTATTTCTGCTGGTATAACAGCTTCATTGGCGTAAGCCAATGCAAATGGAGTGTCTCCGTTGGCCGTTTTGATCATAGTCCTATGCGCCCATAGAACATGTGGTAGCTCGTCCACCCATTTGGCACTTCGCTCATCCAAACGTGCCTTGATGCCGTTTCCCAAGCTTCTATTCGCTCGCTCCACAAGGCCATTTGTCTGTGGATGCTTAACAGACGCGAAGCGCCGCTTGATATTCAATGATGCACACCAGTCCTTGAATGGATTGTCAGCGAACTGTTTATCGTTGTCTGAGATGATTTCTCCTGGTAGGCCAAAACGGCACACAATATGCTCCCAAACAAACTTTTTAACTTGTTTACCCGTGATGGATTTGACTGCCTTGGCCTCTATCCATCGTGTGAAGTAGTCCATTGCGACAATCAAGAACTTAACTCCCCCCGCAGCTACAGGAAATGGTCCTGCAATGTCGATTCCCCACTTATAGAATGGCCATGGGGACGTGATAGGTGTAAGCTCCTGCTGCGGGTGCCGCGACACTGGTCTATGCACTTGGCAATCACTACACTTGCGAATCATGTCGCGCGCGTCCCTATGCATGGTAGGAAAATAATATCCTGTCCGTAAGGCTCTAGCTACCACGGATCGTGGACCTGCGTGCATGCCGCACAACCCTTCATGTATTTCACTGATTACATAGGTAGCCTGACGTGGTCCAACACACCGCAACCATGGCTGCAAGAAAGAGCGCTTATAAAGAATACCTTCTCGGAGTTCGAAGTGTTGCGACTTTCTTCTGATGCGCCGTGCTGCTTTTTCCTCGTCCGGAAGGGTCTCACTAGTCAAATAGTTGATAATCGGGGTCATCCATGTAGGTCCATCCTCTTCAACTATGGTAGCGACCTCCCCTTCTGTTATAGATTTCTCCTTGAGTATTTCCACCAAGACTTTCTTGGACAAGTGGGCGAAACTTGTGGATGCGATCTTGCTAAGAGCGTCCGCCTTCTTGTTCTCACCCCTTGGCACCAGCTTGATGGAAAACTTGCTGAAAGCCGCGATGAGTGACTTGACTTTCTCCAAGTATCGGATCATGTTGTCCTCCTTAACAGCCGTCCTTGGCCTATAAGATATATTATGCTCCCCCAATAGGATGCTATATAGGGTCTACTGGATGTAGATCTTGCAGCCTGTCAGGAACGGTGAACGACTTCTGTAATCACAAGTCAATTCACAGAGACACTCTATACACAATATGAATGTAGAATACAAATATAATAAAGAAGAACAGAATAACTATAAAGAATTGATCCTTTCTAAGGATTTCTAATATTGATAATGACTAGAATTACGTTTGGTGAAGGTGTCTATAACCCTTCTGCCTAAGGTTCCTTTTATACTCCAAGGAAACCCAAATACAGCATTAAACAAAACGTGTAAAACTGATATGCATATCCTTTCCTAACATATCTCATGCATATCCTAACATAATATAAAATAAGTAATAAAGTTTGACTTCGACTAGGACCAGGAGCACGACTTGCTCCTACTACTACTAGGACTAGGAGGAACTACATACCTCCTAGTCTACCTACTACATTTAACTATTACAATGGTCCTAACAATCCTCCCCTAAACTTGAATTTGACCTGTTGAGTTCAAGTTTCTTGGAAAACGTGCAACTAAAGCCCGAGGATTGAATCAACAAAACCAATAGCAGCATCATAAAGATAAGAATCAGAGTAACCGCCGCAACAGGAAACACTAGAAGCTTCTCCAAAGCTTGGAACAAATCAGCATCGTGTTGATTCTTTTCAGCAACATGAGCAGATTTGATGAGCCTTTACCAAGTAGCTGCTCGCTCTTGGGCTAGTCAGTCTTGCTGGTGGAATAAGCATCACCCTGGGAGACTAGAACCCAGCCCAACTCTTAGAACGTGAATCAATGGTGAGTGGGAGTACCCTGATGATTTTAGGCAAACCATCACAGCCGTCAACGGATTTGATATGTATTTACCAGAAGCCGTACCCCTCTGGACTCGCCAACTCTTAGCAATGAAGCATCGGTGAGCTGAAAACCCTATAGCTTTGAGCAAGCTATTATAGCTATCAACGGATTTGATAAGATCTTTACCAAGAGTCGTACCCCCTTGGATTAGCCACTTTTCAGTCCAAGACTATGGCAAGTGAAAACCATCCAGTTTTGGGTAACCTGGCAACCATAATCGGATTTGAGAATCGCACCAGGAGCCGTACCCTCAAGGTGAATCAACTTTTTCTTGTCGATTAGACATGGTAAGTTGAGAACCATTTGTTGTGAGGACCAAGTCCAACACCAAGTGAAACCAGTAACCAGCACAAGCACAATTCAGTAACCAGAACCCATAGTGTGAAGCAGAAAATGGTATGATATCCACAAGTATAAAATCCAAGACATGTTAAAAGTATAATCAGATATTATATGAAAAGTTTTTTTTTTTTAAAGTATTATTATTATTATTATTTATTTATTTATTTATTTATTTATTTTTAACTATAACGAATGAAATTCACCAATCACTTTACATATTGGTGAAAAGAATGATAGTAAGAACAAATAAACAAAAAATACAAAACAGAAACACTTACAACCCAACCAAATCACAAACCAGAAGCAGCCTTCTTATCTGCTATCAAACGAGCTTGAATGCCTTCCACCAATGCCGTGGCCATAGAGGACTCATTCCCTGATGGAGCATTTGAAATTAGCAAGTGACTAGCCAACATCTCCTCCATCGAAGAAATCGTCAAAGGATAATCCACATCTGTCAGCATAAAAACCATATGACCAGATTCCAATTCCAACATATGCACACCACATCCCGCATATAACTTCCAGCGCTGAATCACCCATTGCATCTGATCCTTCCATATGCCCGAAACAGGAGCATGAGGAGGTGCATCTAACATCAGCTTAAGATCAGCCCAGATACGCAGACCTGGCCATGAAGACACAGCCATGGGGTCAAAAGGCATGCTAGAATCCACAAATCCATATAACGCCATAAGATCCATACGATCAGCCCAAGACAACACACCCTGCAAAACCGAAGCCAAACGCACAGACCCATCACTCAGAGTAATTCTATGGGATACCACACTAGGAAGAGTTGTGGAACGCTCAACCGTGTAACCAGTAATGTTCCCATTTCCCAAAGGCAAATCAGAATCACTGTCAGAAGCTGCATCAATCAAATTCTCAGGATCACGCTTCTCATAAGGGACCGTCTTACCATGGCGAACACGTCGAGCTTGTATCTGGCGAAGCGAACGTCTAGGTGTGGGATAACTAGGTGTGGATTCAACCTTTACCTGTACCTCAGCAGCAGCAGTGGGAGCAGGAGAAATAGACTCATGAGTTTGCCCACCCAATGGATCAATAGGAGCTGCATCAGAAGTAGGAATTGGTTGAGTTCCAGGAACCGGTGGTGATGAAGATGGCACATCAGGTGTAGCAGTGGTAGTGGTTGTAGTAGCAAAGGTAGTGGTAGCATGTGTGGTGGTGGTAGCAGGACCAGCAGAAGAACCCAAAAGAGCAACCAAAGGAGAAGTAGAGGTACCAACTGAAGTAGCAACAAAAACCGAAGGACTAACAGCAGAACCAGGAGTAGGAGCAGAGGAAGGACCAGTAGTAACAACAGGCGAAGAAGAAGTCACCACACGAGGATGGTAGATAAATCGTTCCGGAATAGGTTGACTCTGACGCTTCACCATACGTTCATAAAGTTCCTTGAGTTCATCAAAAGATAAAGCCCGAACCCTGTCCCACTTCCAAGGAGCATTAAAATGAGCAGCAGACTGATACTTCACGTAGCGCTGCATCTGCTTGCGCTCCTCAGTCCTCGATAAAGGTCTGTTCTTTCTCTTTTCCCGAAGCTGTGCAACAAGGGCCAACTGTTGCTTGCGCATCAATACCATGGCTCTCGGAATACAGTTGTGCTCATCAACATCGTCACCCAAAAGATCTGTAAACTGAGCATAATCCCTGGTGAGAATAGTCAACACCTGCATCCAATCACTATCACTCCAATGCATTGCATCGTGTTGAACTTGTTCACGCCTCCGCTGTCGAAGCTCCTCTTCCGCAGCCCTATCAGCTTCATCAATCTCGGCTTGAAGCCGTTGAGCAGCCTCCTCACCTAGCCTTTCCTCTTCAAGTTGTCTACGTGTACGCTTGCGTGCGGGTGAGGGAGCATCAGTCATTGGGGCCTTTCCCTTTGAATCATGGAATGGACCAGCACTGGAACCAGCAGCAGGACCAGAATCACCATCCATAGGACTAGGAATAGCACCAGGAGAAGGAACACTGGAGGATGTCGGAGGAACCGGCAAATCATCATACACTTAATCAGCAAAGGCAACCTTTGCCAATAATGTCAAACCATCCTCAACACGCTCCGTACCCTCCTCATCAGAATTGAAATGGATCACATGCTTCTTTCGGCGTCTTTGCTGAATTTCCAAAGCTTTGATGCGATCAGCCAGAGGAAGAACAAACTCCCGAGTAAGCTTCCGGTGTTGGTTCAAATCAGCTTCCAATGAAATCATCCGCTCATGATAACTGCGCATAAGATCAAGTAAAGACATAAGTGTAGTAGGCTCCTCCACCTGCCCACCAAGAGAACTTGGGTCAGGGAAAGCGTCATTGGAGCCCGAAGCAACAGATGGGTCAACCTGTGGAGTACTAGCACCAAAAGGTTTATCAAAGAAGTGTGGAGTAGGACTAGGAGGTGGAGTCTCCACAAACGGAGACTTTTGTGGTGCTGAAGAATGACCAGCCTTGGAGGGGGATGGTTTTTCAACCACCACCTCCTCAACCAGTTCCTCCTCAACCACATGAGAAGGACCACCAATAGGATCCTCCTCCTCCATAGGGTCATCATCAATCACAACAAACTCAGGAGCCTCCTCCTCCTCACCCATAGGACCCTGAGCCAGTCCCAACATGGCCTCAGTCAGGGGCCTCCACTCCCCGGTAAACCCATGGACCATATTGTAATACACTTTTGCAGTAAGCTTAGACGGCACATGTTCAGCCCTATCACGAGGAATGCAAACCAGTATTTGTTGTAAAACCCTCGGATACATAAGAAACTTCTTCCTAGAACCAGCATTAGATAGATTACTAACCATCCCCTCAAATAGATAATGAGAAAAGTTAAATACCCTACCCTGAGCTAAGCAAATAAGACCAGACTTGGGACTCATACAATGAATTAGAAAATGCACCAGAAGCTTCCATTGGGGGGAAAATCTATTTTTCTGGAAGTTAAACTTCCCCCCATGTTAGTATCCTAAAGCAGCCATCCCCTCCAATACCTCCGAATTGGGGATGGACTGAACACCACCCTCATCCTGAAGATGAAGGGAAGAGCGAATAGAAGTCTCAGTCACCACGTATGAACGTCCATCTATGGTAGCATGTAGTGCACGTGGACGACCAACCACATCCACAAGTCGAGCAGATGCCCAAAATTGACGAATAACACTATCATAAATAGTGGGACATACAGTAAACTCAAACCTTAGGTTGGAAGCTTCAATGAAATCCAGAATGTCAGCAAAATGATCACGATGTGGACCATCACCCAGATAAGCAACTCGGTTGTGAGCAGGTTGGTAAGCAAGAGCAGCCATGGATCTTGATTAATTAATGGAAGAAGGATTTTGGTTAGGGTAGAGAGAGTAGGATCGGTTTTGTGTGTGTGTTGATTGGAATGAGTGAGTCAAGGGGTTAAGTTGACCATTAATAAGGAAAATAGTAACTGTTCATTGACCCCTATTAATGGGGGGTTGCCCTTTCAAATTTAGACATAATTTCATAGTAACCACTTGCCCTTTTTAACATAATAACCAACTCCCAATTTACCATAGTTAATTAAAAATATAAATACCAGGATTGGGAGCGTTGACCAAAAGTCAAAGCACACAATGGTCAGACCATAAGCAAAATGTGGTCAACAAAGGACAAAAGGAATGAACAGTGTCCCAGACCAGTACCAGAAGCCAATCACCACTTGACAAGGAAGGATTTTGAACCACCAGCAACCAACCAATTACGACTAGAAGCTGACTAATGAGGACCAGAAGCCAGTCATGTAAGACCATATCCACCAGAAGTGAGCAAAATCCTCCACCAAAAGTAACACACACCACCAGAACCAATATAATATGTTGGTAAAATCTATAAATACGTTAGTCTGTCCTAAGAAAATGTACACAAAGCTTCACCTTAGGCTTAGCCTCCCCTCAATCCTAGACCTCAAGGATTGACCATCCCAATGTGAACCACCAAGTGGTTAAACCGAGGACCATCAAATGCTTTAGTCAGTAAATCAGCAACATTATCATCCGTATGAACTTTAAGAACCTGTATCAGCTTCTTCTCATTGGCATCCCGTATAAAATGATGCCGAATTTCAATATGCTTCGTTCGCTGATGAAAAACAGGATTCTTCACAATGCAGATAGTGCTTTGATTATCAATAAAAAATTTTGTGTTCATAAAATTGAAACCATAATCCAACATCAGATTTGTGATCCACAAAACCTGTCCACAACAACTAGCAGCAGCAACGTATTCAACTTCTGTTGAAGAAGTGGCTACGATTGTCTGTTTCTTGCATTGCCATGAAATAAGTCGACGACCCAAAAATTGACAACCACCAGTAGTAGACTTCCTGTCATTATTAGCACCTGCATAGTCACTATCACTATAGGCTTCTAGAACAAAAGGTGATTCTCTAGGATACCATAAGCCCAGTTTAGGTTGAGCCTTGATATACTTGAAAATCTTCTTTACTGCATTTAAGTTCGAAACCGTTGGAGTCACCTGGTGTCGAGAACAAGCACTTACTACAAACATGATATCCGGACGTGATGCAGTTAAATACATGAGGGAGCCAATCATAGACCTGTACATGTGAACATTGACCGGCGGGTCTGGCTCATTCTTTAGTTTGACTTTAGCAACTTCATAAGGAGTTGCTGCTGGTCTAAGAGGATCCATGTCAAACTTCTGAAGAATCTCATGAACATATTTATCTTGATTGATGAAAATCCCATCCGATTGTTGCTTGACTTGAAGACCAAGGAAGAAAGAAAGCTCTCCCATCGCACTCATCTGAAATTCACCTTTCATCAAGTGTTCAAACTCATCACACCATTCCTTCCTAGTAAAACCAAATATAATGTCGTCCACATAAACCTGAACAAGGATAATGTCCTTGGTATTCCTCCGAAGAAATAGTGTTTTGTCAATAGTGCCCCTTCTATAGCCATTCTTTAACAAGAAAGTTGAAAGACGCTCATACCAAGCTCTAGGAGCCTGATGTAATCCATAAAGAGCCTTGACCACCTTGTAAACTTTCTTGGGATGAATTGGATCTACAAAGCCCTTAGGTTGAGTGACATACACCTCCTCGTCAATTTTGCCATAGAGGAATGCACTCTTGACATCCATCTGAAACACTGTAAAGCCCACATAAGAAGCAAAAGCCAAAAACAGACGAATGGCCTCAATCCTTGCAACCGGAGCAAAAACTTCAGTGTAGTCAATTCCCTCAATTTGAGTGTGGCCCTGTGCGACAAGCCTAGCTTTATTCCTTACGATAATTCCCCGTTCATCCTTCTTGTTTTTGAGAATCCATTTGGTCTTGATTGATGTCTTTCCATCCGGTAAGTCAACCGGAACCCAAACATTCTGAAACAAGAATTGCTGCATTTCCTCCTGCATAGCCTCCACCCAACTTTGATCCTCAAGAGCATGAGAAACTGACCTAGGTTCCACCTGCGAAAGAAAACAAGCAAACAAACAGTGTTGAAAGTCCGTATGATTATTACGCTTTTGATCTTCAATATAGCTCACAAGAGCATGATGATCAGACGAGGCCTTCTGCTGCATTCTGCGTGTCTTGACAGTAGAACCAGGATCTCCAATGATTTGAGTGGTAGGATGATCTTTATGTGATTGCAAGACCGGATTGGAACAGACCTCCACTTCCGGTGCCAAGTTATTGAGATCACCAACAAAGTCAACATCATATGAAGCAGTGTTGAAAATCCCATCTACTGGTTGTTTATGAATATCTTCCAGCTTGGTAGAAGCCTTCTTTTGATGGTTCCCCAAATCAGTAGGACTGGAGAAACGAGTATTGGAAGCAGACTCACTAGCTGGAGTACCAGTAGGTGATAAGCTAGCACTAGGAGCAGAAGCTGGGGTACCAGGAGCAGCTTTGTCAGTAGGCTCAGCCAAGGGGAACTCAAAACCACCTTGAGCAGCTGCTGTAGTAGCTTCTTGTTGTTGTTTGAGTAGAGTGTCAAGAGCTACTTGGGAATCCGGTATATCCAATAGAGTTGCATCACTAGGAGGAGTAGGAGAGATAGTGGTGGAGTAGGATGGAACCACAAAAATGTCATCCTCATCATCTGAATCAGAAAGATTAGAAGGAACACCAGTACTAGAGGTTGCAAACACCTGTGGTCCTGCATCATGGTTAGTTTTGAAACGAAAATATCCTAACGAATCACTAAGATAGTCAAGATCAAAATACCATTCAGGACCCTTGCCTTGGATGTTTGACTTCTCTTCAAAATACCTGAGATTTATAGTTTCAATGATCCGCTTGTCTTGGAGATTGTAGACACGATAAGCCCGAGAGTGAGCTGAATATCCCACAATGTATCCTTCATCTGCCTTGCCATCAAACTTCCCTAAATAATCACTAGTATTCAGAATGGTGACTGGACACCCAAAAGGCTTCAAATGAGCAATATTTGGAACTTTTCCTGTTAAAAGCTCATAAGGAGTCTTCTTGTGAGGATTGGTAATAGAAACCCTATTCAAAACGTAACTTACAGTATTAACAGCTTCTGTCCAGAACATGGTTGGAAGCTTGGAATCGGCAAGCATAGTTCTTGTCGCTTCTATTAGTGTCCTGTTCTTTCGTTCTGCCACGCCATTCTGTTGAGGAGTCCTTGCTGCACTATAATCTCTTTTGATTCCCTTAGCATTACAAAGTGCGATGAGGTCTTTATTCTTGAACTCGGTTCCATTGTCGCAACGAATACCTTTAACCTTCTTGGTCAACTGGTTCTCAATAAGAGTAAGAAAATCACTAAGAATCGAGTAGGTCTCACTCTTGGCAACCATGAAGAACACCCACGAAAACCTGATATATCCATCAGTTACCACCAGACAGAATTGTTTGTGGTCAATGCTTCTAATGGAAGTAGGACCAAATAAATCCATGTGTAGTAGCTGCAATGGTTCAGTAATAAGACTAAGAGCAGTTATGGCTTTAAAGGATGCTTTGTGCTGTTTGCCTTTGCTGCAAGCAATACAATTTATATCATTTCTAAACGACTTGGGAGGTAAACCAGAGACCAAATTCAGATTTGCAAGTTTGTGAATGGTCTTGAAGTTCACATGCCCCATCCTTCGGTGCCATTGAGTGGCTTCATCTTCTGAGGCTTTAGAAACTAGACATGCTAGCTGACCAGTAGGATTGACTTCATTTAGCTTGATGTTATAGAGATTGTGTCTTCGAGGGATTTTGAGCAGAACCTGTGAGTCATCCGGAAGCTGAAAGTCTTTGGAGAGCACAAGTGCATCAGTATCGGTGAAGAGAACAAACTGCTTCTTGTCACAAATCTGAGAGACAGATATCAAGTTGAAATGCTAAAGTGCTTCCACATAGTAGACCTGCTCAAAATTTAGATTTGGCGTCCTAATGGTTACTTTGCCAGTGATCCTGCCTTAACCCCCACCAAAATAGACCTTGCCTCCATGAAATGGTACAAAGTTAGAGAGAATACTTTTATTTCCTGTCATGCTCCTGGAGCAACCACAATCAACAATGCCTAGACTAGGATCCTGGTATGGAGTAACCTACAACAACAAGATAATAAAAATGCAAAAGTTAGTGTCTTAAGGGGATCCAAACCTTTTCAGGTTTGAGCCTGCCTTGTGGATCTTTAGTAGAGTGCCAAGAAGATTGATGAGATCCACCGTTGTTCCTTGGTTGCCAATGCATCATATGGGTATTGTTATTTGACCAAGGACAACCTGCTGAGGGCTTAACAGCAGTTCCCAAACTTCCCAAACCAAAATACGTGTGGTCCAAATTATGTGGATAAACTGGATTAAAATTTTGAAAGTAATTACTAGTGGTATGTAATCCAATGTTTTTCCAATGATCTGAAACTAAAGGAGAGGTCCTCCTAGAAGAAGAAAACGATTGAGCACTAGGATTGAGTCTTCTGGAAGTATATGAAGCAGCTCCTGGTGGACCAGGAGCAGGAAAAGCATGATTAACAGAAGCATGTGTGTCATAATAATCACAATCTTTAATTAAATGAAAGGAACTGCCACAAACAAAATATGTTTTGAAAGACCTTTTACTAGAATGAGATTGTTTCATACTACCTACTTTATTACACACAATTCTAGGAGAAACATTCTTCCTAGGACTCAATAGACTAGGACCAGACACACTTGACATAACAGCAACTTTTTCTTCACACTTCCTAGCACCAGTAGCAGCATGATCATTCAACTTGGAACTTGAAGGTCTTGACTCTTCACTTGAACCATGGGATGTAGAGTCACTGGCTTTGTCACTGAAAGTACACGAGACAAAGTCATTAGAATTAGTAGAACTTTTTGGGGACTCATGCATCTGTGATCCATCCAAGTCATTATGCCAGGAAGTGGGCATAAAAGTTCTAGTAAGAGGAGGAGGGACAGCATGCATTTCCGCTGCTGGTTTAAACCTATTGTAACTAGGTTTTCCCTCGTCCTCTTTGTAGGCATCAAAGACACTTGAAAAAGATAAATCAAACACATCTTCTGAATCAATATATTTTTCAAATCCTAAGCCTCTTTTAGTTCTACCAGACATGCTACTATCAATTAATTTTGAAAGATTTTTAGGTGCCTTTTGCCATTTTTCAAATCTTAGCATTATAGCATCTAATTTTCCTTGCATCTCCTCTTTTTCTTTGATACTGGCATCTCTTACTTTTTCTGTATATTTAAGCATATTTGTTGTGTTTTCTAAATCGATGCTTAGTATCCTGATTTTATCCTCATACTCACGTTGAGTATCTTGTAGCCACCTCTTTTGTTGTTCCAATGTATTTAATGAAGCCTTATAGGCTTGAACCTCTAAGAAATACTTATCATTTTGATCATTTACTTCATTAAATTGGGACAACAATTCTGAGTATTTATCATGACAACCAAGAGGACAATGTTGTACCTGAGGTGAGATGCCCATAAGAGCAAACTCGTCTGCTTCTTCTGCATCAGATAGATTCCCAGCAATCATTGCAAACACGTTAGTCGATGACTCAGCTGATTCCACAGTAGAAGCCTGATGATCATTCCAGTTGACCATAGTGTCAACAGATACCAATGCCTTCTTGTTATCTTTTACCTCCTGAACCTTAAACGCTGAGTACCTGCTCTTCTCCTGGTCATTCTTGCTAGGGCATTCCCTTGCAAAGTGCCCTTGTTGCTGGCTCCCGAGGGTTGTAATTAAATTTTCGGCCTGCTTTCTTCTCAAACTTGTGAACCCTAAGAGTAAGCATGGCCATCTGCCATTTAAGATCCATTTCATCTAGGTCAACTTTATCGACCTGTTTGAAGTCATCAAAAGCAAGTTGTTGTTGAGCATCAACATCAGCCACAAAAGAATGGAGAACAACTTCTACCATACTGCCAGACTTGGCAGTAGGATCAGGAGCAGAAGTATGCTGAAAAGTATGCTGAGAGGAGACAATATTGCTTGGGCTACCTGCATATGACATGGGACTAGATGCCATAGAACTCACAAAGGCAGAATTAGCAGGAGTGGGAAAAGAGTCACTCGAAAATCCTCTCACATGAGGTTCGAAAGTTCTGAGCATATGAAACATATCATCAAAGTTGAGATAGTCAAGCCCACCTTTGGCTTTGAGAGAGATCACCACCTGATTCCATGAGTAGGGTAAGGCTTTAAGAAACCTTGCATTAATATCACCATCATCAGGCTTTAACCGAAGTTGATTCAACTGGCTCAATATCTTCTGGAACCTATCATACCCTTGATGTAGACCTTCAGTTTCTGAGATTTTGAATTATGTGAATTCGTCTCTCAGCATGGATCTTCGCATTTTCTTTGACTCCTCATTCCCACCAAACCTTGCTTTTATGCCATTCTAGATCTCTCTGGCATCATCCAAATTGTAGAAGTCACCCATGTGATCTTTAGGAAGAGATTGAAGCAAAATCGTTTTTGCTTTGACCTCCTTCTGAATAGCTATGATTTCTTCATGAGATTTAGGGTCAAGAAGAGTAATATTACCATTCTTTTCTCTTCCAGTAAGCTTCCTGCTGTTCCTATTCAGAATGATCTTCCAAAGATCTTGGTCAGTATTGGTGATCCACCATTCCATCTTCATTGCCCAATTATCATATTCACCCTTTTTCAGAAGAGGGAATTTACCATTTGTGTTTGAAACCGTAGCAACGATCTGCTGAGGTTGCACAATTTTAGGAGTGATATCTTCTCCTGTATGAGTAGAAGTTGTGGCAGACATGATAAAACAAAATTGTCAGTAATGAGAAAACTTAATTCTTCTTGTATAGAGACCCTCCCAGGCTCTGATACCACTTATAGGGTCTACTGGATGTAGATCTTGCAGCTTGTCAGGAACGGTGATCGACTTCTGTAATCACAAGTCAATTCACAGAGAGACTCTATACACAATATGAATGTAGAATACAAATATAATAAAGAAGAACAGAATAACTATAAAGACTTGATCCTTTCTAAGGATTTCTAATATTGATAATGACTAGAATCACGTTTGGTGAAGGTGTCTATAACCCTTCTGCCTAAGGTTCCTTTTATACTACAAGGAAACCCTAATACAGCATTAAACAAAACGTGTAAAACTGATATGCATATCCTTTCCTAACATATCTCATGCATATCCTAACAGAATATTAAATAAATAATAAAGTTTGACTTCGACTAGGACCAGGAGCACGACTTGCTCCTACTACTACTAGGACCAGGAGGAACTACATACCTCCTAGTCTACCTACTACATTTAACTATTACAATGGTCCTAACATGCTCCATTTTTGTAGCCTCCCTGCCACATCCGGTCTAGAGATGACGTGCTTTATTGGTGGTCCGTAATGACTACAATTGGGTGCGCCTGAAAGTATCAGCGCAACCGCTTTATAGCAAACACTAGTGCCAAAACCAATTTTTCCATAGAGGAGTAATTCAGCTCCGGCCCTTGCAATGTTCTACTTATGAATTAGACCGGAGTTTGTACCGTATCCCTATCTGTCATGAGTACCGCACTTATTGCGCCATGAGTGGCTGAGAGATACATAATGAGTTCCTCCTTTGGCCAGGGAGCTACTAGCATAGGGAGAGATGCCAGGTGCTGCTTGATTTGGCCAAAAGCTTCCTCGGCTTCCTTTGTCCACCGGAAGTCTCCCTTCCTAATGCACTTCTTGAGTGTCTTAAATATGGGTAATGACTTCTCTACGGATTTGGATAGGAACCTATTTAGCCCGGCCAGCTTCCCATTTAAGGATTGCACCTCCTTCCGTGTCTGAGGGGATGGCAGCTGTATTACGGCGTCCGTTTTCTCTGGGCAAGGTTTGATACCATTTGGATCAATCATATATCCAAGGAACATTCCCTCCGTTGCCCCAAATGTGCATTTCTTTGGACATCCCGGAGAAGTGCATCCTCTGTATGACTTTTTATGACTAAGTCATCCACCTAAACTTCCAGGTTGCGGCCTATCTGTGATTCAAAAGCTTTGTCCACAAGCCGCTGGTATGTAGCACCGGCGTTCTTTAGTCCAAACGGCATTTTCGTATAGCAATATATGTAACACCCCCAAGTTGGTCAAATGCAGCGGAATAGTAACTGGGGTGTTACTTTGGGTGGATCGATAGCACATAGTATACAGAGCATGATCATAAATTATCATTTAAAACATATTACATGAATTTAACTTTACAATTTAAATAAATTCTCTTGAAATCAACATTTAATATTGTCTGTAGAAATATCCCAGCCCGATGGTAAATATGATGCTTCCTAGATGATGATGGAAGCCAATGCACATGCACCTGCTTATTTACCTGAGAAAACATGTTAAAAATCGGTCAACATAAAGTTGGTGAATTCATGGAGTTTAGTTGAAAAAGTATAAGTACTTATATGCCAAACACCACGGTGATAGCAGGACATCACAGCCCAATACTATAGTAGTTCCTACTGCCCTGTAATAGAAGCTAGACATGATTCTCAGTACGCCCATTGGGTCTATCCTGATGAGGTTTCCCTTAATCCGACAATGACATAAACCTGCTGCTTGGCCTAAGCATCACGTGACAGCTGATCACGACAGGCCAGGAGTTGTCAATACCCGAATAGATCTATCCATACATTTCGCGCTACACTATTAACTATTACAGTCCACGGGAATGGGGCAAACAGTAGGCAATAAATTGTTGTTGTCTGTGCATGCTTGCATATAAATAGTTTTTGTATATTTTCTCCCCCAATTATAAAACAGTAAAGATGGGGCCATGAACTCACCTCAGTGGTAACGATGTAGTGATGATGTCACTGAATGTACTGGCACAGTATGATCGCGAAGCAGTAGAATTACCTATGTAATTTATGTATGTCTTAGTAAATGCACATATGAATGTAGTTGATGAAAATGCATGATCACAGATTTAATAAGTTGTTATCATTTTAAGTATTAAACTTAAAGTAAGTTATCGTACCATGTACACTTTTAATTTAATAAAGTGTATTTACCTTGGTTGAATGGTAATAGTTTAAATGAATTAAAAAAATGATTTTATTTAATTAAGACTTATAAAAATAATGTTTCATAAAAAGTCTTTCGAGTTTCCGTTAATGTAATAACAATATACGTTGTATATAATCCCCTAGTATGTGTTTGAGTTTATTAAGCAAATCGGTGGTTATAATAACTGTGAAAGTTTTGGTGTTTTAGTAATAATGTAGTCGTTCAATCGGGATAAATTTAGGAATACTAAATATTTTGTTGCTGGGCCAGTTTATTTATTCGGGTCAATTAATGGGTCAAATATCCTAAATATATTATAAAAATAATTAAATAATTAAATTAAATAATTAAATTAAATAATTAAATTAAACATTTAATTAAAGTGTTTCTAAAAGTAAAACATGTCTCTTTTAAGGTGTCTAAATATGTTGGTGTTGTGGAAACATGAGACAAAGTTGTCAAGTGTGGGGGAACATGAAACATTGTATATAAATGGAAGTTCATGCTACGTACTTCCTTTCTTTTACAATTTTCCAACAGGGGCTACTATAAGAAAGCGGTGGCAAGACCTAAACTAACGGTGGGAAGTTCTATGTGGTTATTTGTTTTCGAAAGTAAGTAGCGAGTTCATAAATGCATTTTGATACAAACTAAAAGCATCGTTAGAAATCTAGCCGGGTCGTCTAGAGACCCGTATGTTTAGTTTTATAAATCGAGATTGTTTGATAGGGTAAAATCATGTTCGAAATAGGTGTCGAAAACTATTTTAAAATACAAGTGTTTATCGAGTCACTTTCGATCTAGCATACGGTTTTCGATAAAGACTCTTGGTTCAAACTAAAATAGGCTCGTGTAGACGACATGGCCGTCTACGACTTTCGTTCTTTACTCGACTTAAGGCAAGCTTGTTTAGAGGGTCAAAAGCATGTCGTAAAAGGTCGCGTTTTAACACTTATATATTTCGACTAATATAAGTTATGTTCGGCATGTTTCGGTAAGTGATTCCTAGTTGGTTTCTTAACCATTTTAAGTGATTCGAGTTACTATGAATTCTTAGCTAGCTCGTCTATCATTCGACTCTATAAAACTTGTGGGCACTTGATCCTAGGTGGTTCGTTTAGATCTTAAAGTTTGGAGTTTAGGTTGTGTTTTCTACACGTTAATCTCAATATTGACTCTTTCTGTTAACGCATAGCATCAATCCTACTTTCTACCTTTCAACACTTAGCTTGTTATTTCATTACATGGTTTAATTTCACAAGTCCTTAGTTAAGTTTAGTTTACTATTTATGCTATAAAAATAGCTTAGTATTATTTGAAACAGTAAAGACGCATGTATGATGGGTTTACATTAGCTGTTAAATCTAATTTGTCTCAAGCACATTACTACAAAGGGATGCATGTATACACATGAACTAAGAAAACAAAGAGAATAAGGATCGTAAACTCACAATGAAGCAGTGTGCGACGTATGGAGTTACCCCGTCTAACCAACCGATTCACCCTAGCGATCACCTCCTAATCATGCTAACGTCGACTCGTTTCTCCTTTTCTTTGTACTTATGGATGCTCGTGGACAAGAAGGAAGTGGAGCAGGTTTCGGTTAGCAGAACATACGAACGAGGTGTGAATCATGGAGCAACACGCCACCTCTCGTCTTCTTAGTTATGTTTTGATATATAAACAAGGGTAATGTCATTGTTGGTGTTTAATTGACGAGAGTTGATGGGAATGGAGGAGAGTATTTATAGGATATATAAGCTTGGATTACCACTGCTATCCTTCCTTCTTCTCATGGTTTTGTTTGATTGACCTGCTCTCGGCAGAAAAGAAGGAAGGAGAAAGATGATGGATATGTGTTGAATATGTTTAAAACCCTATAAGTGAGAATGAAGAATGGAGGTTCGGATTTGCTGTGGTATTAGAAGAAGAAGAGGATGGCGTTTGTTTTTGACGAGAGAGAGACAGAAAGTGTGGTTCAACTTTATACACCAGTAGGAGAGAAGCAATCTAAGTATCCATGGTTGTTTTGAAAGCCACGAGTGTCCCTGTCCTTCATGGATTTGTAGGAGATTTGCTATATATTTTAGGATCATATTGGCATATATTGTTGCGTGTACCTGCTTGCATCCACATGGTTTATGTGGTTAGTATATGTACACATGTAGGAGGAAATATTTGCATAGATTTGGTGAGATTGTGTAGGCGTGTATGTTTCTAAAACCAAATGAGGGTGTGTGGTTCGGTTTGTGTACACAACAAAGGGGAGGAGTGTAGGTTTATGGTGTATGTATATACACGAGTAGGAGAAGGAGATAAAGTGGAGGTGTGGTCCAAGTTTACACACATAATAAGGAAAGAAGAAGATTTTAGCAATGTAATATGAAAAGTAAACAAAATGTCTTTGCACTTAAAATTTAACTAAGAGTTTTTCTATGGTTGTTTTAATGTGTCGATTTAGTATAGTTAATAATATTTGTTTGACATTACGCAAGTCTTGGTTTAATGTACTAAAAGTTTAAGTTCAAAATTTAATGTATATAGTTTTAAGGCGTAAAATTTTGGATCATCATTATTAATTATAGTAGATATAATTATTAATTATTTGAGTACATAAAATTTGTCAAAAATAAATAAATAAATAAAATAGCACTATAGTTAAAATGTCAAGTTTTTAAGTAATATAAGTAAATAAATAATATATACTATATTATGTTCTCGTTTGTAAAAGTCATTGATAAAAATATTATAGGGTGAGTAGTAATAAAGTAAATCCAGTGACGTGTTAAAAGCCCAAAATTTGGGGTTTTACAGCACTTACCCGTTATTTTAGCTTTGTCCTCAAAGCTTAAGATGAAGTTACTCGTCCAGGGAACAAGTGTTGACACTTTTTCTTGAACGTGTAAACTTGTGAAGTCAAGTTTATGCTCACAGGTGATATTTAAAGTGTAGTTATTGATCGTATGCATCTGAGGAGTAAATTTTAATGCACAAAGTAATTTGTCTTTATGTTTTGATAATTTACACATTTGGTCCTTCTATTTTTGTAATGTGGCCCAACAAAATAACCTAGGGCTTAAATTTAGTTTCAAAAGTGGCAAAATCAACCCCTAGCGTTTTTTAATCTGTGTTAAGTCAACTAGGGCTTCTTTTAAGTTCATTGAAATCCATGTTTAGCCCTTAGAGTTGTCAAGGGCTTGAAATATGTTTGAAAAGTGGCAAAACAAATCCCTGATAGTTTACAAGATTGGATAAATAGTACAAGCTCGTTTTAAGTCTTGGCTCTATTAAATGTGTTTCATGGGCCTTATCGGTCCTCAGTATGCATAGATAAGGCTTGTTTGTGTTTTAATAGTCCTTCAAGAGATTTTTAAGTCTATTAAGCTTCAATAAGCTTATGTGATGCGATGTTGGGAAAAAGAAAAATAAGTCGAGAATCAATAGCACAATGCTATGATCAAAGAGAGATGAACAGGAATATTTATAAGGATTTTATAATGATAAGGTATTTTGGACGAACTGTGAGCCAAAAGGAATACGCTCCATAGCTAGAAAAATAATATCGATAATCAGTCACGTCGAATATATTTAAGCCCACTTGTTTATCAATTTTTATTTACATCCATAAGCGTCCTCATCCATGTAAAGTAAAAATTTATAACTTCATGGTTCGGTGACCTATGATTTCTTTATTCAAACGAAAAAGCGTCCTAATTTGTTTCAATAAGGATTTCATAGCCCAACCTACTCAAATATTCCCGGCAAGGCTTACCATCAAAACGAATATAATATCTAAAAATAAATATTACAAAACCAAAGTGTATGAGTCAGTGAGTTGTGTTCCTTGAGGGGATGTTAAAATCTAAGGTGCTTTGGTTAAGGTTTAGGTTTTGTGGTGAAAGTACAAGTAGTAATTATAAAACTTATAGTTTTAGTAGAATAAAATATATGACACTTATTAAAATTGATAAGTGTGAAGTTGGAATGTATGAAGGTGGCTTTCTTTGCCTCGGATTGTTACTTATAGTATAAAGAGAGTATGTGTATATTTATTTTGTAGTGAGTTTACGTACTTGGTAAACTTAAATACTTGTGATCATGGTTTTAGACTATATAAAATCTAAAATAATGTATGCATATGCTCATATGTTCCAGGTGACTTAATAGTCCCAAAAATGATCAATTGTATGTTTTGTATGCTCATAAAGATGTAGTCATACGAAATGTTTAATGAATAATAGTATGTCTGTATGCTCATAAAAATGTAGTCATACGAAATGTTCCTGTGATCCTATGATTGAATACTCACAATTATA
This sequence comes from Glebionis coronaria, assembly GCA_025667525.1. Classification (NCBI taxonomy): domain Eukaryota; kingdom Viridiplantae; phylum Streptophyta; class Magnoliopsida; order Asterales; family Asteraceae; genus Glebionis; species Glebionis coronaria. The sequence continues at coordinate 254,611,296 of CM046875.1, read as the reverse complement.
ATGTATTGCTCAAAGTTCCAGTGATCAAAATGAATGAATGCTCATGATGCATATGATAGTGCAAAGTTTTTCATGTTGTAAAGCATTATGCAATGTTTGAAAGGAGTAATTTAACCTACTAGCTAGTACTACTAGCTAAGAATTTAGTATGAAATTTGTTAAGTTTAGTTAGATACTAAGTGATTTTGTTAGATTTCCAAAGACAAAATTTCCAAAGAGTAAATAGGATTTCCAAAGAGTTAGTTTGAATAAAGTTTCTAAAAATCTAAGTTAGATTTTTCAAGGTTTACAAAATCTAGTTAGATTTTCCAAGATTTATAAAGATTGGGTTAGATTTCCAAAGATTTACAAAGTCTAGTTATGATTCTCAAAGATTTGCTAAAATCTTGTTAGATTTTTAAAGATTTACTAAGATCTAGTTATATTTTCAAAGATTTATAAAATCTTTTTAGATATTTCCAAAGATTTCCAATATCTAGTTAGATTTTTAAAGATTATAAAATCTTTTTAGATTTTTCCAAAGATTCACAATATTTAGTTAGAATTTTAAGGATTATAAAATCTTGTTAGATTTTTCAAAGATTAAAGATTTAGTTAGATTGTATTTAGATATTTCTAAGGATTGTTATGTGCAAAGTTGTTTGTGGTTACAATGCGTTGTTTCGGGCCATCATACTTTAGACGCCATTCTATAAACGTTTGAGGAGCGAGGGCACTTTAAATCGTAAACCCAACCACCCAGTCAAAACGTAATATCGAGATGGAACATCTTTAGTATAAAGCTCCCTACTAACATGGCATGTTTGTGTTCCAAATAGGGTTTCATTAAATACCTTAAGTATTTTAATAGCTTCGTAAGGGTATTAAACAATCGTAATATGTAAAGCACGTAAAGGGTTAGTTCATATAATATGTATGCTCTATATGCTATATGCCTAACTATTAGGGTCCCCAAAAATCAATTTTTCTTTAAACTGATTTTTATGTTCAGTTATAGTCCAGTTTAAAAATTTTATTATTTAAATTTTTTTTTTAAGTTTTTGATCTGGTTCTCTATAACTATCGCTCTGATACCATTTCTCTAACACCCCCAAGTTGGTCAAATGCAGCGGAATAGTAACTGGGGTGTTACTTTGGGTGGATCGATAGCACATAGTATACAGAGCATGATCATAAATTATCATTTAAAACATATTACATGAATTTAACTTTACAATTTAAATAAATTCTCTTGAAATCAACATTTAATATTGTCTGTAGAAATATCCCAGCCCGATGGTAAATATGATGCTTCCTAGATGATGATGGAAGCCAATGCACATGCACCTGCTTATTTACCTGAGAAAACATGTTAAAAATCGGTCAACATAAAGTTGGTGAAGTCATGGAGTTTAGTTAAAAAAGTATAAGTACTTATATGCCAAACACCACGGTGATAGCAGGACATCACAGCCCAATACTATAGTAGTTCCTACTGCCCTGTAATAGAAGCTAGACATGATTCTCAGTACGCCCATTGGGTCTATCCTGATGAGGTTTCCCTTAATCCGACAATGACATAAACCTGCTGCTTGGCCTAAGCATCACGTGACAGCTGATCACGACAGGCCGGGTGTTGTCAATACCCGAATAGATCTATCCATACATTTCGCGCTACACTATTAACTATTACAGTCCACGGGAATGGGGCAAACAGTAGGCAATAAATTGTTGTTGTCTGTGCATGCTTGCATATAAATAGTTTTTGTATATTTTCTCCCCCAATTATAAAACAGTAAAGATGGGGCCATGAACTCACCTCAGTGGTAACGATGTAGTGATGATGTCACTGAATGTACTGGCACAGTATGATCGCGAAGCAGTAGAATTACCTATGTAATTTATGTATGTCTTAGTAAATGCACATATGAATGTAGTTGATGAAAATGCATGATCACAGATTTAATAAGTTGTTATCGTTTTAAGTATTAAACTTAAAGTAAGTTATCGTACCATGTACACTTTTAATTTAATAAAGTGTATTTACCTTGGTTGAATGGTAATAGTTTAAATGAATTAAAAAAAATGATTTTTATTTAATTAAGACTTATAAAAATAATGTTTCATAAAAAGTCTTTCGAGTTTCCGTTAATGTAATAACAATATACGTTGTATATAATCCCCTAGTATGTGTTTGAGTTTATTAAACAAATTGGTGGTTATAATAACTGTGAAAGTTTTGGTGTTTTAGTAATAATGTAGTCGTTCAATCAGGATAAATTTAGGAATACTAAATATTTTGTTGCTGGGCCAGTTTATTTATTCGGGTCAATTAATGGGTCAAATATCCTAAATATATTATAAAAATAATTAAATAATTAAATTAAATAATTAAATTAAACATTTAATTAAAGTGTTTCTAAAAGTAAAACATGTCTCTTTTAAGGTGTCTAAATATGTTGGTGTTGTGGAAACATGAGACAAAGTTGTCAAGTGTGGGGGAACATGAAACATTGTATATAAATGGAAGTTCATGCTACGTACTTCCTTTCTTTTACAATTTTCCAACAGGGGCTACTATAAGAAAGCGGTGGCAAGACCTAAACTAACGGTGGGAAGTTCTATGTGGTTATTTGTTTTCGAAAGTAAGTAGCGAGTTCATAAATGCATTTTGATACAAACTAAAAGCATCGTTAGAAAGCTAGCCGGGTCGTCTAGAGACCCGTATGTTTAGTTTTATAAATCGAGATTGTTTGATAGGGTAAAATCATGTTCGAAATAGGTGTCGAAAACTATTTTAAAATACAAGTGTTTATCGAGTCACTTTCGATCTAGCATACGGTTTTCGATAAAGACTTTTGGTTCAAACTAAAATAGGCTCGTGTAGACGACATGGCCGTCTACGACTTTCGTTCTTTACTCGACTTAAGGCAAGCTTGTTTAGAGGGTCAAAAGCATGTCGTAAAAGGTCGCGTTTTAACACTTATATATTTCGACTAATATAAGTTATGTTCGGCATGTTTCGGTAAGTGATTCCTAGTTGGTTTCTTAACCATTTTAAGTGATTCGAGTTACTATGAATTCTTAGCTAGCTCGTCTATCATTCGACTCTATAAAACTTGTGGGCACTTGATCCTAGGTGGTTCGTTTAGATCTTAAAGTTTGGAGTTTAGGTTGTGTTTTCTACAAGTTAATCTCAATATTGACTCTTTCTGTTAGCGCATAGCATCAATCCTACTTTCTACCTTTCAACACTTAGCTTGTTATTTCATTACATGGTTTAATTTCACAAGTCCTTAGTTAAGTTTAGTTTACTATTTATGCTATAAAAATAGCTTAGTATTATTTGAAACAGTAAAGACGCATGTATGATGGGTTTACATTAGCTGTTAAATCTAATTTGTCTCAAGCACATTACTACAAAGGGATACATGTATACACATGAACTAAGAAAACAAAGAGAATAAGGATCGTAAACTCACAATGAAGCAGTGTGCGACGTATGGAGTTACCCCGCCTAACCAACCGATTCACCCTAGCGATCACCTCCTAATCATGCTAACGTCGACTCGTTTCTCCTTTTCTTTGTACTTATGGATGCTCGTGGACAAGAAGGAAGTGGAGCAGGTTTCGGTTAGCAGAACATACGAACGAGGTGTGAATCATGGAGCAACACGCCACCTCTCGTCTTCTTAGTTATGTTTTGATATATAAACAAGGGTAATGTCATTGTTGGTGTTTAATTGACGAGAGTTGATGGGAATGGAGGAGAGTATTTATAGGATATATAAGCTTGGATTACCACTGCTATCCATCCTTCTTCTCATGGTTTTGTTTGATTGACCTGCTCTCGGCAGAAAAGAAGGAAGGAGAAAGATGATGGATATGTGTTGAATATGTTTAAAACCCTATAAGTGAGAATGAAGAATGGAGGTTCGGATTTGCTGTGGTATTAGAAGAAGAAGAGGATGGCGTTTGTTTTTGACGAGAGAGAGACAGAAAGTGTGGTTCAACTTTATACACCAGTAGGAGAGAAGCAATCTAAGTATCCATGGTTGTTTTGAAAGCCACGAGTGTCCCTGTCCTTCATGGATTTGTAGGAGATTTGCTATATATTTTAGGATCATATTGGCATATATTGTTGCGTGTACCTGCTTGCATCCACATGGTTTATGTGGTTAGTATATGTACACAGGTAGGAGGAAATATTTGCATAGATTTGGTGAGATTGTGTAGGCGTGTATGTTTCTAAAACCAAATGAGGGTGTGTGGTTCGGTTTGTGTACACAACAAAGGGGAGGAGTGTAGGTTTATGGTGTATGTATATACACGAGTAGGAGAAGGAGATAAAGTGGAGGTGTGGTCCAAGTTTACACACATAATAAGGAAAGAAGAAGATTTTAGCAATGTAATATGAAAAGTAAACAAAATGTCTTTGCACTTAAAATTTAACTAAGAGTTTTTCTATGGTCGTTTTAATGTGTCGATTTAGTATAGTTAATAATATTTGTTTGACATTACGCAAGTATTGGTTTAATGTACTAAAAGTTTAAGTTCAAAATTTAATGTATATAGTTTTAAGGCGTAAAATTTTGGATCATCATTATTAATTATAGTAGATATAATTATTAATTATTTGAGTACATAAAATTTGTCAAAAATAAATAAATAAATAAAATAGCACTATGGTTAAAATGTCAAGTTTTTAAGTAATATAAGTAAATAAATAATATATACTATATTATGTTCTCGTTTGTAAAATTCGTTGATAAAAATATTATAGGGTGAGTAGTAATAAAGTAAATCCAGTGACGTGTTAAAAGCCCAAAATTTGGGGTTTTACAATATACGCCCTGACTCGTATGGAACGCCGTTTTTTCTGCATCCTCCTCCGCCATCTGGATCTGGTGGTATCCTTTATATTCGTCTAAGAAGCACTTAAAGGGATATCTACATAGGGATTCCACCTTTCAGTCAATCTCCGGTAACGGGTAACAATCCTGTGGACAGGCTTTGTTCAGATCCGTGAAATCCACACACATGCGCCAACTTCCGTCATGGTTTTTGACCATGACCGTATTGGATAACCACTCGTGGTAGTATACCTCGCGCATGATACCTGCATCCACTAGTTTCCGTACTTCCTCCAATATCACTCGGCTGCGCTCAGGCGCCTGGCCGCGCTTCTTTTGCTTGATGGGTTGGTACCCCTGGCGAATCTAGAGCTTGTGTTCTGCTATCGCGCGTGGCACGCCTGTCATATGCTTTGGCCCCCATGCAAATATATCTAGGTTTGAACTTAAAAGAGAGCACATGGCCCTTTTGCCGCTATCCGAGAGCGCCCCCCCCCCCCCCCCCCCCCTATGGATATCTCCTGTTCCGGGTAGTCAGGATGGACTGCCACCTTTCCAATTGGGAGGTGGTGATCCATCCTTGGGTGGAATAGGTTGAGCCGATGTTTTCACGGTATGACACTCGGATGCTGGTACGATTGTGTTGTAGATGGTGACGATTCCTCCCTCAACAGGGAACTTGATCATTTCGTTTGCCGTGGAGGGTACCGCCCGTATAGCCAGAATACCTGGTCTGCCTATGATCCCATTGTACGGGGAATGTGAGCGTATCACCATGAAGTTCATCCACGCCGTAGTGGAGTGTTACTCATTCCCAATGGTTACAAGCAGACGCAGTTGCCCTATTGGCCAGATAGTGTCTCCACTAAAGCCAGTGAGCGGCGCCGTGGCCGGTACTAATTGGCTTCTTATTTCTGGTTGTAACTGCACAAAACAGTGTTCGTACAGTACTTCTGCTGACGACCCTCCATCCATATACATGCGACGAACATTGTGTGTTCCAATGTTTATCTCAATAGTGAGAGGCGCATCAATCACATCGCTTGCTGTGATGAGAGGGAATGAGATTTCCCTACCGCGTGAAAATTTTTGGCCAATTTTCAGCCTCGTGCGGCGTTGTCTGGATTGGATCATGTATATGGTCGAAGGTTTGTCCTTTTGGGGATCCTTCTTGTCATACTTCTTGTTGTCTTTTCCATCCTTCCAATCCTTAACCAAATGCTTGAGTTTACCTGACTTGATCAGCGACTCAATGTGCTTCTTGAGCTGTATACACTCCTCCGTGCCATGGCCCTTGTCATTATGGAACTCGGAAAAGCGATTTCCTTGCCGACGGTCCGGTGGAGTTGTCATTGGGGGAGGCCTCGGAAAATTTGCCCCTTCCGTCAGCAAGATCTTCCGGTAGGACATCTTTAGGGGGGTAAACTTATCGTCCGGCCGTCCTCCTTTGTTTTGCATCTTATAGTCTGAGCCCCTGCTATTGTTCTGATTATTTTGACCGCCCGATTGCCTCCTGGACTGGTCATTTGACCGGTAGCCATTTCCTTTTGAAGGGTAAGCCGCGGCAACCGCCGTTTCTCCTTCTATGAAGTTTCTGACCCTTTCCATGAGGTCATCATACCTCTCTGGACGCTTTTCATTGAGACGCCTGATCAATTCCCTGTCTGTTATGGCATGCATGTAGTCAGAGATTTTCAGGAGTTCCGGCATTGTCTTTGTGCGCGTGCACTCATCATTGAAGCGTTCAGTGAAGGCTTCTGTGGACTCCCCCGGCCGTTGTTTAACAGTTGCCAATGAGACCGGATCCCTATTATACTTCTTCCACTGAGTATAATTATTCTTGAACGCAATGCATAGTTCCATGAAGCTATCAATGCTTCGTGGAGGGAGTCCCTCAAACCAGTCACGGGCATTGCCGATCAAAGTCGAATTGAACATTTGGCACCATATAGGCATGGGCCATCGCTCAATTTTAGCCTGCGTATCGAATATTTTGAGGTGATCATCCAGATCACCAGTTCCATCATAGGTCTTGACACACGCCGGCATGCGACGTTTGGTGTCCTCAGAGTAGTTCCGTATACGGAGGGTGAATGGGTCTTCCCTGGGATCCGCCCATGGACGGGTGAGCCTGGGGTCGTCCCATGGGTCACACCACGGGCGGGAAAGATCCTCCGCTTCAGCCTCTCGATAATAAGGGCCACCATAATACTCATCATTGTTTGGTGGTGGTGGAGGGGTACGCCTAGGTCGGCGACGCTTGGGCGGATGGTCATCCGAGTCCTCTCCTGATGGATCTGGAGACGGGGGTGGTGCCCAATCCCTTGGGTGAGGTCCACTCTTTTGAGAAGAGCCAGGAGCCTTCTTCCCAGTGTCCATCCTATCCCACACATTTGTGCGGCGAGCAGCTCTGGTCAACTCTCGGTCTGGTCGCTCGGGTGAACCGTTAGACGGCGTTAGTTCCTCTATGAGGCGATCTCCTATGCGCTCGAACACATTCCTAGGTTGAGGAGTTTCCTCGAAGATGCTCTGTTCCTGAGGCCGAGTCTTCCTTTTCCCCTGATTTTAGGAAGAGGTGATTGGTCCGGTATTGCCAAAGTTGAGTCTAGATTGGAGGTTTCTCCCTAGATTCAACCTTGATGCAATTCCTGGGACGATCATATCAAAGTTCTGCGTGAGAACTCGAGTGAGATCCTCCTCGCTGAGTGGTTGGATTTCTACTTCCTCCTCAATCGCTGGTCTGCGCGGCTCCTTGTTAGGGGAATTGGGCGCACTCCCTGGATCAGGGTTGTCCAGGATTGAAGTAGGTGGGGGAGTTATGGAGATCGTGCTCGTCACCGCCATGGACTAAAAACCACCACGGTTACCAGGTCCGCCCGCTGGGCGGCTAGGGGATTGATTGGGGATGAGTATCCCTTCCCCTTGGGACTTCCGATTTCCAGGATTTGTGTTCCCGGGATTAGCTTACAGATGCCCCTTCGTCATTGGGAATTCAAGATGAAGTTTCGCTCTAGCTTAGTGTAATGGGTCCCACGGATGGCGCCAACTTGTTGATGCAAAAGTTGGGTGATCCTTGCTAGACCCGAATTAGGCTCAATTCAGGTTGGCTGGGCTCTGGCTCCTGCACCAAGTGAACTGTTTGGTTGGGATCCTGCACACTAAATAACACGTGTTAGGCTTACCGTGGGAATGTTTCCCACGATTATACTCCGGCCTGAGAGTAAGTAATCGGTTAGGGTTTTATGTGAGTTGAGAGTATAGAACGTAATACCTTTGTGGAACCCTTAGGGGTTCCTTTTATAGGAAGTGAAACCCTAGTGGGCTGCCACTGATACTTCGGCCCCAAGGAAAGGATAAGTACCAGAATTAGACTGATTGTTATCTTCTAATTATGGTGAGTGAATATCCTCTTCTTTGGGGTAAATCCTATTCCTAGACAGAATATGATTCTGTCTAACCCTGTACCGGTCGCACCGGGTCGTGGGCCGCACTCGTGTGTGCGGTTACTGTTCATCCAAGCCCATAAGCTTAAATGACATTATTCCCACCCATCTGTGATGGGCCGGATACGGGTAGTACCCGTGGGCCGGGTTCCTGACCCGGCTGGGGACTATACGTCATCATCGGGTTTTATCGATTTTTAGTTGTTATATATATTTATATATCAGTATGTGAGTTTATAAAAGTTTACATTAGACGGGTCCAACCGTCTAAGTTTTATTTAACAAAAACGTTAATCATTCGGTTTTAGCCGAAAAGACGTAAAACTTAGTATATAGTTTTTATAACTTATAAAACTTACCAAACTACCATTTTTATATAATGTACATTTATTTATCCTTATGCCCTTTTATATAAATAAAATATATAAGTTAGTGGGTTTTAATTCATATTTTATACTATATTAGTTTGAGTGCTTATATAATAATATTAAACATTAATTTCACAAAATCAGTCCTAAAAATCTAGTTTACTAAAATGATCATATCTAGAGTTCTACATGGAGATAGAACCCCAAATTTTTGTCACAGAAATACATGATATGTGCTTCATTTTATTCCTTTATAGCTACTGATGAATCAACCTTTAAGTATTTTATTAAATTCGTCCAAAACAGTGTACTCAGATTTTCACTATAAACTTGTTTTGATCATATCTCACTCATTTTTATGATTCCATTGCATGGCCAACTTTCACATGTGTAAAAGTCTCAATACAAACTGTATATCAATTTCTATATACCATTTTATCAGTTCATCATATGGTTATTTACTGCTTTTTTACAGCCTACTAAATTAAGCAAGATTAACCATTTTTACATATAGTTTTTCCTCTTTTTGCCCATGTTTATCAACACCAAATCCCCACACAATATTTTTATCATCATATATTCATCATATACATATACAATAAGAAAGAAAATACATGATTACATAATCAAAATAACAAGAGGATGGGGAGAACAATTTTATACCACCAAGATGATGTAGGTTGTGATCAAGTCTTGGATTTTGATGGAGAAACTTGTGATAAACCATTATCAACTTCAAGATCACCTATCTTCATGAATCATCTTGTGGAAAATCAGCCCTTGACTTCTTTGAAAACTTTTTTCTAGATGTTAAAATCACCACCAATCTATAGAGCTTTAAAAGGGCTTCATCATATGTGTGAATAACACATGATTTCATGGTTAAACTTGATCAAATGAGGGTGTTTATTGATGAATATGGGACGAATTTTGATGAGGAAAGAGAGAAAGTTGTGGTGGTTTGCATGGATGGAAATGGAGAAATGGTTTAGTGAAGTGGTTTTGTGGTTTGGTGGTATGTGTAGCTTACTTGTTAAGCTTTAGCTAACAATTGTTAGCTTGTTAGCTACAAGTTTGCTACATCTTAAGATGTGGTATCTTTGTAGCCTTCCCATATAGTGGGGTGGGACAAGTGTATACTTGTCTCATCCCACTAATTTACGGGTATTCCTCGATTCTAGTTTCCTCGATTTGCGTGCCCTCGGGTCATTTTACGAAAAACGTTTTTATAAATTATGAATCAGCGACACAAAACGAATCTAATAAAAATTGTCTCATCAAAAACGGAGTTCAAAAACGTAAATACGTAAACCTAGGGTTTCCGGTTTAGTCGTAAAGGACATTAAATTAAAATCGTAAGTCCTAATCTCTTCTCGTAAATTTGTGAGTTTATGAACCAACACAAATTTAAAATTCCAAAATAATATTCACGGATAAATTTATTTTCTGAAATGTCGGACTGTCACCAAAAACGGTGTATGTAAACGTAAGCACGTAACGTAGAATCATCCGGTTTAGACGTAGTCGATGCTACTTCAAGACTTAAATACAAATTTCTTCCGAAAAATAAGTGAGTTCATAATATAACATTAAAATAATGTTTTTAAATAATATTTGAGAATAAAATATAAACCATAAATTGACGGATTGTCACAGCATTTACCCCTAAAGAGGATCTTTGTCCTCAAAGATCATCTTACCTTACTACTCGCTTCTTATAGAGTTAAAGCCATGGGTATTTCCTCCACATTCGGTCTTTTCTCACAAGTGTAATCCATTACAATACGCGAGTTTCATAAAACAAAACTACGGGAATAAGATCAGGCTTAATGTTGACTTATTTTCGCTATCCATGATGTTCACGGGTTATTGATGAATGCAACTTTTCGCCGATCTAAACTTTACTAAGAAACAATCAGATTCTCACTTGATAGACATTTCATCAAGTTCGATATACGAAACATAATTCACGCAGCTCTTGAAGTCCTAGGGTAGATCCAGCTTATATGCCTTTCAACCCAACTTTTACATCATCTCAATGGTCCCATACAACGGGGACTTATAACCCATGATCTTTCAGATCATCAATTCATTTTTCCATAGTTAAAATTTTTGGCATAACTTCGCTACCCATCTAGCACTTCAAGATCTACATTTCATATTCACATAACCTCCAGCCCACTACCGGCAGTCAATAATCAGATCCTAATTTAAACAATCATTGAAGGTCTCGCGGGTCGGGTATTTTGCAAGGTTAGGTTTTCATCATAGGAAACCTTAAACCTAAAAGACATGTCCAACTTACAATGGGTGTATGTCGGGTGTCTTCATCCCAACTCCTACTTACAGATGCTCTAATATATATCCTCACAAGATTCGATCTCGATCCTAACACGATAAGTATCGATGATAATATTTCCAAAGGAAAGCGATTATACAGTTTATTACCAAAGGTCAATCATTCAAACATAGAACAAAACTTATAGTATTTTGTATCATTACTTTACCTCGTCCCTTCGATTGGGGTGGTACATAGTACTCTCATCAAGATTTATTATCAATGACTTCTGAGCAAATCTCTAGAAATTCGATGCGAAGCGAGGATCTTGATAGAGATGATCGATACAGGCATACCATGTTTACACAACTCCTTTAAATACAAAAGAGTCAATTTCTTCATCAAGAATTTATCATTAACATGAATGATATTAGCAGATTTTCTTAGTCTGTCGACGATGACCCAAATCGAATCAAATTCAGGTGATGACCTTTGCAATAGATAGACGTTTACTAATGTATGAGGCGATCTCTGCCTTCATAATTTGCCATTAGTACAACTTCTTCAGATAAAGATACATTAAATTAGAAATGACAGGAATAGAATACTTATACTTGCGAGATTTCAATATGACTAAATCTCAATATCTCTATATTTAGGCAACCATAAACGACCTTCTATACTTTCAACGCAATCGGCTTCTCAATTCTGATGGTTCACATTAGCCGCGAACCCGTTTTTATTATCTATATTATCCTTTTTACAAACATTGTTTATTTTTATACCGTTCGGTAATTTATTTCGCACCTTCATTATTAAGGAACATGTCCTAATTGGTTCTTTATCTTTTCTACATAATGTGTCAGTATCTACATTCACCTTTCCTGGTAAAATAATTATCATGACCACAATTCACTCAAAAATTCTTTCTTCATATTTTCTAAGTTTTAGTTTCGTCTCAAATGTTATTTTATCAGTTTTGCTAAATCCGACGTCTAAAGCGTCGATAATTATTACAAGTAATTAAATAATAAATATTTAAATTTTTATGAAACGTAAACATAAAAATTTTGAATTTCTTAGTTCGACCAAGTATATAAAAATGTTCAAAATAAATTTGAATTTAATTAACAAGGTTTTTGTTGATTTATCGAAAATAATTAAAATAATTAGTAAGATCCGTAAATGTTCGAAAAATCTTTGTTTATATTTTGGTCACAATTTTCTTAGTTGACAAGCAAAAATTGTCGTTTTAAATTTCAAGTCATGGTTTACATGGTTTTCCTCAATCCTTCTTAAGTTGTCTTGAGGTATACACAAACATACCCCTAAACAGAAGTTTAGTTAAATGTTCTGGGTATAAGGGAATAGTTCCTTAAAAATTCTTTTGATAAAACATTTGTCAAAACATATTTGCACTTTCTTTTTGGTAAAACACAAAGTCTTAAATGGCTCTAATTTTTGAAGAGTCAATATATTCCATTATCTATTAATTACACGGCCATTTAATGTAAAGGATTAAGTCTTATATCACATGTTAAATATTTAAGGTACAGGTTTTCACTACTCGGCCAATTCAGGGTAGTCTATAAATGATTATTAACTCCTTCTTATTCTTATAAACAAACAAATAGTCCTTAATGATCACGAGCATGAATTTATCAAATTACAGTCGACACACGTGATTCACCAAATTTATGGATGCCACATGTGTATTAGTCAATCCAAACGACATCACGTGAAACTCATAATGTTCATTACAAGTTCTGTATGTAGTAATTGGAATAGATAATCTTTTTCGCGGACGCGAAATTGATGATAACCATGTCGTGGATCAAATTCCTGAATATACGCTAGAACCTTGTAAATGATCGAACAAATCTATCATCTTGGGTAGTGGATGTAGATTTTAATCGTCAATTTAATTAGTTCACGGTAATCAATAAACATAAGAAATAATAACACCATAGCTCTTCATGATGACAAGATCGGTAAAATAAAAGCTTTCTCCGACAACTATCTCAGTTGTACGGTAATTCTTTTAATTCAGATGGTGCCGACGTACAGTGCACATGCCACAGGTGCAGCACCAGGAATATAATCAATACCAAATTCAACCTGCCTTAATGGCGAAGGTCTAGGTAATTCATCAACAAATACCTCCTAAAGTTTTCAAATAACAAAAACATGTTTTAATAAATTCATAATAGGTTCTTTCTAGATTATAATATCTTGACTAATTCACAATCATTCATGGTATAATTTCAAGTCTAAATGCAGGATATGGTCATCCATAAAGAATTATTTATATCTCTTTTGATAATCAGCATCTTATCTTTTAGGGGAATTCTACTCAAGTTCCCATTAATTAAGACAATGTCGTCATGTCATAATCAATCAATCCATTCTAATGGCACTACCAACTTTTCAGTTATATTGTCGTCGATAAGATGTGAACTTCTCAAAAGACTAATAATAACTCATAATCCTTCACAATTCACGGATATTTGGAGACATGACTAACCTTAAAAAGAGTAAGATTAACGCATGGTCTACGCGAGAGAATTTCAAATCAGATACAGATGAAAGCATTTAACGAATATGAATATATCCCATGTTTTCATAATTTGAGTACGCATTCGAAAGCTCCTCGGATCGTTACCCAGGTCATTCAAAAGAAATGGTAAGAACGTCGATACATCCAGTCGGGTATCAACACTCGGTAATCAGATACTTTTCCTAAGAATCTCACTACGGGAGAATTGGACAAGAAAGAATTGTCAATTGTCATATAAGACAATTTCCACAAATGAGTAAATTCGACTCAGAAGATTAGATGCTACAGGCACATATGTAGGTGTCCCTAACACTATGTCCCTATTTTTCACTTCTTGCAGATCTCATAAAATTTATTCTTTCACAATCTTCAAAGAAAATTTAGTGTTTAGTAATAATTTCATGGTGACTACTAATCAGTCTTGCATGGTCCCTTCCAAATTGTATGTAGGCGCGCAACTATATACAATTTCAAGATTAACGATGCAATACTCAGTTCGTCAAAATTTTATCATCATGTTTAAAATATATATATTCATGCTTAATCATGAAATAAAAATCAAATGAATTTACAGAGATGTTCTTTGTTATGAAAACAATTAAGTTTTCCAAGGTGTTTCATAAACAAATTTATTTCGATAATGATTATTTATAAGTCTCACTTTAAATAATGCATATGGTGATGAAAATTCAATTTTTCTCAAGGGATACTGTTTTATCTTATAAAAACAATGAGTGATCTGCAAAAGAGTGATGAAGAGTCGTTCACCAAGAACTAACTAAAATATGATAGGAAATTAGCTTAGCCAATTAATCATGAGGTTCATGACCTCGATGGCACTCGGGAATACAAAGAGAAGAATCTACAACGCAACTCAAATCGAGATGAGTACTTGCTCAATGGTTGCATCACTAATGCGAACATTAGGAAGAATCAAGAAAAGATAAATAACATCGATACATGAAGGATTTAGCAATCAAAGGTAGTCTATCCATTAATCGCAAACAAGTCAAAATTGTACCGTAACACATTACGTGTCACTATGTCATACAATTCCAAGAACTCATCCTACCAACTGATGTCTCTGTTAAGTTAGGGATTATTTTTAAAAGATACCACAATGAATACTAATCTACAAGAGTCATTAGGTGTTCCACATGTCCCGAAATATCCATCGGTCCCAATTTCAGAAGAGGATTTCTTCAATTTATTTCTTGGACACTGAGCATCCTCGTTAGTGGACAATGGCCTAGGAACAACCCTTAACACGAACCAACAATCATTTAAAACCTTACAATTCAATCACATAACCTAACGACTTCTTCTTATCAATCTCATATTCCATACGGGTTAAATTTTACTTTATTCAAGTTTCAGCCAAATCATACTCAATGCGATATCCTACTTCATTCTCCAATACTAGTCTAAAATGAGTCACTAGTCTAAAATGACTCGATCATTCAATTAGACTTCTCGGAAAGGTACTAGTGGCATGAGGCTTTTGGGTAATTGTAACAATGACAGCCTCAAGTGTAACATTCACCCTTTCGGTGTCAACTTAAGAATTGGATGACAACGAATCAGATGACATCTTTCTAGGTGGTAACGTTTTGTCAAACTCCACTGTATAAGGAAAGATCGTCATGACATCGATATCAGATATAATCTCGCTAATTCGTCTTTAATATCACAATCAACTAATATCAACATTTCTATGAATATTAACCATTTTGTTGGGATCATAAATATCCGCAACTTGGTTTAGATCAAGAATAGCTAGAATTACTACGGGAATACCTTCGGTTAATTTACTAGGGGATTTAGGGTTCCTTGTGACAATTTACGTCGTATAAATACCTCGTATAAATATTAAAATAATCACCAAACAATCATGTAATCAAATTACATCATATATATATATATTAAAATAACACTTCTCAGTCTGGCATTGTCGGTAACTCGGGAATTCTTTGGCACCGTTATAGTCAAAAGATTTTTAGACATTTTTAGAAAATTGTTTATAGTTAAAAGATTTTGAAATGTTTTATTCAAAACCTTAGTTTTAAAAATCTTTCGTTCTCTATAACGGGAGCTCTGGTACCAAACTGTAACACCCCCAAATTTATACAATTCAATACAGCGGAAGACTCGTTGGTGTTACGGGATAGCACATCAGTCACATCATAGACAACGCTTAAAAATCGCGTCGTTTAATAATAAAGCATTTCCATTCATAAATATCAAATTTACATAGGTCCCAAGTCATTGTATTTCATACAAGTTTTACAAAGCATTTGAATGGAAATTGTTATTTAAGTGCGGGCCATGAATTCTTGTTGTCTTCCCGAAAATTACCTTCAAGTACCTGAGATAAAACATGTTAAAAGAAAAGGTCAGCAAAAACGTCGAGTGAATTGATAAAGTTTAATGAAATCCATCTAAATAACATCGGTATAAAATTATTACCGAAAATCATTTTATACGAATCTTTGTAATAGGCCATAAAATAGCCAATTCAGTTTATACAAATCCTTATCAAAAATCATAATATAGGCGTTTGCCTTCAAAATCATTATACGAACCATTGTCGTACAAACATCATACAATACGTTTTATAACGTTGTATAGATTAAATAAAAAACATTATAGGAATATGGTTATATAAAACCAAAACACGAACATAATATCAATGATAAGACCCCATATTGCTAGTCAGGCAATATATCGTAATTCAGTTTGTATAGCAGTATCTCGTTATTTGGATTATTATAAGCCGCGTGACATTGTTACCTTACTATAACAAACAACGGGTAGCTAGCCCGAAACTCAATTTGCCCATCTAAATTAGCGTGTCGTCACAATAATCACGCTTGTGTAAATCTTCTCATACATAAATTCGCTTACCAATCAATGTGGCACGACGGGGATCAACCGTCAAGGCGCGAACTGGGGTGATCGTCCCTAGATAGTAATATTATATGCATAAGCGTCTAACAAATCCCAGTAGTTCACAATTCATGCTAAGTGGGACTTTTAGTGACATAACCTAACTTTAATAATCCATTTCATTTCATCTATCAGGTCATCTAATCATTCATCGGGTCATACAATCATTCGGGTCCAAATCAATAAACAGACAATCGGGAAAACTAGTGTCCTATTTTATAAAAACTAACATGTTATCTCCCTCGCGGTTTTATAAAACATTTCATAAAAACATTTAAAAGAGTGTGAGGCTATGAACTCACGTTGATGTGGGAAGGCGGTTATCGGCGATTCGGATGTACGGTACGTGCTTCAATCACGGAAACCTAGACAAATAATACTCGTCTTAGACTCTTGTCCAATGACTTTATCAATATAATAATTATGTATACATATGATGATTTTATATATATGATGATGATCAAGTGGGTTTATACATCTTTACTCATTCATTATAGTGTTTATGTGTTGGTAATTTTCAAGACTAGTTACACTAGTTCAACTTGTTTACATTTTAAAGCCCAATGGGCCTATTACAAGCCCAATACTATTCATTAGCCCAATTATACTTTTATTATCAGTATTATACTTTATATGTTGGCCCCAAATGGGTTAAGCCCAATAAATAAGTTTATAAGTGTTTTACCAAATTAGTCGAGTTTATTGTCCATGAAGGCTACTTTGGCCCGTTAATGTCTATATGTTGTAAAGCTCGGGTTTTATCGATTTTTACTTGTTATATATGTTTATATATCAGTATGTGAGTTTATAAAAGTTTACATTAGACGGCTCCAACCGTCTAAGTTTTATTTAACAAAAACGTTAATCTTTCGGTTTTAGCCGAAAAGACGTAAAACTTAGTATATAGTTTTTATAACTTATAAAACATACCAAACTACCATTTTTATATAATGTACATTTATTTATCCTTATGCATTTTTATATAAATGAAATATATAAGTTAGTGGGTTTTAATTCACATTTTATACTATATTAGTTTGAGTGCTTATATAATAATATTAAACATTAATTTCACAAAATAAATCCTAAAAATCTAGTTTACTAAAATGATCATATTTAGAGTTATACATGGAGATAGAACCCCAAATTTTTATCACAGAAACTACATGATATGTGCTTCATTTTATTCCTTTATAGCTACTGATGAATCAACTTTAAATATTTTATAAAATTCGTCCAAAACAGTGTACTCAGATTTGCACTCTAAACTTGTTTTGATCATATCTCACTCATTTTTATGATTTCATTACATGGCCAACTCTCACATGTGTAAAAGTCTCAATACTCACTGTATATCAATTCTTCTATACCATTTTATCAGTTCATAATATGGTTATTTACTGTTTTTATACAGCCAACTAAATTAAGCAAGATTAACTATTTTTACATATAGTTTTTCCTCTTTTTACCCATGTTTATCAACACCAAATCCCCACACAACATTTTTATCATGATTACATAATCAAAATAATAAGAGGATGGGGAGAACAATCTTTATACCACCAAGATGATGTAGGTTGTGATCAAGGCTTGGATTTTGATGGAGAAACTTGTGATAAACCATTATCAACTTCAAGATCACCTATCTTCATGAATCATCTTGTGGAAAATCAGCCCTTGACTCCTTTGAAAACTTCTTTCTAGATGTTAAAATCACCATCAATCTATAGAGCTTTAAAAGGGCTTCATCATATGTGTGAATAACACATGATTTCATGGTTAAAATTGATCAAATGAGGGTGTTTATTGATGAACATGGGACGAATTTTGGGGGGGAAAGAGAGAAAGTTGTGGTGGTTTGCATGGATGGAAATGGAGAAATGGTTTAGTGAAGTGGTTTTGTGGTTTGGTGGTATGTGTAGCTTACTTGTTAAGCTTTAGCTAACAAGTGTTAGCTTGTTAGCTACAAGTTTGCCACATCTTATGATGTGGTGTCTTTGTATCCTTCCCATATAGTGGGGTGGGACAAGTGTATACTTGTCTCATCCCACTAATTTACGGGTATTCCTCGATTCTAGTTTCCTCGATTTGCGTGCCCTCGGGTCGTTTTACGAAAAACGTTTTTATAAATTATGAATCAACGGCACAAAACAAATCTAATAAAAATTGTCTCATTAAAAACGAAGTTCAAAAACGTAAATACGTAAACCTAGGGTTTCCGGTTTAGTCGTAAAGGACGTTAAATTAAAATTGTAAGTCCTAATCTCTTCTCAAGACTTAAATCCAAATTTCTTCCGAAAAATAAGTGAGTTCATAATATAACATTAAAATAATGTTTTTAAATAATATTTGAGAATAAAATATAAACCATAAATTGACAGATTGTCACACATCCCCCTGATAAGAGTTTATCAAGGAGAAGTGAAATCTCTGGCTTGGGAAACTCAAAGTGGGGACTAAGTCTTAGGAAAATTTGTTTACTTTTTTTTGCCATTTTACTTATCTGTTTTAACTGATACCAGTTCTAACCCCTTGATTCTTGGTTCTTCTCATCAAAGACTGATAGTTTTTGGTGTTGGATTACTAAGGACTGAGGATTTTTTGTTCTCTTGTGTGTTCAAAACAGCTTCAACTTTCTAAGTGGTCCAACCATTGACTGAAGTAGTCTTGGTTGCCACATAAAAACGTTCAAGACTCCTTGGCTTGAGCCTAGTTGTTGGCCATGTCAAAGGAAGCTTTTTTGGCCTTTCTTGGATGCAAACAAGGAAGGTTCAACCTCTTTGCTCTCTTTTTACATTTCTTGAATTGAAAAACTTGCATGCTACGTGAATTTGTGAAATACTGATGTATGGTTGTTCTTAGTTCATGAAATTTGATTGTAGGACTTTATTGCTCATAAATTTGTGCCTGTTTAAGTTATTCGATGGTTAAAAAACGTTTTTGCTTTGTTGAAAATCTGATTTCTGTTTTAATAGGGTGTTTGGGAGTGCATGTTTTGTGAGTGGTAATAGAAACTGAGTAAGAATTAAGGGTACACTTGTGTTTGTTTTAACTGAGGTGGTATTTTTAAGCTAAAACCTGCATAACTTGTGAACTAAAACACTTGAACTGAATCTTTGCTAAATATAAGGTTGTTTTAGATGTTTATGAACAGAAATTTGGTCACCAGTTAGATATCATGTTTACCTAGGGTTGTATGTTTTCAATTTGAACTATGGTATGCTAGATTGATAGATCTCATAGTCCAAAGTTCATAAATTGGTCAATTGCATCAGATAGATAACATCAGACCTAGTTCTTTCATGTTTGTGCATTAATTGATTAAATTGTATCAATTGCCTTGGTGAATTGTTGTTTATTTGCTTGATTGTGACTCCCTATAACTCACTGGTTGTAGGGGTGCCTTGATTGTCCAAAAGCATCAACTAAAATAGGATACAATCAACAATCTTTTCTCAAGCAGTGGGAACTCCTTTCCCAATACTGCTTGCCACTGGTAGTGTTAATTTGTCATCAGCTTATTAATAAGCCATTTTTGCTTATTCCAATGTGCAACAACTTTCTTTTTGTGACCAGTCTTATTATTTCCATCTTATAAGCTAGTTTTGAAGTTTCTGGCTTTGTGTTTTAAGGTTTCAATAGAAAACGAATTAATTTGTCTTTTTCAAAAGTGCTTTTCAAATTGTTTCAGCTTATTTGACTTTGCTTATTGGGAATTTTGTGTTTGAATTATCTTAATTAAGTGATTTAAAACATTTTGCAAGTTGAATCAGCTATTGAATCAGCCAAGAACTTAAAAACGACTATTTTGTCGTTTTCTATAGAGAGCTTTGGCTTATTTAAGGCTTATTTATTGTGCTTTTTCAAAATTTCTTTTTACAAACTGCTTTATAATCACAAGAGAAGGATGTGTGCAAATTTTTAGCTTATGGCATTAGCTTATGGTTTAATGGGCCAAAAAGCCCATTAAGAATAAGCCGAGTGCTTATTAAGCTGTGATAAGCTCACTTTTAGCTTTTGAGCCTTTAGAGTTCTTTGTTTAGAATCAAATTTTAAGCTAGACTGGAACTTTTGGGCTTATTTGGTTAACCTTTGTCTTATTGGGCTAAAAAGCACATTAACTTGGACTATTTTTTATTTTGGCCCATTTGAGGGCCCAATAGGGGTATTTAGGTTAATTCACTTTCATTTTCTGTTTAATTAAGTTAAAATAAACTAGTTTGCAAGTTTTTAGACTTTTTTATAATGTGATTTTAATATTTATTTTTAGTTTTTAATTATTTTAAAAAGTTTTAATAGGTTTTAAATTTTGCAAAAATACTTTTTAGTTTAATTAAGTTATTTGGAAGTTTACAAATTGAAAAATCTTTTTTAGGGATTTTTATTAATTTATTTATTTTTTAGGGCTTTAATTAGCGTTATAAAATTAAATATTAATTAAATAAAAGGTTTGAAAAAGTTTTGATCATTTATAAACTCTAATTGGATTCTTAGGATTTTTAGGATTTATTAAATTTTTTAGGAATTTTTAGAGTAATTTTTAATTTCGTCAAGTTTTTACGTTTTACGTTTTATCATTCGTCGTAGATTAATTTTAGTCGTAACCGTCATCATTTTCATTTTTCTCTCTTCTCATTAATATCAATCTCAAATACCATCAAGTTTAACACACACATTAATCCTCCTCGAGAACGAACTCACAAAAGGGTCTTAAGTGATACGTTTTCCTAAACGTACGCTTAATACTTACCGCTTTTACGCCTTTTTCCTAAAGGGTGTAATTTTACTACTATCAATGTTAGTCTCCAATAGTACTATTTACGATATTATCGCTCATTCTGAGAAATAATTAGCGGTTCACAATTAAAAAGGGAGTTTCATAGGAAGCAGTAAACATGGTGTCAATGAATCATATCTAGAAAGCATATCAAAAACACTTGTATTCCATTTTTAGCATATATCCCCATCACGGGTTTTGAGATCATTTATCAAATATTTAAAAAGTGAGGCTATGAACTCACCTTATGTCCATAGAATCTGAGCTATAATTAGATATATTTCATTCACAGATAAACAACTTGATCATACAAACCACAACTTGGTCTCAAAAACAACAACTTGATCTCAAACACACCTGGATTAATACATTGTGTATAGTATCAAGTCTTTAATTTTTAGTTTAATATTGTTAAGTGTTAGTTAAATATTATTTCATTATTATTTGGTGGTAACTCTAGCTCCATTGTTCGGGCCATCATACTCAGAATCCATTCTATAAACGTTTTAGGAGCGAGGGCACTTTAAATCATAAACCCAACCACTCAGTCTGAACGTAATATCGAGATGGAACATTTTTGTACAAAGCTCCTTACTAACATGATACTTTCATTACTTCCTCATATTCATAATTGATCTTCTTTAGTTTCAAAATTGGCAAAATTTGTCCTTTTGGTTATACTTTGGTATAATTACACTTTTAACCCCTTCTATATATAGTTTTAGTATTTGCATTTTAGACCCTCAATATTTAACCTTTGGACCTCAAACTTTCCAACATTTATTCTTATAGCTTATACTTTCATAAAATGACACTTTTGGCCCAAAATGTTAAATAGTTTCAAAAATGATAGTTTTACTCCTTATACTTGTAAAAATCACATAACAACCTCAAAAATGATCCAAATGATCTAGGATTTGAAAAAAAAACTTTATGAACACATTTATAATCATATTAACAACATTTATCCAGAATTATAGCTTTTGAAAAGGGTTTTTGCTTATTATTTTATGTAAATTACAAAACTAGGATTTTAAGACATTTTTAGCTTATAACTTCCATTTAAAATGATGAAATGACTTAGTTTCTTTTAGATTATCTTTCTAAAATTATTCTGGCATTATAAAAACTCTAATAAGGTATTATAACAAAATCAAAGCATAGCTAACATAAAAATTACCTAGGATGCTCCAAAATGGCTCTTAATGGCTTCTTATGAACATATCTTACTATCAAAGCTTCAAGAGCTTCAATGGCTAGCTTCTAGACCTGGTTTCTGGTCTTGGTACATGTATTAAGACGTATATATAAGTGGAAATCAGAATGGGTATGGAGGTTAAGAGAAAACGGGGCGAAAGTTTCTATATGTACATTTCGCCTCTATTTATAGCTTTTCCAAGCCTTAGGCTCCAAGTTCTGGATATGAAAGTTAATTATGGATAACTTTGTGACTAAGGGTGCCTATGGAATGTCTATGCACGTTTGTAGGAGCTAGATTCATGTCAATCTTGGTTTTGTGGCTAAAAACACCTCACAGTAACATATAGATAGGATCAATGATGTGTAGCAACCAAGTAGCTTACCCTCCTACTTAAACACAACCTAAAATAACCTAGGATACTTAAAATATCTGATTTCAAACTTGGAATAGGAGGGAAAGAGTTTAAAATAAGTTTTGGAGGGAAAAATACAAAACCGGGTTTCAAAACTAGGGCTTGTAACTTGTAACTTTGTATTTTTGGTGATTAAGGGTTTAGAAACATGATTAGTAATGGGTTAGGCTTTATTTAGGGTATATAAATTGTAATTAAGAAGTTTGGGTCTTTGGATTGAAGTTTAACAAAGGTCTGATGTGAAAATGGGAAGAAAACTTAGGCGGGGTAGGGTTTCTAATGTTTCATGGTTAAGTCTTAGTAAATGTGATTATCCTTCAACTTACTACATATGTACACTCAATTTATACATCCTAAATTGTCCTCAATGTGTTCATTAAGTCCCTACATTGGTTTTATTAAGTTATTCTAAGTAAACATGTCCAAAGGGTGAAAATACCCATTTTGACCTAATTTACAAGCCATGCATTGAAATCTTGTACCTTTTGCATTAGGGTACTTGTACATTGTCTTAACATAATCTTATAACCTTAATGAAGTCCTATTAATAGTTATTGACTTGTCCAAAAAGAACTAGGTAGTGATTTCATGTAGATTTCTTAATATAAGGGTTTTTAGGTCGTTAATCCTAATGACTTTTTATCTTGGGTAATTAGTGTTTGTACCTTTGTAAACACTTATTCTAGGGCTCATATAGTATGTTTATGACTTCTAGGGATTCTACATTTTTAGTTTAATGGTTTGTATAAGTTGATCATATTCTAGGGACAATTATAGGAGCTTAAGATCATATGCTTTGATAACTTGTACCTTATGCTTTACCAACTTATAACTTGACTTGAAAAAAATGATATTCTTAATATGATGTATAGTTTATTTTTATAATTTATGGCAAAAGATTAGACTCTAGTTCAATGTATAATAGATTTTATATGCTAATCTTAGTTACTAGGTCTTAACTTGTAATTAGCCTTGGATTAGTGAATATTAGCATTTTGTGATCAATTAACTTTCCTTTATTTGATTGATTGTAATTAGTATATTGTTTTTTATAATAGTACATAGAATTTATGTATTTACATTGCTTGAAATATTGTTTATCAAGGGTTTCTAGGTGGTGATCTAGACTATTATGCACAATTACTTGTACTAAGTTTTCTATGGTTTGTTCTTGCCATTCTTAGGTATTATTATGTCTTCAAAGTATAGTTTACAACTTGTTTATAGTCCTTAATGACTTATTCATATGTGTTTTCCATTCATAGTTTACCATTGTTGAGTTTACAACTCATTTATAGGGATTTTAGGGTTTCTAAGGGAATTTAGGGCATCATGGTTATGTTTGAGATGTTTTATTGATACTAAACTTATTAGATCACTTTTAGATCTTAGACTTGATATATAAATTGTATTGACAATGTTTATACAAAATTTGGATGGACTGATCTTGACCCAAATTTGGCTTAAATTTGGGGTCTTGTGGACTCCGACTTTTGCACCAAGTGAAACATGCTTTGAGGACCCTGCGCACTAAACAGACACCGTTAGGCCTACCGTGGGTTTGTGACCCACGATTAGTCTCTGGCGTGAGAATAAGTAATCGATTTGAGTGAATAGTGTTTAGGGTATTGTGTATATCGTACCTTTGTGGAACCATGAGGGTTCCTTTTATACTCGAGAGAGTCTTGACTGTGCTCCCTATTCTTACGGACTAAGGAAGGGATAATGACTCAAAACAGATTGATCTTTATCGCATAACTGGGGTAAGTGTATATCCTCTTTCCTTAGGCGAATATAATCATAAGATATATTATATTTTCGTCGGATCGTGTCGTAGTGCGACGAGGACACGGTTAAGTAATAAACCGTATGTGCGACAGCGACTTATTGGGCCTCATGGGTTGTGCGCGCATCGCCTAAATATTAATCCATTCATGATGGATATGGGTAGTACGCGTGAGTCGGACTATCCAGCCCAACTAGGGACTATACGTCATCATGTCCCCCTAATCTAGTGTTCGCAGGTGCTAACCACGGCTACAAGACTATGAATCTCTAAGGTCCGTTCGCAGACATCCTATATAAAGAAATTTCATGTACAACATACATAAAATGAGTTTGAAACATGCATCCACGTCAGATTTCACTAGGACTACATTACTTTGGGAACCAGGAAAGGCATTAACCACGTCAGAAGGTCCAACTAACCACCACCGTAGGATGAAGCTATCCATTGGACACACGTCGCAAGATCCCGTACACCGAGAGTGTATATAAATGCAGTCTGACAGACCTTCAACCACCTTCCCTTTTATTTCAAAAAACCCTTCCACCATTGTTGAAAACAGCAAGAACTAAGCACCATAGTAGAAAATAGTTCCCCTTCGTACCTAACTGAAGTAAGAGAAAAAATGGTGGCCCAACTATTTGATGTGACGTCCCGTATAGCAGAACAAGAACTGTCCAGTTTTGTTACCAAGTATCATATACCCACAGATCTCCATCCGACCGTGCCAGATCCATAAGCACACATAGGAAGCTTCCCTGCTGGAAAAAGTTCTTCAAGTTTTCCAATAACCGCATACCTCTAAGCCGTTTTCTGACGGACGTGCTTAGCAACTACAACATTCACCTCTCACAGCTGCATTGTATTGGTGTGGCGAAGATCTCAAATTTCTAGATAAACTGCCTACTGAAGAATATTGACCCAACCATAAATTTGTTTCGCGCCTTCTATCGACCCTCCTAGATAAACGGGTGGATATCCTTCGCAAAACGCCCCGGCCAATTACAATGTTATAAGGTGAAGGTAGATTCTCTGAATAAATGGACTGACAAATTTTTCTAGATAGATAAGGTTGTATTCCCGTTTGACTACGACTTCATCACCCCCGACACTATGATGAAAGATGACCGCCCTATCTCTGGTACATATAATGAAGCAGATGCGCAGACAATTAACGTTGATCGGATCCCTATGCAAGAATACCCAGAGGCGCTACTATATGCATTGGGGCTGAGTCATACGTCAACTCTTCCTTCAAACCACCTCCCCCAATACTTTGATGACTTTGATCATGGTAAGAAATCCCATTCGATAAAGACTTGAAATTCATATAGTGCATGCTTATGTACTCAGATACTCCTCGTATTTTTGTAGAGCTAACATACACGCAAATTGTAAAGCGCGAGCATCCTTGTGCCACAACCATGCACGCTCAACCCTTCACACCATTCGAGTTAACTAATGGATGGCGTGAAGGCCAACTCACCTTAGAGATGGAGTATCCCTCCCCAACGGCCAGCAGAGGTAAAGAGAGGACAGTCGCACTAAATTCCACTCCAATTCGGAGTGTATCGTGCATAATGGAGTCGTCGTCAGAAGAAGTGGATCCCGAGGACAGCTAGCGCGCTGGTCCGTCAGAAGAGTTCATACCTGTCCCAAGCTACAAAAGGTTACCGTGCTTCCCAAAAGATCAAATTCCTAAGAGGAGCCGGACACTGCAGACCAGACCGCGCGCCGATACTACTTCGTGGGGCATGCTTTCCAGGCCGCACGAAAATACACATGTATCAAGGTACATCCTAATTCCGCTCCTTATAGTCCTTTGAACAAAGGAGCCCCTTTCTAACAGTAGTAGGATGTTAACCTTGTAGCCCATATATTGCAACGAACAAGATTGATGCCAGCTCCTTGACATCCATAAGATTCCTTCCTCCCTGGAATTGCTCGTGCTCATGCGCACTGGGTAATGCGGCCGAATGTGCAGATTTCCACCCAAATATTACTCCCCCTGGACGCGCCCAACTCCTGAACAATCTGTCCGACGAAATGCTAATGAGTGAGTTGTACATAGTCGTATCGTAGGAAGTAACATTAGCCTCACATCTAAAAAAGAAGACGTCACATCTGTCTGAGCACCTGGCACAAGTGTACATGAAAATCAAACAAGCGACAAAGCAAATTGACCATGAGCTTGTATGTGCCAAGGTTGAACTCGCATGTTTGTGCGTTGTGTCGAGTATAAATGCCAGATCTATCCAATACCTAGAGGATGAGAAAGCATCGCTATCTGAGTCCATAAGTCAAGAGAGTCGCCTCCGCGCGAGGTAGGAGGATGAAAACCGTTGGGCCATGGCTAAGCAGGAGGAGGGTATGAGTGACCTTAATTCAAACTGTGACAACTTTGTTGCCAACTATCACAAAGACATGGCCAAGAAAGCAGAAGCTCTGAAGTACATGAGTAAAGATTTTGATGAGGAGCTTTATCCGCACCTCACAGCAGTGCGTTCTGAGAACCAATGGTTAATAAGGCATGGTCTGCCACTAGCTACCAAGGGGGTCGTGGAGCTACCCAACCTTAAGAATGTGATCAGGGACATTTTTGATTTTGCGTAGCTACTAGGAAAAATCCTCGCCATGGAACGCGCCTTCAAAGATGATTTATTGACAGGACCCTTGAAGGGTAGCGAAATCTATATTAGGTATGCACAAGAGATCTTTGACGCCGCTTTCCACAGACTAGAAGTGTGAAAATCCGTCAATTTATGGTTGATATTTTATTCTCGAATATTATTTAAAAACATTATTTTAATGTTACAATATGAACTCACTTATTTTTGGGAAGAAATTTGGATTTACGTCTTGAAGTAGCATCGACTACGTCTAAACCGGAGGATTCAACGTTACGTGCTTACGTTTACATACACCGTCCTTGGTGACAGTCCGACATTTCAGAAAATAAATTTGTCCGTGAATATTATTTTGGAGTTTTAAATTTGTGTTAGTTCATAAACTCACAAATTTACGAGAATAGATTAGGACTTACGATTTTATTTTAACGTCCTTTACGACTAAACCGAAAACCTTAGGATTACGTATTTACGTTTTCGAACTCCGTTTTTGATGAAACAATTTTTATTGGATTCGTTTTGTGACGTTGATTCATAATTTATAAAAACGTTTTTCGTAAAACGACCCGAGGGCACGCAAATCGAGGAAACTAGAATCGAGGAGTACCCGTAAATAATTGGGGATGAGACAAAATAACTTTTGCCCCACCCCCATATATGGTACGTCCCACCAAGCACCAACACACCTAATAGGTGTCAAAATTACAACACTTAGCTCACACTTGTTGCATTTAGCTTAACCATGAAGCTAACACCTAATCAAAACCACCATCTCATACTATTTGCTTCATTTTCTCTCATGCAAAACCACACATTTTCTCTCTATACTCCATTGATGCCGTCCACTCTTACACCATAAACACCCCATTCATACAAATTTTAACCATAAACATATGTTATAATTAACATATGTTAATCTCCATTCAAAAAGATGAAGATTGGTGAAACTTATAACATCCAAGGAGGAGTATTCATGGTGTCTTGGGGCTGATTTTCCACAAGGAGATTAGGAAGATTGGTGGTCTTGAAGATAGTCTTGGTGCATCACAAGTTTCTCCATCAAAAATCCATGTTTTGATCAACCTACATCATCATGGTGGTATAAAGATTGTCCTCCTCATCTTCTTGTTATTTTGATTATGTAAACATGTATTTTATTTCCTATTGTATATATTTATGATGATTATATGATGATAAAAATGTTATGTGGGGATTTGTTGTTGATAATCATGGATAAAAAGATGAAAAACTATAAGTAAAAGTGGGTAAATCTTGTTTAAATGATAGGCTGTATAAAAACAGTAAAGAACCATATGGTAAACTGATAAAATGAGGAAGTAGAATCCATTTACAGTAAGCTATGGGTCTTATACACATGTGAGAGTTGGCCATGCAATGGAATCATTGTAATGAGTGAGATATGATCAAAACAAGTTTAGGGTATAAATCTGAAGTTACTGTTTTGGACGATTTTTAGAAAATATTTAGAAGATGATTCAACAGTAGCTTAGAAGAGTTAAATGTAGCACATATCATGTAGTTTATGTGATAAAAATTTGAGCTTCTATCTCCATATAGAACTCAAGATATGGCAGTTTTGGTGAAAGTAAAGACAAAAATCAGATTTTTGGAAATTAAAGAATAATACTATTATATAAGCACTCAAAATTTTAATGTATAAAATATAAATTAAAACCCACTAACTCATGGATTCTATTTGTATAAATATATAAAAGGTGTAATAAGTGTATAAATGATAAAAATGGAAACTTGTTAAGTTTTATAAGTTATAAAACTATAAACATGATTTTTACGACTTTTTCGGCTATTGCCGTAAAATTAACGTTTTTGTTAAATAAAACTTAGATTTTTGGACCCGTCTAATGAAAACTTTATAAAACTTATATACTGATATATAGACATGTATAACAAGTAAAAACCGATAAAACCCGAACTATAAGAAATACGGACATTTACGAGCTAATTAAGCATATTGGACTAATAATTGGACTAAATAAGATAAAAACTTGTAAAAAAAACTTATTGGGCTTAACCCATTTAGGCCCAACTTGTAATGTTTAAGTACTGATAATATAAGTATAAAATGGATTAAAATAAGTTAAATAACTTATAATAAGCTTGTTGGACCTAAAACACGTAAATAGGTAAGACGAGAAAACTAGTATAAAAGTTATCAACACGTAACTCTAAAATGAGTAAACGAGAATATATAAACCCACTTGATCATCATATATATATAATCATCATATGTATACATAATTGATATTTTATAAAGTCATTGGACAAACGTCTAAGACCGATTATTATTTATATAGGTTTCCGTGATTGAAGCACGTACCGTACGACCGAATCGCCGATAACCCGCCTTCCCATATCAACGTGAGTTCATAGCCTCGCACTCTTTTAAATGTTTTACAAATGTTTTATAAACCCGCGAGGGAGATAACATGTTAGTTTTTATAAAAGTTTGGACACCATTTGTCCCGATTGTTTGTTTATTGATTTTGGACCCGAATGATTGAATGACCCGATTGTATGACCCTATGAATGATTAAAGGACCCGATAGATGAAATTAAATGGATTATTAAAGTTAGGTTATGTCACTAAAAGTCCCATTAGCATGAATTGTGAACTACCGGGAGTTGGTAGACGCTTATGCATTTAATAGTACTATTTGGGGACGATCACCCCAGTTCGCGCCTTGACGGTTGATCCCCGTCGTGCCACATTGATTGGTAAGCGAATTAATGTATGAGAAGATTTCCATAGCGTGACCTTTATGACGACACGCTACTTTAGATGGGCAAAATTGGTATCGGGTTAGCTACCCGTTGTTGGTTTAGTAAGGTAACAATGTCATGCGGCTTATAATAATCCGAATTAACGAAATGCTAATAGACGCTCTGAATTACGATGTATTGCCTGACTAGCAATACAGGGTCATACTATTGATATTATGTTTGTATTTTGGTTTTCATAACCATATTCATATAACGGTTTTTATTTGATTTTATACAACGTCATAAGACATGTTGTATGATGTTTTTACGACATTGGCTCGTATAATGATTTTTACGGCAAATGCCTATATTATGATTTTCGATAAGGATTTGTATAAAATGACTTTGGCTATTTTATGGCCTATCAAAACGATTTGTACAAAATGATTTTCAGTAATACTTTTATACTGATATTATATTGATGGAATTTATTAAACTCTATGAATTCAAACGGCGTTATCGCTGACCCTTTTCTTTTAACAAGTTTTATCTCAGGTACTTGAAGGTAATTCTCGGGAAGACGACAAGAATTCATGGCCCGCACTTAAACAATATTTTCCATTCAAAATGCTTTGTAAAACTTTGTATGAAATATAATGACTTGGGACCGATGTAACTTTGATATTTATGAATGGAAATGATTTATTATTAAACGACGCGATTTTTATGCGTTGTCTATGATGTGAGTAATGTGCTATCCCGTAACACCAACGAGTCTTCCGCTGTATTGAGTTGTATAAATTTGGGGGTGTTACAGTTTGGTACCAGAGCTCTCGTTATAGAGAACGAAAGATTTTTAAAACCAAGGTTTTGAATAAAACTTTTCAAAATCTTTTAACTATAAACATTTTTCTAAAATGTCTAAAAATCTTTTGACTATAACGGTGCCGAGGAATTCCCGAGTTACCGACAAGGCCAAGACTGAGAAGTCTTATTTTAATATATATATAACTTGGATTATATATATATATGATGTAATTTTATTACATGATTGTTTGATGATTATTTTGATATTTATACGAGGTATTTATACGACGTCGATTGTCACAAGAAACCCTAAATCCCCTAGTAAATTAATCGAAGCTATTCTCGTAGGAATTCTAGCTATCCTAGATCTAAAACCAAGTTGTGGATATTTATGATCCCAACAAATGGTTGATATTCGTAGAAATGTAGATATTAGTTGATTGTGATATTGAAAAAGAATTGGCGAGATTAAATCTGATATCGATGTCATGACGATCTTTCCTTATAGAGTGGAGTTTGACAAAACGTTATCACCTGGAAAGATGTCATATGATTCGTTGTCATCCAATTCTTAAATTGAAATCGAAAGGGTGAATGTTGTACTTGAGGCTGTTATTGGAACCATTACCCCAGAAGCCTCATGCCACTAATACCTTTCCGAGAAGTCTAATTGAATGTATGAGTCATTTCATACTAGTGACTCATTTGATAACTGTTGTCGTAAGAGATATAGGATTGGAAATTAAGTGTTGATAATATCGAGCTTTTATTGCCCTATTAAGGTGTAAGAATAAGGTTGAAAGTATTGGAAAATGAGGTAGAATATCGCATTGAGTATAAATTGGTTGAAACTTGAATGAAGTAAAATTTAACCCGTATGGAATATGAGATTGATAAGAGGAAGTCGTTAAGTATTGTGATTAGATTATAAGGTTTTATTGATTGTTGATTCGTGTTAAGTGTTGTTCCTAGGCCATTGTCCACTGACGAGGATGCCCAGTGTCCAATAAATAAATTGAAGAAATCTTCTTCTGAATTGAGACCGATGGATCTTCTGGGACATGTGGAACACCTAATGACTCTTGTAGATTAGTATTCATTGTGGTATCTTTTAAAAAAAATCCCTAACTTAACTGAGATATCAGTTGGTAGGATGAGTTTTGAGAATTGTATGACATAGTGACACGTAATGTGTTACGGTACAATTTGACTTATTTGTGATTAATGAAAAGACTACCTTTGATTGCTAAATTCTACATGTATCAATGTTATCTATCTTTTATTGCTTCATCCTAATGTTCGCATTAGTGATGCAACCATTGAACAAGTACTCATCTTGAATTGAGTTACGTTGTGGATTATTCTTTTGAGTGCCACCGAGATCATGAACCTCATGATTATTTGGCTAAGCTCATTTCTTATCATATCGTAGTTAATTCTTGATGAACAAGCTTTCATCACTCTTTTGCAGATCACACCTTGTTTTTATAAAGTTAAAACGGTATCCTTTGAGAAAATTTAATTTTCATCACTATAAGGATTATTCAAAGTGAGATTTATAAGTGATTGTTATCGAAATGAAGTTGTTTATGAAACGCTTTAGAAACTTAATTGTTTTCATGACAAAGAAAATCTTTGTAAATTTATTTTGAATTCTTATTTAAGAATTAAGCATGAAAATGTTTTTATTATAAACATGATGATAAAATTTTGACGAACTGAGTATTGCATCGTTAATCTTGAAATTGTATATAGTTGCGCGCCTACATACAATTTGGAATGGACCATGCAAGGCTGATTAGTAGTCGCCATAAAACTGATTAATAAACACTACATTTTCTGCGAGGATTGTGAAAGATTAAATTTTAATGAGATCTGCAAGAAGTGAAAAATAAGGACATAATGTTAGGGACACCTACATATGTGCCTGTAACACCTATTCTTCTGAGTCGAATTTACTCATCTGTGGAAATTGTCTTATTTGACAATTGACAATTCTTTCTTGTCCAATTCTCCCGTAGTGAGATTCTTAGGAAAAGTATTTGATTACCGAGTGTTGATACCCGAATGGATGTATCGACGTTCCTATCATTTATTATGATTTGATTTCATTTGAATGACCTGGGTAACGATCCGAGGAGCTTTCGAATGCGTACTCGAATCATGAAAACATGGGATACATTCATATTCGTTAAATGTTTTCGTCTGAATCTGATTTGAAATTCTCTCGCGTAGATTATGCGTTGACCTTACTCTTTAGATGGTAGTTGTGTCTCCATATATCCTTGAATTTGTGAAGGATTATGAGTTATTATTAGTCTTTTGAGAAGTTCACATCTTATCGACGGCAATGGAACTGAAAAGTTGATAATGCCGGTAGAATGGATTGATTGATGATGACATGACGATATTGTCTTAATTGATGGGAACTCGAGCAGAATTCCCCTAAAAAGATAAGATGTTGATTATCAAGAGTGATATAAATAATTCTTGGTAGATGACGATATCCTATATTGGGAATTGAAATTATATTGTGAATGATTGTGAATTAGTCATAGATATTATAATCTAGAATGAACTTAAAACGAATTTATTAAGAAGATAATTATGTTATCTGACACTTTAGGAGGTATTTGTTGACGAATTAACTAGACTTTCGCCATTAAGGCA
Source organism: Glebionis coronaria (assembly GCA_025667525.1). Taxonomy (NCBI): domain Eukaryota; kingdom Viridiplantae; phylum Streptophyta; class Magnoliopsida; order Asterales; family Asteraceae; genus Glebionis; species Glebionis coronaria. The sequence continues at coordinate 254,577,850 of CM046875.1, read as the reverse complement.
AGTAGAAATTGGTATTGATTATATTTCCGGTGCTGCACTTGTGACTTGTGCACTGTACGTCAGCACCATCTGAATTTAAGGAATTACCGTACAACTGAGAGAGAGTTGTCGGCGAAAGATTTTATTATACCCAGCCTGTCATCCTGAAGAGCTATGGTGTTATCTTTCCTTATATTTATAGATTACTGTGAACTGAGTAAATTGACAATCGAAAACGATATCCATGACTCGAAATGGAAGATTTGTTCGATCATTTACAAGGTTCTAGCGTATGTTTTAAAGATTTGATCCGTGGCATGGTTATTATCAACTTCGCATCTGCGAAAGAGATTATCTATTCCAATCACCTCATCCAGAACTTGTAATGAACATTATGAGTTTCACGTGATGTCGTTTGGATTGACTAACACACATGTAGCTTTCATAAATTTGGTGAATCACGTGTGTAGGCTGTAATTTGATAAATTCATGCTCGTGATCATTAAGGACTATATGTTTGTTTATAAGAATAAGAATGAGTTAATAATTAGTTATAAATCGCCCTGAATTGGCTGAATAATGAAAACCTATACCTTAAATATTTAACAAAAGACTTAAGACTTAATTCTTTACATGATTTAACCATGTGATTAATAGATAATGGAAGCTATATTGACTTTTCAAAGATTAGAACCATTAACGCTTAGGGATTAAAAACTTAATCCTTTACATAAAATGACCATCGGATTAATGACGGTAAGATGTATGCATATAGACTCTTCAAAAGTTAAGAGCCCTTTTACAACTTTGGATTTTACCAAAAAGAAATGGAAATATGTTTTGAGAAATGTTTTAACAAAGGATTTTAAGGGACTATTCCCTTATACACAAACCATTTAACTAAACTTCTGTTTAGGGGTAAATGATTGTGTATACCTCAAGATAACTTAAGAAGGACTGAGTAAAACCATTTATACCATAACGTGAAAACTTAAAACGACAATTTTTGCTTTTCAAACTAAGAAAACTTTGACCAAGGTATAAACAAAGGTTTTTCGAACATTTACGAATCTTATTAAATATTTTCGATAAATCAACCAAAAATCTTGTTAATTAAATTCAAATTTATTTTGAACATTTTATATAATTGGTCAAACTAAGAAATTTAAAATTTTTACGTTTACGTTTCATAAAAATTAACTAATAATTATTTAATTAATTATAATAATTATCGACGCTTTAAAACGCCGGATTGAGTAAAACAGATAAAAATGATAGTTAAGAAGAAACTAAAACTTAGAAAATGTGAAGAAAGAATTTTGAATAAATACGGTTATGATATTTATTTCATCAGGAGAAGGTGAACATAATTACTGACGCATAATACAAAAAGAATATCTGAGTGAATTGTGGACATGATTATATCATCATTAGAAATGAATATAGATACCGACGCATTACGTAAAAAAAAGAATAAAGAACCAATTAGGATGTGTTCCTTAATAATGAAGGTACAAAATAAATTGCCGAACGATATAAAAATAAACGATGTTTGTAAAAAGGATAATATAGATAATAAAAGGGGTTCGCGGATAATGTGAACCATCAGAATTGAGAAGCCGATAGCGTTAAATATTTTAAAAGGCCGTTTGTGATTGTCTAAATATGGAGGACTGTGAGATATAGTATGTTGGAATTTGTAAGTATAAGTATTCTATTTAGGTCATTTATGACTAAAAGTATCTTTGTCTGAAGAAGTTGTACTGATGGCAATTATGAAGGTAGACATCGCCTCATACATTAGTAAACGTCTAGCTATTGCAAAGTTCATCATCTGAATTTGAATCGATTTAGGTCATCGTCGACAGACTGACCAAATCTGCTAATATCATTCTCGTTAATGATAAATGCAAAAGAGTTATGTAAACATAGCGTGCCTGTATCGATCATCTATATCAAGATCCTCGCTTCGCATCGAATTTCTAGAGATTTGCTCAGAAATCATTGAGAACGAACCTTGATGAGAGTACTATGTACCATCCCAAATCGAAGGGACGAGGTAAAGTAACGATACAGAGTAATATAAGTGTTGTTTTATGTTTGAATGATTGACCTTTGGTAATAGACCGTATAATCGTTTTCCTTTGGAGAGATTATCATTGATAATCATCATGTTAGGATTGAGATCGAATCTTGTTAGGATCTAAATCTTAGAGCATCTGTAAGCAGGAATTGAGATGAAGACACCCGACATACACCCATTGTGTGTTGGACATGTCTTTTAGGTTTAAGGGTTCCTATGATGGCGAACCTATCCTTGCAAAATACCCGACCCGCGAGATCTGAGATGATTGGTGAAATTAGGATTTGATTATTGACTGCCGGTAGTGGGCAAGAGGTTATATGAATGTGAAATGTAGATCTTGAAGTGCCAAATGGGTAGCGAAGTTATGCCACAATTTTTAAACTTGGGAAAATGAATTCATGATCTGACAAATCATGGGATATAAGTCCCCGTTGTTTGGGACCACTGAGATAATGTAAAAGTTGGGATTGAAAGGCATATAAGCTGGATCTACCCTAGGACTTCAAAGACTGCGTGAATTATGTTTCGTATATCAAACTTGATGGAATATCTATCAAGTGAGAATCTGATTATTCTTAGTAGAGTTTAGATCGCCGAAAAGTTGCATTCATCAGAAACCCGTGAACATCATGGATAGAGAAAGTAAGTCAACATTAAGCCTGATCTTATTCCCGTAGTTATGTTTGATGAAACTCGCGTATTGTAATGAATTGCACTTGTGAGAAAAGACCGAATGTGGAGGAGATACCCACATGGCCTTAACTCTATAAGAAGCGAGTAGTAAGGTAAGATGATCTTTGAGGACAAAGATCCTGTTTAGGGGTAAATGCTGTGACAATCCGTCAATTTATGGTTGATATTTTATTCTCGAATATTATTTAAAAACATTATTTTAATGTTACAATATGAACTCACTTATTTTTGGGAAGAAATTTGGATTTACGTCTTGAAGTAGCATCGACTACGTCTAAACCGGAGGATTCAACGTTACATGCTTACGTTTACATACCGTCCTTGGTGACAGTCCGACATTTCAGAAAATAAATTTGTCCGTGAATATTATTTTAGAGTTTTAAATTTGTGTTAGTTCATAAACTCACAAATTTACGAGAATAGATTAGGACTTACGATTTTATTTTAACGTCCTTTACGACTAAACCGAAAACCTTAGGATTACTTATTTACGTTTTCGAACTCCGTTTTTGATGAAACAATTTTTATTGGATTCGTTTTGTGACGTTGATTCATAATTTATAAAAACGTTTTTTGTAAAACGACCCGAGGGCACGCAAATCGAGGAAACTAGAATCGAGGAGTACCCGTAAATAATTGGGGATGAGACAAAATAACTTTTGCCCCACCCCCATATATGGGACGTCCCACCAAGCACCAACACACCTAATAGGTGTCAAAATTACAACACTTAGCTCACACTTGTTGCATTTAGCTTAACCATGAAGCTAACACCTAATCAAAACCACCATCTCATACCATTTGCTTCATTTTCTCTCATGCAAAACCACACATTTTCTCTCTATACTCCATTGATGCCGTCCACTCTTACACCATAAACACCCCATTCATACAAATTTTAACCATAAACATATGTTATAATTAACATATGTTAATCTCCATTCAAAAAGATGAAGATTGGTGCAACTTATAACATCCAAGGAGGAGTATTCATGGTGTCTTGGGGCTGATTTTCCACAAGGATATTAGGAAGATTGGTGGTCTTGAAGATAGTCTTGGTGCATCACAAGTTTCTCCATCAAAAATCCATGTTTTGATCAACCTACATCATCATGGTGGTATAAAGATTGTCCTCCTCATCTTCTTGTTATTTTGATTATGTAAACATGTATTTTATTTCCTATTGTATATATTTATGATGTTTCTATGATGATAAAAATGTTATGTGGGGATTTGTTGTTGATAATCATGGATAAAAAGATGAAAAACTATAAGTAAAAGTGGGTAAATCTTGTTTAAATGATAGGCTGTATAAAAACAGTAAAGAACCATATGGTAAACTGATAAAATGAGGAAGTAGAATCCATTTACAGTAAGCTATGGGTCTTATACACATGTGAGAGTTGGCCATGCAATGGAATCATGGTAATGAGTGAGATATGATCAAAACAAGTTTAGGGTATAAATCTGAAGTTACTGTTTTGGATGATTTTTAGAAAATATTTAGAAGATGATTCAACAGTAGCTTAGAAGAGTTAAATGTAGCACATATCATGTAGTTTATGTGATAAAAATTTGAGCTTCTATCTCCATATAGAACTCAAGATATGGCAGTTTTGGTGAAAGTGAAGACAAAAATCAGATTTTTGGAAATTAAAGAATAATACTATTATATAAGCACTCAAACTTTTAATGTATAAAATATAAATTAAAACCCACTAACTCATGGATTATATTTGTATAAATATATAAAAGGTGTAATAAGTGTATAAATGATAAAAATGGAAACTTGTTAAGTTTTATAAGTTATAAAACTATAAACATGATTTTTACGACTTTTTCGGCTATTGCCGTAAAATTAACGTTTTTGTTAAATAAAACTTAGATTTTTGGACCCGTCTAATGAAAACTTTATAAAACTTATATACTGATATATAGACATGTATAACAAGTAAAAACCGATAAAACCCGAACTATAAGAAATACGGACATTTACGAGCTAATTAAGCATATTGGACTAATAATTGGACAAAATAAGATAAAAACTTGTAAAAAGAACTTATTGGGCTTAACCCATTTAGGCCCAACTTGTAATGTTTAAGTACTGATAATATAAGTACAAAATGGATTAAAATAAGTTAAATAACTTATAATAAGCTTGTTGGACCTAAAACACGTAAATAGGTAAGACGAGAAAACTAGTATAAAAGTTATCAACACGTAACTCTAAAATGAGTAAACGAGAATATATAAACCCACTTGATCATCATATATATATAATCATCATATGTATACATAATTGATATTTTATAAAGTCATTGGACAAACGTCTAAGACCGATTATTATTTATATAGGTTTCCGTGATTGAAGCACGTACCGTACGACCGAATCGCCGATAACCCGCCTTCCCATATCAACGTGAGTTCATAGCCTCACACTCTTTTAAATGTTTTACAAATGTTTTATAAACCCGCGAGGGAGATAACATGTTAGTTTTTATAAAAGTTTGGACACCATTTGTCCCGATTGTTTGTTTATTGATTTTGGACCCGAATGATTGAATGACCCGATTGTATGACCCTATGAATGATTAAAGGACCCGATAGCTGAAATTAAATGGATTATTAAAGTTAGGTTATGTCACTAAAAGTCCCATTAGCATGAATTGTGAACTACCGGGAGTTGGTAGACGCTTATGCATTTAATAGTACTATTTGGGGACGATCACCCCAGTTCGCGCCTTGACGGTTGATCCCCGTCGTGCCACATTGATTGGTAAGCGAATTAATGTATGAGAAGATTTCCATAGCGTGACCTTTGTGACGACACGCTACTTTAGATGGGCAAAATTGGTATCGGGTTAGCTACCCGTTGTTGGTTTAGTAAGGTAACAATGTCATGCGGCTTATAATAATCCGAATTAACGAAATGCTAATAGACGCTCTGAATTACGATGTATTGCCTGACTAGCAATACAGGGTCATACTATTGTTATTATGTTTGTATTTTGGTTTTCATAACCATATTCATATAACGGTTTTTATTTGATTTTATACAACGTCATAAGACATGTTGTATGATGTTTTTACGACATTGGCTCGTATAATGATTTTTACGGCAAATGCCTATATTATGATTTTCGATAAGGATTTGTATAAAATGACTTTGGCTATTTTATGGCCTATCAAAACGATTTGTACAAAATGATTTTCAGTAATACTTTTATACTGATATTATATTGATGGAATTTATTAAACTCTATGAATTCACTCGGCGTTATCGCTGACCCTTTTCTTTTAACATATTTTATCTCAGGTACTTGAAGGTAATTCTCGGGAAGACGACAAGAATTCATGGCCCGCACTTAAACAATATTTTCCATTCAAAATGCTTTGTAAAACTTTGTATGAAATATAATGACTTGGGACCGATGTAACTTTGATATTTATGAATGGAAATGATTTATTATTAAACGACGCGATTTTTATGCGTTGTCTATGATGTGAGTAATGTGCTATCCCGTAACACCAACGAGTCTTCCGCTGTATTGAGTTGTATAAATTTGGGGGTGTTACAAGAAGGCCTTCCTCTTCCTATCATAGATGTCATTGAAAAAGATCAAGATCAGCCCATAAACGTGATCATGGCAGGCTTTACTCTGGCGAGTCACTCCGTAGAAAAAACGGAAGAAGATCATCATGTCATGGCTGAGCCAGATTTCTCCCAACTACAAGTTCCTGTCTATATTGCTGGTGTGCCAATAATGATTTCGTTGGAAGACAAGTTGAAGCAGCATGTGAGACGTGTTGCAAAAAAGAACCACACTTCAATCAAAGGTGTCGCCATCGGTCTCGGTTTAGCGCATCCTACCCGATCTAATGGTGTACCGGTGAGTCTGCCTGCCATCGATGTATATCAAACACGCGTGCTGCAGTATATGAAGGAGGCATGGGTACAACACCGTGCGTCCCTCAACCCGTCGCATCGCAAATTAAAGAGGTCGCTGTCAGCTAGTGATCTTCTATAGAAGGCATTTTTCTTAACTACACGCTATGTAGTAACTATGTACATTAATATGTAAACTAAGAACTTGTATAATGTTTATAGCAATCTGCGTATTTGGAAGCACATAGCGCCCTGCCCTATGTTCACGTTTATATATATATATATATATATATATATATATATATATATATATATATATATATATATATATATATATATATATATATATATATATATATATATATATATATATATATATATATATATATATATATATATATATATATATATATATATATATATATATATGTATATATATATATATATATATATATATATATATATATATATATATATATATATATATATGCCTAGGTTTCTGCACCCACGCCTGAGATTGTGAGTGAGAGAGCGCATGTTTATGAGTACACTCATTGGAGTGTGACTCTGAACTTATGGGTGAGCCGAAAGTTCATTACGTGTGGACCTGCCACTACTACCATAAGCGATGTCATAGATAATGACATGTTTGTTAGGCGTGCACATTAATATGTAAACTAAGAACTTGTATAATGTTTATAGCGATCTGCGTATTTGGAAGCACATAGCGCCCTGCCCTATGTTCACGTTTATATATATATATATATATATATATATATATATATATATATATATATATATATATATATATATATATATATATATATATATATATATGTATATATATATATATATATATATATATATATATATATATATATATATATATATATATATATATATATATATATATATATATATATATATATATATATATATATATGTATATATATATATATATACATATATATATATATATATACATATATATATATATATATATACATATATATATATATATATATATATATATATATATATATATATATATATATATATATATATATATATATATATATATATATATATATATATATATATATATATATATATATATATATATATATATATATATATATATATATATATATATGCCTAGGTTTCTGCACCCACGCCTGAGATTGTGAGAGAGAGAGCGCATGTTTATGAGTACAGTCATTGGAGTGTGACTCTGAACTTATGGGTGAGCCGAAAGTTCATTACGTGTGGACCTGCCACTACTACCATAAGCGATGTCATAGATAATGACATGTTTGTTAGGCGTGCACACTGTGTCTTGTGCATATCCGTCATAAAGTATGAGGAATGCTACACTTACTACAACGTCTTGTGGTAAGCTTCCTAACAAAGGATACCTGATCCGGCGCCAATGGGGGTGGATCCCTCTTACGTGACAAGTTTAATTAGTAGGGTAAACTTACTACTCTTATTTCACCTGGAAGCGTTTAACTGTACATGTACACCATCGAGCCAAAGTTGTGTATTTCAAAAAGAAAAAATACTCTAATGCATAAAAGACAAAAAAGAAATAGTTTAGAATGCGGAACTAGCTAGGAACCACATTATTTTATTCACACTTTTACAAATGTTGAAAGAAATAACATGAAAGGGGACATCATAAAATAATTGAAAAAAGAAAAAAATACATGGATCTTTATTGGGGTCTTTCAATTAATGATCCATGTTAATGATGCGACATCTTAGGGAGAATGTCGTCCAAAATCCGGGCTGTCTCTTGAGCCACTTTTCACGGGAATGGCTAACGACTTCACATAGCTATCCGCGTTCATCCTGGCCATTGAGAGCCCGTCGTTTCCTTTACCACGAAGCTTCTTGCTTCGAGCTACTGATAGTCTATTCCCATGATCTTGCTGTCGCATAGCGCGAGCAATTATCCTGGCTGAAGGAACGATGGCTCCTCTGCGTTGCTGCCAGCGGTTACCTTGAGATGGGTGTATCGCCTCTACCTTTCGCGCCATGTTCCTTATCAATGTGGTCAGAGAACCAATAGTGTGTCCGAGTCTTAAGAGGATTCCATTTCCCTCCGCGCCTTTTGTTGAGGGTGGATCAATTATCATGGTAGGAGTCTTCCTATGTCCCGAGTTTGTCTTATATCACAGACACCGCGCCATCCTTTTACGAACATCCTTATGCATAAATGGCCAAAAATACCCTAAGCGAGTAATCTCAACAACCACAGTTATTGGACTACATGGGCATACCCTTGTATGTGCGGCTTCCATGATCGCCCGTGCTTGATCTGTCGCTAGACATTGCAGTGTTTGCCCATTACATGATTGTCTGTACAGTGTTCCCCTAATGACCTTGAAGCGCCTAGCTATCACTTGTAATTGCCTAGCTTTCCTTCCATTGCTTGGTAATGTATTATGTGTCAGGAACTCTTGAATAGGCATCATCCATGTTTGCGCCTCAGGATTCTCTTTTATGTTTTTGTTTAAGATAAAATCAACTAGCACGTGACTAGGAGGTTTATCCATGTTCAGAATTGATAAGTGATCCATGTCAGCTGAGATTTCATCATGTTCTTCTGAAACTTTTCGCATAGCAAACTCCGCGAACTGCCTGTTGATACAAGGGTTTTTGTATGGGTTCAGATTAATCTCGGTATCCTCTCGAATTGATCTCGGTCTTAAGTGGAATGATTGTTCTTGGTTACTAAAAGGGGGTTTAGTTTTCTAATCTACTAAAAAGTTTAAACGTTCTAAAATGTAAACTCAAATTTAAAAGTAATTAAGTTAATAACAATTAATAAAACTTGAGTAAATAAAACTTGAATTAAATTGAAATTAGAACTAAAATTAAAATCACAGTTAAAATGAAATAAAGAAACAGAAGGTAAACCTCAGAAATCCTCAAAAGAAACTTGATTCGGAAGTAAAGCCTTGATTCGGAACTTTGCTCATCCGAAACTTTTCACTCGGAACCCCTTGATTTGGAACTTTGTTCGGAAGTTTGGTTCATCAGGAAGATTTGCTTCATTCGGAACTTTAGGTTCATCCGGAAGTTTTGCTTCATTCGGAACTTAGGTTCATCCGGAAGTTTTGCTTCATTCGGAACTTTAGGTTCACTCGGAACTTTTAACAAGAACTCATTCGGAACTTTAAAATTGACTCGGAACTTAAAAACTTGAACTCATTCGGAACTTTTAAAACATGCATTCATTCGGAACTTTCTACTCATCCGGAACTTCAGTTCATTCGGAAGATTGGGGTTCATCCGGAACTTTCAGTTCGTCCGGAAGTTTTGTGTTCATCCGGAAGTTTTGTGTTCATCTGGAAGTTTTGTGTTCATCCGGAAGTCTGGGAAACACAGATACAGTAACTCACCCGAAGAACAAGGAAACACGATTTTAACCCAAAAATCACCAAGTTTTTCACCAAAAACTTAAATAAGCTAATCACTAAGCATCTACTAACCATAAACTACAAATCCCATCAACAAAAACATAAAACCCAACAACTTTTGAAGATCAAATCAAATAAAAAAAAACTTAAGAACTTGAAGAGAAAGATGATGATGAACAAGATGAAATGGAAAGATTAAACAAGAACTTGTATTGAAGATTTAATGTTTTAACAAGATCAAACAAAGATTAAAATTACAAGATTGAAAAAACAAAGATCAATGATCACCAAACACCCTAGTGGTGTTGGTGATGATACGAAACAGAAAAGAGAAAAAGGTGGGGGAGAAAAAAAACTAAAACTAAAAGCTAACCAGAAGGAAAGTGTGAGGGGTGGACTATTTATAGGTGTTTCCCTTGGTTGGTGAGTGGGCTTTCCCCCGTTCTTCTTGTCTTCTCGTCTTTTCAGAAAAGTTGACGTTTTCGATTCTTATTCGGGATTTGTCGTCGATTAAATTTAACTCGTCTTTTAATTTCTTCGTTTAATAGACTTGAGTTTCTTCGACTTATGTAAATCTTCCATCTTTGGTCCTTTTCTTCAGTAAATCTTCGAATAGGCCTAGTGACTTCAAATCTTTTGCATCTCTTGGACAAAAGACTATCTTGAGTCCTTTTCTTCAGTAAAACCCGTGCAATCCCATGTTTTCTTCAATATTCATCCGGTTGGCTCTGAAAACACAATAAACACAAAAACCACGCATAATTCCAAACAAATGATATTAAATACGTGTTTTGGTCTCGTTTTAGCAAGAATTAAGTGGTAAAAGGATGGGTGTTTACACACCTATCAAATCCCCTACACTTAACCATTGCCATGCCCTCATGCAATGCTTAGTGATAAACCAATTTTACACTTTTCTCATAATTAATCAACCTTGGCCTTATTCAAATACTACTAAACAAAATTTAAAGTACTAAAAGAAATTAAATTTTAAAGGAAACAAAAGAATGGAAATAACTTGCAAAGAAACCAATGACTTACATTAGGGCTTTGGTGCTGCGAAGATTTATCACCCTTAAGTTTCACGTTCCCCAAACTAAGCTTAAAAACGAGATCATTGTTATTATAAGTTAGTAAATCAAACACTTACACACATGGCTTAATTAAATGCTTAAACTCCCTTATTCCTAGGTGTATCTCTTATATTTTATTTTTGTCTTATAATGATCATGAAGATGCATTTTTGGACTTATTTCGCTAGTTTATTTAGGCTGAAAGCAAAGTAGGACGATTTGATCAATAGTTAGCTAAAGGACAAAATCTCTTAAAACTGCTTCTCGGGATATCAAAAAGTTCATATCTTGGCATAACTTGGTTCACGATTTGAGACCTTTCTCGGGCCGATATTTGGCATGTACTTCATACTTCATATCTTGAGAGACGTGCTTGAGATAATGGTCTTCTCATCGTTCATAGAGTTTCTTCACTTGGAGACTTTTGAGAGGTACTCCAACTTTGTTGACCACGACTTCATGATTATTTCTTCAATCTCTATTTGGGATTTTGAGATACAACGATCCGCCTCCTTTTCGGACTTGGATCTATTTATCCTCATACCTTGTTAGGGTCTTTTCGGATAGACTTCTCCATCATCTTTATGGGAGTTGATTGCTTTTCGTCGTGAGCCTTGATCCTTCATATTGACTTTGGGAATACTGCTTTTCACATCACCTTGGATCTTTAGCAATAAAATGGAATCCTCATGCCTTGTTAGGGCCTTTTCGGACTCGCCAATCTTCGCGCCCCGCTTCATAAGTTATGCCTTGGCTATGAACTCTTATCATTACCGAGCAACTTTTAAACGATCTTGGGCTAGAAGCTAAGTAACCTTTCAAATCGTATGACCTTACTTATTGCAGATAATTTATTAGCAAGTGATGGGAGAATAGGCAAATAATTACACCAAGTGAGCTTGTGCAAGAACACCGACTTATAATTGACTCTATAACTTCTCGTCCTCCACAATTTAAAATCTCAAGTAATGAGACTCGTGGATACTTAGCCTAATAAACAAATTAAGGTCTACATGGTTAAGGATACTAGCTAGAATAGACTTAGATAAGTCTATTCGGGTTGAGTCAAAATAAACGCAACGGGCCTAATATGTCAAAGACTTCTAAACTAGCTACACCACTTTATTAATATTTTTGACTTTATTACGGGATATATACATATGAAAGCAACGATAAAAATTTAAAAATTACGACTAAATGGCCAAAGTTAATAAAAAATTTGAAAAATGTTGAAAAATAGGATTTTTCCGGTTAAATGAAGGCATTTACATAGAAAAGTCCACTTAAAACATCGATAGAAGTCCCCCCTACACTTAAGATAAACATTGTCCTCAATGTTTAAGCATGTGGGAAAAGTCTCCCCTACACTTTGTGCACGTTGGTTAAGTCAAGTTAAGGAAGAGACGACTAAAGTGATCAATTTCAAATGTGAGTATGAAGAAAATTGAATCACGATATTTGAGAGATAGAATCGGATTTCGGATAACACGGGAGCACGGTTCTTCAAAGTTTCCAAGAGTGCACTAATCCCTGAAATCACATCAGCACACAAAAAGAAAGAACCTATATAGGTCCCCCTACACTTAGGAGGTTAAAACATAAAGGGATAGATACTCGGGCTGCCTCCCGAGGAGCGCTTGTTTTTGATAACCGAGTCACGAGCCTGACTCGACCCAAATTTAGTTCATGGGGAACGTGGTGAGGGATGGAATCACCTCCTGAGAGGTGTCCTCACTAAAGTACAACTTCACTCGTTGGCCATTCACCTTAAAATTCGGTCCATCAGGTTGAGCGAGCTCAAGAGTACCATATGGAAAAATTTGGGCAATGGTGAATGGGCCGGACCAACGAGATTTCAGCTTACCAGAAAAGATTTTCAACCGAGAGTTAAAAAGTAAGACTTTGTCTCCAACATGTAACTCTCGGTTTTTGATCTTGGAGTAGTGAATGAGCTTAGTTCTTTCCTTATCGATCAAAGAATTTTCATAAGCCTCATTCCGAAGTTCATTGAGCTCATTGAGTTGGATCTTGCGTAGGTCACCGGCTTTGTTGATATCAAAATTGGCCCACTTCAAGGCCCAGTAAGCCTTGTGCTCCAACTCAATGGGGAGGTGGCACGCTTTCCCGTACACAAGACGATAAGGCGTACAGCCGATCGGGGTCTTGTAAGCAGTATGGAAAGCCCACAAAGCATCATCGAGTTTATCAGCCCATGAGGCACGATGCTCTCCCACGATTCTTTCCAGAATTCGCTTCAGTCCTCGGTTGGATATTTCAGCCTGGCCATTAGTTTGTGGGTGGTAGGCTGTGGAAAGACGATGATTTACACCCTACTTAGCCATGACTCATGCGAATTGGTCATTGCAAAAATGAGTCCCACGATCACTAATAATGGCACGAGGCACACCGAATCTAGCGAAAAGAGCTTTCAAAAAGTTACAAACCACCCTTGCGTCATTAGTGGGTAAAGCTTTGGCTTCAACCCACTTGGAAACGTAGTCAACGGCTACAAGGATGTATTTGTTTCCTTTAGAAGAAGGGAATGGCCCCATAAAGTCGATACCCCAAACATCAAAGATTTCACATTCTTGTATGAAATTCTGAGGCATCTCGTCTTTATGTGTGATCGTGCCTTGTTTTTGGCAAACATCACATCTTTTAACCATATCGTGAGCGTCACGATATATGGAGGGCCAATAAAATCCCGAATCAAACACTTTTTTGGCGGTGTAGTTGGGACCCAAGTGACCACCGGTGGGTCCTTTGTGGCAAGCATCAAGGATTTCCGAAGCTGCCGGCCCATCAACACATCGGCGGATAATCAGGTCGGCACATTGTTTGAATAGGTAAGGGTCGTCCCAAAAGTAAGTCTTAATGTCGGTAAAGAACTTTTTCTTTTGTTGAGACGTCAACACTTCCTTGAGAATTCCACCCGCCAAGTAGTTTGCAAAGTCCGCAAACCACGGGGTTTCATTAGAATTCGAATTTATAGACATTAAGGTCTCCAAGGGAAAATAATCATTGATTTCTTTGTTCGGATGATCCCCTTGGTAAGGATCCTCAAGTCTGCTGAGATGGTCCGCGACTAAGTTTTCAGCTCCTTTTTTATCGCGAATTTCGATTTTAAATTCCTGGAGCAGCAAAACCCAGCGAAGAAGTCTTGGTTTGGAATCTTGCTTTGTCAACAAGTACTTCAACGCGGAATGATCGGTGTAAACGATTGTTGTAGAAAGGACAAGATAGGAGCGAAATTTTTCAAAGGCATAGACAACAGCTAAAAGCTCTTTTTCGGTTGTCGTATAATGCAATTGTGCCCCCGTCATTGTCTTGCTAGCGTAATGGATTGGTTGGAAGTGTTTATTCACTATTTGTCCTAGAACCGCTCCAATAGCAAAATCACTAGCATCGCACATCAACTCAAAGGGAAGCTCCCAATTAGGGGTAACCAAGACGGGTGCCTTAGTTAGCTTATCCTTAAGCGAGTTGAAGGCTTCAAGGCACTCTTTGGAAAAGATAAAAGGAGTATCTTTTTCCAAGAGGTGGGTCATCGGGCGAGCGATTTGAGAAAAATCCTTGATGAATCGACGGTAGAAGCCCGCATGACCCAGAAAACTTCTCACACCCTTCACGGTTGAAGGTGGAGGCAACTTGGCGATAACATCGACTTTAGCACGGTCTACTTCAAGACCGGCTTTGGAAATCTTGTGTCCTAGCACGATGCCTTCTTTTACCATAAAATGGCATTTTTCCCAATTCAGAACAAGGCGAGTGTCTTCGCACCGCTTAAGCATACGTTCCAAATTGGCAAGGCAAGAAGAGAAGGAATCCCCGAAGACCGAGAAATCATCCATGAAGACTTCCATGGTTTGTTCAACCATGTCATGGAAGATAGCTAACATGCACCTTTGGAAAGTCCCGGGCGCATTACATAAGCCAAAAGGCATTCTTTTGTAAGCAAAAGTGCCATAGGGACAAGTGAATGTTGTCTTCTCTTGATCTTGGGGATCGATGGGTATTTGGAAATAACCCGAGAAACCATCAAGAAAGCAGTAATATTCATTACCCGCTAATCGTTCAAGCATTTGGTCCATAAAAGGTAGAGGGAAATGATCCTTTCTCGTGGCATCATTGAGTTTGCGGTAGTCTATACAAACTCTCCACCCAGTAACGAGACGAGTGGAAATCAACTCGTTGTGTTCATTGGGAACAACGATTATTCCGCCCTTCTTGGGCACACAATGGATTGGACTAACCCATGGTGAATCGGAAATAGGGTAAATCATACCCGCATCAAGAAGTTTGATAACCTCTGTTTTGATGACTTCATGGATTTTTGGATTCACCCTTCGTTGGCTTTGAATTGTGGGCTTAAAGTCGTCCTCCATGAGAATTTTGTGTGTGCAAAAGTGAGGATCAATTCCACGAATGTCACAAATCTTCCAAGCAATAGCCTTCTTGTGATATTTCAACACGGTGATAAGTCGGGCTTTTTCTTCTTCCTTTAGGTCCTTAGCAATGATGACTGGCAACTTCTTCTCTTCTTCAAGGAATACATACTCAAGATGGGGCAGCAACTCCTTAAGCTCTAAATCCGGAGGATTTTCGATGGGAGGCGTATTCGAAGTCGGAGTATCGATAGCAATGAACGTGGGAGATGGAGGAGAAGGATTGTCTTCGTTGAGAATATTGTCAAAGAAATTCATGTCTTCATCCCCATCGATAGGAGAATCATTAGTAGCTAAATTCACATCTGCCATGGTGTCTTCAAGATTGTTCCAAAATAAATCACTATCTCCAAATAGAGACAACGATGAATCAATAGAGGACATGGTCTCAACATTGGGAAGAGAGGTAGGAATACTTTTGCAAGCATCATTAAAGTGTTCTTCACAAGCCTCATCAAGAACGTCAATACAATTAACACTCTCATATGAATAAGGCTGTTTAGACAACTTTCCCATGTTGAAGACTACTTTATCGTCACCCACTCTCATGATAAGCTCACCGGCTTCAACATCAATTAGAGTGCGATCGGTCCTCAAGAATGGACGACCAGCAATTAGTGGCACACGAGGGTCCATCTCGTAGTCGACGACAACAAAATCAGCAGGAAAGGTGAATTTGTCGACTCCTACAATGACGTCTTCGGCTATCCCCACTGGATAAGCAACCGTACGGTTGGCCAATTCCAAAGTCATTTTGGTGGGGACTAGCTCTGGGAGAGATAATTGCTTCCAAACACTTAGAGGCATGAGATTAATACTGGCACCTAGATCGGCTAGGGCCATGCAATTCTCTACTCCCGGGAAGTTGCAAGGGATAAGGAAACGACCCGGATCACCAAGCTTGGTTAGCAATTTCCTTAAGAGTACTGCAGAGCAATTCTCATTAAGTTGGGTGTTCGCAATATCGAGGAGCTTTTCCTTGCCGCTCAGAAGATCTTTAAATATTTTCGCGTACTTTGGCATGTGAGCGAGAGCCTCAGCGAAGGAGATGTTAAAATTCAAATGTTTGAACATTTTAAGGAAGTTAGAAACCTGAATATCATCCTTGCTCTTTTGCTTCTCTTTCCTCAACCTAGATGGATAAGGTATATTGGAAGAAGAGGAAGGCTTTGGAAGAATTGGATCACTCACATCCTTGGGTGGAGGAGGGGTAGAAGGAAGAGGTGGAGAAATTGGGGAAGGAGAAGGATGAGGAATAGGAGCAGGTGACTCGTTCTCCTTAGTCACAACCACCGGTGGAGGTATAGGAAGCTCGGGTTCCTTGGTACCTTTACCACTTCGAGTAGTGATTGCTTTCATCTCCCCTCTTGGATTCGCAACGGTGTTACTCGGAAGAGTACCCGAAGAAGAGGGTTGATTACCTTGGAAGAAACTAGCCATCATGTTCTTCAAGTCATTAGTTTGGCTATCCAACGTATTTCTCATGTCGGCTCTCAAATCGTTTCCTTGCTTGACCAAGTCTGCTTTCAAATTGATCACTTCACGCTGAAGATTTTCCACGATCACATCGTTTGTCCTCATGTAGGTCTGCACTTCTTGGTGTAGAGCGGTGGATTGGTTGGGAGGAGCATTGTATGCGGGTGGTTGATAAGCAGGTTGTTGGTAAACTTGGTTGTTACGTTGAGGTAGTTGTTGCTGCTTGTGAGGAGGTATGTATGGTTGTCGAGGTTGTTGTTGTTGTTGAGGAGGGCGATTGAGGTTTGTAGGGTTTTTGTATGGGTTCAGATTAATCTCGGTATCCTCTCGAATTGATCTCGGTCTTAAGTGGAATGATTGTTCTTGGTTACTAAAAGGGGGTTTAGTTTTCTAATCTACTAAAAAGTTTAAACGTTCTAAAATATAAACTCAAATTTAAAAGTAATTAAGTTAATAACAATTAATAAAACTTGAGTAAATAAAACTTGAATTAAAATTGAAATTAGAACTAAAATTAAAATCACAGTTAAAATGAAATAAAGAAACAGAAGGTAAACCTCAGAAATCCTCAAAAGAAACTTGATTCAGAAGTAAAGCCTTGATTCGGAAGTAAAGCCTTGATTTAGAACTTTGCTCATCCGGAACTTTTCACTCGGAACCCCTTGATTCGGAACTTCGTTCGGAAGTTTGGTTCATCCGGAAGATTTGCTTCATTCGGAACTTTAGGTTCATCCGGAAGTTTTGCTTCATTCGGAACTTAGGTTCATCCGGAAGTTTTGCTTCATTCGGAACTTTAGGTTCACTCGGAACTTTTAACAAGAACTCATTCGGAACTTTAAAATTGACTCGGAACTTAAAAACTTGAATTCATTCGGAACTTTTAAAACATGCATTCATTCGGAACTTTCTACTCATCCGGAACTTCAGTTCATTCGGAAGATTGGGGTTCATCCGGAACTTTCAGTTCGTCCGGAAGTTTTGTGTTCATCCGGAAGTTTTGTGTTCATCCGAAAGTTTTGTGTTCATCCGGAAGTCTGGGAAACACAGATACAGTAACTCACCCGAAGAACAAGGAAACACGATTTTAACCCAAAAATCACCAAGTTTTTCACCAAAAACTTAAATAAGCTAATCACTAAGCATCTACTAACCATAAACTACAAATCCCATCAACAAAAACATAAAACCCAACAACTTTTGAAGATCAAATCAAATAAAATAAAAACTTAAGAACTTGAAGAGAAAGATGATGATGAACAAGATGAAATGGAAAGATTAAACAAGAACTTGTATTGAAGATTTAATGTTTTAACAAGATCAAACAAAGATTAAAATTACAAGATTGAAAAAACAAAGATCAATGATCACCAAACACCCTAGTGGTGTTGGTGATGATACGAAACAGAAAAGAGAAAAAGGTGGAGGAGAAAAAAAACTAAAACTAAAAGCTAACCGGAAGGAAAGTGTGAGGGGTGGACTATTTATAGGTGTTTCCCTTGGTTGGTGAGTAGGCTTTCCCCCGTTCTTCTTGTCTTCTCGTCTTTTCAGAAAAGTTGACGTTTTCGATTCTGATTCGGGATTTGTCGTCGATTAAATTTAACTCGTCTTTTAATTTCTTCGTTTAATAGACTTGAGTTTCTTCGACTTATGTAAATCTTCCATCTTTGGTCCTTTTCTTCAGTAAATCTTCGAATAGGCCCAGTGACTTCAAATCTTTTGCATCTCTTGGACAATAGACTTTATCTTGAGTCCTTTTCTTCAGTAAAACCCGTGCAATCCCATGTTTTCTTCAATATTCATCCGGTTGGCTCTGAAAACACAACAAACACAAAAACCACGCATAATTCCAAACAAATGATATTAAATACGTGTTTTGGTCTCGTTTTAGCCAGAATTAAGTGGTAAAAGGATGGGTGTTTACACACCTATCACCTGTTTATGTCCCTCACTTTTTCCGTGTATTGGATTAGTATATCTCCTCATGGCTCGCATGACCCCGTGACCCTGCTCGCCACTAGAGGGTTGTATGTGTAGGCCACTAGGCTTTTCATGCCCATTCTGAGTGCCAATTAGGCCACTAGGCTTTTCATGCCCATTCTGAGCGCCAATCTTAGACCGGCTATGAGGGCTTCATAATCTGCTTCCATGCTAGTTGTGGGGAATTCGAAAAACAGTGCGTAGGTAATTTTTATATCGCCCTGATTTGTGAGGATAAAGGCTACATCTGGTCCTTCCTCTCATGTGAAGCCTGTCGCAAAGAGGACCCATGGGAGCCCCGACAGTGAGCCCTCACGCACAAATATACTTTTAGCATGGGAATCTTCCGAGATACATCTCCTTCTCTTCATTAGTGAGCTGGATTCCGTGTTGTGCTGACTCCTATCTACGTCCTTCCTTTTTGCGCTTTGGCTTGAAGTGATGCTTCCCCCTTCGAGCGTATCTATGTTGCGGATGGTGATCACTCCATCCTGCACTGGGAATTTGAACATACCATGTACCATGGAAGGTACCGCTCGCAGTGTTTTTAATGTTGGCTGTCTAGTTATCCCATTGTACGATGATTGAGATCCCACAACCATGAAATCCATCCACACCGTTGTCGAGTGACCTGCGTATCCAATAGTTACCCATGTGTAGAGGTGTCCCAGTGGTCGAGTTTTATCATCGTTAAACCATGTGAGGATTTGTGTGGTGTCTTTTAGCTCCTTCTTTATTACCAACGGTAGTTGTGCGAAACAATGTTCGTTCAATATGTTCGCCGCTGACCCTCAATCGACGCACATGCCTTCTATAGCATGGTCCCCGAGGGCTATGTCAATAGTCAATAACCTGACTCTATAGTCTATGATTGAAAGAATAGGGAACGTTATCTCCTCATCGCGTGAGAATCCACGATCGTTCTTCTTTGCATAAAAACCTTCCCCTTTCCACCATATAAATGGTTATAGACTTATCTTTCTATTTTTTCTCTTCACTTTTCTTTGTGTCCGTGCTCTTCCTCCAGTCTCTTATCAGGTCATTTAACTTCCCTGATTTGACCAGGCTCTCAATATGCCTTTTCAGTTGGATGCACTCATCAGTAGCATGGTCCTTTATCGTCATGGTATTCATAATGCTTTGTGTTATCCCGTTTGTTGGCTGGTCCCATCATTGGGCTAGGATTTGGAAAGCCTGCACCCTCTGATAAAATATCTCCAGGGAGGTCTTTTGCAGCGAGGTAAACTTACCCTTGTTGTTATTGCGCCCTTGCTTCGCTGTGCCTTGGAAGTCCAGAGTGCAACTGATGTTTTGCCCATATGACTGATGTCATTTTTCTGCTATCCGTTGCTGCGGTCTTACCCTGAATAAATGCTCGGACCTTCTTCATTATCCCATCAAACATTGAGGGGGTTCTGTCATTCAATTTCTTTATCAGGTCCGGGTTAGTGATGCCCGCAAGAAATCTGAAAATTTTAGAATTTACGAGCAATCTTTGATCTGGTTGCATCAGATTTGAAGTGCTCCATGAAGTCTTCAAGGCTTTCATTATTCCTTTGTTTTACTCTTGCAAGTGAGACAGGTCTTTTGTCGTACTTCTTTTGTTGCACATAATTTCTTCTTAATGCTCTCCTAAGCTCTTCGAATCCATTAATGCTCCTTCGTGGAAGGCGGTTGAACCATGTCCGGGTGTTCCCGATAAGCGTTGAGTTGAACATGTGGCACCATACGGCCTTTGGCCATTGTTCTATGCTTGCTTGAGATTCGAAAACTCTTAAGTGATCATCTGGATACCTCGTACCATCGTAGGTTTTGACTTTGGATGGCATACGTCTCTTTTTGTTATCTTTGAAAGTAGTTATGCGTTCTGAAAACGCACTTCCCTTCTCCCGTCGCCATGGGAGGGTCCACTCATCTTCATTGCGCATCCTTGGTGTTTTGGGCGCCCTGCGGTGTTTTTCGTCGTAGTATGAAGAATCGGAATCCTCAGTTGACGAAAGAGCGACCCTTTTACGGTGAGGATGGCGATCGTTGTAGTCAAAGTCCGAGGAATTTTCGCTTGAGGAATCCTTCTGCTCGCCTTTCCTATGCTCCTATTTCCTTCCTAACCATACAGATCCTAAGATGAATCTTTTTCTAAGGTGCCCAATCTACCAAGGGCGCTCCGTCTACCCAAAGTGTTGGGCCCTAATCTGTCTTTAATGCTTGTCCGCCGATGGTTATTGACTGGTGTAATGAAACCGTCCTCTTCTTTTGGGTTCTCAGAACTGTCCGAGGACGATGCATCTTCAATGAGAGGCGCATCCGAAGGAGACGTTGGGATCTCAATCGTTCTTTCTTTCTTTTTCTTTTCCTTTTTAGCTTCCTTGTTAGGTCTTGACCCTTCCATAGCCTTAAGTTCTTTATCGAAGTCTAGACTGATCCGAAGATCTCTTGTTGGAGTCACCCTCATCTGCGCCCTCATGAGTGGGATCAAAGCCTCGTAGTTTTCTGCGGCGTAGTCACTCATACTCTGCTTCGTCGAGGGAGGAATTTCCGTCTCAGTTCGCGGATCTATCACAACCCTTGTGTCCAGAGCGTCCTTGTAGCCTTGATCAAGAATCTCTCGAGAGGATGATGCATCCCCAACTGTCTGTGGGGTAGAGGTTACTAGTGGAGAGAAAGATAATTGTAGTCCCTTCCCTCCACGACCTGGGTTATTAGGTTCAAAACTCGAGTATGTACATGTTGGCTTCTTAGACCCCCCCCTTTGGTGGGGGTGTATTTGCGCCGCTTTTCATCATTGCTTAAGATCTTAGTGTAGGGTCCCACGGATGGCGTCAACTTGTTGATACAAAAGTTGGATAGACCGAGATTGACCCGAATTAGGATTAAATTTGGGGTCTTGTGGACTCCGGCTCTTGCACCAAGTGAAACTTGCTTTGAGGACCCTACGCACGAAACAGACACCGTTAGGCTTACCGTGAGTTTGTGACCCACGATTAGACACTGGCGTGAGAGTAAGTAATCGATTTTAATGAATAGTGTTTGGGGTATTCTGTATATCGTACCTTTGTGGAACCATGGGGGCTCCTTTTATACTCGAGAGTGTCCTGGCTGGGCTCCCTATTCTTGCGGTCTAAAGAAGGGATAATGACTCAAAATAGATTGATCTTTACCGAATAACTGGGGTAAGTGTATATCCTCTTTCCTTGGGTGAATATAATCATAAGATATATTATATTCTCGTCTGATCCTATCGTAGTGCGACGAGGACACGATTAAGTAATAAACCGTATATTGGGCCTCCTGGGTGTCCGCGCATCACATAAATATTAATCCATTCCTGATGGATACGGGTAGTACCCGTGAGTCGGACTATCCAGCCCGACTAGGGACTATACGTCATCAGACAACATATAGGAATATGTTGTAATGGCAGTTCAGGTTGTGAGAAGCAGTTCATCTTACCAAGTAAGGTACAAAAAGAAAAAAATTTCTAGGCAAATTTTCATATTGAGACAATTATAGCTTATATCATAGATGTGAAATTTGAGGATTGTCATAGTCTCTCCCCCTTAAAGAAGTATCGTCCCGAGATTATAAGGGTAACATAACATATCATGGGCAAACATAGCTCTTAGGTGCTCAAATTCTATCTCAGAATTTTATTCACATATCAAGAAAACAGATTTACACTTGGTATTTTTGTTTCAAATCAATCATTTAATCACATAAATCTTTCTTCGATTCCGAAATATGAAAAAGATTGTGATTATCACTGAGTTCTTTGGGAAACTCAAGTCAATATGTCACTGCACAATTCAAAATCTTGAATTGATTATCGCATTTTTCAACATCAATTTGGGTAATTGATAAAGAAAACATCCTTCTCAAATAGATACTGTTTAATATGGTGTAGTTTCTCATTCACAGTCAGAAATCCTTATCAAAACAGTCTTTCCAATTTACCAATTAAATCTAGTAGTTACCTAACGGTCACTATTCAACGTAGTATGAAGCTTTATTCTCATATAACCTTCTCAAATAGTTTCATGAACTACTTTGGGTTTCGTAAGTTGAAAATCTATAACTTAAGCCCAGTAGACACGTAAATGGCACTTCTTTCAATAGAGTGTTCCAAAAAGTATTGCTTTAATTCTAGCATGAAAACTATTGTTACACGGGAAAAATTTTCCAACAGTAAGTGTTCGTTTCCAAAAATTATAACACATATGTGGAGTATATAGTTTAGTATTTTGGGTAGTTCTTCCACTTAACACATTAGTATACCTATTTATGTATAACACACAAATTTTGAGTATACTTTTAGGATCAAGATCTGAAACACTCGTCACAATCTTAGATGATAGATATTGATACTCTTTGTCAATAGATTATTTCCCATATAATCTTCTCATATTTTCCATATTATCAATTTCCTAAATAGAAATAAATCCTGCAGCCTTAGTAAAACAATCGACAATGACCCAGATAGCATCATGTCTTACTTGAAGTAACAAAATCCTCATTGTTCTTTCTTATTTCCATGGAGGAAATTCATATTGAACTAGTAAGTCATATGACTTACCATAATATAAGTATTTAAGAGTTTCTTCGAGTTGAATGGAATACTTGACATTCCAAGTATTTACAAAATCCTAAATCTAGGACGAACATTGACGTACTTTTCTAATATAGTAATACACGTAAGTTCTCACTTAGAATTATAATGTTTTATTAGGTCTATACTTATCTGATATCAAATCTCTTTAAGTCCATTTATAAATTCTTACTAACATAAAGATGCGTCCAACTTTATGCAAGAAAGAAATTATAAATTTGGTGATTTAAACTTATTTATTTGACTGGAGAAGCGTCCTAATTCAATCAAATAAACAAAGTGTAAATCATTGACTTAGAAATTTCCGACATAACATGAATATAAACAAATATTCTACCATTAAGTTTCCTTTTTACGTTGGCGTGTGTAAGACGTCTTGTATCTAATATCTAGGAATATGATGTTTCTAGAGACGAATGACGTGAAAACAGAAGACGCTATTTTATTCCCTATAAAATATAGAATAATCTTACCAAGCATATGATTTATAAGGCCACTTGCACTTACAAATCCATGTCCAATGATGTACTATGTTGAAAATCTGACACCAGATGGTGCAAATTTCTGTGTTATGTAGGGTGCATTTCTTACACAGAAGAAAATTTCCATCATATTTACCGTAGATTGGATTAGTAATTCCAATTATGGTAGTTTCTTGTTTCATTATAATTTATGGACGTTCTTTCATTGATAAATTTACACTTAAGGTTCTTCAAATTTTTGCACATGATTGTTCTTAATTACCTTGTCCATTAACTCTTTGGGTAGAGGTATTGGGTTTTTGGAAGTGGTAATTTTTTCTTTAAAATCTTTGATAAAATTCCTTCATAAAATCTTCTAATAAAATGCCCTGATGAAGTTTTATGATAGAAATTCTGATGAAATTCCATGACAAAATATTTATCATTCTATGGAATAAGATACAATTCTACTAACTTTTGAAATTTCCTCTTGTATGTCTCGAGGTTATTTCCTTTCATCGCTAGACAGCGGAGTTCTACTTTCTCCTTCTCGATCATCTTTATAAAAGATAATTGAGATTTAACCAAGTGATCTGATGAACTTCTTTTATCTCATTAAGTTGAGTATAAAGAGTTCATTAAGATAACTGATGAAGTGCTATCTCACTTATAGCAAGCTTCATTTCTCAAT
This sequence comes from Glebionis coronaria, assembly GCA_025667525.1. Taxonomy (NCBI): domain Eukaryota; kingdom Viridiplantae; phylum Streptophyta; class Magnoliopsida; order Asterales; family Asteraceae; genus Glebionis; species Glebionis coronaria. The sequence goes on along the minus strand of CM046875.1, from coordinate 254,553,055 downwards.
TCCAAATATGATTACTACGATAGAAAACTGATTAATTTAGCTTCTTCAATCCAACGGGTGATACTAATAGCATCTTTTCTTCCTTTGATATTAAAAACTAACTAGTCATCGAGTCTTCTTCCGGATAGTACTTCTTATTGACAATTTTTAATTGCAATATTGCAGCCACGTTATCGTCAATTCATCGTCAAATACTTTTTAGGGTTTAGAATTAAAGGAAAAACAGAAATAATTTGGAATCCAAGGTTTACTTATATCATAAAACATTTGTCACATTTGTATAGGAATACATATAAATGTTTATCCAACACTATATCTTTTGGGTTTATTTGGTAGGGTGTAGGGGAAACTTAATATGTTGATTATCATTCATATATGAGGATAATAAATCTAATGTTTACACCGAATTTATAAATATATGACTCATGGATAATCGTAACATAATTTGATATGAAACAACTTGTCTTATATAATAGCCAAGCATACCATACATCTTCTTAAGTCTTTCTTCCAAATTGTAGGTTATATTCAACTGATAATTCGTACTATCATCGAAGATAAATGAAATTCCAAAAATATATACTTTGTCAAATATATGCTTTCTTCTTGAATTAACGCAATTTAATTCATAATCATTTATGAGAAATTCAAGAAATAGGGGTTTCTTACTCCTCGAAAATAAATATGAAATGAAAAGATAAGAAAACACGACTTTTATTTATTAACCACTTTCCTTGTTTAAACTTACAAGACAAGCTTCTCTGTTAACATAAAAGTAAAGACATAAAGTTGAAATTATTTACAACTTAATAGTCTAATGTTTTCATCTCTCCCTTTTAAGTTCTTTGATGGCATCAAAAAGACTTCGTATATTGGCTCGATGTCTAATTTGAATGTCCTCAATGACTAACTCAAGAGTTGAAATCTTCAGTCCAGCGTGAACAATTTATTCACCGTGTATCATTTGTTTTCTTCAAAACTTATCCTTGATTTCTTCAAAATCTCCTTCTAACTTCTCAAAATCTCGTTGTATAATTCTTCAGCCTTTCCTAAGCCCTTCAACTTTATCTTCAAGATCTTCAATACTCTCGGGAGGAAATTCTTTCATATAGGGTAGGATATCTATAAGTTGTTGTTCATATGTATTTTTAGGTTAGGTTTCAGATATAGGTGATGGTATATTAATAGAGTAAGGTGATGGAAAATCTTGGTGTCGAGGTGTAAAAACTACTTCTTCATTATATGCTCGTATAACTTGCATATAGGGGTCGTCATCAAAGGGAAAAACAGATTTTGGGATTTTCTGATCTTTAGGTGTATTTTCTAAAGTTTCATAAGGATTATTCATCGGGAGAGTGGAAATATACTTTGGGAATATATCAGGAACACTTGTAGAATGCTCTTCTTGAGAATCCAATAGTATGATAATAGGAGGGAGATAGGGATACCTATTTCTAGAGACATCGATAAATCCTAACTTATTACTTACTCATAAGTACTTACACATAAACATGGTATCATTTACACATTGTTCTACGGGGTAGAAGTACTAATATTGGCATAATATTACCTCATTCTTGTAGCAGCACTGGCATTGGGATGGAATACTTTCTTGAAATTATTTTAAAAGTAGTTATAGTCAAGATTTTATTTCTTGTTCTCTATAACCATGGCTCTGAGTACCAACCTGTAACACCCCCATTTTACCTATACGCAACGGAACATTGATCTGGGGTATTACTTCATAGAACACAAGTCATAATAATAGAAAACAACTCAAAAGAGTGATGAAATAAACTTTCTTTATATTTCATTGAAAATCAGAGTTTTTACAATATGAGGTTCCCAAAATTTAGAATAATGTCAGTCTTGTGCCTCTTCATGCCATGCTCGTGCTGCTCCATGCTATCAGCCACAATTATCTAAAATATATGCTTAAAGTCAACAAAAAGTTTGAGTGAATTCATTGGGTTTTAAAAATCAGTTTGAATACAAGATCCTTTTTCCTGAGCTATGCTGTTATTTGCTCGTAAGTTTGAATAATAAGATGATTCAATTGCACTAAGCTCATGATACCGCAACTAGACATAGGAACCAACAATTTTCCCTTATGAGGAAGTCTGCCAAACCATCCTTATTAGCAAAATAAAGTATGCATGTTTGACAACTGAGGTGCTAGAAAGTGAGACTTGTCCAGGCAGGAGATGTCAGTCTCCAAGAGTACTATTTATGATATTAGCGCTCATTCCGATAAATGATTAGCGGTTCACAATTAAAAGGGGCTTTCATAGGCAGCAGTAAACATAGTGTCAATGAATCATATCTGGAAAGCATACAAAAAACATTTGTATTCCATTTTTTGCATATATCCCCCTCACGGGTTTTGAAATCATATATAAAGCATTTAAAAAGTGAGGCTAAACTCATCTTATGTTCACAGAATCCGAGCTATAACCAGATATATATCATTCACAGATAAACAACTTGATCATACATGTAAAACCCGTAAAAATAAGGTCATAATTTAATTCTATTTTTAATTATTTTGAAGTATTTTATAACGTTAAAAATTATTATGTTTAACGATTTAAGTTGAAACCGATATTAAATATTATGTTTTAATATTTTGACGAGTAACGAGGACTACTAATGATCGCGATACCGACGGATGCCTAAAATTTTATATTTTATTATCGATCGTTTCGATATTTAATATTTTCGACGATATCGTTTTAATTACGTATCGAGTCGTTATATTATTATTTTTCGTGTGCGTTTAATCTTTTAAGTATTTTTACGAAACCCGAGTCCCGTAAATATTTGTAAAATTGACTTTTAGTCATTTCCCGCTTTCTAACAAATATTTACATTTTGGACCAAAATTATCACAAATTGGCAAAATTAACCCTTGTACCACCATATAAAAGCCAAAATTTTCCACTAACTTACACATAGTTGCATAAACAAAAATAAAATAAACACCTCCTCCATCTCTTTCTTGTGAAAACCTTCCACCCCCCTCCAACATAAATCATCATCCAAATTTTTTTAAGCCAAATTCAAGAAAAAAAAGCAAAGTCCCTATCCTAAAATCCTCTTGTGAGTATTTTGGTACCATTTTTATCAACATGCAACCATATAAATTTTTAAAGAAAAGTTGGTGATGTTTGATCCAAATTTGTTGTATGCATGTGTTAGTAGTAATGATCAAAAGATTTTCATGCTATGTTTTTGTTAAAAAGTTGATTTTTAATTTTTGGGTTTTTGATTTTGATGATGATACAAGTGTTAGGAATGGTTTATGATGATATTAGGGGCTTAGGTTGATGACAAAAGTTGTTGGAATTGATCAAAAACATGATTTTGCAAGAGATTTTAATAGTCAATTTTGGGCAGTAGGTTTGAGGTCATTTTCGGAAATCTTAAGTCTGAATATAGGTTGTTATTATGGGATTATGTTGTAGAGAATTTCGTTAGCTTCGATTTGATATAAAGTAGGCCTTCCAACTCCAAACGAGGTGGAAGATACACTAGTTTGATTTTCGTGTACCGTGAGACGAGTGTCGACACAATCCGAAAATTGTTGTCGATATTTGGATCGAAACTCGGGGACTATAAAATGAGTTTCAAAATGATTCAAGGGCTGTTCTCAGGCTCCAAGTTTAGTATTTTGAGTCTATTTTTAGGATCAAGTGGCGGTTTTACAAATGGAGTTGTTTAGAATGGTCAAAATGGTTTCGTAAGTCAAGGTCGCTCAACTGTCCGGATTTTGTGATTCAAAGATGAGTCGGGCAGGGAACTTTTGAAGTAAAATATTTTAATGGGCTTTTGAGAGGACTTTCTATATATAGTAAGTAAGTTCTCTGAGTAGTATCATAAAAATTTGATATGTTTAAGTATGGAAAAATGGCTTGGACATTCGGTATGTTCCGGCAGATTTTTATTAAAGGCATATAATAATAAAATGAATATATAGGAGAGTATAATAGAACCACTTGCATCGTTTTCTCTCGAGTTGTCGTGATTTTATACTTGAGTTTGATTTTATTAAGTATCATTTATTTCTCGAGTCTATTATTAAAGTACACACCTTATTTGCTAGGTTGCGGGTATCGTGATTACCGGGCATCTACTATCGTCGGTGATTGTCTTCAACTACTATAAGTACTAAGGTGAGTCTATAGCCTCGCTTTTTACTAGTTATTAAATGATTTTAAACCTTCGAGGGGGAATACATGTTTTTATAAACTTAGAACATAAGATTTTTATGGTATGCTTTGTCCCTCTATGAATGGACCCGTGGTTGCCTTTAAATTGCATTAAGTGATTGCTTTTGTTAAAACCTCAATTATTGACCGTTAATTAACCTATGATGGGTTAACCGCTAGTACAATTAATAGATCTATGGGGGAAGCCGCCCCGGTTCAGTTTTTGTGGACTTGTCATAGAAGCTTAGGCCCGACCTCCACACTGTTTGAGCATATTGTATTGAGAAGTCAGGTATACGGCAATGTACCAATAATCTGGAGGTAACCGACAATTAATAAATCTCTCGTCTTATTAGACTGATATGGGAGTGTCTAAGGGCTCGGTTCCATGAGCTTATTGCAATTTATTCTATATACAAATATCATTGTTGATGCAAATTTTTATTTGATGCTTATAAGCATGCCACAAACTTTTAATCTTTGCTTGTGTTCAAATTGATTACATAAACCTATAGATTCACTCGGCATTTTTGCTGATTGTTTTACTCACATGTATTTCAGGTAATCATGAAGTGGAAGCTTGGAGGTCACGGGAATGAAGTTGTGCACTGCTTTTGTTGTTCAAACTCTTTGATTTAATTATCGTTCCATTTTTAAAACAAACTAATATGTTGTTTTAACTTATCTTTTGGTAACTATTACTTGGGACTACGCTACTCTGACAAATGTCTTAGGAACGATAAATCTAAAACGTCTCTTTTCGAGTCGTTCTTTATAAATTATGTGTTGTTGTATCATTGTTTAGCACCCAAAGATGTATTCCGCTGCGTGTAAATTTGGGGGTGTTAAAGATTGGTACCAGAGCCATGAGTTATAGAGAACTAGGTCTTTTTCTAAAAACCTAAACTATAACTGTCGGTTTTATTTTTCAAAGAGTCGGTACACATGATTTCGCGTGACTTCAGGTTCAAGCTACTTCTGGGATTACAACTTTAGTATACATTATTATGTATGCCTTATTGCTAAGTATTTCTAAATAAATACTATAATCCTTTATCAATATATATATTGATATCTTTAAACTTTTCGATAAGAGTTATCATTTATTAATGATTCACTTAAATAAATTTTTGGAATTTTTCCTGCAATTATTTTGAAGGATTCTCTACATTTATTTAAATTATTGGAAATTATCCTATTTCATTTTGTTATGACCTTACATACCTTCATCTGCGCGCGTTACTTTTATTGCTTAACCCTTTGAGATATCTATATAGATATTCAAATCGTCTTTCGGCTATTTGTGCTTGGACGTCTTTTAACGTAATTTCTAGACCATTGTGTAGCTCAATGTGTCCTTGGAATAGACTAACCGCTAATTATTGACATTTATATGTATCGACTCCGAAGTTATTGTTCACTTATATCTCGGTAACGTCATCGTCATTTTATAAATCATCGTCTAGATTATGGCGCTAGATTAGAATACGATTTTACTTCTATAAAATTGTATTATTTGTTTTTCATTAATCTTCTCGCTCCCGGAGTGTAGCATGTTAATGTTCCATTCTTTTCTTGTTATGTTTTTGTGTTTTTGACAATCGTGGCACCAAGGAGATTTGCCTACATTGCATTTTGAAATCTAAATTACGAACGTTTTTCACCGTCTTGCTTCCTAAATTTCGTGTTGAATACCTTAAAGCATTTTATGTCGTTCATCATGCTATATTTTATTTGATGCTCATTACGAGATTTATTTTTCGTTGTTATAAAATCCACAAGACATGTGTGTATATATGTACATATTTTGAGCCGTTAAGAAGTGTCGAAAAATACACTTTATGCAGAAACTGTAGGGGCAGTATAAACAGGTCAAAACTTAAAAGTAAAACCCGCGTTTTTAAAATAAAATAGTCAAACATGCACAGAACTTGCAGGGGTATTTTGGTCATTTTACATTGGTTTTCAGGTCTCGGGTAAAATTAGAAAGTCGTCTGAAACGTCGTTTTGCATCAAAATGCTTTAGACTCCGAGTCTTGGAAATGTTGTTTATCGGGTCAATTAATCGGCTCATATTTAAAGTTAAATCTGATAGAAAATTCAGAACATGAGTTTTAAATGTTTCTAAGCTGTTTTGATTTCATTTGAGATCGTAAAATTTTAACAAATATTATTTTACAACTAACGAATACTAGTTGCATGTGAAAATATTTAAAAATAAAAACAGTACAGGATTAGCAATTACCGGATTAATGGTGTAATTTAAAAACGAATAACATACTTTCTTAAAAGCATGTTGTGTCGAGTATCTTACAAAGAATACACATGCGGATTGTTTTATTCTTTTCACATATATGACTCATTTGTCATTCGATGTTATTTTATTTTCGTTTTCTTCTAACATTCCACTGATTTGAGTTGAGTTTTGAAGTTTTGCCTTCACATTCTTCGTTAACATTCTTATCGCGTATCTCATGACGTTTTCGTCTAAACCTTATAACCCTTTGAAAACTTAACAACTTGTAACCATTTCATTGGTTGTTTTATGAGCTACTATTTGCCACTTTTTGCAAAACTTTGACTACTTTATACGTTGTCATAATGTCATATTATAAATAAATCTGATATTGTTTTACGATTATTTTCACCAATTATTTTTACTTTGGTCTTATAAAATACTTTTCGTAAGATTAAAAGTTGCTTATTAAGTATCTCACAAATTACTTGTATCCTATAAATTTATAAACTATTCTTAAATTCCATTTTACAAATGGCATGTTTTATATATAAATATAAGAAACGTAATACTTTTCGACGAAACTGAGCACTGCATTGCTATTCCTAAATTATACATGGCCTGGTCACCTATGTCTAATTTAGATGGAGCCATGCTAGGCTGAATAGTAGTCCACTTAAAAATCTTGATAATAATCAACTTTTTACTTGTATTTATGATAAAGATAAATAAAATGAAATAAAGTGAAAAGAAGTTTTGAAAACCTTTATATTTTACGCAAGAAGCGCAATTTCTATGCATCCGCATATGTTTTCTTACCTTCTCTTGGACGAATTTCGCGTTTACGGGTACATTTTTACTCGACGATCGCTTTTTCACTTGTTACTTCATTTTGTCTTGAAACTGATTTCTTTTGACCGTTCGTCTAATTATGGACTGTTAATAAAAGACTTGAAAGTCTCGATGTTTTATCCTTCCGTCTCGTCCGATCTTCTTTATACGACCGGGTAGATCTTCGGAATGTCTCCGCACGTGAATAATGAATTATCACTAGAGTGATTTCCGTATATCCGGGATAACGTCCGTCACTCTCGTTTGTCTCGAAATCCGCTCTTGTGAACCGTGCTTTGACTTCTCTCTTTAAACACTAACATCGTTCATTTGATTTGTTTTAATTACAAGTGATTATTAGGAATTTTACTTATTATAATTTTTGTATGGATCTTCTTTCCGATCATGTATCGACCATCGCTAAGTTAACGAGCTGATATTGGTGAACCATCGACCGCACTAACCAAATTTGACAACTTGTTTAATCTATTATTTCTTATCGTCATACCATCAATTCCTTTATTTTATTATTCTCTTTAAGAATTCATACGACATTGTTTTGTCCTCTTTTGTAACGTTGATTTCGTACTAATTGTTGACCATTATTTCCATTCGTATTCGTTTGTTATCTTGTCACATTTCGAAACCCGAATGTAACCCATATTTATTTTGGAATGATAAACACCTTTATGTATTCCTAGAAGGTATTATAAAATTTTTATGGAACTTTTATACATTTTTCCAATGATTCTTAGTTATCGAAATAACCATCACATGTAAAAGGTCAAATTTATACATCATATTTTGTATAACTAAAACTAATGTTAAAAATAAAATTATGTTCACCTTTTGAACTAATTGACTTATCATACTTTACTTTTAATGTAATGAAATTACTGGTTTAATTTATATTCCTAATAATAATTTAATTTGGAAATTATATCTTCTAATTGTAACCAACAATATGAGTTTAATTTATAAAATTCATGTCATTCTTTCAAAGTTTCTTAAGACAACCAAAATAAATTATGAAGCTATTTAACTTCTATCTTTAATATATCATCTTTATCAAGAAAGTACCTCAATTGAGTTTTAAGGTAATACCAAATCTGGGACGGATAATTGTGACAAATGTTATTTTAATGTTAACATTTAATTCATTCTTCGCTCTCATTTTTCTAGTATTGTGAATTATTATGTTTTACGGTTACGTGATTCGAGATCCCTCGTCGATCGTCAACCTTAAATCATTTTACCACATCTTGTCCGTCTATGCGTTTATTGAATTCATTTTTATCTCGTTCTGTTCCCCGTATTGAAGATCACTATTTTATTCTGAGTTTAAAATGAATCTCGGGAAGCAGTGTATAAGAAGAAACGATAAGTGTCACCAGGATTTATGCGTGTACTTCTGAAATGATTGAGGACCGAATCTCTTAATGAATGGAGTTAATAAATTCGTTACAACCTCGGGGAGTATGTTGAAGCCGACACCGCAAGCGGAAAGACACTTGAGATCAAGTGGTTATTATCAAGGGTTCGTTCAAGGTTTTCTCGATGATTAACGGTGGAGATATATACTCGATGTTTATGTTCGACCTTTTCTTTTATGTACTTATATCGTGTGTGATCTAGTCAAATGATCGTAAGTTGTGAGAACTTGAGACGGCATCATCCGATGACGTCCGATCATATAGAACACATATTATGTAATATCTTTTTGACTTTCAACGACGATGTTTATTGAGACTTTAATGCGCGTTGGCGAAAGTGAGATGATGTCTTTGTATTATCTTTTGAGTAGGGACCCGCGTATGAGCACCCTCCGATGACGAAAATGTTTTTCTTGTTAGTTCTTTTGATGTGTGTCCATGGCTATCCGGCCAGTGGCTATCCTTTAAATTTCAACATTCTTTTAACTGGACTTACCCGAAAATCCTGTCACCTATTCTTGTCGTCGAATGAGCTTCGTGTGACTCATAAAATTTTCATGGGTCGAACTTGACGTGTGACTGGTGGACAAGGATTTATTTATTCCTTTTTGGTGAGATACCACTTGACGACAAGTTGCGTTTTGTAAAAGAACCAGTGGAGATCGTGGATCGAGATTCACGTGGGAACGTGAAGACTTCTTTATAAGGAATGCCGTCATTCTTCCGGGTAGTGATCAACTCGTGTATGAGGCGAGTTGAGCGCCGAGACGTCGCTCCCTTAAGGTGGTGAGGATGTAAAACCCGTAAAAATAAGGTCATAATTTAATTCTATTTTCAATTATTTTGAAGTATTTTATAACGTTAAATATTATTATGTTTAACGATTTAAGTTGAAACCGATATTAAATATTATGTTTTAATATTTTGACGAGTAACGAAGACCACTAGTGATCGCGATACCGACGGATGCCTAAAATTTTATATTTTATTATCGATCGTTTCGATATTTAATATTTTCGACGATATCATTTTAATTACGTATCGAGTCGTTATATTATTATTTTTCGTGTGCGTTTAAACTTTTAAGTATCTTTACGAAACCCGAGTCCCGTAAATATTTGTAAAATTGACTTTTAGTCATTTCCCGCTTTCTAACTAATATTTATATTTTGGACCAAAATTATCACAAATTGGCAAAATTAACCCTTGTACCACCATATAAAAGCCAAAATTTTCCACTAACTTACACATAGTTGCATAAAAAAAAATAAACACCTCCTCCATCTCTTTCTTGTGAAAACCTTCCACCCCCCTCCAACATAAATCATCATCCAAAATTTTTTAAGCCAAATTCAAGAAAAACAAAGCACAGTCCCTATCCTAAAATCCTCTTGTGAGTATTTTGGTACCATTTTTATCAACATGCAACCATATAAATTTTTCAAGAAAAGTTGGTGATGTTTGATCCAAATTTGTTGTATGCATGTGTTAGTAGTAATGATCAAAAGATTTTCATGCTATGTTTTTGTTAAAAATTGATTTTTAATTTTTGGGTTTTTGATTTTGATGATGATACAAGTGTTAGGAATGGTTTATGATGATATTAGGGGCTTAGGTTGATGACAAAAGTTGTTGGAATTGATCAAAAACATGATTTTGCAACAGATTTTAATAGTCAATTTTGGGCAGTAGGTTTGAGGTCATTTTCGGAAATCTTAAGTCTGAATATAGGTTGTTATTATGGGATTATGTTGTAGAGAATTTCGTTAGCATCGATTTGATATAAAGTAGGCCTTCCAACTCCAAACGAGGTGGAAGATACACTAGTTTGATTTTCGTGTACCGGGAGACGAGTGTCGACACAATCCGAAAATTGTTGTCGATATTTGGATCGAAACTCGGGGACTATAAAATGAGTTTCAAAATGATTCAAGGGCTGTTCTCAGGCTCCAAGTTTAGTATTTTGAGTCTATTTTTAGAATCCAGTGGCGGTTTTACAAATGGAGTTGTTTAGAATGGTCAAAATGGTTTCGTAAGTCAAGGTCGCTAAACTGTCCGGATTTTGTGATTCAAAGATGAGTCGGACAGGGAACTTTAGAAGTAAAATATTTTAATGGGCTTTTGAGAGGACTTTTCTATATATAGTAAGTAAGTTCTCTGAGTAGTATCATAAAAATTTGATATGTTTAAGTATGGAAAAACGGCTTGGACATTCGGTATGTTCCGACAGATTTTTATTAAAGGCATATAATAATAAAATGAATATATAGGAGAGTATAATAGAACCACTTGCATCGTTTTCTCTCGAGTTGTCGTGATTTTATACTTGAGTTTGATTTTATTAAGTATCATTTATTTCTCGAGTCTATTATTAAAGTACGCACCTTATTTGCTAGGTTGCGGGTATCGTGATTACCGGGCATCTACTATCGTCGGCGATTGTATTCAACTACTATAAGTACTAAGGTGAGTCTATAGCCTCGCTTTATACTAGTTATTAAATGATTTTAAACCCGCGAGGGGGAATACATGTTTTTATAAACTTAGAACACAAGATTTTTATGGTATGCTTTGTCCCTCTATGAATGGACTCGTGGTTGCCTTTAAATTGCATTAAGTGATTGCCTTTGTTAAAACCTCAATTATGGACCGTTAATTAACCTATGATGGGTTAACCGCTAGTACAATTAATAGATCTATGGGGGAAGCCGCCCCGGTTCAGTTTTTGTGGACTTGTCATAGAAGCTTAGGCCCGACCTCCACACTGTTTGAGCATATTGTATTGAGAAGTCAGGTATACGGCAATGTACCAATAATCTGGAGGTAACCGACAATTAATAAATCTCTCGTCTTATTAGACTGATATGGGAGTGTCTAAGGGCTCGGTTCCATGAGATTATTGCAATTTATGCTATATACAATTATCATTGTTGATGCAAATTATTATTTGATGCTTATAAGCATGCCACAAACTTATAATCTTTGCTTGTGTTCAAATTGATTACATAAACCTATAGATTCACTCGGCATTTTTGCTGATTGCTTTACTCACATGTATTTCAGGTAATCATGAAGTGGAAGCTTGGAGGTCACGGGAATGAAGTTGTGCACTGCTTTTGTTGTTCAAACTCTTTGATTTAATTATCGTTCAATTTTTAAAACAAACTAATATGTTGTTTTAACTTATCTTTTGGTAACGATTACTTGGGACTACGCTACTCTGACAAATGTCTTAGGAACGATAAATCTAAAACGTCTCTTTTCGAGTCGTTCTTTATAAATTATGTGTTGTTGTATCATTGTTTAGCACCCAAAGATGTATTCCGCTGCGTGTAAATTTGGGGGTGTTAAAATACAAACCACATCTTGGACTCTTAAACAACAGCTTGATCTCACACAAACTTGGATTAATACATTGTGTATAGTATCAAGTTTTAAATTTTTAGTTCAATATTCTTAAGTGTTGGTTATATATTCTTTCATTATTATTTGGTTGTAACTCTAGCACCATTGTTCAGGCCATCATACTCAGAAGTCATTCTATAAACGTTTGAGGAGCGAGGGAACTTTAAATCGTAAACCCAACCACTAAGTCAGAACGTAATATCGAGATGGAACATCTTTGTACAAAGTTCCATACTAAAATGATACTTTCATTACTTCCTCATATTCATAATTAATCTTCTTTAGTTTCAAAATTGGCAAAATTAGTCCTTTTAGATATACTTTGGTATAATTACACTTTTAACCCCTTAAGTATATAGTTTTAGTATTTTCATTTTAAACCCTCAATATTTAACCTTAGGACCTAAATCTTTCCAACATTTATTCTTATAGCTTATAATTTCATAAAATGACACTTCGGCCGAAAATGTTAAATTGTTTCAACCTCAAAAATGATCCAAATGATCTAGGATTTGAAAAAAGTTTATGAACACATTTATAATCATAATTAAAACATTTATCCAGAATTATAGCTTTTCAAAAGGGTTTTTGTTTATTATTTTATGTAAATTACAAAACTAGGGTTTAAGACATTATTAGCTTATAACATCCATTTAAAATGACGAAATGGCTTACTTTCTTTTAGATTATCTTTCTAACATTATTTTAGCATTATAGCAACTCTAAGAAAGTATTATAACAAGATCAATGTATACCTAACATAGAAGTTATCTAGGATGCTCCAAAATGGCTCCTAATGGCTTCTTATGAACATATCTAGCTATCAAAGCTTCAAGAGCTTCAATGGCTAGCTTATAGACCTGGTTTCTGGTCTTGGTACATGTCCTAGGAAGTATATAGACGTGGAAATCAGAGTGGATAAGGAGGTTAAGAGAAAATGGGGTGCAAGTTTCTATGTGTGCATTTCACCTCTATTTATAGCTTTTCCAAGCCTTGGGCTCCAAGTTCTGGATATGAAAATTTATTATAGACAACTTAGTGACTAAGGTGCCTAGGGAAAGTCTATGCACGTTTCTAGGAGATAGATTCATGTCAATCTTGGTTTTGTGGCTAAAAACACCTCACGACAACATATAGATATGATCAATGATGTGTAGCAACCAAGTAGCTTAACCTCCTACTTAAACACAGCCTAAAATATCCTAGGATACCCTTAAAATATCTGATTTAAAACTTGGAATAGGAGGGAAAGAGTTTAAATTGAGCTTTGGATGGAAAATACAAAACCAGGTTTCAAAACTAGGGCTTGTAACTTTATAATTTTGGTGATTGAGGCTTTAGAAATGTGATTAGTGATGGATTAGGCTTTATTTAGGGTATATGCATTATAATAAAGAAGTTTGGGTCTTTCGTTTGAAGTTTAACAAAGGTTTAATGTGAAAATGGGAAGAAAACTTAGGCGGGTTAGGGTTTCTAATGATTTATGGTTAAGTCTTAGTAAATGTGATTATCCTTCAACTAAAAAATTTTGGTGAAATTTCTTCTATCGTGGAATTAGAAACATGGTGCAAATATGGTTTTCATAACCTTCTCTAGACTTAGAGAAGATCGGATTGTCAATGATAAGACAATAATGAATTCGTTTATGAGTTCACGGGGAAACTTCATCCATCATATCCATAATGCTACTAGAGCATTCATGAGACTAAACAAAATCTTGAATTTAGCATGACCAAATCGTGTGCGAAGATCAGTCATGGACATGTCCTGCTCCTTCACTTGCCACAATTGTCAGCATGATTGTAAATTGTTCTTGTAAAAGTGCATTAGCACCTTACAATTGATCGTATACGTCAGAAATGCATGGAGGGAGATAACGGTCATGAAAGCTGATTTGTTTACCTCGACGGTAGTCGACACATAATCTCATGTTACCGTCCTTCTCCTTGCTAAGCAAGACCGGTGCCCATCAGAGTAATGCATCTGATGGATGAACACTGTTCAGTCATCTCTGTAGCTGAACCTCCAACTCTTTAGCTCAAGAAGGCCATGTTATGAAAAGTCTTGGAAACAGGTTATGCTCCCTAACCTACGTGATGTTATGTTCCACCCTGCAGGTAGGAAGTAAATTCGGAGGTTTTTCTGGAAATACATCTAGAGATTTAGAAATATTCGGCTGATTCTGGGTAAGAGGAATTTTCCGAAGTCGTGTCATAAATGATAGCTAGAAATCTTCATAGCTATGAAATGACGATCAATTCATGAGAACCCATCTCTCGTTGGAGAATCCGAAACTTGTTGTATCATCAAGACATAGTGAAAAGATCAAGATTTTTATTTACGTCAAGATCTATTAGAGGTTCGTTTCGGGCGGGAAGTCACATGGAAACGGAGGAGTCCATCTGGATCCTTATCCTCTTTTCGGTCCATGAGTTAGATATTCTCTACAATTACGTCACGTTTCGTTTACCTTCTAGTCATGTCACGTTCCATTGTCTGTCCAGTCATGTCACGTTCCATTGTCTTTCCCAGTCAGGTTGCGTTCAGCGTCCTTCCAGCTTACATGTCCTCTAGCTTTTATGTACCTTCAGTCCTTATAATTCTGTCAGTTTATCATGAGTCTAATTCGAGGATGAATTATTCTTTTAGAGGGGAAAAGTTGTAAAACCCGCACTTAAAATACCATGAACAGTACACATGAACAATAAATACACCCAAATACGATAAAAATAAAAATTACCATTTATAATATTATTACACATGTCACGACAATTAATAAAAAGTATATACGAAAATTATAAATGTGACATGATCACGATAGTAAATTCACGACATTAAACACGAACGTACACGCCATTTAATTTAACTTAGAAAACTTAGGAAATAGCCTATGGGCTATAAGGCGGCCGCGGCTAAAGAGAAAGAAAGTAGAAAATGGGCCTTTTGGCCCATGAACTATGTTAAACCCAAAATAAACAAAACTACAGGGATTTATTCCTCATAATTTAGGTTAACAAAAAAATCAAGAAAACCCTAGTGGGTCTCCACCTTTCCGCCGACCTAACACAAAGAAACAAGGAGAAGAATTTGGTTTTGATCTAAAATAATTCGTGTAGTGTTCGTGTTCATTAAACCTTAATCACACATTCGGTAAACCTTGTTCTTTTTAATTCTTTTTACACTTGTAGTTTGATTTCATGTGTTAAAGTATCATAAACATGTTGGAATTAAATAAGAAACCATGATTAGGGTTTGTTTGGTTCGGTTTTTGTTCGGTCGAGGCACAACTTAGACCACATAGGGTCTCAGCTTGTTTTTAATCACCACCACCGAGACCTCCAAGGTCTCGGCTTGGCTTGGTTACTCGATCGCAAGACATGGGAACCTCGTATAGGATCGGGGTATGGTGGGTTTAGTGTTTGGTTTGGTTTGTTAGTGCAAACCGAGACCAAAAAGGTCCCGGTGTGACTTTGGTTGTAACAGTGGGATCGGGTAGCAAAACAGTAGCAACCGGCTATAGCCGGGGTCACCCTTGGCTTGGCAGTGGCTAGACGGGTGGCTAAGCAGGGGGGAAACTTTCGCAGTCATTGGCAACCAGCTAGGCCAAGTAGCCACTGACGGGCTGTTTGGTTTTGACTTATATGTTTCTGCTTATATGTAAACACGGGTTCGGGTTCGGGAACTTTATAAAATTAGTTTATATCATTTATTTACAAGACTTAGGTTATGATTATTTACTTAAATAATTCATGTTTTAAACCTAAGTAATTAATTTAATTAAACATGTATTTTAATTAAATTCTTATAACGTATAGTTTAATTAATTAAACAAGTTATTTAATTAATAAGCTATAATCTAACCATGACTTGTATTTTCTAAATAAGCTTTAACTTATACTTTAGCTTAATAATCCAGCTTATTCTAAATATAGAAACTTACTATTTTGGAAACTTACTATTTTCGGAAACTTTTTATTTTAGGAAACCTGCTCTTTTTAGAAAGCTATGAAGTATTACAATACAAGTAGTATAATACTCTAATACATGAATAATACACAACAGAACATAATACAGTAAACAGTAAAACATGATATAATAAGTATAACAAGCTAATAACACACAGAACCAGTAAAATACATGTATCTCAAACAAGTCATTCAGATCCTTATTCTATGTAGTATTATCCGTCAAGGCGGAGTAGCTCATTCATTCGTTCTGTTAGCTCTTGCTGGATTAGAGGTACGGATTTCTCGTCCTTCAGCAAGGACAATCTCTTCCTTTATTAGGATTTCCCGTATGCAGCCAACTGTTTTTCCCAATAGTTATATATTAATTGCTTATTTTTATTAGTTACCTTAGCCATATACTTGCATGACTAGTTTCACCTAGTTATGGAGGTACCATAACCATAACACTAGAGGCACTAGTGTTATGACTTCACCACGGTGGAGTGATAGCTCGTGGCGCCCCTTTCAGTTATTTGGCCATTTTTATATTATTATTATCATGTAGGGCGTATGGGTGCATCCTAGGTTCAGTTTCAGTCAGGATTTCATGGTGAATGTTGTGTGTGCCTTGCATCCTTCACAAGGAGCTGATCCCTCCTACCCATTACCAATTAATTAGAGGCATACACTCTAATTTGCATGACGAGGTCACCCCTACAAGTATTCATGCACGTTGTTGACCTCATGACCTATATTGGCTTTCGGTATATAAACTAATACAAATTTTCATAAGTAACATAAGCTATGTTTTCAAAAATAAAACCAGTAAACATGACATACATCTAGGTTTTAGTAGGACTTATTTATTTTCGTTGCAATTCATGCTTTATATGCTTTATATGCTTTCATTCCTTTATGTCTTTATGCTATGCTATATATCCGTGCATTATGCGTTATGCTCAGTAATTTTCCATTTCCATGTTCCCAAACGACAGGTACCCAAGGTCGCAAGTAGGATCTCCAGAGTATGTGCATTCGGATGGAATCTATTCAGCCTCTTTTACCTTATGCATTTATTCCTACTTTCTCATACTTTACTTTATTTGGAAATTGTTTAGTCCTTTCATTTGTAGTACTTAATATTGCTTGTGTGTGAGTTACATAGACTATCAATGTTTAATTCTTGTATTTCTATTTATGGTCATGTATGTTTATGACATATTACCATGCATGCTTTGATGACACGCCATATATTACTGTGATATTCCATTTTAACAAATGGGGTGTTACAATTCTGGTATAAAAAAATCAAGAAAACCCTAGTGGGTCTCCACCTTGCTGCCAGCCTAACACAAAGAAACAAGGAGAAGAATTTGGTTTTGATCTAAAATAATTCGTGTAGTGTCCGTGTTCATTAAACCTTAATCACACATTCGCTAAACCTTTTTCTTTTTAATTCTTTTTACACTTGTAGTTTGATTTCATGTGCTAAAGGATCATAAACATGTTAGAATTAAATAAGAAACCATGATTAGGGTTTGTTTGGTTCGGGTTTTGTTTAGCCGAGGCACAACCGAGACCACATAGGATCTCAGCTTGTTTTTAATCACCACCACCGGGACCTCCAAGGTCTCGGCTTGGCTTGGTTACTCGATCGCAAGACATGGGAACTCCATATAGGATCGGGGTATGGTGGGTTTAGTGTTTGGTTCGGTTTGTTAGTGAAAACTAGGACCAAAAAAGTCTCAGTGATACATTGGTTTTAACAGTGGGATCGAGTAGCAAAACAGTAGCAACCGGCTATAGCCGGGGTCACCCTTGGCTTGGCAGTGGCTAGCCGGGTGGCTAACCAGGGGGAAAGTTTTGCAGTCAGTGGCAACCGGCTAGGCCGGGTAGCCACTGACGGGCTGTTTGGTTTTGACTTATATGTTTCGGCTTATATGTAAACATGGGTTCGGGTTCCGGAACTTTATAAAATCAGTTTATTTCATTTATTTACAAGACTTAGGTAATAATTATATATTTAAATAATTCATGTTTTAAACCTAAGTAATTAATATAATTAAAAATGTTTTTTAATTGAATTCTTATAACGTATAGTTTAATTAATTAACCAAGTTATTTAATTAATAAGCTATAATCTTAACCATGACTTGTATTTTTCTAAATAAGCTTTAACTTATACTTTAGCTTAATAATCCAGCTTATTCTAAATATAGAAACTTACTATTTTGGGAACTTACTATTTTTGGAAATCTTCTAGTTTAGGAAACCTGCTATTTTTAGAAAGTTATGTAGTATTACAATACTAGTATTATAATACTCTAATACATGAATAATACACAATAGAACATCAGAATAACTACATATAATACAGTAAGCAGTAAAACATGACATAATAAGTATAACAAGCTAATAACACACAGAACGAGTAAAATACATGTATCCCAAACAACTCATTCAGATCCTTATTCTATGTAGTATTATCCGTCAAGGCGGAGTAGCTCATTCATTCGTTCCGTTACCTCTTGCTGGATTAGAGGTAAGGATTTCACGTCCTTCAGTAAGGACAATCTCTTCCTTTATTAGGATTTCCCGTATGTAGCCAACTGTTTTCCCCAATAGTTATAGATTAAATGCTTATGTTTTATTAGTTACCCTAGCCACGCATGTCAGTTTCACCTAGTTATGGAGGTACCATAACCATAACACTTGAGGCACTAGTGTTATGACTTCACCACGACGGAGTGATAGCTCGTGGCGTCCCTTTCAGTTTATTTGGCCATTATTATTATATTATCATGTGGGGCGTATGGGTGCATCCTAGTTACAGTGTTAGTCAGGATTTCATGTTGAATATGGTGTGTGCCTTGCATCCTTCACAAGGAGTTGATCCCTCCTACCCATTACCATATTAGTTAGAGGCATCTCCTCTAATTTGCATGACGAGGTCACCCCTCCAAGTATTCATGCACGTTGTTGACCTCATGACCTATATAGGCTTTTGGTATATTAAACTAATACAGATTTTCATAAGTAAACATAAGCTATGTTTTCAGAACTAAAGCCAGTAAACATGCTATACATCTAGGTTTCCCAGGACTTATTCATTTCTGCTATTTAGTCATGTCTTGTATGCTTTCGTTATTCTATGCTTCCATATATGTTATATATCCATTTACTGGGCGTTATGCTCAGCCATTAATTTCTTTCCATGTCCCAAAACAGCAGGTACACAAGGTTAGACTTATGAGTTTGGGGGACGTGCATGGGATGGGAGCTATCTTAGACTTTTTCTCTTTTTGCCTTCATTTATTTATTCTTGTCAAGTCTTCCTTTATTTTGATTTATTTCATTTATGTTTTGGGGTTATGTTTGGGAACCGATGTTTGATTCCGGTTATCCCTTTCGTCATGTATGTTTATGACATATTACCTTGCATGCTTTGATGACACGCCATATATTACTGTGATATTTCATTTTAACAAATGGGGTGTTACAATTATGGTATCAGAGCCAGGTTTCGACCTGTAGGTTCTAAAACTTGACCTGTGACTAATGGGTAGTCATTAGGTTCTTCCCAAGCCGACGTCTGATTTTCACGTATTGATATTTTCAGAACCTCGTTGTTTTAACCATGATGTTTTCCTCGGAATTGTTTTACTAATTTGGATTGAACAACCGTCATCCATACTTAGTTACATGTCATTGTTTTATGCATGATGTTTTCTTGTGAATTTTTTCTAGTATGAACTGAACCACAATAGTCCATACTTAGTCACATGTTTTCCATCATGCTTAGACAGTTGGTTTGCATTCATTCATTTCATGTATTTATTTCATGCATTCATATCATTGTCACAGGGTTTATGACTGAGTATGGGTTGGTACAAGACTGTCCATATTTAGTCGCATATGCTTTTATCGAAATTTTTAACTTTGGGACCGACCTATTGGCGTCCCCCTATATGTCTTTTGTTTTGATGAAATGACCATAGGCGTTCACCCTCACTCATATAAAATTTTTATAACTACATCATGCATTTTAAACTGTTTCATGCATTATAAACTGTTTCATTGCTTATTATATTGTTCATTCATTTTATGTTCATCTCATATTATTTCAGACTTATAATTTATGTTGCATTGTTTGCATTGTGAAACGACTCATAGTCGTCCACACTATTAACTTCAAAATTTTATTTCATTTCAGTCATAACTTTTCACGTCCCCTAATTTATTGTTACGATTTATGTCAATTATGTGGTCATACTATCATGGTTAACTTTGTTTTCATGCTGATGATGTTTTATATTCATTGAAGTAGTTTTGTTCCGTGTTCCTTTATGTTAGACATTGGTAAATTATATTTAGTCACACTTTCATGATAGTCATGGTTGGTTTTCATTAATCATGTTTTCATGCTGGCAATCATTAAATTCCACTTAATTACGTTTTGTACCTCTTATGCAAATAGAATTATGTCTATGCTAAATTAGCTATGCTATTACGTATTCCTTGATCATGTCAGATGATTGACAACGTATTGACCACCTCATGTGAATCCCATGTGTACTCCATGTACCATGTTCCATATTTACTTCATGAACCATACTCTAGACGTATGCCAGTTACTACACTCCATGTGTGATGCTAATCCATTTTCAATTTTCTTAGACATTTTGTTTTCTCACCAATGTTGTTTAAAAGATGATACCGCTCTCAGCTTGGAGATTTTATGAAACAAAGACGAAGGCGATAGATCGAAGCAAACCGAATAGAATCATAGTCAACCACCAAAAATCCGTTTCATTTCCTATTTTACCTTTTAAATTGTATGTCACTTGTTATTCAGCGATCTTTCCAGTACATGAGTGGAAAACCAGTACCAGCCGGCCACTCAGCTGAAAAGTTACATAAATCACATTCATAATAACGACCATCGTTGTACTGACAGTTAAAGAGGTAGTGACAACTACCGTGACAACAAATACTATGACAATAACGATATAAACTCCGTTTACGGACGTGATCGGAGATACAAAGGATTAACAATCCAACCGATCCGCCAAATTTTGGTATGATGACCTAAGATTTAAACTTCATTGTTTCACATCTCAAAACTCATGTCAAGACATCCGTTAAGACACTTGTCTCACGTATGTTTTTTAAGACACATGTCAAGACACCAGTCAGGATAGTTGTCATACGCATACCTTCCCAAGACACGAGTTAGGACACATGACTCACGTATATCATCTGAACCAGCCAACGTAATCCAGAATACCCCCCAAGGGTATAAACATTAGGTTGTGCCAGGAATAATTCAGGCCATAAGAATTTCCAGCCTAATCACCGGAGTGTTGCTCACATTTGAAAACACAGTGTTCGTTCTGCAGGTGGCAAGCGAAGCACATTCTGTTAAATTTACTACGATTTGCTCCATGTATTAGCGTGGCACTTTCATTTCTTGATTTCATATTTCATATTTCATATATATCCATGACCATAAGGACGCGATTCGTGTCATCCATGTATACGAACTCACTCATTCAGTATGACGGTAGGATCCAATCTGCTAACGCACTTCCCTTCGACAGGTGGGAGTTAAACATGACTTGTCTATGGACTATGCACAACAACCCATGCTGCGATAAGCCGTCATTCATACTAGATTATGTACAACGATGCTTAGACTCCTGAATACATTCAGCATGGTTTTCCATCAGGATAATTTCTACAAGTCAATTATGTTTTACAAACATATGATCATCATTCCATAGCTGTGAAGTTTCTAGCTATCATTTATGACACGACTTCAGAAATTCCTCTTACCCAGACTCAGTTGGATACTTCTAAATTTCTAGATGTATTTCCAGAAAAACCTCCAAATTTACTTCCTACTTGTAGGGTGGAACATAACATCACGTATGTTAGGGAGCAGAACCAGTTTCCAAGACTCTTCATAGAATGGCCTTCTTGAGCTAAAGAGTTGGAGGTTCAGCTGCAGAGATGCCTGAACAGGGTTCATCCATCAGGTGCATCACTCTGATGGGCACCGGTCTTGCTTAGCAAGGAGAAGGACGGTAACATGAGATTATGTGTCGACTACCGTCGAGGTAAACAAATCACCTTTCATGATCGTTATCTCCCTCCACGCATTTTCGACGTATACGATCAATTGCTAATGCACTTTTACAAGAACAATTTACAATCATGCTGACAACAGTGGTGACTGAAGGAGCAGGATATGTCCATGACTGATCTTCGCACACGATTTGGCCATGCTATATTTAGGATTTTGTTTAGTCTCATGAATGCTCCAGTAGCATTATGGATATGATGGATGAAGTTTCCCCGTGAACTCATAAACGAATTCATTATTGTCTTATCATTGACAATCCGATATTATCTAAGTCTAGAGAAGGTTATGAAAACCATATTTACACCATGTTGCAAATTCCATGACAGAACAAATTTCACCAAATATTTTACTGCCTGATTACAGTGACACGCTGAATCACATGGGTTCCAACGGTTAATCTTACCATGACTTAACTTATGAGTAAAGGAGAGAATCATACACTAAATTATGTGATCCAAAGGATCCTACACTAAGAGTAGTCCAACTACAGAGACTAACAGTTTTCCAAATTTCTATGTATCCAGTTTCTATGAAGCAAGATTAATACAAGGTTTTGACCTCGTATGAAAAAGATTCATTGTTCTCGGTCTTATCGAATTGATTACAGTTGAAAGTGTGACTCATTTGTTCTTGGTGAAAAATAAAGAAATATGATTATCTATTTTAAACTAAAAGTAAAATGAAAATGTAAATGTAAATGTCGTTGAGCAAAAATGGAAGCTTTAAAATTTAAACTAAAACTTAAGACTTAAAATAAATGACGAAAAATTAAAACTTTTAAAAGTAGAATTTGAAAACTTAATTAAAAAATGCAAACTTGAATTAAAACTAAGATAAAACAATTAAAATAACTCTTAAGAAATTTGTCGGGAAAAAATAAAATTGAAAACAAAATAGGAAACTAAGTCGGAAACCAAATGCTTAACCTAATCTGGAATGTGTATCACACTCCTAATTCGGAATATGTAGTTAGTCACTCAATCTGGAATGCTGAGTCTCGAACCTAATCCGGAATCAAAGATGCAAGATATAATTCGGAATCCACACTATGATCTTAATCCGGACTGTATATCATTCACATAATCCGGAATCCATGTCCAACAACTAATTCGGGATGATCCTACATATAATCCGAAATCCGTGTGACGCATCTAATCCAGAAAATGGGCCAGAAAAGTAATTTGGAATGTGAGATGATCAAGTTGTTCGGAATCCAAGGTGATGATCTAATCTGGAATACAAGTCTAGTACTCAATCCGGAATTAACCAATTCAGACCTAATTCAGAATCACCCCTGTCTTAGCTAATTCGGGAAATGGAGTTAAACACTAAATTCTGGAAAAGTGGAAATGCAATATAAGTCGGAATAAACTGAGTCTACACCTAATTCGGGTTACCAAGGTTTAGTAATCCGAGAAACTCAGAAAATGCAAATAAGCCAAAATAAGCAAACATCAAATAAGCACTTACCTAAAATTTAACCAAATCAACTTTAAGAAAAAAAAAGCTAATAAGCCTTAATTTAAAAACTTATAAAAACAGTTAATAATCAAAATATTTAAAATCAACTTTTTATAAAAATAACTAATAAGACATTTAATTAAAAACAAGAAAAATAACACAATAAGCACTTAAACACAATAAGCTATAAAAATAAATCACATGAAAATCAATAAGCACAATAAATAAAACACATCAATAAAGCAATAAGCATAAAGATTAAGCAAACTACATGATTATAAAAATTAAACAAGATTAAAAGTAAAGAAAGGTAGAATGAGAATGATTAATGAAAAGCTTGATTAAAGATTAAGATTAAGGATTCAAAATAAAAGATTAATGAAAAAGCTTAAAACATGAAAGAAAAGCTAGAGAGAGAAAGTAAAATTAAGCTACTCCTAATTACCTTAAAAAAATTAAAATTAAAATCTACTACCCTTAATGAAGTGTTTAAGGACTATATATAGGAGGAGGAAAATGTGTTGATTCTTTCTTCTTTCTTCTCGTCTTTTCATCTTTTAAATTCTTCATCTTTCACGACGTTGTCTTGGGATTTGTCGATATAAATTGAAATCGTCTTATAATTTTCTTCTTTTATTAGACTTGGTTCTTCGACTTCATTAAACTTCCGTCTTTAGACTTTTTCTTCGATAAATCTTCAGAATAGGCTTTGTACTTCCGTTCTTTTTGCACTCTTGATCTTTTGACTTCGTCTTTTGTCTTTTTCTTCGATAAAAGTCCGTGAAAGCCCGTGTTTTCTTCCTTTTTCATAATTTGATACTAAAACACAACAAAAGCACAAACGACACATAATTCCGATATTTACGACATAAAATACACGTTATGGTCTTGTTTTTATTATAATTAAGTGGTAAAAGGATGGGTGTTTTCACACCTATCAAATCCCCTACACTTGACCATTAAAATACCCTCATGTAATGCATTAATTACATAACAAGATTTACATTTTCCATCATAATTAACCCACCTTGGCCTTTATTAAACACTAGACACTAAGGAAACTTAAAGAGATAGAAAATTACAAACTATTTGAAGGAAGAAAACAAGTAAAGAAATCGAAGACTTACATTAGGGCTTTAGATGTCATGAATGTTTATCACCCTCAAATTTCACGTTCCCCATACCAAGCTTAAAAATGAGATCATTGTTATTATAAGTTAGCAAGCCAACACAAACTCATGTGGCTCAATTATTCACTTAGACTCCCTTATTCCTAGGTGTATCTCTTATATTTTAGTTTTGTCTTGAATGATCACGAGGATGCATTTTTGACTTATTTCGATAGTTTATTAAGGCTGAAAATAAAGTAGGACGATTTAATCAATAGTTATCTAAAGGAAAAAATCTTTTAAAAATACTTCTCAAGACCTCATAAAGTTCATATCTTGGCATAACTCGCTTCACGATTTGAGACCTTTCTCGGACCGATATTTGGCAGCGACTTCATACTTCGAATCTTGAGAGACGTTCTTGAAATAATGGTCTTCTCTTCATAATAGGAATTTCTTCACTTGAAGTTTTTGATAGATTCTTCATACTTGGACCACGACTTCTTCATTTTTCTCCAATCTTTATTTTGGATTATGATATACAACGATCCGCCTCCTTTTAGGACTTGGATCTATTTATCCTCATACCTTGCTAGGGTCTTTTCGGATAGACTTCTCCATGATCTTTAGGGGAGTATTTGCTTTTCTTCGTGTGTCTCGATCCTTCATATTGATTTTTGATAAATGATTCTTCACATCACTTTGGATCTTTAGCAACAAATGTATCCCTCATTCCTTGTTAGGGCCTTTTCGGACTTGCCAATCTTCGCATCACGCTTCAATAAGTTATGCCTTGGCTATGAACTCTAATTAATACCGAGCAACTTTTAAACGATCTTGTGCTAGAAGCTAAGTAACTTTTCAAATCGTACGACCTTACTTATTGCAATTATATTTATTAACAAGCGATGGGAGAAAAAGATCATAATTAACTCACATAAAATCATGAAAGAATACCAAACTTATAATTGACTCATCATCTCTCGTTCTCCAAAATTTAAAATCTCAAGGAATGAGACTCGTGGATGCTTAGCCTATTAAATCAAAGTTTTGGGTTTTCAAGTCATCTATAGGAACTTGCAACTTCTTAGACTTTTTCAAGTTTAGAATTTGCATTTTAAAGTTCCCTTGATAAACGACTTTCTAGGATCAATTATAGGAACTTGCGGAAACTTCTTGTTCTTAACCCGTATTAGTTAAGACTTCCGTGTTTTAAAGTTCCCTATATAAAAGTCTAGAAAAACTTGATTTAAACACGTTAAGGATACTAGATAGAGTAAACTCAAATAAGTAAACTCAGGTTGAGTCAAAAGATTCATGACAGGCCTAATATATCAAAGAAATCTAAGCTTGTTAAAACCATTTTATTTATTTATTTTTCTTCTCTTTGGACTTAATTCTTGAAATGAAATATATACATACGATGCGATGACAAAAGGAAAGAACATGATAAATACTACTAGGCCAAAATAGATCAAAAATTTTGAAAGATGTCGAAAAATTAGATTTTCCGATTAGAATGAGGACAAATGCATGGAAAAGCCCACTTAACTTCGATAGAAGTCTCCCCTACACTTGATATAAACATTATCCTCAATGTTTAAGCATGTGGAAGTAAACTCCCCTACACTTAGGACATTGTGCACGTTTGTTTAAATCTTGCTAAGGAAGAGACAACTAAAGTGATTCCTATTTTAATATTGAAGAATATAAAATAGAGAATCAAAAGAGTTTAGGATAGAACTAGGAAGACGGGAAAACGGAATCACGGGTCGTCAAAAGTCATCAAGAATGGATCTTTGAAAGCTCGAATCCCTGCTCATGATAAGAAAGAAAACAACAAACACATAGTAGGGTCTCCCCCTACACTTGTTAGAAAGACGGAATAAAAGGATAGATACTCGGTTTGCCTCCCGAGAAGCGCTTGTTTTTGTTCACCGAGTCGTGAGCCTGACTCGACCTTGATTATTATGGTAAGAACCTTGAAGGACATCCACCGGGATCAAATATATGGTTTTCGTCCATCAAATAGCACAAGCTTAAGGTGAACAAGACAAGCCAAAGAATGGTAGGCATGGTTCCCTTAAGAAAAGTTTGAGCACGGTGGTAGAAAGTATGATGAAGTGCAAGCATATCTCCATTGTTTCCAAAAATCTTTCCTTTTATTTCATCAGATGGATACTGAGATGGCTTAAAAATCATGATACCCGGATTGAACACCTTTTCCTTTAGGGGAAAATAAGACTTAGACTCAGTAGAACTTGAAGAAGATCCGCTCATAAATCTCGCAATCTCATCTGACTAAGGTGGAAAGAGAGGTATCAAGACATAGGTACTACGGATATCGGTGTCATCCGGTTTCTTCTCCTTTGAAACGGGTTTCTTAACATCCGAAGGAGGATAGAGACCATAATCAAAGTCCAAAGGAGTATAATCATTCTCATTGGGGAAGTATGTATTGACAAAAGTAGCAAAATCTTCCTCAAATGAGTAATTATCCAAAGTAGGATTAAGCATTGTTGGCGGAGGATCTTCATCGAAAATAGGAGCATAATCATCATTAGGAGACATATCATTTGAAGAATCACTCGAAAGAGTATCAACATCATCAAAGTCATCATAAGTTGGCATGTCTTTATACTCTGAAGAAAAATAATCATAATCATCCACATCGGAATTAGAATCAGCATCATAGATTGGTGGAGACTCATAAACTGGTGGGGGATCCAAATTGCAGAGAGAATCATTAGAATTATCCACACCGTCTTAGAAAAGTGGATTATCATAGAAAGTATCGAAAATAGGATTGTCATATAAAACAAAATCATCAAGCTGTATACTTTGAAAAGTAGTAGTAAGCTCTTCTTGAAGCACATCAATCATTTTCACTAATTCTTTTCCATTTGATTTACTTGTAATATTCCCCATCTTAAAGACTTGTTCATCATTCCCGACCCTTAAGATTAATTAACCTTCGGCAACATCGACTAAAGCTTTTTCGGTTCTCAAAAATGGTCGTCCAAGTATTAACGGAATAAGAGGGTCCATTTCATAATCAACTACAACAAAATCGACCGGAATAATGAAGGTACCAACTTTAACGAAAACATCTTCGGCAATACCAACGGGGTAAGAGAGAGTTCGATTTGCTAGCTCAAAGAATCATCTTTGTTGGTGTAAGGTCAAGTAATGATAGCTTTTTCCAAACATTTAAAGGCATCAAATTTATACTTGCCCCGAGATCGGCTAAGGTAGTAAATTCTTCAACTTTGTTAAAAATGAAAGGTAGCACAAAACGACCGGGATCTCCAAGTTTTTCCGGAAGTTATTTAAGAAGGACTGCAGAAAAATTCTCATTCAATCGAGTATTAACAAACTCGGCCATCTTCTCCTTCTTATTAAGCAATTCCTTGAATGCTTTCACAAATTTCTGCATTTAGAGAAGTGCTTCAACAAGGCGAATGTTGAAATTCATTTGGGAGATCGTCTTCAAAAAAGAAGTAACTTGAGCATCCTCTTAAGTAAGCAATTTGCACTTGTCTAAACGAGACGGATAAGGGATGTTGGGTTTAGGTGGTGTAGGTGTAGCAGGTAAAGGTTGAGATGTTGATGGTTGAGAAGTAGAAGGTTTAGAGGTGGAAGGTGGGGTTGGTGAAGGGTTTTTATTGGGTACTTCTTCCGTGAGAGGTGGATACGGTAATGGAGAACTCGTACTAGGCGTGGAAGTAGGAGGGATAAATGGAGGTGGAGGAGGTGTAGATGGAGTAACTTGGGGAAGGATAGAATGTCCTACTAGAGTTGCTCCACTACGTGTAGTAATATCACTCACATTCACTCTAGGGTTTGTTTCGGTTGTAGAAGGAAGAGCACCTTGGGGACGAAGGGTTTGAAACATTTGAACGAATTTCCTATCCGTGGACTCTTGCATTTCCTTCATGGTTTTCTCATGATCGGTTAATTTTTGTAGAATCAATCCCATGTACAGATGAGGTAAATTGAACCCTTGTTGTTGAAAACCTTGGTTGGGTATTGGTTATATGGTGGAAAACCTTGAGGATTGAAACCTTGGTTTTGAAAACCTTAGTTTTTCATTGGATAAGCTCCTTGATTTTCATTGTAGCCCCTCACATTAGCATTTTGTTGAACATTTGCTCTTGGTGGCCCTTGGTTGTTATGGGTGGGTAGGTGAGGTCTTTGTTGAAAACCGGGTGGAGCCAATTAATTTGTCGAGTTGTAAGATAAGTGATTAACATCGACATTAGGCTTGAAATTAACTCTCTAGGTTTTTTTTAAGCATACACTTCCGCGTGAGATTGATCATAAGCTTTATGACAATTAGCATAAGTGTTTGGCCCACCACAAGTTTGACAAGTAATATTGAGAGCATGGGCATGTTGATTAGGGGGGGTGATCTCCTAAAACAAGTTGCTTTACAGCTGAAGTAAGTTCATTAAGATGATTGGTCAAGTCACTCTCACTAGCACTAGCCATAGTATCCCTAACGCTCTTGGTTTGGACTTCGGCCTTGTTTTCAATAATAGCCCAAGCCTCATTCATGGTCTTGACAAGAATATTACCCCTCGAAGCACTATTTAGCGAATCTTGGTCACTGAAACTTAATCCATTATAAAAAGTATTAATTTGATGTACCTTTGTAAAACCATCTTGTGGACACTTTCTTAAAACTTCCTTAAAACTATCCCAAGATTCACTAAATGTCTCACCGTACTTTTGTTCAAAATTGATAATGTCATTCCACAAAGTGGTAGTACGTGAGGGTGGGAAAAGTAATTGATAAACTTGGTCTCAAGGTCCGTCTATGTGACAATACTCTGGGGTGGTTCCTTATCAAGCCAAGTCCGGGCTTGTCCCTCGAGGGAAAAAGGAAAGAGGAGCAAATGAATTGCCTCTTGTGAAACCTCATTATATTTAACAGTATTGGATAAGTGTACGAACCTTTTAATGTGATCGTGTGGATCATTGATGTATAGTGGATAGTATATATGTTTTAATTAAGATACGTTATAGGGTAAATTAGAAAATTACCTTTAGGAAAAAGTAATAGACTAAAATTACCAAAGACGAATTCATTTAAACACGTAGGTGAACCAAGTTCGTTGTACACGAAGATCGAGTGAATCTGAGACGTTTTGTTTCAATTTGGACAATTGATTCGAATTGGTTTTCGGTTTTTAAAACTAAAATTAATTCTACCAATTTAAAGCTAATTAATCCTAGGTGCATGAATCGTTTCCCATTAAATCTAAAAACAATACAATTACTTAAAATTAACACTACTAGAAATTTTAAGCTATTTAAAAATTCTATTCAATAAAATCTTATTTAATTAAAATACTTTTACACTAAAAAAACTATTTATGACTTAAAACTAATATTTTATTTTTTTCATTTTGTTTTTATATATTTATTATTTAAACTGAAACTTTATAAAAGTAATTTAAAAATAAAACTATTTAAACTTTAATGAAATTAAAATTAAGATTAAATATATGTTTAAAACTGACAGCTCTAATACGACTGTCTATATTAATAAAATTGACTGAGATTAAACATAAAAGACCCGTTAGCTCAGATGGTTGGAGCGTTGGCTGTGAACCGTGAGGTCACGAGTTCGATTCCCAAGGGGAACATTTTTTTTGATTTATTTTTAATTGACAGAAACTGAAAGTTACAATCACAGGAGTAATTTGCGTGATTGAATTACTGAGCCTGACAGATTTATATTCAATGAATCAATTAATCAGCTCCATAACAGACGTTTGGTTTTTACATTAGGACAGGAGTAGTAAACAATTTATATCAGAATAGACATGAAAATAAATCATTCTATTCAACAGATAAGCAAGAATCCAGTAACAAACTTAAACAGATAAATACAGATTCCAGCAACCTCGACAAATACTGACCAGCTTAAAAAACATGATTCTATGTATTAAAATGATCTAAAATGTTGAACAGAAACACAGCTTGAGCACTTAAATAACGAGCAATTCCAATTAATAACAGAAATTACTCAAATCGGCGCATCAATATCAGCAACTTAATACAGAAATTACAGATAAGACATCAATCAAGATCTAAGCATTTAACAGCAATTCACACTCCTAATAACAAGTATATATCAGCAGGCAAACAAGATGTAAGTAATCAATAACTCTACGCAAGTCTGCTAATCACAAAATCATATCAACCAGACAAGATGCAGCAGATGAACACACTAACATATTCAAGTTTGCATAGACGTTAATTCAATCAGCAATTTTAACCTTAGTTTAACAGGTAAATCCCAAACATCAACAGTCACAGCAAAAATCATTAGAGACAATTAACTAAAACTCAACAACGTTGAAATAAATCCAACTTGTCCAAATACAACTCTCAATAACAGATTAATCTCTACAAAGTATCAATTTCAGCAAACTATATAAACCATACCAGCAAATCAATCACACTACCCAAACATATAAATTCATCTAAACAAATTAGCATAATATCATAAACATCCTAACAGTAAAATCAAATAACATAAATTATTAAACTAAACAACTTAAACATAAATTACGTAAAATAAACTAAGGAGTAAAACCTTTTGTAGATCTTTTTGAGAAGTAGCGCAGCGCTGAGCTGGCTAAAAACCTAAACGATACCACTTCTGACCATCGTACGAACCATCAACCACCATCAAACATCAAACAACACCAAATAAAAACTTCGATCCAGTATCAAACTACCGAATCCAGTAGCTATTTTATTAACTTCCCAGTGGGAGAAGCTTTTCCTAATTATTTATCTTAGATTATTCACTTAAGCTATTAAAAAGCTTAAATAAATAATTCTTACATTATAATTCTAGAAAAACAGTAAGATTAATTCATAAAAAACTTTAAAAGTAAATTAAAAATAGGATGATGCTCGAATGAAACTTTTTATTAAATCATGAAAAATATTACAATACTGTAGAAATTGAAATGCAGTTAATCCTACAACTAATCTAACATTATAACAATAAGATAAAAAATGGGATACTAAAAATAAAATAAAGAGGAGGTATTTATACTCGAACCCGAGGTGTTGGGGGTGAGTTTGTTGGAGACGAGAATCCATCCAAGCCTTCCATTCAGCATCTTTTTCTTCTCTCTCTTCTCTATGATGATCTAAGGGCTGAGATGAGCCAACTAGCACACGGATCACCAACGTGGCATCCGAATTTGCTAGTTGTGCTAGTTTGGTGATGAGGTGTCTCCTTTTTATTAGAGGATTGGTGAGATTTTGCTGTCACAGCCAATGAATCGTTGCCACGTCACTTGATCTCTCCATCTTCTAGGTCCGAATTAATTAGGGATTTAATTCCCCACTCCTGTGAATCACACGAATCAATAAAAACCCCTAATTTTTATTGAGTAATTTGTTTAATTAGGGTTTATTAGGGTTTATGGAATAGTGGTAAAAAAAGTTACAGGTTATTTGGTTTTGGGGGTGAAAGAGAAGGGTAGAGGAAACTTTGTTTTTATCGAATAAATGTGTGGTGAGTTTTAAGGTGTGACATGTGGATGAAAACATTTTGATTGAAAAACGTGTGAGTGTATAAATGTTTTGACCAAAGAAAAGTTTACTTATCTACAAAAAGTTCGTTTTGCATAACCCTAATGGGCTTTGAACAGGCCCATATGTCCATCCGTCCCTTTTATTACTTGAATTGGGCCTTTGGTCCATACCATTCAAACCGTCACATGTAAACCCAATTTGGGCCTTTGTTTTGGGCTTCTGGTTAAAAATTAGAAATCTTGTTCCTTAAATGGTGTTAGGATCATTGGTATAGTTAAATGTAATAGGTAGACTAGGAGGTATGTAGTTCCTCCTGGTCCTAGTAGTAGTAGGAGCAAGTCGTGCTCTTGGTCCTGGTCAAAGTCAAACTTTATTATTTGTTTATTATTCTGTTAGGATATGCATGAGATATGTTAGGAAAGGATATGCATATCCGTATTACACGTTTTGTTTAATGCTGTATTAGGTTTTACTTGTAGTATAAAAGGAACCTTAGGTAGAAGGGTTATGGACACCTTCACCAAACGTAGTTCTAGTGATTATCAATATTAGAAATCCTTAGAAAGGATCAAGTCTTTATAGTTATTCTGTTCTTCTTTATTATATTTGTATTCTGCATTCATATTGTGTATAGAGTCTCTCTGTGGATTGACTTGTGATTACAGAAGTCATTCACCGTTCCTGACAGGCTGCAAGATCTACATCTAGTGGACCCAACAAGTGGTATCAGAGCCTGGGAGGGTCTCTATAAAAGAAGAATCAAGTTTTCTCATTTTATGACATTGTTGTTTTATCATGTCTGCCTCAACTTCTACTCAAACAGGAGAAGACATCACTCCTAAAACTGTGCAACCTCAGTAGATCGTTGCTACGGTTTCCAACACGAATGGTAGATTCCCTCTTCTAAAAAAGGATGAATATGATAGTTGGGCAATGAAGATGGAATGGTGGATCACCAATACTGATCAAGACCTTTGGAAGATTATTCTGAATGGGAATAGCAGGAAGCTAACTGAAGAGACAAGAATGGTAATATTACTCTTCTTGACCCTAAATCTCATGAAGAAATCATAGCTATTCAGAAGGAGGTCAAAGCAAAAACTATTTTGCTTCAATCTCTTCCTGATGATCACATGGGTGACTTCTACCATTTGGATGATGCCATATAGATCTGGAATGGTATAAAAGCAAGGTTTGGTGGGAATGAGGAGTCAAAGAAAATGCGAAGATCCATGCTGAGAGATGAATTCACATAATTCAAAATCTCAGAAACTGAAGGTTTACATCAAGGGTATGACAGGTTTCAGAAGATATTGAGCCAATTGAATCAACTTCGTTCAAAGCCTAATGATGGTGATATTAATGCAAGGTTTCTTAAAGCTTTACCCTACTCATGGAATCAGGTGGTGATCTCTCTCAAAGCCAAAGGTGGGCTTGACTATCTCAACTTTGATGATCTATTTCATAAGCTCAGAACTTTTGAACCTCATGTAAGAGGATATTCAAGTGACTCTTGTCCTACTCCTGCTAATTCTGCCTTTGTGAGTTCTATGGCATCCAGTCCCATGTCATATGCTAGTAGCCCAAGCAATATTGTGTCCTCTCAACATACTTTTCAGCATACTTCTACTCCTGATCCTACTGCCAAGTCTGGTAGTATGGTAGAAGCCGTTCTTCATTCTTTTGTGGCTGATGTTGATGCTCAACAACAACTTGCTTTTGATGACTTCAAACAGGTCGATAAACTTGACCTGGATGAAATGGATCTTAAATGGCAGATGGCCATGCTCACTCTTAGGGTTCACAAGTTTGAGAAGAAAGCAGGTCGAAAATTCAATTACAACCCTCGGGAGCCAGCAAGATTCGACAGAAGCAAGGTTCGATGTTATAACTGCCAGCAACAAGGTCACTTTGCAAGGGAGTGCCCTAGCAATAATGACCAGGAGAAGAGCAGGTACTCAGCTTTTAAGGTTCAGGAGGTAAAAGATGACAAGAAGGCATTGGTATCAGTTGACTCTATGGTCAATTGGAATGATCATCAGGCTTCCAATCTGGAATCAGCTGAATCCTCGACTGACGTGTTTGCAATGATTGCTGGGAATCTCTTTGATGTAGAAGAAGCAGACGAGTTTGCTCTAATGGGCATCTCACCCCAGGTACAACATTGTCCTCTTGGTTGTCATGATAAATACTCAGAATTGTTGTCCCAATTTAATGAAGTAAATGATCAAAATGATAAGTATTTTTTAGAGGTTCAAGCCTATAAGGCTTCTTTAAACACATTGGAACAACAAAAGAGGTGGCTACAAGATACTCAACGTGAGTATGAGGATAAAATCCGGATACTAAGCATCGATTTAGAAAACACAACTAATATGCTTAAATATACAGAAAAAGTAAGAGATGCCAGTATCAAAGAAAAACAGGAGATGCAAGAAAAATTAGATGCTACAATGTTGAGATTTGAAAAATGGCAAAAGGCACCTAAAAATCTTTCAAAATTAATTGATAGTAGCATGTCTGGTAGAACTAAAAGAGGGTTAGGATTTGAAAAATATATTGATTCAGAAGATGTGTTTGATTTATCTTTTTCGAGTGTCTTTGATGCCGACAAAGAGGACGAGGGAAAACCTAGTTACAATAGGTTTAAACCAGCAGCAGAAATGCATGCTGTCCCTCCCCCTCTTACTGGAACTTTTATGCCCACTTCATGGAATAATGACTTAGGTGGATCACAAATGCATGAGTCCCCAAATAGTTCTACTAATTCTAATAACTTTGTCTCGTGTACTTTCAGTGACAAAGCCAGTGACTCTGCATCTAGTGGTTCAAGTGAAGAGTCAAGACCTACAAGTTCCAAGTTGAATGATCATGCTGCTACTGGTGCTAGGATGTGTGAAGAAAGAGTTGCTGTTAAGTCAAGTGTGTCTGGTCCTAGTTTATTAAGTCCTAGGAAGAATGTTTCTCCTAGAATTGTGTGTAATAATATTGGCAGTATGAAACAATATCATTCTAATAAAAGGTCTATTAAAACATGTTTTGTTTGTGGAAGTGCATTTCATTTAATTAAATATTGTGATTTTTATGACACACATGCTTCTGTTAATCATGCATTTCCTGCTCCTGGTCCACCAGGAGCTGCCCCATATACTTCTAGAAGACTCAATCCTAGTGCTCAATCGTTTTCTTCTTCTAGAAGGTCCTCTCCTTTAGTTTCTGATCATTGGAGAAACATTGGATTACAAACCGCCAGTAATTATTTTCAAAATTTTAATCCAATTTATCCACATAATTTGGACCACACGTATTTAGGTTTGGGAAGTTTGGGAACTGCTGTTAAGCCCTCAGCAGGTTGTTCTTGGTCAAATAATAATACCCATATGATGCATAGGCAACCAAGGAACAACGGTGGATCTCATCAATCTTCTTGGCACTCTACTAAAGATCCACAAGGCAGGCTCAAACCTGAAAAGGTTTGGGTCCCCTTAAGACACTAACTTTTGCATTATCTTGTTGTTGTAGGTTACTCCATACCAAGATCCTAGTCTAGGCATTGTGGATAGTGGTTGCTCCAGGAGCATGACAGGAAATAAAAGTCTTCTCTCTAACTTTGTACCATTTCATGGTGGCAAGGTCTATTTTGGTGGGGGTGAAGGCAGGATCACTGGCAAAGGAACAATTAAGACGCCTAATCTAAATTTTGAGCAGGTCTACTATGTGGAAGCACTTCAGCACTTCAACTTCATATCTGTCTCTCATATTTGTGTCAAGAAGCAGTTTGTTCTCTTCACCGATACTGATGCACTTGTGCTCTCCAAAGACTTTCAGCTTCCGGATGACTCACAAGTTCTGCTCAGAATCCCTAGAAGACACAATCTCTATAGCATCAAGCTAAATGAAGTCAATCCTACTGGTCAACTAGCATGTCTAGTTGCTAAAGCCTCAGAAGATGAAGCCACTCAATGGCATAGAAGGATGGGGCATGTGAACTTCAAGACCATTCACAAACTTGCAAATCTGAATATGGTCTCTGGTTTACCTCCCAAGTCGTTTAGAAATGATATAAATTATATTGCTTACAACAAAGGCAAACAACACAAAGCATCCTTCAAGGCCATTACTGCTCTTAGTCTTATTACTGAACCATTGCAGCTACTACACATGGATTTATTTGGTCCTACTTCCATTAGAAGCATTGACCACAAACAATTCTGTCTGGTGGTAACTGATGGATATAGCAGGTTTTCGTGGGTGTTCTTCATGGCTACCAAGAGTGAGACCTACTCAATTCTTAGAGATTTTCTTACCCTTATTGAGAACCAGTTGACCAAGAAGGTTAAAGGTATTCGTTGTGACAATGGAACCGAGTTCAAAAATAAAGACCTCATAGCACTTTGTAATGCTAAGGGCATCAAAAGAGATTATAGTGCAGCAAGGACTCCTCAACAGAATGGAGTGGCGGAAAGAAAGAACAGGACACTAATAGAAGCAGCAAGAACTATGCTTGCCGATTCCAAGCTTCTAACCATGTTCTGGACATAAGCTGTTAATACTGCAAGTTATGTTTTGAATAGGGTGTCTATTACCAATCCTCACAAGAAGACTCCTTATGAGTTTCTAACGGGCAAAGTTCCTAATATTGCTCATTTGAAGCCTTTTGGGTGTCTAGTCACCATTCTGAATACTAGTGACTATTTGGGGAAATTTGATGGCACGGAAGATGAAGGATACATTGTGGGATATTCAGCTCACTCTAGGGCTTATCGTGTCTACAATCTCCAAGCCAAGCGGATCATTGAAACTATAAATCTCAGGTATTTTAAGGAGAAGTCAAACATCCAAGGCAAGGGTCCTGAATGTTATTTTGATCTTGATTATCTTAGTGATTCGTTAGGATATTTTCGTTTCAAAACTAACCATGATGCAGGTCCACAAGTGTTTGCAACTTCTAGTACAGGTGTTCCTTTGAGTCTTTCTGATTCAGATGATGAGGATGACATTTTTGTGGTTCCATCCTACTCTACCACAGTCTCTCCTACTCCTCCTAGTGATGCAACTCCATTGGATGTACTGGATTCCCAGGTAGCGCTTGACACTCTACTCAAACAACAACAAGAAGCTACTACAGCAACTCCTCAAGGTGGTTTTGAGTTTCCCTTGGATACGCCTACTGACAACGCTGTTCCTGGTACCCTAGCTTCTACTCCTAGTGCTAGCTTATCACCTACTGGTACTCTAGCTAGTGAGTCTGCTTCCAATACTCGTTTCTCCAGTCCTTCTGATTTGGGGAACCATCAAAAGAAGTCTTCTACAAAGCTGGATGATATTCATAAACAACCAGTAGATGGGATTTTCAACACTGCTTCATATGATGCTGACTTTGTTGGTGATCTCAATAACTTGACACCAGAAGTGGAGTTCTCTTCCAATCTAGTCTTGCAATCACACAAAGATCATCCTACCACTCAAATCATTGGAGATCCTGGTTCTACTGTCAAGACACGCAGAATGCAGAAGAAGGCCTCGTCTGATCATCATGCTCTTGTGAGCTATATTGAAGATCAAAAGCGTAATAATCATACGGACTTTTAACACTGTTTGTTTGCTTGTTTTCTTTCACAGGTGGAACCTAGGTCAGTTTCTCATGCTCTTGAGGATCAAAGTTGGGTGGAGGCTATGCAGGAGGAAATGCAGCAATTCTTGTTTCAGAATGTTTAGGTTCTGGTTGACTTACCAGATTGAAAGACTGCAATCAATACCAAATGGATTCTCAAGAACAAGAAGGATGCACGGGGAATTGTCGTAAGGAATAAAGCTAGTCTTGTCGCACAGGGCCACACTCAAATTGAGGGCATTGACTACACTAAAGTTTTTGCTCCGGTTGCAAGGATTGAGTCCATTCGTCTGTTTTTGGCTTTTGCTACTTATGTGGGCTTTACGATGTTTCAGATGGATGTCAAGAGTGCATTTCTCTATGGTAAAATTGATGAGGAGGTGTATGTCACTCAACCTAAGGGCTTTGTAGATCCACTTCATCCAAAGAAAGTTTACAAGGTGGTCAAGGCTCTTTATGGATTACATCAGGCTCCTAGAGCTTGGTATGAGCGTCTTTCAACTTTCTTGTTAAAGAATGGCTATAGAAGGGGTACTATTGACAAAACACTATTTCTCAGGAGGAATACCAAGGACATTATCCTTGTTCAGGTTTATGTGGACGACATTATCTTTGGTTCTACCAGGAAGGAATGGTGTGATGAGTTTGAACACTTGATGAAAGGCGAATTTCAGATGAGTGCGATGGGAGAGCTTTCTTTCTTCCTTGGTCTTCAAGTCAAGCAACAATCGGATGGGATTTTCATCAGTCAAGATAAATATGTTCATGAGATCATTCAGAAGTTTGACATGGATCCTCTTAGACCAGCAGCAACTCCTTATGAAGTTGCTAAAGTCAAACTTAAGAATGAGCCAGACCCCCAGTCAATGTTCACATGTACAGGTCTATGATTGGCTCCCTCATGTATTTGACTGCATCACGTCCGGATATCATGTTTGCAGTAAGTGCTTGTTCTAGACACTAGGTGACTCCAACGGTTTCGAACATAAATGCAGTGAAGAAGATTTTCAAGTATACCAAGGCTCAACCTAAACTGGGCTTATGGTATCCTAGAGAATCACCTTTTGTTCTAGAAGCATATAGTGATAGTGACTATGCAGGTGCTAATAATGACAGAATGTCTACTACTGGTGGTTGTCAATTTTTGGGTCGTCGACTTATTTCATGGTAATGCAAGAAACAGACAATAGTAGCTACTTCTTCAACAGAAGCTGAATACATTGCTGCTTCTTGTTGTTGTCGACAGGTTTTGTG
Organism: Glebionis coronaria; assembly: GCA_025667525.1. Taxonomy (NCBI): domain Eukaryota; kingdom Viridiplantae; phylum Streptophyta; class Magnoliopsida; order Asterales; family Asteraceae; genus Glebionis; species Glebionis coronaria. Next base: position 254,513,846 of record CM046875.1, on the reverse strand, counting down.
GATCCAAAATCAGATGTTGGATTATGGTTTCAATTTTATGAACACCAAAATTTTTATTGACAATCAAAGCACTATCTGCATTGTGAAGAATCCTGTTTTTCATCAGCGAACAAAGCATATTGAAATTCGGCATCATTTTATATGGGATGCCAATGAGAAGAAGCTGATACAGGTTCTTAAAGTTCATACGGATGATAATGTTGCTGATTTGCTAACTAAAGCATTTGATGGTCCTCGCTTCAACCACTTGGTGGTTCACATTGGGATGGTCAATCCTTGAGGTCTAGGATTGAGGGGAGGCTAAGCCTAAGGGGAGGCTTTGTGTACATATTCTTTGGACAGACTAACGTATTGGTAGATTTTAACAACATATTACATTGGTTCTGGTGGTGTGTGTTACTCCTGGTGGAGGATTTTGCTCACTTCTGGTGGTTATATTCTTTCATGACTGGCTTCTAGTCCTCATTGGTTAGCTTCTAGTCATACTTGGTTGGCTTCTGGTGGTTCAAGATCCGTCTTTGTCAAGTGGTGATTGGCTTCTGGTACTGGTCTGGGACACTGTTTATTCTTATTGTCCTTTGTTGACCACATTTTGCTTCTGGTCTGACCATTGTGTGCTTTGACTTTTAGTCAACGCTTCTAATTCTGGTATTCACATTTTTAATTAACTTTGGTAAATTGGAATTTGGGAATTATGTTAAAAGGGGCAAGTGGTTACTATGCAATAATGTGTAATTTGAAAGGGCAACCCCCCATTAATAGGGGTCAATGAACAGTTACTACTTTCCTTATTTATGGTCAAATTAACCCCCGTGACTCAATCATTCCATTCATCAGACACACAAAACCGATCCTACTCTCTCAACCCTAACCAAAATCCTTCTTCAATCAATTAATCAAGATCCATGGCTGCCCTAGTATACCAACCTGCTCACAACAAGGTCGCCTTTCTAGGTGATGGTCCCCATCGTGATGATTTTACAGATATTCTGGACTTCATTGAGGCTTCAAACCTAAGGTATGCTTTTACTATATGTCCCACTATTTATGATAGTGTTATTCGTCAATTTTGGGCATCTGCTCATCTTGTGGTTGTGGTTGGTCGTCCACGTGAACTCCATGCTACCATAGATGGACGTTCATATGTGGTGTCTGAGGCTTCTATTCGATCTTCTCTTCATCTTCAAGATGAAGGTGGTGTTGAGTCCCTCCCTAATTCGGAGGTATTGGAGGGGATGGCTGCTATAGGGTACAATCATGGGGGGAAGTTTAACTTCCAGAAAAATAGGTTTTCCCCCCAATGGAAGCTTTTGGTGCATTTTCTGATTCATTGTTTAAGTCCCAAGTCTAGGAGTTGGGATGCTTTCCCTACTCCTTTGGCTACTCGTCTCATTTGCTTGGCTCAGGGTAGAGTTTTTAATTTCTCTCATTATTTGTTTGAGGGGATGGTTAATAATCAATCTAATGCTGGTTCTAGAAAGAAGTTTCTTATATATCCTAGGTTTTTACAACAAATACTGGTTTTCATTCCTCGGGATAGGTCTAAACATGTGCCGTCTAAGCTTACTGCAAAAGTGTATTATAATATGGTCCATGGGTTTACCGGGGAATGGAGGCCCCTTACTGAGGCCACGTTGGGGCTGGCTCAGGGTCCTCCTGATGTTGTTGAAATTGATGATGATCCTATGGAGGAGGAGGCTCCTACTGGTGGTGCTTCTCATGTGGTTGAGGAGGAGCTGGTTGAGGAGGTGGTGGTTGAAAGACTATCCCCTTCCAAGGCTGGTCCTTCTTCAGTACCACAGAAGTCTCCATTTGTGGAGACTCCACCTCCTAGTCCTGCTCCACACTCTGCTGATAAGCCTTTTGGTGCTAGTACTCCTAATGTTGACCCATCTGTTGCTTCAGGCTCCAATGACGCCTTCCATGGTCCAAGTCCTCTTGGTGGGCAGGCGGAGGAGCCTATTACACTTATGTCGTTACTTAATCTTATGCAAAGGTATCATGAGCGGATCTTTCCTTGGAAGCTGATTTGAATCAACACCGGAAACTTACTAGGGAGTTTGTTCTTCCTCTGGCTGATCGCATCAAAGCTTTGGAGACTCAGCAAAGACGACGAAAGAAGCATGTGATCCACTTTGATTCTGATGAGGAGGTTAAGGAGTGTGTTGAGGATGGTTTGACATTGTTGGCAAAGGATGCCTTTGCTAATAAATTGTATGATGATTTGTCGGTTCCTCTGACATCTTCCAGTGTTCCTTCTCCGGCTGGTGTTTCCACTCCTATGGATGGGGCTTCTGGTCTTGCTACTGGTTCCAATGCTGGTCCATCCCATGATTCAAAGGGGAAGGCCCCAATGACTGATGCTCCCTCACCACCTCGCAAACGTACCCGCAGACAGGTTGAGGAGGATAGGCTAGGTGAGGAGGTTGCTCAACGGATCCAAGCCGAGATTGATTAAGCTGATAGGGCTGCGGCGGAGGCGCTTCAACAACAGAGACGTGATCAAGTTCAGCATGATGCAATGCATTGGAATGACAGTGATTGGATGCAGGTTTTGACTATTCTTACCAGGGATTATGCCCGGTTAACTGATCTTTTGGGTGACGATGTGGATGAGCATAACTGTATTCCAAGAGCCATGGTGTTGATGCGCAAGCATCAGTTGGCGCTTGCTGCACAGTTTCGTGAGAAGAGAAAGAACAGACCTTTATCAAGAACTGAGGAGCAAAAGCAGATGCAGCGATATGTGAAGTATCAGTCCAATGTTTATTTTCAAGCTGGTTGGAAGTGGGACAGGGTTCGAGCTTTGTCTTTTGATGAGCTCAAGGCACTTTATGAACGTATGGTCAAGCATCAGAGTCAACCGATTCCGGAACGCTTTATCTATCGTCCTTCTCATCGTGTGATGACCACTTCTTCCCCTGCTGTTACTTCTGGTCCTTCATCTGGTCCTACTCCTTATGCTGCTAGTCCATCGGTTTTTATTGCTACTTCAGTTGGTACCACCGCTTCTCCTTTGGTTGCTCCTTTGGGTTCTTCTTCAGGTCCTGCTACCACCACCACACAGGCTACCACCACCACCTTTGCTACCACAACCACTACTACTGCTACACCTGATATGCCATCCCCATCACCACCGGTTCTTGGAACTCAACCTATTCCAACTTCTAGTGCAGCTCCTATTGATCCCTTGGGTGGGCAAAATAATGCGTCTACTTCTCCTGCTCCCACTGTTGCTGCTGAGGTAAAGGTAAAGGTTGAACCCTCTCCAAGTGATTCCACACCTCGACGTTCGCTTCGCCAGAAATCGGCTCGACGTGTTAGACGTGGCAAGACGGTCCCTTATGAGAAGCGTGATCCTGAAAATTTGATTGATGTAGCTTCTGACAGTGATTCTGATTTGCCTTTGTGAAATGGACATATTACTGGTTGGACGGTTGAGCGTCCCACAACTCTTCCTGGTATGGTATCCCATAGAATTACTCTTAGTGATGTGTCTGTGCGGTTAGCTTCGGGTTTGCAAGGGGTGTTGTCTTGGGCTGATCGTAAAGATATTATGGCTTTATATGGGTTTGTTGATTCTGGCATGCCTTTTGATCCCATGGCTGTGTCTTCCTGGCCTGGTCTGCGCATATGGGCTGATCTTAAGATGATGCTTGATGCACCTCCAAATGCTCCTGTTTCTGGTATATGGAAGGATCAGATGCAATGGGTGATTCAGCGATGGAAGTTATATGCGGGATGTGGTGTGCATATGTTGGAGTTGGAATCTGGTCATATGGTTTTCATGCTCACAGACGTGGATTATCCTTTGACGATTGCTTCAATGGAGGCTATGTTGGCTAGTCATTTGCAAATTTCCAATGCTCCATCAGGGAATGAGTCCTCTATGGCCACAACATTGGTGGAAGGCATCCAGGCTCGTTTGAAAGTTGATAAGAAGGCTGCTTCTGGTCTGTGATTTGGTTGGGTTGTAAGTGTTTCTGTTTTGTATTTTTTATTCATTTGTTCTTATTATCATTCTTTTCACCAATATCTAAAGTGATTGGTGAATTTCATTCTTTATAGTTAATAAAAAATAAAAAAAAATAAAAAATAAAAAAAAATTAATTTAAAAAAAAATATAATTTTTATATAATATCTGCTTATACTTTCAACACATCTTGGATTTTATACTTGTGAATATGATACCATTTGCTGCTTCACACTATGGGTTCTGGTTACTGAATTGTGCTTGAGCTGGTTACTGGTTTCACCTGGTGTTGGACTTGGTCCTCACAACAAATGGTCCTCAACTCACCATGTCTAATCGACAAGAAAGAGTTGATTCACCTTGAGGGTACGGCTCCTGGTGCGATTCTCAAATCCGTTGATGGTTGCCAGGTTACCCAAAACTGGATGGTTTTCACTTGCCATGGTCCTAGACTGAAAAGTGGCTAATCCAAGGGGGTACGGCTCTTGGTAATGATTTTATCAAATCCGTTGATAGCTGTAATAGCTTGCTTAAAGCTATAGGGTTTTCAACTCACCGATGCTTCATTGCTGAGAGTTGGCGAGTCCATAGGGGTACGGCTTCTGGTAAAGACATATCAAATCCGTTGACGGCTGTGATGGTTTGCCTAAAACCATCAGGGTACCCCCACTCACCATTGATTCACGTTCTAAGAGTTGGGCTGGGTTCTAGTCTCCCAGGGTGATGCTTATTCCACCAGAAAGACTAGCTAGCCCAAGAGCGAGCAGCTACTTGGTAAAGGCTCATCAAATCTACTCATGTTGCTGAAAAGATTCAACACGATGCTGATTTGTTCCAAGCTTTGAAGAAGCTTCTAGTGTTTCATGTTGTGGCGGTTCTTTTGACTCTTACCTTGCTGATGCTGCTTTTAGTTTTGCTGATTCAATCCTCGGGCTTTCTTGCACGTTTTCCAGGAAACTTGAACTCAACATGTCAAATTCAAGTTTAGGGGAGGATTGTTAGGACCATTGGTATAGTTAAATGTAATAGGTAGACTATGAGGTATGTAGTTCCTCCTAGTCCTAGTAGTAGTAGGAGCAAGTCGTGCTCCTGGTCCTGGTCAAAGTCAAACTTTATTATTTGTTTATTATTTTGTTAGGATATGCATGAGATATGTTAGGAAAGGATATGCATATCCGTTTTACACGTTTTGTTTAATGTTGTATTAGTGTTTCCTTGTAGTATAAAAGGAACCTTAGGCAGAAGGGTTATTGACACCTTCACCAAACGTAGTTCTAGTGATTATCAATATTAGAAATCCTTATAAAGGATCAAGTCTTTATAGTTATTATGTTCTTCTTTATTATATTTGTATTCTGCATTCATATTGTGTATAGAGTCTCTCTGTGGATTGACTTGTGATTACAGAAGTCATTCACCGTTTCTGACAGGCTGCAAGATCTACATCTAGTGGACCCAACAAATGGGAATTTGAGCCCATTAATCCAATGTGGGTCCCACAAAGCCCAAAATCTTCATAAACGATTAAATCCGCTAAAACGAGCTTGACTTTGTCGATCTTTTCTTCAAACTCGTGCCAGTTTTTGTCGATTTCCGCGATCATCGGTACCTACACACATCAAACGAAAAACAAACGAATACAAGGCAATATTTAAATATTTTATGCATTTCATCGTTTTTAGATATAAATGATATGAGTAAAATCACTCATATCAAACTCCTCCTTGCTAAGCAATTGTCATGTCCTCACGCAATCATAAAATAAAACACTAACTACACCTTTATTTGACTTTTGAAACTTTATTTTGAAAAGACATAATGTATTGCTTTCATTATTGAAAAATAACTTTAAGGATCATAAAAATCAAATAGATTCATCGTCCCTGACTTTTCATTTTTCCATGCCAAGTGTAAAAACAAGATCACTGTCAATCATAAGCCCCAAAAATAAATCAACTCATACAAGTAATTTGTGTTAAACTCAATCTCCTATTATTCCTAATTTTATCTCTAGATTTTATTTGTCATTCACCCAAAGGCTCATTTGACTTTATTTGATATTTATCAGACCGAAAAAGAAGGCAAAAACGGTGTAAACTCAACACTCAAAACCTAACCTCGACTTCAAAAACCGTTGTCACTAAAGAAAGCCCACATCAAGGATAACTTAACACGATTTGAGGGATAAATCCTCGGACCCGAAATTTGACTAATATGACTACTTAAAAGCAACAATAAAACCTCCAAAGTCAATTATGACCTTATTAATGGAGTTAGCAACAACTACATCATAACACCTTGTGGCTCTTTAAGATGCAATTGTGCTCCTTATTTAAAATCTACACCCGAAGGCTCCTTGGACAAAAATAAAGGAATTGACATTCACCATCCCACCTTATGGCTCATGATGATGAAGCAATTTTTATTAAACACTCCCCCTTGCCATACACCCTAAGGCTCTAATGACAAGGTTAGTGCTACATGACTCCCACCCGAAGTCTCCTAGAGAACATGTTTTTATTTATTCTTCTTTTATAAATATGATATATATAGTAAGCCAAATTTCCGCAATCCCATGATCAAAAGTCCATGACGCTGACACCCTTAATGTGTTCTCACTTTAAATACAAGGGAAGAAAAAGAAGGAGTTACGAGTTAAGATATAAAGCCTAAACCGCTAAAAACTTCATTTATTAAGCAATTATTATTCAAGCGTGAAAAATAAATACGAGGAGATTAAATCAAACAAAAAAATACTTGCACAAAGAAGAATTAACTTTAGAAACTTATGATTAAACTCTATCATCTCTTGTTCTCCATATTGTAAAATTTCTGAAATGTGAAATCAATGGATACATAGCCTATTAAATCAAAATTTTGGGTTTTCAAGTCATCTATAGGATCTTGCATCTTCTTATAATTTTTCAAGTTTTAGAATTTGCGTTTTAAAGTTCCCTTGATAAACGACTTTCTAGGATCAATTATAGGAACTTGCGAAAAGTTCTCGTTCTTAACCCGTATGAGTTAAGACTTTCGCGTTTTAAAGCTCCCTATATAAAAGCCTAGAAAAACTTAATTCAAATACGTTAAGGAAAAGCTAAGGTAAAACCAAGTCGAGTCAAAAACTATTTTTATTTTCACCAACGAAAAGCCTACATTTGTGTCAAAAGCACTTATTTTCTTTATTAGAACTTAAAAATAACACTAAAAATTTAAAATTTTATGAAAAATGAGAAAACCAATTACGTTCAGACACGACAAAAGCAATTACAAGACTATATCGATTGACTCCCCCATGCTAAAACCAAACATTGTCCTCAATGTTTCTTAGCTAAAGAGTGACACCCCTTGCTAAAACACGAAGAGTCTAATGCAAAATCCTAACATGGAAAGAGCACGCAAATCTATAAGCCGTTTATTAATTATGCCTCAAGATAAAACGTTAGTCGATAAAAATCAAAGGATAGAGAGTGTGCCCCTTTTTGGCAATCAAAGATTGGCAGATCAAGTGGACCAGCAAAAACCAAACACGAGAGTCTTCAATGATAAGGGTCATATCTAAGATTCACAACACAACAAAACACGAGCACGAGCTTGAAAGATCAAGCCTTATTAGTGTTAGAAGATAGAAAGAAGATAGAATGTATGGGACTCCCCCACAAGGCACCTCGTTTTTGTTAACCGAGTCACGAGCTCGACTCGATCCCCGCATTCATTGGTCCTTAGGGAAAATGGTGAAAACCGGCAAATTGGAATAAAATCTAACATAAAGCACGATGTCGTGGTTAAAGATTACATCCTCGTTGTTAGATGAAAAACGAAAGGATAAAACTCTAACACAAATCTCTAAAAAGAGATGGTAGTCACAAATCACTAAATGGATGTAGCATGCTCCCCGAGATAAACTCGCACCAAGATGATCGAAAAATCTTTCAATTATTACATCGGTGAAAGGCCGAGATTTCCCTAAAACAATGATTCTGGGATCGAATACCTCGTCCTCGGTGGAGAAAGGAATAGACAACACGGTGTCGTCCCCCTATGCTAATCCAAAATCATATGAAGCACATGGTAATGGTGTGTTAAAAGTCTCAACCATAGTGGTTTCAACTTGCAAGACTTTGTCGACCTTGTCACTCTTAGGAATGTGAATAAAGGGGTCATGATACTCAATATGAGTCACATGAAAAACCCGCACATTAAGATCAAAGCGAGTGAGAGGGAGATTGGGAATAAAGAAAATTTCTCCATCCGGGTCGACATATTCATCATCACAAAAGGTGTGAGATGAAGGAGGTATGATGCTCTCAAAATCCTCTTTAAACAATGGATTATTGTTCATTGAAATTTCAAAAAGAGGATTCGAGTAAGTCACAAAAGTGTCGTCATTCTCGTCATCACAAGAAATATCCGACAAAGTATCAAGTGTGTCACACTCGGATACAAGATCATCATTCTCATTAGAAGGAAATTCATCGGAAAATTCCTCAATAATGGTAGGTAAATCATGAGAAACACTTCCCGGTGGAAGTGGATCAATGATAGCAAAAATTTCATCGACGAACTCATCCAACAAATAGTCACTAACCTCACTCGGTGTGAAGTTAGGAATCAAAGGCTCTTCAACGGAAGATTGTGCCTTAATATCATCAATTTGGTCCTTCGGAGGGAGTGAAAATGAGTCAATTTTCAATGATTTTCCAATTAAAGCAATATCACTCTCGGGATCAAAATTCTCACTATCAAACTCACTAGCATCAAATGGTGCACTTAGGTAGTCATTAATTTCCTTTTCAATCTTAGAACTATCATCCTCGTGTGGAGACGAGATAATTTTACAACACGATTCAACAAGACAAGAATCTTCCTTTGAAATTAACTTTTCTTTTTCACAAAATGAGGTTCCATCGTTGGCAAATCACCTTTGTACAAGAGAGATTCCTTGTTTGTGTCACTTTCAATAGGTTTATCAAGTTTCACACTTTCCACTTACTTAGAAACCACTCTTGGAAATTTTTCCGGTTTTAAAATCATATATTTATCCCCATGAAACAATTTAAGCTCCTCTTCTTTCATATCAACTAAAACATCAGCCGTGCACAAAAATGGTCATCCTAAAATTATAGGCACACGAGGATTTGGCTCATAATCAATGATTGCAAAATCGGCAAGGTAAACAAACTCCCTCACTTTAACAATGACATTTTCCGCCATACCAACCGGACTTGTGGTAGTACCATTAGCGAGCTCAATGATCATTCGAGTGGGCATAAGTCGCACATAGTCAAGAGTTTTCCAAATGGCTAAGGGCATTACGTTAATACTAGCTCCTAGATCGGCTGAGCTTTGTATTCCCCAAGCTCATCAAAAACATAAGGTATCAAGAATTGACCCGAATCATTATATCTTAGGAAAGAAATCAAGGAAATCCGAGGTACTAATCACATTTAAAGTAGCCTTGACATTAAGAAAAGTTTCTTTAGGTGGAACATAAAGCTCATGCTTTCTTTCTAAATTATCATAAGCGGTGATAGCCTTAAGCTCTCCCCTCGGGTTAGGAATGGTATTACTAGGTAAGCAACCCGAAGAAGAAGATGGTTTGGACATAAATGATTCAAACATCGAAAGAAATTTGTTTTGATTTTGTTCCAAACATTGTTGCATACGGTTTTCACTTTGCTCTAATCTTTGTTCAATTCTTTGATGGTTAAGCTCAATCTTATTATTTTGTCATTTGATCGTATTTTGAAACTCATTTTTCAAAGTTTCCATTTTTCCTTGAATGTTATTTTGAAAAGCTTTCAAATTTGCATCATTTGACTTAATGTAGCTCGACAAATCATTTTGGTTATTGTGAAAACCTTTATTGTTTTGATTAGCATGAAATCCATTTCCTTGATTGTAATTCCCTTGGTTACTACGGTTAAAATTATTCCCATTGTTTCCATTGTTGTACCTATTTTGAACCGGTGGAAAACCCGGTGGAGCAACATGATTTTGACGAGGAACTTGACCGTTGGAGCCATAAGTTCCCGTCGCGGCAAAAGCACTAGCTTGATCAAACCCCGTGGTTGAACAAGCATAATTAGGATGTGCTCCACCACATGATACACAAACATTCTCAACCATATTAATCGATCCATGAGGATTCATCGTAAGCTCATTCAAAATCGGGTCAATCTTATAGTCCAATCTAGCAATCTCGGTATTAGATGAATTCACACTGGAAACAACCGGTGTGTTTCGTGAATATTGCACTCTAGACTTATTCTCAATTATACCACACGCATCTCTCGTAGTTTTCCTTAAAACATTACCACCCGCGACGACATTTAAAGAATCTTGTTCAATCATATTAAGCCCATTATAAAAAGTATTGATTTGATGCAATTCCGAGAAACCGTGGTGTGGACATTGTCTTAACATATCTTTAAACCTTTCCCAAGCAACCCAAACGATTCATGCATTTTTTGTTCAAATCTAGTGATCTCGTTCTTAAATTGTGTTGTTTTAGATGGTGGAAAGAAATCATTCATGAACTTAGACACTAAATCATCCCATGTCAAAATCGAACCCGCTGGTTCTTTCTCATACCAAATCTTAGCGTTACCCTCGAGAGAGTACGGAAAAAGCATGAGCTTAATCGCGTCATTCGGCACATATCTAAACTTGAGAGTCGAGGTAATACGATGAAAATTCCGAATGTGAGAGTCCGGGCTATCGGTCTCATTGCCACGAAATTGGTCGGCACGAATGAGCGATAGAAGACCCCACTTAATCTCATAATGATCTGCCAAAATAGCCGGCACAACGATTGCTTCCCCATACCCTTCGGTGGGTGCACGGAGCAATTCCTCCATTGTTTGGTTATCGGCCATCTCTACAACAATAGGTGGAAGCTCGGGTTCCACTATTCGTTGTTGACGATTTCTATTTCTACGAGGAATATTTCTAAGCCTATTAAAATCAATCACAAGTCTAGAAGAACGTAATTGCATACACCAAAGTGACGAGAATTTTAGAGGATTGAAGAAAAGAAATTAGACAAGAAGAAGATTATTTTTGGTATTTTTATTTGGTATTGCTCAATAAAAAATGATCGATAAAAAACAAGGAATAAGGATAACTACTATGGAAGTAAATTACCCTCGGTCGACTTTGAAACGATAGGTGAAAACCTAAACGTCTCGAGGTTCAATAAGTAAACTACAAAAATAAAGTATAATACTACTTGAGTTGGCAAACCAATAATCGGTCGTCCCTCTCAATATACGCACAAGCAAGCGGGGAAACGAGGTGGCACAAAGCACTTAAAAACCTTTTTCCTTAGACGGCCTTTTATAGCTCGTCGCCTTATACCCACCTTATAGTTTGTATAAATCGAGTTCAAACTTCTTATTAGTATTTATCTATTTTGCCTTTTTTTCATTTTGGATTTGAATACAATAGCTAGGTGTTGAAATCCCAACTAAGGCCTTATTTGAAAGTAGGTAAATTTATTGTTCTACGTAATACAATATAGTAATCACAAAAAACACGAAAAACGGTACATACTATAATAATAGAAAAAGATAAAACTTTTCGAGGACGGAAAGGGTCTTCAAATCAACGATGAACAAATCTTCACGAAATGAATCGTACATAAGATCCCCGACAGCGGCGCCAAAATTTTTGATGTATTGTGGATAGTATATATGTGACAATCCGTCAATTTATGGTCAATATTTTATTCTCAATATTTATTTGAAAATATTATTTTATGAACTCACTTATCTTTGGGAAGAAATTTGGATTTACGTCTTGGAATAGCATCGACTACGTCTAAACCGGAGGATTCAACGTTACGTGCTTACGTTTACATACACCGTATTTTGTGGCAGTCCGACATTTCAGAAAATAAATTTGTCCATGAATATTATTTTGGAGTTTTAAGTTTGTGTTTGTTCATAAACTCACAAATTTACGAGAAGAGACTAGGACTTACGATTTTATATTAACGTCCTTTACGACTAAACCAGAAACCTTAGGATTACGTATTTACGTTTTCGAACTCCGTTTTTGATGAAACAATTTTTATTGGATTCGTTTTGTGACGTTGATTCATAATTTATAAAAACGTTTTTCGTAAAACGACCCGAGGGAACGCAAATAGAGGAAACTAGAATCGAGGAGTACCCGTAAATAAATGGGGATGAGACAAGTGGGACACTTGTCCCACCCCCACTCAAACCGGCCTTAACTAGTTACACAAGACACTTATGTGTCAAGTGTAAGCTAAAGCTTACTACACTTTTCCTTTGCTTACAATGTAAGCTTACAAACATCAAAACCACTTGCAACAAACAACTCTCTCATTTGCAACTCATGCAAACCACCTCAAACTCTCTCATCTCTTCTCTCCTTACCGTCCATATCTCACCCAAAAACACCCAATTTTATCTTGATTCCACCACAAAATCATGTGTTATTTACACATATGTTGAAGCCCCTTTGAAACCCTATTGATTGGTGGTGCTTATAACATCCAAGGAGGAGTTTCCATTGAGTACCAAGGCTTATTTTCCACAAGGAGCGTATGAAGATTGGTGGTCTAAAAGATGGTCATGGTTATTCACAAGTTTCTCCATCAAAAACCATGTCCAAATCATAACCTACATCAACTTGGTGGTATAAAGATTGTCCTCCTCATCTTCTTGTTATTTTGATTATGTAAACATGTATTTTATTTCCTATTGTATATGTATATGATGATTATATGATGATAAAAATGTTATGTGGGGATTTGGTGTTGATAAACATGATTAAAAAGGTGAAAAACCATAAGAAACAAGGTTAAAATCTTGGTTAAATTTGTTGGCTGTATAAAACAGTAAAGAAACAGGTCATAGACTGATAAAACTTCTTCAATGGCGGCATCCCAAAATCTCCATAAACACCATCACCCCTGATTCTCCACAAACACCACCCCAATTGATTTCTTAATTCGACTAGATTCCCACTCATTGAATAACACTCGGTTATCGCTTTCGATCGTGATAAATGCCTTTAATTCACTTTTTAGATTCATTCGATTGTGGGTTCTTAGGTGGGTCCTTCATGATCGATCCCTAATTGTTTTTTATTTGATTTTTGTTTTAAGATTTTGTTTTATAGCCATTTAAGAACTCCCTTCATTCCAAATTTTTCAATTTTTTACCAGATCCCTTTTTTACATTTTTAATTTTTTCAAATCTCAATCCAATTGTTCGTCACACGGTTTTGTTTATTTCGAGATGGTTACTTATCACTCCAAGGAAGAGGATGTTTCGAAGATATCCACGTCAATTTTTGTCACCAATTTCCCTGAAACCTTCTCCGCTAAAGATCTTTTCCATTCGTGCAAAGTTTACGGTCACGTTGTAGACTCATTTATTCCATTGAAGAGAACGAAGATAGGAAAAAGATTCGGTTTCGTTCGTTTTATTAACGTCTTCAATGTGGATCGTTTGGTTCAGAATTTATGTACTATATGGGTGGGTCGATTTAAGCTCCTAGCGAATGTAGCAAGGTTCCAAAGGCCTTCATTGAAGGAGGTTAACACTCAATTTAAAGGTGATGCAGGGAATATCAACAATAGTTGCAAGGCTCCTAATGATGCCAGGGAGCCTACTAGGGCGAATAAATCTTTTGCACAGGTCTTGACAGGTCCGAGAGTTACGGATTTCAACCACACCCCTGCTATTGTTTTAGAAGAGGATTGCCTGAACAATCACGACCTTTCTCGTTCGTTAATGGGAAGGGTAAAAGAATTCGCTTCTTTAGTCAACATTAAAAACGTAATCGTTAATGAGGGGTTTTCTGATATTTTCATTCGTTACATTGGTGAAAAATGGGTGCTGCTTGAATTCTCCAATACTAAGACTAGAGCTGCATTTTTAGAATGTTCGGGAGTCAGTTCTTGGTTTACTGAAATAAGACAAGCAAGTATGGATTTCGCCCTTGAGGATAGAATTATGTGGGTAGACGTAGAAGGGGTTCCCTTCAAACTTTGGTCCGAAAATACTTTTAAAAAGATAGCCAATATATGGGGCGAGTTACTTTAAGCTGACGACCCTGAGAGTTCCTGTTTTCATTCCAAGAGACTTTGTATTCGCACCAAGAGGAAAGATAATGTATTTGCCTCTTTTAAAATTATCCACAAAGGAAAGATTTTTTGGATCCGCGCCAAAGAAGTTCCGGGTTGGACCCCTGAATTCAATGAGGAATCAGACGAGGAGAGTATAGATAACGACGAGCCTTTGGATCCTGATGGGGATTTACCAGGAGAGAATGAACTGAATGAACTGAATGAACACAGTGAATCCGAAGCTGTCGAAGAAACTGTTTTTAATGAGACAATTGGCCACAAGGAATCGCGTTCAGAGGACCCTTTTAACATTTATGACATATTGGATAATGAAAATAACCAGGCAAAAGACACAGACCCTGACAACGTTAGTCAGTCACATCCGCCTGGTTACACCCCGGAGTTAAATAGAGAAGATTCGGTTAATAAAGACGAGAGCAGACCGATTCCAACCAAAACACAGCATGTTGAAAAGGAGGGCATTTGTAATCAGGAATCACCCGACACCATTGGTTCGCAATCAGGCAGTACATGTTTTTTTAAATCATCCGGTGCTCCTAAAAAGGGTGGTTCTATATTGTCAAACTTGGAGGAAATTATCAAGGTTGGACAAGCTATGGGATACGAAATGGCGGGTTGCAAAAATGATGTAAGCAGGATTATTGAATCACATGGAGCGGATGTGGTTCATCAATGAATTGTATTTCTCTTAATATACAAGGTCTCGCCCAAAAGACCAAAAAAGTTTGGGTTCGGGAGTTATGCAGTAAACATAGAATTAGTATCTTGGCTTTACAAGAAACCAAAATGGAAACCATGGGGACGTTCACAGTGAAAGCGTGTTGGGGAAATTCAGCATTTGATTATGTCCACAGCGATTCAGTCGGGAACTCGGGTGGTATATTATGCACATGGGATCCTAGTTGTTTTTGTAAGAAGGAGTCTACCGTGTCGGATTATTTTGTGATTGTTAAAGGAGTTTGGTTAAAAAATAACTCTCATATTCTCCTTATTGTGGTATATGCCCCTCAAGAATCTAGAGAGAAACGCATGCTTTGGGATTACTTGTGCTCGTTGATTACGAGATGGGAAGGGGAAGTTATTATGATGGGTGACTTTAACGAGGTGAGATTCCAGTCGGAACGTTTTGGCTCTGTTTTCAATGCTCGGGACTCGGGAGTTTTTAATTCGTTTATCTCAGATGCGGGTTTGATCGACGTTCCATTATGTGGGAATGCATTCACTTGGTGTCATAAATCTGCAACGAAGATGAGCAAGTTGGATCGATTCTTTTTATCTGAAAATCTGAGTAATTCATACCCCAACATTAATGCTATCACTTTGGACAGGTTTGTATCCGATCATTGCCCTATTCTACTTCGTGAAACCGCTGTGGATTATGGCCCTATCCCCTTTAAATTCTATCATCATTGGTTAGAATTAGAGGGGTTTAGGAATTTCATTGAGGATTCCTGGAATTCAGCTCCTGTGGACCCTTCTAACGACATGCGCAAATTTTTGAACAAATTGAAGTTTTTGAAGTCTAAAATCAGAGAGTGGAGATTAGGGCACCCTCACAAAGCAAAGACCGAGTTAAGTAAACTTCAGGAAGAGCTCAGGTTGATTGATATCACGATTGATAATGGTAATGGGACTGGTGATATCGCCCTTAAAAGATCGACGATTGTTAATTCCATTCATGAAATCAACAAAGTTATAGCTACAGAATACATCCAGAAAGCTAAAATTCAATGGTCGGTTGAAGGCGACGAGAACACTCGTTTCTTTCATGGAATTCTTAATAAGAGGAGAAAGGAGATGAGCATTCGAGGGGTCATGAAAGATGGTTCTTGGATTGACCATCCGCAGCAAGTAAAGTTGGAATTTCTCAATCACTTCAAGAACAGGTTTGATCGGCCTGTTGGTAATCGTATTAATTTCGATATTCAGTTCCCATATACTATTACTCAAGAGCAGGCTTCTGATTTAGAGACCGACGTGACCCGCGCGGAGGTCAAACAGGCTGTGTGGGATTGTGGTATGGAGAAAGCTCCCGGGCCGGATGGGTTTACATTCGGGTTTTATCGCCAATTCTGGGATCTTATAGAAAATGATGTCTTCAGGGCAGTCAACTACTTCTTTAATCATGGAGAGTTTTCCCGTGGCTGTAATTCCTCTTTCGTAACCCTTATCCCAAAGTGTCCTAATGCTAATATGGTCAACGACTATAGGCCTATTAGTCTTATAAGTAGTTTGTATAAGATCATCACTAAGATCTTAGCAAACAGATTGGTTCCTATCTTAGACAACGTTGTTCATGAAGTCCAGTCAGCATTCGTTTCGGGAAGGCAAATCATGGATGGTCCTTTTATTTTAGATGAAACCATTTTATGGTGCAAATCTATGAATAAAAATGCGTTCATATTTAAAGTAGATTTTGAAAAAGCTTATGACTCCGTTAGATGGGAGTTCTTGGACGAGGTTTTGGCGAAGTTTGGTTTTGGTAACAAATGGAGGATCTGGATTCAGAACTGTCTTAAGTCTTCGCGTGGTTCCATTCTTGTAAACGGAAGCCCTACTCCGGAGTTTCAGTTTTTCAAAGGCCTCAAACAAGGTGATTCTCTATCACCTTTTCTGTTTATTCTCATCATGGAGTCACTTCATATCTCTTTTCAGCGGGTTATCGACGAGGGTCTGTTTAAAGGCATTAACATCAATGATTCGGTGAACTTATCACACCTCTTTTTTGCGGACGATGCTGTTTTCATTGGTAAATGGAGCGAGAGGAATATTGACACAATTACTATGGTCTTAGAGTGTTTTCGCCAAGCTTCGGGGCTTAAAATTAACATGAGTAAGAGCAAAATCATGGGAGTGAACGTGAATTCGAGTACTGTTAACCAAACTGCTGATAAATTAGGGTGCTTGGTCCTTAGCTCTCCGTTTAAATACCTGGGCACCACAATAGGAGGGAACATGCACCGTGTTTCGACATGGCAAGAGGTGATTGAGAAAGTTAAAAAGAGACTCTCCAAATGGAAAATGAATACTCTTTCGATCGAGGGTCGGTTCACTTTGCTAAAGTCGGTTCTTGGCTCCATTCCTATATTTCACATGTCCATTTACAAGGCTCCTATTCGCGTGTTACAAGTTATGGAGAACATCAGAAGAGATTTCTTCAATGGCCGAGACACTAGTAATAAGAAAGCTTTTTGGTTTAAGTGGAGCTCCGTTTTGGCAGCGAAAGATACGGGCGGCCTTGGTGTGGCTAGCCTTTATGCTTTAAATCGTGCGCTCTTATTAAAGTGGGTGTGGAGGTTCTACGTTCAAAGAAAGTCTTTATGGTCGAGAGTCATTCAAGCTATACACGGGGACGATGGCAGCATGGGTAAAAACACTAGAACGGGGTGAAATTCCTGCTGGATATCCATTGTTAAAGAATTAGAAGTTCTTAAAATTAAAGGGTCAACTTTTTCGACTTTCTCAAAATCAAAGTTGGAGATGGCGGGAACACTAAATTCTGGAAAGACAGGTGGAGTGAGGTCGGGATTCTCAAAGACTTATTTCCTCGCGCGTATGCTCTCGACAACAGTAAAGACGCAACCATTCGAGATAAGGTTCATGCACATACTTTTGATGCTTCTTTCCGTAGGCCTGCTAGGACTGGTGCGGAGTATGACCATCTTTTGGCAGTAACGGATATTGTGAATAACATTGCTTTGTCTCCTCAAAATGATAGATACATTTGGTCCCTTAATAATGATGGTGACTTTTCTGTGGCTTCGGTTAGGAAGGAAATTGATAAGTTCAGGGCTTCTACGACGTCTTTCAAAACAAGATGGGTTAAGTGTGTTCCTCTTAAAGTAAACATCACAGCTTGGAAGGTTATGATGGACGCATTACCTCTTAGATTTAACTTGTCGCGTCGTGGCATGGATATTGGTTCTATTTTGTGTCCGTTATGCGAGGAAGGCGTCGAAAACACCAAGCATCTGTTCTTCTCATGTAATGTGGCGGACCAAATCTATAAAAAGATTGCTCGCTGGTGGAATATTCCTTATTCGGGGGTTTCGTCTTATGAAGATTGGCTACAGTGGTTCAAGTCGGTTCGTCTCCCAACAAATCTGAAGTCGGCTTTAGAAGGTGTTTTTTATGGTATGTGGTGGTCTCTTTGGAACTTTCGCAACAAGACCCTCTTTGACAGCAATGGGCTTAAGAAGGGTATTATTTTCGACAATGTTATGTCCTTTTCATATTTTTGGTGTAAGTCGAGATGTAAAGCCACGTTCTCTTGGACCGATTGGCTAAAAAACCCTTATCTTATTTCTTTGTAATTCTAGCTCCTTGCTAGCTTGCTTTAATAAAATCGCCGTTCCAAAAAAAAGGTCATGGACTAATAAAATGATGAAGTAGAATCCATTTACAGTAAGCTGTATGTCTTGTACACATGTGAGAGTTGGCCATGCAATGGAATCATTGTAATGAGTGAGATATGATCAAAACAAGTTTAAGGTACAAATCTGAGTTCACTGTTTTGGAAGATTTTTAGAAAATATTTAGAATATGATTCAACAGTAGCTATAGAAGAGTTAAATGTAGCACATATCATGTAGTTTATGTGATAAAAATTTCAGCTTCTATCTCCATATAGAACTCTAGATATGACAGTTTTGGTGAAAGTGAAGATAAAAATCAGATTTTTGAAATTAAAGAATAATACTATTATATAAGCACTCAAAATTTAATAGTATAAAATATAAATTAAAACCCACTAACTCATGAATTTTATTTGTATAAATATGTACAATGATAAATAAGTGGACATTTTATAAAAATGGTAACTTGTTATGTTTTATAAGATATAAAGCTATAAACATGATTTTTACGACTTTTTCGGCTATTGCCGTAAAATTAACGTTTTTGTTAAATAAAACTTAGATGGTTGGACCCGTCTAATGAAAACTTTATAAAACTTATATACTGATATATAGACATGTATAACAAGTAAAAACCGATAAAACCTGAACTATAGGGCATACGGACATTAACGAGCTAAGTAAACATATTGGACTAATACTTGGACTAATAATTAGACTAAATAAGTTAAACCTTATAAAAAGAACTTATTGGACTTATCCCATTTGGGCCCAACTTGAAAGTTTAAATACTGATAATATAAGTATGAAATAGATTAATACAAGTTAATAAACTTATAATAGGTTTATTGGACCTAGAACACGTAAATAGGTAAAACTAGAAAACTAGTATAAAAGTTATCGACACATAACACAAAAATGAGTAAACGAGAATATGTAAACCCACTTGATCATCATATATAAATAATCATCATATGTATACACAATTGTTATTTTTATAAAGTCATTGGACATGAGTCTAAGACGAGTATTATTTGTCTAGGTTTCCGTGATTGAAGCACGTACCGTACGTCCGAATTGCCGATAACCCGCCTTCCCATATCAACGTGAGTTCATAGCCTCGCACTCTTTTAAATGTTTTTATGAAATGTTTTATAAACCCGCGAGGGAGATAACATGTTAGTTTTTATTAAATAGGACACCATTTGTCCCGATTGTTTGTTTATTGATTTTGGACCCGAATGATTGAATGACCCGATTGTATGACCCGATAAATGATTAAAGGACCCGATAGATGAATTTAAATGGATTATTAAAGTTAGGTTATGTCACTAAAAGTCCCATTAGCATGAATTGTGAACTACCGGGATTTGGTAGACGCTTATGCATTTAATAGTACTATTTGGGGACGATCACCCCAGTTCGCGCCTTGACGGTTGATCCCCGTCGTGCCACCTCGATTGGTAAGCGAATTTATGTATGAGAAGATTTCCATAGCGTGACCTTTGTGACGACACGCTACTTTAGATGGGCAAAATTGGTATCGGGTTAGCTACCTGTTGTTGGTTTAGTAAGGTAACAATGTCATGCGGCTTATAATAATCCAAAAACTAACGAAATACTACTAGACGCTCCGAATTACGATGTATTGCCTGACTAGCAATACATGGTAATACTACTGATATTATGTTTGTGTTTTGGTTTTCATAACCATATTCATATAACGGTTTTTATTTTCGTACAACGTTATAAGACGTATTGTATGATGTTTTTGCGACATTGGCTCGTATAATGATTTTTAAGGCAAATGCCTATATTATGATTTTCGATAAGGATTTGTATAAAAATGACTTTGGCTATTTTATGGCCTATTAAAATGATTTGGACAAAATGATTTTAAGTAATAATTTTATACTGATATTATATTGATGGATTTTATTAAACTCTATGAATTCACTCGGCGTTATCGCTGACCTTTTCTTTTAACATGTTTTATCTCAGGTACTTGAAGGTAATTCTCGGGAAGACGACAAGAATTCATGGCCCGCACTTAAACAATATTTTCCATTCAAATATTTTGTAAAACTTTGTATGAAATGTAATGACTTGAGACCGATGTAACTTTGATATTTATGAATGGAAATGATTTATTATTAAAGGACGCGATTTTTATGCGTTGTCTATGATGTGAGTAATGTGCTATCCCGTAACACCAACGAGTCTTCCGCTGTACTGAGTTGTATAAATTTGGGGGTGTTACGGTTTGGTACCAGAGCTCTCGTTATAGAGAACGAAAGATTTTTTAAAACGAAGGTTTTGAATAAAACTTTTCAAAATCCTTTAACTATAAACATTTTTCTAAAAATGTCTAAAAATCTTTTGACTATAACGGTGCCGAAGAATTCCCGAGTTACCGACAAGGCCAGACTGAGAAGTGTTACTTTAATATATATATAACCTGGATTATATATATATATGATGTAATTTTATTACATGATTGGTTGATGATTATTTTGATATTTATACTAGGTATTTATACGACGTCGATTGTCACAAGAAACCCTAAATCCCCTAGTAAATTAATCGAAGCTATTCTCGTAGGAATTCTAGCTATCCTAGATCTAATCCAAGTTGTGGATATTTATGATCCCAACAAATGGTTGATATTCGTAGAAATGTTGGTTGATTGTGATATTGAAAAAGAATTGGCGAGATTAAATCTGATATCGATGTCATGACGATCTTTCCTTATAGAGTGGAGTTTGACAAAACGTTACCACCTAGAAAGGTGTCATCTGATTCGTTGTCATCCAATTCTTAAATTGAAATCGAAAGGGTGAATGTTGCACTTGAGGTTGTCATTGGAACCATTACCCAAAAGCCTCATGCCACTAGTACCTTTCTGAGAAGTCTAATTGAATGTGTGAGTCATCTCATGCTAGTGACTCATTTGATAATTGTTGTTGTAAGAGCTATAGGAATGAAATTAAGTGTTGACTCATATCGAGCTTTTATTGCCCTATTAAGGCCTAAGAATAAAGTTGGATTATTGAGAAATGAGGTAGGATATCGAATTGAGTATAAAATTGGTTAAAACTTGAATAAAGTAAAGTTTAACACATATGGAATATGAAATTGTTAAGAGGAAGTCATTAAGTCCTGTGATTGAATTATAAGGTTTTTAATGATTGTTAGTTCGTGTTAAGGGTTGTTCCTAGGCCATTGTCCAATAATGAGGATGCCCAGTGTCCAGGAAATAAATTGAAGAAATCTTCTTCTGAATTGGGACCGATGGATCTTCCAGGACATGTGGAACACCTAATGACTCTTGTAGATTAGTAGTCATTATGGTATCTTTTAAAAATCCCTAACTTAACTGTGACATCAGTTGGTAGGATGAGTTCCGAAAATTGTATGACATAGTGACACAAAAAGTGTTACGGTAGAATTTGACTTGTTTATGATTAATGAATAGACTACCTTTGATTGCTAAATTCTACATGTATCGATGTTATCTATCTTTTCTTGCTTCTTCCTAATGCTCGCATTAGTGATGCAACCATTGAACAAGTACTCATCTCGATTTGAGTTATGTTGTGAATTATTCTTTTTGAGTGCCATCGAGGTCATGAACCTCATGATTATTTGGCTAAGCTCATTTCCTATTATATTATAGTTAGTTCTTGGTGAACAACTCTTCATCACTCTTTTGCAGATCACACATTGTTTTTATAAAGTTAAAACGGTATCCTTTGAGAAAATTTAATTTTCATCACAATAAAGATTGTTCAAAGTGAGATTTATAAGTGACTGATATCAAAATGAAGTTGTTTATGAGACGCTTTGGAAACTTAATTATTTCCATAACCAAGAAAATCTTTGTAAATATATTTTTGATTCTTATTTAAGAATTAAGCATGAAAATGTTTTTATTATAAACGTGATGATAAAATTTTTTGACGAACTGAGTATTGCATCGTTAATCTTGAAATTGTATATAGTTGCGCGTCTATATACAATTTGGAATGGACCATGCAAGACTGATTAGTAGTCACCATAAAATTAATGAATAAACACTACATTTTCTTTGAAGATTGTGAAAGATTAAATTTTATGAGATCTGCAAGAAGTGAAAATAGGGACATAGTGTTAGGGACACCTGCATATGTGCCCGTACCATCTATTTCTCTGAGTGGAATTTACTCATCTGTGGAAATTGTCTTATTTGACAATTGATATTCCCTTCTTGTCCAATTCTCCCGTAGTGAGATTCTTAGGAAAAGTATCTGATTACCGAGTGTTGATACCCGATTGGATGTATCGACGTTCCTATCATTTCTTTTGATTAGATTTCATTTCAATGACCTGGGTAACGATTCGAGGAGCTTTCAAATGCGTACTCAAATTATGAAAACATGGGATATATTCATATTCAATAATTTTTTTCGTCTGTATCTGATTTGAAATTCTCTCGCATAGATCATGCGTTGACCTTGCTCTTTTAAGGTTAGTTATGTCTCCGGATATCCTTGAACTTGTGAAGGATTATGTGTTATTACTAGACTTTTGAGAAGTTCACATCTTATCGACGGCAATAAAACTGGAAAGTTGATAGTGCCAGTAGAATGAATTGATTGATTATGACATGACGACATTGTCTTAATTGATGGGAACTCGAGTAGAATTCCCCCTAAATGATAAGATGCTGATTATCAAAAGTGATCTAAATAATTCTTGATGGATGACCATATCCTGCATTTAGATTCAAAATTATACCATGAATGATTGTGAATTGGCCATAGATATTATAATTTAAAAGAACTTAATACGAATTTATTGAAAAGATAATTCTGTTATTTGAAACTTTAGTAAGTATTTGTTTATAAATTACCTAGACTTTCGCCACTAAGGAAAGTTGAAATTGATATTGATTATATTTCCGGTGCTGCACTTGTGGCTTGTGCACTGTACGTCAGCACCATATGAATTTAAGGAATTACCGTACAACTGAGAGAGTTGTCGGAGAATGATTTTATTCTACCAAGCCTGTCATCATGAAGAGCTATGGTGTTATCATTCCTTATAATTATAGATTATTGTTAACTAAGTAAATTGACAATCGAAAACGATATCCATAACTCGAAATGGAAGATTTTTTCGATCATTTACAAGGTTTTTGATCCTCAGCATGGTTATCATCAACTTCGCATCTGCGAAAAAGATTATCTACTCCAATCACTACATCTGGTACTTGTAATGAACGTTATGAGTTTCACGTGATGTCGTTTGGATTGACCAATGCACATGTAGCATTCATAAATTTGGTGAATCACGTGTGTAGGCTGTAATTTGATAAATTCAGGCTTGTGATCATTAAGAACAATATGTTTGTTTATAAGAATAAGAATGAGTTAATTATCATTTATAGATTGCCCTGAATTGGCCGAACGATAAAAACATGTACCTTGAATAATTAACATGAGATTAAAGACTAAATCCTTTATATTATTTGACCATGTGATTAATAAGATAATGGAATATATTGACTCTTCAAAAATTAAGAGCCCTATTAAGACTTTGGATTTTACCAAAAAGAAATGAAAATATGTTTTGACGAATGTTTTAACAAAGGATTTTAAAGGGATTATTCCTTTATACACTAAACATTTAACTAAACTTCTGTTTAGGGGTAAATGTTTGTGTATACCTTAAGACAACTTAAGAAGGATTGAGTAAAACCATTTAAAACATGATTTGAAATCTGAAACGATAATTTTTGTTTTTCAAACTAAGAAAACTTTGACCAAAGTATAAACAAAGGTTTTTCGAACATTTACGAATCTTATTAATTATTTTCCATAAATCAACAAAATCTTGTTAATTAAATTCAAATTTATTTTGAACATTTTATATAATTGGTCGAACTAAGAAATTTAAAATTTTTATATTTACGTTTCATAAAAATTTAATAATTATTATTTAATTAATTGTAATAATTATCGACGCTTTAAACGCCGGATTGAGAAAAACTTATAAAAATGATATATGAGACGAAACTGAAACTTAGAAAATATGAAGAAAGGTGAACGTAATTACTGACGCATAATATAGAAAGAATACCTGAGTGAATTATGGACATGATAATACCGACGCATTATGTAGAAAAGATAAAGAACCAATTAGGACATGTTCCTTAATAATGAATGTGCAAAATAAATTGCCGAACAATTTAAAAATTAACTAATGTCTGTAAGAAAGGATAATATAGATAAAAAAGGGGGTTCGCGGCTAATGTGAACCATTAGAATTGAGAAGCCGATAGCGTTAAATGTTTTAAAGGCCACTTGTGGTTGCCTAAATATGGAAGATTTTGAGATATAGTTATGTTGGAGTCTTGTAAGTATAAGTATTCATTTATGTCATTTCTGACTAAAAGTATCTTTGTCTGAAGAAGTTGTACTGATGGCAATTATAAAGGCAGACATCGCCTCATACATTAGTAAACGTCTAGCTATTGCAAAGGTCATCATCTAAATTTGATTCGATTTGGGTCATCGTCGACAGACTGACCAAATCTGCTAATATCATTCTCGTTAATGATAAATGCAAAAAGAGTTATGTAAACATAGTGTGCTTGTATCAAACATCTTTATCAAGATCCTCGCTTCGCATCGAATTTTTAGAGATTTGCTCAGAAGTCATTGAGAACGAATCTTGATGAGAGTACTATGTACCACCCCAATCGAAGGGACGAGGTAAAGTAACGATACAAAATACTATAAGTGTTGTTTTATGATTGACCTTTGGTAATAGACCGTATAATCGTTTTCCTTTGGAGATATTATCATTGATAACTATCGTATTAGGATCGAGATTGAATCTTGTTAGGATCTAAATATTAGAGCATCTGTAAGCAGGAGTTGAGATGAAGACACCCGACATACATCCATTATGAGTTGGACATGTCTTTTAGGTTTAAGGTTTCCTATGATGGCGAACCTAACCTTACAAAATACCCGACCCGCGAGATCTGAAATGATTATTGAAATTAGGATCTTATTATTGACAGCCGATAGTGGGCAAGAGGTTATGTGAATGTGAAATGTAGATCTTGAAGTGCCAAATGGGTAGCGAAGTTATGCCACAATTTTTAACCTTGGAAAAAAATGAATTCATGATCTGACAAATCATGGGATATAAGTCCCCGTTGTATGGGACCATTGAAACGATGTAAAAGTTGGGATTGAAAGGCATATAAGCTGGATCTACCCTAGGACTTCAAGAACTGCGTGAATTATGTTTCGTAAATCGAACTTGATGGAATATCTATCAAGTGAAAATCTGATTGTTCTTATTAAAGCATAGATCGGCGAAAAGTTGCATTCATCAGAAACCCGTGAACATCATGGATAGAGAAAGTAAGTCAACATTTAGCCTGGTCTTATTCCCGTAGTTATGTTTGATGAAACTCGCGTATTATAATGGATTAAACTTGTGAGAAAAGACCGAATGTGGAGGAAATAACCACATGGCTTTAACTCTATAAGAAGCGAGTAGTAAGGTAAGATGATCTTTGAGGACAAAGATCCTGTTTAGGGGTAAATGCTGTGACAATCCGTCAATTTATGGTCAATATTTTATTCTCAATATTTATTTGAAAATATTATTTTATGAACTCACTTATCTTTGGGAAGAAATTTGGATTTACGTCTTGGAGTAGCATCGACTACGTCTAAACCGGAGGATTCAACGTTACGTGCTTACGTTTACATACACCGTCTTTTGTGGCAGTCCGACATTTCAGAAAATAAATTTGTCCATGAATATTATTTTGGAGTTTTAAATTTGTGTTGGTTCATAAACTCAAAAATTTACGAGAAGAGACTAGGACTTACGATTTTATTTTAACGTCCGTTACGACTAAACCGGAAACCTTAGGATTACGTATTTACGTTTTCGAACTCCGTTGTTGATGAAAACAATTTTTATTGGTTTCGTTTTGTGACGTTGATTCATAATTTATAAAAACGTTTTTCGTAAAACGACCCGAGGGCACGCAAATCGAGGAAACTAGAATCGAGGAGTACCCGTAAATAAATGGGGATGAGACAAGTGGGACACTTGTCCCACCCCCACTCAAACCGGCCTTAACTAGTTACACAAGACACTTATGTGTCAAGTGTAAGCTAAAGCTTACTACACTTGTCCTTTGCTTACAATGTAAGCTTACAAACATCAAACCACTTGCAACAAACAACTCTCTCATTTGCAACTCATGCGAACCACCTCAAACTCTCTCATCTCTTCTCTCCTTGCCGTCCATATCTCACCCAAAAACACCCAATTTGATCTTGATTCCACCATAAAATCATGTGTTATTTACACATATGTTGAAGTCCCTTTGAAACCCTATTGATTGGTGGTGCTTATAACATCCAAGGAGGAGTTTCTATGGAGTACCAAGGCTGATTTTCCACAAGGAGCATATGAAGATTGGTGGTCTAGAAGATGGTCATGGTTATTCACAAGTTTCTCCATCAAAAACCATGTCCAAATCATAACCTACATCAACTTGGTGGTATAAAGATTGTCCTCCTCATCTTCTTGTTAATTTGATTATGTAAACATGTATTTTATTTCCTATTGTATATGTATATGATGTTTATATGATGATAAAAATGTTATATGGGGATTTGGTGTTGATAAACATGATTAAAAAGGTGAAAACCCATAAGAAACAAGGTTAAAATCTTGGTTAAATTTATTGGCTGTATAAAACAGTAAAGAAACAGGTCATGGACTGATAAAATGATGAAGTAGAATCCATTTACAGTAATCTATATGTCTTGTACACATGTGAGAGTTGGCCATGCAATGGAATCATTGTAATGAGTGAGATATGATCAAAACAAGTTTAAGGTACAAATCTGAGTTCACTGTTTTGGACGATTTTTAGAAAATATTTAGAAGATGATTCAACAGTAGCTATAGGAGAGTTAAATGTAGCACATATCATGTAGTTTATGTGATAAAAATTTCAGCTTCTATCTCCATATAGAACTCTAGATATGACAGTTTTGGTGAAAGTGAAGATAAAATCAGATTTTGGAAATTAAAGAATAATACTATTATATAAGCACTCAAAATTTAATAGTATAAAATATAAATTAAAACCCACTAACTCATGAATTTTATTTTTATAAATATGTACAATGATAAATAAGTGGACATTTTATAAAAATGGTAACTTGTTATGTTTTATAAGATATAAAACTATAAACATGATTTTTACGACTTTTTCGGCTTTTGCCGTAAAATTAACGTTTTTGTTAAATAAAACTTAGATGGTTGGACCCGTATAATGAAAACTTTATAAAACTTATATACTGATATATAGACATGTATAACAAGTAAAAACCGATAAAACCCGAACTATAGGGCATACGGACATTAACGAGCTAAGTAAACATATTGGACTAATACTTGGACTAATAATTGGACTAAATAAGTTAAACCTTATAAAAAGAACTTATTGGACTTATCCCATTTGGGCCCAACTTGAAAGTTTAAATACTGATAATATAAATATGAAATAGATTAATACAAGTTAATAAACTTATAATAGGCTTATTGGACCTAGAACACGTAAATAGGTAAAACTAGAAAACTAGTATAAAAGTTATCGACACATAACACAAAAATGAGTAAACGAGAATATGTAAACCCACTTGATCATCATATATAAATAATCATCATATGTATACACAATTGTTATTTTTATAAAGTCATTGGACATGAGTCTAAGACGAGTATTATTTGTCTAGGTTTCCGTGATTGAAGCACGTACCGTACGTCCGAATTGCCGATAACCCGCCTTCCCATATCAACGTGAGTTCATAGCCTCGCACTCTTTTAAATGTTTTTATGAAATGTTTTATAACCCCGCGAGGGAGATAACATGTTAGTTTTTATTAAATAGGACACCATTTTTCCCGATTGTTTGTTTATTGATTTTGGACCCGAATGATTGAATGACCCGATTGTATGACCCGATAAATGATTAAAGAACCCGATAGATGAAATTAAATGGATTATTAAAGTTAGGTTATGTCACTTAAAGTCCCATTAGCATGAATTGTGAACTACCGGGATTTGGTAGACGCTTATGCATTTAATAGTACTATTTGGGGACGATCACCCCAGTTCGCGCCTTGACGGTTGATCCCCGTCGTGCCACCTCGATTGGTAAGCGAATTTATGTATGAGAAGATTTCCATAGCGTGACCTTTGTGACGACACGCTACTTTAGATGGGAAAAATTGGTATCGGGTTAGCTACCTGTTGTTGGTTTAGTAAGGTAACAATGTCATGCGGCTTATAATAATCCAAAAACTAACGAAATACTACTAGACGCTCCGAATTACGATGTATTGCCTGACTAGCAATACAGGGTCATACTACTGATATTATGTTTGTGTTTTGGTTTTCATAACCATATTCATATAACGGTTTTTATTTTCGTACAACGTTATAAGACGTATTGTATGATGTTTTTGCGACATTGGCTCGTATAATGATTTTTAAGGCAAATGCCTATATTATGATTTTCGATAAGGATTTGTATAAAAATGACTTTGGCTATTTTATGGCCTATTAAAATGATTTGTACAAAATGATTTTAAGTAATAATTTTATACTGATATTATATTGATGGATTTTATTAAACTCTATGAATTCACTCGGCGTTATCGCTGACCTTTTCTTTTAACATGTTTTATCTCAGGTACTTGAAGGTAATTCTCGGGAAGACGACAAGAATTCATGGCCCGCACTTAAACAATATTTTCCATTCAAATATTTTGTAAAACTTTGTATGAAATGTAATGACTTGAGACCGATGTAACTTTGATATTTATGAATGGAAATGATTTATTATTAAAGGACGCGATTTTTATGCGTTGTCTATGATGTGAGTAATGTGCTATCCCGTAACACCAACGAGTCTTCCGCTGTACTGAGTTGTATATTTGGAGGTGTTACAATATATGTTTTAATTAAGATACGTTATAGGGTAAATTAGAAAATTACCTTTAGGAAAAAGTAATAGACTAAAATTACCAAAGACGGATTCAATTAAAGACGTTGGTGAACCAAGTTCGTTGTACATGAAGATCAAGTGAATTTGAGACGTTTTGTTTCGATTTGGACAATTGATTCGAATTGGTTTTCGGTTTTTAAAACTAAAATTAATTCTACGAATTTAAAGCTAATTAATCCTAGGTGCATGAATCGTTTCCCATTAACTCTAAAAACAATACAATTACTTAAAATTAACACTACTAGAAAATTTAAGCTATTTAAAAATTCTATTCAATAAAATTTTATTTAATTAAAATACTTTTACACTAAAAAAAACTATTTATGACTTAAAACTAATATTTTATTTTTTTTTCATTTTGTTTTTATATATTTATTATTTAAACTGAAACTTTATAAAAGTAATTTAAAAATAAAACTATTTAAATTTTAATGAAATTAAAATTAAGATTAAATATATGTTTAAAACTTACAGCTCTAATACGACTGTCTATATTAATAAAATTGACTGAGATTAAACTTAAAAGAGCAGTTAGCTCAGATGGTTGGAGCGTTGGCTGTGAACCGTGAGGTCACGAGTTCGATTCCTAAGGGGAACATTTTTTTATTGGATTTATTTTTAATTGACAGAAACTGAAAGTTACAATCACAGGAGTAATTTACGTGATTGAATTATTGAGCCTGACAGATTTATATTCAATGAATCATTTAATCAGATCCATAACAGACGTTTGGTTTTTACTTTAGGACAGGAGTAGTAAACAATTTATATTAGAATAGACATGATAATAAATCATTCTATTCAACAGATAAGCAAGAATCCAGTAACAGATTTAAAAAGATAAATGCAGATTCCAGCAACCCCGACAAATACTGACCAGCTTAAAAAAAATGATTCTATGTATTAAAATGATCTAAAATGTTGAACAGAAACACAGCTTGAGCACTTAAATAACGAGCAATTCCAATTAATAACAGAAATTACTCAAATCAGCGCATCAATATCAGCAAATTAATACAGAAATTACAGATAAGACAGCAATCAAGATCTAAGCATTTAACAGCAATTCACACTCCTAATAACAAGTATATATCAGCAGGCAAACAAGATGTAAGTAATCAAATAACTCTACGCAAGTCTGCTAATCACAAAATCATAGCAACCAGACAGGATGTAGCAGATGAACACACTAACATATTCCAGTTTACATAGACGTTAATTCAATCAGCAATTTTAACCTTAGTTTAACAGGTAAATCCCAAACATCAGCGGTCACAACAAAAATCAATAGAGACAATTAACTAAAACTCAGCAACGTTGAAATAAAACCAACTTGTCCAAATACAACTCTCAATAACAGATTAATCTCTACAAAGTATCAATTTTAGCAAACTATAAAAACCATACCAACAAATCAATCACACTACCCAAACATATAAATTCATCTAAACAATTTAGCATAATTTCATAAACATCCTAACAGTAATATCAAATAACATAAATTATTAAACTAAACAACTTAAACATAAATTACGTAAAATAAACTAAGGAGTAAAACCTTTTGTAGATCTTTTTGAGAAGTAGCGCAGCGCTGAGCTGGCTAAAAACCTAAACGACACAACTTCTGACCATCGTACGAACCATCAACCACCATCAAACATCAAACCACACCAAATAAAAACTTCGATCCAATATCAAACTACCGAATCCAGTAGCTATTTTATTAACTTCCCAGTGGGAGAAGCTTTTCCCAAATATTTATCTTAGATTATTCACTTAAGCTACTAAAAAGCTTAAACAAAGAATTCTTATATTATAATTCTAGAAAAACAGTAAGATTAATTCATAAAAAACTTTAACAGTAAATTAAAAACAGGATGATGCTCGAATGAAACTTTTTATTAAATCATGAAAAATATTACAATACTGTAGAAATTGAAATACAGTTAATCCTACAACTAATCTAACATTATAATACTAAGATAAAAAATGGGATACTAAAAATAGAATAAAGAGGGGGTATTTATACTCGAACCCGAGGTGTTGGGGGTGAGTTTGTTGGAGACGAGAATCCATCCAAGCCTTCCATTCAACATCTTTTTCTTCTCTTTCTTCTCTATGATGATCTAAGGGCTGAGATGAGCCAACTAGCACACGGATCACCAACGTGGCATCCGAGTGTGCTATTTGTGCTAGTTTGGTGATGAGGTACCTTCTTTTTCTTGGAGGATTGGTGAGATTGTGCTGTCACAGCCAATGAATCGTTGCCACGTCACTTGCTCTCTCCATCTTCTAGGTCCGAATTAATTGGGGATTTAATTCCCGACTCGTGTGAATCACACGAAACAATCAAAACCCCTAATTTTTATTGAGTAATTTATTTAATTAGCGTTGATTAGGGTTTGTGGAATAGTGGTAAAAAAAGTTATAGGTTATTTGGTTTTGGGGGTGAAAGAGAAGGGTATAGGAAACTTTGTTTTTATCGAATAAATGTGTGGTGAGTTTTAAGGTGTGACATGTGGGTGAAAACGTTTTGAATGAAAAACGTGTGAGTGTATAAATGTTTTGACCAAAGAAAGGTTTACTTATCTATGAAAAATTCGTTTTGCATAACCCTAATGGGTTTTGAACAGGCCCATATGTCCATCCGTCCCTTTTATTACTTGAATTGGGCCTTTGGTCCATACCATTCAAACTATCACATGTATACCCAATTTGGGCCTTCGTTTTGGGCTTGTGGTTAAAAATTAGAAATCTTGTTCCTTAAATGGGCTTTTGAGCCCGTTAATCCATTGTGGGTCCCACAAAGCCCAAAATCTTCATAAACGATTAAATCCGCTAAAACGATCTTGACTTTGGCTTTTCGATCTTTTCTTCAAACTCGTGCCGGTTTTTGTCGATTTTCGCAATCATCGGTACCTACACACATTAAACGATAAACAAACGAATACAAGGCAATATTTAAACATTTTATGCATTTATTCATTGTTTTTAGATATAAATGATATGAGTAAAATCACTCATATCAATCATCATGAGTGCGACCTAAGAAAGGTGTTGCGGAAACCATTTGAATGAAACCGGACTTGAGCTCGAAGTTGTTGGCGTCAATTGCCGGCACCACAATCTCATAATCGTTTCCTTAGACGTGTGATTGTAAGAGCTCGATCATTGGACGGTTCTCCATTGTGTTGACAACGGGAGGCTCTACAACAGGAGGATCAATAATAGCGGCTTGAATGGACTTCCTTTTGCGTGAACGAGTACACATACACCTACACAAGAAAAGAAAAGCAAAGAAATAGAAAAATAATGGTTAACGTGAAAAGAAAATATTTTTGGTGTAAAACTTTGAAAAAGAAATGTTTTTTATGAGTTTTTAAATGTTTTTGGAATTTTGAAAATTTTATATTTTATGGACTTTTGAAATTTTTTTACAATTTGACAAGAAAAATAACGTTCAAAGGTGAACGGATCCCAAAATCCAACGCGTCTCTCACAATAAACCGTTAATCTTCACGAAAAGAGGCGGCAGCGGCGCCATTTAATACAAGGTTTTGACCTCGTATGAAAAAGATTCGTTGTTCTCGGTCTTATCGAATTGATTATAGTTGAAAGTGTGACTCAGATGTTCTTGGTGAAAAATAAAGAAATATGATTATCTATTTTAAACTAATAGTAAAATGAAAATGTAAATGTAAATGTCGTTGAGTAAAAATGTAAGCTTTAAAATTTAAACTAAAAATAAAGTCTTAAAAATAAATGACGAGAAATTAAAACTTTTAAAAGTAAAATTTGAAAACTTTATTAAAAAATGCAAACTTCAATTAAATCTAAGATAAAACAATTAAAATAACACTTAAGAAATTTGGCGGGAAAAATTACAATTGAAAACAAAATAGGAAACTAAGTCGGAAACCAAATGCTTAACCTAATCCAGAATGTGTATCACACTCCTAATTCGGAATATGTAGTTAGTCACTCAATCCGGAATGCTGAGTGTCGAACCTAATCCGGAATCAAAGATGCAAGATATAATTCGGAATCCACACTATGATCTTAATCCGAAATGTATATCATTCACATAATCCGGAATCCAGGTCCAACAACTAATTCGGAATGATGATCCTACATGTAATCCGGAATCCGTGTCACGCATCTAATCCGAAATATTGGTTAGAAAGTAATTCGGAATGTGAGATGATCAAGTAGTTCGGAATCCAAGGTGATGATCTAATCCGGAATACAAGTCTAGTACTCAATCCGGAATATACCAATTCTGACCTAATTCGTAATCACCCTTGTCTTAGCTAATTCGGGAAATGGAGTTAAACACTTAATTCGGGAAAAGTGGAAATGCACTATAAGTCGGAATCAACTGAGTCTACACCTAATTCGGGTTACTAGGGTTTAGTAATCCGAGAACTCAGAAAATCCAAATAAGCTAAAATAAGCAAACATCAAATTAACACTTACCTAAAACTTAACCAAATCAACTTTAAGAAAAAATTAGCTAATAAGCCAAAATTTATCTCCTATAAATACCCTCATAATGTCACATTAGGAGGTGTTGGCTAATTTGACAACTTAGCTCTCCACCTTTAATTACTTGCACTTTCATATTATCTTTTACTTAATTGTTCATTAATTTCTTTCCTTTAATTCCATGTAAGTTAATTTTGTTGTTGAATCTTTATTTTCCTTTAATCAAGTTTTCATAATCATCTCATTCTTCCTTTCTTGCTTTTAAATATCTTGTTTTGTTTGATTAATCTTGAAGTTTTGTTTAATCTTGATGTTTATTTGACAAAAGTTCTTATTTTTCCATTGTTCTTATCAAATCCTTACGTTTGAAATTCTTATTTTGTTTGTGCTTTTTGCTTATTTAGTGTCTAGCTTATTTTCGTTTGAGTGTTCTTAAAAGTTTCATCTTTTTAAAAGTTTAATCTTTCTATTTTAGTTCGTTTATAAAGCTTGCTTATTTTGTGTTTTGAAGAGTTTTTAAATTTGTGCTTATTTAGTTCTACTTATTCTTGTTTTAATTAAGTTTTTGGTATTTGCTTATTGTCAGTTTGCTTATTTGGTCTTTGCTTTATTGCTCCTTTTGTTTTTGTTCTTTCCATCGGAATATGCAAGGGTTTCTACATTCTGATAGCTTGTTATGATCGCAAAAACCTTTATGGTTTCTACATTGCGATCAATATTGTGATAGCCCTTATTCCGATCAAGATTGCGATCGCTCATTGCGATCATGGATTGCAACAGATATTAAGGTATATTGCGACAGAACTCTGCGCAAATTTCGTTTGCCATATTGCGATGGGAGGAACATTGCGATAGGAGGAACATTGCGATGGAAGGAATATTGCGATGAGCACTACGATGAACATTGCGATAGCAATGACATTGCTATAGTGTAACATTGTGATAGCTTTTGCCATATTGCGATAGCTTCCATCGAAATCCTTGGTTCATTTTGCTAGTTGTTTTCTTTTCGAGTTTATTTCTTTCCCGCCATTTTACTTAGATTTATTTTAAATTGTTTTTATTTTAGCATTATTTTAAGATTGCGTTTTTATTAAATTGTCAAATTCACTTTTCGTCAAGCTTTAATTTTACGTCATTTAATTAATTTACCTTTAAAGTCTTAAATTCTCGTCATTTAATTTATTTACTTTTAAAAGTTTTAATATTGCACCATTTACGTTTAATTAGTTTAAGTCTTAATTACCCGTCATTTACTTTAACGCTTTGCACATTTATTTTATTACAACGACCAATCTATTATTTTTTTTCCACCAAAAGACGACTGAGTCACCGTTAAACCAGTAATCAATTCGATTAGACACCGAGAACGATTAAACCACACACAACGAACTTAATTTTAATACTTAGTAAAAATCGGTTATTAAAATGGCGCCGCTGCTGGCTCTTTTCGTAAAGATTAACGGTTTTCTGTGAGAGACGCGTTGAATTTTAGGAACCCCAACAACTACAGTAGAAGCAATCCAAACCCACCTCGAGCTTCTAATCCTTATCACCCACCCGCTCAACAAGCATCACCCATTAATCAAGATGTGGAAACTTTCATGAGGACCCAAGGAGAGCAAATCAAGAATCTGCAAAGCCAAATCATCAATTTGAAAGGAGATATCACTAAGCAAGGTAATGATATTAGATCAGAGCTTCAACATGATATGCAAACCTCTCTTAGCAATCAAACGAATGATTTGAAGAATATGATGGCTAGTTTCTTTCGAAGTACTCAACCCTCTACTTCGGGCTCTCTTCCTTCTAATACCGTCACCAACCTAAGAGCGAATGTGAGTGCTATTACTACACGTAGTGGAGCAACTCTTGTAGGACCATCTATCCCTCCCCCAGTTACTCCATCTACACCTCCTCCACCACCATTTATCCCACCTACTCCCACGCCTAGTATTAGTTCTCCATTATCGTCTCCACCTCTTACTATAGTAGTACCCAAGAAACCCCATTCACCAACCCCACCTTCCACCTTTAAACCTTCAACATCTCAACCTTCACCTTCTACACCTACACCACCTAAACCTAATATCCCTTATCCTTCTCGCTTAGACAAGTGCCAATTGCTCACCAAGGATGATATTCAAGTGTCAAATTTTTTGAAGAAGATTTCGGGACTAACCATCACCTTTAGCCTTGTTGAATCTCTATCCCAAATGCCTAAATTTGTTAAGATGTTTAAGGAATTGCTTAATAAGAAGGAGAAGATGGCCGAGTTTGTTAATACTCGATTGAATGAAAACTGTTCTGCAGTCCTTCTTAAAGAAATTCCGTAAAAACTTGGAGATCCCGGTCGTTTTGTGCTACCATGTACTTTTAACCAAACCGAAGAATTTACTGCCTTAGCTAATCTCGGGGAAAGTATAAATCTGATGCCTTTAAGTGTTTGGAAAAAGCTATCATTACCCGACCTTACACCAACAAAGATGACTCTTGAGCTAGTAAATCGTACTCTCGCCTACCCCGTTGGTATTGCTGAAGATGTATTTATTAAAGTTGGTAATAAGTGTGTAAACACTTATCCTTTTGCCATTAAAATCAAGGAAAAATAAGACCTAATCATGTGTTTAATGTCGTAAATGTCGGAATTACGCGTGGTTTTGTGTTTTTGTGTTTAAATAGGTACAAATGATCTAAAGAAGAGAAAACACGGGATTTCACAGTCAAATGATGAAGAAAAGTCCAAAAAGAGACAAAGACAAAGTCAAAAGATCAAAAGTGTGCCGAAGATCACGAAACCCGACAAAATCGATACGATTTGAAGAAAAGACCAAGAAGCCGAAATCAAGTTCGTTTTTAGCGGATTAAATCTTTTTGGAAATATTCGAACTTTGTGGGACCTACATGTTCTTATTTAGACTTAAAACCCAATAAGGGATATGGATTATTTGCTATTGGGTCAAAAGCCCAATTAAGGCCCAATATTAACATACGGATGGATCTTTGGGCTAAAAGCCCATTTGCTACAAAATGAAGGACGGATGAAAGAAACTTGGGCCAGGCCCAAATTACAAAAGTAAACAAACGGTTGCTGTGTTTTGGTTAATAAAACCTTGGTCAATTTTTTATACTCAGTCAACACAAAACAAATGACTCCCCAGTCAACCCTTTACCCATACACACAAAACCTTTTACCCCCACTTATCCTAAACAAATAATTAATAAAACCATTTACTCTCCTTATTTCGATACAAACGAAACACACACATTTTTTTTACTGCTCATCTTCTCCCTCCCCCAAAACTCGCAACCCTCTCCCAAACCCTAATTCTTACTGTCACCAATTAACTCACCCAAATTTGGGGATTTTACCCTCAAAGGTTAATTCAAACCTAGAGGGATTAAATCCCCATAAAAACGGATCATCCACTCTATTGTGGTCCTTCCCCCATCATCCAACGTGGCCTAATCTATTGATTTGATTGGGTATTACACGTTCCATACACCCATCATCCAATAATCATTTGCCACATCACCAATCAACTAGCACAACTAACACAAAATTGCCAACCTGGCAATCCAAGTGATTTATGGGCGTTTTTCCACCGCAAGATCAAGTATTTGAAGAGAGAGAAGAAGAAAGAAGGATTGGACGGCTGTGATTTATTGCTTAATGTTGAAGCCAAGAAGAGGGTTTCTTGGGGTTTCTCCTATAAAAACCCCTCCTATCATGTAATTTGGTGTGCTTTTCTTTAGTTTAATTTTTATTTCTGAAAAAATAGATTTAGGGCTTTATGTAATTTCTTTTTTATCAAGTATTGTAATCCGAATTTTAATTAATGAATTTAAGTTTCTGTTAATTTAGTGTCTCGATTGATTTTATTGCATAATATTCTTGAATTTATTTTTGATTAAATAATTATTAAATTAAAAAGGATAGCAATAATTTCCCCTACTGGGAAATTATATAAAAAAAAATATATTTCGGTTACTGTTGAAAAACTATGGTGATGATGATGATGGATATCGGGTAAGAAGGAGGTGTTTGTTGGTTCGTTTGAATACGGTTCATAAGGTGGCTCAGCGCCTACCTTCGACTCAACGGTTTTCGCCAAATAGTTTTGTGTTTCTTTTAATCTTATGTTACGTTTTATGTTTATTTAGTTATATGTTAATCTGCTAGTGTTAGGTTATTCGAATCTGCTTGCGTTTTGTTTTTGTTATCTGCTTATTTTTAAGTCTGCTATTGTTCTTGGGTTTAGTTAGTTTAAGTTTCTGTTATTTATGCTTATGTTTGATTATGTTTTTGTTTGGATTTGTTATTTTCGGTATATGATTTTTTTGGTTATTTGGTTTATTGGATATATTGAATCTGCTTATTTAGGTTGGTATTTGACTGATTTGATTTTAGCTTTATAAGGTTGTTTAGATTAGCTTAATTAATTATCTGCTTATTGAATATTTAGCTTATTTTAGATGTACCTTGCTTATTTGCTCTTTTAAGACTTACTCAGTTTCTATTTTATTTAGCTTAATTGAATTTCTTGCTTATTGCTAATTTTTGGATTGTAACTGCTTAGTTTTGGTAACTGTCACTGCTTATTATTTTTTACATCTGTTTTTTTATCTGAATGTTTACATCTGCTTGTAGGTTTAGTTTCATTAGCTTATTGTTTCTTTATTTGCTTATAGGATTTAGCTTATTACACTGTTATTTGGTTGAGTCTGTGAGTTACTTTTATCTGTCTTAACTTTTGGGCTTTGTTTATTTGTTTGAACTGCTGAGAATCAGATCCAATTGATCTTATTTCTTTCAAAATCCAAAAAGTCCAACTATAATTAACAACTGAAAAAATATAGGTCATTGTGGGATTCGACCCCGTGACCCTTCACATCACAGACAAACGATACAACCATCTCCTCTAGCACATTACTTGTGTTTAATTATGCATTGTCTAATTAATATAGGGTTAAACTTTCTGTCAGTTTTTTAATTAGTTTAATTAAAAGTTTTTTAGTTTATTTTTAATCAAAAAGTTTTATTTTAAGTTACTTTAATTCAGTTTTTATAAAATATAATAATAAAAAAAAGAGATAAAAAAATATATTTTATTTTCATTACTTTAATTATTTTACTTTAATTTTCAATATAGTATTAGTTTTAAAATAGTTTCATTTAAAGGAATTAAAAGATTTTAGTTAAAAATTTAAGTTTTATTTTTAAAAATAGATTTCTTTTATAGTTTTTAAAAATATTTAGTTTAAAATTAATTAAGATTTCAATTTAGATTTAAGTTTTATTTTAAAAAAAATAGTTTTCATTAAAAAGTCTTTAATTTAGTTTTGTTTAAATTTTAAAATAGATTTTATTTTAATTAGTTTAAATTAGATTATTAAAATTTAGTTTTTATCATTGAATAGTTTTAGTTTAAATTACCCAAAAATTTTAGTCACCAAAAACAAAGTTAAGTCGAAACGTTAATTGAAAATCAATTCGAGTCGAGTCGAGGAAAAACGAAGATTAATTGAATAAAAATCATAGTTTTAAATGGCGCCGCTGCCGCTTCGCTCGTACGGTTGACGAATTTTCGTGAAGACATTTGGATTTTGGGATCCGTTCGCTTTGAACATTAATTTTCTTGCACAAAAATCAAAAATACAAAAAAAAATCAAAAACTTTAAAATACAAAAAAATAAAAAAATCATAAAAGCAATTTCTTTCCTAAGAATTGTACCAAAAAAAAAAATTAAAACGTAATACTTTTTCCTAAAAGTATTACACCAAAAATATTACGTATTAGTGTTAAATTTTTAGTTCGATTTCTTTCGTTTTTATTGTGAATATATATTTTTCTAAAAAAAAAATATACAAAAAGATTTTTCTTTTACTATAGTATATTACGTAGCACAATAAATTAACTACTTTTCAAATAAGCCTTAGTTGGGATTTCATCACCTAACTATTGTAGTCGCATCCATAACGAAAAAAAGGGAAAAATAGATAAATACTAGTAAGACGTTTGAACTCGACATATACAAACTATAAGGTGGGTATAAGGCGACGCGCTATAAAAGGCCGTCTAAGGAAAAAGGTTTTTAAGTGCTTTGTGCCACCTCGTTTCCCCGCTTGCTTGTGCGTATATTGAGAGGGAAGACCGATTATTGGTTTGCCAACTCAAGTAGTAATTAAGTATATATTTTTGTAGACTTTTCATATTGCTCCTCGAGAGGGAAAATCCTTTTCCTCTCAAAGTCGACCGAGGTCACCTACCTCATTCCAAAGTTTTAATTGTATGCGCACTCGTGCGCATACATACATACCGAGTGGTGTACCAAACACTTCTAATTCTTCCAAAAAGAAGAAGAAGAAAAACAATAAGACCATCATTAAAGCCGATCCCGGGAATCGAGCTTTCGACAATACGATGGCAACGGATAATCGACCAATGATTGAGATTCTTCAATCTCACGTTGAAGGAAACAATGACGCGATTGTGGTGTCGACTATTGGAGCTAATCATTTCAAACTTAAATCGGGTTTTATTCAAATGGTTTCCGCTACACCATTTTTAGGCCGTACTAATGATGACCCACACGCTCATATCAAACGTTTCATCCAATTAGCTAATACCGTCAAATACAATGGGGTGCCACAAGAGGCCGTTCGCCTACAACTTTTTCCTTTTTCCCTCGAGGGACAAGCCCGGATTTGGCTTGATAAGAAACCACACCAAAGTATTACCACATGGATCGACTTAGAGACCAAGTTCATAAACTACTTTTTCCCACCATCACGGACCACTTCTTTAAGAAATGAGATCATCACTTTTGAACAACAATATGGGGAAACGTTTAGTGAGTCTTGGGATCGATTTAAAGAACTTTTGAGAAAATGTCCACAACACGGTTTCACTAAAGTGCATCAAATCAACACGTTTTATAATGGTTTAACTCTAAATGACCAAGACTCACTTAATAGTGCCGCTGGAGGCAATATTCTTGTGAAAACCATGAATGAGGCTTGGTTTATAATTGAAAACAAGGCTAAAGTGCAAACCAAGAGTGTTAGGGACACTATGGAAAGTGCTAGTTCTAGTGAGAGTGACAAGAGAATCGATAAACTCACTTCGCTTGTTGAAACACTTGCTCTAAAAACCGACGCCCTCGCTACACATGTGAATGCCGTGAAAGAAAATTGTGAAACGTATGAGACTTGTGGTGGACCACATTCATACTTTAATTGTCACAAGGTTTACAATAATCAACAAGAACTTTATGCTTATAACAACAATGAAAATGATCGGATTCATTTCAAACCAAATGTTGATGTTAACCATTTGTCTTACAAGTCTAATAACTATTTGGCTCCCCCGGGTTTTGTAGCACCACAAAGACCACCCCCACCCGCCCAAAATAGGAACCAAGGTCCTCAACGAGGTAATTTTCAAGGAATTCTAATCAACAGGGTTTTAATCAAAATCAAGGGAATTTTCAAGGGCATAACCAAGGGTTCAATAACCAAGGATTTAATAACCAAGGTTTTCAAAATCAAGGATTTAATCAAGGTTCTAATCAATATCAAAACCAAGGTTTTCCTAATCAAGGTTTTCCTAATCAAGGGTATAATCAAATGAACATGCATAATCCTCAAATGGACTTGGTTCTACAAAAATTATCCGAACATGAGCGAACCATAAGAGAGATGCAAGAATCTATTCGACAAATGCAAGAATATAATCGAAAAATGCAAGAATCGGCCGATAAGAAATTTTTGACTATGATTCAAACCTTTCGTCCCCAAGGTGCCCTCCCTTCGAACACCGTGACCAATCCTAGGGCTAATGTTAATGCTATCACTACTAGGAGCGGTAAGACCACCGTAGAACCTTCCTATCCCCCACCTAACCAAGTACCCGAGATACCTTCTTCTTCGACACAACCTCCTTCTTCTTCCACTTGTAACATACCTCCCGTTATGCATTCGTCTACACCTTATGTTCCACCGATACCCGAATTTTCTACCACACCTTCGGTTCCCAAACTGGTTCCTTGACCTACCATTTCTATTCCTCCTCCTCCACCAAAGGATGTGACTGAGCAATCCACTCCAAATCCTTCATCTCAATCCAATATACCTTATCCCTCAAGGTTGCGGAAAGAGAAATTGAAGAATAAGGAAGATATTCAAGTTTCGAACTTCCTTAAAATGTTCAAACAATTGAATTTTAATATCACCTTTGCCGAGACGCTTGCTCACATGCCTAAGTACGCTAAGATGTTTAAGGACGTTTTAAGAGATAAGGAAAAGTTGCTAGATATTGCCAATACCCAATTGAATGAGAATTGTTCCGCGGTTCTTTTAAGAAAATTACCGATTTTGTTTGGAGATCCTGGTCGATTCCTTATTCCTTGCAATTTTTCGGGTGTTGAGAATTGTATGGCCTTGGCGGATCTCTGAGCGAGTATCAATCTTATGCCATTATCCGTGTGGAAACAATTATCTTTATCCGAGCTAGTCCCCACTCGTATGACCTTGGAATTAGCTAACCGTACGGTTGCTTATCCGGTGGGGATAGCCGAGGATGTTTTTTTAGGAGTCGACAAATTCACTTTTCCCGCCGATTTCGTCGTAGTCGACTATGAAATGGATCCCCGTGTTCCCTTAATTGTGGGACGACCCTTCTTGAGAACGGGCGTACATTAAATGATGTAGCCGCGGGTGAACTTATCATGAGGGTCGGGGATGACAAAATCGTTTTTAACATGGGTAAACTTTCCAAACTTCCCGATGAGCCCGAATCCGTGAATTACATCGATGTGCTCGACGAATCATGCGAGGAACATTTTCACGAGGCTTGTAAGAGAGGGATTTCTCCTTTACCTCATGTTGAGACCGTAGCTTCTATTGCTCCTTCATTGACTCCATTTGGAGAAAGTGACTTTCTTTTACAAGAATTTGAAGCGAGTTTAGGGGATGTGGATTTAAAATATGACGATTCTCCCACCGATTGGGAAGAAGACATTCGTACAATTGAGAGACTTTCCAATGAGGACCATATTTCTCCACCGGATTTAGAGCTTAAGGATTTACCGTCTCATTTGGAGTACGTTTTCTTAGAGGAGGATAATAAGTTTCCCGTCATTATTGCTAAGGACTTAAAAGAAGATGAAAAATCCCGACTTATCGATGTGCTTAAGAATCATAAGAAAGCAATTGCTTGGAAAATCTCCGACATTCGCGGAATTGATCCTAATTTTTGTACTCATAAAATTCTCATGGAAGATGACTTTAAACCCGCAATCCAAAATCAAAGAAGGGTTAATCCAAAAATTCATGAAGTCATTAAGAAAGAAGTTATCAAACTTCTCGATGCCGGAATGATTTACCCTATCTCGGATTCGCCATGGGTTAGTCCCGTCCATTGTGTGCCTAAGAAAGGCGGAATCACCGTTGTTCCCAACGAAAACAACGAGTTGATTCCTACTCGACTCGTAACGAGTTGGCGAGTTTGCATCGATTATCGTAAGCTCAATGATGCCACTCGTAAGGATCATTTCCCTCTTCCTTTCATGGATCAAATGCTCGAGCGTTTAGGGGGTAATGATTTCTATTGTTTCTTAGATGGTTTTTCCGGATATTTTCAAATCCCTATCGATCCAAAAGACCAAGAGAAAACCACATTCACTTGTACCTATGGAACATTTGCTTACAAACGAATGCCTTTCGGCTTATGCAATGCTCCCGGGACTTTCCAAAGGTGTATGATGGCGATATTTCATGACATGGTTGAAGAAACTATGGAAGTCTTTATGGACGATTTCTCGGTATATGGTGATTCTTTCTCTTCTTGCCTTGCCAATTTAGAACGTATGCTTCAACGATGTGAAGACACTCGTCTCTTTCTTAATTGGGAAAAATGCCATTTCATGGTAAAAGAAGGCATCGTCCTCGGTCATAAAATTTCCAAAGCCGGTATCGAAGTCGACCGTGCTAAAGTTGATGTTATTGCTAAGTTACCTCCACCTACCACCGTCAAAGGAGTTAGAAGTTTTTTAGGCCATGCGGGATTTTATCGACGTTTCATCCAAGATTTCTCGAAAATAGCTCGTCCAATGACTCATTTCTTAGAAAAGGATGCTCCTTTCATCTTCTCTCAAGAATGTCTCGACTCTTTCAAACTTCTTAAAGGTAAATTAACTAAGGAACCGGTCTTAGTCTCTCCAAATTGGGAGTTACCTTTCGAGCTCATGTGCGATGCTAGTGA
The DNA here is from genome assembly GCA_025667525.1 of Glebionis coronaria. Taxonomy (NCBI): domain Eukaryota; kingdom Viridiplantae; phylum Streptophyta; class Magnoliopsida; order Asterales; family Asteraceae; genus Glebionis; species Glebionis coronaria. Next base: position 254,469,544 of record CM046875.1, on the reverse strand, counting down.
TTTCGCGATAGGAGCGATTTTAGGTCAACGAGTTAACAAACATTTCCAACCCATTCATTATGCTAGTAAGACAATGACGGGGGCTCAATTGCAATATACCACTACCGAAAAAGAGCTTTTAGCCGTAGTGTATGCTTTTGAGAAATTCCGCCCCTATCTTGTGCTTTCCACCACCATCGTTTACACCGATCATTCCGCCTTGAAATACTTGTTGACCAAGCAAATTTCTAAACCGAGACTCCTTCGTTGGGTTTTGCTCCTAAAAGAATTTAAAATCTAAATTAGTGATAAAAAGGAGCGGAAAACCTAGCCGCGGATTATCTTAGTAGACTTGAGGATCCTTATCAAGGAGAATCTCCAAATCAAGAGATTAATGAATCCTTTCCCCTTGAAACCTTAATGTCTATTAATTCCAATCTTGATGATACCCCATGGTTTGTGGACATTGCAAACTATTTGGCGGGTGGTATTCTTATCGAAGGGTTATCGTCCCAACAAAAGAAAAAATTCTTCAAGGACGTTAAAACGTACTATTGGGACGACCCTTATCTTTTCAAGCAATGTGCGGATTTAATCATTCGTAGATGTGTTGATGGGCCGGTGGCTTTACAAATCCTTGAAGATTGCCATAAAGGACCTACCGGTGGTCACTTTGGTCCTAATTACACCGCTAAAAAAGTTTTCGACTCCGGATTCTATTGGCCCTCCATTTATCATGATGTACATGGAATGGTTAAGCATTGTGATGCTTGCCAAAGGCAAGGCAAGATCACACATAAAAATGAGATGCCTCAAAATTTCATCCAAGAGTGTGAAATCTTTGACGTATGGGGCATCGACTTTATGGGGCCATTTCCATCATCGAAAGGAAACAAGTACATCCTCGTAGCCGTTTACTACGTCTCTAAATGGGTTGAAGCAAAGGCTTTACCTACTAACGATGCGAGGGTGGTTGTTAACTTCTTGAAACAACTGTTTGCTCGATTCGGTGTGCCTCTTACTATTATTAGTGATCATGGGACTCATTTTTGCAATGATCAATTTGCATGAGTCATGGCTAAGTATGGTGTCAATCACCGAATTTCCACCGCGTATCATCCTCAAACTAATGGACAAGCCGAGGTTTCTAACCGTGGTCTTAAGAGAATCTTAGAGCGAACCGTGGGAGAGCATCGTGCCTCATGGGCCGATAAATTAGATGATGCTTTGTGGGCTTTCCGTACCGCTTATAAGACACCTATAGGTTGCACTCCTTATCGCCTTGTGTACGGAAAGGCGTGCCACCTCCCCATTGAGTTGGAGCATAAGGCTTATTGGGCCTTGGAATTGGCTAATTTTGATATAAACAAAGCCAGTGATCATAGGAAAATCCAACTCGATGAACTCAATGAACTTAGGAATGAGGCTTATGAAAATTCATTAATCTACAAGGAGAAGACTAAGCTCATTCATGATTCCAAGATAAAAAACCGAGAGTTCCATATTGGTGATCAAGTTTTACTCTTTAACTCTCGGTTGAAAATCTTTTCGGGTAAACTTAAGAGCCGTTGGTCCGGTCCATTCACCGTGGACCAAGTCTTCCCTTATGGCACCATTGAGTTATCCCAACCAAATGGGCCCAACTTTAAGGTGAATGGCCAACGGGTTAAGTTGTACTATGGAGAGGACATCTCTCATGAGATGATTCCATCCCTCTCCATATTTCCCTTGAATTAATTCGGGAAATCGAGTCGAGCTATAGACTCGTGATAAATAAATCAAGCATCGTATAACTAGGTTAGATTTTTACCTTTACCATCCTTTCCACCCTTTTTCACCTTCATCCATTTCCACCAATAAGTGTAGGGGGAGCCACGTAGGTTGTTTGTGTGTTGTGATGTTGTGCAGGGACATGTGCTTTGATGATCCACTTTTGGTACTTTTGACGCGACACGTGATCCCGTGTTCCCGTGTACCCGGTTCTATCAAAACTATTGTGATTTATACTTGTATATAAATAAATAGAATAAATGTAATCACTTTAGTTGTCCCTTCCTTATCTCGATTTTAAACAACGTACTCAATGTCCTAAGTGTAGGGGAGTTTATTCTCCCACATGCTTAAACATTGAGGACAATGTTTATATTAAGTGTAGGGGGACTTCTATCAAATTTTAGTGGGCTTTTCCATGAATTTGACTCCATTTAACCGGAAAATTTAAAAAATTTTCAACATTTTTCAAATTTTTGATCTATTTTGGCCTAGTAGTATTTTTCATTTATTTTCTTTCCTTTTATCATCGCATCGTAATAATTTCCATTTCAAGAATAAAGTAATAAATAAATAAATGAATAAAATGGTTTTAACAAATTTAGATATCTTTGATATATTAGGCCCGTCGTGAATATTTTGACTCAACCCGAGTTTACTTATCCAAGTTTACTCTAGCTAGTATCCTTAACCATATGGACCTTAATTGGTTTATTAGGCTAAGCATCCACGAGTCTCATTCCTTGATATTTTAAATTATGGAGAACGAGAGATGATAGAGTTAATTATAAGTTTGGTATTCTTTCATTAACTTATGTGAGTTAGTTATGAGCTTTTTCTCCCATCACTTGTAAGTATATATTTGCAGTAAATAAGGTTGTACGGTTTGAAAAGTTACTTAGCTTCAAGCACAAGATCGTTTAAAAGTTGCTCGGTATTAATTAGAGTTCATAGCCAAGGCATAACTTATTGAAGCGGGACGCGAATATTGGCATATCCAAAAAGCCCCTAACAAGGCATGAGGATACCCGAGTGCAAAAAGGCCCTCACAAGGCATGAGGATTCACTTTTTGCTAAAGATCCAAAGATGATGTGAAGATCATTAATCCAAATAAATATGATGGATCAAGACACACGACGAGAATAAATTACTCCCCTAAAGATCATGGAGAAGTCTATCCAAAAAGACCATAACAAGGTATGAGGATAAATAGATCCAAGTCCGAAAAGGAGGCGGATCGTTGTATATCAAAATTGTGACAATCCGTCAATTTATGATTGATATTTTATTCTCAATATTTATTTGAAAATATTATTTTAATGTTACAATATGAACTCACATATTTTTGGGAAGAAATTTAGACTTACGTCTTGGAGTAGCATCGACTACGTCTAAACCGGAGGATTCAACGTTACGTGCTTACGTTTACATACACCGTCTTTGGTGACAGTCTGACATTTCATAAAATAAGTTTATCCGTGAATATTATTTTGGAGTTTTAAATTTGTGTTAGTTCATAAACTCACAAATTTACGAGAAGAGATTAGGACTTACGATTTTATTTTAACGTCCTTTACGACTAAACCGGAAACCTTAGGATTACGTATTTACGTTTTCGAACTCCGTTTTTGATGAGACAATTTTTATTGGATTCGTTTTGTGATGTTGATTCATAATTTATAAAAACATTTTTCGTAAAACGACCCGAGGGCACGCAAATCGAGGAAACTAGAATCGAGGAGTACCCGTAAATAAGTGGGGATGAGACAAGTGGGACACTTGTCCCACCCCCAAAACCGGCCAAAACTAGCTACTTAACACACATGAGGTGTCAAGTGTAACTAACAAGCCTCACACATGTACTTTAGCTTACAAGTTAAGCTTCCACTAACTAAAACCACTAGCTAACACATACCATTCATTTACAACATGCAAAACAACTCAATTTTCTCTCATCCTCTCTATTTGGCCGTCCCATTTGCTCCACAAACACCACCATTCATACAAAATTTAACCACAAAACATATGTTATAATTAACATATGTTAATCTCCATTCAAAAAGATGAAGATTGGTGCAACTTATAACATCCAAGGAGGAGTATTCATGGTGTCTTGGGGATGATTTTCCACAAGGTGATCATGAAGATTGATGGTCTTGAAGATGGTCTTGGCTATGCACAAGTTTCTCCATCAAAATCCATGTTTTGATCATAACCTACATCAACTTGGTGGTATAAAGATTGTCCTCCTCAACTTCTTGTTATTTTGATTATCTAAACATGTATTTTATTTCCTATTGTATATGTATATGATGATTATATGATGATAAAAATGTTATGTGGGGATTTTTTGTTGATAAACATGCTTAAAAAGATGAAAGACTATAAGAAACAAGGTTAAAATCTTGGTTAAATTTTATGGTTGTATAAAACAGTAAAGAACCATATGGTAAACTGATAAAATGATGAAGTAGAATGGATTTATAGTAAGCTATGGGTCTTGTACACATGTGAGAGTTGTCCATGCAATGGAATCATTGTAATGAGTGAGATATGATCAAAACAAGTTTAGGGTATAAATCTGAGGTTACTGTTTTGTACGATTTTTAGAAAATATTTACAAGATGATTCAACAGTAGCTATAGAAGAGTTAAATGTAGCACAAATCATGTAGTTTATGTGATAAAAATTTGAGCTTCTATCTCCATATAGAACTCAAGATATGGCAGTTTTGGTGAAAGTGAAGATAAAAATCAGATTTTTGGAAATTAAAGAATAATACTATTATATAAGCACTCAAAATTTAATAGTATAAAATATAAATGAAAACCCACTAACTTATAAAACTTATTTATATAAATATGTAAAAGGGTAAATGAATGAATAACTTATATAAATGTTAGTGAAATAATACTTATAAGTTATAAAACTATAAACATTGTTTTTACGACTTTTTCGGCTAATACCGTAAAAATTAACGTTTTTGTTAAATAAAACATAGATGGTTGGACCCGTCTAATGAAAACTTTATAAAACTTATATACTGATATATAGACATGTATAACAAGTAAAAACCGATAAAACCCGAACTATAAGAAATACGGACATTTACGAGCTAATTAAGCATATTGGACTAATAATTGGACTAAATAAGATAAAAACTTGTAAAAAGAACTTATTGGGCTTAAACCATTTGGGCCCAACATGGAAAGTATACATACTGATAAAATAAGTATAACAAGGATTAAAACAAGCTAAAGAACTTATAATAAGCTTATAGGACTTAAAACGTGTAAATAAGTAGAACTAGTGAACTAGTATAAACGTTATCGACATATAACACAAAAATGAGTAAACGAGAATATGTAAACCCACTTGATCATCATATATATATAATCATCATATGTATACATAATTTTTATTTTTATAAAGTCATTGGACATGAGTCTAAGACGAGTATTATTTGTCTAGGTTTCCGTGATTGAAGCACGTACCGTACGTCCGAATTGCCGATAACCCGCCTTCCCACATCAACGTGAGTTCATAGCCTCGCACTCTTTTAAATGTTTTTATAAATGTTTTATAAACACGCGAAGGAGATTACATGTTAGTTTTTATAAAATAGGACACCATTTGTCCCGATTGTTTGTTTATTGATTTTGGACCCGAATGATTGAATGACCCGATTGTATGACCCGATAAATGATTAAAGGACCCGATAGATGAAATTAAATGGATTATTAAAGTTAGGTTATGTCACTAAAAGTCCCATTAGCATGAATTGTGAACTACCGGGATTTGGTAGACGCTTATGCATTTAATAGTACTATTTGGGGACGATCACCCCAGTTCGTGCCTTGACGGTTGATCCCCGTCGTGCCACATTGATTGGTAAGCGAATTTATGTATGAGAAGATTTCCATAGCGTGACCTTTGTGACGACACGCTACTTTAGATGGGCAAAATTTTTATCGGGTTAGCTACCCGTTTTGGTTTAGTAAGGTAACAACGTCATGCGGCTTATAATAATCCAAAAATTAACGAAATACTAATAGACGCTCCGAATTACGATGTATTGCCTGACTAGCAATACAGGGTCATACTATTGATATTATGTTCGTGTTTTGGTTTTCATAACCATATTCATATAACGGTTTTTATTTAATCTATACAACGTTGTAAAGCGTATTGTATGATGTTTTTACGACATTGGCTCGTATAATGATTTTTAAGGCAAATGCCTATATTATGATTTTTGATAAGGATTTGTATAAAATGACTTTGGCTATTTTATGGCCTATTAAAATGATTTGTACAAAATGATTTTCAGTAATAATTTTATACTGATATTATATTGATGGAATTTATTAAACTCTATGAATTCACTCGGCGTTATCGCTGACCTTTTCTTTTAACATGTTTTATCTCAGGTACTTGAAGGTAATTCTCGGGAAGACGACAAGAATTCATGGCCCGCACTTAAACAATATTTTCCATTCAAATACTTTGTAAAACTTTGTATGAAATAATATGACTTGGGATCGATGTAATTTTGATATTTATGAATGGAAATGATTTATTATTAAACGACGCGATTTTTAAGCGTTGTCTATGATGTGAGTAATGTGCTATCCCGTAACACCAACTAGTCTTCCGCTGTATTGAGTTGTATAAATTTGGGGGTGTTACAGTTTGGTACCAGAGCTCTCGTTATAGAGAACGAAAGATTTTTAAAACCAAGGTTTTGAATAAAACATTTCAAAATCTTTTAACTAAAAACATTTTTCTAAAAATGTCTAAAAATCTTTTGACTATAACGGTGCCGAAGAATTCCCGAGTTACCGACAAGGCCAGACTGAGAAGTGTTATTTTAATATATATATAACTTGGATTATATATATATATATATATGATATAATTTTATTACATGATTGTTTGCTGATTATTTTGATTTTTATACGAGGTATTTATACGACGTAGATTGTCACAAGTAACCCTAACTCCCCTAGTAAATTAATCGAAGCTATTCTCGTAGGAATTCTAGCTATCCTAGATCTAAACCAAGTTGCGGATATTTATGATCCCAACAAATGGTTGATATTCGTAGAAATATAGATATTAGTTGATGGTGATATTGAAAAAGAATTGGCGAGATTAAATCAGATATCGATGTCATGACGATCTTTCCTTATAGAGTGGAGTTTGACAAAACGTTATCACCTGGAAAGATGACATCTGATTCGTTGTCATCCAATTCAGAAATTTGAAATCAAAAGGGTGAATGTTGCACTTGAGGCTGTCAATGGAACCATTACCCAGAAGCCTCATGCCACTAATACCTTTCCGAGAAGTTTAACTGAATGATCGAGTCATTTCATGCTAGTGACTCATTTGATAATTGTTGTTGTAAGAGCTAATAGGATTGGAAATTAAGTGTTGATTCATATTGAGATTGTATTGCCTTTACAAGGCCGAAGAATAAGGTTGTAAGTATTGGAGAATGAGGTAGAATATCGCATTGAGTATAAGTTGATTGAAACTTGAATAAAGTAAAATTTAACCTGTATGGAATATGAGATTGTTAATATAAGTCGTTAAGTTCTGTGATTGAATTATAAGGTTTTAAATGATTGTAGGTTCGTGTTAAAGGTTGTTCCTAGGCCATTGTCCACTAATGAGGATGCCCAGTGTCTAAGAAATTAATTGAAGAAATCTTCTTCTGAATTGAGACCGATGGATCTTCTGGGACATGTGGAACACCTAATGACTCTTGTAGATTAGTATTCATTGTGGTATCTTTTAAAAATCCCTAACTTAACTGAGATATCAGTTGGTAGGATGAGTTCTGAGAATTGTATGACATAGTGACACATAAAGTGTTACGATACAATTTGACTTGTTTGCGATTAATGAAAAGACTACCTTTGATTGCTAAAATCTACATGTATCGATGTTATCTCTCGTTTATTGCTTCATCCTAATGTTCGCATTAGTGATGCAACCATTGAACAAGTACTCATCTTGAATTGAGTTACGTTGTGGATTATTCTTTTTTAGTGCCATCGAGATCATGAACCTCATGATTATTTGGCTAAGCTCATTTCCTATCATATTGTAGTTAATTCTTGGTAAACAAGCTTTCATCACTCTTTTGCAGATCATTCATTGTTTTTATAAGATAAAACAGCATCATTTCAGGAAATTGAATTTTCATCACTATAGGATTATTCAAAGTGAGATTTATAAGTAATTGTTATCGAAATGAAGTTGTTTATAAAACACCTTGGAAAACTTAATTCTTTTCATAACAAGGAAAATCTTTGTAAATATATTCTTGATTCTTATTTAAGAATTAAGCATGAAAATGTTTTTATTATAAACATGATGACAAAATTTTGACGAACTGAGTATTGCATCGTTAATCTTGAAATTGTATATAGTTGCGCGCCTACATACAATTTAGAATGGACCCTGCAAGACTGACTAGTAGTCACCATAAAACTAATGAATAAACACTACATTTTCTTTGAGGATTGTGAAAGATTAAATTTTAATGAGATCTGTAAGAAGTGAAAAATAAGGACATAATGTTAGAGACATCTACATATGCGCCTGTAGCATCTATTCTTTTGAGTCGAATTTACTCATCTGTGGAAATTGTCTTATTTGACAATTGACAATTCTTTATTGTCCAATTCTCCCGTAGTTAGATTCTTAGGAAAAGTATCTGATTACCAAGTGTTGATACCCGACTGGATGTAATGACGTTCTTATCATTTCTTTTGATTTGATTTCATTTGAATGACCTGGGTAACGATCCGAGGAGCTTTAGAATGCGTACTCAAATTATGAAAACATGGGATATATTCATATTCGTTAAATGTTTTCGTCTGTATCTGATTTGAAATTCTCTCGCATAGATTATGCGTTGACCTTACCTTTTTAATAGTAGTTGTGTATCCTAATATCCCTGAACTTGTGAAGGATTATGAGTTATTATTAGTCTTTTGAGAAGTTCACATCTTATCGACGGCAATGCAACTGGAAAGTTGATAGTGCCCGTAGAATGGATTGATTGATTATGACATGACGACATTGTCTTAATTGATGGGAACTCGAGTAGAATTCCCCTAAATGATAAGATGTTGATTATCAAAAGTGATCTAAATAATTCTTGATGGGTAACCATATCCTGCATTTAGACTTGAAATTATAACGTGAATGGTTGTGAATAAGTCATAGATATTCTAATCTAGAAAGAACCTAATATGAATTTATTAAAAGATGTTTCTTTTATCTGAAACTTTAAGTAAGTATTTGTTGATGAATTACCTAGACTTTCGCCATCAAGGCAAGTAGAATTTGGTATTGATTATATAACCGGTGCTGCACCCGTGGCATGTGCACTGTACGTCAGCACCATCTGAATTTAAGGAATTACCGTACAACTAAGACAGTTGTCGGAGAAACATTTTATTCTACCAAGCCTGTCATCATGAAGAGCTATGGTGTTATCATTCCTTATAGTTATAGGTTACTGTGACTGAGTAAATTGACAATCGAAAACGAAATCCATAACTCGAAATGGAAGATTTGTTCGATCATTTACAAGGTTCTAGCGTATGTTTTAAAGATTTGATTCACGACATGGTTATCATCAACTTCGCGTCCGCGAAGAAGATTATGTATTCCAATCACTACATCCGGAACTTGTAATGAACATTATGAGTTTCACGTGGTGACGTTTGGATTGACTAATACACATGTAGCATTCATAAATTTGGTGAATCACGTGTGTAGGCTGTAATTTGATAAATTCATGCTCGTGATCATTAAGGATCATTTATTTGTTTATAAGAATAAGAATGAGTTAATAATTATTTATAGATTGCCATGAATTGGCCAAACGATAAAAACCTGTACCTTGAATAATTAACACGTGATTAAAGACTTAATACTTTACATGATTTGACTATGTGATTAAAAGGATAATGGAATATAAATTGACTCTTCCAAAATTAAGAGCCCTTTTAAGACTTTGGATTTTAGCAAAAAGAAATGGAAATATGTTTTGACAAATGTTTTAACAAAGGATTTTAAAGGGATTATTCCCTTATACACTAAACATTTAACTAAACTTCTGTTTAGGGGTAAATGTTTGTGTATACCTCAAGATAACTTAAAAAGGATTGAGTAAAACCATTTATACCATGACTTGAAATTTTAAACGACACTTTTTGCTTTTCAACTAAGAAAATTTTGACCAAAGTATAAACCAAAGATTTTTCGAACAATTACGGATCTTATTAAATATTTTGGATAAATCAACAAAAATCTTGTTAATTAAATTCAAATTTATTTTGAACATTTTATATAATTGGTCGAACTAAGAAATTTAAAATCTTTATGTTTACATTTCATAAAAATTGAAAATTTATTATTTAATTAATTATAATAATTATCGACGCTTTAGACGACAGATTGAGTAAAACGGATAAAAATGATAGTAAAGACGAAACTAAAACATAAAAGATATGAAGAAAGAATTTTGAATAAATACGGTTGTGATATTTATTTCATCAGGAAGGTGAACGTAATTACTGACGCATAATATAGAAAGAATATCTAAGTGAATTGTGGACATAATAATTACATCATCATGAGAATAATATAGATACTAACATATTATATAAAAAGGATAAAGAAACAATTAGGACATGTTCCTTAATAATGAAGGTGCAAAATAAAGTGCCGAACAATATAAAATAAACGATGCTTGTAAGAAGGATAATATAGATAATAAAAGGGGTTCGCGGTTAATGTGAACCATCAGAATTGAGAAGCCGATAGCGTTAAATATTTTAAAGACCACTTGTGATTGTCTAAATATAGAGGATTGTAAGATATAGCTATGTTGGAATTTGTAAGTATAAGTATTCTATTTATGTCATTTATGACTAAAAGTATCTTTGTCTGAAGAAGTTGTACTGATGGCAATTATGAAGGCAGACATCGCCTCATACATTGGTAAACGTCTAGCTATTGCAAAGGTCATCATCTGAATTTGATTCGATTTGGGTCATCGTCGACAGACTGACCAAATCTGCTAATATCATTCCCGTTAATGATAAATGCAAAAGAGTTATGTAAACATAGTGTACTTGTATCAAACATCTTTATCAAGATCCTCGCTTCGCATCAAATTTCTAGAGATTTACTCAGAACGAACCTTGATGAGAGTACTATATACCACCCCAAATCGAAGGGACGAGGTAAAGTAACGATACAAAGTAAATAAGTGTTGTTTTATGTTTGAATGATTGACCTTTCGTAATAGACCGTATAATCGTTTTCCTTTGGAAGGATTATCGTTGATAATCATTGTATTAGGAGTGAGATCGAATATTGTTAGGATCTAAATATTAGAGCATCTGTAAGCAAGAGTTAAGATGAAGACACCCGACACACACCCATTGTGAGTTGGACATGTCTTTTAGGTTTAAGGTTTCCTATGATGGTGAACCTAACCTTGCAAAATACCCAACCCGCGAGATCTCAAATGATTGTTGAAATTAGGATCTGATTATTGATTGCCGGTAGTGGGCAAGAGGTTATGTGAATATGAAATGTAGATCTTGAAGTGACAAATGGGTAGCGAAGTTATGCCACAAAATTTTAAACATGGAAAAATGAATTCATGATTTGACAAATCATGGGATATAAGTCCCCGTTGTATGGGACCATTGAGATGATGTAAAAGATTGGTTTGAAAGGCATATAAGCTGGATCTACCCTAGGACTTCAAAGACTGCGTGAATTATGTTTCGTATATCGAACTTGATGGAATATCTATCAAGTGAAAATCTGATTGTTCTTAGTAAAGCTTAGATCGGAAAAAAGTTGCATTCGTCAGAAACCCGTGAACATCATGGATAGAGAAAGTAAGTCAACATTTAGCCTGATCTTATTCCCGTAGTTATGTTTGATGAAACTCGCGTATTGTAACGAATTGCACTTGTGAGAAAAGACCGAATGTGGAGGAAATACCCACATGGCTTTAACTCTATAAGAAGCGAGTAGTAAGGTAAGATGATCTTTGAGGACAAAGATCCTGTTTAGGGGTAAATGCTGTGACAATCCGTCAATTTATGATTGATATTTTATTCTCAATATTTATTTGAAAATATTATTTTTATGTTACAATATGAACTCACATATTTTTGGGAAGAAATTTGGACTTACGTCTTGGAGTAGCATCGACTACGTCTAAACCGGAGGATTCAACGTTACGTGCTTACGTTTACATACACCGTCTTTGGTGACAATCCGACATTTCAGAAAATAAATTTATCCGTGAATATTATTTTGGAGTTTTAAATTTGTGTTAGTTCATAAACTCACAAATTTACGAGAAGAGATTAGGACTTACGATTTTATTTTAACGTCCTTTACGACTAAACCGGAAACCTTAGGATTACGTATTTACGTTTTTGAACTCCGTTTTTGATGAGACAATTTTTATTGGATTCGTTTTGTGACGTTGATTCATAATTTATAAAAACGTTTTTCGTAAAACGACCTGAGGGCACGCAAATCGAGGAAACTAGAATCGAGGAGTACCCGTAAATAAGTGGGGATGAGACAAGTGGGACACTTGTCCCACCCCCAAAACCGGCCAAAACTAGCTACTTAACACCCATGAGGTGTCAAGTGTAGCTAACAAGCCTTACACATGTACTTTAGCTTACAAGTTAAGCTTCCACTAACTAAAACCACTAGCTAACACATACTATTCATTTACAACATGCAAAACAACTCAAGTTTCTCTCATCCTCTCTATTTGGCCGTCCCATTTGCTCCACAAACACCACCATTCATACAAAATTTAACCATAAAACATATGTTATAATTAACATATGTTAATCTCCATTCAAAAAGATGAACATTGGTGCAACTTATAACATCCAAGGAGGAGTATTCATGGTGTCTTGGGGCTGATTTTCCACAAGGTGATCATGAAGATTGATGTTCTTGAAGATGGTCTTGGCTATGCACAAGTTTCTCCATCAAAATCCATGTTTTGATCATAACCTACATCAACTTGGTGGTATAAAGATTGTCCTCCTCAACTTCTTGTTATTTTGATTATGTAAACATGTATTTTATTTCCTATTGTATATGTATATGATGATTATATGATGATAAAAATGTTATGTGGGGATTTGTTGTTGATAAACATGCTTAAAAAGATGAAAGACTATAAGAAACAAGGTTAAAATCTTGGTTAAATTTGATGGCTGTATAAAACAGTAAAGAACCATATGGTAAACTGATAAAATGATGAAGTAGAATGGATTTACAGTAAGCTATGGGTCTTGTACACATGTGAGAGTTGTCCATGCAATGGAATCATTGTAATGAGTGAGATATGATCAAAACAAGTTTAGGGTATAAATCTGAGGTTACTGTTTTGTACGATTTTTAGAAAATATTTAGAAGATGATTCAACAGTAGCTATACAAGGGTTAAATGTAGCAAATATCATTTCGTTTATGTCATAAAAATTTGAGATTCTATCTCCATATAGAACTCAAGATATCGCAGTTTTGGTGAAAGTGAAGATAAAAATCAGATTTTTGGAAATTAAAGAATAATACTATTATATAAGCACTCAAAATTTAATAGTATAAAATATAAATGAAAACCCACTAACTTATAAAACTTATTTATATAAATATGTAAAAGGGTAAATGAATGAATAACTTATATAAATGGTAGTGAAATAATACTTATAAGTTATAAAACTATAAACATTGTTTTTACGACTTTTTCGGCTAATACCGTAAAAATTAACGTTTTTGTTAAATAAAACTTAGATGGTTGGACCCGTCTAATGAAAACTTTATAAAACTTATATACTGATATATAGACATGTATAACAAGTAAAAACCGATAAAACCCGAACTATAAGAAATACGGACATTTACGAGCTAATTAAGCATATTGGACTAATAATTGGACTAAATAAGATAAAAACTTGTAAAAAGAACTTATTGGGCTTAACTCATTTGGGCCCAACATGAAAAGTATACATACGGATAAAATAAGTATAACAAGGATTAAAACAAGCTAAAGAACTTATAATAAGCTTATAGGACTTAAAACGTGTAAATAAGTAGAACTAGTAAACTAGTATAAAAGTTATCGACATATAACACAAAAATGAGTAAACGAGAATATGTAAACCCACTTGATCATCATATATATATAATCATCATATGTATACATAATTGTTATTTTTATAAAGTCATTGGACATGAGTCTAAGACGAGTATTATTTGTCTAGGTTTCCGTGATTGAAGCACGTACCGTACGTCCGAATTGCCGATAACCCGCCTTCCCACATCAACGTGAGTTCATAGCCTCGCACTCTTTTAAATGTTTTTATAAATGTTTTATAAACCCGCGAGGGAGATTACATGTTAGTTTTTATAAAATAGGACACCATTTGTCCCGATTTTTTGTTTATTGATTTTGGACCCGAATGATTGAATGACCCGATTGTATGACCCGGTAAATGATTAAAGGACCCGATAGATGAAATTAAATGGATTATTAAAGTTAGGTTATGTCCCTAAAAGTCCCATTAGCATGAATTGTGAACTACCGGGATTTGGTAGACGCTTATGCATTTAATAGTACTATTTGGGGACGATCACCCCAGTTCGCGCCTTGGCGGTTGATCCCCGTCGTGCCACATTGATTGGTAAGCGAATTTATGTATGAGAAGATTTCCATAGCGTGACCTTTGTGACGACACGCTACTTTAGATGGGCAAAATTTGTATCGGGTTAGCTACCCGTTTTGGTTTAGTAAGGTAACAATGTCACGCGGCTTATAATAATCCAAAAATTAACGAAATACTAATAGACGCTCCGAATTACGATGTATTGCCTGACTAGCAATACAGGGTCATACTATTGATATTATGTTCGTGTTTTGGTTTTCATAACCATATTCATATAACGGTTTTTATTTAATCTATACAACGTTGTAAAGCGTATTGTATGATGTTTTTATGACATTGGCTCGTATAATGATTTTTAAGGCAAATGCCTATATTATGATTTTTGATAAGGATTTGTATAAAATGACTTTGGCTATTTTATGCCCTATTAAAATGATTTGTACAAAATGATTTTCAGTAATAATTTTATACTGATATTATATTGATGGAATTTATTAAACTCTATGAATTCACTCGGCGTTATCGCTGACCTTCTCTTTTAACATGTTTTATCTCAGGTACTTGAAGGTAATTCTCGGGAAGACGACAAGAATTCATGGCCCACACTTAAACAATATTTTCCATTCAAATACTTTGTAAAACTTTGTATGAAATAATATGACTTGGGACCGATGTAATTTTTATATTTATGAATGGAAATGATTTATTATTAAACGACGCGATTTTTAAGCGTTGTATATGATGTGAGTAATGTGTTATCCCGTAACACCAACTAGTCTTCCGTTGTATTGAGTTGTATAAATTTGGGGGGTGTTACAAAAATCCTAAATAAAGAAGAGGATAAATGAAGAAGTCGTGGTCAACGTTTGAAGCATCTTTCACTCCTAATGAAGATGTATACCAAAATGAAGAGAATACCATAATTTCAAGATCGTCTCTCAAGATTTGAAGTTTGAAGTACAAGCCAAATATCGGTCCGAGAAAGGTCTCAAATCGTGAAACGAGTTATGCCAAGATATGAACTTTATGAGGTTTCGAGAAGCAGTTTTAAAAGATTTTGTCCTTTAGCTAACTATTGATTAAATCGTCCCACTTTATTTTCGGCCTTAATAAATTATCGAAATAAGTCAAAAATGCATCCTCGTGATCATTCAAGACAAAAATAAAATAAAAGAGATACACCGTAGGAATAAGGGGGTCTAAGTGATTAATTAAACCACATGAGTAAGTGTTGTTGTGCTAACTTATGGTAAACAATGATCTCGTTTTTAAGCTTGGTATGGGGAACGTGAAACTTGAGGGTGATTTATATTCATGACACCAAAGCCCTAATTCAAGTCTTAGATTTCTTTACAAGTTTCTTCCATCTAATGATTTCCAAATAATTATAACTTTTGTCTCTTTCTTAAGTTTTATCTTTTCGTCGTAGTAGTAGTAGTAATAGTAATAAAGGCCGAGATGGATTAATTATGAGAAAAATGTAACTTAATGCTTTAAAACTATGCATTGCATGGGGTTATTGCAATGGTCAAGTGTTGGAGATTTAATAAGTGTGTAAACACTTATCCTTTTGCCACTAAAATCAAGGAAAAACAAGACCTAATCATGTGTTTAATGTAGTAAATGTCGGAATTACGCGTGGTATTGTGTTTTTGTGTTTAAATAGGTACAAATGATCTAATGAAGAGAAAACACGAGATTTCACGGTCAAATGATGAGGAAAAGTCAAAAAAGAGACAAAGACAAAGTCAAAAGATCAAAAGTGTGCCGAAGATCACGAAACCCGACAAAATCGATACGATTTGAAGAAAATACCAAGAAGTCGAAATCAAGTTCGTTTTTAGCGGATTAAATCTTTTTGGAAATATTCGAGCTTTGTGGGACCCGCATGTTCTTATTTGGCCTTAAAACCCAATAAGGGATATATTATTTTCTATTGGGTCAAAAGCCCAATTAAGGACCAATATTAACATACGGATGGATCTTTGGGCTAAAAGCCCATTTGCTACAAAATGAAGGACGGATGAAAGAAACTTGGGCCAGGCCCAAATTACAAAAGTAAACAAACGGTTGTTGTGTTTTGGTTAATAAAACCTTGGTCAATTTGTTAGACTCAGTCAACACAAAACAAATGACTCCCCAGTCAACCCTTTACCCATACCCACACAACCTTTTACCCCCACTTATCCCAAACAAATAATTAATAAAACCATTTACTCTCCTTATTTCGATACAAACGAAACACACACATTTTTTTTACTGCTCATCTTCTCCCTCCCCCAAAACTCGCAACCCTCTCCCAAACCCTAATTCTTACTGTCACCAATTAACTCACCCAAATTTGGGGATTTTACCCTCAAAGGTTAATTCAAACCTAGAGGGATTAAATCCCCATAAAAAACGGATCATCCACTATATTGTGGTCCTTCCCCCATCATCCAACGTGGCCTAATCTATTGATTTGATTGGGTATTACACGTTCCATACACCCATCATCCAATAATCATTAGCCACATCACCAATCAACTAGCACAACTAACACAAAATTGCCAACCTGGAAATCCAAGTGATTTATGGGCGTTTTCCACCGCAAGATCAAGTATTTGAAGAGAGATAAGAAGAAAGAAGGATTGGACGGCTGTGATTTATTGCTTAATGTTGAAGCCAAGAAGAGGGTTTCTTGGGGTTTCTCCTATAAAAACCCCTCCTATCATGTAATTTGGTGTGCTTTTCTTTAGTTTAATTTTTATTTTTGAAAAAATAGATTTAGGGCTTTATGTAATTTCTTTTTTATCAAGTATTGTAATCCGAATTTTAATTAATGAAAATTTAAGTTTCTATTGATTTTATTGCATAATATTCTTGAATTTATTTTTGATTAAATAATTATTAAATTAAAAAGGATAGCAATAATTTCCCCTACTGGGAAATTATATATAAAAAAAATATATTTCGGTTACTATTGAAAAACTGTGGTGATGATGATGATGGATATCGGGTAAGAAGGAGGTGTTTGTTGGTTCGTTTGAATACGGTTCATAAGGTGGCTCAGCGCCTACCTTCGACTCAACGGTTTTCGCCAAATAGGTTTGTGTTTCTTTTAATCTTATGTTACGTTTTATGTTTATTTAGTTATATGTTAATCTGCTAGTGTTAGGTTATTCGAATCTGCTTGCGTTTTGTTTTGGTTCTCTGCTTATTTTTAAGTCTGCTATTGTTCTTGGGTTTAGTTAGTTAAAGTTTATGTTATTTCTGCTTATGTTTGATTAAGTTTTTGTTTGATTTGTTATTTTCGGTATATGATTTTTTTTGGTTATTTGGTTTATTTGATATATTGAATCTGCTTATTTAGGTTGGTATTTGACTGATTTGATTTTAGCTTTATAAGGTTGTTTAGATTAGCTTAATTAATTATCTGCTTATTGAATATTTAGCTTATTTTTTTTTATCTGAATGTTTACATATGCTTGTAGGTTTAGTTTCATTAGCTTATTGTTTCTTTATTTGCTTATAGGATTTAGCTTATTACACTATTATTTGGTTGAGTCTGTGAGTTACTTTTATCTGTCTTAACTTTTGGGCTTTGTTTATTTGTTTGAACTGCTGAGAATCAGATCCAATTGATCTTATTTCTTTCAAAATCCAAAAAGTCCAACTATAATTAACAACTGAAAAAATATAGGTCATTGTGGGATTCGACCCCGTTACCCTTCGCATCACAGACAAACGATACAACCATCTCCTGTAGCACTTTACTTGTGTTTAATTATGCATTGTCTAATTAATATAGGGTTAAACTTTCTGTCAGTTTTTTAATTAGTTTAATTAAAAGTTTTTAGTTTATTTTTAATCAAAAAGTTTTATTTTAAGTTACTTTAATTCAGTTTTTATAAAATATAATAAAAAAAAGAGATTAAAAAAATATATTTGATTTTCATTACTTTAATTATTTTACTTTAATTTTCAATATAGTATTAGTTTTAAAATAGTTTCAGTTAAAGGAATTAAAAGATTTTAGTTAAAAATTTAAGTTTTATTTTTAAAAATAGATTTCTTTTATAGTTTTTAAAAATATTTAGTTTAAAATTAATTAATATTTCAATTTAGATTTAAGTTTTATTTTAAAAAAATAGTTTTCATTAAAAAGTCTTTAATTTAGTTTTGTTTAAATTTTAAAATAGATTTTATTTTAATTAGTTTAAAGTAGATTATTAAAATTTAGTTTTTGTCATTAAATAGTTTTAGTTTAAATTACCCAAAAATTTTAGTCACCAAAAACAAAGTTAAGTCGAAAAGTTAATTGAAAATCAATTCGAGTCGAGTCGAGGAAAAACGAACATTAATTGAATAAAAATCATAGTTTCAGTTGGCACCTTCACTTTTCCAGTCGACATTGTTGTTGTTGATTATGAAATGGACCCTCGTATTCAGTTAATACTTGGTCGGCCATTCTTGAGAACTGGAAAAGCCTTAGTCAATGTTGCCGAAGGTTAGATAATCTTACGGGTCGGGAATGAGGCACAAGTTTTTAAAATGGGGAAGATCACAACCAAATCAAATGGAAGAGAATCATCGAATATGATTAATGTGCTTGATGATTTTTCGTCTACAACAATCCTCTTTTCGATTCTTGCTATTATAATCCACTGTTCAAAGATGATGTGGATGATTCTCTCTCCAATTTAGATCCTCCTCCAATTCATGAGTCTCCTCCAATTTATGATGACTAGGATGATAAGTTTAGTTCCGATCGGGATGATTATGATAATTTTGTTTCAGAGTATCAGACATGCCAGCTTATGATGACTTTGATGATGTCGATACTCTTTTGAGTGATTCTTCACATGATGACCTTGCACCTACTTTTGATGAAGATCCTCCACCAACAATGCTTGATCCTACTTTGGATGACTACTCATTTGAGGAAGATTTTGCTACTTTTCTCAACACTTACTTCCCAAATGAGAGTGATTCTCCTCCTTTGGACTTTGATGATGCTCTTTATCCTCCTTTGGAAATGAAGAATCCCGTTTCAAAGGAGAAGAAGCCAGAAGACACTGATATCCGCAGTACTTATGTCTTGACACCTCTCAATCCCCCTTCTGAGGATGAGATTGTGCGATTTATGAGCGGATCATCTTCAAGGTCCACTGGGCCTGAGTGTTATTTTCACCTAAAGGAAACGGTGTTTGATCTCGGTATTGCAATTTCTAAGCCATCTCAGTATCCATATGATGAAATAAAAGGAAAGATTTTTGGAACTTTTGGAGATATGCGTCCACCTTATCACCCTTGCTACCACCGTGCTCAACAACTGCTTAAGGGAACCTTGCCTACTCTTCTTTGGCTTGCCTTGTTTGCCTTAAGCTTGTGCTACTTGATGGGCGAAAACCATGTATTTGATCCCGGTGGATGTTCTTTAAGCTTCTTCCTATGCTAATCAAGGTCGAGTCAGGCTCACGACTCGGTTAACAAAAACAAGCGCTTCTCGGGAGGCAACCCGCAATATCTATCCTTTTTATTCTGTTTTTTATAATAAGTGTAGGGGGAGACCCTAGTATGTGTTTGTTGTTTTCTTTCTTATCATGTGCAGGGATTCGAGCTTCCAAAGATCCATTCTTGACGACTTTTTACAACCCGTGATTCCGTGGTCCCGTCTTCCCGGTTCTATCCTAAACTCTTTTGATTCTCTATTTTATATTCTTTAATATTAAAATAGGAATCACTTTATTTGTCTCTTCCTTAGCAAGATTTAAACAAAGTGCACAATGTCCTAAGTGTAGGGGAGGTTACTTCTACATGCTTAAACATTAAGGACAATGTTTATATTAAGTGTAGGGGGACTTCTATCGAAGTTAAGTGGACTTTTCCTTGTATTTATCCTCATTTTAACCAGAAATTTGATTTTTCGACATTTTTCAAAATTTTTGATCTATTTTGGTCTTGTAGTTTTTGCTTTGTTATAGTTATTTTATTTCATTGATAGAATAAATTTTAATAAAGTGGTTTTAATTTTTAAACGTTGTGAATATTTTGACTCAACCCGCGTTTACTTATCTAAGTTCACTCTAGCTAGTATCCTAAACATGTTTAAGTCAAGTTTTGCTAGGCTTTTATATAGGGAACTTTAAAAAGCGAAAGTCTTAACTCTTACGGGTTAAGAACAAGAACTTTTCGCAAGTTCCTATAGTTGATCCTAGAGAGTCGTTTATCAAGGGAACTTAAAAAAGAAAATTCTAAACTTGAAAAAAGTCTAAGAAGATGCAAGATCCTATAGACGACTTGAAAACCCAAAACTTTGATTTAATAGGCTAAGCATCCACGAGTCTCATTCCTTGAGATTTTAAATTGTGGAGAACGAGAGATGATAGAGTCAATTATAATTTTGGTATTCTTTCATGAATTTATGTGAGTTGATGATGAGCTTTTTCTCCCATCGCTTTAAAAAATTTAATTACAATAAATAAGGTCGTACGATTTGAAAAGTTACTTAGCTTCTAGCACAAGATATTTTAAAAGTTGCTCGGTATTAATTAGAGTTCATAGACAAGGCATAACTTACTGAAGCGGGATGCGAAGATTGGCGAGTCTGAAAGGCCCTAACAAGGCATGAGGGCTACATTTTATTGCTAAAGATCCCAAGTGATGTGAAGAATCATTTATCAAAAATCAATATGAAGGATCGAGAAACACGACGAAAAGCAAATACTCCCCTAAAGATCATGAAGAAGTCTATCCAAAAAGGCCCTAACAAGGTATGAGGATAAATAGATCCAAGTCCTAAAAGGAGGCGGATCGTGGTATATCAAAATCCCAAATAAAGATTGGAGAAAAATGCAGAAGTCGTGGTCCAAATATGAAGAATCTCTCAAAAAGTTCAAGTGAAGAAATTCCTATTATAAAGAGAGGACCATTATTTCATGAACGTCTCTCAAGATTTGAAGTATGAAGTCAATGCCAAATATCAGTCCGAGAAAGGTCTCAAATCATGAAGCGAGTTATGCAAAGATATGAACTTTATGAGGTCCCGAGAAGCAGTTTTAAAAGATTTTGTCCTTTAGCTAACTATTTATTAAATCGTCCTACTTTATTTTCTGCCTAAATAACTATCGAAATAAGTCAACAATGCATCCTCGTGAACATTCAAGACAAGAATAAAATATAAGAGATACACCTAGGAATAAGGGAGTCGAAGTGAATAGTTGGGTTACGTGAATTTGTGTTAGTTTGCTAACTTATAATAACAGTGATCTCGTTTTTAAGCTTGGTATTAGGAACGTGAAACTTGAGGGTGATAATCATTCATGACATTCCAAAACCCTAAGGTAAGTCTTTTATCTCTTTACTTGTTTTCTTCCTTTGAATATTTTATAATCTTGTATCTCTTTAATGTCTTGTGTTTAATAAAGGCCAAGGTGGATTGATTATGATGGAAAATGTAAAACTTGCTTAGTAATTAATGCATTGCATGAGGACATTGCAATGGTCAAGTGTAGGGGATTTAATAAGTGTGAAAACACTTATACTTTTACCACTTAATTATAATAATAACCAAGCCAAAACGTGTATTTTATTTCGTAAATGTCGGAATTATGCGTGGTTTGTTTTTTTGTTGTGATTTAGGATCAAAATGTGAAACGGGAAGAAAACACGGTCTTTCACGGGTTTTTATCGAAGAAAAAGACAAAAGACAAAGTCAAAAGATCAAGAGTGCAAAAAGAACGGAAATCCATGGCCTATTCTGAAGATTTATCGATGAAAAAGTCTAAACACGGAATTTTAATGAAGTCGAAGATCTCAAGTCTAATAAATTAAGAAATTATAAGACGAGTTCAATTAATCCCGAGACATAGTCGAAAAAGTCGAAGAATTTAGAAGACGAAAAGACGAGAGAAGAAAGAAAGGAGAAACACATGCTAACCTCCCTAATCTCCTATAAATACCCTCCTAATGTCACATTAGGAGGTGTTAGCTAATTTGACAACTTAGCTCTCCACCTTTAATTACTTGCACTTTCATATGGTTTTTTACTTAATTGTTCATTAATTTCTTGCCTTTAATTCCATGTAAGTTAATTTTGTTGTTGAATCTTTATTTTCCTTTAATCAAGTTTTCATAATCATCTCATTCGTCCTTTCTTGCTTTTAAATATCTTGTTTTGTTTGATTAATCTTGAAGTTTTGTTTAATCCTGATGTTTATTTGACAAAAGTTCTTATTTTTCCATTGTTCTTATCAAATCCTTACGTTTGAAATTCTTATTTTGTTTGTGCTTTTTGCTTATTTAGTGACTAGTTTATTTTCGTTTGAGTGTTCTTAAAAGTTTCATCTTTTTAAAAGTTTAATCTTTCTATTTTAGTTCGTTTATAAAGCTTGCTTATTTTATGTTTTGAAGAGTTTTTAAATTTGTGCTTATTTAGTTCTACTTATTCTTGTTTTAATTAAGTTTTTGGTATTTGCATATTGTCAAAGTGCTTATTTGGTCTTTGCTTATTTGCTCCTTTTGTTTCTGTTCTTTCCGTCGGAATATGCAAGGGTTTCTACATTCCGACAACTTGTTGTGATCGCAAAAACCTTTAGGGTTTCTACATTGCGATCAATATTGCGATAGCCCTTATTCCGATCAAGATTGTGATCGCTCATTGCGATCGTGGATTGCGACGGATATTAAGGTATATTGCGACGAAACTCTGCCCAAATTCCGTTTGCCATATTGCTATGGGAGGAGCATTGCGACATGAGGAACATTGCGATGGGAGGAGTATTGAGATGAGCACTGCGATGAACATTGCTATAGTGTAACATTGCGATAGCTTTTGCCATATTGCGATAGCTTTTGATATTGTGATAGCTTCCATCGCAATCCTTGGTTCATTTTACTCAGTTGTTTTCTTTTCGAGTTTATTTCTTTCCCGCCATTTTACTTAGCTTTATTTTACCTTTATTGTATGGTTGCGTTTCTATTAAATTGTAAAATTCACTTTTCGTCCAGCTTTAATTTTACGTCATTTAATTAATTTACCTTTAATGTCTTAATTTCTCGTCATTTAGTTTTAAAGTTTTAAATTTTGCACAATTACTTTTTAATTAGTTTTAGCTTTAATTAACTGTCATTTACTTTAAAGTTTTGCACATTTATTTTACAACAACGACAAACATATTGTTTTTCACCAAAAGAAGACTGAGTCACACTTAAACCAATAGTCAATTCGATTAGACACATTCATAGAACAATTTCACATAGTAAAAATCAGTTATTAAATGGCGCCGCTGTCGGCTCTTTTCGTAAAGATTAACGGTTTTCTGTGAGAGACTGATAGGTGTGTAAACACCCATCCTTTTTACCACTTAATTACAATAATAACCGAGCCAAAACGTGTATTTTATGTCTTTTATGTTGGAATTATGCGTGGTTTGTGTTTTTGTTGTGATTTAGGACGAAATTGTGAAAAGTGGAGAAAACACGGCATTCACGGGCTTTTATTGAAGAAAAAGATGAAAGATGAAGTCGAGAAGTCAAGAGTGAAAAAAGAACGGAAGTCCAAGACCAATTCTGAAGATTTATCGAAGAAAAAGTCGAAAGACGGAAGTTTACTTAAAGCCGAAGAACTCAAGTCTATTTTATTGAAGAATTAAAAGACTAGTTCAAAGAAATCTCGAGCCAAAAGTCATTAAAGTCCAAGATTAAAGAAGATTTAAAGGCTTAAGGACTAATTGTGCAATTAACAAAGAGATTAAGAAGGAAGGACTAAGCATGCAATTAAGGAGAAAGGAAAGAGGGGAGGAAGCTTCCTATGCATTCCTTAATCCTCTCCTATATATAGATTAGATCTTAACCATTTTCATTTTGTTGGCTAATAGTGACAATTAGTTCTTCCACTTTTAATTACCTTGTCATTTAATTACTTGTCAAATTTAAATACTTGTCTTGCACCTTAATTACCATTTAATTTCAAGTAAGTTTTTCTTTTAATTCTTGTCAATCTTTATCTTTATTGTTCATCTCTCATTCTACCTTTCTTAGTCTTTGATTTTTATTGTTTATGTTCATGTTCATGTTCTTATGTTCTTATTTTGATCAAAGTGGGTTTTGATTATCTTGATTAGTTTTATGAGTTTGATTGTTTTGGATTGATTGTTTATGATTAATAGATGTTTATTTACTAGTTTGATTTTATCTTGTGGTTGATTTAGCTTAGTTTTTATTAGATCCGTATAGATTTGTGTTCCCTTGTTCTTCGGGGTGTTTGTTTCTGTATTTCCCAGGATTCTGATCTCCCAGCAACATTCCGAGTAAGGCTGATATTCCGAATAGCCAAGTATTCCGCATAGGGTTGGTTATTCCGAATAGCCAGGTATTCCGCATAGGGCTGGATATTCCGAGTAGGGGCATTATTCCGCATAGGGGTAATATTCCGATTAGCAATATTGTTCCGGATAAGGGAAGTATTCCGAATAGGCCTGATATTCCGAGTAAGGAACTTATTCCGGATAGACATAATATTCCGAATAGGGAACTTATTCAGGATAGAGGATTTATTCCAAATATTAACTTTATTACGCATAGGGGTAATATTCCGAGTAGGTCTTTTATTCCAAATAAGGGTGTTTATTCCGGATAGGTAATTTTAGTTTCTTTTAATTTCTGTTTTAATTTTCTGCTTTTTAATTTTGAGCTTTATTTTCCCCGCCTTTTTCTTTACTCACACTTTAAGTTTAATTGCCTTAGATTTATTTTAGTCTTGCCTTAGTATCAAGTTTTAGTTGCATTTTAAGTTTGCCTTAGTTAATTTTAAGTTTGCGTTATTTACTTTTAGTGCCTTTTAATTTTATCCTCGCTTTTAATTACTTGCCTTTTATTTTAATTAGACCTAGATTTACTTTAACGCCCTTTAACTTTAATTGTTTTGCACATTTTTAATATACTACAACGACACAACTTTTGTTTTCACCAAAGAACAGCTGAGTCGCATAGTTAAACCAGATCAATTCGACTAGACACACGACAAAGAATCTTTTTAACTGAGTAAATCATATAGTTATCAAATGGCGCCGCTGCCGGCTCTTTTCGTAAAGATTAACGGTTTTCTGTGAGAGACGCGTTGCTTTTTGGGATCCGTTCACTTGTGAGCGTTATTTTCTTGCTTAAAAAATTCAAAAATCCATAAAAATTAAAAATTTCAAAAATCCAAAAAGATTTTATCTTTATTGTGTATATATATCGTCTTTGTCTTTGGTATTGTTTTCTTTTGTCTTTGTAGGTGTATGAGTACTAGGTCTTCTAATTATCAAGATCCCGAGACTCGAGAAGATTTAAGTATGTCAGGTGTTAACAACAATAATCAACCGCACCTCAATAACAACAACAATGTTCTTCCACAGCCCGATCTTCGGACAATGGAGGAGCTTTGTCAACCTACCATGTTTGGACGAGGAGGACCGATTGCGCCGATGCAAATCAATGCTCCTGAGTTTTCGTTGAAGCACCACATGATTCAGCAAGTGCAAACTAACCCATTCCGTGGATATCCTGATGATGATTCCAACAAACACCTCGACAAGTTCATTATAATCACTCAAAGTATGAATTTGCCCGGTGCCACAATGGATGTTCTTCGCATACAACTCTTTCCACATAATTTATCACATCATGCCGAGAAATGGTTTGATCGTCTCCCGAAGAATTCAATTCATACTTGGGATGACATGACTCAACGCTTTTTGTCGCGCTACTTTCCACTATCCATGGTCACGAGCCTTCGCAATCAAATCAGCGGTTTCATGCAAGAACCCGATGAATCTCTTTTTGATGCTTGGGAAAGATATAATGTCTTGATTGATCGTTGTCCAAACCAGAACATGCTCCCTGTGACCTTAATAGATACTTTCTACAACGGATTGAATTTTCGTGATCGTGATACGATTAATGCAGCCGCCGGTGGCACATTCATGAAAAGGAGACCCGAGGAGTGTAGAGAGCTTATTGAAAACATGACTACTCACCACAAAAACTGGGATTCCTCCGCTTCTTCAAGGAACAACCCGAGAGTCAATGTTTCTTCTACTTCAGCAAGCCCTGATATGACCGAACTCACCCGCATGATGACTGAAATGAGCAAAAGTATCTTGCTTCTCGCTTCAAACCAACAACAACAAGTTAAAGTGGTTGCCAATCCTTGTGAAACATGCGGCGGTCCTCACTCATACACCGATTGTCCTTCTACTCAAGGAAATCCAGAAAATGTGTTTGCAGCTTATGGTAATTATTCACCGGAAAATTACCAAGCTCGACAACAAGGGGATAGAAATCTGCTGAGTTACCGATCAAACAATTACCTTTCACCCAGTTTTTCTCCTCAAAACCAAAACCCCGCCAACAACTACACTAGAAGCAACCAAATCCCACCAAGAGCTTCTAATCCTTATCACCCACCCGCTCAACAAACCCCAACCATTAACCGCGATCTTGAAGCCATCATGAGAACCCAAGGTGAGCAAATCAAGAATCTACAGAGTCAAATTATTAATCTTAAAGGAGATATTACCAAGCAAAGAAATGAGATAAGATCCGAGCTTTGAGATAATATTCAATCCTCCTTCAACAATCAAACGAATGATTTAAAGAATATGCTTGCTAGTTTCTTGCCCGCCGCTCAACCTTCTTCTTCGAGTTCTCTACCTTCAAACACCGTCACTAATCCGCGAGCAAATGTGAGTGCTATTACTACGCGTAGTGGAATTACCATTGTCGATCCACCAATCCCACCCCCATCACCTACACCTCCTCCACCACCATTTATCCCTACTCCTCCTACACCTAGTATTAGTGCACCATTACCGTCTCCGCCTCGTCATGACGATGTACCTAGAAAGGAATCTTCAACATCTCACCCTTCAACATCTCCACCTTTACCTACACCTTCACCTTCACCACCCAAACCCAATATCCCTTATCCTTCTCGTATAGGCAAGACCAAAATGCTAACCAAGGATGACTCTCAAGTGTCGAGCTATATGAAGATGATCTCTCAAATGAACTTCAACATTAGCTTTCTCGAAGCACTTGTCCACATGCCGAAATTTGTCAAAGCATTCAAGGAATTGCTTAACAAGAAGGAAAAGCTGATTGAGCTCGCCAAAACACGCTTAAATGAAAACTGCTCTGCAGTTATTCTTAAAGAACTTCCGAAAAAGCTTGGAGATCACGGTCGTTTTGTGTTGCCTTGCGTTTTCAACAAAACTGAAGAATTTACTGCCCTAGTTGATCTCGGGGCCAGTATAAATCTTATGCCTTTGAGTGTTTGGAAAACACTATCATTACCCGACCTTACTCCAACGAAGATGACTCTTGAACTTGCAAATCGCACTCTCGCTTACCCCGTTGGTATAGCCGAAGTTGTGTTCATTAAAGTTCGCACATTTACTTTCCCGGTCGATTTTGTCGTTGTTGATTATGAAATGGAGCCTCGTATTCCTTTAATACTTGGTCGGCCATTCTTGAGAACCGGACGAGCTCTTGTCGATGTTGCCGAAGGCGAGTTAATCTTAAGAGTCGGGAATGATTCACAAGTTTTCAAAATGGGGAAGCTTACAAGCAAATCATTTGGAAGAGAATCCGTGAATATGATTAATGTGCTCGATGATTTTGTCATCTACAACAATCCGCTATTCGACTCTTGCATTGATAATCCGTTGTTTCATGATGATGTGGATGATTCTCTCTCCAATTTGGAACCTTCTCCCATTTATGATTCTCCACCGATCTTTGATGCTTATGATGATTATTCTAGCTCAGATTCGGATGATTTTGATGATTGTACCTCTGAGTATCCCGATCTGCCCACATACGATGATTTTGATGAGGCCGATACTCTTTCGAGTGATTCTTCACATGATGAAGATCCTCTGCCATCACTCGATCCTACTTTGGACGATTACTCATTTGAGGAAGACTTCTCTACATTTCTCAACACTTACTTCCCTCATGAGAGTGATGCTCCTCCTTATGATTTTGAAGATAATCGTCTTGATCCTACTTTGGATTTGAAGAACATTCTTGCAAAGGAGAAGAAACCGGCCGACACCAATATCCGCAGCACATATGATTTAACACCTCTCGGCCCCCCTTCTGAGGACGAGGTTGTGCTTCTTCGCAGATCTTCTTGACACTCTGCTGAGCCTGAGTGCTATTTTCCCTTAAAGGAAAAGGTGTTCGACCCCGGTATCGATATTCTGCAGCCATCTCAGTATCCACCTGATGAAATAAAAGGAAAAATCTTTGGAATTCTTGAAGACATGCTTGCAACACTTCACCCTTGCTTCCACCGTGCTTCATCACTGCTTAAGGGAACCTTGCCTATTCTTCTTTGGCTTGCCTTGTTCGCCTTAAGCATGTGCTATTTGATGGACGAAAACTATGTCTTTGATCCTGGTGGATATATTTCATGCTTCTTCCTCTGCTAATCAAGGTCGAGTCAGGCTCACGACTCGGTAATCAAAAATCAAGCGCTTCTTGGGAGGCAACCCATGCAAATATCTTTTAGCTATATTTATCATAAGTGTAGGGGAGACCCGTTGGTTTGCTATTTCCTCTCCTCTCTTAATCAGAGATTCGAGCGCTCAATGATCCACTCTTGATGATTCTTGATGACCCGTGATTCCGTGTTCACTTCTTCTCGGTTCTATCCTAAACTCTTTTCGATTCACTATTTTATATTTTCTCAATATTAAAATAGGAATCTCTTTAGTTGTCCTTTCCTTAGCGAGATTTAAACAAAGTGCACAATGTCCTAAGTGTAGGGGAGTTTACTCCCACATGCTTAAACATTGAGGAAAATGTTTATGTTAAGTGTAGGGGGGACTTCTATAGAAGTTAAGTGGCCTTTTCCTTGTATTTGTCCTCATTTTAACCGGAAAATCAAATTTTCATCATTTTTCAAAATTCTTGATCTATTTTGGCCCATTAGTTTTTCCCTTTGTAGAGTAATTTTCTTTCCTTATTAGAATAAATTTTTAAAAAAGTAGTTTTAATTTTCAAACGTTGTGAATCTTTTGACTCAGCCCGAGTTTACTTATCTAAGTTACTCTAGCTAGTATCCTTAACGTGTTTAGGTCAAGTTTTGCTAGGCTTTTATATAGGGAGCGATAAAACACGAAAGTCTTAACTCTCACGGGTTAAGAACAAGAACTTTTCGCAAGTTCCTATAATTGATCCTAGAGAGTCGTTTATCAAGGGAACTTTAAAATGCGATTTCTAAACTTGAAAAAGTCTAAGAGTTTGCAAGATCCTATAGGCGACTCGAAAACCCAAAACTTTGATTTAATAGGCTAAGCATCCACAAGTCTCATTCCTTGAGATTTTAAACTGTGGAGAACGAGAGATGATATAGCCAATTATAAGTTCGGTATTCTTTCGTGAATTTATGTGAGTTAATAATAAGCCTATTCTCCCATCCCTTGTTAATAAATGTATCTGCAATAAATAAGGTTGTACGATTTGAAAATTTAATTAGCTTCTAGCCCAAGATCGTTTAAAAGTTGCTCGGTATGGATTAGAGTTCATAGCCAAGGCATAACTTATTGAAGCGAGATACGATGATTGGCGAGTCCAAAAAGTCCCTAACAAGGCATGAGGGCTATATTTTGTTGCTAAAGATCCCAAGTGATGTGAAGAATCATTTATCGAAAATCAATATGAAGGATCGAGACACACGACGAAAAGCAAAAACTCCCCAAAAGTCATGGAGAAGTGTATCCGAAAAGACCCTAGCAAGGTATGAGGATAAATAGATCCAAGTCATAAAAGGAGGCGGATCGTTGTATATCAAAGTCCAAAATAAAGATTGGAGAAAAATGAAGAAGTCGTGGTCCAAGTATGAATCTCTCAAAACTTTAAGTGAAGAAATTCTTATTATGAAGAGAAGACCATTATTTCATGAACGTCTCTCAAGGTTTGAAGTATGAAGTCGCTGCGAAATATCGGTCCGAGAAAGGTCTCAAATCGCGAAGCAAGTTATGCCAATATATGAACTTTATGAGGTCCCGAGAAGCAGTTTTAAAAGATTTTGTCCTTTAGCTAACTATTGATTAAATCATTCACCTTATTTTCGGACTAAATAACTATCGAAATAAGTCAACAATGCATCCTCGTGATCATTCAAGACAACAATAAAATATAAGAGATACCCCTAGGAATAAGGGATTCTAAGTGAGTAATTGGCCCACATGAATTCGTGTTAGTTTACTAACTTATAATAACAATGATCTCGTTTTTAAGCTTGGTTTGGAGAAAGTGAAAACTTGAGGATGATGATTATTCATGACATTTTCAAAACCCAAGGTATGCTTTTGATTTCTTTACTTTGAAGATAATTTTCTACTTCTTTAATAAAGGCCAACGTGGATTGAATTTGATAAAAAATGTAAACGTGCTTTGTAACTAATGCATTGCATGAGGACATTGCAATGGTCAAGTGTAGGGGATTTGATAGGTGTGTAAACACCCTTCCTTTTTACCAGTTAATTACAATAATAACCGAGCCAAAACGTGTATTTTATGTCTTTTATGTCGGAATTATGCATGGTTTGTATGTTTGTTGTGATTTAGGACGAAAATGTGAAAAGTGGAGAAAACACGACATTCACAGGCTTTTATTGAAGAAAAAGATGAAAGATGAAGTCGAGAAGTCAAGAATGCAAAAAGAACGGAAGTCCAAGACCAATTCTGAAGATTTATCGAAGAAAAAGTCGAAAGACGGAAGTTTACTCAAAGCCGAAGAACTCAAGTCTATTTTATTGAAGAATTAAAAGACGAGTTCAAAGAAATCCCGAGCCAAAAGTCATTAAAGTCCAAGATTAAAGAAGATTTAAAGGCTTAAGGACTAATGGTGCAATTAACAAAGAGATTATGAAGGAAGTACTAAGCATGCAATTAAGGAGAAAGGAAAGAGGGAGGAAGCTTCCTAAGCATTCCTTAATCCTCCCCTATATATAGATTAGATCTTAATCATTTTCATTTTGTTGGCTAATAGTGACAATTAGTTCTTCCAGTTTTAATTACCTTGTCATTTAATTACTTGTCAAATTTAAATACTTGTCTTGCACCTTAATTACCATTTAATTTCAAGTAAGTTTTTCTTTTAATTCTTGTCAATCTTTATCTTTATTGTTCATCTCTCATTCTACCTTTCTTAATCTTTGATTTTTATTGTTTATGTTCATGTTCATGTTCTTATGTTCTTATTTTGATCAAAGTGGGTTTTGATTATCTTGATTAGTTTTATGAGTTTGATTGTTTTGGATTGATTGTTTATGATTAATAGATGTTTATTTACTAGTTTGATTTAATCTTGTGGTTGATTTAGCTTAGTTTTTATTAGATCCGTATAGATTTGTGTTCCCTTGTTCTTCGGGGTGTTTGTTTCTGTATTTCCAAGGATTCTGATCTCCCAGCAACATTCCGAGTAAGGCTGATATTCCGAATAGCCAGGTATTCCGCATAGGGTTGGTTATTCCGAATAGCCAGGTATTCCGCATAGGGCTAGATATTCCGAGTAGGGGCATTATTCCGCATAGGGTAATATTCCGATTAGCAATATTGTTCCGGATAAGGGAAGTATTCCGAATAGGCCTTATATTCCGAGTAAGGAACTTATTCCGGATAGACATAATATTCCGAATAGGGAACTTATTCAGGATAGAGGATTTATTCCGAATAGTAACTTTATTCCGCATAGGGGTAATATTTCGAGTAGGTATTTTATTCTGAATAAGGGTGTTTATTCCAGATAGGTAATTTTAGTTTCTTTTAATTTCAGTTTTAATTTTCTGCTTTTTAATTTCGAGCTTTATTTTCCCCGCCTTTTTCCTTACTCCCACTTTAAGTTTAATTGCCTTAGATTTATTTTAGTCTTGCCTTAGTATCAAGTTTTAGTTGCGTTTTAAGTTTGCCTTAGTTAATTTTAAGTTTGCGTTATTTACTTTTAGTGCCTTTTAATTTTAGCCTCACTTTTAATTACTTGCCTTTTATTTTAATTAGACCTAGATTTACTTTAACGCCCTTTCACTTTAATTGTTTTGCACATTTTTAATATACTACAACGACACAACTTTTGTTTTCACCAAAGAACAGCTGAGTCGCATAGTTAAACCAGATCAACTCGATTATACACACGACAAAGAATCTTTTTAACTGAGTAAATCATATAGTTATCAGAGACACGTTGAATTTTGGGATCCGTTCACTCGTGAACGTTATTTTTCTTGCTAAAAAATTTTCAAAAATCCAAAAAGATTTTATTTTTATTTTTACACGTACATATATATTCTCTACTTATTTGGTATCTTTTTCTTTTGCTTTTGCAGGTGTATGCGTACTAGATCTTCAACTTATTCAGAGCCCGAGACTCGTGAAGATTTATTTATGGCTGGTGTGCACAACAACAATAATCCACCCCACCCCAACATGAATAACAACAACAATGTTCCCCCACCCGACCTTCGAACGACGGAGGAGTTGTGTCAACCTACGATGAATGGACGTGGAGAACTGATTGCGCCGATGCAAATCACGGCTCCAGAGTTTGTTGGGAATAAATTATAGCCAGTCTACTTTAGCGCTGACAAGAGTAAAACAAGCGTTGAAAGGAGGAAAACAAACGCTGACAGATCAAGCGTTGACAAGAAGAAGTCAAGCGTTGACACATTGAAGACAAGCACTGATGGAAGGATATGATCTACACGTTTATTATATTCTAGATTACTTCTAGTAAAGGTAGGAACAACAATGTATTTTCTATATTTATCTTTACCTAGAATAGTTGATACGTAGGTTATTGTACAAGGCTTCTTATGTCTATAAAAGAAGACCTTTAGGTTATTGTTCATAATAAGTTTTCATACGATAACACTTTCATTGTAAGCAAGTTTGATATCATTAATCAAAATGAAAGTTTGTTTACATCTTGTGTGTTCTTGTTTAAGTGTTAATTCCGCATAACACTTAGATTGTCATATACATATACAAAGGTTTCTCTAAGTGTATTACTTGATCTAATCTCGTATACATAAAGCTAAATCGATCTAAGTTTGGGATCAACAAGTGGTATCAGAGCCAGGTTGATGAACTTTTGATCTTAAAGAACACAAGAACCCTAAAATCAGCAAAACCCTAATTTTCACAAAAATCCTAAAAACATCATGTCAAATCCAGAAGTACCCACCTCCTCCTCACCTTTACCAAACATCAAGATTCCCATGCTTGATGCTGCCAACTTTGAATTGTGGAAATTAAACTTTGAGCAATATCTGGGAATCTATGACTATACACTCTGGGATATTATTGAATATGGAAACACATTCAATAAAGCCCAAAAGATTGCTAATGCTATTGCTGGAAGAGCAGCTGTTGCTGGATGTTCAGAAGCAGATAAGAGAGAAAAGCCAGAGGATGGTAGAGCTGTGGCTACTGAAGACATAGCAAAGAAAAGGGTTGATATGAAAACCCTAAATATTCTGAAACTTTCTTTGGGACAAGAGAACCAGCATAAATACAGAGGTTATGAATCTGCTAAAGACCTTTGGGCAGCTCTTGAAGTTGCATATGGTGGCAATGAGGATACTAAGGAAGAGAAGAAGAAGCAACTCATGCATGATTATGCTGTCTTCAAGGCTCAACCTAATGAGAAGCAGATTGCTTGACATTACAAGCAAATTGTACTTCATGGGGACACAACTTGGTGATGTTGACATCAATGCCACTTTTCTCAAAAGTCTTGGTGAGGCGTGGAAGATTGAGGCAAGATCTATACTTGCCAACAACACTCACAAAAGTTCTACTTTTGATGATATCTACAACAAACTGAGGCTTTGGAAGATGAAACTCTTTTGGAGCATGGAAGCAAGTCTACCAATAGTAACATGGCCTTCTTTTCTCATAGTGAAGGTCAATTCAATCAGAAGGACTCTTACATGCATCCAGTTACTGGATCATCATGTGTCAACGCTCGAACATGTCCTGTCAACACCTCATACTCAGACGCTGACACATACAAAAGTGACTCACAAAGAGTTAAACCCGCTGGTTTGGATCTGGATACTATATGTGCTTATATTGCTTCTTTGCCCAATGGTTCAGTGATTACATATGAGGACCTTGAGTAGATAAGTAATGAGCACTTGGAAGAGATGGATATTAAGTGGAACATGGCTCTTGCTAGTATAAGAGCAAACAGGTGGAATAGAAGGTTTAAGAAGAAGATGACCTTCAATGCAAAGGATACAGCTGGATTTGATAAATCCAAGGTTGAATGCTACAATTGTCATCATATGGGGCACTTCATGAGGGAATGCAGATCTCCTAGAAGATCTGATGCTGGCAAACCTTCAAGCCAAATTGTTAAGGCTCAGGATCCTAAGGCCATGGTTGCAGTTCAAGGAATTGATGGCATGGGATGGGATTGGAGCTATTTGGCTAAAGATGTGGAAGAGGATAAAGCTTTTGTTGCTGAGATTGAAGAAGAAGAGCATGCTCAATATGCTCTCATGGCACACTCCTCCTCTTCATCAGATAATGAGGTATACGATGATGCTTTTTGTAGTAAGGGTTATTAGGTTTTTCATAAGTTCATTCACAATGTAAACCTAAAGCGTGTGTCAACTAGACGTGGGATTCAATGTATACACGTCTAGTGGTTGTTTGTTATTAATATAATGAACAATCCATTTGTTTTAATTCATGTTCTTGTGCCCTAAACACCTTGTTAATGTGTTATGTTCTTATTCAGCTTTGATTATTTAATCATATGAACATGATGCATCTTTCAGTACCTAAGATGTTATCCCAGTCTTGGCTTGTGGTATCCAAAAGATTCACCTTTGGAGCTCATTGCATATTCCGACAGTGACTATGGAGGTGATAAGTTTGATAGAAAATCCACAACTGGTGGATGTCAGTTTCTAGGGAGCAGGTTAATATCTTGGCAATGCAAGAAACAAACAGTGATGGCTAATTCTACAATTGAAGCAGAGTATGTGGCTGCAGCTGCTTTTTGTGGACAAGTTTTGTGGATTCAGAACTAGCTGTTGGACTATGGGTATAATTTCATGCATACCAAGATATTTGTTGATAATAACAACACTTTATACATTGTTAAGAATCCTGTACATCATTTTAAAACTAAACACATAGAAATTAGACACCATTTTATAAGAGATTGTTTTGAAAAGGGTTTAATCCAACCATATAGGGTTGACACAGACGAGAATGTGTCATATTTACTAACTAAAACTTTTGATGCTGGGAGGTTTCAATACTTGGTAACAAGTATTGGGATGATCAATCTCACATAATATGTGTTTTGGAGTCTTTTTGTAAAAGTATGTACAGGATAATGCATTGTTATTGGTCTTTTTGATGATTTAGATTTTCCACTATATTTTTCTAACACTAACAAAGGTTGCTTGAATGGTGATAAGTGTTTTTGTGACGTTGTCAGCAATATATTTGTTTAACGCTGACAAAGCTTTTCTTAACGCTGACAAGTGTTATCGGGGCGTTGTCAGCAACAATGTTAGTTTTGTGGTTTTCAATCTAAATGTGCAGGTGGTGTTAGTAGTATACCATTGGATACCGAGTTGCTTATGGATCATTGGAGAAGCATTTTGACATGTTTTTATTTATGGATGATGGTTGGAATTTTTAATTCCTATCTTGACATAAATTTTTTATGTTCATGCATATTTTTAGCAACATATGTATCATAGTTTAAGGGGAGGTTTTAGGAACCCTTAGGATGTTTGGGTATCCATATGATACTCTTATCACAATTCTAGATTGTGTCCACAGATGAGTATGAGTTAGTTTTACTAAATCATGAGGTACTGTAGCATGCAAAGTTGATATACTATGCATGCTGCCAAGACATTTTTGGCCTAGAATTGGTTGTGGTCTGTTGGGAGACTTGGGAATGATTTTATCATGGGTTTTACCTGGGAGTAAAAAGGAATTTTATAAGGTAACTTAGTTGTTAAGAGTTTTGGTTAGCAAGGGACACCAGAGGACTGTTATGTCTATCTTGCATAAGCAAGTGTGCATAACTGGACAGTGCTTGCCGCCCTCTAATAATT
The DNA here is from genome assembly GCA_025667525.1 of Glebionis coronaria. Lineage (NCBI taxonomy): Eukaryota > Viridiplantae > Streptophyta > Magnoliopsida > Asterales > Asteraceae > Glebionis > Glebionis coronaria. The sequence goes on along the minus strand of CM046875.1, from coordinate 254,432,922 downwards.
TTCAACTTTTTGGTTATCTTCTCTACGATAAATTACTTTGTTAAGGTCATTTTTCATTTATATAAATTTTTAATTGTGGACGCTGACAAGTATTTTTCCAAGCGTTGTTATGACCAATTTAGACGCTGACATGGCTTAGGCAAACGTTGACAAGAATATAGCCGTTGGGCGTTGATGGGTTATTTTTTACCGTTGACACTCAATGGGACCTAACCAGTTGTTACTTTTTGACATATTTTTAGGCCGTAATTTTGGGAGCAGATAACTCTCATTTAATGCATGAGATAAACTTATTCTTTTTCAATATTTTCATGATTGCATTTTGAAAATACTTGCCTATTTTTGGGCCAATCACATGCATTTTCTTCTCCTATATATTTGGCTCCTATTTTAAACAGGGTACCTATTCTTCTTGTCTAACACAATTTTTCTCCTATAACTTCATCTTTATCAATAATTCATAACAGCTTTCAACAATGGCACCAAAATTCAAACCAAGTGATTTGGAATTAGGATTCAGAAGTCAACACAACATGATCGCGTATCTTGAAGCTGATGATACTCTGTTTCCCCAATACACACGAATGGTAGCGTATTTGAACGCATCCCCTTTTAGGTATGCTCTTTCTCATGCTCCACTCATTCCTGTCACACAAATTAAACACTTTTGGAACAATGTCAGTTCCTCAACAGTTAATAGAGTGACTACATTATCTTCTATTGTTCATGGGCTCACATGGGTGGTTACTGAAGCTTTGGTTCGCCAAGCTTTGCATCTTGATGATGCAGATGGTATAACCACCCTCCCCATTACTGAAATAGAACAAGGGCTAAGGGCTTTGGGTTATCCTTTTCCTGCTGAATGAACTTTAAATAAATATCATAAACAGGAGTTTCCCCCATCCTGGAAGTGCCTAATACATGTCCTCTTGTAGTGTTTGAGTCCCAAGTATACTGCACACAATGAGATCAATAGACCTATTGCAAGTGCTATTGTGTGCATTCCTACTGGGCAAAAGTTCAATTATTCCAAAATGATTTTTGAGGGCATGCGTAAAAATTAAGGGAACAAAATGACTTTAGCTTATCCCAGATTTTTACAAATGGTTTTTGATGTCCAAGGTTACTACACAAGGGATCATGATGATTTTTATGAGATCCTTGTGCAAAAGAAAGCAATTTTTATGAAGATGAACTCACCCCCACATCGTGACCTACCCCTAACCCCTGCTATGATTGTTGTCATTGAAGCAACTCAACCACAACCAGACCCCCAACCCCAAATTGACCCAATACCTGAACCTTTACTTTCACCACAACATATGCAAATTGACCAAGAACCCTTCGACGCTGACACATTTAATGTTGGCGTTGATGTGCCTATTTCGAATGTTGACACAAATCCTTCACAGACACAAACACCCCTTAACCAACCCACATCCACCCAATCCACATCTTCTTCTCCCCCAACACAATATAGGTTACAAAAACGCCAAAGGACTACTGGAGTGTTCTCCTCTAGTGGTCCTAGCCATGTAGCAGAGAGAACCACCGCCACTGGTGTGGTTGGTGCTATGGATGAGGCTGGGACTATTGGTTCTGTCTTAGACGCTGGCTAAGACAGTCCTACCATAATTAAGACCTCATCCATGCCCGATGAATCTAACTTGGGAGGTCAAATACCCATTTTAGAAGAGGGGAGATTGGAACCAATGACTTTGATGGAATTGACGGCAGTCTGCATGAGCTTGCAAAAGCAAAATGCAGACTTGGTACAAGTTGTCAGCACACAAGGCCTTGAACACAAGCAATTGAGGGAGAGGATTGTTATTTTGGAAACAACTGCGTCAAGGAGAAGGCAGACAAGGGTCCGTTTATCTGAGGAGGATTCTTACAAAGGGGAGGAAGCTGCTACAGAGCCTGTTAATTTGAGTGATAAAGGCTCACATGAAGCTGCTACAGAACCATTTGTTGAGAGTGGAAAAGGTTCATATGATGAAGAATCTTTGGGTGTTGCTGAAGCCCTTACTAAGTTGAAGAAACATATAGGTTTTGATACGTCTCTAGTCTCTCCTACAAACTTAAATTTATCATTTACAGCCATGTTGGAGGAAATTGCAAGAGGCGCTGAGACAGGTAACCTGAGTGTTGACAAGCAGAATTTGAACGCTGACATGAGTATCTTGGGCGTAGACACAACAGAATTGGGCGTTGACAGACCTGCAAATGAGGTTGATGTATTCCAGTCATCATCCATCATCAAAGAGGTTTCTTCACAGGTATTACCATCTACCTTACCAACAGTTGATCCATTAGATAAGGGTAAGGGTATTATGGTAGAAGAAGTTTTTCCAAAGAATGTAGCACAATTTGAGTTTGATAGAATGTTGGCTGCACAAATTATGGAACAAGAAAGAAAGGAGGTGGGTGAATCACCTTTTGTTGTCACTTCAGAAGAGCAAGAAGGAAGTGATGAAGCCAGTTCAGACTCAAGTGTTATGATCATAGAACATCCAGAAAGACTTGAGTATGGCGATGAGTTGGCCAAAGAGAAGTTAAATGAGTTGAAATTGCAGGTTGATTTTGATATGCCAGAGGTTATTCAGATGTACCATGCTTGGGAAGATAGGTTTATGGAGAATCCACATTTGACCATTTCAGATCAGATATGAGGTTTGGAGATTCTTCTTAGAGTGCAAAAGGATTGCAAGGTCATTCTGAAACACAAAAGCAAGCAATGTTCTCTCAAATTTGAAAAGGGATAGAAGGGAGTTGTACTGCATGTTGCTCAGGTGTCATGGAACAGGGTGGACTTATAAGAAGTTGATTGCATTGACATTTGAAGAGTTGGAGTGTAGAGCTTATCCCATTTGGGTTAGAGTGTAGGAAGAAAACACTCTAAGACTTCTTTCTGATGAAAGAAAAGAAGAACTTGCAGAGGAAATGGAGCTTATGAAGGCAATGTTTGTTCCCAGACCAGTGAAAAAGGGAGTCTCTTGAGTTTCCCAAAGATATAGATCCATTACATCCAAGTGAAGCTGTCATAAGAAAGAGGCTCAAGCTCTCACCATTAGAAGCTTCAGACATGGTACAAGTGTTACCACTTGATTCCAGAAACCCTATTATAAGCTATGAAGAAGATGAATGTGGGTTTTTGAAGATTGGCAGGTATGGAAAAGAGGTTCACACTTTTACCACTCTTATATCTTTGTTTGCAAGTTTTTATAGAGAAGACTTGGTAGACATATGGAGGTTGTTAGAGGCCAAGTATGAGACTGAAGCTCCCACTTCAGTCAATGGTATAAAACTGTGGTCCACATTCAAGAGAATGTGTGAACCAAAAGATGAAGATCCTGCTATTTGGAAGGATCTTGAAGATGATCTCAATGGTCTTCAATGGAGATTGTATTCAGCTGTTGGTGTTCATTATTTGAGTTCTACAAAGTTTGCTGAGTATCTACTTGTAGATGGCCAGCATTTCATGTCCAACGAAGTCTTGGAGAAGATGAAGAATACACAGCTGGAAATTGATTATTCAAGTGACGTGGAAAAAGATTTGATCAGATTTATTTATTACCAATATGAGAAGGTTTATAAGATTCCTCCTAGTCCTTAATGTTTATTCAGAAACTTGATTACTAGGGTAGATATCAAGTTTAGGGGAGGATTGTTGGGAATAAATTATAGCCAGTCTACTTGAGCGCTGACAAGAGTAAAACAAGCGTTGACAGGAGGAAAACAAATGCTGACAGATCAAGCGTTGACAAGAAGAAGTCAAGCTTTGACACATTGAAGACAAGCACTGATGGAAGGATATGATCTACATGTTTATTATATTCTAGATTACTTCTAGTAAAGATAGGAACAACAATGTATTTTCTATATTCATCTTTACCTAGAATAGTTGATACGTAGGTTATTGTACAAGGCTTCTTATGTCTATAAAAGAAGACCTTTAGGTTATTGTTCATAATATGTTTTCATACGATAACACTTTCATTGTAAGCAAGTTTGATATCATTAATCAAAGTGAAAGTTTGTTTACATCTTGTGTGTTCTTGTTTGTGTTAATTCCGCATAACACTTAGATTGTCATATACATATACAAAGGTTTCTCTAAGTGTATTACTTGATCTAATCTCGTATACATAAAGCTAAATCGATCTAAGTTTGGGATCAACAGAGTTTTCGTTGAAGCATCACATGATCCAACAAGTTCAAAACACTTGTTAATTTCGCGGATTGCCGGATGATGATGCCAACAAACACCTCGACAAGGTCATTACCGTAACTCAAAGCATGAAGTTGCCCGGTGTTACTATGGATTTTCTTCTCCTTCACCTATTTCCACACACCTTATCCCACCATTCCAAAAAATTGTTTGATCGTCTTCCGAAGAATTCAATTCATACTTGGGATGAGATGACTCAACGCTTTTTGTCGCGCTATTTTCCACCATCCATGGTCACGAGCCATCGGAATCAAATTAGTAGATTTACTCAAGAACCTGATGAATCACTTTTTGATGCTTGGGAATGATATAATGTTTTGATCGATCGATGTGAAAACCACAATATGCTCCCCATCACCTTAATTGATACTTTCTACAACGGTTTAACTTTTCGTGATCGTGATACGATTAATGCAGCCGCCGGTGGCACATTTATGAAAAGAAGACCTGAGGAGTGTAGGGAGCAAATAGAGAACATGAATACTCATCACAAAAATTGGGATTCATCCGCATCCTCAAGATCAAACCCGAGAGTCAATGTGTCTTCTACTTCTTTAAACCCTTATATCACCGAATTGACCCGCACAATGGTCAAAATGAGCAAGAATATGCAACTTTTGGCTACAAATCAACAACAACAAGTTAAAGTTGTAGCACTTTCTTGTGAGATTTGTGGGGGTCCTCATTCATACAATGATTGTCCTTCTACTCATGACAATCCAGAAAAAGTGTATGCGGCTTATGGTAACTATTCAACGGAAAACTACCAAGCCCGACCTCAAGGTGATCGTAACTTGCTAAGTTACCGTTCTAACAACTTTCTTTCACCCGGTTTTCTCCTCAAAACCACAACCCCAACAACTACAATAGAAGCAATCCAAACCCACCTCGAGCTTCTAATCCTTATCACCCATCCGCTCAACAAGCATCACCCATTAATCAAGATGTGGAAACTTTCATGAGGACCCAAGGAGAGCAAATCAAGAATCTGCAAAGCCAAATCATCAATTTGAACGGAGATATCACTAAGCAAGGTAATGATATTAGATCCGAGCTTCGACATGATATGTAAACCTCTTTTAGCAATCAAACGAATGATTTGAAGAATATGATGGCTAGTTTCTTTCCAAGTACTCAACCCTCTACTTTGGGCTCTCTTCCTTCTAATACCGTCACCAACCCAAGAGCAAATGTGAGTGCTATTACTACAAGCAGTGGAGCAACTCTTGTAGGACCATCTATCCCTCCCCCAGTTAATCCATCTACACCTCCTCCACCACCATTTATCGCACCTACTCCCATGCCTAGTATTAGTTCTCCATTACCGTCTCCACCTCTTACTGAAGTAGAACCCAAGAAACACCCTTCACCAACCCTAACATCCACCTTTAAACCTTCAACATCTCAAACTTCACCTTCTACACCTACACCACCTAAACCTAATATCCCTTATCCTTCTAGCTTACACAAGTGCCAATTGCTCACCAAGGATGATATTCAAGTGTCAAATTTTTTGAAGAAGATTTTGGGACTAACCATCACCTTTAGCCTTGTTGAAGCTCTAGCCCAAATGCCTAAATTGTTAATATGTTTAAGGAATTGCTTAATAAGAAGGAGAAGATGGCCGAGTTTGTTAATAGTCGATTGAATGAAAACTGTTTTGCAGTCCTTCTTAAAGAACTTCCGGAAAGACTTGGAGATCCTGTTCGTTTTTTGCTACCATGTACTTTTAACCAAACCGAAGAATTTACTGCCTTAGCTAATCTCGGGGCAAGTATAAATCTGATCCCTTTAAGTGTTTGGAAAAAGTTATCATTACCCGACCTTACACCAACAAAGATGACTCTTGAGCTAGGAAATCGTACTCTCGCTTACCTCATTGGTATTGCTGAAGATGTATTTATTAAAGTTGGCACCTTCACTTTTCCGGTCGACTTTGTTGTTGTTGATTGTGAATGGACCCTCGTATTCCGTTAATACTTGGTCGGCCATTTTTAAGAACCGAAAAAGCCTTAGTCGATGTTGCCGAAGGTGAGTTAATCTTAAGGGTCTGGAATGATACACAAGTTTTTAAAATGGGGAAGATCATAACCAAATCAAATGGAAGAGAATCAGCGAATATGATTAATGTTCTTGATGATTTTGTCATCTACAACAAGCCTCTTTTCGATTCTAGCTATGATAATCCACTGTTCAAAGATGATGTGACAATCCGTCAATTTATGGTTTATATTTTATTCTCAAATATTATTTAAAAACATTATTTTAGTGTTATATTATGAACTCACTTATTTCTGGGAAGGAATTTGGATTTACGTCTTGAAGTAGCATCGACTACGTCTAAACCGGAGGATTCTTCGTTACGTGCTTACGTTTACATACACCATTTTGGTGACAGTCCGACATTTCAAGAAATAAATTATCCGTGAATATTATTTTGGGATTTTAATTTTGAGTTGGTTCATAAACTCACAAATTCACGAGAAAAGATTAGGACTTACGATTTTAATTTAACTTCCTTTACGACTAAACCGGAAACCTTAGGATTACGTATTTACGTTTTCGAACTCCGTTTTTGATGAGACAATTTTTATTAGATTCGTTTTGTGCCGTTGATTCGTAATTTATAAAAACGTTTTTCGTAAAACGACCCGAGGGCACACAAATCGAGGAAACTAGAATCGAAGAATACCCGTAAATTAGTGGAATGGGATAAAACAAGTTTATCCCACCCCACTCAAAAGAGATGGCCAAAAGAGGACACCACATCATAAGATGTGGCACCCTTTTAGCTAGAAAGCTAACACATGTTAGCATAAGCTTAACATGTAAGCTAACTTAGCACAAAACTACCAAAACCACTTCATTCATACCATTTACACTTAGCAACTCATGCAAACCACTCACCAAACCCTCTCATCTCTCTAAAATTCGTCCAACCATCATCAAAAACAACCCTCATTTGATCTATGTTAGCCATAAATCATGTGTTAATCATACACATGATGATGCTACTTTGAAGCTTTAAAGATTGGAGGTGATTCTAACATCCAAGGAGAAGATTTGCTGGTGTCATAGGGATGATTTTCCATGAGAAGTTTATAAAGTTTGGTAGACTTGAAGATGATATTGCTTTATCACAAGTTTTGCCATCAAAATCCAAGCCTTGTTCATCAAAGACTCATCTTTTCATCACTAATGGTGGTATAGAGATTGTTCTTCCTATCCTCTTGTTATTTTGATTATGTAATCTTGTATTTTCTTTATTTATGTATATGTATATGATGATGAATTATGATTAAAAATATTATGTGGGGATTTGGTGTTGATAGATTTGATAAACATTGGTAAAAAGATGGAAAACCACATGTAAAATGGTTAAAATATTGCTAAATATGATGGCTGTATATAAACAGTAAGTAACCAAAGGTTAAACTATAAAATGATAAAGTGGAATCCATTTACAGTAAGTGTTAGATGTCATACACATGTGAGAGTTGTCCATGCAATGGAATCATCAAAATGAGTGAGATATGATCAAAACAAGATTAGTGTATCAATCTGAATAGTCTGTTTTGTAGGGACTGTTAACGATAGTTAGGCATGGAATGAGCAGTATCTATAACTAACTCATTTGTAGCACATAATATGAAGTTTACGCCATCCAAAAATGAGCTTCTATCTCCTTATAGACCTCAAGATATGATAAAAATGGTGAAGATGAAACTAAAAATCAGATTTTGAAGAATTAATGTTTAATAGTATTATATAAGCACTCAAACTAATATAGTATAAAATGTGAGCTAAAACACACTCACTTATAAATTTCATTTATATAAATATGTATAAGGTTAAATAATTGGACACTTTATAAAAATGGTAGTTGAATAAGATTTATAAGTTATAAAAACTATAAACATGATTTTTACGACTTTTTCGGCTATTACCGTAAAATTAACATTTTTCGCCAATTAAAACTTAGACGATCAAACCCGTCTAATGTAAAGTTTTTAAAAGTCATATACTGATATATAAGTACCTAGTACAAGTAAAAAACCTATAAAACCCGAACTATATGACATACGGACATTAACGAGCTAAGTTAGCATATTTGGACTAATAATTTAACTAAATAAGTTAAACACTTATAAAAATTACTTATTGGGCTTAACCCATTTGGGCCCAACATGTAAAATATAATACTGATAATAAAAGTATAATTGGGCTTATGAATATTATTGGGCTTGTAATAGGCTTCAAAATGTAAACAAATTGAACTAGTGTAACTAGTCTTGAAAATTTCCAACACATAACACTAAAATGAGTAAATGGGAATATATAAACCCACTTGATCATCATATATATAAAATCATCATATGTATACATAATTATTATTTTGATAAAGTCATTGGACAAAAGTCTAAGACGAGTATTATTTGTCTAGGTTTCCGTGATTGAAGCACGTACCGTACATCCTAATCTCTGATAACCGCCTTCCCACATCAACGTGAGTTCATACCCTCTCACTCTTTTAAATGTTTTTAAGAAATGTTTTATAAAACCGCGAGGGAGATAACATGTTAGTTTTTATAAAATAGGACACTAGTTGTCCCGATTGCCAGTTTATTGATTTGGACCCGAATGATTGTATGACCCGATGAATGATTAAATGACCTGATAGATGAAGTGAAATGGATTATTAAAGTTAGGTTATGTCACTAAAAGTCCCATTAGCATGAATTGTGACCTACCGGGATTTGGTAGACGCTTATGCATATAATAGTACTATTTAGGGACGATCACCCCAGTTCGCGCCTTGACGGTTGATCCCCGTCGTGCCACATTGATTGGTAAGCGAATTTATGTATGAGAAGATTTACACAAGCATGATTATTGTGACGACACGCTAATTTAGATGGGCAAATGATTGTCGGGTTATCTACCCGTTGTTTGTTGTAGTAAGGTAACAATGTCATGCGGCTTATAATAATCCAATTAACGAAATACTGCTATACGCACTGAATTACAATGAATTGTCTGACTAGCAATACGGGGTCTTATTATTGATTTTATGTTCGTGTTTTGGTTTTACATAACCATAATCATATACCAATTTTTATTTGGCTCATACAACGTTATAAAACTTATTGTATGGTGTTTTTTTACGACTTTGGTTCGTATAATGATTTTGAAGGCAAAAGCCTATATTATGATTTTTTATAAGGATTTGTATAAAATGACTTTGGCTATTTTATGGCCTATTAAAATATTTGTACAAAATGATTTTCGGTAATAATTATATACCGATGATATATTAATGGTTTTATTAAACTCTATGAATTCACTCGGCGTTATCGCTGACCTTTTCTTTTAACATGTTTTATCTCAGGTACTTGAAGGTAATTCTCGGGAAGACAATAAGAATTCATGGTCCGCACTTAAACAACAATTTCCATTCAAATGCTTTGTAAAAATTGTATGAAATATTATGACTTGGGACCTATGTAACTTTGATATTTATGAATGGAAATGCTTTATTATTAAACGACGCGATTATTAAAGCGTTGCCTATGATGTGAGTAATGTGCTATCCCGTAACACCAACGAGTCTTCCGCTGTATTGAATTGTGTAAATTTGGGGGTGTTATAGTTTGGTACCAGAGCTCTCGTTATAGAGAACAAAAGATTTTTAAAACCAAGGTTTTGAATAAAATATTTAAAAATCTTTTAACTATAAACATTTTTCTAAAAATCTTTTGACTATAACGGTGCCGAAGAATTCCCGAGTTACCGACAAGGCCAGACTGAGAAGTGTTATTTTAATATATATATAACTTGGATTATATATATATATATATGATGTAATTTTCTTACATGATTGTTTGATGATTATTTTGATATTTATACGAGGTATTTATACGACGTAGATTGTCACAAGGAACCCTAAATCCCCTAGTAACTTAATCAAAGCTATTCTCGTAGGAATTCTAGCTATTCTAGATCTAAACCAAGTTGTGGATATTTATGATCCTAACAAAATGGTTGATATTCGTAGAAACGTTGACATTAGTTGATTGTGATGTTGATAAACAATTGGCGAAATTAAATCTGATATCGATGTCATGACGATCTTTCCTTATAGAGTGGAGTTTGACAAAATGTTACCACCTGGAAAGGTGTCATCTGATTCGTTGTCACCCAATTCTTAAATCGAAATCGAAAGGGTGAATGTTGCACTTGAGGCTGTTATTGGAACCATTACCCAAAAGTCTCATGCCACTAGTACCTTTCCGAGAAGTCTAATTTAATATATGAGTCATTTCATACTAGTGACTCCTTTGATAAGTATTGTTGTAAGAGCTATAGGATTGGAAATTAAGTGTTGTTCATATCGAGCTTTTATTGCCCTATTAAGGTCTTAGAATAAGGTTGAAAGTATTGGAAAATGAGGTAGGATATCGCATTGAGTATAAGTTGATTGAAACTTGAATGAAGTAAAATTTAACTTGTATGGAATATGAAATTGTTAAGAGGAAGTCATTGAGTCATGTGATTGAATTATAAGGTTTTAATTGATTGTTAGTTCGTGTAAAGGGTTGTTCCTAGACCATTGTCCAATGATGAGGATGCCCAGTGTCCAATAAATAAATTGAAGAAATCTTCTTCTGAATTGGGACCGATGGATCTTTCAGAACATGTGGAACACCTAATGACTCTTGTAGATTAGTATTCATTGTGGTATCTTTTAAAAATAATCCCTAACTTAACTGAGACATCAGTTGGTAGGATGAGTTCTTGGAATTGTATGACATAGTGACACATGATGTGTTACGGTACAATTTCGACTTGTTTGAGATTAATGAAAATACTACCTTTGATTGCTAAATCCTACATGTATCGATGTTATCTATCTTTTATTGCTTCATCCTAATGTTTGCACTATTGATGCAACCATTGAACAAGTACTCATCTCGATTTGAGTTACGTTGTGGATTATTCTCTTTTGAGTGCCATCAAGGTCATGAACCTCATGATTACTTGGCTAAGATCATTTCCTATTATATTGTAGTTAGTTCTTGGTGAACAACTTCTCATCACTCTTTTGCAGATCACTCATTGTTTTTATAAGATAAAACAGTATCCCTTGAGAAAAATTGAATTTTCATCACTATAAGGATTATTCAAAGTGAGATTTATAAGTGATCATTATCGAAATGAAGTTGTTTATGAAACACCTTGGAGAACTTAATTGTTTTCATAACAAAGAACATCTTTGTAATATTATTTTTGATTCTTATTTAAGAATTAAGCATGAAAATGTTTTTATTATAAACATGATGATAAAATTTTGACGAACTTAGTATTGCATCGTTAATCTTGAAATTGTATATAGTTGCGCGCCTACATACAATTTGGAATGGACCATGCAAGGCTGATTATTAGTCACCATGAAATTATTAATAAACACTATATTTTCTTTGAAGATTGTGAAAGATTAAATTTTATGAGATCTGCAAGAAGTGAAAAATAGGGACATAGTGTTAGGGACACCTACATATGTGCCTGCAGCATCTATTCTTCTGAGTCGAATTTACTCATCTGTGGAAATTGTCTTATTTGACAATTGACAATTCTTTCTTGTCCAATTCTCTCGTAGTGAGATTCTTAGGAAAAGTATCTGATTACTGAGTGTTGATGCCCCAGATGTATCGACGTTACTATCATATCTTTTGATTTGATTTCATTTGAATGACCTGGGTAACGATCTGAGGAGCTTTCGAATGCATACTCAAATTATGAAAACATGGAATATATTCATATTCATTAAATGTTTGCATCTGTATCTGATTTGAATTTCTCTCACGTAGATTATGCGTTGACCTTACTCTTTTAATGGTAGTTGTGTCTCCATATATCCTTGAATTTGTGAAGGATAATTAGTCTTTTGAGAAGTTCACATCTTATCGACGACAATAAAACTGAAAAGTTGATAGTGCCAATAGAATGGATTGATTGATTATGACATGATGACATTGTCTTAATTGATGGGAACTCGAATAAAATTCTCCTAAATGATAAGATGTTGATTATCAAAAGTGATCTAAATGATTCTTGATGAATGACCATATCCTGCATTTAGACTTGAATTTATACCATGAATGGTTATGAACCAGTCATAGATATTATAATCTAGAATAAACTTAAAGTAAATGTAAAAAAAATGTTCATGTTATTTGAGACTTTAGGAGGTATTTGCTGGTGAATTGTCTAGACTTTCGACGTTAAGGCAAGTTGAACATTGGTATTGATTATATTCTCGATGCTGCACCTATGGCATGTGCACTATAAGTCAGCACCATCTGAATTAAAATAATTACCGTACAACTGGGTGAGTTGTTGGAGTAAGATTTTATTCTACCGAGCTCGTCATCATGAAGAGCTATGGTGTTATCATTACTTATGTTTATTGATTACCATGAACTAGGTAAATTGACGATTAAGAATCTATATCCAGTACCCAAGATGATAGATTTGTTCGATCATTTACAAGGTTCTAGTGTATGTTTTAAAGATTTGATCCACGGCATGGTTATCATCAACTTCGTGTTCGCGAAAAAGATTATCTATTCTAATTACTACATCCATAACTTGTAATGAACATTATGAGTTTCACGTGATGTCGTTTGGATTAACTAATACACATGTAGCATCCATAAATTTGGTGAATCACGTGTGTAGGCTGTAATTTGATAAATTCATGCTTGTATCATTAAGGACAATCTGTTTGTTTATAAGAATAGGAAGGAGTTAATAATTATTTATAGATTCCCCTGAATTGGCCGAACAACGAAAACCTGTACCCTGAATATTTAACATGTGATTTAAGACTTAATCCTTTACATTATTTGACCGTGTGATTAATAGAAAATGGAATATATTGACTTTTCAAAGACTAGAGCCATTAAGACTTTGGGTTTTACCAAAAGGAAAATAGAAATATTTTTTTGACAAATGTTTTAACAAAGGATTTTTAAGGGATTATTCCCTTATACACAAATCATTTAACTAAACTCCTGTTTATGGGTAAATGTTTGTGTATACCTCAAGACAACCTAAGAGGGATTGAGGAAACCTTTTAAACCATGACTTTAAATTTGAAACGATAATTTTTGCTTTTCAACTAAGAAAATTTTGACCAAAGTACAACCAAAGATTTTTCGAACATTTACAAATCTTATTATTTATTTTCAATAAATCAACCGAAAATCGTGTTAACTAAAATTCAAATTTATTTTGAGTATCTTTATATAATTGGTCGAGCTAAGGAATTTAAAACTTTTAACGTTTAAGTTTCATAAAAACTTAATATTTATTGTTAATTTACGTGTAATAATTATCGACGCTTTAAAACGTCGGATTGAGCAAAACTGATAAAAATGATAGTTGAGACGAAACTAAAACTTAGAAAATATGAAGAAAGAATTTCTGAGTAAATTGTAGACATGATAATTATTTCATCAGGAAAGATGAATGTAAATACTGACGCATTATGTAAAAAGGATAAAGAACCAATTAGGATGTGTTTCTTAATAATGAATGTGAAAAATAAATTGTCGAACAATATAAAAATAGATGATACTTATAAAAAGGATAATATATATAATAAAAAGGGGTTCGCGGCTAATGTGAACCATTAGAATTGAGAAGCCGATGGCGCTAAATGATTAAAAGGCCATTTGTGATTGTCTAAATATTGAGGATTGTGAGATATAGTTATGTTGGAATCTTGGAAGTATAAGTATTTTATTCATGACATTTATTATTTAAAGTATCTTTATCTGAAGAAGTTATACTGATGGAAAATTTCGAAGGCAGACATTGCCTCATACATTAGTAAACGTCTAGCTATTTCAAAGGTCATCATCTGAATTTTATTTGATTTGGGTCATCGTCGACAGACTGACCAAATCTGCTAATATCATTCCTGTTAATGATAGATTCTTGATGAAGAAATTGACTCTTTATATTTAAAGTAGTGTGTAAACATGGTGTGCTTGTATCGATCATCTCTATCAAGATCCTCACTTCGCATTGAATTTCTAGAGATTTGCTCAGAAGTCATTGTGAACGAATTTTGATGAGAGTACTGTTTACCACCCCAATCGAAGGGACGAGGTAAAGTAACGATACAAAATACTATAAGTGCTGTTTTATGCTTGAATGATTGACCTTTGGTAATAAAATGTAAAATCGTTTCCCTTTGGAGAGATTATCCTTGAAAACTATCGTATTAGGATCGAGATCGAATCTTGTGAGGATATATATTAGAGCATCTGTAAGCAGGAGTTGGGATGAAGACACCCGACATACACCCATTGTGAGTTGGACATGTCTTTTAGGTTTAAGGTTTCCTATGATGGCGAACCTAACCTTACGAAATACCCAAACCGCGAGACCTGAAATGATTATTGAAATTAGGATCTGATTATTGACTGCCGGTAGTGGGCAGGAGGTTATGTGAATATGAAATGTAGATCTTGAAGTGCCAGATGGGTAGCGAAGTTATGCCAAAAATTTTAACCATGGAAAAATGAATTGATGATCTCATAGATCATGGGATATAAGTCCCCGTTGTATGGGACCATTGAGATGATGTAAAAGATTTGTTTGAAAGGCATATAAGCTGGATCTACCCTAGGACTTCAAGAGCTACGTGAATTATTTTTCGTATATCGCACTTGATAAAATGTCAATCAAGTGAAAATCTGATTACTTCTTGATAAAGTTTAGATCGACGAAAAGTTGCATTCATCAAAAACCCGTGAACATCATAGATAGAGAAAGTAAGTCAACATTAAGCCTGATCTTATCCCCGTAGTTATGTTTGAAGAAACTCGCATATTGTAATGGATTACACTTATGAGAAAAGACCGAATGTGGAGGAAATACCCACATGGCTTTAACTCTATAAGAAGCGAGTAGTAAGATAAGATGATCTTTGAGGACAAAGATCCTGTTTAGGGGTAAATGCTGTGACAATCCGTCAATTTATTGGTTATATTTTATTCTCAAATATTATTTAAAAACATTATTTTAATGTTATATTATGAACTCACTTATTTCTGGGAAGGAATTTGGATTTACGTCTTGAAGTAGCATCGACTACGTCTAAACCGGAGGATTCTACGTTACATGCTTACGTTTACATACACCGTTTTTGTGATAGTCTGACATTTCAGGAAATAAATTTATCCGTGAATATTATTTTGGGATTTTAATTTTGAGTTGGTTCATAAACTAACAAATTTACGAGAAGAGATTAGGACTTACGATTTTAATTTAACGTCCTTTACGACTAAACCGGAAACCTTAGGATTACGTATTTACGTTTTCGAACTCCGTTTTTGATGAGACAATTTTTATTAGATTCGTTTTGTACCGTTGATTCATAATATATAAAAACATTTTTCGTAAAACGACCCGAGGGCACGCAAATCAAGGAAACTAGAATCGAAGAATACCCGTAAATTAGTGGGATGGGATAAAACAAGTTTACCCACCCCACTCAAAAGATGGCCAAAATAGGACACCACATCATAAGATGTGGCACCCTTTTAGCTAGAAAGCTAACACATGTTAGCATAAGCTTAACATGTAAGCTAACTTAGCACAAAACCACCAAAACCACTTCATTTATACCATTTACACTTAGCAACTCATGCAAACCACTCACCAAACTCTCTCATCTCTCTAAAATTCGTCCAACCATCATCAAAAACAACCCTCATTTGATCTATGTTAGCCATAAATCATGTGTTACTCATACACATGATGATGCTACTTTGAAGCTTTGAAGATTGGAGGTGATTCTAACATCTAAGGAGAAGATTTGCTGGTGTCATAGGGCTGATTTTCCATGAGAAGTTTATAAAGGTTGGTAGACTTGAAGATGATATTGGTTTATCACAAGTTTTGCCATCAAAATCAAAGCCTTGTTCATCAAAGACTCATCTTTTCATCACTAATGGTGGTATAGAGATTGTTCTTCCTATCCTCTTGTTATTTTGATTATGTAATCTTGTATTTTCTTTATTTATGTATATGTATATGATGATGAATGATGATTAAAAATATTATGTGGGGATTTGGTGTTGATAGATTTGATAAACATGGGTAAAAAGATGGAAAACTACATGTAAAATGGTTAAAA
Organism: Glebionis coronaria; assembly: GCA_025667525.1. Lineage (NCBI taxonomy): Eukaryota > Viridiplantae > Streptophyta > Magnoliopsida > Asterales > Asteraceae > Glebionis > Glebionis coronaria. The sequence continues at coordinate 254,416,480 of CM046875.1, read as the reverse complement.
TCTTGCTAAATATGATAGCTGTAAAGAAACAGTAAGTAACCAAAGGTTAAACTGATAAAATGATAAAGTGGAATCCATTTACAGTAAGTGTTACATGTCATACACATGTGAGAGTTGGCCATGCAATGGAATCATCAAAATGAGTGAGATATGATCAAAACAAGATTAGTGTATCAATCTGAATAGTCTGTTTTGTAGGGACTGTTAAGGATAGTTAGGCATGGAATGAGCAGTATCAATACCTAACTTATTTTTATCACATAATATGAAGTTTATGCCATCCAAAAATGAGCTTCTATCTCCTTATAGAACTCAAGATATGATAAAAATGGTGAAGATAAAACTAAAAATCAGATTTTGAATAATTAATGTTTAATAGTATTATATAAGCACTCAAACTAATATAGTATAAAATGTGAATTAAAACCCACTAACTTATAAATTTCATTTATATAAATATTTATAAGGTTAAATAATTGGACACTTTATAAAAATGGTAGTTGAATAAGATTTATAAGTTATAAAAACTATAAACATGATTTTTATGACTTTTTCGGCTATTACCGTAAAATTAACGTGTTTCGCCAATTAAAACTTAGACGATCAAACTCGTCTAATGTAAAGTTTTTAAAAGTCATATACTGATATATAAGTACCTAGTACAAGTAAAAAAACCGATAAAACCCGAACTATATGACATACAGACATTAACGAGCTAAGTTAGCATATTTGGACTAATAATTTAACTAAATAAGTTAAACACTTATAAAAATTACTTATTGGGCTTAACCCATTTGGGCCCAAAATGTAAAATATAATACTGATAATAAAAGTATAATTGGGCTAATGAATAGTATTGGGCTTGTAATAGGCTTCAAAATGTAAACAAATTGAACTAGTGTAACTAGTCTTGAAAATTTCCAACACATAACACTAAAATGAGTAATTTGGAATATATAAACCCACTTGATCATCATATATATAAAATCATCATATGTATACATAATTGTTATTTTGATAAATTCATTGGACAAAAGTCTAAGACGAGTATTATTTGTCTAGGTTTTCGTGATTGAAGCACGTACCGTACATCCAAATCTCCGATAACCGCCTTCCCACATCAACGTGAGTTCATAGCCTCTCACTCTTTTAAATGTTTTTAAGAAATGTTTTATAAACCCGCGAGGGAGATAACATGTTAGTTTTTATAAAATAGAACACTAGTTGTCCCGATTGCCAGTTTATTGATTTGGACCAGAATGATTGTATGACCTGATGAATGATTAAATGACCCGATAGATGAAGTGAAATGGATTATTAAAGTTAGGTTATGTCACTAAAAGTCTCATTAGCATGAATTGTGAACTACCGGGATTTGGTAGACGCTTATGCATATAATAGTACTATTTGGAGACGATCACCCCAGTTCGCGCCTTGACGGTTGATCCCTGTCGTGCCACATTGATTGGTAAGCGAATTTATGTATGAGAAGATTTACACAAGCGTGATTATTGTGACGAAACGCTAATTTAGATGGGCAAATGATTGTCGGGTTAGCTACCCGTTGTTTGTTGTAGTAAGGTAACAATGTCATGTGGCTTATAATAATCCAATTAATGAAATACTGCTATACGCACTGAATTATAATGAATTACCTAACTAGCAATACGGGGTTTTATTATTGATTTTATGTTCGTGTTTTGTTTTTACATAACCATATTCATATAACAATTTTTATTTCGATTATACAACGTTATAAAACTTATTCTATGGTGTTTTTTTACGACTTTGGTTCGTATAATGATTTTGAAGGCAAAAGCCTATATTATGATTTTTTTATAAGGATTTGTATAAAATGACTTTGGCTATTTTATGGCCTATTAAAAGATTTGTACAAAATGATTTTCGGTAATAATTATATACCGATGATATATTAATGGTTTTATTAAACTCTCAGAATTCACTCGGAGTTATCGCTGACCTTTTCTTGTAACATGTTTTATCTCAGGTACTTGAAGGTAATTCTCAGGAAGACAACAAGAATTCATGGCCCGCACTTAGACAACAATTTCCATTCAAATGCTTTGTAAAAATTGTATGATATATTATGACTTGGGACCTATGTAACTTTGATATTTATGAATGGAAATTCTTTATTATTAAACGACGCGATTTTTAAAGCGTTGTCTATGATGTGAGTAATGTGCTATCCCGTAACACCAACGAGTCTTCCGCTGTATTGAATTGTGTAAATTTGGGGGTGTTACAGATGATGTGGATGATTCTCTCTCCAATTTAGATCCTCTACCAATATGTGTGTCTCCACCGACCTATGATGACTATGATGATGATTATAGTTTCGATGGGGATGATTATGATAATTTTGTTTCAGAGTATCCAGACATGCCAACTTATGATGACTTTGATGATGTCGATACTCTTTCGAGTGATTCTTCACATGATGACCTTGCACCTACCTTTGATGAAGATCCTTCGCCAACAATACTTGATCCTACTTTGGATGACTACTCATTTTAGGAAGACTTTGCTACTTTTCTCAACACTTACTTCCCAAATGAGAATGATTCTCCTTCTTTGGACTTTGATGATGCTTTTTATCCCCCTTTGGATATGAAGAAACCCGTGTCAAAGGAGAAGAAGCCGGAAGACACCGATATCCGTAGTACCTATGTCTTGACACCTCTTTATCCACCTTCTGAGGATGAGATTGTGATATTCATGAGCGGATCTTCTTCAAGGTCTACTGAGCCTGCGTGTTATTTTACCCTAAAGGAAAAGGTGTTCGATCCCGGTATCGCAATTTTTAAGCCATCTCAGTAAACATCTGATGAAATAAAACGAAAGATTGTTGGAACTTATGGAGATATGCTTGCACTGCATCATACTGTCTACCACCATGTTCAATCCTTGCTTAAGGGAACCTTGCCTACTCTTCTTTGGCTTGCCTTGTTCGCCTTAAGCTTATGCTATTTGATGGATGAAAACCATGTATTTGATCCAGGTGGATATGTTTCAAGCTTCTTCCTATGCTAATCAAGGTCGAGTCAGGCTCACGACTCAGTTAACAAAAACAAGCGCTTATCGGGAGGTAACCCACAGTATCTATCCTTTTTATTATGTTTTTATAATAAGTGTAGGGGAGACCCTAGTATGTGTTTGGTGTTTTCTTTCTTATCATGTGCAGGGATTCGAGCTTTCAAAGATCCATTCTTGATGACTTTTGACAACCCGTGATTCCGTGTTCCCGTCTTCCCGGTTCTATCCTAAAATCTTTTGATTCTCTATTTTATATTCTTCAATATTAAAATAGGAATCACTTTAGTTGTCTCTTCCTTAGCAAGATTTAAACAAAGTGCACAATGTCCTAAGTGTAGGGGAGGTTACTTCCACATGCTTAAACATTGAGGACAATGTTTATATTAAGTGTAGGGGGACTTCTATCGAAGTTAAGTGGGCTTTTCCTAGTATTTATACTCATTTTAACCGGAAAATTGATTTTTTGACATTTTTCAAAATTTTTGATCTATTTTGGCCTTGTAGGTTTTCCTTTGTTATAGTTATTTTATTTCATTGATAGAATAAATTTTAATAAAGTGGTTTTAATTTTCAAACGTTGTGAATATTTTGACTCAACCCGAGTTTACTTATCTAAGTTTACTCTAGCTAGTATCCTTAACATGATTAAGTCAAGTTTTGCTAGGCTTTTATATAGGGAACTTTAAAACGCGAAAGTCTTAACTCTTACCGGTTAAGAACAAGAACTTTTCGCAAGTTCCTATAATTGATCCTAGAGAGTCATTTATCAAGGGAACTTTAAGAAGCAAATTTTAAACTTGAAAAAAGTCTAAGAAGATGCAAGATCCTATAGACGACTTGAAAACCCAAAACGTTGATTTAATAGGCTAAGCATCCATGAGTCTCATTCCTTGAGATTTTAAATTGTGGAGAACGAGAGATGATAGAGTCAATTATAACTTTGGTATTCTTTCATGAATTTATGTGAGTTGATTATGAGCTTTTTCTCCCATCGCTTGTTAATAAATTTAATTGCAATAAATAAGGTCGTACGATTTGAAAAGTTACTTAGCTTCTAGCACAAGATCGTTTAAAAGTTGCTGGGTATTAATTAGAGTTCATAGCCAAGGCATAATTTATTGAAGCGGGATGCGAAGATTGGTGAGTACGAAAAGGCCCTAACAAGGCATGAGGGCTACATTTTGTTGCTAAAGATCCCAAGTGATATGAAGAATCATTTATCAAGAATCAATATGAAGGATCGAGATACACGACGAAAAGGAAATACTCCCCTAAAGATCATGGAGAAGTCTATCCAAAAAGGCCCTAACAAGGTATGAGGATAAATAGATCTAAGTCCTAAAAGGAGGCGGATCGTGGTATATCAAAATCCCAAATAAAGATTGGAGAAAAATGAAGAAGTTGTGGTCCAAATATGAAGAATCTCTAAAAAAGTTCAAGTGAATAAATTCCTATTATGAAGAGAAGACCATTATTTCATGAACGACTCTCAAGATTTGAAGTATGAAGTCAATGCCAAATATCGGTCCGAGAAAGGTCTCAAATCGTGAAGCGATTTATGCCAAGATATGAACCTTATGAGGTCCCGAGAAGCAGTTTTAGAAGATATTGTCCTTTAGCTAACAATTGATTAAATCGTCCTACTTTATTTTCTGCCTAAATAACTATCGAAAAAAGTCAACAATGCATCCTCTTGATCATTCAAGACCAGAATAAAATATAAAAGATTCACCTAGGAATAAGAGAGTTTAGGTGAATAATTGGGCCACATGAATTTGTGTTAGTTTGCTAACTTATAATAACAATGATCTCGTTTTTAAGCTTGGTATGGAGAACGTGAAACTTGAGGGTGATAATCATTCATGACATTCCAAAACCATAAGGTAAGTCTTTTATCTCTTTACTTGTTTTCTTCCTTTGAATATTTTATAATTTTCTATCTCTTTAATGTCTTGTGTTTAATAAAGGCCAAGGTGGATTGATTATGATGGAAAATGTGAAACTTGCTTTGTAATTAATGCATTGCATGAGGACACTGAAATGGTCAAGTGTAGGGGATTTAAAAAGTGTGAAAACACTTATCCTTTTACCACTTAATTATAATAATAACCAAGCCAAAACGTGTATTTTATGTCGTAAATGTCGGAATTATGCATGGTTTGTGTTTTTGTTGTGATTTAGGATCAAAATGTGAAAAGGGAAGAAAACACGGTCTTTCACGGGCTTTTATCGAAGAAAAAGACAAAAGACAAAGTTAAAAGATCAAGAATGCAAAAAGGACGGAAGTCCAAGGCCTATTCGGAAGATTTATCGAAGAAAAAGTCTAAAGACAAAAGTTTAATGAAGTCGAAGAACTCAAGTCTAATAAATGAAGAAATTATAAGACAATTTCAATTAATCCCGAGACATAGTCGAAAAAGTCGAAGAATTTAGAAGACGAAAAGACGACAGAAGAAAGAAAGGAGCAACACATGCTAACCCCCCTAATCTCCTATAAATACCCTCCTAATGTCACATTAGGAGGTGTTAGCTAATTTGACAACTTAGCTCTCCACCTTTAATTACTTGCACTTTCATATTGTCTTTACTTAATTGTTCTTTAATTTCTTGCCTTTAATTTCAAGTATGTCTTTTAATTTTGTTGTTGAATCATTATTTTCCATTAATCGAGCTTTTCATTATCATTCTTATTCTAATTTTCTTGTTTTTGATTTATATTGATTCTGATTAAGCATTCATTTTGCTTAACCTTATTGCTTATTTGATTAAAAAGTTTACCTTTTTGTTCCTATCTAGGCTTTCATACGATTTAAGCTTTGAGCTTGACATGCTTATTGGCTTATTTTGTATTTAGCTTGTTAGTTTTAATGTTTTTAAAAGTTTAATTTTTTTAATGTTTATTTCATAAAGTTTGCTTATTTTGTGTCTTGAAAGTTTTTAAATTTGTGCTTATTTAGTTTTACTTATTCTTCTTTTAATTCAGTTTTTGATACTTGCTTATTGCCAAAGTGCTTATTTGGCTTTTGCTTATTTGCTCCTTCGTTACTGTATTTCCCTCGGAAAGAGATTCTACATTCCGACAGCTTCACTTATTCCGATCGTGACATCGGATTAGGGATTTGAGATTCCGACAGTATCCCCCCCCCCCTTTATTCCGTTCGTGATTGTGATCGCTCATTGCGATCATATATTGCGACGGGTCTTAATAAGTGTGTAAACACTTATCCTTTTACCACTAAAATCAAGGAAAAACAACACCTAATCATGTGTTTAATATCGTAAAAGTCGGAATTACGCGTGGTTTTGTGTTTTTGTGTGAAATAGGTACAAAAGATCAAAAGGAAAGAAAACACGGGATTTCACGGTCAATTGTTGAAGAAAAGTCAAAGAAAGAGACAAAGTCAAAGTCAAAGAGCAAAAGTGTACTGAAGATCACGAAAACCGGCAAATTTGACACAAGTTTTTAGAAATGATCAAGAAAACCAAAATCGAGTTTGTTTTAGTGGATTTTAGCTTAATGAAGGGCATTTAGGCCTTGTGGGTCCCACATTGGAATATTGGGCCCAAAATCCCAATAAGGATGCAAGTTAAATATTTTTTTGGTCCAAGCCCAAAACAAGGCCCAATTTGGCCATTATAGTGTGACGGATGAAGTTAAATAGGCTAGAAGCCCATATTCAATACTTGTTAACAAATGAGGGAAGTGAATTTGGGCCTTTAAAACCCATTAGGTCAAGTTGTAAACAAGGAACGGTTAAAAGGTTTTACAACTTGGTCAAACCATTTCTTTTTACCTCACACGTTTAATAAACACACATTTATCTTCACCCCAAACCCTAATTAACCCAAAAATTGAGGTTTTGATTATTTAGTTAATTCAAAGCACATGTTATACACGCTTGGGAAGTTAATTCACAAATATTTTGGGAAGAAGAAGATGGAGGTGAGAGCAGTGACGTGGCCCCTTTCCCTTCATGTGATTGGTCCTCACACATCACCATCACCACTCCTCAAATCAAGTGTAGCCACTTCAGCATCAAACTAGCACAAGAAACACAAACCCATCCGCAGTGGCAATCCGTGTGATGGGTAATTGGTTTTCAGCCATAGATCAAGAAAGAGAATAAGAAAAGATGGATTAAACGGATAAGATTGAAGATCGTGCTCACCAAGCATCACACCAACAGTTTTAAGGTTTGTCTATAAAACCCCCGTCACTCTGTAATTTTTTTGTGCCATTTTTCATTTTTATTTTTATTATACAAAATAGTTTTTAGGTTAAATTGTGTTTTCAATTTTATCAGTATTGTAATGATCTTTTATTATTAATGAAAGTTGTTTAAGTTTGATTAAATTCTTATCTTATATTTTCTGATTAAGGTTTACTGCAATTTATTCTTAATCTATTTTATCATAATAATTAATTTTCGTTGATTTAAACTAATTAATAGTTTAAATTAGTTAAATAAAATAAATATTAGAAGAAACTTACCCACTGGAAGTTTTAATAAATTGGTTCGAATAGTAGTTTATGGTTCGTGTTTTGATGGTGATGATTGGGTGAAAGGAGATAGTAGAATTGGTTTTACAAGAGGGTTCAGCGCCTTCCTTCGTCGCAAAGGTTTTCTTCATCAGGTTCTATTTCCTTTTATTTATAAGTTTTAGATTAATAAAGTTTATATGTTATAATTTGTTATTTGTTTAATGATTAGTTGATTTACTGTTTTAATTCAATTGAGTATTTGATTAATATGTTTTTATTGACGTTTTATATGCTTTAGTGATTTAGAAAGTTTCTGATATCTAAGATTTAGTTTGAGTTAATTTGAGTTTTTTTAAATAGATGTTTAGAACTTATTAGTTGATTTTAGTCTGTGATTGTTTCTGCTAGTGTAATATATCCAGTTAAGTTTTAGATTCATTTGATTATTAGAGTTTTTTATAATATTTGGCATCGATCTTCTTATCTAGTTTTTTTTTTGCTCAGTTTTTTTTATCTGCTAGTTTATTTGGATTTTGATTTGCTGATATTTAAGTTTTTGCTGAATTTTAAGTTAGTAGTGTAATGATGTTTATTTTTGCTGATTGTTTAGGTCTATTTGCTTATTTTCAGTATTAAGTCTTTTTAGCTTATTAGATTTTGTTGAGTTAGAATTGCTGCATTTGTTTTGCTGAGGTTCTAAGGCTAACAGACTCCATTGGTCTGTTGGTTTAGTACTGTTTTGATTGTCCAAAATATAAAAAATAATAATCAAAAAATTGTCCCCCAGGGACTCGAACCCCTGACCTTCTGTTCACATCCCAACGAGATAACCAATTGATCTGGCCACTTATTTGTGTTTTAGTATAGTTTATTTAATTAATATAGGTTTTTTTTAGTTGTCAGTTTTATTAAATTAGTTTAATTATAAGTTTTTGTTTAATTAATTTTAATTAAAAGTTTTTTATAAGTTCACTTTTATAAAGTTTCAGAAAAATAAAAAAAACAAAATAAAAAAATTATATTTAGATATTTTTAATTTTTATTTAAAATTAGTTTCAAGATAAATTAGATTTTAATTATATTAGATTTTTATAAAAATAGTTTTTAAAAAGTAGAATTTGTTTAGTTTATGTAACACCCCCAAATTACCACGCAGCAGAATACCACTTTGGGGCGCTACTCATAGCACATCACACACAATCATAGAAAACGACCTCAAAAGGGACGTTAAAATGTATAAATACAACATTGTCTAAAATATTTTCCATCCCAAAAGATACCATCAGAGTAGCGTTTTAGTCCCAAAAACCGTTACCAACATAACATGTCCCTCAAAATACTTGAATGAAATGGTTAATTTAAAAAGGATGAAAAATAAACAAAATTTAGACAAGTAAGCAACAACTCTCTCCGTGCATGCTCCGCTGCTACCCATCTTGATTACCTGAAATACATGCTTAAAAGGATCAACACAAAGGTTGAGCGAATCTATAGGTTTTGCAAATCATCATTTGAACACAAGTATATAAAAAGCAATTTCATTTATGGTTCCTTTGTGTGACCCTACGTTGGTATACGAGTCCACACCAATTCATTGTACTCAACGTACCAATCCATTGTACTCAACGTACCAATCCATTGTACTCAACGTACCAATCCATTGTACTCAACATACCAATTCCATTGTACTCAACATACCAATTCCATTTCAATCACAATTCCCTTGTGTGACCCTACGTTGGTATACGAGTCCACACCATTTCATTGTACTCAACGTACCAATCCATTGTACTCAACGTACCAATTCCATTGTACTCAACGTACCAATTCCAATCAAAACAACATTTAAGTTTAAGCAATCATTCAAAAGACTTGTGTTCTATTTGTTTCAAATAGCATGTATTCCCCCTCGCGGGTTAAAATCATTTAAAACCAGTATAAAAGCGAGGCTATAGACTCACCTTAGATGATATACGAAGCTAGTAGTAGTAGTGATCGCCGAAATGAAGATGCCTCCCAAATATACACGTCAAAAGCCGCCACCTAACAAATAAGGTGCGCGCTTAACAACATACTCAAGTATCTCAAAACATACTTAGTATAATAAAACTAACGACTCAAAATAGTATGTACATAGACATGACCAATCAATGCAAGTGATTCCTTCTAACTCCACGACAAGTACTAGCTTTCCAAGACTAGCACCTTCGTTGTTGATCCATCTCAAGATGCCAAATCAACACGGTTCAAGTACCCTAAATGGGTCTCCAATCTCAGAATATACACTCTTACATAATACTTATATCCTTTTAAAACTTTGAGAAGCTAATAGATTAGCCTCTCGTCTCAAACTATGACGCGAGGTTAAGTACCTCCCAAAAATACTCAGCCGGTACTTACCGAAAGTACACGCTGTTTTACCATACCTAAACAACTCCGTTTTTGACGAAACTTGGTGACAAACTCACTCAATATCTGTAGAAGACTCAGTTAAAATTTCATCAAATGATTCACATTTTAGACCCACCTGCTCGACATATCTTTAGACATTAAAAACCGGACAGTTTTGCACACTTGTATCGTAAAACCGTTTTGACCTCCTTAACCAAAACCATTTACAAATCCGACTCTTGATTATGAAAATAGACTCAAAATGCTAAGTTTAGGGCCTGAGAACAGCCCTTGAACGTTTTTGAAACTCAAGTTATAGTCCCCGAGATTTGACCCAATATCGACAACAATTTCGGATTGCGTCGATACTCGCCTCCCGGTACACGAATATTCAAACCTATGTAACTTTTGACTCGTTATGAGTTAGAAGCTCTACCTTATACCGAAACGAGCGTCTCGGCGACTACTACAACAATATCCAATAATACCAACACTTATCCAACATTTACTGTACGAAAATCGGGCCTAAACCTACTGATCTAAAATGACTCTTTAAAAATCATACCAACAACCAATTTGACCCATTTTTATCATCATCTACACCTTAAATATGTTATACCCATCATCTACAACAACTCCTAATTCTTAGATTCACTTGCATGGTCATATGCATCAATTCAAAATTAAAAACAAATGCATGCACTCAAAAATAAAGAATTAATATAATAATAATAACATAAACAAGGAATCTTACAACAATCCAAATGGATCAAACTCATGTTCATCTTCAAAATCTTTTTGAAAAAATAAAGTTCTTGCATGTGGGATTTTCTTAGATCAAAATGATCACAAGAAGATTTGCAACATGGGTCTTTTGTTAGATTTTATGGATTCAAGCTAGAAATCAAATTATGATGGTGTTTTTGGGTGGAGTATGGGACGGCAAAGGCTAGAGAGAAAGAAGATGGTGGTTGAAATTTTATAAATGATTTTTAAATGTGATGTGTGTAGTGGAAAAATAATATATAGTGTCTAGTTAGGGTAGATTTTGCAACTAGTGTATAGTTTTAGGCTAAAATGTAAATATTAATTAAAAAGCGGGAAATGACTATTAGTCAATTTTAAAAATATTTACGAGAGTCGGGTTTCATAAAAATATAAATCTCGTTTGTTAAATCGATCGTTTTAATAATTAAACGCACACAAAACGAAATAATAAAGTTCGACTCGACTTAAAACGTAAATGAAATAAAAATTTCAAAAGTCTCCAATATCGAGATAGTCGATACTAAAATATAAAATTTGGGCATCCATCGGCATCACGATCACTAGTAGTACTTTTCAATTGACACAACACTTAAATGTATGCACACATTACCGGTTTCAACGTAAACCATCAAACATAATAGTACTCACCATTACTTAGAAACTCAAAATACGTTACATAGTTAGGGTAAAATGGTGACGTTAAGTACGGGATGTTACATTCTCACCTCCTTAAAGGAGCGACGTCCCGGCGCTCGCCTCGCCTCATACTCGTATCGCGCTCTCCTAGGGAAAACGAGGGCACTTCTTATACAGAAATCCTCACGTTCCCACGTGAATCTCGTTCCACGTCTCGAAATACATCGCACCTTCGTAATGAGAATCTTACTCGGTCTCAAACGCTTAACCTCTCGATCAAAGATCTCTACTGGTTCTTTTACAAAACGCAACTTGTCGTCAAGTTGTATCTCACCAAAAACGGGAGAATAAACCCTTATTCGCCAAACACTTATTCGAGCTCGACACACTAAAATTACACGAATCGCACGAAGTTCATCCGATGATTCTAACTTAGAAACAACCGGTCCCATCCGCTGGGTGATCTTAAACGGTCCAACGCACCTTGGACTTAACTTTTCTCCATTTCCAAAACGGATCACACCTTTCCAAGGTGATACCTTAATATTTGCCATGCCTCCAACTTCAGATTTCCAACGGCTCCCTATGGTTATTGGCAAAGTTCTTCTGACGACTCCTCACGGTTTACAAGCAATTATCAATCCGTACGATCTTTTCGTAGTCTCCCAAATAGTCTCAGTTCCAATTTTTCCTTCATCTACTTTATTCCAACAATCTGGCGATCTAAACCACCGTTCATGATCCTCACAAAAACAATCACTCACGAAAGGTAGTCGCATGGGTCGCATAAGACTCCATTGAACACATTCTAGAAAAGAATTGAGACGAGGTAATTAGTAGTAGTCGTACAAAATCACCTTATTGCGTATTCTCGAACATGCCAACCTACTACGTCAAACGCGAGTTCGTCGATACGGAAATCCTTCGGCGTATACATTGCGCTATCGGACGCATTACGATCTAATTCAAACACAAAAGACAATACCATGGACGCAAAATCAAGTCACGACATGTTTGTCAAAAGCCAAACCATGCCACATAAATAAATTCAATCGGGTTAACTCATGCTTGCTAAATAGCCAAGCCATGATAAATAAGATCACTTGACAAGACCTTCGGGTAGGTCTAGTCAATTGGAAGGTTGTAAGTTAAAGGATATCCACTGACCGGATAACCATGGACGAAATATCAAAAGAAATAACTAGAAAATATTTCGTCATCAGAGGGTGCTCACACGCGGATCCATACCGAAAAGATAATACAAAGACACCATCTCACTTCCGCCCACGCGCATTCAAAGTCTCAATAAGCATCGTCGTTGAAGGTCAAAAAGATACTACAAGGTACGTGTTCTCCATGATCGGACGTCATTGGACAATGCCGCCTCAAGTTCTCACAACTTACGATCACTCAACTAGATCACATACCACATAAGTACCTAAAAACAAAGGTCAAACATAAACATTAAATGTAAATCTCCGTCGTTGATCATCGATAAAACCTTGGACTAGCCCTTGATAATACAACTCGATCTCTAAAGTCTTTCCACTTGCGGTGTCGGCAACAACATACTCTTCGAAGTGAAAACGAATTTGTTAATTCCAGTCATTAAGAAATTCGGTCCATTGGCGAGAATTCACAACATATCGGGCATACCATTAAGTTCTACTCCAGTGTTCAACGTACAAAATCGTCCCACTAACTTTTGCTTCAGCGTTCATCGTACAAAGGCGTCCCAATAACTTCAACTTCAGTGCTCAACGTGATGCATCCTATTCCTCGTTTTTAGTTCGTCATACTAGCCCCAAGAGTTTCGTCATAAAGAAAAGTCTTCAGTGTCCCTTTGATAGTAGCAAGTAAAATTACAAAATCTTCACATCCACGATAAGTTGTCGTTGATAACTTGATCCTCAGTCAATCCGCAAGTACACACATAAATCCTAGTGACGCTTAAGCGAGTCGCCTACTCTCGGAACGGTCAACGGTTCTTAACAACCTGCTTATAAAGCTCGCGATTATCGAGACACATTAGAAATGGTCCATCGGAATAAATCATAACTCGAGAGAATTCCAACAAGTTACTTGTACATAGATGATAATCGACGATCATCATAATGACGACAGCACCGAACGATTCTTACCAACGAAATACGAGTCGAAGGAAGACGTACGCACACCAAACATCCACAAATCGAGCCAGACATACTCGGGCCCACTCATTTATAACTCCTTGTCTACATCAAAAGGCGTCCCCCTCCATGTATACAAGAGTTTATAAATTTACGGTTCGGAAACTTATAACTTTCTTGTTCAAATGAAAAGGCGTCCCAATCCATTTCAACAAAACGATTATAAGTCATCCTACTCAAGTATTACTATCTCTCAACACGATATCATATCAAAATACCATAGTAAATACAAGGTGTCAAATAAACTTACATCATGATTTCCGTATTCAAATGTCCCATTCCATTTGAATAAGGAGATCATAACGATCTAAGGTCCAGTGGTTTAAAACCTTCTTATTCAAATGTCCCAATCCATTTCAATAAGACAACCTTAAACGACTCATAGTTGAGCGAGTTAAAATCTCTATATCTAAATGTCCCATTCCAATTAGATACAAGGCATTAAGCCACTCAACCGAATGACTACTACGAGCATATCTTTGTTGTACCCAAACTATATATATTTGATTAGGATATATATATCTTAAGCCCAACATTGGCATCCTCCTTTTCGTCAAATAACGTAGTCATATAAAATCAAGTCAAATGTCGCATTACGTAGAAGATGTCGCCTTGGATAAATGATTCTTCGAAATCATACGAAGTAACGGAAATAAAAATATCACGTTAATCAATTACGTTTCAATATGAGATGTCCTAAAATAGCACATCACGATGCGACGACAACGATCGAACTTAAGCAAGTCGATATGCGATAGATTACGAAACAATATACACGTACCCAAAGTATCAAACGAGTTTCACACTCGTATTCATAATACATAATTATCAAGATCGGTGATTGGCGATGAGGCCAATCCTATTCAAAGCCGAATTATAAAATGTACAACAATCATTCAAGGACCATTGCTTCGCGTACAATGCCTTTAAATATCATAGTATATTCATACATATACATACTACCATTCCTATATACACATAGGTTCACATAATCATAGTCAAATATAAAGTAATACAAGAATAGCCTTACCGGAGCCATGCGGAGTAGTTGCGTGCTTAAAACTTTTACGACACACCAAAAGTTATAGTTTAGGACATTTTAAAAATCGACCTAGTTCTCTATAACTTGTGGCTCTGATTACCATTCTGTAACACCCCCAAATTACCACGCAGCAGAATACCACTTTGGGGCGCTACTCATAGCACATCACACACAATCATAGAAAACGACCTCAAAAGGGACGTTAAAATGTATAAATACAACATTGTCTAAAATATTTTCCATCCCAAAAGATACCATCAGAGTAGCGTTTTAGTCCCAAAAACCGTTACCAACATAACATGTCCCTCAAAATACTTGAATGAAATGGTTAATTTAAAAAGGATGAAAAATAAACAAAATTTAGACAAGTAAGCACCAACTCTCTCCGTGCATGCTCCGCTGCTACCCATCTTGATTACCTGAAATACATGCTTAAAAGGATCAACACAAAGGTTGAGCGAATCTATAGGTTTTGCAAATCATCATTTGAACACAAGTATATAAAAAGCAATTTCATTTATGGTTCCTTTGTGTGACCCTACGTTGGTATACGAGTCCACACCAATTCATTGTACTCAACGTACCAATCCATTGTACTCAACGTACCAATCCATTGTACTCAACGTACCAATCCATTGTACTCAACATACCAATTCCATTGTACTCAACATACCAATTCCAATCAAAACAACATTTAAGTTTAAGCAATCATTCAAAAGACTTGTGTTCTATTTGTTTCAAATAGCATGTATTCCCCCTCGCGGGTTAAAATCATTTAAAACCAGTATAAAAGCGAGGCTATAGACTCACCTTAGATGATATACGAAGCTAGTAGTAGTAGTGATCGCCGAAATGAAGATGCCTCCCAAATATACACGTCAAAAGCCGCCACCTAACAAATAAGGTGCGCGCTTAACAACATACTCAAGTATCTCAAAACATACTTAGTATAATAAAACTAACGACTCAAAATAGTATGTACATAGACATGACCAATCAATGCAAGTGATTCCTTCTAACTCCACGACAAGTACTAGCTTTCCAAGACTAGCACCTTCGTTGTTGATCCATCTCAAGATGCCAAATCAACACGGTTCAAGTACCCTAAATGGGTCTCCAATCTCAGAATATACACTCTTACATAATACTTATATCCTTTTAAAACTTTGAGAAGCTAATAGATTAGCCTCTCGTCTCAAACTATGACGCGAGGTTAAGTACCTCCCAAAAATACTCAGCCGGTACTTACCGAAAGTACACGCTGTTTTACCATACCTAAACAACTCCGTTTTTGACGAAACTTGGTGACAAACTCACTCAATATCTGTAGAAGACTCAGTTAAAATTTCATCAAATGATTCACATTTTAGACCCACCTGCTCGACATATCTTTAGACATTAAAAACCGGACAGTTTTGCACACTTGTATCGTAAAACCGTTTTGACCTCCTTAACCAAAACCATTTACAAATCCGACTATTGATTATGAAAATAGACTCAAAATGCTAAGTTTAGGGCCTGAGAACAGCCCTTGACCGTTTTTGAAACTCAAGTTATAGTCCCCGAGATTTGACCCAATATCGACAACAATTTCGGATTGCGTCGATACTCGCCTCCCGGTACACGAATATTCAAACCTATGTAACTTTTGACTCGTTATGAGTTAGAAGCTCTACCTTATACCGAAACGAGCGTCTCGGCGACTACTACAACAATATCCAATAATACCAACACTTATCCAACATTTACTGTACGAAAATCGGGCCTAAACCTACTGATCTAAAATGACTCTTTAAAAATCATACCAACAACCAATTTGACCCATTTTTATCATCATCTACACCTTAAATATGTTATACCCATCATCTACAACAACTCCTAATTCTTAGATTCACTTGCATGGTCATATGCATCAATTCAAAATTAAAAACAAATGCATGCACTCAAAAATAAAGAATTAATATAATAATAATAACATAAACAAGGAATCTTACAACAATCCAAATGGATCAAACTCATGTTCATCTTCAAAATCTTTTTGAAAAAATAAAGTTCTTGCATGTGGGATTTTCTTAGATCAAAATGATCACAAGAAGATTTGCAACATGGGTCTTTTGTTAGATTTTATGGATTCAAGCTAGAAATCAAATTATGATGGTGTTTTTGGGTGGAGTATGGGACGGCAAAGGCTAGAGAGAAAGAAGATGGTGGTTGAAATTTTATAAATGATTTTTAAATGTGATGTGTGTAGTGGAAAAATAATATATAGTGTCTAGTTAGGGTAGATTTTGCAACTAGTGTATAGTTTTAGGCTAAAATGTAAATATTAATTAAAAAGCGGGAAATGACTATTAGTCAATTTTAAAAATATTTACGAGAGTCGGGTTTCATAAAAATATAAATCTCGTTTGTTAAATCGATCGTTTTAATAATTAAACGCACACAAAACGAAATAATAAAGTTCGACTCGACTTAAAACGTAAATGAAATAAAAATTTCAAAAATCTCCAATATCGAGATAGTCGATACTAAAATATAAAATTTGGGCATCCATCGGCATCACGATCACTAGTAGTACTTTTCAATTGACACAACAATTAAATGTATGCACACATTACCGGTTTCAACGTAAACCATCAAACATAATAGTACTCACCATTACTTAGAAACTCAAAATACGTTACATAGTTAGGGTAAAATGGTGATGTTAAGTACGGGATGTTACAGTTTAAAAGTAAAGTTAATTATTTTTTAAGCATAAAATTAATACATTTAAATTAGTTTGATTGTTTAATTAAGATTTATATAGTTTAAAAGTATTTTTAATTAAATATTCTCTTTTTAATCATTTTAAATAGTTTAAACGTTTTCTTGTTAGTTTTAAATACAAAACAAATTTTTTATCAACCAAGAACAATTAATCTTACGTTAAAATTTGGAAATCAATTCGAGTTAGTCGAGGAACGAAAAATAGATATAAAAAGAATGCACAAAATTCATACATTAAATTGGCGCCGCTTCCGCTTCGCTCGTTACGATTGACGATTTTTCGTGAGAAGCTTTGCATTTTGGGATCCGTTCAATTTTGAACGTTACTTTTCTTGCTAAAAAATCAAAAACATTAAATAAATCCAAAACATAAAAATACAAAAAAATAAAAAATCATCAAAAGCAAACTCTTTCCTAAGATTTGCACCAAAAAAATTAAAAAATCCAAAAGTAATACTTTACGTATTATTGTTATTTTTCTTATTTCGATTTCTTTCGCTTTTTATTCTGAATATATATTTTTCTAAAAAATACAAAAAGATTTTTCTTTTACTATATTGTATTCCGTAGAACAATTAATTTATCTACTTCCAAATAAGACCTTAGTTGGGATTTCATCACCTAGCTATTGTATTCGAATCCAAAACGAAAAATCAAGGCAAAATAGATAAATAATAAAAAAAAGTTTGAAATCGATTTATACAAACTATAAGGTGGGTATAAGGCGACGCGCTATAAAAGGCCGTCTAATGAAAAAAGTTTTTAAGTGCTTTGTGTCACCTCGTTTCCCCGCTTGCTTGTGCGTATATTGAGAGGGACGACCGATTATTGGTTTGCCAACTCAATTAGTATTACGTATATATTTTTTGTAGCTTTTTCATATTGAACCTCGAGAGGGATAATCCTTTTCCTCTCAAAGTCGACCGAGGTCTCCTACCTCATTCCTTGAGTTTAGTTGTATGCGCACTCGCGCGCGTACACACATACCGATTGGTGTACCAAATACTTCTAATTCTTCCAAAAAGAAGAAGAAGAACAAAAAGACCGTCAATCAAGCCGATCCCGAGAATCGAGCTTTGAACAACACGATGTCAACGGATAATCAACCAATGATTGAGATTCTACAATCTCACGTTGAAGGAAATGATGACGCGATTGTGGTGCCGGATATTGGAGCGAATAATTTTGAACTATAAACGGGTTTTATTCAAATGGTTTCCGCTACACCATTTTTAGGTCGTACTAATGATGACCCACACGCTCATATAAAACGTTTCATACAATTGGCAAACACCGTCAAATACAATGGGGTGCCACAAGAGGCCATTCGTTTACAACTCTTTCCTTTTTCCCTCGAGGGACAATCCCGGATTTGGCTTGATAAGGAACCACCCCAAATTATCACCACATGGATTGATTTAGAGACCAAGTTCATTAACTACTTTTTCCCACTATCACGGACCACCTCTTTAAGGAATGACATCATTACCTTTGAACAACAATATGGGGAAACGATTAGTGAGTCTTGGGATCGTTTTAAGGAGATTTTACGAAAATGTCCACAACATGGTTTTACAAAAGTACATCAAATCAATACGTTTTACAATGGTTTAACTCTTAATGATCAAGACTCACTTAATAGTGCCGCGGGTGGTAATATTCTTGTGAAATCCATGAACGAGACTTGGGCAATAATTGAAAACAAGGAAAAAGTACAAACCAAGAGTGTTAGGGCTACTATGGCAAGTGTTAGTACTAGTGAGAGCGACAAGAGAATTGATAAGCTTACTTCGCTTGTTGAAACAATTGCTCTACAAACTGCTAACAATACCAAAGCCATTAATGTGCAAGTAAATGCCTTAAAAGAGACTTGTGAAACATGTGAGACTTGTGGTGGACCACATTCATATTATAACCGTGACAAGGTTTATAATCAACAACAAGAAGTTTATGCTTATAAAAACAATGAAAATGAGCGGGTTCATTTCAAACCAAATCTTCTTAACCATTTGTCTTATAAATCTAATGACTATTTGGCTCCCCGGGGTTTTGTAGCTCCACAAAGACCACCCCCACCCGCCCAAAATAGGAACCAAGGTCCTCAACAGGGTAATTTTCAAGGGAATTCAAATACAAGAGGTTTTAATCAAAATCAAGGGAATTTTCAAGGGCAAAACCAAGGGTTTAATAATCAAAATCAAGGATTTAATAATCAAGGTTTTAATCAAGGTTATAATCAATATCACAACCAAGGTTTTCCTAATCAAGGTTTTCCTAATCAAGGTTTTCCTAATCAAGGGTATAATCATATGAACATGCATAATCCTTAAATGGACTTGGTTCTACAAAAATTAACCGAACATGAGCGAATTATGAGAGAAATGCAAGAATCGACCGATAAGAAATTTTTGCAAATGATTCAAACCCTTCGTCCCCAAGGTGCCCTCCCTTCTAACACCGTGACCAATCCTAGGGCTAACGTTAATTCCATCACTACTAGGAGCGGTAAGACCACTGTAGAACCTTCTTATTCCCCACCTAAACAAGGACCCGAGATTCCTTCTTCTTCTACCCACCCTCCTTCACCTTCTACTTGTGACATACCACCTGTTATGCCTTCGTCTACACCTTATGTTCCACCTTTACCTAAATCTTATACCACACCTTCGGTTCCCTAACCGGTTCCTTCACCTTCCGTTTCTACCCCTCCTCCACCAAAGGATATGATTGAGCAATCCACTCCAAAGCTTTCATCTCAACCTAATATACCTTATCCCTCAAGGTTCAGGAAAGAGAAATTTAAGAATAAGGATGATATTCAAGTTTCGAACTTCCTAAAAATGTTCAAACAATTTAATTTTAATATCACCTTTGCCGAGGCTCTCGCTCACATGCCTAAGTATGCTAAGATGTTTAAGGACCTTTTAAGTGATAAAGAAAAGTTGCTCGATATTTCCAATACCCAATTGAATGAGAAATGTTCCGTGGTTATTTTTAGAAAATTACCGGTTAAGTTAGGAGATCCCGGTCGATTCCTTATTCCTTGCAAATTTCCGGGTGTTGAGAATTGTATGGCCTTGGCGGATCTCGAAGCGAGTATCAATCTTATGCCATTTTCCGTGTGGAAACAATTATCTTTACTCGAGCTAGTCCCCACTCGTATGACCTTGGAATTAGCTAACCGTACGATTGCTTATCCGGTGGGGATAGCCGAGGATGTTTTCGTAGGAGTCGACAAATTCACTTTTTCCGCCGATTTCGTTGTAGTCGACTATGAGATGGATCCCCGTGTTCCCTTAATTGTGGGACGACCCTTCTTGAGGACCGGGCGTACATTGATTGACGTAGCCACGGGTGAACTTATTATGAGGGTAGGGGATGATAAAATCGTCTTTAACATGGGCAAATTTTCCAAACTTCCCGATGAGCCCGAATCTGTGAATTACATCGACGTGCTCGACGAAGCATGTGAAGAACATTTTCACGAGGCTTGTAAGAGCGGGATTTCTCCTTTACCTCATGTTGAGACCGTAGCTTCTATTTCTCCTTCATTGACTCCATTTGGAGAAAGTGATTTTCTTTTACAAGAATTTGAAGCAAGTTTAGGAGACGTGGATTTAAAATATGACGATTCTCCCACCGATTGGGAAAAAGACATTCGTACCATTGAGAGACTTATCAATGAGGACCATATTTCTCCACCTACTCCTAAGGAAGTTACAAACGATGATCCTAATTTGACTAAGCCTTCTACCGACAATCCACCAGATTTAGAACTTAAGGATTTACCGTCTCATTTAGAATACATTTTCTTAGAAGAGAATGATAATTACTCGTCATTATTGCCAAGGACTTAAAAGAAGATGAAAAATCTCGACTTATCGAAGTGCTCTAAAATCATAAGAAAGCAATTGCTTGGAAAATCTCCGACATCCGCGGAATTGATCCTAACTTTTTCACTCATAAAATTCTCATGGAAGATGACTTTAAACCCGCAATCCAAAATCAAAGAAGGGTCAATCCAAAAATTCATGAAGTCATTAAGAAAGAAGTTATCAAACTTCTAGATGCCTTAATGATTTACCCTATTTCGGATTCGCCATGGGTTAGTCCCGTCCATTGTGTGCCTAAGAAAGGTGGAATAACCGTTTTTCCCAATGAAAACAACGAGTTGATTCCTACTCGACTCGTAACGGGTTGGCGAGTTTGCATAGACTATCGTAAGCTCAATGATGCCACTCGTAAGGATCATTTTCCTCTTCCTTTCATGGATCAAATGCTCGAGCGTTTAGCGGGTAACGATTACTATTGCTTCTTAGATGGTTTTTCCGGATATTTTCAAATCCCTATCGATCCAAAAGACCAAGAGGAAACCACATTCACTTGTCCTTATGGAACATTTGCTTACAAAAGAATGCCTTTCGGCTTATGCAATGCTCCCGGGACATTCCAAAGGTGTATGATGGCTATATTACATGACATGGTTGAAGAAACTTTGGAAGTCTTTATGGACGATTTCTCGGTCTATGGTGATTCTTTCTCTTCTTGCCTTGCCAATTTAGAACGTATGCTTAAACGGTGTGAAGACACTCGTCTCGTTCTTAATTGGGAAAAATGCCATTTCATGGTAAAAGAAGGCATCGTCCTCGGTCACAAAAATTCAAAAGCCGGTATCGAAGTAGACCGTGCTAAGTTTGACGTTATTGCTAAGTTACCTCCACCTACCACCGTCAAAGGAGTTAGAAGTTTTTTAGGCCATGCGGGATTTTATCGACGTTTCATCCAAGATTTCTCTAAAATAGCTCGTCCAATGACTCATATCTTAGAGAAAGATGCTCCTTTCATCTTTTCTCAATATTGTCTAGACTCTTTCGAACTTCTTAAAGGTAAATTAACTAAGGCACCGGTCTTAGTATCTCCAAATTAGGAGTTACCTTTCGAGCTCATGTGCGATGCTAGTGATTTCGCGGTAGGATCGGTTTTAGCTCAACGATTTAACAAACACTTCCAACCAATTCATTATGCTAGTAAGACAATGATGGGGGCTCAATTGCATTATACCACTACCGAAAAAGAGCTTTTAGCTGTAGTGTATGCTTTTGAGAAATTCTGCCCCTATCTTGTGCTTCCACCACCATCGTTTACACCGACCATTCCGCCTTGAAATACTTGTTGACCAAGCAAGATGCTAAACCGAGACTCCTTCGTTGGGTTTTGCTCCTACAAGAATTTAAAATCGAAATTAGTGATAAAAAGGGAGCGGAAAACCTAGCCGCGGATCATCTTAGTAGACTTGAGGATCCTTATCAAGGGGAACTTCCAAATCAAGATATTAATGAATATTTTCCCTTTGAGACCTTAATGTCTATTAATTCCAATCTTGATGATACCCCATGGTTTGCGGACATTGCAAACTATTTGGCGGGTGGTGTTCTTATCGAAGGGTTAACGTCAAAACAAAAGAAAAAATTATTTAAAGACGTAAAAACGTACTATTGGGACGACCCTTGTCTTTTCAAGAAACGTCCGGATCTTATCATTCGTAGGTGTGTTGATGGACCGGTGGCTTTACAAATCCTTGAAGCTTGCCACAAAGGACCTACCGGTGGTCACTTTGGTCCTAACTACACCGCTAAAAAGGTTTTCGACTCCGGATTCTATTGGCCCACCATTTATCATGATGTGCATGAAATGGTTAACCATTGTGATACTTGCCAAAGACAAGGCAAGATCACACATAAAGATGAGATGCCTCAAAATTTCATCCAAGAGTGTTAAATCTTTGACGTATGGGTCATCGACTTTATGGGGCCATTTTCATCATCAAAAGGGAACAAGTACATCCTCGTAGCCATTGACTACGTATCAAAATGGGTTGAAGCAAAGGCTTTACCTACTAATGATGCGAGGGTGGTTGTGAACTTCTTGAAACAATTGTTTGCTCGATTCGGTGTGCCTCGGGCTATTATTAGTGATCGCGGGACTCATTTTTGCAATGATCAATTCGCACGAGTCATGGCTAAGTATGGTGTCAATCACCAACTTTCCACCGCGTATCATCCACAAACTAATGGTCAATCCGAGGTTTCCAACCGTGGACTCATGCGAATCTTAGAGCGTACCGTTGGAGAGCATCGTGCCTCATGGGCCGATAAATTAGATGATGCTTTGTGGGCTTTCCGTAGCGCTTATAAGACACCTACTAGCGTGTTACCCGCGCAATGCGGCGACAAGTAACGGTATCTATTTTTTCATTGAATGTTACATTTAACCTATCGAATTTGTATTCAAATTAAAGTTAAATTTATACAAAGTTGAAAAAAACTAAAATTTGATAAAAATATGTAAAAATGGATGTTAAATTAAAGAGAATAAAATTTTAAAGAATATGGTGAAATTAGATTATGAAAAAAATAAATAGATAAAAAGATATTTCACTTTTAAAATAAACATGTAATATTAATAGTTTGTTACAAAAGTTTGTTACAAGAAGAAATGAAAGGATGAGATCAATTTGATAAAAAGTGATCTAATGGCTCAACTCCCATATGTTTATCTTAATTTTTGGTTTGGAGTTAAGAAGGAAAGTATAGATTTAGGCTTGGTTTTAAGATCGGAGTTAGGAAAGGAATATGCGCCTTTTATATAGTAGAATAGATAGTGTAACACCCCCAAATTTATACATCTCAATACAGCGGAAGACTCGTTGGTGTTACGGGATAGCACATCACTCACATCATAGACAACGCATAAAAATTGCTTCGTTTAATAATAAATCATTTCCATTCATAAACATTATGGTTACATCGGTCCCAAGTCATATTATTTCATACAAAGTTTTTACAAAGTATTTGAATGGAAAATATTGTTTAAGTGCGGGCCATGAATTCTTGTCGTCTTCCCGAGAATTACCTTCAAGTACCTGAGATATAACATGTTAAAAGAAAAGGTCAGCGATAACGCCGAGTGAATTCATAGAGTTTAATATAATCCATCAACATAATATCAGTATAAAATTATTACTGAAAATCATTTTGTACAAATCATTTTAATAGGCCATAAAATAGCCAAAGTCGTTTTATACAAATCCTTATCGAAAATCATAATATAGGCATTTGCCTTAAAAATCATTATACGAATCATTGTCGTTAAAAACACCATACAATTCGTTTTGCAACGTTGTATAGATTAAATAAAAACCGTTATATGAATATGGTTATAAAAACCAAAAACACGAACATAATATCAATAGTATGACCCTGTATTGCTAGTCAGGCAATACATTGTAATTCGGAGCGTCTATTAGTATTTCGTTAATTTTGGATTATTATAAGCCGCATGACATTGTTACCTTACTAAACCAACAACGGGTAGCTAACCCGATACCAATTTTGCCCATCTAAAGTAGCGTGTCGTCACAAAGGTCACGCTATGGAATTCTTCTCATACATAAATTCGCTTACCAATCAATGTGGCACGACGGGGATCAACCGTCAAGGCGCGAACTGGGGTGATCGTCCCCAAATAGTACTATTAAATGCATAAGCGTCTACCAAATCCCGGTAGTTCACAATTCATGCTAATGGGACTTTTAGTGACATAACCTAACTTTAATAATCCATTTAATTTCATCTATCGGGTCCTTTAATCATTTATCAGGTCATACAATCGGGTCATTCAATCATTCGGGTCCAAAATCAATAAACAAACAATCGGGACAATTGGTGTCCTATTTTATAAAAGCTAACATGTTATCTCCCCCGTGGGTTTATAAAACATTTCATAAAAACATTTAAAAGAGTGCGAGGCTATGAACTCACGTTGATGTGGGAAGGCGGGTTATCGGCAATTCGGACGTACGGTACGTGCTTCAATCACGGAAACCTAGACAAATAATACTCGTCTTAGACTCATGTCCAATGACTTTATAAAAATAACAATTATGTATACATATGATGATTATTTATATATGATGATCAAGTGGGTTTACATATTCTCGTTTACTCATTTTTAGTGTTATATGTCGATAACTTTTATACTAGCTTACTAGTTTTACCCATTTACGTGTTTTAAGTCCAATAAACTTATTATAAGTTCTTTAACTTGTTTTAATCCATGTTATACTTATATTATCAGTATCTATACTTTACAAGTTGGGCCTAAATGGGTTAAGCCCAATAATAAGTTCATAAGTATTTTAGTCCATTTTTGTTGTATTATTAGTCCAATAACGTTAATTTAGTCCGTTAACGTCCGTATGTCCTATAGTTCGGGTTTTATCGGTTTTTACTTGTTATACATGTCTATATATCAGTATATGAGTTTATAAAAGTTTACATTAGACGGGTCCAACCGTCTAAGTTTTATTTAACAAAAACGTTAATTTCATGGTATTAGCCGAAAAAGTCGTAAATGTCATGTTTATTGTTTTATAACTTATAAAACTTAACAAGTTACCATTTTTATAATTTATACACTTATTCCACCTTTTACTTATTTATATAAATAGAATCCATAAGTTAGTGGGTTTTAATTTATAGTTTATACTATTTAAATTTTGAGTGCTTATATAATAGTATTATTCTTTAATTTCAAAAAATCTGATTTTTATCTTCACTTTCACCAAAACTGCCATATCTAGAGTTCTATATGGAGATAGAAGCTCAAATATTTATCACATAAACTAAATGATATGTGAAACATTTAACTCTTCTATAGCTACTGTTGAATCATCCTTTAAGTATTTTCTAAAAATCGTCCAAAACAGTAACCTCAGATTTATACCCTAAACTTGTTTTGATCGTATCTCATTCATTACAATGATTCCATTGCATGACCAACTCTCACATGTGTACAAGACCCATAGCTTACTGTAAATCCATTATACTTCATCATTTTATCAGTTTACCATATGGTTCTTTACTGTTTTATACAGCCATCAAATTTAACCAAGATTTTAACCTTTTTAATCATATTTATCAACAACAAATCCCCATATAACATTTTTATCATCATATAATCATCATATACATATACAATAGGAAATAAAATACATGTTTACATAATCAAATTAACAAGAAGATGAGGAGGACAATCTTTATACCTCCATGATGATGTAAGTTGTGATCAAAACATGGATTTTGATGGAGAAACTTGTGCATAGCCAAGACCATCTTCATGACCGTAATGCTTCATGAACTCCTTGTGGAAAATCAGCCCCAAGACACCATTAATACTCCTCCTTGGATGTTATAACTTGCACCAATCTTCATCTTTTTGAATGGAGATTAACATATGTTAGTTATAACATATGTTTGTGGTTAAGAATTGTATGAATGGGGTATTTTGGTTGAGATATGGGACGGCACATAGGGAGAACCAGAGAGAAAGTGTGTGTTTTTTGCATGTATGAAAGATGGAAAGGAGAGTTGCTAGTGGTTTTTGACTAAACAAAGCTTAAAGGGTAAGCTTTGGTTCCACTTGTAATAAACTAGCTAAGGTTGTGACACCTCACAAGTGTTGGTGAGTTTTGGCTGCCCCATGTATATTAGTGGGGTGGGACACTGTATTTTGTCCCATCTCACTAGTTTACGGGTATTCCTCGATTCTAGTTTCCTCGATTTGCGTGCCCTCGGGTCGTTTTACGGAAAACGTTTTTATAAATTATGAATCAACGTCATAAAACGAATCCAATAAAAATTGTTTCATCAAAAACGGAGTTCGAAAACGTAAATACGTAATCCTAGGGTTCCCGGTTTAGTCGTAAAGGACGTTAAAATAAAATCGTAAGTCCTAATCTCTTCTCGTAAATTTGTGAGTTTATGAACCAACACAAATTTAAAACTCCAAAATAATATTCATGGATAAATTTATTTTCTGAAATGTCGGACTGTCACCAAAGACGGTGTATGTAAACGTAAGCACGTAACGTAGAATCCTCCGGTTTAAACGTAGTCGATGCTACTTCAAGACGTAAATCCAAATTTCTTCCCAAAAATAAGTGAGTTCGTATTGTAACATTAAAATAATGTTTTCAAATAAATATTGAGAATAAAATATCAACCATAAATTGACGGATTGTCACAGCATTTACCCCTAAACAGGATCTTTGTCCTCAAAGATCATCTTACCTTACTACTCGCTTCTTGTAGAGTTAAAAGCCATGTGGGTATTTCCTCCACATTCGGTCTTTTCTCACAAGTGTAGTCCATTATAATACGCGAGTTTCATCAAACATAACTATGGGAATAAGATCAGGCTAAATGTTGACTTACTTTCTCTATCCATGATGTTCACGGGTTTCTTATGAATGCAACTTTTCGCCGATCTAAGCTCTACTAAGAAATAATCAGATTCTCACTTGATGGATATTCCATCAAGTTCGATTTACGAAACATAATTCACGCAGTTCTTTGAAGTCCTAGGGTAGATCCAGCTTATATGCCTTTCAATCCCAACTTTTATATCATCTCAATGGTCCCATACAACGGGGACTTATATCCCATGATTTGTCAGATCATGAATTCATTTTTTTCCATGTTTAAAAATTGTGGCATAACTTCGCTACCCATTTGGCACTTCAAGATCTACATTTCATATTCACATAACCTCCTGCCCACTATCGGCAGTTAATAATCAAATCCTAATTTCAACAATCATTTCAGGTCTCGCGGGTCGGGTATTTTGCAAGGTTAGGTTCGCCATCATAGGAAACCTTAAACCTAAAAGACATGTCCAACTTACAATGGATGTATGTCGGGTGTCTTCATATCAACTCCGGCTTACAAATGCTCTAATATTTAGATCCTAACAAGATTCGATTTCAATCCTAATACGATGATTATCAATGATAATCTCTCCAAAGGAAAACGATTATACGGTCTATTACCAAAGGTCATTCATTCAAACATAAAACAACACTTATATTACTCTGTATCGTTACTTTACCTCGTCCCTTCGATTTGGGATGGTACATAGTACTCTCATCAAGGTTCGTTCTCAATGATTTCTGAGCAAATCTCTAGAAATTCGATGCGAAGCGAGGATCTTGATTTAGATGTTCGATACTGGCACACTATGTTTACATAACTCTTTTGCATTTATCATTAACGGGAATGATATTAGCAGATTTGGTCAGTCTGTCGACGATGACCCAAATCGAATCAAATTCAGATGATGACCTTTGCAATAGCTAGACGTTTACTAATGTATGAGGCGATGTCTGCCTTCATAATTTATCATCAGTACAACTTCTTCAGACAAAGATACTTTTAGTCATAAATGACATAAATAGAATACTTATACTTACAAATTCCAACATAACTATATCTCACCATCTCCATATTTAGGCAACCACAAGTGGCCTTTTATACATCTAACGTTATCGGCTTCTAAATTATAATGGTTCACATTAGCCGCGAACCGTTTTTTATTATTTATATTATCCTTTTTACAAACATCATTTATTTTTATATCGTTCGGCAATCTATTTTGCACCTTCATTATTAAGAAATATATCCTAATTGGTTCTTTATCCTTTTATATAATATGTCAGTATCTATATTCACTTCTCATGATGATGTAATTATCATGTCCACAATTCACTCAGATATTCTTTCTATATTATGCGTCAGTAATTACGTTCACCTTCCTGATGAAATAAATATCACAATCATATTTATTCAAAATTCTTTCTTCATATCTTCTATGTTTCAGTTTCGTCTTTACTATCCTTTTTATCCGTTTTGCTCAATCCGTCGTCTAAAGCGTCGATAATAATTATTATTAATAATTAAATAATTATTAGTTAATTTTTATGAAGCGTAAAAGTTTTAAATTTCTTAGTTCGACCAATTATATAAAATGTTCAAAATAAATTTGAATTTAATTAACAAGATTTTTGTTGATTTATCGAAAATAATTAAAATAATTAATAAGATCCGTAAATGTTTGAAAAAAAAATCTTTGATTATACTTTGGTCAAAATTTCTTAGTTTGAAAAGCAAAAAGTGTCGTTTCAAATTTCAAGTCATGGTATAAATGGTTTTACTCAATCTTTCTTAGGTTGTCTTAAGGTATGCAAAAACATTTACCCCTAAACAGAAGTTTAGTTAAATGTTTTGGTTATAAGGGAATGATCCCTTAAAATCCTTTGTTTAAATCATTTGTCAAAACATATTTCCATTTCTTTTTGGTAAAATCCAAAGTATTAAAAGGGCTCTTAATTTTTGAAGAGTCTATATGCATACATCTTACCATTATTAATCCAACGGTCATTTTATGTAAAGGATTAAGTTTTTAATCCCTAGGCGTTAATGGTTCTAATCTTTGAAAAGTCAATATAGCTTCCATTATCTATTAATCACACGGTTAAATCATATAAAGGATTAAGTCCTTAATGATCACGAGTATGAATTTATCAAATTACAGCCTACACACGTGATTCATCAACTTTATGAATGCTACATGTGTATTGGTCAATCCAAACGTCACCACGTGAAACTCATAATGTTCATTACAAGTACCAGATGTAGTGATTGGAATACATGATCTTTTTCGCGGATGCGACGTTGATAATAACCATGTCATGGATCAAATCTTTAAAACATACACTAAAACCTTGTAAATGATCGAACAAATCTTCCATTTCGAGTTATGGATATCGTTTTCGATTATCAATTTACTCAGTTCACAGTAATCTATAAATATAAGGAATGATAACACCATAGCTCTTCATGATGACAGGCTTGGTATAATGAAATCTTTTTCCGACAACTCTCTCAGTTGTACGGTAATTCCTTTTATTTCAGATGGTGCTGACGTACAGTGCACACGCCACAGGTGCAGCATCGAGAATATAATCAAATACCAAATTCTACTTACCTTAATGGCGAAAGTCTAGGTAATTCACCAGCAAATACCTCCTAAAGTTTTAGATAACATAAACATCTTTTAATAAATTCATATTAGGTTCTTTCTATATTATAATATCAATGACTAATTTACAACCATTCACGGTATAATTTTAAGTCTAAATGCAGGATATGGTTATCCATCAAGACTTATTTATATCACTTTTGATAATCAACATCTTATCATTTAGGAGAATTCAATTCAAGTTCCCATCAGTTAAGACAATGTTGTCATGTCATAATCAATCAATCCATTCTACTGGCACTATCAACATTCTAGTTTTTATTGCCGTCGATAAGATGTGAACTTCTCAAAAGACTAATAATAACTCATAATCCTTCACAAATTTAAGGATATATGGAGACACAACTAACCTTAAAAAGAGTAAGGTTAACGCATAATCTACGCGGAAGAATTTCAAATCAGATACAGACAAAAACATTTAACGAATATGAATATATCCCATGTTTTCATAATTTGAGTACGCATTCGAAAGCTCCTCGGATCGTTACCCAGGTCATTCAAATGAAACCAAATCAAAAGAAATGACAAGAACGTCAATACATCCAGTCGGGTATCAACACTCGGTAATCAGATACTTTTCCTAAGAATCTCACTACGGGAGAATTGGACAAGAAAGAATTGTCAATTGTCAAATAAGACAATTTCCACAAATGAGTAAATTCGACTCAGAAGAATAGGTGTTACAGGCACATATGTAGGTGTCCCTAACATTATGTCCTTATTTTTCACTTCTTGCAGATCTCATAAAATTTAATCTTTCACAACCTTTAAAGTGAATGTAGTGTTTATTAATCAGTTTTATGGTGACTACTAGTCAGCCTTGCATGGTCCATTCCAAATTGTATGTAGGCGCGCAGCTATATACAATTTCAGGATTAACGATGCAATACTCAGTTCGTCAAAATTTTA
This sequence comes from Glebionis coronaria, assembly GCA_025667525.1. Lineage (NCBI taxonomy): Eukaryota > Viridiplantae > Streptophyta > Magnoliopsida > Asterales > Asteraceae > Glebionis > Glebionis coronaria. The sequence goes on along the minus strand of CM046875.1, from coordinate 254,385,300 downwards.
TCATCATGTTTATAATAAAAACATTTTCATGCTTAATTTTTAAATAAGAATCAAAAATAAATTTACAAAGATTTTCCTTGTTATGAAAACAATTAAGTTTTTCAAAGCGTCTCATAAACAACTTCATTTTGATATCAATCACTTATAAATCTCTCTTTGAATAATCCTTATTGTGATGAAAATTAAATTTTTTCAAAGGATATCGTTTTAACTTTATAAAAACAATGAGTGATCTGCAAATGAGTGATGAAAGCTTGTTCGCCAAGAATTAAATACAATACGATAGGAAATGAGCTTTAGCCAAATAATCATGAGGTTCATGACCTCGATGGCACTCAAAAAGAATAATTCACAAAGTAACTCAAATCGAGATGAGTACTTGTTCAATGGTTGCATCACTAATGCGAGCATTAGGATGAAGCAATAAAAGACAGATAACATCAATACATGTAGAATTTAGCAATCAAAGGTAGTCTTTTCATTAATCACAAACAAGTCAAATTGTACCGTAACACATTACATGTCACTATTGCATACAATTCTCAGAACTCATCCTACCAACTGATGTCTCAGTTAAGTTAGGGATTCTTAAAAGATACCACAATGAATACTAATCTACAAGAGTCATTAGGTGTTCCACTTGTCCCGGAAGATCCATCGGTCGCAATTCAGAAGAAGATTTCTTCAATTTATTTCTTGGACACTGGGCATCCTCGTTAGTGGACAATGGCCTAGGAACAACCCTTAACACGAATCAACAATCATTTAAAACCTTATAATTCAATCACAGAACTTAATGACTTCCTCTTAACAATTTTATATTCCATATGGGTTAAATTTTACTTTATTCAGGTTTCAACCAATTTATACTCAATTCAATATCCTACCTCATATTCCAATACTTTCAATCTTATTCTTCGGCCTTGTAAAGGCAATACAATCTCAATATGAATCAACACTTAATTTCCAATCCTATTAGCTCTTACAACAACAATTATCAAATGAGTCACTAGTATAAGATGACTCATACATTCAATTAGACTTCTCGGAAAGGTATTAGTGGCATGAGGCTTTTGGGTAATGGTTCCAGTGACAGCCTCAAGTGCAAAATTCACCCTTTCGATTTCAATTTAAGAATTGGATGACAACGAATCAGATGACATCTTTCTAGGTGGTAACGTTTTGTCAAACTCCACTCTATAAGGAAAGATCGTCATGACATCGATATCAGATTTAATCTCGCCAATTCTTTTTCAATATTACAATCAACTAATATCTACATTTCTACGAATATCAACCATTTGTTGGGATCATAGATATCCACCACTTGGTTTAGACATAGGATAGCTAGAATTCCTACGAGAATAGCTTCGATTAATTTACTAGGTGATTTAGGGTTACTTGTGACAATCGACGTTGTATAAATACCTCGTATAAAAATCAAAATAATCATCAAACAATCATGTAATAAAATTACATCATATATATATAATCCAAGTTATATATATATATATATTAAAATAACACTTTTCAGTCTTGGCCTTGTTGGTAACTCGGGAATTCTTCGGCACCGTTATAATCAAAAGTTTTTTAGACATTTTTAGAAAAATGTTTATAGTTAAAAGATTTTGAAAAGTTTTATTCAAAACCTTAGTTTTAATTCTTTCGTTCTCTATAACGAGAGCTCTGGTACCAAACTGTAACACCCCCAAATTTATACATCTCAATACAGCGGAAGACTCGTTGGTGTTACGGGATAGCACATCACTCACATCATAGACAACGCATAAAAATCGCTTCGTTTAATAATAAATCATTTCCATTCATAAACATTAAAGTTACATCGGTCCCAAGTCATATTATTTCATACAAAGTTTTTACAAAGTATTTGAATGGAAAATATTGTTTAAGTGCGGGCCATGAATTCTTGTCGTCTTCCCGAGAATTACCTTCAAGTACCTGAGATAAAACATGTTAAAAGAAAAGGTCAGCGATAACGCCGAGTGAATTCATAGAGTTTAATATAATCCATCAATATACTATTAGTATAAAATTATTACTGAAAATCATTTTGTACAAATCATTTTAATAGGCCATAAAATAGCCAAAGTCGTTTTATACAAATCCTTATCGAAAATCATAATATAGGCATTTGCCTTAAAAATCATTATACGAATCATTGTCGTTAAAAACACCATACAATTCGTTTTGCAACGTTGTATAGATTAAATAAAAACCGTTATATGAATATGGTTATAAAAACCAAAACACGAACATAATATCAATAGTATGACCCTGTATTGCTAGTCAGGCAATACATCGTAATTCGGAGCGTCTATTAGTATTTCGTTAATTTTGGATTATTATAAGCCGCATGACATTGTTACCTTACTAAACCAACAACGGGTAGCTAACCCGATACCAATTTTGCCCATCTAAAGTAGCGTGTCGTCACAAAGGTCACGCTATGGAATTCTTCTCATACATAAATTCGCTTACCAATCAATGTGGCACGACGGGGATCAACCGTCAAGGCGCGAACTGGGGTGATCGTCCCCAAATAGTACTATTAAATGCATAAGCGTATACCAAATCCCGGTAGTTCACAATTCATGCTAATGGGACTTTTAGTGACATAACCTAACTTTAATAATCCATTTGATTTCATCTATCATGTCCTTTAATCATTTATCGGGTCATACAATCGGGTCATTCAATCATTCGGGTCCAAAATCAATAAACAAACAATCGGGACAATTGGTGTCCTATTTTATAAAAGCTAACATGTTATCTCCCTCGCGGGTTTATAAAACATTTCATAAAAACATTTAAAAGAGTGCGAGGCTATGAACTCACGTTGATGTGGGAAGGCGGGTTATCGGCAATGCGGACGTACGGTATGTGCTTCAATCACGGAAACCTAGACAAATAATACTCGTCTTAGACTCATGTCCAATGACTTTATAAACATAACAATTATGTATACATATGATGATTATTTATATATGATGATCAAGTGAGTTTACATATTCTCGTTTACTAATTTTTAGTGTTATATGTCGATAACTTTTATACTAGCTTACTAGTTTTACCCATTTACGTGTTTTAAGTCCAATAAAATTATTATATGTTCTTTAACTTGTTTTAATCCATGTTATACTTATATTATCAGTATCTATACTTTACAAGTTGAGCCTAAATGGGTTAAGCCCAATAATAAGTTCATAAGTATTTTAGTCCATTTTTGTTGTATTATTAGTCTAATAACGTTAATTTAGTCCGTTAACGTCCGTATGTCCTATAGTTCGGGTTTTATCGGTTTTTACTTGTTATACATGTCTATATATCAGTATATGAGTTTATAAAAGTTTACATTAGACGGGTCCAACCGTCTATGTTTTATTTAACAAAAACGTTAATTTCATGGTATTAGCCGAAAAAGTCGTAAAAGTCATGTTTATAGTTTATAACTTATAAAACTTAACAAGTTACCATTTTTATAATTTATACACTTATTCCACCTTTTACCTATTTATATAAATAGAATCCATAAGTTAGTGGGTTTTAATTTATAGTTTATACTATTTAAATTTTGAGTGCTTATATAATAGTATTATTCTTTAATTTCCAAAAATCTGATTTTTATCTTCACTTTCACCAAAACTGCCATATCTAGAGTTCTATATGGAGATAGAAGCTCAAATTTTTATCACATAAACTAAATGATATGTGCTACATTTAACTCTTTTATATCTACTGTTGAATCATCCTTTAAGTATTTTCTAAAAATCGTCCAAAACAGTAACCTCAGATTTATACCCTAAACTTGTTTTGATCATATCTCATTCATTACAATGATTCCATTGCATGGCCAACTCTCACATGTGTACAAGACCCATAGCTTACTGTAAATTCATTCTACTTCATCATTTTATCAGTTTACCATATGGTTCTTTACTGTTTTATAGAGCCATCAAATTTAACCAAGATTTTAACCTTTTTAATCATATTTATCAACAACAAATCCCCACATAACATTTTTATCATCATATAATCATCATATACATATACAATAGGAAATAAAATACATGTTTACATAATCAAATTAGCAAGAAGATGAGGAGGACAATCTTTATACCACCATGATGATGTAAGTTATGATCAAAACATGGATTTTGATGGAGAAACTTGTGCATAGACAAGACCATCTTCATGACCATCATGCTTCATGAACTCCTTGTGGAAAATCAGCCCCAAGACACCATGAATACTCCTCCTTGGATGTTATAACTTGCACCAATATTCATCTTTTTGAATGGAGATTAACATATGTTAGTTATAACATATGTTTGTGGTTAAGAATTGTATGAATGGGGTATTTTGGTTGAGATATGGGACGGCACATAGGGAGAACAAGAGAGAAAGTGTGTGTTGTTTGCATGTATAAAAGATGGAAATGAGAGTTGCTAGTGGTTTTGACTAAACAAAGCTTGAAGAGTAAGCTTTGGTTCCACTTGTAATAAACTAGCTAAGGTTGTGACACCTCACAAGTGTTGGTGAGTTTTGGCCGCCCCATGTATATTAGTGGGGTGGGACAATGTATTTTGTCCCATCTCACTAGTTTACGGGTATTCCTCGATTCTAGTTTCCTCGATTTGCGTGCCCTCGGGTCGTTTTACGGAAAACGTTTTTATAAATTATGAATCAACGTCATAAAACGAATCCAATAAAAATTGTTTCATCAAAAACGGAGTTCGAAAACGTAAATACGTAATCCTAGGGTTCCCGGTTTAGTCGTAAAGAACGTTACAATAAAATCGTAAGTCCTAATCTTTTCTCGTAAATTTGTGAGTTTATGAACCAACACAAATTTAAAACTCCAAAATAATATTCACGGATAAATTTATTTTCTGAAATGTCGGACTATCACCAAAGACGGTGTATGTAAACGTAAGCACGTAACGTAGAATCCTCCGGTTTAAACGTAGTCGATGCTACTTCAAGACGTAAATCCAAATTTCTTCCCAAAAATAAGTGAGTTCGTATTGTAACATTAAAATAATGTTTTCAAATAAATATTGAGAATAAAATATCAACCATAAATTGACGGATTGTCACAGATAGGTTGTACTGCTTATCGCCTTGTGTACGGAAAGGCGTGCCACCTCCCCATTGAGTTGGAGCATAAGGCTTATTGGGCCTTGAAATGTTCTAATTTTGATATAAACAAAGTCGGTGATCTTAGGAAAATCCAACTCAATGAACTTAATGAACTTAGGAATGAGGCTTATGAGAATTCATTAATCTAGAAGGAGAAGACTAAGCTCATTCATGATTCCAAGATTAAGAACCGAGAGTTCCACGTTAATGATCAAGTTTTACTCTTTAACTCTCGGTTGAGAATCTTTTCAGGTAAACTTAAGAGCCGTTGGTCCGGTCCATTCACTGTGGCCCAAATCTTCCCTTATGGAACCATTGAGTTATCCCAACTTTAAGGTGAATGGCCAACGGGTTATGTTGTACTTTAGAGAGGACATCTCTCACGAGATGATTCAATCCCGCTCCACGTTTCCCTTGAATTAATTCGGGAAATCGAGTCGAGCTACAGACTCGTGATAAATAAATCAAGCATCATATAACTAGGATAGATTTTTACCTTTTCCATCCTTTCCGCCCTTTTTCACCTTCACCAATTTCCACCAATAAGTGTAGGGGGAGCCAAGTAGGTTGTTTTTGTTGTGATGTTGTGTAGGGATGTGTGCTTTCAAGATCCACTTTTGGTGTTTTTACGCGACCCGTGTTCCCGTGTACCCAGTTCTATCAAAACTATTGTGATTCATACATGTATATAAATAAGATGAATAAATGTAATCACTTTAGTTGTCTCTTCCTTAGCTCGATTTAAACAATGTACTCAATGTCCTAAGTGTAGGGGAGTTTATTCTCCCACATGCTTAAGCATTGAGGGCAATGTTTATATTAAGTGTAGGGGGGACTTCTATCGAATTTAGTGGGCTTTTCCATGAATTTGACCTCATTTAACCGGAAAATTAAAATTTTCAATGTTTCTCAAATATTTGATCTATTTTGGCCTAGTAGTATTTCTATTTATTTTCCATTATTTTCTTCCCATTTGTCATCGCATCGTATTTATATATTCCATTTCAAGAATAAAGTCAAAAATAAATAAATAATAAAATGGTTTTAACAAGTTTAGATGTCTTTGATATATTAGGCCCGTCGTGAATATTTTGACTCAACCCGAGTTTACTTATCCAAGTTTACTCTAGCTAGTATCCTTAACCATATGGACCTTAATTAGTTTATTAGGCTAAGCATCCACGAGTCTCATTCCTTGAGATTTTAAATTTTGGAGAACGAGAGATGATAGAGTTGATAATAAGTTTAAGGGTTAATTCTTGCTTATATGAGTTTTTGTGGCTCTTTCTTCCCACTTGTATATTTAATTGCTTAATAAATGAGGATTTTTGCGGTGTAGATTCGATATCTTAGCTCTTAGCCAAATATTTTATCTCCTTGTAATTAAATCATGAACACACTGAGGGTGCCATCGTTGTGGACTTCCGACAAAGGTGGCTCATAACCACTAAGTAGGAGGTATTCAGACCATGGGATCGCGGAATTTGGCCTAATATATATATCATAAACAAAGAAAAAATAAGATTAAAACATGACCTCAAGGAGCCTTAGGGTGTGGGGCATGTAGCAAAAACCTTGTCATTAGAGCCTTAGGGTGTATGGCATGGTAAGTGTTGAATAAAAATTGATCAAAAATCAATTCCCTTGTTTATCGTTCAAAGAGCCTTAGGGTGTGGACAATAGATAAGGAGCATTTTTACATCTTAAAGAGCCTAAGGGTATATGATGTGAATTTGCTAAACTCCACATAAAGTCAACATGACTTTGGAGGAATAAATAATAAGTAGTACTATTGGCCAAATTTCAGATCCGGGAATTTATTCCCCAAATCGTGTTAAATTATCCTTGATGTGGGCTTACTTTAGTGACAACGTTTTTTAGGACGAGGTTAGGTTCTGAGTGTCGAGTTTGCACCGTTTTGCCTTCATTTTTGGACTAATAATTATCAAAAAAGTCAAATGAGCCTACGTGTGAATGACAATCCTTAAAAGCTAGACATACAACTTAGGAGTTGGAGAAAGAGTATTACACAATTGTCTTATATAAGTGGTTTTAACCTAAGAACTTATGGTAAACAATGATCTTGTTTTTAAGCTTGGTATGGGGAATGTGAAACTTGAGGGTGATTAATATTCATGACACCAAATCCCTAATTTAAGTCTTAGATTTCTTTACAAGTTTCTTCCATCAAATAATTTCCATGTTAATAAATTGTTATAACTTTCGTTTCCTTTAAAGTTTTTATCTTTTCATCGTAGTAGTAATAGTATATCTTAATAAAGGCCAAAATGGATTAATTATGAGTAAAATGTAACTTTACGCTTTAAAATTATGCATTGCATGGGGTCATTGCAATGGTCAAGTGCAGGGGATTTAATAAGTGTGTAAACACTTATCCTTTACCACTAAAATCATGGAAAAACAAGACCTAATCATGTGTTTAATATCGTAAAAGTCGGAATTACGTGTGGTTTTGTGTTTTTGTGTGAAATAGGTACAAAAGATCAAAAGGAAAGAAAACACGGGATTTCGCGGTCAATTGTTGAAGAAAAGTCAAAGAAAGAGACAAAGTCAAAGTCAAAGAACCAAAAGTGTACCGAAGATCACGAAAACCGGCAAGTTCGACACAAGTTTAAAGAAATGATCAAGAAAACCAAAATTGAGTTTGTTTTAGTGGATTTTAACTTAATGAAGGACTTTTAGGCCTTATGGGTTCAACAATGGAATATTGGGCCCAAAAGCCCAATAAGGATGCAAGTTAACTATTTTTTTGGTCCAAGCACAAAACAAGGCCCAATTTGGCCATTATAATGTGACGGATGAAGTTAAATGGGCTACAAGCCCATATTCAATACTTGTTAACAAATGAGGGAAGTGAATTTGGGCCTTTAAAACCCATTAGGTCAAGTTGTAAACAAGGAACGGTTAAAAGGTTTTACAACTTGGTCAAACCATTTCTTTTTACCTCACACGTTTAATAAACACACATTTATCCTCACACACCCACCAAACCAATTTCTTTACAACCTATGTAACTCCTCCTTTCTCTCCCACTTCAACAAAACAGATAACAAGTTTTACTTTCACCCCAAACCCTAATTACCCCAAAATTTAGGGGTTTTCATTATTTAGTTAATTCAAAGCGCGTGTTATACACGCTTGGGAAATTAATTCCCAAATATTTCAGGAAGAAGAAGATGGAGGTGAGAGCAGTGACGTGGCCCCTTTCGCTTCATGTGATTGGTCCTCACACATCACCATCGCCACTCCTCCAATCAAGTGTAGCCACTTCAGCATCAAACTAGCACAAGAAACACAAACCCGTCCACGGTGGCAATCCGTGTGATGGGTAATTGGTTTTCAGCCATAGATCAAGAAAGAGAATAAGAAAAGATGGATTAAATGGACAAGATTGAAGATCGTTCTCACCAAGCATCACACCAACAGTTTTAGGGTTTGCCTATAAAACCCCCATCATTCTGTAATTTTTGTGTGCCATTTTTTATTTTAATTTTTATTATGCAAAATAGTTTTTAGGTTAAATTGTATTTTCAATTTTCTCAGTATTGTAATGATCTTTTATTATTAATGAAAGTTTTTTAAGTTTGATTAAATTCGTATCTTATATTTTCTGATTAAAGTTTACTGCAATTTATTCTTAATCTATTTTATCATAATAATTAATTTTGGTTGATTTAAACTAATTAATAGTTTAAATTAGTTAAATAAAATAAATAATGGAAGAAACTTCCCTACTGGAAGTTTTAATAAACTGGTTCGAATAGTAGTTTATGGTTCATGTTTCGATGGTGATGATTGGGTGAAAGGATATAGTAGAATCGGTTTTACAAGGGGGTTCAGCGCCTTCCTTCGTCGCAAAGGTTTTCTTCATCAGGTTCTATTTCCTTTTATTCATAAGTTTTAGATTAATAAAGTTTATCTGTTATAATTTGTTATTTGTTTAATGATTAGTTGATTTTACTGTTTGAATTCATTTGAGTATTTGATTAATATGTTTTTATAGAAGTTTTATATGCTTGAGTGATTTAGAAAGTTTCTGATATCTGAGATTTAGTTTGAGTTAATTTGAGTTTTGTTTAAATCGATGTTTAGAACTTATTAGTTGATTTTAGTCTGTGATTGTTTCTGCTAGTTTAATATATTCGGTTAAGTTTTAGATTCATTTGATTATTAGAGTTTTGATAATATTTGGCATTGATCTTCTTATCTAGTTTTTTTTTGCTGAGTTTTTTTATCTGCTAGTTTATTTTGATTTTGATTTGCTGATATTTAAGTTTTTGCTGAATTTTGAGTTAGTAGTGTAATGATGTTTTTTGCTGATTGTTTAGGTCTATTTGCTTATTTTAAGTATTAAATCATTTTATCTTATTTGATTTTGTTGAGTTAGAATTGCTGCATTTGCTTTGCTGAGATTCTAAGGCTAACAGACTCCATTGGTCTGGTTGTTTAGTACTGTTTTGATTGTCCAAAATATAAAAAATAATAATCTAAAAATTGTCCTCCTAGGGACTCGAACCCCTGACCTTCTGTTCACATCCCAACTAGATAACCAATTGATCTAGCCACTTATTTGTGTTTTAGTATAGTTTATTTAATTAATATAGGTTTTTTTAGCTGTCAATTTTATTAAATTAGTTTAATTATAAGTTTTTGTTTAATTAATTTTAATTAAAAGTTTTTTATAAGTTTACTTTTTAAAGTTTCAGAAAAATAAAAAAAAGCAAAATAAAAAAATTATATTTAGATATTTTTAATTGTTATTTATAATTAGTTTCAAGATAAATTAGATTTTAATTAAATTAGATTTTTATAAAAATAGTTTTTAAAAAGAAGAATTTGTTTAGTTTAAAAGTAAAGTTAATTATTTTTTTAGCATAAAATTAATAGATTTAATATAGTTTGATTGTTTAATTAAGATTTATATAGTTTAAAAGTATTTTTAATTAAATATTCTCTTTTTAATCATTTTAAATAGTTTAAACATTTTCTTGTTAGTTTTAAATACAAAACAAAGTTTTTATCAACCAAGAACAATTAAACTTACGTTAAAATTTGGAAATCAATTCGAGTGAGTCGAGGAACGAAAAATAGACATAAAAAGAATGCACAAAATCCATTCCGATCGTATTCAGACGGATACACATTCCGATCATCATTCCGATAGAGTGGTAAGTGCATTCCGACGGCTTACATTCTGATCGGTATTCCGATCGGATTCCGATAGGTGGATTCCGACGGAGTTGGTCTTTTTTAATATTTTGTCTTAGTTTAATTTTTAAGTTTGCATTGTTTTAATTTTTCAAATTTTCATTTTTATTGCATTGTCTAATTTACTTTTTGTCGAGTTTTAATTTTTGTCATTTAATTAATTTACCTTTAAAGTCTTAAATTCTCGTCATTTAATTTATTTACTTTTAAAAGTTTTAATATTGCACCATTTACGTTTAATTAGTGTTAAACTTGATTAAAGGACAATAAAGATTCAACAACAAAATTAACTTACATGGAATTAAAGGCAAGAAATTAATGAACAATTAAGTAAAAGACAATATGAAAGTGCAAGTAATAAAAGGTGGAGAGCTAAGTTGTCAAATTAGCTAACACCTCCTAATGTGACATTAGGAGGGTATTTATAGGAGATTAGGGAGGTTAGCATGTGTTGCTCCTTTCTTTCTTCTCTCGTCTTTTCGTCTTCTAAATTCTTCGACTATGTCTCGGGATTAATTGAACTCGTCTTATAATTTCTTCATTTATTAGACTTGAGTTCTTCGACTTCATTAAACTTCCGTCTTTAGACTTTTTCTTTGATAAATCTTCAAAATAGGCTTTGGACTTCCGTTCTTTTTGCACACTTAATCTTTTGACTTTGTCTTTTGTCTTTTTCTTCGATAAAAGCCCGTGAAAGACCATGTTTTCTTCCCATTTCACATTTTGATTCTAAATCACAACAAAAACACAAACCACGCATAATTCCGACATTTACGACATAAAATACACGTTTTGGCTTGGTTATTATTATAATTAAGTGGTAAAAGGATAAGTGTTTTCACACTTATTAATATTAGTACTGCTTACGACTCGCAGACTGACGGTCAAAGTGAACGGACAATCCAGACCCTAGAAGACATGTTGCGAGCATGCATGATTGACTTTGGGAATGGTTTGGTTGATCACAGCCCTTTGGTGGAGTTCTCCTACAATAATAGTTATCATGCTAGCATCAAGGCTGCCCCCTTCGAAGCACTATATGGTAGGAAATGCCGTTCCCTAGTGTGTTGGGCAGAAGTAGGCGAATTTCAACTCACTGGACAAGAACAAATCTAAGAAACTACTGACAAGATAGTCCTCATAAAGCAATGGATCCAAGCTGCCCGCGATCGACAAAAGAGCTATGCGCACCAGAGACTAAAGCCTATGCAGTTTGAAGTAGGTGACCGTGTCATGCTCAAGGTATCACCTTAGAAGGGGGTACTATGCTTTGGTAAACGTAGGAAACTAAACCCACGTTTTGTAGGCCTTTTTAAAGTGATAGCCAGGATCGGGGACGTCGCCTACCATTTGGAGTTACCCCAACAATTGAGTCGAGTGCACTCCACCTTTCACGTATCTAACCTAAGGAAGTGCTATGCTGATGAACCTCTAGCCATGCCGTTGAAAGGAGTACATTCTGATGACAAACTCCAGTTCACAGAAGAACCAGTGGAAATCATTGAAAGGATAGTTAAAAAGTTGAAGAATAGCTGCATCCCATTGGTCAAAGTACGATGGACCTCGAGGAGAGGTCCTGAGTTCACCTGGGAGCGAGAAGACTCGTTCAAAACCAAATACCCACACTTGTGTACGGAAAGGCGTGCCACCTCCCCATTGAGTTGGAGCATAAGGCTTATTGGGCCTTGAAATGTTCTAATTTTGATATAAACAAAGTCGGTGATCTTAGGAAAATCCAACTCAATGAACTTAATGAACTTAGGAATGAGGCTTATGAGAATTCATTAATCTAGAAGGAGAAGACTAAGCTCATTCATGATTCCAAGATTAAGAACCGAGAGTTCCACGTTAATGATCAAGTTTTACTCTTTAACTCTCGGTTGAGAATCTTTTCAGGTAAACTTAAGAGCCGTTGGTCCGGTCCATTCACTGTGGCCCAAATCTTCCCTTATGGAACCATTGAGTTATCCCAACTTTAAGGTGAATGGCCAACGGGTTATGTTGTACTTTAGAGAGGACATCTCTCACGAGATGATTCAATCCCGCTCCACGTTTCCCTTGAATTAATTCGGGAAATCGAGTCGAGCTACAGACTCGTGATAAATAAATCAAGCATCATATAACTAGGATAGATTTTTACCTTTTCCATCCTTTCCGCCCTTTTTCACCTTCACCAATTTCCACCAATAAGTGTAGGGGGAGCCAAGTAGGTTGTTTTTGTTGTGATGTTGTGTAGGGATGTGTGCTTTCAAGATCCACTTTTGGTGTTTTTACGCGACCCGTGTTCCCGTGTACCCAGTTCTATCAAAACTATTGTGATTCATACATGTATATAAATAAGATGAATAAATGTAATCACTTTAGTTGTCTCTTCCTTAGCTCGATTTAAACAATGTACTCAATGTCCTAAGTGTAGGGGAGTTTATTCTCCCACATGCTTAAGCATTGAGGGCAATGTTTATATTAAGTGTAGGGGGGACTTCTATCGAATTTAGTGGGCTTTTCCATGAATTTGACCTCATTTAACCGGAAAATTAAAATTTTCAATGTTTCTCAAATATTTGATCTATTTTGGCCTAGTAGTATTTCTATTTATTTTCCATTATTTTCTTCCCATTTGTCATCGCATCGTATTTATATATTCCATTTCAAGAATAAAGTCAAAAATAAATAAATAATAAAATGGTTTTAACAAGTTTAGATGTCTTTGATATATTAGGCCCGTCGTGAATATTTTGACTCAACCCGAGTTTACTTATCCAAGTTTACTCTAGCTAGTATCCTTAACCATATGGACCTTAATTAGTTTATTAGGCTAAGCATCCACGAGTCTCATTCCTTGAGATTTTAAATTTTGGAGAACGAGAGATGATAGAGTTGATAATAAGTTTAAGGGTTAATTCTTGCTTATATGAGTTTTTGTGGCTCTTTCTTCCCACTTGTATATTTAATTGCTTAATAAATGAGGATTTTTGCGGTGTAGATTCGATATCTTAGCTCTTAGCCAAATATTTTATCTCCTTGTAATTAAATCATGAACACACTGAGGGTGCCATCGTTGTGGACTTCCGACAAAGGTGGCTCATAACCACTAAGTAGGAGGTATTCAGACCATGGGATCGCGGAATTTGGCCTAATATATATATCATAAACAAAGAAAAAATAAGATTAAAACATGACCTCAAGGAGCCTTAGGGTGTGGGGCATGTAGCAAAAACCTTGTCATTAGAGCCTTAGGGTGTATGGCATGGTAAGTGTTGAATAAAAATTGATCAAAAATCAATTCCCTTGTTTATCGTTCAAAGAGCCTTAGGGTGTGGACAATAGATAAGGAGCATTTTTACATCTTAAAGAGCCTAAGGGTATATGATGTGAATTTGCTAAACTCCACATAAAGTCAACATGACTTTGGAGGAATAAATAATAAGTAGTACTATTGGCCAAATTTCAGATCCGGGAATTTATTCCCCAAATCGTGTTAAATTATCCTTGATGTGGGCTTACTTTAGTGACAACGTTTTTTAGGACGAGGTTAGGTTCTGAGTGTCGAGTTTGCACCGTTTTGCCTTCATTTTTGGACTAATAATTATCAAAAAAGTCAAATGAGCCTACGTGTGAATGACAATCCTTAAAAGCTAGACATACAACTTAGGAGTTGGAGAAAGAGTATTACACAATTGTCTTATATAAGTGGTTTTAACCTAAGAACTTATGGTAAACAATGATCTTGTTTTTAAGCTTGGTATGGGGAATGTGAAACTTGAGGGTGATTAATATTCATGACACCAAATCCCTAATTTAAGTCTTAGATTTCTTTACAAGTTTCTTCCATCAAATAATTTCCATGTTAATAAATTGTTATAACTTTCGTTTCCTTTAAAGTTTTTATCTTTTCATCGTAGTAGTAATAGTATATCTTAATAAAGGCCAAAATGGATTAATTATGAGTAAAATGTAACTTTACGCTTTAAAATTATGCATTGCATGGGGTCATTGCAATGGTCAAGTGCAGGGGATTTAATAAGTGTGTAAACACTTATCCTTTACCACTAAAATCATGGAAAAACAAGACCTAATCATGTGTTTAATATCGTAAAAGTCGGAATTACGTGTGGTTTTGTGTTTTTGTGTGAAATAGGTACAAAAGATCAAAAGGAAAGAAAACGCGGGATTTCGCGGTCAATTGTTGAAGAAAAGTCAAAGAAAGAGACAAAGTCAAAGTCAAAGAACCAAAAGTGTACCGAAGATCACGAAAACCGGCAAGTTCGACACAAGTTTAAAGAAATGATCAAGAAAACCAAAATTGAGTTTGTTTTAGTGGATTTTAACTTAATGAAGGACTTTTAGGCCTTATGGGTTCAACAATGGAATATTGGGCCCAAAAGCCCAATAAGGATGCAAGTTAACTATTTTTTTGGTCCAAGCACAAAACAAGGCCCAATTTGGCCATTATAATGTGACGGATGAAGTTAAATGGGCTACAAGCCCATATTCAATACTTGTTAACAAATGAGGGAAGTGAATTTGGGCCTTTAAAACCCATTAGGTCAAGTTGTAAACAAGGAACGGTTAAAAGGTTTTACAACTTGGTCAAACCATTTCTTTTTACCTCACACGTTTAATAAACACACATTTATCCTCACACACCCACCAAACCAATTTCTTTACAACCTATGTAACTCCTCCTTTCTCTCCCACTTCAACAAAACAGATAACAAGTTTTACTTTCACCCCAAACCCTAATTACCCCAAAATTTAGGGGTTTTCATTATTTAGTTAATTCAAAGCGCGTGTTATACACGCTTGGGAAATTAATTCCCAAATATTTCAGGAAGAAGAAGATGGAGGTGAGAGCAGTGACGTGGCCCCTTTCGCTTCATGTGATTGGTCCTCACACATCACCATCGCCACTCCTCCAATCAAGTGTAGCCACTTCAGCATCAAACTAGCACAAGAAACACAAACCCGTCCACGGTGGCAATCCGTGTGATGGGTAATTGGTTTTCAGCCATAGATCAAGAAAGAGAATAAGAAAAGATGGATTAAATGGACAAGATTGAAGATCGTTCTCACCAAGCATCACACCAACAGTTTTAGGGTTTGCCTATAAAACCCCCATCATTCTGTAATTTTTGTGTGCCATTTTTTATTTTAATTTTTATTATGCAAAATAGTTTTTAGGTTAAATTGTATTTTCAATTTTCTCAGTATTGTAATGATCTTTTATTATTAATGAAAGTTTTTTAAGTTTGATTAAATTCGTATCTTATATTTTCTGATTAAAGTTTACTGCAATTTATTCTTAATCTATTTTATCATAATAATTAATTTTGGTTGATTTAAACTAATTAATAGTTTAAATTAGTTAAATAAAATAAATAATGGAAGAAACTTCCCTACTGGAAGTTTTAATAAACTGGTTCGAATAGTAGTTTATGGTTCATGTTTCGATGGTGATGATTGGGTGAAAGGATATAGTAGAATCGGTTTTACAAGGGGGTTCAGCGCCTTCCTTCGTCGCAAAGGTTTTCTTCATCAGGTTCTATTTCCTTTTATTCATAAGTTTTAGATTAATAAAGTTTATCTGTTATAATTTGTTATTTGTTTAATGATTAGTTGATTTTACTGTTTGAATTCATTTGAGTATTTGATTAATATGTTTTTATAGAAGTTTTATATGCTTGAGTGATTTAGAAAGTTTCTGATATCTGAGATTTAGTTTGAGTTAATTTGAGTTTTGTTTAAATCGATGTTTAGAACTTATTAGTTGATTTTAGTCTGTGATTGTTTCTGCTAGTTTAATATATTCGGTTAAGTTTTAGATTCATTTGATTATTAGAGTTTTGATAATATTTGGCATTGATCTTCTTATCTAGTTTTTTTTTGCTGAGTTTTTTTATCTGCTAGTTTATTTTGATTTTGATTTGCTGATATTTAAGTTTTTGCTGAATTTTGAGTTAGTAGTGTAATGATGTTTTTTGCTGATTGTTTAGGTCTATTTGCTTATTTTAAGTATTAAATCATTTTATCTTATTTGATTTTGTTGAGTTAGAATTGCTGCATTTGCTTTGCTGAGATTCTAAGGCTAACAGACTCCATTGGTCTGGTTGTTTAGTACTGTTTTGATTGTCCAAAATATAAAAAATAATAATCTAAAAATTGTCCTCCTAGGGACTCGAACCCCTGACCTTCTGTTCACATCCCAACTAGATAACCAATTGATCTAGCCACTTATTTGTGTTTTAGTATAGTTTATTTAATTAATATAGGTTTTTTTAGCTGTCAATTTTATTAAATTAGTTTAATTATAAGTTTTTGTTTAATTAATTTTAATTAAAAGTTTTTTATAAGTTTACTTTTTAAAGTTTCAGAAAAATAAAAAAAAGCAAAATAAAAAAATTATATTTAGATATTTTTAATTGTTATTTATAATTAGTTTCAAGATAAATTAGATTTTAATTAAATTAGATTTTTATAAAAATAGTTTTTAAAAAGAAGAATTTGTTTAGTTTAAAAGTAAAGTTAATTATTTTTTTAGCATAAAATTAATAGATTTAATATAGTTTGATTGTTTAATTAAGATTTATATAGTTTAAAAGTATTTTTAATTAAATATTCTCTTTTTAATCATTTTAAATAGTTTAAACATTTTCTTGTTAGTTTTAAATACAAAACAAAGTTTTTATCAACCAAGAACAATTAAACTTACGTTAAAATTTGGAAATCAATTCGAGTGAGTCGAGGAACGAAAAATAGACATAAAAAGAATGCACAAAATCCATTCCGATCGTATTCAGACGGATACACATTCCGATCATCATTCCGATAGAGTGGTAAGTGCATTCCGACGGCTTACATTCTGATCGGTATTCCGATCGGATTCCGATAGGTGGATTCCGACGGAGTTGGTCTTTTTTAATATTTTGTCTTAGTTTAATTTTTAAGTTTGCATTGTTTTAATTTTTCAAATTTTCATTTTTATTGCATTGTCTAATTTACTTTTTGTCGAGTTTTAATTTTTGTCATTTAATTAATTTACCTTTAAAGTCTTAAATTCTCGTCATTTAATTTATTTACTTTTAAAAGTTTTAATATTGCACCATTTACGTTTAATTAGTGTTAAACTTGATTAAAGGACAATAAAGATTCAACAACAAAATTAACTTACATGGAATTAAAGGCAAGAAATTAATGAACAATTAAGTAAAAGACAATATGAAAGTGCAAGTAATAAAAGGTGGAGAGCTAAGTTGTCAAATTAGCTAACACCTCCTAATGTGACATTAGGAGGGTATTTATAGGAGATTAGGGAGGTTAGCATGTGTTGCTCCTTTCTTTCTTCTCTCGTCTTTTCGTCTTCTAAATTCTTCGACTATGTCTCGGGATTAATTGAACTCGTCTTATAATTTCTTCATTTATTAGACTTGAGTTCTTCGACTTCATTAAACTTCCGTCTTTAGACTTTTTCTTTGATAAATCTTCAAAATAGGCTTTGGACTTCCGTTCTTTTTGCACACTTAATCTTTTGACTTTGTCTTTTGTCTTTTTCTTCGATAAAAGCCCGTGAAAGACCATGTTTTCTTCCCATTTCACATTTTGATTCTAAATCACAACAAAAACACAAACCACGCATAATTCCGACATTTACGACATAAAATACACGTTTTGGCTTGGTTATTATTATAATTAAGTGGTAAAAGGATAAGTGTTTTCACACTTATTAATATTAGTACTGCTTACGACTCGCAGACTGACGGTCAAAGTGAACGGACAATCCAGACCCTAGAAGACATGTTGCGAGCATGCATGATTGACTTTGGGAATGGTTTGGTTGATCACAGCCCTTTGGTGGAGTTCTCCTACAATAATAGTTATCATGCTAGCATCAAGGCTGCCCCCTTCGAAGCACTATATGGTAGGAAATGCCGTTCCCTAGTGTGTTGGGCAGAAGTAGGCGAATTTCAACTCACTGGACAAGAACAAATCTAAGAAACTACTGACAAGATAGTCCTCATAAAGCAATGGATCCAAGCTGCCCGCGATCGACAAAAGAGCTATGCGCACCAGAGACTAAAGCCTATGCAGTTTGAAGTAGGTGACCGTGTCATGCTCAAGGTATCACCTTAGAAGGGGGTACTATGCTTTGGTAAACGTAGGAAACTAAACCCACGTTTTGTAGGCCTTTTTAAAGTGATAGCCAGGATCGGGGACGTCGCCTACCATTTGGAGTTACCCCAACAATTGAGTCGAGTGCACTCCACCTTTCACGTATCTAACCTAAGGAAGTGCTATGCTGATGAACCTCTAGCCATGCCGTTGAAAGGAGTACATTCTGATGACAAACTCCAGTTCACAGAAGAACCAGTGGAAATCATTGAAAGGATAGTTAAAAAGTTGAAGAATAGCTGCATCCCATTGGTCAAAGTACGATGGACCTCGAGGAGAGGTCCTGAGTTCACCTGGGAGCGAGAAGACTCGTTCAAAACCAAATACCCACACTTGTTCACCTGACCAATGAAGTTAATCTAAGCTTTTAGGACAAAGCTAAAATAACGAGAATGTGCTATAAAACACATGTTTTTACCCTTTGACTTTGTCACCTAGTGTGCACATCTTATTGGACACAATGTAATCTCACTTCATTATTTTATGAAACACTAGTCTTTTATTAAATCACGCCGTTCATTCCAATATATTATTACCAAATATATGAGACTGTTGACGCGTTTAATTTTCCTTGACCTTCATAAAACTACGCATTAAACACCTAACAATGACCATATACTTTGGTTTAGAAAAATTTAACTTGTACATTATACATTGCCCTAAATATTCAACCATATTTTCATCTCGTACATAAGTATGTGAATAAAAGTGGACACATTCTGTTTGTGTAACCCCATATCACACGAATGGTCCTTATATCTTAGTATACCTTGGTAATGACTCTCCTAAACACCTTATACTACCTTATTACTTGGAGATATTTGCATGGCAACTCCTTTTCTCCCACTTTTGTATATTACACGGCTAGGGTAGAGACACGCCAACCCTATTTCAAACATCTCTTAGCAAATCATGTGTACTATGATCCTTTCATTAAGACTTGTAATTATTATCTCCCCTAAACCATCAAATAGCCGAATACCACCCGCCTCACCTTTTTACAAACACACTCTCATTAAAGCTCACAAGTTTAGTCATCACTTTCCCTTTTACTCTTGTAAGCCGACGGCTAGACCCCAACCCAAAGGCCAATGTACATCATTTCCATTAATGGCATAGTACTAGGATCTTAAGTACTAGATTTAACTTGTACTCAAACATAGGGAACCCGCCTTTTGCTTCTCTCTTGACGTGGGAACACCCCAAGCCACACAAACTTCACCCAACTTGTGTTTATCTAACAACCTTAAAACACTATCTCCTATATTTTTCCACTTTTGGATGAACACGCACACACATTCAAAGCATTTACTCCCACTCATACCCACACAAACTCACATGGCATTGAATTAAGTCAAGGAGCATTGAAGAAGAAAGAAGGTCACGGCATACTTGAATCTTGACTAGAAAGTCTTCATAGTTCTACTCTAGGTCACGGCTAGACTAGAAACATATAGAACTCAAGCTTGCTAACTTGATTCATCATCCCCGCCTCTATCTAAACAAGTAAGTATTTACCTCCTCACCATTTTCGTTTACCTTCACTTCGTATGCATGGCATTCACTTAAGTTTCCTAGAAAATGATACCAATATGCATGCACACGTAAAGTATACTAAGCAAACCTACGGCATGATTATGTTGGACATGTACCATGTTTAAATCTATAAGCAAGTACTAATCTAGTTTACTCCCTAAGAACTAAGTGCTTAACCTAGAGGATTGCTTGGCCAAAAACCCTATACCTCTCGGCTTATCTATTATAAGCCGAGTATAAGTCACGACTTGACTTAAGCTTTATTGATTTAAGTTAAAGCATGGAAATGGTGGATTTAATAGGATAGCCAAGCACCACATTTAGTTAATCCGAATAAGCCATAAGCTTCGAACCATATAAGCCATAAGCTTCCAACCATTTAAGCCATAAGCTAATATAAGCCGTATGTTGTAAGCCCAAAATTCCCAAGTTATATTTTTGGTTACATCATTGTAGGTTAAGTTAGTCCCCTAAATAATTATCTAGCCCAAGAACAAGCCCACTAGGCCCTATAAACACAACCGAACCTTTAATGGGCCACCGTAGCCCATTAAGCATCTAAGGGATATAAATGGGGGACTCTAAGGGCCATTTATGTAAATAATGCCTTCTAATGCCAAAAATGACAAGTTTTAAAACTTACCTAAAGTTTTCGAGACATAAATCAAGTGCAAGGACCAAACATGGCAAAAAGGATAGTCTAGGGTCTCGGTTATATGTAACCGAGCTATAACTTAAACCTCAAGGGCTAAACTTGCCACTTTGTAAACAAGTTACAAGCCCTAGATACTTTTCGTTCCTTTTGAGCCTTGTCCGAAACTTGGAGGACCTGTTTTGACCTTTTGGAAAACTTGTATAAAACTAGGTTACTCTTTGGGCCCCTTACATAATTATCCGAAACCTTAGGGACCCTTTGTGCCAATTGTCGAACATAAAATAAGCCCTAGGGGCTGTTGTGTAAATTATGTATACACCTTAACCCTAATCGCAACTACAAGTACTCACTTTGCCAAAATTCGAAACTTTTGCAAGCCCTAGGGGCGTTTGGAATAATATACCGAGAGTATTTAATACTTAAGGGACTAGAACCGTAATTCTGCTAAACTTATATAAACCCTAATTATATAACTTCCCTAATTATTAAAAAGCGTAAGTTTATATAACTCGATAAATATGAAAACTTTGTACGTTCATAAACTTGCCTTTTAATTAAAATGTATAAATTTTAGAGACTTTACCAATTAAAATATAACACGTTTTAGTAAACTTAATTTATATAAAGTATATATAAATACAAGTATGTTGGTACAAATAAATATAGTAAATATATTATACTAAATCTTGTACGTTCTAAGTAAAAATATATAACCCCGTTTAAATATTCTAAACTCACTTTATATGGGTACTCATACGAAAAAGCTAACTAAAACAAAGTAGTAACTTGGAAAACTAAATGTTTACACCATTGATGATAATTATTTATTTATCTGAATAACGATAAAGTAACTTACAAGCGTCTTAATAAAACACTTAAAACCAGTAGAAGCATATACTGATGTTTCAGTGACTTTTGTACGACCTGTTATACATGTATTGAGACTTTATAATTATTTAGGTTGTTGACTGTGTGTTGAGCATTACTTCGGATTCTTGTGACTGTTACTGTATTACTGAGGTGAGTTCATAGCCCCACTTCACATATATTGACAAACTTTTAAATCCTTTTATGGGGGAGAAAACATGCAACTTATTTTATGGATATAAACTGAACTATACCAACTTTTGATTATATGTGCCTATTGTAGAATTCCTCATGACCCGTGAACTGAAACTATTTAAATTATGGAATTACCTGAATGATATAAATAGATCTATTTGGGATTGACCATCCCCACTTGGGTGAGTCATGCTCACTGTGCCTTGGCCGGGACAACAGTTGTTTACCATGTCAGAACTTATTATTAATCGGTGCCTTTTTATAAGGCGAAGCGCTCTCATTTGTTGAGGGCTCAACAATGTCAAGTGTCAGTTTTGGGCAATAGGCAGTATAATTACCTTTAAGAATTAATGCTTTATGCATTACTGTTTCTATGACTGTTCAATATCTAAACCTATTTAATAAACCTATGGATTCACCAACATTTTGTTGACCCTCAAAAGCATGTTTTTCTTAGGTGTTTGAAGCAGGTAGTTATTATATGCATGGATTACAGCATTGGGTAGACAACATTCTAGCAAGCATCTGGGGATTTTCTTAAGGAACTCATAAACAATCTTTTATTTATGTTAGAACCACTTTTAATAATAATTTGCACTCCTGATCATATAATAAATGTTTGATAATATTTTATCTGATGCTCTATGTACTGTTTGCTTTTGATCCACCCACGTGACACCCAGATATTATCTCCGCTGCATTTGACCAATTTGGGTGTCACATTCTTGTTAACCTAAATTATGAGGAATAAATAATTGTAGTTTTGTTTATTTTGGGTTTAACATAGTTCATGGGCCATAAGGCCCATTTTCTTCTTTCTTTCTCTTTAGCTGCGGCCCCTTATAACCCATAGGCTATTTCGTAATTTTTCTAAGTTAAATTAAATAGTCGTGTACGTTCGTGTTTAAATGTCGTGAATTTACTGTCGTGATCATGTCACATTTATAATATTGGTATATACTTTTTATTAATTGTCGTGACACGTGTAATAATATTATAAATGTGAAAAGTTTTATTTTTATCGTATTTTGGTGTATTTACTGTTCATGTGTACAGTTCATGGTATTTAAAATGCGGGTTTTACAACTCTTCCCCTCTAAAAGAATAATTCATCCTCGAATTAGAGTCGTGATAAACTGACAGAGTTATAAGGACTGAAGGTACATAAAAGCTAGAGGACATGTAATCTGGAAGGACGTGGAACGCAACCTGACTGGGAAAGACAATGGAACGTGACATGATTGGAAGGACAATGGAACGTGACATGACTGGAAGGAAAATGAAACGTGACATGACTAGAAGGTACATGAAACATGACGTAATTGTAGAGAATATCTAACTCATGGACCGAAAAGAGGATAAGGATCCAGATGGACTCCTCCGTTTCCAAGTGACTTCCCTCCCAAAACGAACCTCTAATAGATCTTGACATAAATAAAAATCTTGATCTTTTGACTCTGTCTTGATGATACAACAAGTGTCAGATTCTACAACGAGAGATGGTTTCTCATGAATTGATCGAATGGCTAAGGTGTGACGTGTAAGGATAACAAACTATTACGATGTCAAATAACCTTGAATAAATGACACAAGAAACGTCCTAATAATGATGTACGAGACATACTAAAACATAGTACGTGAACAAATTGTGAACATGATACGTGGAGATATGGCAAGTGTAACATGGGCAAACCATGGTGGACGTGACATATGCAACATATCGTGAACGGGATATGAGAAACGTGGAATGAACATGCCATGTAAAACATATCTTGAACATGGAATAACTGAGGCGGTAACGCCAACGGGTAAGAGGTAAGACGTGGAACGTGACATGGATCATCACTGTGAAGATGAAAAGTTTATTAAACTCGAGTCTGGTCTCCCAAACTTGCTCTAAACTTTCCAGAACAAAAATGAAACTTAAACCGTACGCTAGAATATTATCATGAACGTGAATAGTGTCGTGAACATAAATGCGAAAGCAAAACGTAAAATTTAACAAGGACGTGGACGTAATGATGAATGAATGCGTACACGAGTCTTCTTCTAAGCTGATAGCTGAAAGAGTGTCCAGTGATCGTATGATCTCGGGCTGGGAAATGTTTGATAATCTGCTAGTCGTGAAACCCTTACGGATGAAAGGATTTTGCAGACTTGGTCAAACGGTTGAAAACAACCCAGATGGCCTCACGCTTCTTCTGAGCTTGCGAAAGTCTGGTAACAATTTCATGAAGGTCTTATCCCTCCTCCCTTTCACAGTTCCCAAAGGTGGAAATAACTCTTGACCTATTGGTGTTGTATCTTAACCTGTCGGCATGGAAAATACTTAGATATGAACCTAACTGTATCTTTGATAGGTGTGAAAACACCCATGCTTTTACCACTTTGTTAGGACCTCTGTAATAGACATTTGTAATAGGTATGCTAGGAGGTGTGTAGTTCCTCCTGGTCCTAGTAGTAGTAGGAGCAACACGTGCTCCTGGTCTTTAGAAAGTCAAACATTATTATTTTTAGTAATTTGCTAGGATATGCATGAGATATCTTAGGAAATGATATGCATATCTGAAGTTACACGTTTTGGTTTAATGTTGTATTAGGGTTTCCTTGTAGAATAAAAGGAACCATTGGCAGAAGGGTTAAACACACCTTCATCAAACATTATTTAGTTCATATTAAAGTTAGAAATCCTTAGTAAGGATCAAGTCGTTATAGTTATTCAGTTGCTTCTTGTTCAGAGTATTTGTATTCTACACTTATACTGTGTGTGTTACCTAGAGTCTCTCTTTGAATAGACATGTTATTACAGAAGTCGTTCACCCTCCTTAACAGGCTGCAAGATCCATATCTAGTGGACCCAAAAAGTGGTATCAGAGCCTGGGAGAGTCTCTACACAAGAAGAACAAAATTTCTTTTCCTAACATCTTTGTTTAATCATGTCTGTCTCTAGTTCTACTGAAACAGGAGATGCAAGCACCTCTAAAACACAGCAAACTCATCAAATCTTTGCTACTGTTTCCAATACAAATGGAAACTTCCCTCTCTTGAAGAAGGATGAGTATGATAGCTGGGCAATGAAGATGGAATGATGGATCACCAATACTGATCTAGACATTTGGAAAATTGTTCAGAATGGCAACAGTAAGAAGCTTAATGGAAGACACAAGAATAGAATGTCATCCTTCTGGATCCTAAAACTCAGGAAGAAATTACAGTTGTTCAGAAGGAAATCAAAGCAAAAACTATTTTGCTTCAGTCCCTTCCTGATGATCACATAGTGACTTTTATCACTTGGATGATGCTAGAGAGATTTGGAATGGAGTAAAGGCAAGGTTTGGAGGAAATGAGGAATCAAAGAAAATGCGTAGATCCATGCTGAGAGATGAATTCATAGAGTTTAAGATCTCTGAAATTGAAGGTATTCATCAAGGGTATGAATAGGTTTCAAAAGATACTTAGCCAGTTGAATCAACTCAGGTCCAAACCTGACAATGGAGATATCAATGCCAAGTTTCTTAGAGCTTTACCTCACTCATGGAATCAGGTAGTCATCTCTCTCAAAGCAAAAGGTGGCCTTGACTATCTTATTTTTGATGACCTGTTTTATAAACTAAAAACCTTTGAGACTCATGTGAGAGGATACTCAAGTGATTCCTTTCCTACTCCTATTATGCTTTTGTGAGTTCCATGGGATCGAGTCCAATGTCGTATGCTAATAGCCCAAGCTATACTGTGTCTTCTCAACATACTTCTACTCTTGAACCAAAAGCCAAGACTAGTAGCATGGTAGAAGCTGTTCTTCACTCGTTTATTGCTGATGTTGATCCACAACAACAACTTTCTTTTGATGATTTCAAACAGGTTGATAAACTTGACTTGGATGAAATGGAGCTAAAGTGGTAGATGGCTATGCTCACTCTCCGGGTTCATAAGTTTGAAAAGAAAGTCGGTCGAAAATTTAACTACAACCCAATAGAGCCAGCCAGGTTTGATAGAAGCAAGGTTATATGCTATAACTGCCAGCAGCAAGGTCATTTTGCTAGGGAATGCCCTAACAAAACTGACCAGGAGAAGAACAGGTATTCAGACTTCAAGGTTCAAGAGCTCAAGGATGAAAAGAAAGATTTGGTGTCTGTTGACTCTATGGTTAACTGGAATGATCATCAGACTGCTACCTTGGAATCAGCTGAAGCTTCTACTGATGTATTTGCAATGATTGCTGGGAATCTATCTGATACCGAGGAAGCAGAAGAATTTGCTCTTATGGGCATCTCACCGCAGGTACAAAATTTCCCTCTTGGTTGTCATGATAAATATTCAGAACTGTTGACTCAATACAATGAACTAAATGAACAAAATGACAAATATTTTTTAGATGTTCAAGCATATAAGAGTCCTTTAAAGACATTGGAACAACAAAAGAGGTGGCTTCAAGATACTCAACATGAATATGAGGAAAAAATTAGAATTCTAAGCATTGATTTAGAAAAAACCACTAACATTCTTAAATATACTGAAAAACTAAACAATGACAGTATTAAGGATAAGCAAGACATGCAAGAAAAATTGGATGCTACACTTTTACGATTTGAAAAATGGCAAAAAGCACCCAAGAATCTTTCAAAGTTAATTGATAGTAGCATGTCTGGTAGAACTAAGAGAGGTTTGGCCTTTGATAAATATATTGATTCCTAATATGTGTTTGATTTATCTTTTTCAAGTGTCTTTGATCCTTACAAGGAGGAGGAGGGAAAACCTAGTTACAATAGGTTTCAACCAGCTGCAGCAATGCATGCTATTCCTCCACCTCTTACAGGAACTTTTATGCCCATATCTAGGCATACAGACTTGGATGGATCACAAATGCATGAGTCTCCAAAAAGCACTACTAATACTAATGACTTTTTCTCTTGTACTTTCAGTGACAAGGCCAGTGACTATGCATCATGTGGTTCAAGTGAACATTCAAGACCTTCAAGTTCCAAGACAAATGACCCTGCTTCTACTCGTAATAGGATGAGTGAAGAGAGAGTTGCTTCTACTTCAACTGTTTCTAGTTCTAGTTTATTGAGTTCTAGGAATGTTGATTCTCCTAGAGTTGTGTGTAATAAATTTAGCAGTGTGAAACAATGTCATTTGAATAAGGATTGTGACTTTTATGATCAACCTCCTTCTGTTTATCAAGATTATCCTGCTCCTGATCCACCAGGAGTTGCTCCTTTTTCTTCTAGAAGACTAAACACATGTGCCCAATCCTATTCTTCTTCTAGAAAGACCTCTCCTTTAGCTTCTAATCTTTGGAGAAGAAATGGTTGCACCTAAAATAGACCAACCAACAACTATTATCAGAACTTTAATCAGAATTATGCTTTTAATTCAGACCAAATGTATTTTGGGTTGGGAAATTTGGGTTCTGCTGTTAACCCCTTAGCAGGTTGTTCTAGCTCAAACAATAAAACCCATATGCTGAATAGGCAACCTAAGAACAACAATGGATCTCATTAATTTTCTTGGCTATTTACTAAAGATCCACTATGCAGACTCAAGCCTGAAAAGGTCTGGGTCCCCTTAAGACACTAACTTTTGTATATATCTTTTCTGTTGTTGTAGATTACTCCATACCAAGATCCTACTCTAGTAATTGTTGATAGTGGATGCTCTAGGAACATGACAGGGAATAAAGGGCTTTTATCTAACTTTGTACCATTTAAAGGCGGAAAGGTCTACTTCGGAGGTGGTGAAGGAAGGATCTCTAGCAAAGGAACTATTCAAACACCTAACCTTAATTTTGAGCAGGTCTACTATGTGGAAGCACTTCAACACTTCAACTTGATCTATGTCTCTCAGATTTGTGACAAGAAACATTTTGTCCTCTTTACGGATACCGAAGCACTGGTGTTATCCAAAGACTTTAAGCTACCAGATGACTCTCAAGTTCTACTCAGGATCCCTAGAAGACACAATCTCTATAGTATCAAGTTGAATGAAGTTAATCCTACTGGTCAACTAGCTTGTTTGGTTGTTAAAGCCTCAGAAGATGAAGCCAATAAATGGCACAGAAGGATGGGACATGTAAACTTCAAGACCATTCACAAATTGGTAAATATGAACTTGTTATCTGGTTTACCTCCTGACATCAATTGCCTTGCGTGCAGCAAAGGCAAACAACACAAAGCATCCTTCAAGGCTATTACTGCTCTCAGTCTCATAACTGAACCATTGCAGCTACTACACATGGATTTATTTGGTCCTACCTCCATTAGGAGCATTGAACACAAACACACTGTCTTGTGGTAACTGATGGGTATAGCAGGTTCACGTGGGTTTTCTTTCTGGCTGCTAAAAGTGAGACCTACTCAATTCTCAAGGACTCCATTACACTCATAGAGAATCAGTTGTCCAAGAAGGTGAAAGATATCCGATGTAACAATGGAACAGAATTCAAAAATGCAGACCTCATAGCACCTTGCACTTCCAAAGGTATCAAACGAGATTATAGTGCGGCAAGGAGTCCTCAACAGAATGGTGTTGCAGAAAGGAAGAACAGGACTCTAATAGAAGTTGCGGGAACCATGCTTGCAAATTCCAAGCTCCCAACCATGTTTTGGACAAAAGATGTCAACACTGCAAGTTATGTGATGAATAGGGTTTCAATTACCAATCCCCAAAAGAAGAATCTGTATGAGCTACTCACAACTAAAGTACCCAACATTGCTCATTTGAAGCCATTTGGTTGTCCTGTCACCATTCTGAATACTAGTGACTATTTGGGGAAATTTGATAGCAAGGCAGATGAAGGCTACATAGGGGATATTCAGCTCACTCTCGAGCTTATCGTGTCTATAATCTCCATGCCAAGCGTGTAATTGAAACTATAAATCTCAGGTACTTTGAGGAGAAGACAAACATCCAAGGAAAAGGTCCTGAATGGTATTTTGATCTTGATTATCTTAGTGACTCATTAGGATATTTTCGTTTCAAAACTAACCAAGATGCAGGTCCACAAGTGTTTGCAACTTCTAGTGCAGGTGCTATTTCTAGCTTTTCGGACTCAGATGTGGATGATGATATTTTTTTTGTTCCATCCTTTTCCACCACAGTCTCTCCTAACACCAATGCTACTCCTATTGATGCCTCTCCATCAGACATTGTGGACTCACAAGGAGTTCTTGACACATTGCATAAGCAACAACAAGATGCCACTACACAAGCTGCACAAGGAGGCTTTGAGTTTCCCTTGACTACTCCTGTTGTACAAGTTACTCCTAGTGCTCCTAATGTTTCTCCTAGTGTAAGTTTAACACCTATTAGTAGTCCGGTTAGTGATCCTTCTTCCACAACTAGATTCTATGGTCCTTCTGACTTGGGAAACTATCAAAAGAAGACTTCTACAAAGCTGGATGATATTCATAATCAAGCAATAGATGGCATTTTCAACTTTGCTTCATATGATGATGACATTACTGGGGATCTTACTAACTTGGCACCAGAAGTGGATGTAGCTCCTATTCCTGTTCAGTAGATCAATAAAGCCCATCCTACTACTCAAATCATTAGAGATCCTGGTTCTACTATCAAGATTCGCCGCATGCATAAGAAAACAACATCTGATCATCATGCTCTTGTGAGCTACATAGAATACCAAAAGCGTAATAATCACACAGACTTTCTTCACTATTTGTTTGCTTGTTTTCTTTCACAGGTGGAACCTAGGTCAGCCTCACATGCTCTTGAAGATCAAAGTTGGGTGGAGGCCATGCAGGAGGGGATGTATCAGTTCTAGTTTCAGAATGTTTGGATCCTATTTGACTTGCTAGATGGAAAGACAGCAATTGGTACGAAATGGATTCTCAAAAACAAGAAAGATGCAAGGGGTATTGTGGTGAGAAATAAGGTTAGGCTGGTTGCAAAAGGTCACACTCAACTTGAAGGGATAGACTATATTGAAGTCTTTGCTCCTGTTGCTAGGATTGAGGCCATTCATGTGTTTTTGGCTTTTGCTTCATATGCTGGCTACGGTTTTTCAGATGGATGTCAAGAGTGTATTTCTCTATGGCAAGATTGATGAGGAAGTTTATGTCACTCAACCTAAGGGCTTTATGGATCCCCTTCACCCCAAGAAAGTTTACAAGGTGGTCAAAGCTTTATATGGATTTCATCAGGCTCCTAGAGCTTGGTATGAGCGTCTGTCTACTTTCTTGTTGAAACACGGCTACGGACGAGGCACTATTGACAAAACACTGTTTCTTAAAAGGAATACCACGGACATCATCCTAGTTCAAGTGTATTTGGACGATATTATCTTCGGTTCTACTTAGAAGGAATGGTGTGATGAGTTTGAACAGCTAATGAAAGGCGAATTTCAGATGAGTGCCATGGGAGAACTCACATTTTTCCTTGGTCTTTAAGTCAAGCAACAGTCGGATGGTATCTTCATAAGTCAAGACAAGTATGTTCATGAGATTCTTTAGTAGTTTGATGTGGAGCCTCTTAGACCAGCAGTAACACCTTATGAAGTCACTAAAGTAAAACTCAAGAATGAGCCAGATCCTCCAGTAAATGTTCACATGTACAGGTCCATGATTGGCTCACTCATGTATTTGACTGCATCACGTCCGGACATTATGTTTGTAGTCAGTGCTTGCTCTAGACATCAGGTGGCTCCAACCGTAGCTAACTTGAATGTAGTCAAGAAAATCTTCAAGTATATCAAGGAACAACCCAAGCTAGGCTTGTGGTTTCCTAGGGAATCACCTTTTGTTCTTGAAGCGTATAGTGATAGTGATTATGCAGGTGCTAGTAATGACAGGAAGTCTACTACTAGTGGTTGTTAGTTTTTGGGTCGAAGACTTATCTCATGGCAATGTAAGAAACAGACAATTGTAGCTACCTCTTCCACAAAAGCTGAATACGTAGTTGCTGCTAGTTGTTTTGGACAAGTCTTGTGGATATAAAATCAGATGCTGGATTATGGGTTCAACTTAATGAACACCAAAATTTTCATCGACAATCAAAGCACTATCTACATTGTGAAGAATCCTGTCTTTCATCAAAGAACCAAGCATATTGAGATTCGGCATCATTTTATAAGGGATGCCAATGAGAAGAAACTGATAAAGGTTCTTAAAGTGCATACGGATGATAATGTTGTTGATTTATTAACCAAAGCCTTTGATGGTCCGAGGTTCAATCACTTGGTGGTTCACATTGGAATAGTTAATCCTTGAGGCCTAGGATTGAGGGCAGGCTAATCCTAAGGGGAGGCTTAGTGTACATATTTCATTGCAGAGTCTAACATATGGTAGATTTTAACAACAGTTTTCATGGGTACTTGCAGTGTGTGCAACTTCTAGTGGAAGATTTTAGTTACTCCTAGTGGTAGTCTTCTGCTCCTAGTGGGTACAAACCCTTCTACTTCACTCATGGTTGGCTTCTAGTATTGGTTTTGGGTCACTGTTCACTTTGTTGACTCTCATTGACCACTTGGTGCTCCTAGTGTTGATCTTTACGCGTTTTGACTTTTAGTCAATAAAAGTTACTTCTGGTGCATATCTTTTTATTTATCTGTTAGGTCAATTCAGTACCTAATGACCTCCCTGATGGATTTGAATAACAATCAGCCTAAGTGAAGTATTAACCTTGAAAATAACGAAGTCACTGAGTGAACAGTCACTCAGTGAGTTGCCATCGAGTTCCTAGACTGAGTCTAAAAGAAAGACTCGAGCATTCAGAGAGGCGAAGCTCAATGAATGTCTTCTATGACGAAGAACAAGGTGATGGGTTCAGTGAGTTGTGGCAATAGACTCACTGAACCCCATACGATCTCCCTGAAGAAAACAAGCATTCTACAAGACTGAAGTAAAGACGGGATAAGTTGAATTGTGACAAGATGAAGTTGATGAGACTGCTTTTATACATAGTCTCATCGTCCAAATAGGACTTAAAATGCATTAAATATCATCAAAATACCCATATATATGCTTGTGTTTGTTTCTTGTGTATTTTAGGTACGGATATTGAGAAAATGACAAAAGATCACAAGAATCATGCAAAAACGAACACGGGAAACGAAGCAGCACAATGAACCAAGCCCTAATGAAGAATTTTCCCATGAAAACCTTGAAGATTTGAAGAATTATGAAGAAGGGTCCTCCAATATGGAAGAATTGACACTTTATACCCTTGTATCTTCATAATTACAATATTGGTCCCTAAAGTTTGTCAAAATTGCAAAAAGGGCCCTCCACTTTGAAGAATTGGCAAGTTTAGCCCCTCAACAAAGCTAAATTGTCAACCACTATCCTCCAAAAAGTCAAATACATCATGAAGTCCTTCAAAGTACAAGAAATTACAAGTTTGGTCCTTTGAAAATCCCAAAATTACAAAAAAGGCCCTTAACTTTCAACATTTGGAAAAAATGGTCCCTCAATCATCAAGACATGGCAAATTCAGTCCTCCAAAATGCCAATCATACAAGTAAAGACCATTATCCATCAACAATATGCCAAATAAGCCCTTGAAGTATCACAAAATGGCAAGAAATACCCCTGAAAATACCTTGGAAAAGTATTTGGGGCAAAAGTGTGAAAACTGAAAGTTTGATTACAAAGGAAATTCAGTTTTTGGGATTAAATCTGCAAATGACAAGAAAAGAGAAGAAAGAGGACTAAAGCTGGCCATACAACATTGTAACCTTAACCACTATCATCCTGCCACGTGCCCCACTTTCTCCCTTCCACCAATCACATGCCTTCATCCTACCACCTCACACTCCACTTAACCCGGTTTAAGATTAATTTTAATCTTGGCGCCTAAAACAAGTTTTTAAACATAATTAACTCCCAAAACAGATTAAAACCTACTTGGTGTTCATACCAGAATGAGGCTTTTTCTAATTACCAAGAATTAAGACCTAATTGCTTCCATATTAATGATTAAAGGTCTTATGATCCTAACCCAACCCCTAAACTCCCATCACTCTCATGCATGTGACATTGCCAACCCTCCCCTGACCCACTCTTCACATCCAAACAAAACAGGCCACAAATCCAATGCTCAAGAACTTGGTTTACTTTTCAATCTTCATCTCCACCCTTGGATGCATTTCCCCATTGCCAGCTTCAACAAAAGGCCAAGAATTCCTCACAAGACTCCAAGATATTCAAACTACACAAGGGCAAAAATGGGACTTCAGCAGCTAGGGTTATGTTTTTTTCAGCTTTCCTAGACAACATGTATGCCTATATAAAGGCTTAGGACCTCACATTTTTGCTTTGCTCTTGAATTTTCCTAAGTTCACTTTTCTATAAATCCTTTTCAATATTAATGAAATGAGTTTGAAATGTTAAAGAAAGCTCAAGTGCCATTGTTATAACCTGTTTATTATTGTTCTTTGTTCATTATTCTTGAATAAAAAATCCGTCTTCAAAAGAGGAGTGTGCAAAAGTTTGCACATTTTCCACAATTTCTTGATATTTTGCTAAGATCTTGGTCTATCTTGGAATTCTTGGGCTATTGGGCTGATCATAGGACCCTGATATTGTGTTATCAAGATGTGGTGAAGCTTATAACTTGGGGATAATCAAGTGTGGAGGACAAGAGTTGCATCAATCAAGGATTTTTCATCTTTCTGATTTTATAATTGTGCTTCTAACGTTGTTGATTCTTAGCAGGCTTTGTTGTGGAAGCTTGTGCTTGTTCTTGCTAGCACATAAGCTCAAAATTCGTGGGTGTGGATGTGCATCCATGAGGTACACACCCTTAATCTCAAAATCTTAAAATATTTTGGATATTTGTGATATTTGAGTGTTGCCTATGTTCTTGTGTATTTTGTGGCTTAATCTTGCTTGAATCTGTTGTTCTCATCTGTTATTGTGTTAATCAGCACTTGGGTGGTCTAAAATCTCACTTTTTCTTGTTTAAATTTGGATTTGAAAAGATAAAGGGGTGTTTGGGATTACCTGTTTGTGATTGAATCTTGTTATTGTGTTTGTGGAAGTTTGTATTTGTGCTCTATATCTGATATACACTTGTTTGAGAGTGTTTTGCTGCAAGTTTTGTGGTTTGAAACCTTGAATCAAAGATTGTGCTATAACTTATTGAGTTTGACTGTTTTTGACCTAAAATTTTGGGAAAACCTAGAGTTTATGCATGTTTAGGGATAAAAGTTGTTTAAACATCATTAATATAACATACTTGATAGATCTGAGGTGTTGAATCTGGCTTGTGTGTCAAATACATCAGCAAAGTGAAAAACTGCATGTGTTAGTGTTCATCAGTAACATTCATTAGTTTGAATCTTGCTTAATTCTTTAAATCATTGCATGAAACCTGTTTAGACTTGCTTATTTGGGTTTAATATAGCTTGTGTATGCATTTGGTTGAATTTGGCTGGCTGATTTGTGCTAAAATTGCTTTTTGAACCTAAACTGCTTACTTGTTCATGTCTGTGCAATATCTGGTACTTTATTGATTAAACTGTATCAATTGGGTGTTTGTGGTTGTGATATTTTGATTGTTCTTGACTCCTTTTGATCCAAAGATCATTTGGGTGCCTTTGTGTAATCTGAATCTCCAAAAAGTTCACTAAAGACAAAAAAGTCTACAAGTCAAGTAGTGGAAAAAGTTTCC
This sequence comes from Glebionis coronaria, assembly GCA_025667525.1. Taxonomy (NCBI): domain Eukaryota; kingdom Viridiplantae; phylum Streptophyta; class Magnoliopsida; order Asterales; family Asteraceae; genus Glebionis; species Glebionis coronaria. The sequence goes on along the minus strand of CM046875.1, from coordinate 254,350,862 downwards.
ACTGCTCAACACCCAAAACTAGCCCCTGCTAGTGTTATTTTGAACTCAGCTTATCAATAAGCTACTTTAGCTTATCCAGACTTGCAAAAACTTATTTTTTGTGATAGATCTTCATTATTTGACCCATTTGATTAGACTAGAGCTTATTGGACTTTGACTTTGACTTTTTACTAGAAAACCAACTTATTTGACTTTTACATAAGTGCTTATTTGCTTTTTCCACCTTATTGAGTCAACTTATTTGAAAACTCTTTGTTGATTTTGCTTAATTAAGTCATTTGAAAGCTATAGAAACTTGAATCAGCACTTGGGGTGGCCTAGAACACAAAAACGACTATTTTGTCGTTTTTTGTAGATTGCTTATTGCATTTTCAGGCTTATTTCGTGGGCTTATTTCAAATTTCTTTTTACAGAAGTCTTATTTAGGACAAAAGAAGCTTGTGTGTCTAACTTCAGCTTATTGCATTGGCTTATAGCTTAATGGGACAAAAAGCCCATTAAGAATAAACTGTTTGGTATAAGCTAGCTTATTTCACACTTTCAGCTTTTGGGCCTTTGGAAAAAGTTGTTTAAAATCAAATTTTGAGTCAAGTAGTGCTTTTTGGGCTTATTTTGGACATTTTTTTTATATTGGGCTCAATTTTGGCCCATTAAGGATCTGTTTTGGGGTTAGCCCATTTTCCAGGCCCATTAAGGGTATTTAGGTAATTTCACTTTCATTCTGAGTTATTTAGGTTAAATTAAGCTAGTTTGCAAGTTTTTAGAATTTTTTATGATTTTTGGATTTTTAATAATATTTTAATATTATTTTATTGTTAAAAAATAAAAGTTTGATTTTGTAAGTTTTTATATTTTTCCTAGATTGTAGACATTTAATTAGGATTTTTATATTTTTAGAGTCTTTTGATTATTTTCTAGAATTAATTTAAGTTTTAATTGATTTCAGTAGTTTTTAATTGTTTAAAAATAGCTTTTAGTGGTTTTAAAATTTTGAAATATACTTTTTAGCTTAATATTTTTGAGGTTTACAAACTTTAAAATCTTGTTTGGAGCCTTTTAATAGTAAATTTTGATTTTAGGGCTTTAATTAGCATTAAAAAGTCATTATTTAATTAATTAAAAGGTTTTGGCAAGTTTGGATTTTTTTTAAACTCTTAGAATATTATTGTGGATTTTTAGTGATTTTTTGTAATTTTTAGGGTAAAATTTTAATTTTAGTGCTTTTTACGGTTTTACGTGTACACCTTTTCGCCTTAGTTTAATCCGTCTTCGTAACCGTCATTCTCTTCTAATCTCATTTCTATTTTTCTTTCTCACAAATATAATCACAAAGATAATCATTTAATTACACACACACACTAAGCCTCCTTGAGAACGATTCCCCATCTTGGGTCATTTGTACACGGTTTTTCTAAATCGTCGTACTTAATACTTGCCACTTTTGCTCTCTTTTCCTAAAGAGTAGTAAAACCACTACATCATTTTGGCGCCGCTGCCGGGGAGGCGTGTTGTGTTTTGATTTGGAATTGTTGTTTTTATATACTAACCAAAATAGTATTTGTATTAGTAGCACTCTACTAATACGTATTATCGGTTTTCGGTTTTTGTGTAAATACTATTACTATATTGTATACGTAGAACAATAAATTCACAAGTACTCCAAATACGTGAGAAATCACAACTTTGACTTGGGAGGTCATTACCCAATCATTGTATTCGAATCACAAACCAAAGAAAAAGGCAAAAATAGATAAATACTTTCGTGAGGCTCAATTTTGAAAAATACAAACTATAAGGCGGGTATAAGGCGGATATTATAAAATATATCCTAAGGAAAAAGGCTCTTAAGTGCTTCGCGCCGCCTCGTTTCCCCGCTTGCTTGAGAGCTAATCGAGGGTTTTGCCGCCCAAAGTATTATTAAGTATCATATATATTTTCTTGGTTTCCATTGATTAAACCCTCTTGAACGTTTTGGTGTTCCACCAACGTTCTAAAGTAATCGAAGGCGTTCACTTCACGTGATCGTTTTCATTCCTTGAGGCTTCTTTAATCGAGAGATTTGATTAAGGAGGAGATATGTAGATTTGTGTCTACTTAATACATTCACCAAAATCCAAAAAGGTTAATACAAGCAAAAACCAAAAAAAAATTGAAAAATACAAAACACCAAAAAGAATCTTCTTTGCTCGTCCCCTCATTGTACGTGACGTTTATGATAACTCGTAATCAAGCAAGACGTGCACGTAAACGAAAGAACAAAACTCCCACTGCCAATCTTTCTATTGAGGAGTCTCCTATTGACAAACCCATTGTAAGAGAAGCACCAACCATGGCGAATCGAACTATGATGGAGTTACTTCAAGCACCCACCGAGGGTTATGGAGAGGCTATTGTGATTCCCGCTATCCTTGCGGATAATTTTGAGGCGAAAACGGGTTTGTTGTCGATGATCCAAAACAACAAATTCTGTGGTGATGAGAAGGACAATCCACAGAACCATATCCGCCAATTCAATCGTCTTACCGCCACTTGAAAGTTTAATGATGTCTCGAATGACTCGATTAAGATGATGCTTTTTCCGTATTCCTTAGCGGGGCCCGCTAAAATTTGGTTAGAGAAAGAGCCACCCAATTCTATATTGACGTGGAAGGATCTCGTGTCTAAGTTTGTGAACCAAATTTTTCCGCCCTCTAAGACTACGCACTTGAAAAACGAGATTTCAAAATTTTCACAAGAGTTTAATGAAAGTTTTTCAACGGCTTGGAATAGGTTTAAGGAGATGTTACATGAATGTCCTCATCACGGTTTTTCCGACTTGCATCAAATTGACACGTTTTACAATGGACTTAATGATCATGAAAGGGATTATTTGAATGCCACCGCGGGTGGTAATTTTTTGTGTAAAACGGTTGAGAAAGCTTTGGTGATAATTGAGAATAGATAAAAGGTGTATAGTCCTCGTAGCACGTCTAGTGTTCGTAAGGCTTCGTCTTCGGCTTCACCTTCTTTGTCTACTACCATCGATGCTTGCCAAATTGAGGCGAACATGGAAAACAAGATTTTTGATAAACTTAAAGGACTTTTGATTGAGTTTAAAGTTGGTGAACCAAGTGCTCCCGCTACGGCTAAAGCGGTTGAGGTTTCGTGCATGTATTGTGGTGGAGGTCATGATTTCTCCGAGTGCATTACCAACGGTGGTAACACTTCGAGTGCCTTCGCGGCCACGGGAAATTACAACCAAAACGGTCAAGTTTCCCGCTCTAATCAATTGACTCAACCGGGTTTTGGTTCAAATCAAAATGCTAACAACAACTATCGCAACAATCAAGTTGGCTTCAAAAACAATTTTAAGCAACAATCAAGTTGGCTTCAAAAACAATTTTAACAAGGGAAACTATGGTAATCAAGGGGCTAATAATCAAGTTTCAAACAAAAATCAAAATGATTTTCAAAACAACAACAAAAGTTTACAAACGTTGAAAGATCTTCGAAATGAATTTGTTGAATACGCTAATGGGAATGATGCTAGGTTTGACAATATTCAAAGAGAAATCATTAGCCTAAGATCCGAGTTTAAGAACGACTTGAAGAAAGAGTTGAAAAATGAGTTAACTAATGAACTTAAGATCCACACCAACAAGATCGAAGGAAATGTCACTAGGTTATAACAAAACCAACAAAAAATGGAACAAGGGCAACATGAGATTAAACAAGAAATCATTAAAGCCGAGAAGAGGCAATCCGTGTTTGAAGATAAAATCTTGTCTATGTTGAGGCAATAATGTGTAAACCGTCTTTGAGTAGTCTTCCTAGCAACACCGTATCCAACCCTAAGGGTGAGATGAAAGTGATTACCACACGTAGTGGTAAGACACTTAAGGAACCGACTCCTCAACCAATTGCTCCTACGGAGGAAGCAATTGAGGAAGAACCCGAGGTGGTGGTCCAAAAGGAGCATGTCCCAATCCCACGAAGTACCGCTCATGCCACACCTACGGCCGACCCTTTACCAACATTGGAACCCGAGATTCCAAAGGCTATGCCTACTATGCCTCAACCCACACCACCTTTTCCCTATCCATCGAGACTTAGGACAGAGAAACGTCGAGAGCGCGACAATTACCAATTTGTGCTTTTTATGAAAATGTTTCGTGATTTGCACTTTAATGTGAGTTTCGCCGATGCTTTGCTCATGATGCCTCGATTTGCCGCTAACTTTAAGAGTATGTTGAACAACAAGGAGAAATTGCACCAATTGTCTAGTTGTTCGTCGGTTTATCTTAATCGCATACCTCAAAAAGTCGGTGATCCCGGTAAATTTTTTATCCCTTGTGCAATCCAAGATATGGAGGAATGCTTCACCTTGGCCGATCTTGCTGCTAGCATTAACTTGATGCCACTTGCAATCTTCAAGTCGCTCAATCTTCCTAATCTTACTCCTTCACTAATTTCTATCGAGTTGGCCGACCATTCCACGATTCCCGCATGTGGATTGGCGGAAGATGTTTTTGTGAAAGTGGGGAAGTTATACTATCCCGTAGACTTTATCGTTGTTGATATCCCTACGGATCCTCAAGTTCCTCTCATTTTAGGTCGTTCGTTTTTAGATACGTCTATGGCTTTGATCGATGTTCATGCTAGAAAGATCACCTTACGTTTCAACGACGAGGAACTTGTTATAAACGCAACTCAAAACTCTCAAATTTCTCATGTTTATTCCGTTGCAACCATAAACCTCGTTGATATGATCGACGTGGTTTGCGAGGAGTTTTCACAAGAAGTTCTAGGTTTTGGTGATGAAGAAACTAGTGGCAATCCCACTATGTTAGATCCAATTCTTGATAATTCGACACCAACCTTCACTCCATTGGAAGGTGGTGGTTTTATGTTGGAAGAATTCGATGTTCCACGTACTTGTAACGAAGACCTCGACAACGATGAGGACTTCTCGATTATCAAGGATTTTCTTAACGATTTCCCACTCCCTCCACCCGAGGAGGTTATGAGTATCGAGCCCAAATCTTCACTTGAGGAACCACCTATCCTCGAGTTGAAAGATTTACCTCCTAATCTCGAATATGTCTATTTGGAGGAGGGCGACAAGTTGCCGGTTATTATTGCGAAGGAACTTTCGAATGATGAAAAAACCGCACTTGTCGATGTTATAAACGATCACAAAGGGGCAATTGCGTGGAAGTTATCCAACATTAAGGGGATCGATCCCATGTTTTGTACCCACAAAATCTTAATGGAGGAGGATTACAAGCCCGAAATCCAATGTTAAAGGAGGGTGAACCCCAAAATTCACGACGTCATCAAAAAGGAAGTCCTTAAACTCCTTGACGGGGGAATGATTTACCCTATTTCCAATAGCCCTTGGGTGAGTCCTATTCATTGTGTCCCTAAAAAGGGAGGATGACCGTTGTGCCAAACGATGCCAACGAGTTAATTCCCACTAGACTCGTGACCGGATGGAGAGTGTGCATTGACTATCGTAAGTTGAATGAAGCCACTCGAAAAGACCATTTTCCCTTGCCCTTCATGGACCAAATGTTGGAGCGTCTTGCGGGAAACGATTTCTATTGGTTTTTAGATGGTTTTTCCGGTTACTTCCAAATTCCCGCCGATCCTCGTGATCAAGAAAAAACTACGTTTACGTGTCCATATGGAACGTTTGCCTATCGTAGAATGCCATTCGGACTTTGCAATGCACCGGGAACCTTTCAAAGGTGCATGATGGCTATTTTTCATGACATGATCGAGAAGACGATGGAAGTCTTCATGGATGACTTTTCCGTGTTTGGTAATTCGTTCACTTCGTGTTTGTCGAATCTTGAGAGAATGTTGAAACGTTGTGAGGAAACCAACCTTGTGCTCAATTGGGAAAAGTGTCATTTTATGGTTAAGAGTGGAATCGTCTTAGGGCACAAGGTCTCGAAAGCGGGGATTGAGGTAGATCAAGCTAAGGTAGATGTCATCGCCAAATTACCTCATCCCAAAACCGTTAAGGGAGTTAGGAGTTTCCTAGGCCACGCGAGCTTTTATCGTCGATTCATCAAGGATTTTTCAAAGATCTCTCGACCCATTACACATCTTCTTGAAAAAGAGGCACATTTTGTCTTTGACGAAGATTGTGTACGAGCCTTTTAAATACTTAGGAGGAAACTTACCGAAGCTCCCATTCTTGTTGCTCCCAATTGGAACCTCCCCTTTGAGCTCATGTGTGATGCCAGTGACTATGCTATTGGGGCCGTATTGGGACAACGTCATGAAAAGAACTTCTTGCCTATTCACTATGCTAGCAAGACGATGACCGAGGCTCAACTTAAATACACTACAACGGAGAAGGAGTTCCTTGCCGTGGTGTATGCATTTGAGAAATTCCGACCTTATCTCGTCTTGACGAAATGCATAGTGTATACGGATCATTCGGCTATCAAGTATCTCATGGCTAAAAAAGATACAAAGCCGAGATTACTTCGTTGGATTGTCCTCCTTCAAGAATTTGAACACAAAATTGTTGACAAAAAAGGAGCCGAGAATCTAGCGGCCGATCATCTCTCTCGTTTGGAAGATCCTCACCAAAGTGTTTACGAGCCCAAGGAAATCACCGAAACATTTCCGTTTGAGACACTTGGTGTAGTGAATTCTAAGCTTGATTCTTCCACCCCATGGTTTGCGGATTTTGCAAATTACCATGCGGGTAACTTCATCATCAAGGGTATGACGACTCAAGAAAAACGAAAATTATTTCATGACGTCAAGTTCTACTTTTGGAACGACCCTTACTTGTTTCGTACTTGTGCGGATCAAATCATCCGACGTTGTGTATTTGGCACCGAAGCTTCTAATATCCTTAGAGCTTGCCATGAGGGACCCACGGGTGGTCACCACGATGCTAATCTCACGGCTAAGAAGGTGTTTGACGCCGGCTTCTTTTGGCCTACTATTTACCGAGATGCACAAGATCTTGTGAAGTCATGTGATTCATGCCAACGAGAAGGAAAAGCCTCACAAAAAGATGAAATGCCACAAAACATCATCCAAGTGTGTGTGATCTTTGACGTTTGGGGTATAGACTTTATGGGGCCGTTCCGATCATCTCGTGGTAATAAGTACATCCTCGTTGCGGTTGACTACCTATCTAAGTGGGTGGAAGCTAAAGCTTTGCCCACCAATGATGCTCGTGTGGTAGTCAAGTTTTTGAAAAGCTTGTTTTCTCGGTTTGGAACCCCTCGTGCGATCATAAGCGATCGTGGAACCCATTTTTGTAACGACCAATTCGAAAGGGTCCTAAGGAAATATGGGGTTACACATCGGCTTTCTACGGCTTATCACCCACAAACGAGTGGGCAAGTCGGGGTTTCAAACCGAGCGTTGAAGAGGATCTTGGAGAGATCCGTTGGGGAAAACCGACAATCATGGTCGGATAAGTTGGACGATGCTTTATGGGCCTTTAGGACCACTCATAAGACGCCCATTGGGTGCACTCCCTATAAGCTTGTGTATGGAAAGAATTTTCATTTTCCTATCGAATTAGAACAGAAGGCTTATTAGGCCCTAAAGCATTGTAATGATGATATGGAGACCGCGGGAAAACACCGGAAAATGCAATTTAATGAATTGGATGAATTGAGGGACATTGCTTATGAAAATTCTTTAATTTATAAAGAAAAAACTAAAAATTTGCATGATTCTAAAATTAAAAACCGGGTTTTTAACATTGGGGATCAAGTTTTGCTTTTTTTCTCGCTTTAAAATCTTTTCCGGTAAGTTGAAATCCCGTTGGTCCGGTCCATTCACCGTGACTCAAGTTTTTCCATATGGGAACATCGAGCTAGCTCAAAATGATGGCCCCAATTTCAAGGTGAATGGACATAGGTTGAAACACTACTTCGGCGGGGAAGTTCCATCCTTGAACTACCTCGACCAAGTCACCTTCCCCAATGATAATCAGTATTGAGGGGATCGAGTCGAGCTCATGACTCGGTAATCAAAAACGAGGTGCCTCGTGGGGGAGTCCCATGCTTATCCTATGTACATATTATCGCTTTCTAATGTAGTTAACGTGCGGGGATTTTTGCCCTTCCAACCTTTGTTTCGTGGTTGTTTGTGAATTGTGGACTTTAGATGATCATGATCTTCACGATTGTAGCCTCTCTTGTTCGTTCTATGGGAGCACTCGATCGTTTGCTTTGAATACTTTCTCAATATCCATGATATATCCTTTTGATGTTCTAACCTTAGGTTTATATCACACTTCATAAACGGCTATTAATTTATTGGTTACACCCTTTCCATGCTAGATTAGGCATTCGACTACGTCTCTAGTATGGGGGTGTTTGCACCCCAAGACTCAAAACATTGAGGACAATGTTTAACTTTAGTATGGGGGGGTGAATAGATACTTGCCTTGCTAAACCTTCAAGCTTTCCAAAATTTATCTTTTTGTTTATCGTTTTGTTGCAAAATAAGGCTAAAAATGGCCAAATTTTAAATTTCTTTTCATGTTTTATAAGTGTTTGAAGACACGAATGTAGGTTTTCCAATGGCGAGAATAAGAGTAATTTTTGACTCGACCGTGCATATTGAGCACTTAGCTTTGATTCCTTAACTACACATTAGGCTAAGTCTCTTAAATGAGGACGAGAAATGATAGGGTTAATTATAAGTTACTATGCTAAACGTAGAGCACTCGTATTCTTTCAAAAACTCATGTGTTCTCGTTGTTTGCTTATTCTCCCTTCACATGTAAATATTTTTTGCTTAATAAATATTGACTTAGCGGTTTAGTTGGGATTGTTGGGTTTCTAGTCTTTTCTAGTAGCTTCCGTGTAATTAAATTGGGGAGACAATAAGGTATCACCAGCGTCATGGTTTTGAAGTATTGGCACCCGAATAATCAAAAGCTTCACCCAATAATAAGATTTCAAGTGCTCACCTAAATCAAGCAAACAATTTGAAGCCCCACAAGGCCGAAAACTCTATGCAAAATTGAAAGTGAATCAAGCCTTAATCTTCGAAGCTTTAAAGATCAAAATTCCCCTTAGCGTGAGGATATACGTCTTTGGCTAATAAAACTACCGATGAGGTTGATAATAAAAGGCAAGGCAAGGCAAGATCGAAGTCATAATAAAAGCTTCATGGCGAAGTTGAATAAAATATGGAGGTAAACCAAAGATAATAAGGCCCTTCCGTTAGGGGGCGTATAAAAGTCTTGGTAATAAGTCTCATGTTCAAAACCGTTATAAAATCGTGTTTATCGATTCTCTTGTCAACTTAATTTTTTGACATCGTTGTCTATTAGGAGGGGTTATTGATTTGATGGTCTCGGTTACACCGTTAGGACTCTTTTTTTAGACCTAAATCTCTATTATCGCATAAGTCAAACAATGTATCCTCGTGAAACATTCAAGACAATATAAAATATAAGAGATACAACTTGGGAATAATGGGAGGATAAGTACGTGATTAGGGAATATGAGTAGTGTTAGCATTACTAACTTATAATGACAATGATCTCGCTGCACGCTTGGCATGGAATTGGGGTGAAAATCGAGGACGATGAAATTATTTCTACGAAGCATTCACGTGTTCTTATTATATGAACCTAAACGTCCCATTTTGCGATGAAAATCATACATTATGTCTAAAACGCAAGTAGTAGTAGTAGCAATAGTGTAGCTAGTTTATCGTTCAATAAAGTGAATAAAAAAGAATTTTGGAGATGATACGATACTTTATTCTAGCATTTCGTGAGGGCACGTCAATGGTTTAGTATGGGGAGTGATGAGACTGCTTTTATACATAGTCTCATCGTCCAAATAGGGCTTAAAATGCATTAAATATCATGAAAATACCCATATATAGCTTGTGTTTGTTGCTTGTGTATTTTAGGTACGGATATTGAGAAAATGACAAAAGATAACAAGAATCATGCAAAAACGAACACGGGAAACGAAGCCGCACAATGACCCAAGCCCTAATGAAGAATTTTCCGAAGAAAACCTTGAAAATTTGAAGAATTATGAAAAAGGGTCCTCCAATATGGAAGAATTGACACTTTATACCCTTGTATCTTCATAATTACAAGACTGGTCCCTAAAGTTTGTCAAAATTGCAAAAAGGGCCCTCTACTTTGAAGAATTGGCAATTTAGCCCCTCAACAGAGCTAAATGTCAACCATTATCCTCCACAAAGTCAAATACCTCATGAAGTCCTTCAAAGTACAAGAAATTAGAAGTTTGGTCCTTTGAAAATCCCAAAATTACAAAAAGGACCCTTAACTTTCAACATTTGGCAAAAATGGTCCCTCAATCATCAAGACTTGGCAAATTCAGTCCTCCAAAATGCCAATCATACAAGTAAAGACCATTATCCATCAACAATATGCCAAATCAGCCCTTGAAGTATCACAAAATGGCAAGAAATACCCCTGAAAATACTTTGGGAAAGTATTTGGGATTAAATCTGCAAATGACAAGAAAAGAGAAGAAAGAGGACTAAAGCTGGCCAGACAACATTGTAACCTTAACCACTATCATCCTGCCACGTGCCCTACTTTCTCCCTTCCACCAATCACATGCCTTCATCCTGCCACCTCACACTCCACTTAACCCGGTTTAAGTTTAATTTAATCTTGGCGCCTAAAACAAGTTTTTAAACATAATTAACTCCCAAAACAGATTAAAACCTATGTTCTTGGTGTTCATACCAGAATTAGGCTTTTTCTAATTACCAATAATTAAGACATAATTTCTTCCAGATTAATGATTAAAGGTCTTATGATCCTAACCCAACCTCTAAACTCCCATCACTCTCATGCATGTGACATTGCCAACCCTCCCTGACCCACTCTTCACGTCCAAACAAAACAGGCCAGCAAATCCAACGCTCAAGAACTTGGCTTACTTTTCAAGCTTCATCTCCACCCTTTGATGCATTTCCCCTTTGCCAGCTTCAACAAAAGGCCAAGAATTCCTTACAAGACTCCAAGATATTCAAACTACACAAGGGCAAAAATGGGACTTCATTAGCTCGGGTTACGTTTTTTTCAGCTTTCCTAGACAACATGTATGCCTATATAAAAGCTTAGGACCTCACATTTTTTCTTTGCTCTTGAATTTTCCTAAGTTCACTTTTCTGTAAATCCTTTTAAATATTAATGAAATGAGTTTGAAATGTTGAAGAAAGCTCAAGTACCATTGTTATAACCTGTTTATTATTTTTCTTTGTTCATTATTCTTGAATCAAAAATCTCTTTTCAAAAGAGGAGTGTGCAAAAGTTTGCACATTTTCCACAATGATATTGTGTTATCTTGGTCTATCTTGGAATTCTTGGGCTATAGGGCTGATCATAGCACCCTGATATTGTGTTATCAAGGTGTGGTGAAGCTAATAACTTGGGGATAATCAAGTGTGGAGGACAAGAGTTGCATCAATCAAGGATTTTTCATCTTTCTGATTTTATAGTTGTGCTTCTAACTTTGTTGATTATTATCAAGCTTTGTTGTGGAAGCTTGTGCTTGTTCTTGCTAGCACATAAGCTCAAAATTCGTGGGTGTGAATGTACATCCATGAGGTACACACCCTTAATCTCAAAATCTGAAAATATTTTGGATATTTGTGATATTTGAGTGTTGCCTATGTTCTTGTGTATTTTGTGGCTTAATCTTGCTTGAATATGTTGTTCTCATCTGTTAATGTGTTAATCAGCACTTGGGTGGTCTAAAATCTCACTTTTTCTTGTTTAAATTTGGATTTGAAAAGAAAAAGGGGTGTTTGGGATTACCTGTTTGTGATTGAATCTTGTTATTGTGTTTGTGGAAGTTTGTATTTGTGCTCTATATCTGATATACACTTGTTTGAGAGTGTTTTGCTGCAAGTTTTGTGGTTTGAAACCTTGAATCAAAGATTGTGCTATAACTTATTGAGTTTGACTGTTTTTGACCTAAAATTTTGGGAAAACCTAGAGTTTATGCATGTTTAGGGATAAAAGCTGTTTAAACATCATTAATATAACATACTTGATAGATCTGAGGTGTTGAATCTGGCTTGTGTGTCAAATAGATCAGCAAAGTGAAAAACTGCATGTGTTAGTGTTCATCAGTAACATTCATTAGCTTGAATCTTTCTTAATTCTTTAAATCATTGCATGAAACCTGTTTAGACTTGCTTATTTGAGTTTAATATAGCTTGTGTATGCATTTGGTTGAATTTGGCTGGCTGATTTGTGCTAAAATTGCTTTTTGAACCTAAACTGCTTACTTGTTCATGTATGTGCAATATCTGGTACTTTATTGATTAAACTTTATCAATTGGATGTTTGTGGTTGTGATATTTTGATTGTTCTTGACTCCTTTTGATCCAAAGATCATTTGGGTGCCTTTGTGTAATCTGAATCTCCAAAAAGTTCACTAAAGACAAAAAAGTCTACAAGTCAAGCAGTGGAAAAAGTTTCCACTGCTCAACACCTAAAACTAGCCTCTGCTAGTGTTATTTTGAACTCAGCTTATCAATAAGCTATTTTATCTTATCCAGACTTGCAACAACTTATTTTTTGTGATAGATCTTCATTATTTGACCCATTTGATTAGACTAGAGCTTATTGGACTTTGACTTTGACTTTTTACTAGAAAACCAACTTATTGGACTTTTACATAAGTGTTTATTTGCTTTTTCCAGCTTATTGAGTCAACTTATTTGAAAACTCTTTGTTTATTTTGCTTAATTAAGTCATTTGAAAGCTATAGAAACTTGAATCAGCACTTGGGGTGGCCTAGAACTCAAAAACGACTATTTTGTCGTTTTCTATAGATTGCTTATCGCATTTTCAGGCTTATTCCTTGGGCTTATTTCAAATTTCTTTTTACAGAAGTCTTATTAGGACAAAAGAAGCTTGTGTGTCTAATTTCAGCTTATGGCATTGGCTTATAGCTTAAGGGGCCAAAAAGCCCATTAAGAATAAGTTGTTTGGTATAAGCTAGCTTATTTCACACTTTCAGCTTTTGGGCCTTTGGAAAAAGTTGTTTAAAATCAAATTTTGAGTCAAGTAGTGCTTTTTCGGCTTATTTTGGACACTTTTTTTATATTGGGCTCAATTTTGGCCCATTAAGGATCTGTTTTGGGTTTAGCCCATTTTCCTGGCCCATTAAGGGTATTTGGGTAATTTCACTTTCATTTCTGAGTTGTTTAGGTTAAATTAAGCTACTTTGCAAGTTTTTAGAATTTTTTATGATTTTTGGATTTTTAATAATATTTTAATATTATTTTATTGTTAAAAATTAAAAGTCTGATTTTCTAAGTATTTATATTTTTCCTAGATTGTAGACACTTAATTAGGAATTTTGCAACTTTCCAAATATTTTTAGAGTCTGCTGATTATTTTCTAGAATTTATTTAATTTTTTATTGATTTTAGTAGTTTTTAATTGTTTAAAAATAGCTTTTAGTGGTTTAAAATTTTGAAAAATACTTTTTAGCTTAATTAGGGTATTTTTGAGGTTTACAAACTTTAAAATCTTCTTTGGAGCTTTTTAATAGTAAATTTTGTTTTTTAGGGCTTTAATTAGCATTAAAAAGTCATTATTTAATTAATTAAAAGGTTTTGGCAAGTTTGGATTTTTTGTAAACTCTTAGAATATTATTGTGGATTTTTAGTGATTTTTGGTAATTTTTAGGGTAAAAGTTTAATTTTAGTGCTTTTTACGGTTTTACGTGTACACCTTTTTCGCCTTAATTTAATCCGTCTTCGTAAACGTCATTCTCTTCTAATCTCATTTCTATTTTTCTTTCTCACAAATATAATCACAAAGATAATCATTTCATCACACACACTAAGCCTTTGTGAGAACGATTCTCCATCTTGGGTCATTTGTACACGGTTTTCCTAATCGTCGTACTTAATAGTTGCCACTTTTGCTCTCTTTTCCTAAAGAGTATTAAAACCACTACATCAAAAGTACATCACACAATTAGCGTGACTTACCCTTTTGGGGTAGATGGGGTACTGACAAGTGTAAAGGACTTACGTCTTACTACTTAGAATAGGGTAAGACAAGATACTTGATTGTGGTAAATTACACCTCTTGTTTAGGAAAACAAAAGAGAGTAAATGAGCGGTAAGTATCGAGTGATGATTTAGGAAAATCAAGCACTAATGACCCTTATGGTGTGAAAGTTCGTTTCCCAAGGAGGTATATGTGTGTGAAAAACTTGTTAAATGTTAGTGATTAATGATTGGTTTAGAAAGGGATGAGAAAAGAAGATGACGAAGACGTGAAAATAACTACTACAATGACAAAACGTAAAACCGTAAAAACTACAAAAATAAAAATTAAATCTAAAAATAACCAAAAATTCACCAAAAATCAAAATAAATAAACTAAGAGTTTACCAATGATCAAAACTTTTTCAAACCTTTTATATAATTAAATATTCAATTTTTTAATGCTAATTAAAGCCCTAAAAATCAAATAAATTATTAAAAAGCCCAAATAAAGTTTTTTCAATTGGTAAACCTCTAAAATGACCTAAAAATATTAAAAACTATTTTAAAAATTTTTTAAACTAATAAAAACTATTTAAAATGATTTAAAAACTATTAAAACTTAAAAAAATTAATCTAGAAGTGATAAAATTATTTTAAAAGTTGCTAAATTCCTATTTTAATGTATTTAAGCTAAGAAAAATGTAAAAAGTTGGAAAATGTGAAATTTGAAAAATAATAATAAAATAATATTAAAATAATATTAAAAATCCAAAAATTATAAAAAATTCTAAAAACTTGCAAACTAGTTTATTTTAACCTAAATAAAAAGAAAATCAAAGTGAAATGACCAGAATACCCCTATTGGGCCCTCAAATGAGCCAAAACCAAAAACAGTCAACCTTAATGGGCTTTTTAGCCCAAAAAGTCAAACTTGACCCAATTGACTTGGAAAAGCCCTATCTGACTCAAAATTTAATTCTAAACACAAAAGTCTAAAGGCCCAAAAGCTGAATGTGAGCTTATCATAGCTTAATAAGCAAACAGCTTATTCTTATTGGGCTTTTTATCCCATTAAGCAATAAGCTAATTCCATAAGCTCTAATTTGACACACACCCTTCTTTTGGGATGCTTATGAGATCTGTAAAAAGAAATTTTGAAAAAGCACATCAATAAGCCAGAAATAAGCAAAGTAATATTTCACTAAAAGACAAAATAGTCGTTTTTGAGAAATAAGGCACCTCAGGACTTGATTCAACTTGCAAAAGATCACAAACGGACTCAATAAGCCAAACAATCAACAAAATTCCAATAAGCAAAACCAATAAGCCAGAATAAGCCAATAAGCACTTATGAAAAAGTCAATTAAGTTGGTTTTCTAGTCAAACCCTAAAGTCAACCCACCAAATGCTCCAGTATAAACAAATGGGTCAAATAATGAGCACCTATTACAAAATCCAAGTTGCTGCTGGTTAAAATAAGCTATTAGAGCTTATTGATAAGCTGAAACCAATTTAACACTAGCAGTGGTAACTAGCAGGGGAAAGGAGTTCCCACTGCTTTGACTATTTGACCAAGCTTTTTAGAGAGATTTAGTTGGATTCAGTTGGAAACAAGGGCACCCTTGTGATCAGTGAACCACAAGGAGTCAATAACAACAAGAAAATCCAAATTTGGTTCACACAATAAGCCACAAATGATCAAACAGTTACCAGATCATACACAGACATGGAAGTAAGCAGTTATGCACTTAATAAGCAGTTTTAGCATGAATAAGCCAACCAAAATTAACAGGATGCATACACAAGCTATAGAAACTATGAATAAGCACAAATAAACTTAAATCAAACACTGAATCAAAGTAAACAACAAGATCAAAGCATATAATGTTACTGATGAACAAGGAGCATATGCAGAAACTATTTTGCTGATCTATTTGACACTAGATCCAAATTCAAGCCTCAAATCCTTCTTCCCTTGTGTAGTTAACCTAGATTTAACACTTGTTAACCCTAACTTATGATTAGATCTAGGTGTCCCCTAAATTTCAGTCAATTTCACCAATTAAACAAGATTTTATACCCAATTTATGAATCTATGTGTTTCAAACCACAAAATGAGCAGCAAAGCAACCAAGTATATCAGATACACAAGTTCTAGCAGATAGCAACAACAAACATCCACTCAAAACGCCACAAATCCAAATCAAGCAGTTGACCCAAACACCCCTTAATCAACTACTTAGCAAAGCAACTTGTGATTTCTACTAATAACCTACTGATTTTAATGATCAAAAACACTTACTAGGTTGCAACTAACAGAATCAAACACAAAAATCACCAGCTTAAACACAAGAACTCAAAATCAAAGCACCAAATCCAAAACAGGCAGTAACATGAAATTTTTAGAGGAAACATAATCAAGGGATTATACCTGCCCTCCACAACATCCTAGGAGGGCCAGCCATGCTCCTTGGACCTTGTTCAACAACTAGAACAAGACCAAGGTACTTCAAAGAAGAAGATCAAAGCCTGCTGATGTTCAAAGTAGAACAAGGATTCTATTATGACATGTCTTCAACACAAAACAGCAAACAACTCAACCAAAGGCTTAGAACTCTTCCTAGGATTGGTGTCAACAAGCTTGAAGGAGCTCAAGGCTTATGGCTAAGGGTTAGTACACAATGATAACCAAAATCAGAAACTAGGATTTCAAGGTTTTTGAACCTTGAAAACCTTATAAACCAAGACGTGCCTTAACCACAAGATTAAGGAAGGTCTTAACAATCAAATCGAACTCAGATTTAGGCTATTCTAACACCAACTTTTAATCAAAACAAAAAAGAGAATTCAAACTTTTATGAAATTCAAATTTTATTAACTTAATAAAGAATTACAAAGATTGATAGCCTAAAACTGGAACAAAGGGACTCTCACATGTTGAGGTCTCCTTTTATAGGCAAATGCCTGGCTAACACTATTCACAAACCCTAGAACTGAATTCCCTAAAATGCCCTTGAGTCTTCTAGACGTTTTGATGCAATGTGCTGTCCAAATTGATCTTGGCTGTTCATTTTAGCTTTAGAATGAAGCAAGGATCCTTGGTTGTTGATATGGACACGTCAGATAACTTGGAGAGTAAGTTGCATTTTCATTGGTTGAGGAGGTTGAGTGTGGGGTCCTTTGGGTAATGGGATTGAGGGTTTTGTGTGTGGGATGTGTTTCTGCACATGTAAATCACACAAGTGCCAGGGTAATTGCAATTAACCCTTTGTTTTAAGTAGGGTAAAATCTGGGTGGTGAAAAGTGAATAGTTGTCCTTTTGATCCGTTTTTTGTGGAATGGAAATGTGTTTGGCGCATTTTCACGTTTGAATGTTTCAAAGTGGCAACTTAGGTCCTTGTGTTTTCAGAAAATACGTAAAACGTGTCTTTCAGCCACCAAAACTCTTTTCCTTTGTAAATAACTTCCACCACTTGACACTTTTGGCACAAACTTTTGGAAAAAGGTTTCAAAGGGTTGTTTTTACCATTTTGAGATAATTCAAGGGCTGATCTTGGACATTGTTGATCTTCAAAGGTCTTCAATATAACTTTGACTTCATGAGGGACCATAATTGGCAGTTTTGAATTGTTGAGGGACTAAACTTGCCATTTCTTCAAAGTTGAAGGACCATTTGTGTAATTTTGACAAACTTAAGGGACCAAACTTGTAATTATCAATATACAAGGGTTTTAATTGTCATTTCTTCATTCAATGAGGATCAATCTTGCATATCTTCAAGTCTTCAAGGGTATTTGTTGAATGTATCATGAATTAGGGCCCGGTTCTTTGTACGGCTTCGTTTCTCGTGTCCGTTTTTCCTTGTATCTTGTGATCTTTTGTATTTTTCACGATATCCATACCTAAAATACACAAGTAAACAAACACAAGCATATATATCGTATTTTATGACATTTTTATGCATTAAAAGCCTGAAAAAAACGATGAGATCATGTATAAATGCCATCTCATCACTCCCCCATACTAAGCCATTGTCGTGCCCTCACGCAATGCTAGAATAATGTATCTAAGCATCACCAAAGTTCAATTTTATTAACCTTTATTGAAGATTAAAAGACTTGCAACATATTTCGAAGATGTGTATAGACATAATGTATGATTTTCATCACGAAAGTGACTTTTAAGGTCAAGGAATAGAAACAAGCAAATTTCCCTTAGAGTAAACTTCGTCATCCTTGATTGTCATACATTCCATGCTAAGTGCAAAAACGAGATCATTGTTGGTACAAGTCACAATGCTAACACTAGTCATACGTCCAAATTGTGTAATACTTTTTCTCCCCGTAATCCTAGTTATTATAAAAGGAAATGGGTTACTAGCATTTTTTATCTATTTTTCATGGATCACAAGTGATTCATGTTAACTTATTTGAGTAGTTATTAGTCCGAAAGCAAAGTAGCACGATTTGATCGATAATTAGCCGAAGGAAAAAATCACTTGACGTTTTTGAGAGATTCTTCATATTTGGACCACGACTTCATCATTTTTCTTTAATCTTTACTTTGGATTTTGATATACAACGATCCGCCTCCTTTTCGGACTTGGATATATTTATCCTCATACCTTGTAAGGGTCTTTTTGGATAGACTTTCTCCATGATCTTTAGGGGAGTAATAGCTTTTCGTCGTGTGTGTCGATCCTTCATATTGATTTAGGAATAATGATACTTCACATCATCTTTGGATCTTTAGCAAAAATAGAGCTCCTCATGCCTTGTTAGGGCCTTTTTGGATGATCGCCAATCTTCGCGTCCCGCTTCAATAAGTTATGCCTTGGCTATGAACTCTATTCAACCCCGAGCAACTTTTAAACGATCTTGCGCTAGAGGCTAAGTAACCTTTCAAATCGTACGACCTTACTTATTGCAATTATGATTATTCCTAATGCATTGATCTTATGGGAAGAAAAAGCCACAATTAAAAACATATGAGTTTTTGAAAGAACATTTTCATGTTCTACATTTAGCATGATCACTTGTCTAACTCTATCATTTCTCGTTCTTCACTATATAAAGACCTCTAATTAAAGAGACTCGTGAATACTTAGCCATGCAAGTCAAAATTAAGCCAAATTTGGATTAGCTTTCATTAAGACTATATCAAATCAAAGTTTTGGGTTTTCAAACCACCTATAGGATCTTGCACTTTCTTGGACTTTTTCATGTTTAGAGAGTGCATTTTATAGTTCCCTTGATAAGTGACTTTCTAGGATCAATTATAGGAACTTGCGAAAAGTTCTTGTTCTTAACCCGTATGAGTTAAGACTTTCGCGTTTTAAAGCTCCCTATATAAAAGTCTAGCAAAACTTGAGTTGAGCGGGTTAAGGAATGTAAATGGCTCCAAATGCCCATCAAGTCAAAAATTATCTCTTATTCTACCCAACGGAAAATAAACATTCGTGTCTTAAAAACATTTATGAAAACTAAGAAAATTTTTAAAATTTGGCTATTTTTAGCCTTATTAGCAACAAAACATTGAAAGTTGGAAGGCGTGAGGGCGTAGCAAAGCAAGTACCTATTCACCCCCCCCCCATACTAAAAGTAAACATTGTCCTCAATGTTTCGAGTCTAAGGGTGGAGCACCCCCATACTAGAGACGAAGAGTCGAATGCTTAGGATCTAGCATGGAAAGGGTGATCAACAATATATCTAAAGCCGTTTATTAAGTATGCTAAAAGATAATTGTTAGAACAATAAAGGATATGTCATGGATTCGTGAAAAACTTCTTCAAGCAAACGATGGAGGCTCACGTAAACCAACACGAGAGTCTACAATCGTAGATGATGATGATGATCTAGATAACACAATCACAAACAACCACGAGACAACGAGTTGAAAGGGTACAAGTCCCCTTATTAGTGAATAGTAAGCATAAAGGATAAGCATGGGATCTCCCCCACAAGGCACCTCGTTTTTTATTACCGAGTCATGATCTCGACTGGATCCCCTCAATGCTAATTATCATTGGGGAAGGTGACTTGGTCGAGGGCAACCATTGAAGTAATTTCCCCACCAAAGTAGTGCTTAAGCCTATGTCCATTCACCTTGAAATTAGGACCATCATCTGGAGCTAGCTCGATGGTCCCATAAGGAAACACTTGTCTAATGGTGAACGGACCCGACCAACGAGATTTCAATTTCCCGGAAAATATCTTAAGTCGAGAGTTAAAAAGTAACACTTGATCACCAACGTTAAAAACCCGGTTTTTAATCTTTGAATCATGAAACTTTTTAGTCTTTTCTTTAAAAATTAATGAATTTTCACAAGCATTGTCTCTTAATTCATCCAATTCATTCAATTGTATTTTCCGGTGATCTCCCGCGGTCTTCAAGTCAAAGTTTGCATGCTTAAGGGACCAATATGCCTTGTGCTCCAACTCAATGGGCAAATGACAATTCTTCCCATAGACTAACTTATAAGGAGTGCAACCGATAGGTGTCTTATAAGCGGTCCTAAAGGCCCATAAAGCGTCATCAAGTTTGTCGGACCATGAAGCACGGTTTTCTCCAACTGACCTCTCTAAAATCCTCTTCAAAGCTCGATTCGAAACCTCGACTTGCCCACTCGTTTGCGGGTGATAAGCCGTAGAAAGACGATGAGTAACTCCATATTTATTTAGAACCTTTTCGAATTGGTCATTACAAAAATGGGTACCACGATCGCTTATAATAGCAAGATGGGTTCCGAACCGAGAGAATAGTTGCTTCAAAAACTTTACTACCACACAAGCATCATTAGTAGGCAAAGCCTTAGCTTCCACCCACTTAGAAAGGTAGTCCACCGCGACGAGGATATATTTGTTGCCATGAGACGATGGGAACGGCCCTATAAAGTCTATTCTCCATATGTCGAAAACCTCATATACTTGAATTATGTTTTGCGGCATTTCATCACGTTGAGACGATTTTCCTTGACGTTGGCACGAATCACACGACTTTACAAGTGCATGTGCATCACGATAGATAGAAGGCCAAAAGAAGCCGGCATCGAACACTTTCTTAGCCGTGAGATTAGAACCGTGGTGACCACCCGTGGGTCCCTCGTGACAAGCTTTATAGATATTAGAAGCTTCGGCACCATAAACACAACGTCGAATGATTTGATCCACACAAACCCGAAAGAGATAAGGGTCGTCCCAAAAATAGAACTTGACGTCACGAAAGAATTTTCGCTTTTGTTGTGTCGTCATACCCTTGATTATGAAATTGCCCGCATGGTAATTTGCAATGTCGACAAACCATGGGGTAGTGTCTTTAGAATTCACTACACCGAGAGTCTCGAGAGGAAATGTTTCGGTGATTTCCTTGTTCTCGAAAACATCTTTGTGAGGATCTTCTAGACGAGAGAGATGATCGGCCGCTAGATTCTCGGCTCCTTTTTTGTCAAGCACGGTGAAATCAAATTCTTGGAGGAGGAGCATCCAACGAAGAAATCTCGGCTTAGCATCTTGCTTAGCTAAGAGATACTTGATAGCCGAATGGTCGGTATACACGATGCTTTTAGTCAAGACGAGATAAGGTCGGAATTTCTCAAAAGCATAGACCACGACAATGAATTCCTTTTCCGTTGTGGTGTACTTTAATTGAGCCTCGGTCATCGTCTTACTAGTATAGTAGATAGGACGGAAATGTTTGTCATAACGTTTCCCTAAGACGGCCCCTATAGCATAATCACTTGCATCGCACATGATTTCAAAGGGTAATTCCCAATTAGGAGCAACAATAATGGGAGCTTCGGTAAGTTTCCTTTTGAGAGTTTTGAAATCTCTAACACAATCCTCATTGAAGTTAAAAGGAGCATCCTTCTCGAGAAGGTGTGTCATAGGTCGAGAAATTTTCGAAAAGTCCTTGATGAAACGACGATAAAAGCCCGCGTGGCCTAGGAAACTCCTAACTCCCTTAACGGTTTTGGGATGAGGTAACTTGGCGATGACGTCTACCTTAGCTTTATCGACCTCAATCCCCGCCATCGACACCTTATGTCCTAAGACGATTCCTTGTTTACACATAAAATGACATTTTTCCCAATTAAGCACAAGATTGGTTTCTTCACAACCTTTTAACATTTGCTCGAGATTAGATAAACATGACGTGAACGAATTGCCAAACACCGAGAAGTCATCCATAAACACTTCCATCAACTTCTCGATCATATCGTGAAAAATCGCCAACATACACCGTTGAAACGTACCCGGTGCATTACAAAGGCCGAAAGGCATCCTACGATAAGCAAACGTTCCATAAGGACACGTAAAAGTAGTCTTCTCTTGATCACGAGGGTCGATAGGGATTTGAAAGTAACCGGAAAAACCATCTAAAAAGCAATAGAATTCATTTCCCGCGAGTCGCTCCAACATTTGATCCATGAAGGGCAAAGGAAAGTGGTCTTTACGAGTGGCGTCATTTAACTTTCGGTAGTCAATACACACCCTCCAACCGGTCACAACACGAGTGGGAATTAACTCGTTGTTTTCATTAGGCACAACGGTCATTCCTCCCTTTTTAGGGACACAATGGATTGGGCTCACCCATGGGCTATCGGATATAGGATAAATCATTCCCGCATCAAGGAGTTTCAACACTTCCTTTTTAATGACATCTTGAATTTTGGGATTCACCCTTCTTTGACTTTGAATTGCGGGTTTGTAGTCCTCCTCCATTAAAATCTTGTGAGTACAAAATTTTGGGTCAATACCCTTAATGTCGGAAATTTTCCACGCAATTGCCCCTTTATGAGCCTTAAGAACTTTCAAGAGCTCGGTTTTTTCATTATTAGCAAGACCTTTGCAATAATAACCGGCAACTTGTCATCACCTTCCAAGAATGCATATTCAAGGTGAGAAGGAATTTCTTTTAATTCAAGGATAGGTGGTTCCTCGATTGAAGATTTTGGTTCAACACTCATAACTTCCATCGGCGGAAGAAATGGTGGAATAGAAGTATCATCACTAATCAACACCTCATCTTTATTGTCGATTTCATTTGAAGTGAGATCGCCTCCTTGGAATGGAGTGAGATTTGGTGTGGAATTAGCAAGAATTAGATCCAAAATAGTGGGATTGCCACTTGACGAGCTATCGGAAAAACCTAACACTTCTTGTGAAAACTCATCGCAAACCACATCAACGATGTCAATGTGATTGATGGTAGGGATTGCATAAACATGAGAAGGTTTCGAGTTTTGAGTAGCGTTTATAACAAGTTCCTCTTCATTGAATCTCAAAGTAATAGTTCTTGCATGAACATCGATAAGTGATCTCGAAGTGTCTAAAAATGAACGACCTAAAATTAGAGGAACTTGAGGATCCGCGGGGATGTCAACTACTATAAAATCAACGGGATAGTAGAACTTCCCCACTTTCACGAAAACATCATCGGCTACTCCACATGCTAAAATCGTAGAATGATCAGCCATCTCGATAGACATGCTCGAAGGAATAAGAGCCGGAAGCGAAAGCGATTTACAAATGGAAATTGGCATCAAATTAATGCTCGCACCAAGATCAGCCAAGGCGAGGCATTCTTTCATATCTATTATGTCACAAGGAATGAGAAACTTTCCGGGGTCACCAACTTTTCCCGGTATGCGGGTAAGATAAACCGAAGAACAATTAGCAAGCTTTGAAAGCTTTTCCTTATCGCTCATCATACTTTTAAAAGTGGAAGCGAAACGAGGCATATACAACAACGCGTCGGCTAAACTCACATCAAAATGCACTTGTTGAAACATTTTTATAAAAAGCTCGATTTGTTGTTTGTTACGTTCTTGCAATTTCTCTTTGTTTCGTCTCGAAGGGTAAGGTAAGGGTGGTGTGGGTTGGACATTAGGCAACGGCCTTAGAAACTCGGGTTCCACAATTGGTATTGGTTCAACCGTAGGTGTGGTTTGAGCGGTACTTCGTGGGATTGTAATGTGCTCCTTTTCGACCATCACCTTGGGTTCTTTCTCGATTTCCTTCTCCGTAGAAGTACTTGGACGAGAGATTGGTTCCTTGAAAGTTTTACCACTTCGTGTAGTAATAACCTTCATTTCTCCCTTCGGGTTTGCAATGGTATCACTAGGAAGACCACCCGAGGAAGAGGGTTTACACATGATTGCTTCAAACATCTTAGCCATTCGGTCCTCAAATTTTGATTGCCTAGCATCCACTTTTAATAACTCTTGCTTAATCTCATGTTGTCCTAATTCCATCTTTTGTTGGTTTTGTTGAAGACGTTGGACATTTCCTTCTATTTTATTTGCATGAGTTTTAAGTTCATTAGCAAGTTCATTTTTAAGCTCGTTTTTCAACTCGGATCTTAAGCTAATCATCTCACGTTGCATGTTATCAAAGTTAGCATCCTTGAATATTTTTAGTGTGAGCGTTTTGAAAACCTTGTGTAGTGTTTTGAAAATCACGGTTTTGGTTTTGATTAGTGACTTGTCCATTCCCACTTTGATAATTCCCTTTGTTGTAGTTACGTGAATTGCCTTGGTAATTACCACCTTGGTTGTTGTTTCGATAGTTATTAGCATTTTGATTTGGTGGAGCTTGATTTGGGCGGGAACCTTGACCGTTTTGATTGTAAGTTCCCGTTGCTACATAAGCACTCGAAGTGTTACCATCCGCGGTAATGCACTCGGAAAGATCATGAGCTCCACCACAAGACAAACAACTCTTAGCGACCGCTTTAACCGAAGCGGAATTTGAAGCTTCTTGAGCTTTCCAATGGGACATAAGATTAGCAAATCTATCAAAAAACCGATTTTCCTCATTAGCTTCATCATGTAAGGCATTAATGCTACGAGACGATGACGATGATGACGAACCCAAATTGGCAACACTCGCTGTGTTGCGAGGGCTATAAATCTTGGATCTATTCTCGATGATTTTCAAAGTCTCATTGGTCGTCTTGCACAAAAAATTACCACCCGCGGCGGCATTTAAATAATCTCGTTCATGATCATTAAGTCCATTATAAAAAGTATCAATTTGATGTAATTCCGAAAAACCATGGTGTGGACATTCATGTAACATTTCTTTAAAGCGTTCCCATGCCATTGAAAAACTTTCATTATATCTTTGCACAAATCGTGAAATCTCATTTTTCAAATGTGTTGTTTTAGATGGTGGAAAAAACATGTTCATAAACTTAGAAACGAGATCACCCCATGTCAAAAATCGAATTTGGCGGTTCTTTCTCAAGCCAAATTTTTGTGGGTCCATCTAACGAGTATGGAAACAACATCATCTTAATGGCGTCATGTGGAACATCCTTAAACTTGCTAGTAGCGGTGAGACGGTTAAAATTCCTAATGTGGTAGTGCGGGTATTGTAACACCCCCACAAATGCTATGCGCAGCGGAACTACAACATTGGGTGCTACACAGTATTCATTGCACACAAGATATATCAAACGACGCTAAAAAGACGTCAACTTAAAACTTGAATTTAAAATTGTTAGATGATACATGTCCACGGTTTTTCCAACCCCACTTGGTACAACAGAGTTAAGCGTTTTCGGTCCCCATGAATCTCAACCCAAGAATTTCAGTTTCACAACAACATTACATTAAAACTTAAAAATGTTTAAGTAGAAAAGGGAGGAAAAACAAGCGGACTCCAAGCCATACACACAACATCCGTCCATGCATGCTCCATTCTACACTTCAGCGGTTACCTGAAACACATGCCAAAAATTTGGTCAACGAAAACGTTGAGTGGAATTCATAGGTTTTACAATTCATTTGAACGTATATAAAAATAAAAAAACCATTCGTGATCATTCATAGACTTGTCGATCAAACAATCTATATTCAGGATACTGACAATTGTGTTTAAGCTCATGACACTAATCCGTTAACTCAATCACCCGCGTAATAAATACCGGCGTGATTCAGATGAAACCAGTGCCCCTTCTAAAGGCATCAGTTGCAATTATACCTTATCTCTCATACAAGATAATCTACCGCAGAACTTACTAAACGTACAGCTTCTCGGCTAGCATTGGGTCGTTAGCCCCGTAGTACTACAAATTGTATAAGCGGCTATTTCCCCCTACTCGAGGGCAGGACAATAGTTAATAGTTCATGAATTTAGGGTCTTTTGCAACTTGGTACTCAACACAATTTCTAAGGCAACGTTCGGGTCTAACAATCATTCATGATATACGTTCCTTTTAAAAACTAGCATGCATTTCCCTCGCGGGTAAAACAGTTTGAAATAAATATAAGCGAGGCTATAAATTCACACCTTATATATTAAGTAGTCGGTAGTTCGAGAGATGATCACTGACGACGATACGGATGCCCGGGTAAATCAACACCTATCAATAAATAACGCGTAATGAGTAATCTCATTTTATATACCTTACGGTACTGTATAAAATACATATATACTAGTCACTTAGGACAATTATAACTCACGCCAAAACAATTCAACAAGTATCACTCATTTTTACATCATTCGTTCTTACTATTTACGTTATCCATTTTTATCCATTTTCGCCGGTACTCACCGAAAGTACGGGCTGTTTTACTCTACTTAACCATTCTTATAAAATTTGACAAAATACTCAAAAATCCTATAAGACCTGTAGATAACACATTTTTAACCCCAATAAAAGTTTTTACTTTTACTACTCGTTACTCAACGCTTTTCAAAAACTACATTTTACGGGCTGAAATTGTACTTCGACCAACTTTGACCTCTTTGACCTATATGAAATGCACCTTTGACTTCTTTGTCTCCTAAGTCAACTTATAGACTCAATTACACAGGTTTGTGACCAAATTTTGACCCTTGACCATTTACCAATTCATACTTGTGGTCCTCGGGATTTGACTAAAACTATACATAAATTCGGATTATGAAAGTTCTCGTCTCCCGGTACTCGATCTTTAAAACCTCATAACTTTTAGCTCGTTTTGAGTCACGGGCTCTACCTTATACCAAATTAATGATAATAAGACCCTTTATAACTACATTTAGTTATCTAGATCTGTAGGAAAAATAATTTTTATAAAAAGGCCTCAAACTTTCTGCCTAAATTTTACTACACCAAAATCATGCTTAAACTCGATTCCAAACCTACTAATCACTACTAGGCATCATCCTAAGCTTCCCTAATCACAACCAAACACAAATTTTCAGTCCTACCCCTATTGATCAACCAACCTCGTAATCTAAAATCAAAGAAAACAAACATGCAACCACTTAAACCTATTTAAAACATCACTAAACACAATGCCAAACACAAGGATAATACTCAAAATCATCAACCACCATGGCTCCCCAAACACCCCCTTATGCCGTGGGGTTTGGGTGACCAAATCACCACAACCAAATTGATTTTGGTGGGTTTTATTGGTGATTATACTTCCATTGTACATGAATTTAACATGCATCCACACAATTGACCTCAAAAACGAATTTGAATGTTCTTGAAAAATTTTGGAAAATTTTTGTTAATGCATGTTTAATTAAACCATGGATTAACACTCACCAATGGATTCTAAGGGGTGGTCTAAGGTTAGTTTTTGTGAAAACTCAAGAAAAATTGATGGGATGGTGGTTCTTGGTGGTTTGGTCGTCGGCCTAAGGACAAGAGAGAGAGAGTTTTGATTTTGTTTTTGGTAAATGTTTGTATGTGTTTGTGTTTGTGGCTTTTTGTGGTATTGGGAGGGACCAAAGTGCAAATAAGGGTTTCTTTTGGCCTTAAGTATAAAACGTCATCAAAACTTTGCGGGTTCGACTCACTAGTCCATTTTGAAAATTTTACGGGAGTCGGAAATCATCCCGAACACTCCAAAATATTTTTGGGATACTTTAAATGTACTCGGAAGGCTATAAAACTCACCCGACTCAACTTAACACGAATCGTAAGTAAAATTCTCGAAAAATTACATTATCGATAAATCGTCAATAATTATAGAAATTTGGGCATCCCTCGGTATCGTAGTCGTTATCGGTTCCTCTTAAATCGTCAATCGTTAAATTACGACCGTAAACGTCGGTTTCAACTTAACCCGTCAAATAATTCCACGATAAAAATTCTTAAAAATTTCAAAAATATACGTAAAATAGGATTAAATAAATAATGTTGGGCTCGGGATATCACATCCACAAGTGAGCCACAACCTAAGAGAGATGCTCATACTGAACAGCTCTTGAGACAATAACTTAGCATCATACGGCACTTTCACTGGTGTTACATCCTTCCCCCCTTAAGGGAGCGACGTCCCGGCGCTCGTCTCTTCTTATGCTCGCATTATGTACTACTAGTAAGATAAAGGTACTTCTTCCTAAAGAGGTCTCCATGTTCTGTTCTGGACTTCGGTTCACGTCTGGTTTCCCATCACACCTTTACCATGAGTATTATACCTTGCTTCAATCTCTTAACATCTCGATCCTTGATCTCCACTTCAATTTCTCAAACCCTTCCTTCGGTTATTGACATGTCTCTTCTCACAGCTTCTCGCGGTTAGCAAGTGACTCTTAATCTACACCATCTCTTCCGTAGCCTCTCGAATCATTTCAAGTCCATTCAACTATCTTTTTCCTGCTTCATTCTATCCAACTGGTGATCTACCTTTTCATCTCATAATCCTTCAAATTCGGCACATGAAGAGTATTGTCATTTCCACGGAGTTCATCCAGCAGTTCCAACTAGTAGGCAACCGGTCCAGCATACCTTTGGACCCACCTTTCTTATTCTTCAAAACAAATCACGCCCTTCCACGATCTCAACTTCCACCAAAATCAAACACATGCGCTCGGAGCACGTCTTCTAACTTTTGAATCGTCCTTTCACTTGGTTCATCGCCTCATAAAAAAAACAATTAATCATAAAAAAAATCACACGGACCGCACCTAACCCCATCGAAAAACGTTCAAAATATAAAAGATGAAGTAATCAATACTAGTCGTACAAAATCACCTTATTACGATATTACGTACATACAAACAAATTCATCGATACGAAATCATTCGGCGTATACATAACTCCCTCGAAGACATCACAATCCAAACAAACACAAAAGCCATTATGAAACACATACAACCACATTACGACATGTTTGCAACATAGCCAAACCATGCCAAACCAATCAGTTCAATCAGTTGACTCACGCTTGCTAATCAACCAAGCCAAGATAAAACAAGAATATTGACATAAGTCTCGGATGAGTCCAATCAAAAGAAAATTTGAAAGTTAAAGAAAGTTTACGAGCTTGCCATCTATGGATGCATATCCAAAAAGAAATAAAATACATACATATGTCATCGCAGGGTGCTCACACACGGATCCACACCCAAAAGATATTACAAAGACACCATCTCACTTCCGTCCCAAACGTGGTCAAAATCTCAACAAGCATCACCGTTCACAGTTTAATATAAAAAGAAATATATTACATGGCACGTGTTCTCCATGATCGGACTTCATTGGACAATGTCGCCTCAAGTTCTCACAACTTACGATCACTCGACCAGACGACAATTGGAATGGTCTTCCAATTACTGATGCACAATTGGTAAACTTCAACAGTTGACCGCGTGTCGTTGTCATATCAAAAGAACAAGAAAAGAATAATAAATAAAGTACGATACATTCGACGTAGGAGAAGTCTTCGTCCTTTCCCT
Source organism: Glebionis coronaria (assembly GCA_025667525.1). Taxonomy (NCBI): domain Eukaryota; kingdom Viridiplantae; phylum Streptophyta; class Magnoliopsida; order Asterales; family Asteraceae; genus Glebionis; species Glebionis coronaria. The sequence continues at coordinate 254,321,190 of CM046875.1, read as the reverse complement.
TAGAGTTATTCAAACTCGGTTTTCCTCTACTTCGGAAGTCTTCTATTTTTGTTAAAAACTCTTCTCAGTGTCGATTCGCTCCCCTTTGGTATTTCATCAACACCCTCGTGATTCCGATAATCTTCACACATTACACACAACTCATAAAAACATTTTCCAAAAACTACTCGGTCACAGTGACTTACCAAGTCAACACCAAACGAAAGAAAAGATTTCAAGAAATACAAGAAAAATTCAAAAATTGTCTTTAGGAATCAAAGAAATTACGACTACTTGCAAAAATGATCCACCATTTTAAAAGAAACGTTCTCATCCAAACGTTTATCAAAACACTACAAGTTTCAAGATGACCAATTTGTTTGACACGATAGTGCCCTTCCTAAACTATGCATAATTAGCTAGATCATGCATACTTGAGGATCAAGCAACAACAACCAACAAAATAGGACTCTTCCCGAATTATGCATAGTTAGCTAAGCTGTGCATAATTGAGGATCGAGTGACAACACAAACATTATTATTACATACCAAACACGACTATGGAAGTTTTCGACCTAGCCTTCAAAATAATTAAATCATTTGAAATGAAATTTGAAATGGGAAAATATTGCTACCATCGTTTTAAGAAACACATCAAACATTTTTCGTCCACTTTGGAAACACACCCTTTTGCTTTGCCTTTTTATGAGAAAATAAATAAATAATCAAATAAATAAATCGACACCCTTTGCATTTGGTTCACCAAAACATTTGACACACTCATACCTATTTTCACAATAGACTATTCACAAAATGACGGTAAGGTGGTTCATGATTAAAGATCATTGCAAGCACAACAAGTGATAAAATTAAGATCAATGAGATCGAACGAGGTAAACGAGCAATATAATTGCCAACAGAAATTAACTACATTAGAAATGAAAATACTTCAAATATATGACAAAAGTCTTAGGATAACAACAGCGATCTACGAATACATGGAGTAAAAGTTGAATATCAACACAAGCGTCCAAAATAAAACAACGATCACACTTCCCATCGTCTCGAGTTGCACATCCATTCCACCAAGGGTATACGGGGAGAGAAAAATAACCACTTGGTAAAATAGAAACAATTTCACTAGAAAGATCGAGTTCTTTCACCTCTACAATTTGGTAAAGCGGCTTCGCCTCCTCGCTTTTGTTCAATATAAATAAATAACCAATTTAATGAAGATTTATAGCATCATTCAAGTAAGTACAGAATTTTAGGTTCCATTAACCGAAAGAAGAAAAGTCACAACGTCCATGAACAGGACAAAATATATCGGGTGACATACCCTCATCATCAAGTACTAGCGAAATAGTAGTTTTAAAATAGTTATAATAATAATGGTTTCATATCATGAAAAATGTTAAAATGAACAGTCTCATTACTACTCAAGTTCAGATATAGACTCGCAAAATCAAAGAACTGATGTTGTACGATCGAACCATCGTGACTCAAAACATTACATATACATCTTAAGAAAATAATATACAAGTAGGCGTGTGTTGTATAATCTAGTCGCGTATAATAATTAGTGTTACCTTGTACATTGTAAAACCGAACATTTACACATTTTTAATTTGTGTTACACTATTAAAGAATTTATACCTTTCATCTTTCAATCTTTGCAAAGTTTTCATTTCTGGAAAAATTTCAATCTCTCTGAAATTATTAACATTAGTAGATGCGGTGACTCGGTTATCATAATTGACAAATCATTAGGTTTGAAAATCTCCATACTTGTGTCAAAACCTCATTAATGTTCATATCTTAAGTACCAAAAACATACGTAGTAAGAATTTTCCAAGTTTTACGTTTTTATTATTACGACTTATATTATCACAAATATACACGTATCCAACATGACTCAAACTAGCCCAATTAACTCTTAAAATCAACCTTTGACTTTTATTACACACATGTTTTCCCCAAAACTGTTTTGTTAAATCATATTCGCGTAATTCGACTCAAATGACAAAGAGGTTTCACGTGGTATTATCTCGGATACTTACTGATTTTAGTCGAGACTTAAATCTCAATAATAATAATATAATAAACAATCAAAATGCTTATCTCAATAATTTTAAAATATATAAAATTCAACTTTTAATCCTTAGCCCATTATCAAATGATTTTAAAATTAACACATCTCGTCGCGGAATAAAACAAAAGATTTTTCAAACGATTTTAAACAAGCATCATCAAATTACACATATTGATTCTCTATAACGACAATTAAACAAACAAATGATTTCCAATGACGTTCCATCAATGTTTAAAATTTTATTTCAAGCATTATAATTTCATACTTAAAGTGTATATTCCGATTTTATCCCAGTTTATTTACCACAACGAGCAACGAGTTCTAGTTTACACCAATGCATACGTAAACATAACCTTATGTTTAAAATAAACCAAATTTGACAAAGTTTTTATCTCCAAAATACGTGACCAATTCTTCTACTCATGTTTTATATTACAAGATACGTCAAAAGTCTACTACGTTGACCCGAAAATTAATTCATACTAAATCCAAGTTATATATACTCGACAGTCATATCGCAAATTTTATTATAAAACTCCTTTTTCAAATTATATTAAATAAATTCTTAACAAGTCCATCACAATCTTTTAGTATCAAATTTTAATATATGAAAACAAAGATTTTACGAGTAATACAAGTTACTTTTTACGATTTACCAACCAAGGTTGAAGGAAAATAATTTCACAATGTCCGTTTATTCTCTACACGAATTTTACTTGTTATAAGACACATCATATGTCATTTTTATCCAAAAGTTTCATTCACCAAATATTAAATATGTAAAACACTTTATGTTTAAATCATTCGATCAACAAAGTCTTATGCTTATTTAACTCACACAAATGCCGGACCTCTTCATGTAAAAATATCGAATTCAAAATAATGAAACAACAAAACAAATGAAATAAATGGAACGAGAATACGTATGTCAACTAAGTGTTGTTATCGGCCTCGGATGAGTCTCGAAATCGTACACCACAAAATTAACACAAAACCAACCAAATTCTAAGTTATCGCGATTGATCACAACGCTAGTCCATTTTAAAACACATCTTTAAATTCAAGTAAAATAGTAAACAACGATTAAATGGCAACACGCCTCAACCACGTTTCATAATATACACACATGATTTGCCGCCCCGATGTACGCATCGTCGATTATACTTCGTCTATGTTATAGTTACGTGAACTAACATATCAAACCCATTAGGAATAAAGGAAATAAAGTAATACGTAAGTAAATTACGTTTCAAAAGAAAATGTCCAAAATGACACATCACGGTGCGATAACGACAATCAAGATCAATCTAGTCAATATACAATATATTACGAAGCGTTATTTACGTATCTAGAGTATCAAACGAGGTTCACACTCGGTTATCCGAACAATAAATTAATTATCAAGATTGATAATTGGCGGTAAGGCCAAATTCTCAACAAAACCGCATTATAACATGTACGATAATCACACAAGGACCATTGCTTCACGTGCAATGCCTTTAAATACCATAGTATATTCATACTTATACGTACAACCACTCCTACATACACGTAGGATTACAACGCAGTGTTGCCATGTAATGCAATGTAGCCCGTTATGCCAAATACATGCAACCTATAATATAATCTTACAAGAATTTGCAAATTACGATGATAAGTACTCAACGTACAAAACAATATATCTCAATATATATCTCAAAGTATTTACTTACTAAATACTTAGGGAATTCATATCAATTTCGAGGGATACATCTAAAATATAATGCAATGCTAAATAATTCTTACCGGAGCCATGCAGGATAGTTGTGTGTGCTTGGACCACTTCTTACGACACCAAAAGTTATAGTTTAGGATTTTCAAAAACGACCTAGTTCTCTATAACTCATGGCTCTGATACCAATCTGTAACACCCCCACAAATGCTATGCGCAGCGGAACTACAACATTGGGTGCTACACAGTATTCATTGCACACAAGATATATCAAACGACGCTAAAAAGACGTCAACTTAAAACTTGAATTTAAAATTGTTAGATGATACATGTCCACGGTTTTTCCAACCCCACTTGGTACAACAGAGTTAAGCGTTTTCGGTCCCCATGAATCTCAACCCAAGAATTTCAGTTTCACAACAACATTACATTAAAACTTAAAAATGTTTAAGTAGAAAAGGGAGGAAAAACAAGCGGACTCCAAGACATACACACAACATCCGTCCCATGCATGCTCCATTCTACACTTCAGCGGTTACCTGAAACACATGCCAAAAATTTGGTCAACGAAAACGTTGAGTGGAATTCATAGGTTTTACAATTCATTTGAACGTATATAAAAATAAAAAAACCATTCGTGATCATTCATAGACTTGTCGATCAAACAATCTATATTCAGGATACTGACAATTGTGTTTAAGCTCATGACACTAATCCGTTAACTCAATCACCCGCGTAATAAATACCGGCGTGATTCAGATGAAACCAGTGCCCCTTCTAAAGGCATCAGTTGCAATTATACCTTACCTCTCATACAAGATAATCTACCGCAGAACTTACTAAACGTACAGCTTCTCGGCTAGCATTGGGTCGTTAGCCCCGTAGTACTACAAATTGTATAAGCGGCTATTTCCCCCTACTCGAGGGCAGGACAATAGTTAATAGTTCATGAATTTAGGGTCTTTTGCAACTTGGTACTCAACACAATTTCTAAGGCAACGTTCGGGTCTAACAATCATTCATGATATACGTTCCTTTTAAAAACTAGCATGCATTTCCCTCGCGGGTAAAACAGTTTGAAATAAATATAAGCGAGGCTATAAATTCACACCTTATATATTAAGTAGTCGGTAGTTCGAGAGATGATCACTGACGACGATACGGATGCCCGGGTAAATCAACACCTATCAACAAATAACGCGTAATGAGTAATCTCATTTTATATACCTTACGGTACTGTATAAAATACATATATACTAGTCACTTAGGACAATTATAACTCACGCCAAAACAATACAACAAGTATCACTCATTTTTACATCATTCGTTCTTACTATTTACGTTATCCATTTTTATCCATTTTCGCCGGTACTCACCGAAAGTACGGGCTGTTTTACTCTACTTAACCATTCTTATAAAATTTGACAAAATTCTCAAAAATCCTATAAGACCTGTAGATAACACATTTTTAACCCCAATAAAAGTTTTTACTTTTACGACTCGTTACTCAACGCTTTTCAAAAACTACATTTTACGGGCTGAAATTGTACTTCGACCAACTTTGACCTCTTTGACCTATATGAAATGCACCTTTGACTTCTTTGTCTCCTAAGTCAACTTATAGACTCAATTACACAGGTTTGTGACCAAATTTTGACCCTTGACCATTTACCAATTCATACTTGTGGTCCTCGGGATTTGACTAAAACTATACATAAATTCGGATTATGAAAGTTCTCGTCTCCCGGTACTCGATCTTTAAAACCTCATAACTTTTAGCTCGTTTTGAGTCACGGGCTCTACCTTATACCAAATTAAAGATAAGAAGACCCTCTATAACTACATTTAGTTATCTAGATCTGTAGGAAAAATAATTTTTATAAAAAGGCCTCAAACTTTCTGCCTAAATTTTACTACACCAAAATCATGCTTAAACTCGATTCCAAACCTACTAATCACTACTAGGCATCATCCTAAGCTTCCCTAATCACAACCAAACACAAATTTTCAGTCCTACCCCTATTGATCAACCAACCTCATAATCTAAAATAAAAGAAAACAAACATGCAACCACTTAAACCTATTTAAAACATCACTAAACACAATGCCAAACACAAGGATAATACTCAAAATCATCAACCACCATGGCTCCCCAAACACCCCCTTATGCCGTGGGGTTTGGGTGACCAAATCACCACAACCAAATTGATTTTGGTGGGTTTTATTGGTGATTATACTTCCATTGTACATGAATTTAACATGCATCCACACAATTGACCTCAAAAACAAATTTGAATGTTCTTGAAAATTTTTGGAAAATTTTTGTTAATGCATGTTTAATTAAACCATGGATTAACACTCACCAATGGATTCTAAGGGGTGGTCTAAGGTTAGTTTTTGTGAAAACTCAAGAAAAATTGATGGGATGGTGGTTCTTGGTGGTTTGGCCGTCGGCTTAAGGACAAGAGAGAGAGAGTTTTGATTTTGTTTTTGGTAAATGTTTGTATGTGTTTGTGTTTGTGGCTTTTTGTGGTATTGGGAGGGACCAAAGTGCAAATAAGGGTTTCTTTTGGCCTTAAGTATAAAACGTCATCAAAACTTTGCGGGTTCGACTCACTAGTCCATTTTGAAAATTTTACGGGAGTCGGAAATCATCCCGAACACTCCAAAATATTTTTGGGATACTTTAAATGTACTCGGAAGGCTATAAAACTCACCCGACTCAACTTAACACGAATCGTAAGTAAAATTCTCGAAAAATTACATTATCGATAAATCGTCAATAATTATAGAAATTTGGGCATCCCTCGGTATCGTAGTCGTTATCGGTTCCTCTTAAATCGTCAATCGTTAAATTACGACCGTAAACGTCGGTTTCAACTTAACCCGTCAAATAATTCCACGATAAAAATTCTTAAAAATTTCAAAAATATACGTAAAATAGGATTAAATAAATAATGTTGGGCTCGGGATATCACATCCACAAGTGAGCCACAACCTAAGAGAGATGCTCATACTGAACAGCTCTTAAGACAATAACTTAGCATCATACGGCACTTTCACTGGTGTTACAGGTATTCTTTATCATGACCTCTAAACTTATTTGCTTGCAACATCGACATTAAACCCATCTTAATCTCGAAATTCTCCGCAAGGATGGCGGGAATCACAATAGCCTCTCCAGAACCAGGGGTGGGTGCTTGTAGCAACTCCATCATAGTACGATTAGCCATGACGACTTCTTGTTCTACAATAGGTTCAACAATTGGAGGTTGTTCAACAAGCAACGTCTCTTGATTGGCTTGCTTTTGAAGACGTTTACAAGCTCGTTTTGCTTGATTACGAGTGATCATAAACTTCACGAAGAATGGTAGGTGAGCAAAGAAGATTCTTTTTGGGTGTTTTGTGAATTTTCAATTTTTTTTTGTGTTTTTGATTGTATTTAATTTTTTTGGATTTTGGTGTATATTCGTAGACAACAATCTATAAAATCTCTCCTCGAATCAAACTCTTGATTAAAGAAGCCTCAAAGGAATGAAAACGATCACGTGGAGTGAACGCCTTCGAATGACTTTAGAACTTTGGTGAAAACCAAATTTTTCAAGAGGGTTTAATCACAAAGAAACCAAGCAAATATATTATACGTAGTAATACTTTGGGAGGCAAAACCCTCGATTAGCCTTCAATCTCAAAATACTCATAAGCAAGCGGGGAAACGAGGCGGCGCTAAGCACTTAAGAGCCTTTTTCCTTAGGGTATATTTTATAATACCCGCCTTATACCCACCTTATAGTTTGTACTTTTCAAAATCGAGCTTCACGAAAGTATTTATCTATTTTTGCCTTTTTCTTTTTATTTGAGATTCGAATACAATAATTAGGAGATCAAATCCCAATTAAGGTTGTGTTTTCACACTTTTGGAGATATTGTTTATTTGTTGTGATACTTAATACAATATAATAATAATATTTTCGCAAGAAAAACCAAGAAAACCAATAATACGTATTAGTAGAGTTCTACTAATACAAATACTATTTTGGTTAATATTAAAAACAACAATGCAAATTAATCACGACACACCTCCCCGGCAGCGGCGCCAAATTGATTGTGGTAAATTACACCTCTTGTTTAGGAAAACAAAAGAGAGTAAATGAGCGGCAAGTATCGAGTGATGATTTAGGAAAATCAAGCACTAATGACCCTTATGGTGTGAAAGTTCGTTTCCCAAGGAGGTATATGTGTGTGAAAAACTTGTTAAATGTTTGTGATTAATGATTGGTTTAGAAAGGGATGAGAAAAGAAGATGAAGAAGACGTGAAAATAACTACTACAACGACAAAACGTAAAACCGTAAAAACTACAAAAATAAAAATTAAATCTAAAAATAACCAAAAATTCGCCAAAAATCAAAATAAATAAACTAAGAGTTTACCAATGATCAAAACTTTTTCAAACCTTTTAAATAACTAAATATTCAAATTTTAAATGCTAATTAAAGCCCTAAAAATCAAATAAATTATCAAAAGGCACAAATAAAGATTTTTCAATTGGTAAACCTCTAAAATCACCTAAAAAGACTAAAAACTATTTTTAAAAATTTTTAAACTAATAAAAACTATTTAAAATGATTTAAAAACTATTACAACTTAAAAAAGTTAATCTAGAAGTGATAAAATTATTCTAAAAGTTGCTAAATTCCTATTTTAATGTATTTAAGCTAAGAAAAATGTAAAAAGTTGGAAAATGTGAAATCTGAAAAATAATAATAAAATAATATTAATAATCCAAAAATTATAAAAAATTCTAAAAACTTTCAAACTAGTTTATTTTAACCTAAATAAACAGAAAATCAAAGTGAAATGACCAGAATACCCCTATTGGGCCCTCAAATGGGCCAAAACCAGAAACAGTCAACCTTAACGGGCTTTTTAGCCTAAAAAGTAAAACTTGGCCCAATTGACTTAGAAAAGCCCTATCTGACTCAAAATTTAATTCTAAACACAAAACTCTAAAGGCCCAAAAGTTGAATGTGAGCTTATCACAGCTTAATAAGCAAACAGCTTATTCTTATTGGGCTTTTTAGCCCATTAAGCAATAAGCTAATGCCATGAGCTCTAATTTGACACACAACCTTCTTTTGGGATGCCTATGAGATTTGAAAAAAGGAATTTTTAAAAAGCACACTCAATAAGCCAAAAATAAGCAAAGTAATATTTCACTAAAAGACAAAATAGTCGTTTTTTGAGAAATAAAGCACCTCAGGACTTGATTCAACTTGCAAAAGATCACAAATGGACTCAATGAGCCAAAACAATCAACAAAATTCCAATAAGCAAAACCAATAAGCCAGATAAGCGAATAAGCACTTATGAAAAAGTCAATTAAGTTGGTTTTCTAGTCAAACCCTAAAGTCAACCCACCAAATGCTCCAGTATGAACAAATGGTTCAAATAATGAGCACCTATTACAAAATCCAAGTTGTTGCTGGTTAAAATAAGCTATTAGAGCTTATTGATAAGCTGAAACCAATTTAACACTAGTAGTGGTAACTAGCAGGGGAAAGGAGTTCCCACTGCTTTGACTAATTGACCAAGCTTTTTAGAGAGATTTCGTTGGATTCAATTGGAAACAAGGGCACCCTTGTGATCAGTGAACCACAAGGAGTCAATAGCAACAAGAAAATCTAAATTTGGTTCACACAATAAGCCACAAATGATCAAACAGTTACCAGATCATACATAGACATGGAAATAAGTAGTTATGCACTTAATAAGAAGTTTTAGCATGAATAAGCCAACCAAACTTAACAGGATGCATATACAAGCTATATAAACTATGTATAAGCACAAATAAACTTAAATCAAACACTGAGTCAAAGTAAACAACAAGATCAAAGCATACAAAGTTACTGATGAACATGGTGCATATGCAGAAACTATTTTGCTGACCTATTTGACACTAGATCCAAATTCAAGCCTCAAATCCTTCTTCCCTGGTGTAGTTAACCTAGATTTAACACTTGTTAACCCTAGTCTATGATTAGATCTAGGTGTTCCCTAAATTTCAGTCAATTTCACCAAGTAAACAAGATTTTATACCCAATTTATGAATCTATGTGTTTCAAACCACAAAATGAGTAGCAAAGCAACCAAGTATATCAGATACACAAGTTCTAGCAGATAGCAACACCAAACATCCACTCAAAACACTACAAATCCAAATCAAGCAGTTGACCCAAACACCCCTTAATCAACTACTTAACAAAGCAACTTGTGATTTCTACTAATAACCTACTGATTTTAATGATAAAAAACACTTACTAGGTAGCAACTAACAGAATCAAACACAAAAATCACCAGCTTAAACACAAGAACTCAAAATCAAAGCACCAAATCCAAAACAGGCAGTAACATGAAATTTTTAGAGGAAACTTAATCAAGGGATTATACCTGCCCTCCTCAACATCCTAGGAGGGCCAACTATGCTCCTTGGACCTTGTTCAACAATTAGAACAAGACCAAGGTACTTCAAAGAAGAAGATCAAAGCCTGTTGATGTTCAAAGTAGAACAAGGCTTTGATTATGATATGTCTTCAACACAAAACAACAAACAACTCAACCAAAGTCTTAGAACTCTTCCCAGGTTTGGTGTCAACAAGCTTGAAGGAGCTCAAGGCTTATGGATAAGGGTTAGTACACAATGATAACCAAAATCAGAAACTAGTATTTCAAGGTTTTTGAACCTTGAAAACCTTATAAACCAAGACGTGCCTTAACCACAAGATTAAGGAAGGTCTTAACAATCAAATGGAACTCAGATTTAGGCTATTCTAACACCAACTTTTAATCAAAACACAAAAGAGAATTCAATATTTTATGAAATTCAAATTTTATTAACTTAAAAAGGAATTACAAAGATTGATAGCCTAAAACTGGAACAAAGGGACTCTCACATGTTGAGGTCTCCTTTTATAGGCAAATGCCTGGCTAACACTATTCACAAACCCTAGAACTGAATTCCCAAAAATGCCCTTGAGTCTTCTAGACGTTTTGATGGAATGTGCTGTCCAAATTGATCTTGGCTGTTCATTTTAGCTTTGGAATGAAGCAAGGATCCTTGGCTGTTGATTTGGACACGTCAGATAACTTGGAGAGTAAGTTGTACTTTCATTGGTTGAGGAGGTTGAGTGTGGGGTCCTTTGGGTAATGGGATTGAGGTTTTTGTGTGTGGGATGTGTTTCTGCACATGTGAATCACACAAGTGCCAGGGTAATTGCAATTAACCCTTTGTTTTAAGTAGGGTAAAATCTGGGTGGTGAAAAGTGAATAGTTGTCCTTTTGATCCGTTTTTGGTGGAATGGAAATGTGTTTGGCGCATTTTCATGTTTGAATGTATCAAAGGGGCAACTTAGGTCCTTGTGTTTTCAGAAAATAGGTAAAACGTGTCTTTCAGCCACCAAACTCTTTTCCTTTGTAAATAACATCCACCACTTGACACTTTTGGCACAAACTTTTGGAAAAAGGTTTCAAAGGGTTGTTTTTGCCATTTTGAGATAATTCAAGGGCTGATCTTGGACATTGTTGATCTTCAAAGGTCTTCAATATAACTTGGACATAATTGGCAGTTTTGAATTGTTGAGGGACTAAACTTGCCATTTCTTCAAAGTTGAAGGACCATTTGTGTAATTTTGACAAACTTAAGGGACCAAACTTGTAATTATCAATATACAAGGGTTTTAAGTGTCATTTCTTCATTCAATGAGGATCAATCTTGCATATCTTCAAGTCTTCAAGGGTATTTGTTGAATGTTTCATGAATTAGGGCCCGGTTCTTTGTACGGCTTCGTTTCTCGTGTCCGTTTTTCCTTGTATCTTGTGATCTTTTGTCTTTTCACGATATCCATACCTAAAATAAACAATTAAACAAACACAAGCATATATATGGTATTTTATGACATTTTTATGCATTAAAAGCCCGAAAAGAACGATGAGGTCATGTATAAATGCCATCTCATCAATACTACACTGTACCAATAAGACAAGAATTGCACATGGGCAATTATTGTCTTCTACCCAACTTTCCTTCTATAAATAGGATGCTTGTAAAGGATAGAAAATAAGTTTGTGCACTTAATGCTTTAGACATTCACAAACAAAGTTTTCTCTCCTCCAAACTCGATCACACACTTGAGTTCTAAACTCTTGTTGATAGAATCGTCAAGCTTAGCAATCGTTAGGATTGGACTAGCTTGTTAGTGAGGAGATCACAAAACCACACATTGTCTATTCAATCCCTATTGTAGCTTCGTATACAATAGGGTATAATTCTTTAATAAAGCTAAGAGTTAAACGTTGAAAACCTTTGTGTTATTTACTTACTTGTATTAAGTTTATTACATTACTTAACCATGGGTTAGGACTATACTTAGTATACTTATGTATAGTACTAATTACAAGGGACCAACAAGTGGTATCAGAGCCGTAGGATTATAAAACTTTTAACCACCGTCTCAAAGTTTTTAAAACCTTGATCCATTATGGCTGAAAGTAATGTACCCCTACTTGTTAACAAAAAAGGGGCGAGTTACTCTATTAACGCTCCTAAGTTAGAAGTTGAATGATTTAACAAATGGAAGAAAAGAATGCTATGTTATTTGATGGGAATGGAACCTTATTACATAACTTGTATTAAGAATGGTCCATTCAAACCAAAAACAGCAGCTAGTGATGACAAACCTAAAAACGAATGGTCTGACGATGAAAGTGTTGATCCCAAACTAAGATCGATTTAGCTTTATGTATACGAGATTAGATCAAGTAATACACTTTGAGAAACCTTTGTATATGCTTATGATAATCTAAGTGTTATGCGGAATTAACACTTAAACAAGAACACACAATGATATAAACAAACTTTCACTTTGATTAATGATATCAAAGTTGCTTACAATGAAAGTAGTTTACGAATGAAAACTTATATGAAACATAAACCTAAAGGTCTTCTTTTATAGACATAAGAAGCCTTATACAATAATCTACGTATCAGCTATTCTAGGTAAAGATAAATATAGAAAATACAATGTTGTTCCTATCTTTACTAGAAGTAATCTAGAATACAATAAACACGTAGAGTATATCTTCTCATCAGTGCTTGTCTTCAATGTATCAATGCTTGACTTTGTCTTGTCAACGCTTGAGCTGTCAGCGCTTGTTTTGCTCCTGTCAATGCTTGTTTTACTCTTGTCAGCGCTCAAGTGATCTGGCCTTAATTTATTCCCAACAATCCTCCCCTAAACTTGATATCCACTCTTATGATCAAGTTTCTGAATAAGCATTAAGGACTAGGATGAATCTTACAAACCTTCTCATATTGGTAATAAATAAATCTGATCAAGTCTTTTGCCACGTCACTTGAATAATCAATTTCCAGCTGAGTGTTCTTCATCTTCTCCAAGATAGCATTGGATATGAAATACTGACCATCCACAAGTAGATACTCAGCAAACTTTGTAGAACTCAAATGGTAAACACCAGCAGCTGAATATAACCTCCATTGAAGACCACTGAGGTCATCTTCAAGATCCTTCCAAATAGCAGGATCCTCATCTTTTGGTCCACACATTCTCTTGAATGTGGACCACAGTTTTATTCCATTAGCTAAAGTTTGTGCTTCAGCCTCATACTTGGTCTCTAGCAACCTCCATAGGTCCACCAAGTCTTCTCTATCACAACTTGCAAACAAAGATATGAGAGTGGTAAAAGTGTGTACCTCTTTGCCATACCTGGCAATTTTCCAAAACCCACATTCATCTTCTTCATAGCTCACGATTGGGTTTCTGGAATCTAGTGGTAACACTTGCACAATATCTGAAGCTTCTAATGGTGAGAGCTTGAGGCTCTTTCTTATGACAGCTTCACTTGGATATAGTGGATCTATATCTTTGGGAAACTCAAGAGTAATTCCCTTTTCACTGGTCTGGGAACAACCATTGCTTTCTTGAGTTCCATTTCTTCTGCAAGTTCTTCTTTCCTTTCATCAGAAAGAAGTCTGAGAGTGTTTGCTTCCTGCACTCTCACCCAAATGGGATAAGCCTTGCATTCCAACTCATCAAATGTCAATGCCCTCAATTTCTGATAAGTCCATCCTACTCCATGACATCTGAGCAACATGCAGTATAGCTCCCTTCTATCCCTTTTCAACTATGCGAGAATATTGCTTGCCTTGTGTTTCAAAATTACCTGACAATCCTTGTGAACTCTGAGGAGAATCTCCAAACCCCATATTTGATCTGAAACAGTCAAGTGTGGATTCTCCATACATCTTTCTTCCCAAGCATTATACATTTGAACCACCTCTGGCATATCATAGTCAACCTGCAATTTCAATTCTCTCAATTTCTCCTTGGCCAACTAATCTCCATACTCAAGTCTTTCAGGTTCTATAATCATAACACTTGAGTCTGAGCTAGCTCCTTCACTTCCTTCTTCTGAAGTAACAACAAATGGTGACTCTTTCACCTCCTTTCTATCCTGTTCCATGATTTGTGCAGCCAATCTTCTATCAAACTCAACTTGAGCTGAAGCCTTTGGAACAATCTCTTCTACCATAATACCCTTACCCTTATCTAATGAAGCAATTGTCGGTAAGGTAGATGGTGATACCTGTGAAGAAACCTCCTTGATGATGAATGATGACTGGGATACATCACCCTCATGTGCAGGTCGATCAACGCCCAATTTTGATGTGTCAGCGCCCAAAATAATTTTGTCAGCATCCAAATTCTCCTTGTCAACGCCCAAATTTCCTGCCTCATCGCCTTTTGCAATTTCCTCCAACATGGCAGTAAATGATAAATTCAAGTTGGTAGGAGAGACTAAGGACGTATCAAAACCTGTTTGTTTCTTCAAACTTGTAAGGGCCTCAGCAACATCCAAAGATTGACCATCATGGCTGCCCTTATCACTCAGATTTATTGGATCTTCCTCCCCTTTGGAAGACTCCTCCATACCTCTCCTTGCACTTGCAGTCTCCAAAATAACAATCCTCTCCCTCAATTGCTTGAGTTCAAGGCCTTGTGAGCTGACAACTTGTACTAAGTCTGCATTGTGCTTTTGCAAGCTCATGCAGACTGCCGTCAATTCCATAAGAGTCATTGGTTCCAGTCTGCCCTCTTCTAAAATGGGAATTTGACCTCCCAATTCAGATTCATTGGGCATGGATGAGGACTTAATGATGGTGGGACTGCCTTGGCCAGCTTCTAAGCCAGAACCAATAGTCCCAGCCTCATCCATGTCACCAGCCACACTTGTGGTGGTGGTGGTTCTCTCTGCTACATGGCTAGGACCACCAGAGGAGAACACTCCAGTAGTCCTTTGGTGTTTCATTAACCTATATTCAGGGGGTGTGGAAGATGGTGTGGATGATTGGGTGGATGTGGGTTGGTTAAGGGATGTTTAGGTTTGTGAAGGTTGTGTGTCAACGTTGGAAATAGGCACATCAACGCCAACATTTAATGTGTCAGCGTTGAAGGGTTCATGGTCAAGTTGCATATGTTCAGGTGAAGGTAATGGTTCAAGAATTGGGTCAATTTGGGGTTGGGGGTCTGGTTGGGGTTGAGCTGCTGCAATGACATCAAGCATAGCTTGGGTTATGGGTAGGTCACGATGGGGTGGTGAGTTCATCTTCATAAAAATACCTTTCTTTTGCACAGGGATCTCATAAAAATCATTATGATCCCTTGTGCAGTATCCTTGAACATCAAAAACCATTTGTAAAAAGCGAGGATAAGCTAAAGTCATTTTGTTCCCCTTATTTTTGTACATGCCCTCAAAAATCATTTTTGAATAATTAAACTTTTGCCCAGTTGCAATGTACACAATAGCACTAGCAATAGATCTATTGATCTCATTGTGTGCAGTGCATTTGGGACTCGAACATTGAAGGAGGACATGTATGAGGTACTTCCAGGCTGGGGGAAACTCCTGTTTATGATACTTGTTTAGAGTACCTTCATCAGGAAAAGGATATCCCAAAGCCCTTAGCCCTTGTTCTATTTCATTAATGGGAAGGGTGGCTATACCATCAGCATCATCAAGATGCAAGGCTTGGCGTACCAAAGCCTCAGTAACCACCCAAGGTCTCCCATGAACAATAGAAGTCACTGTAGTCACTCTATTAAATGTTGAGGGAATGACAGTGTTCCAAAACTATTTAATATGTGTGACTGGAATGAGTGGTGCATGTGAAAGAGCATACCATAGAGGGGATGCGTTCAAATACGCCACCATTTGTATGTATTGAGGAAATAGAGCATCATCAGCTTCAAGATACGCGATCATGTTGTGTTGAGTTCTGAACCCCAATTCCAATTCTGATGGTTTAAACTTTGGTGTCATTGATGAAAGCTGTTAAATTTGATTGATGAAGATGAAGTTGATAAGAGAAAATTGTGTTAGACAAGAAGTATAGATACCCTGTTTAAAAATAGGAGCCAAATTTATAGGAGAAGAAAATGCATGTGATTGGCCCAAAAATAGGCAAGTATTTTCAAAAACACAATCATGAAAATATTGAAAAAGTATTAGTTTATCTCATGCATTAAATGAAGGCTATCAACTCCCAAAATGACGGCCTAAAAATATGTCAAAAAGTAACAACTAGGTAGGAGCCATTGAGTGTCAACGGTCAAAAATAACCTATCAACGCCCAACGGCTATAATCTTGTCAACGTTCGCCTATAGCCATGTCAGCGTCTAAATTGGTCACAACAACGCTTGGAAAAATTCTTGTCAGCGTCCAAAAATAAAAATGTTTAAAAATGAAAAATGACCTTAACAAGTATTTTATCCTAGAGAAGATAACCAAAAAGCTGATAATTATTATAGGGCGGCAAGCACTGTCCAGTTATGCACACTTGCTTAAGCAAGATAGACATAACAGTCCTCTAGTGTCCCTTGCTAACCAAAACTCTTAACAACCAAGTTACCTTGTAAAATTCCTTGTTACTCCCAGGTAAATTCCATAACAAAATTATTCCCAAGTCTCCCAACAGACCACAACCAATTCTAGGCCAAAAATGTCTTGGCAGCATGCATAGTATATCAACTTTGCATGCTACAGTGCCTCATGATTTAGTAAAACTAACTCATACTCACCTGTGGACACAATCTAGAATTATGATAAGAGTATCATATGGATACCAAAACATCTTAAAGGTTCCTAAAACCTCCCCTTAAAGTATGATACATAAGTTGCTAAAAACATGCATGAACATAAAAATTTATGTCAAGATAGGAGTGAAACATTCTAACCATCATCCATAAATAAAAACTTGTCCAAATGCTTCTCCATTGATCCATAAGCAACTCTGTATCCAATGGTATACTGCGAACACCATCTGCACATTTAGATTGAAAACCACAAAACTAACATTGTTGTTGACAACGCCCCGATAACACATGACAGCGTTGAGGGAAGCTTTGTCAGCGTTAGGCAATTATATTGCTAACAACGTTACAAAAACACTTATCAGTGTTCAAGCAACCTTTGTCAGTGTTAGAAAAATATAGTGGAAAATCCAAATCATCAATAAGACTAATAACAATGCATCATCCTGTACATACGTTTACAAAAAGACTCCAAAACACATATTATGTGAGATTGATCATTCCAATACTTGTTACCAAGTATTGAAACCTCCCAGCATCAAAAGATTTAGTTAGTAAATCTGACACATTTTCCTCAGTGTCAACCCTATCTGGTTGTATTAAACCTTTTTCAAAACAATCTCTTATAAAATGGTGTCTAATTTCTATGTGTTTAGTTTTAGAATGATGTACAGGATTCTTAATGATGCATAAAGTGTTGTTATTGTCAACAAATATCTTGGTATGCATGAAATTATACCCATAGTCCAACAACTGGTTCTGAATCCATAAAACTTGTCCACAACAAGCAGCCGCAACAACATACTCAGCTTCAGTTGTAGAATTAGCCACCACTGTTTGTTTCTTGCATTGCCAAGATATCAACCTGCTCCCAAGAAACTGACATCCACCAGTTGTGGATTTCCTATCATATTTATCACCTCCATAGTCACTATCTGAGTATGCAATCAGGTCCAATGGGGAATCCTTTGGGTACCATAAACCAAGACTAGGATAGCATATTAGGTACCTAAAGATCCTCTTCACAGCATAAAGGTGACATTCTTTGGGAGTCACTTGATGGCATGCACAAGCACACACAACAAACATGATGTCAGGTTTGGAGGCTGTAAGATACATCAAGTATCCAATCATGGATCTGAGTGCCTGACATCCACATCTTTCCCATCTCCAATCTTTCCCCAAGGGTGTTATCTATCCATAGGAGTAGTAGCCCTCTTTTTATGTGGAGAAAAGCCAAACTTCTTCAAGATCTCAGCCACATATTTATCCTGGGAGATGAAGATACCATCTTCTTTCTGCTGAACTTGTAAACCAAGAAAGAAGTTCATCTCCCCCATAGCACTCATCTTGAATTTGTCTGTCATAAGCTTGGAGAAATCCTCACTCATCTTTGGATCAGTAGACCCAAAAATGATATCATCAACATAGACCTGAACAAGCAACACATCCTTACCTTTCTTCTTGGTAAATAGTGTCTGATCTATGGTGCCCCTCTTGAATCCATTGTCCACCAAATAGGTAGAAAAAGTACCATACCATGCTCTTGGGGCTTGATGAAGTCCATACATAGCCTTCTTGACTCTATACACTTTATCTGGATTCTTTGGATCCTCAAAACCTGGAGGTTGCATCACATATACCTCCTCAACAATAGTTCCATAGAGGAAGGCACTCTTGACATCTATTTGATAGACAATGAAGCCCATGCAGGATGCATAGGCTAAAAAGATCCTGATAGCTTCAATCCTTGCAACTGGTGCAAAGACTTCCTCATAGTCTATCCCCTCCTCTTGTATATATCCCTGAGCCACTAACCTTGCCTTGTTTCTAACCATAATGCCTCTTTCATCTCTCTTGTTCCTTAGAACCCATCTTGTCCCTATGGGTCTGACATATCTGGGACAATCAACCAGCTCCCAAACATCCTGAATTGCAAATTGGTGAAGCTCATCCTGCATTGCTTCCACCCAACTTGGTTCTTTGAGAGCATCAAATGTTTTCTATGGTTCCTGTTGTGACAGAAAACAAGCAAACAAACATGCTTGCACAAGAGGGGTATCAACCTTCTTGTGAATATTGGCAATAAACCCACCAAGACCTTGATGATATCTTCTAGTCTGAACTGTAGTCATAATATCATTAATGATTTGAGAAGTGGTGTGATTCTTCATAGTGGAAGTGAGAACTCCTCCTTCAAAAAGTCTGGTGTCCTCAACCTCATTCTCCATGTTGCCTATATCTTCTTCATCAGACTCTCTTTCATCAACATGAGGATGAACCTCTTCATATATATTAGAAGGTTCACCTTGTTCAAAAATGGAAGAGAAAAGATGTGTAGAAGTGTTGTCAACGCCTGAACTGTAACACCCCCAAATTTATACAACTCAATACAGCGGAAGACTAGTTGGTGTTACAAGATAGCACATTACTCACATCATAGACAACGCATAAAAATCGCGTCGTTTATTAATAAAGCATTTCCATTCATAAATATCAAAGTTACATCGGTCCCAAGTCATTATATTTCATACAAAGTTTTACAAAGTATTTGAATGGAAAAATATAGTTTAGGTGCGGGCCATGAATTCTTGTTGTCTTCCCGAGAATTACCTTCAAGTACCTGAGATAAAACATGTTAAAAGAAAAGGTCAGCGATAACGCCAAGTGAATTCATAGAGTTTAATAAATTCCGTCGATATAACTTTGGTATAAAATTAGTACCAAAAATCAATTCGTACAAATCATTGTAATAGGCCGTAAAATAGCCAAAATCATTTTATACAAATCTTTGTAATAGGCCATAAAATAGCCAAAGTCATTTTATATAAATCCTTATCAAAAATCATAATATAGGCATTTGCCTTAAAAATTATTATACGAGCCAATGTCGTAAAAACATTATACAATACGTCTTATGACGTCGTATAAATTCAAATAAAATTCGTTATATGAATATGGTTATGAAAACCAAAACACAAACATAATATCAATAGTATGACCCTGTATTGCTAGTCAGGCAATACATCGTAATTCGGAGCGTCTATTAGTATTTCGTTAATTTTGGATTATTACAAGCCGCATGACATTGTTACCTTACTAAACCAAAACGGGTAGCTAACCCGATACCAATTTTGCCCATCTAAAGTAGCGTGTCGTCACAAAGGTCACGCTATGGAAATATTCTCATACATAAATTCGCTTACCAATCAATGTGGCACGACGGGGATCAACCGTCAAGGCGCGAACTAGGGTGATCGTCCCCAAATAGTACTATTAAATGCATAAGCGTCTACCAAATCCCGGTAGTTCACAATTCATGCTAATGGGACTTTTAGTGACATAACCTAACTTTAAGAATCCATTTAATTTCATCTATCGGGTCCTTTAATCATTTATCGGGTCATACAATCGGGTCATACAATCATTCGGGTCCAAATCAATAAACAAACATTCGGGACAAATGGTGTCCTACTTTATAAAAACTAACATGTTATCTCCCTCGCGGGTTTATAAAACATTTATAAAAACATTTAAAAGAGTGCGAGGCTATGAACTCACGTTGATATGGGAAGGCGGGTTATCGGCAATTCGGACGTACGGTACGTGCTTCAATCACGGAAACCTAGACAAATAATACTCGTCTTAGACTCATGTCCAATGACTTTATAAAAATAACATTTATGTATACATATGATGATTATATATATATGATGATCAAGTGGGTTTACATATTCTCGTTTACTCATTCTAGAGTTACGTGTTGATAACTTTTATACTAGTTTTCTCGTCTTACCTATTTACGTGTTTTAGGTCCAACAAGCTTATTATAAGTTATTTAACTTATTTTAATCCATTTTGTACTTTTATTATAAGTACATACACTTTCAAGTTGGGCCCAAATGGGTTAAGCCCAATAAGTTCTTTTTATGGGTGTTTATCTTATTTAGTCCAATTATTAGCCCAAGTATTAGTCCAATATGTTTACTTAGCTCGTTAATGTCCGTATGCCCTATAGTTCGGGTTTTATTGGTTTTTACTTGTTATACATGTCTATATATCAGTATATAAGTTTTATAAAGTTTTCATTAGACGGGTCCAACCATCTAAGTTTTATTTAACAAAAACGTTAATTTTACGGCAATAGCCGACAAAGTCGTAAAAATTAAGTTTATAGTTTTATAACTTATAAAACTTAACAAGTTATCATTTTTATAAAATGTACACTTATTTAACCTTTTACATACTTATATAAATAAAATCCATAAGTTAGTGGGTTTTTATTTTACATTTTATACATTAAAATGTGAGTGCTTATATAATAGTATTATTCTTTAATTTCCAAAAATCTGATTTTTATCTTCACTTTCACCAAAACTGCCATATCTTGAGTTCTATATGGAGATAGAAGCTCAAATGTTTATCACTTAAACTACATGATATGTGCTACATTTAACTCTCCTATAGCTACTGTTGAATCATCCTTTAAGTATTTTCTAAAAATCGTCCAAAACAGTGAACTCAGATTTATACCCTAAACTTGTTTTGATCATATCTCACTCATTACTTTGATTCCATTGCATGGCAAACTCTCACATGTGTACAAGACCCATAGCTTACTGTAAATCCATTCTACTTCATCATTTTATCAGTTTACCATATGGTTCTTAACTGTTTTTATACAGCCTATCATTTAAACAAGATTTACCCATTTTTACTTATAGTTTTTCATCTTTTCATCCATGATTATCAACAACAAATCCCCACATAACATTTTTATCATCATATAATCATCATAAATATATACAATAGGAAATAAAATACATGTTTACATAAAAAAAATAACAAGAAGATGAGGAGGACAATCTTTATACCACCATAATGATGTAGGTTGATCAAAACATGGATTTTTGATGGAGATACTTGTGATGCACCAAGACCATCTTCATAATCACCACTCTTCATGAATACCTTGTGGAAAATCAGCCCTACTACTCCATGAAAACTCCTCCTTGGATGTTATAACTTGCACCAATCAATAGGGCTTCAAAAGGGCATCAACATGTATATGAATAACATGAGATTTTGTGGTTGATTTTGATCAAATGATGTATGTTTTTGAGGGATATGGGACGAACTAGAGAGAGTAGAGAGGACGTTGAAGTGGTTTTGCATGTAGGATATGAAGAAATGGTTTTAGCTAGTTGGTTTTGATGAGTTGTAAGCTTACTTTGTAAGCAAAGTGGACAAGTGTTAACTTAGCTAACAAAATGTGGTGTGGTGGTGTTGTGTGGCTTATTTAGGCCGGTTTTGAGTGGGGGTGGGACAAGTGTCCCACTTGTCTCATCCCCATTTATTTACGGGTACTCCTCGATTCTAGTTTCCTCGATTTGCGTGCCCTCGGGTCGTTTTACGAAAAACGTTTTTATAAATTATGAATCAACGGCACAAAACGAATCTAATAAAAATTGTCTCATCAAAAACGGAGTTCGAAAACGTAAATACGTAATCCTAAGGTTTCCGGTTTAGTCGTAAAGGACGTTAAAATAAAATCGTAAGTCCTAATCTCTTCTCGTAAATTTGTGAGTTTATGAACCAACACAGATTTAAAACTCCAAAATAATATTCATGGAAAAATTTATTTTCTGAAATGTCGGACTGTCACCAAGGACGGTGTATGTAAACGTAAGCACGTAACGTTGAATCCTCCGGTTTAGACGTAGTCGATGCTACTCCAAGACGTAAATCCAAATTTCTTCCCAAAAATAAGTGAGTTCATATTGTATCATTAAAATAATATTTGAGAATAATATTTGAGAATAAAATATCAATCGTAAATTGACGGATTGTCACAGCATTTACCCCTAAACAGGATCTTTGTCCTCAAAGATCATCTTACCTTACTACTCGCTTCTTATAGAGGTAAAGCCATGTGGGTATTTCCTCCACATTCGGTCTTTTCTCACAAGTGCAATCCATTATAATACGCGAGTTTCATCAAACATAACTACGGGAATAAGATCAGGCTTAATGTTGACTTACTTTCTCTATCTATGATGTTCACGGGTTTTTGATGAATGCAACTTTTCGCCGATCTAAGCTCTACTAAGAATAATCAGATTTTTACTTGATAGATATTCCATCAAGTTCGATTTACGAAACATAATTCACGCAGTTCTTTGAGGTCCTAGGGTAGATCCAACTTATATGCCTTTCAATCCCAACTTTTACATCATCTCAATGGTCCCATACAACGGGGACTTATATCCCATGATTTATCAGATCATGAATTCATTTTTCCAAGGTTAAAAATTGTGGCATAACTTCGCTACCCATTTGGCACTTCAAGATCTACTTTTCATATTCACATATCCTCTTGCCCACTATCGGCAGTTAATAATCAAATCCTAATTTCAACAATCATTTCAGATTTCGCGGGTCGGGTATTTTGCAAGGATAGGTTCGCCATTATAGGAAACCTTAAGCCTAAAAGACATGTCCAACTCACAATGGGTGTATGTCGGGCGTCTTCAACTCAACTCTTGCTTACAGATGCTCTAAGATTTAGATTCTAACAAGATTAGATCTCGATCCTAATACGATAGTTATCAAGGATAATCTCTCCAAAGGAAAACGATTATACGGTCTATTACCAAAGGTCATTCATTCAAACATAAAATAGCACTTATATTACTTTGTATCGTTACTTTACCTCGTCCCTTCGATTGGGGTGGTACATAGTACTCTCATCAAGGTTCATTCTCAATGATTTCTGAGCAAATCTCTAGAAATTTGATGCGAAGCGAGGATCTTGATATAGATGTTCGATACAGGCACACTATGTTTGCATAACTCTTTTGCACTTATCATTGACGGGAATGATATTAGCAGATTTGGTCAGTCTGTCGACGATGACCCAAATCGAATCAAATTCAGATGATGACCTTTGCAATAGCTAGACGTTTATTAAATTATGAGGCGATGTATGCCTTCATAATTGCCATCAGTACATCTTCTTCAGACAAAGATACTCTTAGTCATAAAATGACATAAATAGAATACTTATACTTACAAATTCCAACATACTATATCTCACAATCTCCATATTTAGACAATCATAAGTGATCTTTTATACATCTAACGCTATCGGCTTCTCTATTTTAATGATTCATATTAGTCGTGAATCCCTTTTTATTATCTATATTATCCTTCTTATAAGCATTGCTTATTTTTATATCGTTTGGCAATTTATTTTGCACCTTCATTATTAAGAAATATATCCTAATTGGTTCTTTATCTTTTCTACATAATACGTCAGTATCTATATACATTTCTCATGATGATGTGATCATCGTGTCCATAATTCACTCAGGTATTCTTTATATATTATGCGTCAGTAGTTACGTTCACTTTCCTGATGAAATAAATATCATAACCGTATTTATTCAAAATTCTTTCTTCATATCATTTATGTTTCAGTTTCGTCTCAACTATCATTTTTATCAGTTTCTCTCAATCCGACGTTTAAAGCGTCGATAATTATTACAACTAATTAAATAATAAATTTTCAATTTTTATGAAATGTAAACATAAAGATTTTAAATTTCTTAGTTCGACCAACTATATAAAATGTTCAAAATAAATTTGAAATTAAATTAACAAGATTTTTGTTGATTTATCGAAAATAATTAAAATATTTAATAAGATCCGAAAATGTTCGAGAAATCTTTGTTTATATTTTGGTCAAAATTTTCTTAGTTGAAAAGAAAAATTTGTTGTTTTAAATTTCAAGTTATGGTTTAAATAGTTTTCCTCAATCCTTTTTAAGTTATCTGGAGGTATACACAAACATTTACCCCTAAACAGAAGTTTAGTTAAATGGTTTGTGTATAAGGGAATAATCCCTTAAAATCCTTTGTTAAAATATTTGTCAAAACATATTTCCATTTCTTTTTTTTTTGGTAATATCCAAAGTCTTAAAAGGGCTCTTAATTTTTGAAGAGTCAATTTATTTTCCATTGTCTATTAATCACATGGGTAAATCATGTAAAGGTTCAAGTCTTTAATCACGTGTTAATTATTCAAGGTTCAGGTTTACACTGTTTGGCCAATGCAGGGCAGTCTATAAATAATTATTAACTCATTCTTATTCTGATAAACAAACATATAGTCCTTAATGATCACGAGCATGAATTTATCAAATTACGGCCTACACACGTGATTCATCATAATTATGAATACTACATGTGCATTGTCAATCCAAACGACATCACGTGAAACTCATAACGTTCATTACAAATTCGGGATGTGATGATTGGAATAGATAATCTTCTTCGCAGATGCGAAGTTGATAATAACCATGCCGTGGATCAAATCTTTAAAACATACGCTAGAACCTTGTAAATGATCGAACAAATCTTCCATTTCGAGTTATGGATATCGTTTTCGATTGTCAATTTACTCAGTCACAGTAATCTATAAATATAAGGAATGATAACACCATAGCTCTTCAGGATGACAGGCTTGGTATAATAAAATCTTTCTCCGACAACTTTCTCAGTTGTACGGTAATTCCTTAAATTTAGATGGTGCTGGCGTACAGTGCACAAGCCACAGATGCAGCACCGAGAATATAATCAAATACCAAATTCTACTTGCCTTAATGGCGAAAGTCTTGGTAATTCATCAATAATTACTTCCTAAGGTTTCAGATAACATAAACATCTTTTAATACATTCATATTAGGTTCTTCTAGATTATAATATCTATGACTAATTCATAATCATTCACAATATAATTTCAAGTCTAAATGCAGGATATGGTCATCCATCAAGAATTATTTAGATCACTTTTGATAATCAACATCTTATCTTTTAGGGAAATTCTACTCGAGTTCCCATCAATTAAGACAATGTCGTCATGTCATAATCAATCAATCCATTCCAGTGGCACTATCAACTTTCCAGTTTTATTGCCGTCGATAAGATGTGAACTTCTCAAAAGTCTAATAATAACTCATAATCCTTCACAAATTCAAGGATATCAGGAGACACAACTACTATTAAAAGAGTAAGGCCAACGCATAATCTATGCGAGAGAATTTCAAATCAGATACGGATGAAAACATTCAACGAATATGAATATATCCCATGTTTTCATAATTTGAGTACGCATTCGAAAGCTCCTCGGATCGTTACCCAGGTCATTCAAATGAAATCAAATCAAAAGAAATGATAAGAACGTCGATACATCCAGTCGGGTATCAACACTCGGTAATCAAATACTTTTCCTAAGAATCTTACTACGGGAGAATTGGACAAGAAAGAATTGTCAATTGTCAAATAAGACAATCTCCACAGATGAGTAAATTCAACTCAGAAGAATAGATGCTACATGCACATATGTAGGTGTCCCTAACATTATGTCCTTATTTTTCACTTCTTGCAGATCTCATAAAATTTAATCTTTCACAATCTTCAAAGAAAATGTAGTGTTTATTCATTAGTTTTATGGTGACTACTAATCAGCCTTGCATGGTCCATTCCAAATTGTATGTAGGCGCGCAACTATATACAATTTCAAGATTAACGATGCAATACTCAGTTCGTCAAAATTTTATCATCATGTTTATAATAAAAACATTTTCATGCTTAATTCTTAAATAAGAATCAAGAATAAATTTACAAAGATTTTCTTTGCTATGAAAACAATTAAGTTTTCCAAGGTGCTTTATAAACAATCTCATTTGGATAACAATCACTTATAAATCTCACTTTCAATAATCCTTATAGTGATGAAAATTAAATTTTCTCAAAGGATACCGTTTTAACTTTATAAAGACAATGTGGGATCTGCAAAAGAGTGATGAAAAGCTTGTTCACCAAGAACTAACAACAATATGATAGGAAATGAGCTTTAGCCAAATAATCATGAGGTTCATGATCTCGATGGCACTCAAAAGAGAATAATCCACAACGTAACTCAATTCGAGATGAGTACTTGTTCAATGATTGCATCACTAATGCGAACATTAGAGACAAGCAAGAAAAGATAGATAACATCAATACATGTAGAATTTAGCAATCAAAGGTAGTCTTTTTCATTAATCACAAACAAGTCAAATTGTACCGTAACACATTACGTGTCACTATGTCATACAATTCTCAGAACTCATCCTACCAACTGATATCTCAGTTAAGTTAGGGATTATTTTTAAAAGATACCTCAATGAATACTAATCTACAAGAGTCATTAGGTGTTCCACATGTCCCAGAAGATCCATCGGTCTCAATTAAGAAGAAGATTTCTTCAATTAATTTCTTGGACACTGGGCATCCTCATTAGTGGACAATGGCCTAGGAACAACTCTTAACACAAACCTACAATCAATTAACACCTTATAGTTTAATCACAAAACTTAACGACTTCCTCTTAACAATCTCATATTCCATACGGGTTAAATTTTACTTTATTTAAGTTTCAACCAATTTTATACTCAATTCGATATCCTACCTGATTCTCCAATACATTCAACCTTATTCTTACACCTTTAAAGGGCAATATAAGTTCGATATGAATCAATACTTAATTTCCAATCCTATAACTCCTTTAGCAATAATTATCAAACGAGTCACTAGCATGAGATGACTCACACATTCAATTAGATTTCTCGGAAAGGTATTAGTGGCATGAGGCTTTTGGGTAATGGTTCCAATGACAGCCTCAAGTGCAACATTCACCCTTTCGATTTCAATTTAAGAATTGGATGACAACGAATCAGATGACATCTTTCTAGGTGATAACGTTTTGTCAAACTCCACTCTATAAGGAAAGATCGTCATGACATCGATATCAGATTTTAATCTCGCCAATTCCTCTTCAATAGCACAATCAACTACTATCTACATTTCTACGAATATCAACCATTTGTTGGGATCATAAATATCCACAACTTGGTTTAGATCTAGGATAGCTAGAATTCCTACGAGAATAGCTTCGATTAATTTACTAGGGGAGTTAGGGTTACTTGTGACAATCTACGTCGTATAAATACCTCGTATAAAAATCAAAATAATCATCAAACAATCATGTAATAAAATTACATCATATATATATATAATCCAAGTTATATATATTAAAATAACACTTCTCAGTCTTGGCCTTGTCGGTAACTCGGGAATTCTTCGGCACCGTTATAGTCAAAAGATTTTTAGACATTTTTAGAAAAATGTTTATAGTTAAAAGATTTTGAAATGTATTATTCAAAACCTTGGTTTTAAAAATCTTTCGTTCTCTATAACGAGAGCTCTGATACCAAACTGTAACACCCCCAAATTTATACAACTCAATACAGCGGAAGACTAGTTGGTGTTACGGGATAGCACATTACTCACATCATAGACAACGCATAAAAATCGCGTCGTTTATTAATAAAGCATTTCCATTCATAAATATCAAAGTTACATCGGTCCCAAGTCATTATATTTCATACAAAGTTTTACAAAGTATTTGAATGGAAAAATATAGTTTAGGTGCGGGCCATGAATTCTTGTTGTCTTCCCGAGAATTACCTTCAAGTACCTGAGATAAAACATGTTAAAAGAAAAGGTCAGCGATAACGCCGAGTGAATTCATAGAGTTTAATAAATTCCATCGATATAACTTTGGTATAAAATTAGTACCAAAAATCAATTCGTACAAATCATTGTAATAGGCCGTA
This sequence comes from Glebionis coronaria, assembly GCA_025667525.1. Lineage (NCBI taxonomy): Eukaryota > Viridiplantae > Streptophyta > Magnoliopsida > Asterales > Asteraceae > Glebionis > Glebionis coronaria. The sequence goes on along the minus strand of CM046875.1, from coordinate 254,292,523 downwards.
AAATAGCCAAAATCATTTTATACAAATCTTTGTAATAGGCCATAAAATAGCCAAAGTCATTTTATATAAATCCTTATCAAAAATCATAATATAGGCATTTGCCTTAAAAATTATTATACGAGCCAATGTCGTAAAAATATTATACAATACGTCTTATGACGTCGTATAAATTCAAATAAAATTCGTTATATGAATATGGTTATGAAAACCAAAACACAAACATAATATCAATAGTATGACCCTGTATTGCTAGTCAGGCAATACATCGTAATTCGGAGCGTCTATTAGTATTTCGTTAATTTTGGATTATTACAAGCCGCATGACATTGTTACCTTACTAAACCAAAACGGGTAGCTAACCCGATACCAATTTTGCCCATCTAAAGTAGCGTGTCGTCACAAAGGTAACGCTATGGAAATCTTCTCATACATAAATTCGCTTACCAATCAATGTGGCACGACGGGGATCAACCGTCAAGGCGCGAACTGGGGTGATCGTCCCCAAATAGTACTATTAAATGCATAAGCGTCTACCAAATCCCGGTAGTTCACAATTCATGCTAATGGGACTTTTAGTGACATAACCTAACTTTAATAATCCATTTAATTTCATCTATCGGGTCCTTTAATCATTTATCGGGTCATACAATCATTCGGGTCCAAATCAATAAACAAACATTCGGGACAAATGGTGTCCTACTTTATAAAAACTAACATGTTATCTCCCTCGCGGGTTTATAAAACATTTATAAAAACATTTAAAAGAGTGCGAGGCTATGAACTCACGTTGATATGGGAAGGCGGGTTATCGGCAATTCGGACGTACGGTACGTGCTTCAATCACGGAAACCTAGACAAATAATACTCGTCTTAGACTCATGTCCAATGACTTTATAAAAATAACATTTATGTATACATATGATGATTATATATATATGATGATCAAGTGGGTTTACATATTCTCGTTTACTCATTCTAGAGTTACGTGTCGATAACTTTTATACTAGTTTTCTCGTCTTACCTATTTACGTGTTTTAGGTCCAACAAGCTTATTATAAGTTATTTAACTTATTTTAATCCATTTTGTACTTTTATTATCAGTACATACACTTTCAAGTTGGGCCCAAATGGGTTAAGCCCAATAAGTTCTTTTTATGGGTGTTTATCTTATTTAGTCCAATTATTAGCCCAAGTATTAGTCCAATATGTTTACTTAGCTCGTTAATGTCCGTATGCCCTATAGTTCGGGTTTTATTGGTTTTTACTTGTTATACATGTCTATATATCAGTATATAAGTTTTATAAAGTTTTCATTAGACGGGTCCAACCATCTAAGTTTTATTTAACAAAAACGTTAATTTTACGGCAATAGCCGACAAAGTCGTAAAAATTAAGTTTATAGTTTTATAACTTATAAAACTTAACAAGTTATCATTTTTATAAAATGTACACTTATTTAACCTTTTACATACTTATATAAATAAAATCCATAAGTTAGTGGGTTTTTATTTTACATTTTATACATTAAAATGTGAGTGCTTATATAATAGTATTATTCTTTAATTTCCAAAAATCTGATTTTTATCTTCACTTTCACCAAAACTGCCATATCTTGAGTTCTATATGGAGATAGAAGCTCAAATTTTTATCACTTAAACTACATGATATGTGCTACATTTAACTCTCCTATAGCTACTGTTGAATCATCCTTTAAGTAGTTTCTAAAAATCGTTCAAAACAGTGAACTCAGATTTATACCCTAAACTTGTTTTGATCATATCTCACTCATTACTTTGATTCCATTGCATGGCAAACTCTCACATGTGTACAAGACCCATATCTTACTGTAAATCCATTCTACTTCATCATTTTATCAGTTTACCATATGGTTCTTTACTGTTTTTATACATCCTATCATTTAAACAAGATTTACCCATTTTTACTTATAGTTTTTCATCTTTTCATCCATGATTATCAACAAAAAATCCCCACATAACATTTTTATCATCATATAATCATCATAAATATATACAATAGGAAATAAAATACATGTTTACATAATCAAAATAACAAGAAGATGAGGAGGACAATCTTTATACCACCATAATGATGTAGGTTGATCAAAACATGGATTTTTGATGGAGATACTTGTGATGCACCAAGACCATCTTCATAATCACCACTCTTCATGAATACCTTGTGGAAAATCAGCCCTACTACTCCATGAAAACTCCTCCTTGGATGTTATAACTTGCACCAATCAATAGGGCTTCAAAAGGGCATCAACATGTATATGAATAACATGAGATTTTGTGGTTGATTTTGATCAAATGATGGATGTTTTTGAGGGATATGGGACGAACTAGAGAGAGTAGAGAGGATGTTGAAGTGGTTTTGCATGTAGGATATGAAGAAATGGTTTTAGCTAGTTGGTTTTGATGAGTTGTAAGCTTACTTTGTAAGCAAAGTGGACAAGTGTTAACTTAGCTAACAAAATGTGGTGTGGTGGTGTTGTGTGGCTTATTTAGGCCGGTTTTGAGTGGGGGTGGGACAAGTGTCCCACTTGTCTCATCCCCATTTATTTACGGGTGCTCCTCGATTCTAGTTTCCTCGATTTGCGTGCCCTCGGGTCGTTTTATGAAAAATGTTTTTATAAATTATGAATCAACGGCACAAAACGAATCTAATTAAAATTGTCTCATCAAAAACGGAGTTCGAAAACGTAAATACGTAATCCTAAGGTTTCCGGTTTAGTCGTAAAGGACGTTAAAATAAAATCGTAAGTCCTAATCTCTTCTCGTAAATTTGTGAGTTTATGAACCAACACAAATTTAAAACTCCAAAATAATATTCATGGACAAATTTATTTTCTGAAATGTCGGACTGTCACCAAGGACGGTGTATGTAAACGTAAGCACGTAACGTTGAATCCTCCGGTTTAGACGTAGTCGATGCTACTCCAAGACGTAAATCCAAATTTCTTCCCAAAAATAAGTGAGTTCATATTGTATCATTAAAATAATATTTTCAAATAATATTTGAGAATAAAATATCAATCGTAAATTGACGGATTGTCACATGAACCTTGTTTGTCAGCGCTTGGGCTAACAACGCTTGAACTGTTGTTGTCAACGTCTAAACCAGCATCGTCTGAATTGGTCTTGTCAGCGCTAGATTTGCCTTTGTCAGCACCTGATGGACCATGCATGTTTTTATCTGGTGGTACTTGGAGACCACCATTATCTTTACCAGCAGCAGCAGCAGCAAAAGCATCTGTCCAAATGGGAATTGTAACATATTCTTGTATAGGGGATGTCTCTTCTGCTTGTGATCCAACCTTTTCATGAACCTGTGTACCTGAAACATCAACAACTTGTTCCTCCACAACATTTGAAGTTACCTTCACAATGTCTGGATTAGTGACAGGCATATAATTTATAGTTCTAGATAAAGGTTCGAAGTCAAACAACCAATTAGGACCACTTTCAGGATCACTAGGTTTATTTTCTAAAAACCTAACATGTACTCTTTCAAGTATACGTTTTTCTTCTTTAAGATAAACCCTATATCCCTTGCTCTGCACTGAATACCCCATGAAGTAGCCCTCATCACCTTTTGCACTAAATTTCCCTAAGGCATCACTAGTATCTAAAACTACTACATGACAACCAAAAGGTCTGAGAAAACCAATATTAGGTTTTCTTCCCCAAAGTAACTCATAAGGTGTTTTGTTCTGAATATTGTTAACCAATGCTCTATTTTGAACATAACAAGCTGTATTAACAGCCTCAACCCAAAAGGCTATAGGAAAGTGAGCATCAGCCAACATTGTTCTGGCTGCTTCAATTAGGGTTCTATTTTTCCTCTCAGCAACCCCATTTTGCTGTGGGGTTCTAGCAATACTAAATTGCCTGGTAATTCCTTTCCTGGCACATAAATCATCTATCTTCTTATTCCTAAATTCACCTCCATTATCACTCCTAAGCATTTTAACTTCATTGCCAGACCTTTTCTCAATCTGAGTGACAAAATCAATTAGAATATCAGCTATGTCACTCTTTATAGCTAGAAATAATGTCCAAGTAAACCTAGAAAAGTCATCTGTGATGACAAAGCAATATGACTTACCATTCAAGCTTTCTATATTGGTTGGACCAAAAAGGTCCATGTGTAGCATATGAAGAGGTCTAGAACTAGTATGCACCTGTTTGGACCTGAATGAGACCTTGTGCTGCTTGCCTTTAAGACATGCAACAGAAGAGTGGTCATTGTGGAAAGCCTTTTCAGGCAAACCATCAACCAAACCAAGTCTCACAAGCCGATTTATATTTTTAAAATTTATGTGCCCTAGTCTCTTGTGCCACAAATTACTCTCATCTACTGAAGCTTTAGCATAAAAACAAGACATATTGTTATTCATTTTAATCCCATTCAAATTCACATTGTATATGTCCTTATGCCTAGGTGTTCTATACTCAATATATTTCTCATCAGGGATCTTATAATCCTTACTTAACACCAAACACTCAGTATCAGTAAATAGAACTTTATTTTTGTTATCACAAACTTGTGATACACTAAAAAGATTGTAATCAAGTTCTTTTACCAAAAATACGTTTTCAAAACGCAAATTCTTGGTGAGAAGGGTTCCTTTGCCTGTGATAGTACCATATCCGCCTCCAAAGTAAACCATATCACCATCCTTTATGGGAGTGAAGTTTGTCAAATAATCTTCCTTCCCTGTCATGTGCCTTGAGCATCCACTATCCCAATATCTATAATCATTGACCTGTTTTTGAATGCCCTGCACATAAAGAAAACAAATTAGTTTTCTTTGGGAACCCAAGCCTTAGAAGACTTGGATTAATCAGGTTGTTTAATAAGAACATACTTAGTTCTCATAACAACCCCATTTTCATCCTTCTTAGGATGAAATACCCAGTTAACCCCAATTGGTTTTGTAATAAACTTTGAAATGTAATTAAATCTGTTGCAGGTCATTGAAATCCCATTATCATTAGGGTTTTGATCTTTCTTGGGTCTCCATGTTAAGCTTGAAGAAGCTTTGGACCCCTTACCCTGTGGTTGCAAATATTTAGGTCTGGTCACGTTTCTGTCAGCGTTAGAATTGGTCTTGTCAACGCTGAAATTTCCCTTGTCAGCGTTGAACCTAGGGTTTGATACAGAAATCCATTGCCTATTAGACCAAGTATTTGTCTTTTGAAATGGTATTTGTCCATGAGTGTTAGTCCCTCTTGTAAAGAATGGGGCAGGTATAACAACTTGTGGACTTTGCTGCACACAAGGTTTGGGTCTGACAACGTGTGACTTTCTAACAACGTTGACTTTGTTCCTGTCAGCGCTGAAATTGTTCATGTCAGCGCTGGCTTTGGGAGCATTGACACACTTGTATGCCAAGTGTGAAAAGCTATCACAATTGTAACAGGCTTTTCTAGACACAACTTTAGGTCTAGAAGAGAAGAAGCCTGTTCCATTATTGCTGACTTGGCTCTTGGGTGACCTAGTATTCCTATACATCTCTGCATATTTAATGCTAGGTTTTCTATCAGTGTTTGAGCCTAGGTCAACAGCTTTACCAGTGATTGGGTTAGTAACCTTAATGGGTGTTGACTCATTTGGACTTTCAGATAGTAAGCCACCCTTAACAAACAAAGTAGGGTTAGCTTTCTTCCATTCATTCAGGTCAGTCAACTTTTGTTGGTACTCTTCAACTGGACTGACAACTCTTGGTGGAGGAATGAATTCCTCCTCTTGGAATTCTGGCAAACTATTCCAAGATAGGTCCTTTTGTTGGACACCATAGAAGTCACCAGCTGGTGGTAGAACCACAGAGTAATCATTCATCCCAATCCCAGTCATGTCCTTAGGATCTCTTTGTTTACTCACACAGTCTCCTAGGGTTTGAGTGGCTCTATCAAATCTTTGAATTTTAAGGCCAACATTGTCTTTATTCTTAATGGCCTCATCTAATTTAGCCTGTAACTCACAATTAACCCTTTCCATGATGTTTCTAATATCCATACTAGCATTTAACTCATGTTTTAAGATATTTATTTTATCTTTTAAGTCAAATTCCATTTTCCTGTATTTAGAAACTGTTTTCTCAGTGTGAGTGAGAGCTAGTTGATAATTACACAGTTTGCACTTTTCAGTACTCACATCACTCATTAATCTTAACACTTTTTTGTTAAGTTTCTCAGTGGTTAACCTACAACCTTTACTACAAAAAGCATCATTGTATACCTCATTATCAGATGAAGAGGAGGAGTGTGCCATGAGAGCATATTCAACATGCTCTTCTTCTTCAACCTTAGCAACCAAAGCTTTATCCTCTTAAACATTCTTAGCCAGAAAGCTCCAATCCCATCCCATACCATCAATTCATTGAACTGCAACCATGGCTTTGGAATCTTGAGCTTTAACAACCTTACTTGAGGGTTTACCAGCATCAGATCTTCTAGGAGATCTGCATTCCCTCATGAAGTGCCCCATACGATGACAGTTGTAGCATTCAACTTTGGATTTATCAAATCCAGCCGTGTCTTTTGCATTGAAGGTCATCTTCTTCTTAAACCTTCTTTTCCACCTATTTTCTCTTATACTAGCAAGAGCTATGTTCCACTTAATGTCCATCTCTTCCAAGTGCTCATCACTTATCTACTCAAGGTCCTCATATGTAATCACTGAACCATTGGGCAAAGAAGCAATATAAGCACATACAGTATCCAAATCTAAACCAGCAGGTTTAACTCTTGGGGAGTCACTTTTGAATGTGTCAGCGTCTGAAAAGGAGACGTTGACAGGACTTGTTCCAGCGCTGACACATGATGATCCAGTAACTGGATGCATGTAAGAGTCCTTCTGATTGAATTGACCTTCACTGTGAGAGAAGAAGGCCACATTACTGTTGATAGACTTGCTTCCATGTTCTAAAAGAGTTTCATCTTCCAACATCCTTAGTTTGTTGTAGATTTCATCAAACGTGGAACTTTTGTAGGTATTATTGGCAAGAATGGATCTTGCCTCAATCTTCTACGCCTCACCCAGACTTTTAAGAAAAGTAGCATTGATGTCAACATCACCAACTTGTGTCCCCATGAAGGACAATTTGCTTGTAATGTCAAGCAATCTACTTCTCACACTACTCAGCTTCTCATTGGGTTGTGCTTTGAAAACAGCATAATCATGCATGAGCTGTTTCTTCTTTTCTTCCCTAGTATATGCATTACCACCATATGCAACTTCAAGAGCTGCCCAAAGCTTTTTAGCAGAATCATAACCTCTATATTTATGTTGGTTCTCTTGTCCCAACGAGAGTTTCAGAATATTTAGGGTTTTCATGTCAACCCTTTTCTTTGCTATGTCTTCAGCAGCCACAGCTCTACCATCTTCAGGTTTTTCTTTCTTATCCTCTTCAGAACATCCAGCAACGGCTGATCTTTGAGCAATAGCATCAGCAATCTTTTGGGTTTTATCGAATGTGTTTCCATATTCAATGATCTCCCAGAGTGTATAGTCATAGATCCCTAGATATTGTTCAAAACTGAATTTCCACAATTCAAAGTTAGTTGCATCAAGCATGGGAATCTTGATGTTTGGTAAGGTGAGGAGGAAGAGGTTATTGTTTCATACATGATGTTGTTAGGGTTTCTGAGAAAATTAGGGTTTTGGTGATTTTTAGGGTTCTTGTGTTCTTTAAGATCAAAAGTTCCTCAACAAGCTCTGATACCATTTGTTGATCCCAAGCTTAGATCGATTTAGCTTTATGTATACGAGATTAGATCAAGTAATACAGTTAGAGAAACCTTTGTATATGCTTATGATAATCTAAGTGTTATGCGGAATTAACACTTAAACCAGAACACACAATGATATAAACAAACTTTCACTTTGATTAATGATATCAAACTTGCTTACAATGAAAGTAGTTTACGAATGAAAACTTATATGAAACATAAACCTAAAGGTCTTCTTTTATAGACATAATAAGCCTTGTACAATAATCTACGTATCGGCTATTCTAGGTAAAGATAAATATAGAAAATACAATGTTGTTCCTATCTTTACTAGAAGTAATCTAGAATACAATAAACACGTAGAGTATATCTTCCCATCAGTGCTTCTCTTCAATGTATCAACGCTTGACTTTGTCATGTCAATGCTTGAGCTGTCAGCGCTTGTTTTGCTCCTGTCAACGCTTGTTTTACTCTTGTCAGCGCTCAAGTCATCTGGCCTTAATTTATTCCCAACAGAAAGAAGAGTGGTCAATCAAGACCAACGTCTCAAAAGCATCATAATATCTTGTCTTCCTGATGATATTATGGAGGCTGTCATCGAGTGTGAGACGGCCAAAGAGACTTGGACAGATCTTGTTCATAGTTACGAAGGACCAACTGACACTAAGGAAAATAGGATTATGGACCTGAAGTTAGATTATAACACTTTCAGGGCCAAACCATCTGAAACACTTCCTTAGACTTACACCAGGTATAAAACCTTTCTCAATGAGCTAATGAATGACGGGGTGAAACTGTCTAAACATGAAATCAATGTTGGTTTTATGAACAGTCTCCCTGAAAAATAGCTTGGTTTTTCTCAAGGATTGAGAAATGCTAATCACATACAGACTCAGGATCTTGCAGACATTTATGGGAGATTTATCTATTAAGATAATCTAATAAATAGAAGATATCATGAGTCCAAGAAGGCCTTAATAACAGACACCTTAGCCAAACCTACCCAAATTGATCATGGCCCCATTACAACTGCTTTTTATTCAAAAGCAATTGTTCAAGATTTTCAGGAAACCTCAGATGATGAGGTGGATGAAAGATCTAGTGTTGAATACATAAGGGATTTGAACAGGGAATATCATGAAAGGGTCATGTTGGCAAATACCAAACGTTATATCAAAAGAACTAGATTTGCTGGTAACCAATCCACTGAGGGAGTGGATTGTTACCGATGTGGTAAAACTGGGCATTTTGCTAAATATTGTCTTTCAAAAACTCCATTGGCCTCTTATAAAAATCAAAATTGTTCATCAGGCAATGACAATTTTCAACCCAATTTTACACCAAAACTAATTCAGGCTTCTCCATTTAACCAAAGTTTTCAAAATAGTAAGAAAATTGAGAATGACTATAGGCCTGAGTATAAAAAGGTTAAAGCCAAACTTGCACTCTTGGAAGTTGAACCTACTGTTGCTCAGACTCAAAAGCCTACTCAGAACAAAGCCAAAGGGCTGGTAGCTAAAACTTTTGATTGGGATGATGAAGACTTGTCCTCAAAAGAGGAGGAAGTCAGGTATCAAGTGTTAATGGCTCTAGCTGATGATGAATTATAAGTTGGAGAGAATCATACTCGAAATGGAGAATGGGTTGACATCACTATGAGAAAGGTAAACATGCTTCTCTCTATGGATGAAGAATCTGATTGGCAAAAATTCCTTAAGTATATTAACATTCACCTATCATTTGTTGAAGAGAAGAGATTGAATCTTTTTTCAAAATATCATAAACTTGTTTTTGAATTAAACAAATGTAGAGAAGATTTATTAATTTTAAAACAAGCTAAACTTGAAGTAGTAAGCTTTCAACTTCAGAACACTGAACTTACTAAAATCAATCATGCTCTTCAAGAACAACTTAAGGAAGAAAAGCGCATCAATGAGAAATGGACAAATAGCTCTACCTTAGCTTCTCAGTGTATAAACAATCAAATACCTACCCAAAAGAAGAAACTTATTGGGGCACGACAACTCACTGAAAAGGCACCTACTAAGGAAATGAGTGAACAGACATTTCTCCCTGCCTTAGTTGGGTTTGATCATGAAATGATTCCTAAGTCAAAAGACTGGGTTGAGAGATCAAACCCTGAGAGTGTTTTGCCTAACTTTGATACTGAAAAAATATTAATTCCTGAATCTCAGGCTATTAATGAAAAACTTGGTCTGAATGAAGAGACTGATAAAGTCAGTAACACTGAAACATCTAGTGTTGCTGAAGACATTCAGACTCCTCTACCTCCTTTGAAAAACCTTCAAGGAGCAAGTCCATGTTCTGAACTAATTCCACTGTCTTATCAAGAACACTCACATAGAGGAAGAGTTGGGTTCGGTTGTATTGAACAAACAAAGCATGACTCAAAAGTGATACCAGATCACACTGAGTCAGGAACTGTCACTAAAAAAACAACCAAACCTATATCTCCCTCGAGGAGTCCTAAACACTCAGTCAACTCTACTCCTATTGTATATCAAGAGGAGTTAAGTAGATTGTTCCAACTTTTCATGGAAGAGAAGCTGAACTCAGCCTCTAAACTCAGGTTGAAACATATGTGTCCTCACAGCCTGAATCATCAACAAGTAACAAAACTGAACCTAAGTCTTCTAAGAAACTTAATACAAAGAAACCCTCCTGTGAGCTATGTCACAATACAAATCACACCACTGACGACTTCTTTAGATTTCTCTATTGTATGAAATGTAAAAGTGAAGATCACAAGACAACAGATCATGAGATGCACATAGCTTCTATTAAAAATGCTAAAAGATACAACGCTCAGCCTTACAACTATGGGCCTACCTCACAACAAACCAGAAAATCCAAGGCTAAGCCTTACCCACCATGTACACATTGTGGCATTCCTGATCATAGACCTGATGATTATGTATATTACCCTGAGTGTGAGATTTGTGGAAGCAATGATCACACTACCTCAGGACATAATAGAATCATCATGGTAAGAAGAGGAATGCTAGCTGCGTCATCTCAAAGTACTGAATCCTCAGTCGGACTAAGCTGCAAGACATGTGGAAGCAATGTTCATTCTACCTCAGATCATGCTGAGTTTGAGTACTTCAAACGAGGTGAAAGACGTCAGGCTTTTCGAGCCAAAGAGCCTACTAAAAAGTGGGCTCACAAGAGAAATTAATCCACCTCGTTATTTGTGCAGAAACAGTTCAAGGAGCCTGTCTGGTACTTAGACAGTGGGTGTTCAAGAAGTATGACAAGGGTCAAAAGTTATCTGCACAAAAACGTGGAGCAACCAGGTCCTAAGGTAGTATTCGGTGATAATTCATCTTGTGTTATTAAGGGATATGGTTCAATTAAATGTGGTGGAATAGTTTTCTCAAAAGTGGCGTTTGTAAATGGTCTGCAGTACAATCTCATCAGTATCAGCCAACTGTTTGATGCTAAGTACATCGTTCAGTTTGATGATAAGCAAGGTACAATCTTCAATGCTAACAAAGAAATTGTGTTGACTGCTCTAAGAAGAAATGATGTATATGTCCTAGACATGTCATCTGTAACAAATTCAAGAGCATGTTTCTTTGTTAAAGCCTCAGACTCTGTCAATTGGCTTTGGCATAAGAGACTATCACATCTAAATTTCAAAGATATGAACAAACTTGCAAAACAAAACAAAGTTATTGGCTTACCTTCTCTTGTGTTTTCAAAAGACAAGCCTTGTTCAGCCTGTGAAAAAGGTAAACACAAGAGAGCTTATTTCAAGCCAAAACAAAACTTTTCTATCATGAAGTGTCTTCATCTTCTTCATATGGACTTGTTTGGACCAGTTAGTCGAATGTCTATAAATCATGAGAAATACACTCTTGTGATTGTTGATGAATACTCTAGATACACTTGGGTATACTTCCTGAAAAAGAAGAGTCAAGCTTCTGAATTCATAATGTCTTTTATCAGGCAAGTAGAAAATTAAAATGATACAAAAGTTAAACAAATACGAACTGATAATGGAACAGAATTTAGGAACCAAGAGCTTGAGAGTTTTTATGATGAGAAAGGAATTTCTCAGAACTTCTCTTCTCCTTACACACCTGAACAAAATGGTGTGGCTGAAAGGTAGAATAGAACTCTCATTGAAGCTGATCGAACCATGCTCAATGGATCCAATCTTTCAAAACCCTTCTGGACTGAGGCTGTAAAAATAGCTTGCTATACTCAGAATAGATGTATTATTTTCAAAAGACATGATAAGCTACTTTCACGTATTAGGATGTCCTGTGTTCATTCACAATCAAAAGGACCATCTTGGTAAATTTGATGCCAAAGCTGATGATGGATACTTTCTTGGATACTATTTTGTCTCCAAAGCCTTCAGGGTCTTTAACACAAGGAGACAACAGTTTGAGGAGTCATTTCATGTCACCTTTGATGAAAGTATGGATGCCATTAACTTCACAAATCAGTCAATGGAAGAGATTGGGATCAATGACTCATCAAGATATCCTCCTAATGAGTATGAACATTGTCCTTCAAAGCAGTATCAAACTGATGCTGATATATCCATCCATATATCACCTCACAATACGTCAATTGATAATTTAATCACACCTCAACATGTCCCTGAAGTTATCACTTCTCAAGCTGATGAATCAAATGATTCACCCGTCTATGAGAACACTGAAGGGACAAGTGATGAAAATATCGATACCCCTATTACTGAAAATCCTACAGTAGGAGGTGATGTCCCAGTACATTGTACCGAATCTCAAGTCCCTGATAATCACCAACCATCGACAAGCTCTAATCCAAGTCCTCAGGACAGATGGTCAAGACAACAACATATAGAGCTTGTAAATATAATTGGTGATGTATCTGAGGGGATGCTCACACGCAGTCAGGCTGCTAAACTCTCTGCTGCCTCATCCCATGAATGTCTGTTTGCAGACTTTCTCTCTGAAATTGAACCAAAGAAGGTTTTAGAGTCCCTGACACATCCAAGGTGGGTTGAGGCCATGCAAGAAGAACTCAACCAATTCCTCAAGAACAAAGTGTGGAAACTAGTTCCTATCCTCGAAGGGAAATCAACTCCTGGTACAAAATGGGTATTTAAAAACAAGACTGATGAAGATGGAATTGTCATTAAAAACAAAGCTAGGCTGGTTGTTTAGGGGTGTGGTCAACTTTAAAGGATCAAATATGAGGAAACCTTCGCCCCTGTAGCAATAATGGAAGCAATCAGGATCTTCTTTGCCTATGCTACCTACATGAACTTCAAAGTTTTCCAAATGGATGTAAAAAGTGCCTTCCTGAATGGAAAGATCACTGAAGAAGTTTATGTTGCTCAGCCTCCTGGTTTTGAGAGTTTTGAGTTTCCAAACAATGTTTATAAACTTGACAAAGCCCTTTATGGACTAAAACAAGAACCAAGGGCATGGTATGAAACTCTCTCTACATTCCTGATAATGAACAAATTTGTCAGGGGGAAGATAGACAACACCTTGTTTATCTTCAGAACCAAAGAGGATGTTCTACTAGTTCAGATATTGTTGGGAATAAAATTGACTAAGTCCCTTGACGCTGACAAGAGTAAACAATGCGTTGACAGATGAGACGTTGATAAGAATTATCAAGGCGCTGATAAGAAGAATCTTAACACAAAGACAAGGACTAAATCTGCCAATGATGAATTCTTCAAGCTGGTGGACATAATATGAAGATAAGAATTCAGAATATATTCTTAAATTTTTAAAAGATTTAGTCAATAAGTTATTTGAGTATGTTTATTTTATGTCTCTTCCTAAAATAGTTGATCTTAGCTTTTTGTACAAGGCTCCTTAAACCTATAAAAGGAGGCCTTAGGGTTAGACATAAGACACATCTTTTTCACACATCTCTTCCACATATATCATAACACTTTCATTGTAATCTTTCATTGTTATTATTAATCAAAGTGAAAGTTTGGTATTCATATATTCTGTTTGTTCTTCGTTCTGAGTATTAGTTTCCGCATAATACTTAGATTGTTGAATACACAAAGTTTCTCTACGCGTTATACTTGATTTAATCTCGATAACACAAAGCTAAATCGATCTATGTTTGGGATCAACAAGTGGTATCAGAGCTTGTTGAGAAACTTTAATTTGAAGAACAAAATCCAATATCGTGAGGTGAACCAGGCTAAGGAAGAAGGTGAAGAAGAATCTGATGATGTTTTTAGTTAAGGCAACGTCTACTTCAAATTCCACAAGTTCCAATTCATCTTCATGTTCTGATAGTGAGGTATGTGATAACTCTTCTTGTAGGTTAAATACTAAAAGACTTAACAAAGAGGTTTTAAGATTGTTAGGAGATGTGAGTACTGAGAGATGCAAGTTGTCTAACTATCAAATTGCTCTCACTCAAACTGAAAAGACAGTTTTTGAGTACAAGAAAATGGAGTTTGACCTAAAAGATAAAATTAATATCTTAAAACATGATTTAAACTCTAGTATGGATATTAGAAACATCTTGGAGAGAGTCAATGCTGAATTACAGGCTAATTTAGATGAGGCTATCAAAAATAAGGATAATGTAGACCTTAAAATTCAGAGATTTGATAAGGCCTCACAAACCCTAGGAGAATGTGTTGGTAAACAGAGGGATCCTAAGGACATGAGTGGGATTGGGATGAAAGACTATACTGTTGTTCCACCACCAGCTGGGGACTTCTATGGTGTCCATAGAAAGGATCTCTCTTGGACTGGTATTCTAGAACTCCAAGAAGAGGAATGTATTCCTCCACCTAGAGTTCTTTCCCTAGTTGAGGAATATCAACAAAAGGTTATTGACCTAGAAGAGTGGAAAAAGGCTAACCCTACTTTATTTGTTAAAGGTGGGATACTTAGTGAGAGTCCATTTGTGCCTACACCCATTGAGAGTCCAGTTGTATCTACACCTATAACTGTGACAAATCCCATCACTGGAAAAGCTGTTAATCTTGGCTCCCCAATTAAGAAACAACCTAGTGTTAAATACGCTGAAATGTATAGGAAACCTAGGTCATTCAGAAGCCAAGAAAGTGTTAATGGGACAGGGTTTTATCAGTCTAAGCCTAAGTTTGTGTCCAAAAAGGCTTGTTACTCATGTGGGAGCTTCTCACATTTGGCAAATAATTGTGTGAGTGAATACAATTCATTTGCTGACAATAGGTCATCCAATGTCAACCATAGACCTTTTGTCCACACTAGACCACAGGCTACTAGACCAGCTCCTTTCTTCTCTAAGGCAGCTAATACCCATGGACAAAGGCCCTTTCAAAAGACCAAAACTTGGTCAAATAGACAGTATGTTCTTGTAGCAAACCCTAATTTGGGCGCTGATAGGAACAAATTCAGCGCTGACAAGGAAAAATTCAGCACTGACAGGAACAAATTCAATGCTGACAGGCACAAATGCAGCGCTGACAGCTCCAAGTTTGGTATGAGACCTTATTTTAGACCATATAAACAAAGATACTTGGTTAATAAGGGTCAATGGTCTAAAGCATCATCCCACTTAACATGGAAACCTAAACAAGAGCAAAACTCTAATTTTAATGGTATTTCAATGACTTGCAATAGATTTAAGTATCTTGAGAAGGTCATTACTAGTATCATTGGAAAAAATTGGGTGTTTAGGTCACAAAGGGATGAACAGGGATTTGTGGAAAAGAATAAGACCACTCTAATTGAACAACTAGACAGATCCATGTCTGACAAGGCTTGGATCTCCAAAGAAAACTAATTTGATTTCTTTTTGAGCAGACTATCCAAAAGCAGGTTAGTGATAAAGGATATTGGGATAGTGGATGCTCAAGGAACATGCATTTTTGGTCTTTTCACTGTTATTATTTTTATCCACTAACATGTTATCTCTACCCATTGTTGTGGGAAAGGGTAGCCTCTGTTGGTGTGTTTTTGTGGGTTTTTCTAACTATGCAGGAATGTGGAGCTACATTTGGATGGATACAGAATTGCAAACTTTTATTTATGATGGTTGGAGTGTTTACATTTCTATCTTGAGATAAAATTTTGCTTCTTCACATATAATGATTTGTATGCTTCTGTTAAGGGGAGGTAAACCTCTAGGTTTTTGGGTACTCTTAGAGCACTCTTGCACAATTCTAGATTGTGTCCACTAGTGAGTGGGGGTTAGAAATACTGAAGGCTCTTTCCTTATGAAATTGTTGGAATTTCTAAACCTCGAGGCACTGTAGCATGCACGTAGTTTATTTTGCATGCATGTTGCCAAGACTTTTGACCTAGAATTGGGTGTGGTCGTATGGGTGACTTGGGGTAGTTATTATTTTTGGGTTACTTGGGGAGTTGCAAAGGTTTTATATGAGTTAACTTTCTCTTTGGGGCATTTGTGAACAAAGGACTCTAGAGTTCATGTGTGTCTATCATGCTTTTGCATGAGTGTATGCATGAACAGTGTTTTTCACTCTTGGTTATTAGAGACTAGTTAATTTCCTTAGGATTATTACCTTTGTTTATGTTCTAACTAAAGTTTTCCATTCTCAAGTCCATTTTATGCTATGACATCTTAGCTGGTGTGATTTATAAACTTCTTTATAGTCCCAAAATGTTTCATCACCCTTTCATTTTTCAAATTCTTGGATATCTGGAAGCCTAATGATCATTGAGATGTTTTTCCTAGTGATTGACATCTAGTAGCAGCAACGATCACTTTCACAAGGGTGTATAGTGTTATGGAGATGGCTGAGACTATTGGCACTTGCTTTAATGCAGGTCAAGTCAGTCTTATCATCAGTAAGTCCATCCCCATGTCCTATGAATCAACATTGAGGATTCATTTCCTGAATGTGGATGAGGACAGTATGAAACCTTTGACATTAGTGGAATTGATGAAAATCTGTATTAGCTTGTAAAAGCATAATACATAAATGGTACAAATTGTCAAGGATCACTGTTTTGAACTGATAGACTTGTTATTTTGGAAGCTGATGCAAGGACGATGTTCTTGGTTCTGTCTTTGTATATTGATCTTAGAGAGGAGTCTTTAAAAAGGGGAGGATCAATAGAATTTGAGTGACAATAGTAACAAAGAAATCTCTAAAGAATATATAGGTGCTAAAGATGATTAAGACCAAGTGAAGGCTGACTATACAAGTGATTTAAGTGATTGACTTTTTGAGGTTTATTCATACTCAAATTCTAGGATAGAGCATGTTTGTAAGAATCCTCTCTCTGTGTTTTATTTTATTTAGAAACTTGATTACTAGAGTAGATATCAAGTTTAGGGGAGGATTGTTGGGAATAAAATTGACTAAGTCCCTAGACGCTGCAAGAGGAACTTAGACGCTGACAAGAGTAAACGAGGCTTTTACAGATGAGACGTTGATAAGAATTATCAAGGCGCTGACAAGAAGAATCTTAACACAAAGACAAGGACTAAATCTGCCAATGATGAATTCATCAAGCAGGTGGACATAATATGAAGATAAGAATTCAGAATATATTCTTAAATGTTTAAAAGATTTAGTCAATAAGTTATTTGAGTATGTTTATCTTATGTCTCTTCCTAAAATAGTTGATCTTAGCTTTTTGTACAAGGCTCCTTAAACCTATAAAAGGAGGCCTTAGGGTTAGACATAAGACACATCTTTTTCACACATCTCTTCCACATATCTCATAACACTTTCATTGTATTCTTTCATTGTTATTATTAATCAAAGTGAAAGTTTGGTATTCATATATTCTATTTGTTCTTCGTTCTGAGTATTAGTTTCCGCATAATACTTAGATTGTTTAATATACAAAGTTTCTCTACGTGTTATACTTGATTTAATCTCGATAACACAAAGCTAAATTGATCTAAGTTTGGGATCAACAGATATATGTTGATGACATCATATTCTTATCTACTAACTATAGTCTTTGTAGAAAGTTTGAAAAGCTTATGACAAAGAAATTTGAAACGAGTATGATGGGTGAGATAATATATTTTCTTGGACTACAAATCAAACAGGGGGACAAAGGGATCTCAGTCTGTCAAGAAAAATACACCAGAGAAATACTTAAGAAATATGATATCTCTGAGTGTGCTTTAGTAAAGACTCCCATGGTTCCCCCCAACAACTTAGGTCCTGATCTTATTGGTAAATACGTCAATCTAAACTTATTCAGGGGAATGATTGGATCATTAATGTCCCTAACTGCAACCAGGCCTGATATTCAGTTCTCAACAATCTTATGTGCAAGATATCAGGCCGATCCCAATGAATCACATCTTACTGATGTTAAACGAATCTTCAAGTACATGAAGGGTACTCCCTCACTAGGTCTATGGTATCCTCGTTGCTCAGGCTTCAATCTTAAAGGATACTCAGACTAAGACCATTATGGCTAAAATATGGATAGAAAAAGTACCTCAGGTGCATGTCAATTCCTAGGTGGCAAGCTAGTATGTTGGAGTGCAAAGAAACAGCAGTCAGTCGCAATGTCCTCCGCTGAGGCTGAATACGTGGCAGCTGCTGGTTGTTGTGCAAACATCCTCTAGATGAAAAGTCAACTCAGTGACTATAAAGTGGCATACAAAGTAGTCCCTATCTTTTGTGACAACACCAGTGCAATTGCCATTTCAAATAATCTAGTCCTGCTTTCAAGGACTAAACACATAGACATAAGATATCATTTCCTCAGGGATCACATCTTAAAAGGAGATATTGAATTATATTTCATCCCTACTGAATATCAGCTAGCTGATATTTTCACCAAATCTTTGGATGAACCAACGTTCACTAGACTGAAAGCTAAACTTGGTATGCTGAATATTGATTAATCAGACTCCCTGATGACACTGTATTCAGTATAAAGTATATTCTTGATCCTCTCTCTGAGTAAATATCTCTTATCGTCTTCCCCTTGACACTGAGGTACATTAAATGATGTAACTAAATGCTCTAAGGATTTAGTTACTTAATGTCCTAGGTTGGTGAGTCACAATATTAAATAAGGAACATATATTCCTTCAATAAAATGTCATAAACCAGTCAAGGGGTCACTCATGTCAAGTATCCCACTAAGCATTAAATGCTTACCCTTTTTCTAGCAAAATTCGTTGTAAAAACGTCCTTTCAAATGCACGTGACCCCACGTCATCTCTACAAAAAGCGTTATGTTTGCAATAATAGAACAGTTGCCAAGAAAATAGGGGGACCACTTGTACGTTTTCATTTAATGCGGATGTGAAAAGAAATTATAACAAATAAAAATCTCTTTCACATCCGAGCCTATAAATACCCCTCAATCAAAACAAGCAGACACACAAAGAACTTGCAATTTTACTCTGCCGAAATTTTCTCTCAAAGAAAAAGTGTGTGTGTTCAAACGAGTTTCTAGAAAAGGTTTCTTGTAAAAAGCCAATCACATTGATCACTTGTTTTATTGTTATATAGCACAAACAATCGAAGTTACCTATTGTTTATAACTCTTGATCCTTTTTTATAAGGCAAAAGTTCTCATTAGGTCACTTGGTGAATCTTGTTGTATTATATCAAGAATCAAGTCTTGATTTGATTTCCACAAATTGCCATTGTCCTTTTTCAATTCTTTAAAAGCTATCTTTAATGGTAATGTCCAAAGCTATGAAATATGCCCCTCAGGATGAACATCTCACCAATGGGGGTGTCCATTTTGTAGGAAACAACTATGAGGGAAATTTCAATTATCCTAGTAGTGTATCATCCTACAAACCAATTTGCAAATTCTTGAAAAACAATGATTGGGCTGATGCTTTTACAAAACCCCCTCAGTCTTCTACCATGAATATCTCAAGGAATTCTGGTTTACGGCTGTGGTTGTAACCCCTACCCAAGGGCCGGAAGGATCTCAGGGGTCTGAGATCAAGTCACATAAGAACTGTGTCATCATGTTCACTGTAAACAATGGGAAGACACCATTGATTTTAGACTTCAAAACATTTGTCAAACCAGTCGACTTGATTATAACAATGGAAAGTAACTTCACATCCTGACATGGAGTCAGTTAAAAAAGGACTAAAAGAAATCGGGGTCCCTGAGTTACTTGTGACTAAAACCCCATTGATCAAAACTGCTTTCCCCATGGCTTGGAGGATCCTGGTCACTTTTGTAATTCAGGTGATCGGTGGGAACTATTCATCTACTGAGCAAGTTAATTCTACTCAGCAGATGCTAATCTACAGTCTTATTAATGGAATGAAGATTGACATAGGAGAGATCTTTTATAATGATCTCGTAACTAGGCTCCTGAAGGAGTCTAGGAAAAGTATATTTCTTACCCAAGATTCATATAATGCGCCTTAGAACGGTTACTGGGTTCCCTTTACACTCAGGAAAAATTCAATGTTTTTTCTACTCCCATCCTGAGTTCCACAAACTTTTCAAAGAACCCATCTGAAGTCAACCCCATTGCATTGACGGCTCACATGACTGAGGTGATCAGTCCTGGATCATCCGTGTCTCCTATTCCCTTCTTACCAAAGAAGGGGAACAAGAAGACTCAGACTGTGCCAAAGACCAAACCAACAAAGGCACAGGTCCATAAGGCTTCTGAGGCACGACCCAAAAAGTCCAAGGCTAAAAAGACTACCCTTGTTCATACCAAGCTTCAAATACCCCAAGGGAAAGAGCTTTCGGGAGGCCCTGATACATCACATTCAGGGTCGACGGGCCAACTTACTGGTCCTCTTGATGGAGATGGAAACAAAGAAACTTCTTCTACGGGACTGCCTTCCACTCAGACCGATGAGGGCATTCGTAAATCACAACCTTTGCTTAAGGTCAAAACTAAGGCCAAAGACTCAGAGAGACACCCACGGGTAACACACCTCGCTTATAGGCCTATCACTTCCACCATGTCCAATGAAGGCACACTAGCTCAAAAGTATTCGCCTGAGGACCCAAAACTTGATTCCTTAGACTTAGAGGGATGCCCACGGGTAAAACACCCCGCTGATAGGAATCTCACATCCACAACTCCCGATGAAGGCACACTAAAACAAAAGTCTTTGCCTGAGGGAACCACTCTTGATCCCAAAGACTCAGAGGGACGCCCACGGGTAAAACACCCTGTTGATAGGGTTCTTACATCCACAACTGATCAATCATAAACTGCCCCTGAGTATCAGTTGGCTAAATCCTAAGCCTCAGGATTTGGGGCAGGGAGTGATGATAACCAAGGCAAACCTTCTTTTGAAGGGGAGCTGGACGAACCTAAGGGTTCACTGAACTTTGGAGATTTTGTAAGTTTACCTAAGAAGCCTTACGAGTTTCTCCAAGGTTTCAGTGACGACGATGATATGATTGAGGCTGGGGATGAACCTGAAACTCTGGCCCCTCTTCAATCAGACCAGAAGTCACAGTCCCCACCATTGTTCGCGGACATACAGCCCTCCCCTGAGGCTCAACAAAAGCCCTCCCCTAAGGCATCCGAACAAACAGAGCCCTCCCCTGAGGTACCAAAAAAGCCCTCCCAAGAGGAAAAAACTTGACACCTCTTTGTTGGAGACTCAGACTGTGGTTCTGGATGAGAAGGTTTTGAATGCAACGCTCAAGGATGTATTAACTGATGCTTCCAAAGCCTTGAAAGCTGAGGTCACTCAGGTTCATGAAGACTTGGCTTCAAAGGCTGATGAACTCCTTGATGAGTTCAGGACATATGGTGATAGATTTGACCTGGCTGAGGAGAAGATGAGAATTCAGGTGGACAACCAAATGGAATTCATCAGCTCTATTAACAATAGTCATGAAAATCAAGAGAAGAAGCTCATCAACTTCCTCAACCGTATGGGTGACTTGGGGTAGTTATTATTTTTGGGTTACTTGGGGAGTTGCAAAGGTTTTATATGAGTTAACTTTCTCTTTGGGGCATTTGTGAACAAAGGACTCTAGAGTTCATGTGTGTCTATCATGCTTTTGCATGAGTGTATGCATGAACAGTGTTTTTCACTCTTGGTTATTAGAGACTAGTTAATTTCCTTAGGATTATTACCTTTGTTTATGTTCTAACTAAAGTTTTCCATTCTCAAGTCCATTTTATGCTATGACATCTTAGCTGGTGTGATTTATAAACTTCTTTATAGTCCCAAAATGTTTCATCACCCTTTCATTTTTCAAATTCTTGGATATCTGGAAGCCTAATGATCATTGAGATGTTTTTCCTAGTGATTGACATCTAGTAGCAACAACGATCACTTTCACAAGGGTGTATAGTGTTATGGAGATGGCTGAGACTATTGGCACTTGCTTTAATGCAGGTCAAGTCAGTCTTATCATCAGTAAGTCCATCCCCATGTCCTATGAATCAACATTGAGGATTCATTTCCTGAATGTGGATGAGGACAGTATGAAACCTTTGACATTAGTGGAATTGATGAAAATCTGTATTAGCTTGTAAAAGCATAATACATAAATGGTACAAATTGTCAAGGATCACTGTTTTGAACTGATAGACTTGTTATTTTGGAAGCTGATGCAAGGACGATGTTCTTGGTTCTGTCTTTGTATATTGATCTTAGAGAGGAGTCTTTAAAAAGGGGAGGATCAATAGAATTTGAGTGACAATAGTAACAAAGAAATCTCTAAAGAATATATAGGTGCTAAAGATGATTAAGACCAAGTGAAGGCTGACTATACAAGTGATTTAAGTGATTGACTTTTTGAGGTTTATTCATACTCAAATTCTAGGATAGAGCATGTTTGTAAGAATCCTCTCTCTGTGTTTTATTTTATTTAGAAACTTGATTACTAGAGTAGATATCAAGTTTAGGGGAGGATTGTTGGGAATAAAATTGACTAAGTCCCTAGACGCTGCAAGAGGAACTTAGACGCTGACAAGAGTAAACGAGGCTTTTACAGATGAGACGTTGATAAGAATTATCAAGGCGCTGACAAGAAGAATCTTAACACAAAGACAAGGACTAAATCTGCCAATGATGAATTCATCAAGCAGGTGGACATAATATGAAGATAAGAATTCAGAATATATTCTTAAATGTTTAAAAGATTTAGTCAATAAGTTATTTGAGTATGTTTATCTTATGTCTCTTCCTAAAATAGTTGATCTTAGCTTTTTGTACAAGGCTCCTTAAACCTATAAAAGGAGGCCTTAGGGTTAGACATAAGACACATCTTTTTCACACATCTCTTCCACATATCTCATAACACTTTCATTGTATTCTTTCATTGTTATTATTAATCAAAGTGAAAGTTTGGTATTCATATATTCTATTTGTTCTTCGTTCTGAGTATTAGTTTCCGCATAATACTTAGATTGTTTAATATACAAAGTTTCTCTACGTGTTATACTTGATTTAATCTCGATAACACAAAGCTAAATTGATCTAAGTTTGGGATCAACAGATATATGTTGATGACATCATATTCTTATCTACTAACTATAGTCTTTGTAGAAAGTTTGAAAAGCTTATGACAAAGAAATTTGAAACGAGTATGATGGGTGAGATAATATATTTTCTTGGACTACAAATCAAACAGGGGGACAAAGGGATCTCAGTCTGTCAAGAAAAATACACCAGAGAAATACTTAAGAAATATGATATCTCTGAGTGTGCTTTAGTAAAGACTCCCATGGTTCCCCCCAACAACTTAGGTCCTGATCTTATTGGTAAATACGTCAATCTAAACTTATTCAGGGGAATGATTGGATCATTAATGTCCCTAACTGCAACCAGGCCTGATATTCAGTTCTCAACAATCTTATGTGCAAGATATCAGGCCGATCCCAATGAATCACATCTTACTGATGTTAAACGAATCTTCAAGTACATGAAGGGTACTCCCTCACTAGGTCTATGGTATCCTCGTTGCTCAGGCTTCAATCTTAAAGGATACTCAGACTAAGACCATTATGGCTAAAATATGGATAGAAAAAGTACCTCAGGTGCATGTCAATTCCTAGGTGGCAAGCTAGTATGTTGGAGTGCAAAGAAACAGCAGTCAGTCGCAATGTCCTCCGCTGAGGCTGAATACGTGGCAGCTGCTGGTTGTTGTGCAAACATCCTCTAGATGAAAAGTCAACTCAGTGACTATAAAGTGGCATACAAAGTAGTCCCTATCTTTTGTGACAACACCAGTGCAATTGCCATTTCAAATAATCTAGTCCTGCTTTCAAGGACTAAACACATAGACATAAGATATCATTTCCTCAGGGATCACATCTTAAAAGGAGATATTGAATTATATTTCATCCCTACTGAATATCAGCTAGCTGATATTTTCACCAAATCTTTGGATGAACCAACGTTCACTAGACTGAAAGCTAAACTTGGTATGCTGAATATTGATTAATCAGACTCCCTGATGACACTGTATTCAGTATAAAGTATATTCTTGATCCTCTCTCTGAGTAAATATCTCTTATCGTCTTCCCCTTGACACTGAGGTACATTAAATGATGTAACTAAATGCTCTAAGGATTTAGTTACTTAATGTCCTAGGTTGGTGAGTCACAATATTAAATAAGGAACATATATTCCTTCAATAAAATGTCATAAACCAGTCAAGGGGTCACTCATGTCAAGTATCCCACTAAGCATTAAATGCTTACCCTTTTTCTAGCAAAATTCGTTGTAAAAACGTCCTTTCAAATGCACGTGACCCCACGTCATCTCTACAAAAAGCGTTATGTTTGCAATAATAGAACAGTTGCCAAGAAAATAGGGGGACCACTTGTACGTTTTCATTTAATGCGGATGTGAAAAGAAATTATAACAAATAAAAATCTCTTTCACATCCGAGCCTATAAATACCCCTCAATCAAAACAAGCAGACACACAAAGAACTTGCAATTTTACTCTGCCGAAATTTTCTCTCAAAGAAAAAGTGTGTGTGTTCAAACGAGTTTCTAGAAAAGGTTTCTTGTAAAAAGCCAATCACATTGATCACTTGTTTTATTGTTATATAGCACAAACAATCGAAGTTACCTATTGTTTATAACTCTTGATCCTTTTTTATAAGGCAAAAGTTCTCATTAGGTCACTTGGTGAATCTTGTTGTATTATATCAAGAATCAAGTCTTGATTTGATTTCCACAAATTGCCATTGTCCTTTTTCAATTCTTTAAAAGCTATCTTTAATGGTAATGTCCAAAGCTATGAAATATGCCCCTCAGGATGAACATCTCACCAATGGGGGTGTCCATTTTGTAGGAAACAACTATGAGGGAAATTTCAATTATCCTAGTAGTGTATCATCCTACAAACCAATTTGCAAATTCTTGAAAAACAATGATTGGGCTGATGCTTTTACAAAACCCCCTCAGTCTTCTACCATGAATATCTCAAGGAATTCTGGTTTACGGCTGTGGTTGTAACCCCTACCCAAGGGCCGGAAGGATCTCAGGGGTCTGAGATCAAGTCACATAAGAACTGTGTCATCATGTTCACTATAAACAATGGGAAGACACCATTGATTTTAGACTTCAAAACATTTGTCAAACCAGTCGACTTGATTATAACAATGGAAAGTAACTTCACATCCTGACATGGAGTCAGTTAAAAAAGGACTAAAAGAAATCGGGGTCCCTGAGTTACTTGTGACTAAAACCCCATTGATCAAAACTGCTTTCCCCATGGCTTGGAGGATCCTGGTCACTTTTGTAATTCAGGTGATCGGTGGGAACTATTCATCTACTGAGCAAGTTAATTCTACTCAGCAGATGCTAATCTACAGTCTTATTAATGGAATGAAGATTGACATAGGAGAGATCTTTTATAATGATCTCGTAACTAGGCTCCTGAAGGAGTCTAGGAAAAGTATATTTCTTACCCAAGATTCATATAATGCGCCTTAGAACGGTTACTGGGTTCCCTTTACACTCAGGAAAAATTCAATGTTTTTTCTACTCCCATCCTGAGTTCCACAAACTTTTCAAAGAACCCATCTGAAGTCAACCCCATTGCATTGACGGCTCACATGACTGAGGTGATCAGTCCTGGATCATCCGTGTCTCCTATTCCCTTCTTACCAAAGAAGGGGAACAAGAAGACTCAGACTGTGCCAAAGACCAAACCAACAAAGGCACAGGTCCATAAGGCTTCTGAGGCACGACCCAAAAAGTCCAAGGCTAAAAAGACTACCCTTGTTCATACCAAGCTTCAAATACCCCAAGGGAAAGAGCTTTCGGGAGGCCCTGATACATCACATTCAGGGTCGACGGGCCAACTTACTGGTCCTCTTGATGGAGATGGAAACAAAGAAACTTCTTCTACGGGACTGCCTTCCACTCAGACCGATGAGGGCATTCGTAAATCACAACCTTTGCTTAAGGTCAAAACTAAGGCCAAAGACTCAGAGAGACACCCACGGGTAACACACCTCGCTTATAGGCCTATCACTTCCACCATGTCCAATGAAGGCACACTAGCTCAAAAGTATTCGCCTGAGGACCCAAAACTTGATTCCTTAGACTCAGAGGGATGCCCACGGGTAAAACACCCCGCTGATAGGAATCTCACATCCACAACTCCCGATGAAGGCACACTAAAACAAAAGTCTTTGCCTGAGGGAACCACTCTTGATCCCAAAGACTCAGAGGGACGCCCACGGGTAAAACACCCTGTTGATAGGGTTCTTACATCCACAACTGATCAATCATAAACTGCCCCTGAGTATCAGTTGGCTAAATCCTAAGCCTCAGGATTTGGGGCAGGGAGTGATGATAACCAAGGCAAACCTTCTTTTGAAGGGGAGCTGGACGAACCTAAGGGTTCACTGAACTTTGGAGATTTTGTAAGTTTACCTAAGAAGCCTTACGAGTTTCTCCAAGGTTTCAGTGACGACGATGATATGATTGAGGCTGGGGATGAACCTGAAACTCTGGCCCCTCTTCAATCAGACTAGAAGTCACAGTCCCCACCATTGTTCGCGGACATACAGCCCTCCCCTGAGGCTCAACAAAAGCCCTCCCCTAAGGCATCCGAACAAACAGAGCCCTCCCCTGAGGTACCAAAAAAGCCCTCCCAAGAGGAAAAAACTTGACACCTCTTTGTTGGAGACTCAGACTGTGGTTCTGGATGAGAAGGTTTTGAATGCAACGCTCAAGGATGTATTAACTGATGCTTCCAAAGCCTTGAAAGCTGAGGTCACTCAGGTTCATGAAGACTTGGCTTCAAAGGCTGATGAACTCCTTGATGAGTTCAGGACATATGGTGATAGATTTGACCTGGCTGAGGAGAAGATGAGAATTCAGGTGGACAACCAAATGGAATTCATCAGCTCTATTAACAATAGTCATGAAAATCAAGAGAAGAAGCTCATCAACTTCCTCAACCGTGCTCTTCCTACTGTAGAAGCAAATGTGTCCTTGAAGACAACTCTGGATGGATTGATCACAAGTACCACTGAGTCCAATTTTAGACTTAGTCAACTACTTGAGTTACTGAAGTAGGACAGACTCACTGAGGTTTTCACCAGGTTAGACGCTCTCAGGTCTGACTTGGATATGGTGAAAGGGAAATGTGATGCCATCTATGAGGATGTTTATATGGATGCCGAAGCATAGTTCAGATTGTCAAGGGCTGCACAAGGTTACATGGCTAATGCCTCTAATCTCTCTAACATCTCCAAGTCCCTGAAAGAAGCTGATATTCCTAGACTTAGGACAAGGATTACCACAATAGAAAACACTCAATCCCTCATTCAATTGGATGTTCAAACTATCAAAGCTGACACTCAGTCCATGAAGGAAATGGTGATTGAGATGTTTCAGGATTTCAAGGGATCCTCCACCACCTCAGGATCCTCACATAGGGCAAAAGTTGGGATTAGTCAGGCTGATCCTTCAACTTTTCAGGGGGAGAATGTGCCACCAATGATGTTAACTTGGACTGAACCTCCTTCTCACACTAAGGGGGAGCAAGAAAGACTAGCAAAACCCCAACCCTTAAACTCAATTCCTCCCAACCCTGAGTTGTCAGTATCTAAGTTAGATAAGGGAAAAGGTATTGTTGATTAAACCCTAACACCTCCACCAAAGGAACTAGTAAAAGCTTCAAGAGAAACAATGCCTGATCCTGATGCCATTATCTTGGTACCATATTAGATTAGTGGAATAATGTACAAGATGACTCCTGATCAAATCCAAGTGTACTTAGATAGAATGGATTCGGCTAAGGCTAATGAAGCAACAAAGGCTGAGATCTTGAAAGTATCCACTGAGTTTGTGAAAGAAGTGGGTGGTAACCCTGAGGTTTTGCTGAGCAAGAAAGGGGGAGAAGAGTTCATCCAAAAGCAGGAGGAAGAACTCAAGGCCATTCAGGATGAAATGGTATTGAAGCAACAACAAAGAAACACCCAACTTAAGAAACTGTATGACCAATACACCAAAGAAGTCACCAAAAGAAGAAAGCCTGAACCAATCACTAACCTTCAGATCATTCCTCATACCACACCTGTCTCAGTATTTGTCTACAGAAACAATGATGAGAGGAACTTTGAAGTTATGAAGAAATTTTCATTTGGTGATTTTGGTCTCAGTGAGTGGGACGAAATGGGAAGGATCATCAGGACCAAAACAAACAAATGTGTCCATGAGATACTTAACTCTCTCAGTAAGAGATATAAGAGGTTGAATCAGATGAAGGAACAATTAGGAATCATTGAAGATCTTCCTTTAACTGAACAGGATCCTACCAAAACTCAGGGAAGAAAGAGAAAAAGAGTTGAGCTTGAAGTTGAGAATAAGATCCCTGGGTTAGACTACAATCGTACTCTCCCTGAAAATGTCCCCTTTGTGAACAACATGGTTATAGAAGAACCTGAGTGGGGTATCTTCTTCATTGATGTATTTGGGGATCAAGCATTTCAAAGAATGAGTGACATAGAGAAATGCACTACTGAGAGTGTTCTCATCTTTCTTGTGAGGGCTGGACAAGTTCAGACTGATGAGAATAAAATATTTGCTGAGAAGCTCAGGGAGATAATTGCTAGGAGGCCTGACAAAGAAAAGGTGTTAAAGTCATCAAGGGTGAAGAGGGAAGCAATGGATTCCTGAATAACTATAATCATTTGTTTTACTTATGTTTCTTGTATCAGACTATTCAGTCTTATGTAATGATGAATGAAAATGAAGTACTTTGTTATATTAAGTCTTTTCATCAGTAGAATAGTTTGTAATAAGAAGAAGCCTCTTTGCTCACTCATAAAAATTTCACTTAGGAAAATTTTATATCCAGATAGGGGGAGATTGTTAGGTCAATTCAGTACCTAATGACCTCCCTGATGGATTTGAATAACAATCAACCTAAGTGAAGTATTAACCTTGAACATAACGAAGTCACTGAGTGAACAGTCACTCAGTGAGTTGCCTTCGAGTTCTTAGACTGAGTCTAAAAGAAAGACTCGAGCATTCAGAGAGGCGAAGCTCAATGAATGTCTTCTATGACGAAGAAGAAGGTGATGGGTTCAGTGAGTTGTGGCAATAGACTCACTGAACCTCATACGATCTCCCTGAAGAAATCAAGCATTCTCCTAGACTGAAGTAAAGACGGGATAAGTTGAATTGAGACAAGATGAAGTACATCACACAATTAATGTGACTTACCCTTTTGGGATAGATGGGGTACTGACAAGTGTAAAGGACTTACGTCTTAGTACTTAGAATAGGGCAAGACAAGATACTACACTGTACCAATAAGACAAGAATTGCACATGGGCAATTATTGTCTTCTACCCAACTTTCCTTCTATAAATAGGATGCTTGTAAAGGATAGAAAACAAGTTTGTGCACTTAATGCTTTAGACATTTACAAACAATTTTTTCTCTCCTCCAAACACGATCACACACTTGAGTTCTAAACTCTTGTTGATAGAATCGTCAAGCTTAGCAATCGTTAGGATTGGACTAGCTTGTTAGTGAGGAGATCACAAAACCACACATTGTCTATTCAATCCCTATTGTAGCTTTGTATACAATAGGGTATAATTCTTTAATAAAGCTAAGAGTTAAACGTTGAAAACCTTTGTGTTATTTACTTACTTGTGTTAAGTTTATTGCATTACTTAACCATGGGTTAGGACTTAGTGTACTTAAGTATAGTACTAATTACAAGGGACCAACATTATCTTTGGTAACTGGCATTTGCAAATAATGGTTAAGGGGCAAGTGGTTACCCTTGCATTAATGACTTAGTTTTTGTAAGTGCAACCCCCATAATTAGGGGTCAATGAACAGTTTTATAACCATTATTTATGGTCAAATCCCTCAATTGATTCATTCATCCCAACCATACACACACACATACGCTCCTACTCTTTACCCTCTTCAATCAATCATCTTCCACTACTTCAATCATCAACAATGGCTGCACTCCAATACAAACACGATCATAACAAGGTGGCCTATCTTGGTGAAGGTCCTAAAAGAGAAGAGTTCACATACATCTTGGAATACATTGAGGCTTCCAATCAAAGGTATGCTCTTACGGTTTTCCCTACTGTGTATTATTAACCGGATTTTACCAAGTATGAAAATTAAGTTCGTTGTGTGTGGTCTAATCGTTCTCGGTGTCTAATCGAATTGATTACTGGTTTAACGATGACTCAGTCGTCTTTTGGTCGAAAACAATTAATAGATTGGTCGTTGTAGTAAAATAAATGTGCAAAGCGTTAAAGTAAATGACGGGTAATTAAGACTAAAACTAATTAAACCTAAATGGTGCAATATTAAAACTTTTAAAAGTAAATAAATTAAATGACGAGAATTTAAGACTTTAAAGGTAAATTAATTAAATGACAAAAATTAAAGCTCGACAAAAAGTAAATTAGACAATGTAATAAAAATGAAAATTTGAAAACATAAAACAATGCAAACTTAAAAATTAAACTAAGACAAAATATTAAAGCAAAACCAACTCCGTCGGAATCCACCTATCGGAATCTGATCGGAATGTAAGCCGTCGGAATGCACTTACCACTCTATCGGAATGATGATCGGAATGTGTATCCGTCTGAATACGATAGGAATGGCACCTATCGGAATGTCTGAAACACAAATCTATCGTAATAACTAAAGTGAAATCTATCGGAATATATGAAAACTAAGCTATCGGAGTAATGGCTAAAGAGAAAATATGTCAGAATGCTCTCCCATCGGAATGATACTTCTATCGGAATATAGCTAGTGTAATTTTGGCAGCACTTCGTCACAACAAAGCCTTAAGACCCGTCGTAATATACGATCGCAATGAGCGATCGCAATCACGATCGGAATAAGGGATCTGAATACTTGATCGTAAAGTAAAACCCTAAGGGTTATTGTGATCACAATGAACCCGTCTGAATAACCGTCGCAATATGTAAACCCTAATGATTGTGATGGAAATGACACAAGGTATTCGGATGGAAGAGCATAAGCTAAAAAACCAATAAACACTTCTAAAAAGAACACTTAACAAAAACTTAACCAACTCAATAAGCACAAATCTGAAAACTTTTAAAATACGAAATAAGCAAACTTTATGAATCGAACTTTAAAAAGACTAAACTTTTTAAGGAAACTAAAAAGGAAATAAGCTAGATACTAAATAAGCCAAAAAGCATAACAATCTTTAAGCTTAATCGTATAAAGACTTATATTGGATTAAAAAGATAAACTCTTTAATCACATAAACATCAAATTTAAACAAGGTGCATTAAAATTTCGAATCAAAGATAAATCAAAATCAAGAAAGGTAGAAGAAGATTAAAGATGAAAAGCTTAAACTTGAACTAGTATATTAAAGACTAAAAAAAGACAAGATTGAATTAAATCTTGAACATGAAAGAAAGAAAAGATGAAGTTTTAGTGACAAAAAGTAAAACACTTCCTCTCTCTAAAATGAAAAATACTAAAAGGAAAAATAAACTAGCTAAATTAACTAAGTAACACCCTCCTAATGTGTCATTAGGAGGGTATATATAGGAAGTGGGGAGTTATGTGTTGCTTCCATCTTTCTTTCACTTTATCGTCTCGACTTGATTTAAATTCTTTGTCTTTCTCGACGTCTTCTAGGGATTTGTCGATATAAATTGAACTTGTCTTATAATTTCTTCAATAATTAGACTTGAGTTCTTCAACTTCATTAAACTTCCGTCTTTAGACTTTTTCTTCGATAAATCTTCAGAATTGGCCTTGGACTTCCGTTCTTTTTGCACTCTTGATCTTTTGACTTCGTCTTTTCACGTTTTCATCGATAAAAGCCTGTGAAAGTCCGTGTTTTCTTCCTTTTTCATCTTTTGGTCCTAAAACACAATAAAAACACAAACCACGCATAATTCCGACATTTACGACATAAAATACACGTTTTGGCTTGGTTATTATTATCATTAAGTGGTCAAAGGATGGGTGTTTTCACACCTATCAAATCCCCTACACTTGACCATTGCAATTCCTTCATGCAATGCATTAGTTACAAAGCAAGATTTAGATTTTCCATCACAATCAATCCACATTGCCCTTTATTAAAGAGACAACATATTTAAAGGAAGAAAGCAAGTAAAGAAATCAAAGACTTACCTTAGGGTTTTATAATGTCATGAATGATTATCATCCTCAAGTTTCACGTTCCCCAAACCAAGCTTAAAAACGAGATCATTGTTATTATAAGTTAGCAAACTCTCACAAACTCATGTGGGCCAATTATTCACTTAGACTCCCTTATTCCTAGGTGTATCTCTTATATTTTATTGTTGTCTTGAATGATCACGAAGATGCATTTTTGACTTATTTCGATAGTTATTTAGGCCGAAAATAAAGTAGGACGATTTAATCAATTGTTAGCTAAAGGACAAAATCTTTTAAAACTGCTTCTTGGGAGCTCATAAAGTTCATATCTTGGCATAACTCGCTTCACGATTTGAGACCTTTCTCGGACCGATATTTGGCAGTGACTTCATACTTCAAATCTTGAGGGACGTTCATGAAATTATGGTCTTCTCTTTATAATAGGAATTTCTTCACTTGAATTTTGAGAGATTCTTCATATTTGGATCACGACTTCTTCATTTTTCTCTAATCTTTATTTTGGACTTTGATAAACAATGATCCGCCTCCTTTTAGGACTTGGATCTATTTATCCTCATACCTTGCTAGGTTCTTTTCGGAAAGACTTCTCCATGATCTTTAGGGCAGTATTTGCTTTTTGTCGTGTGGCTCGATCCTTCATATTGATTTTTGATAAATGATTCTTCACATCACTTGGGATCTTTAAAAACAAAATGTAGCCTAATGCCTTGTTAGGGCCTTTTAGGACTCGCCAATCTTCGCATCCCGCTTCAATAAGTTATGCCTTGGCTATGAACTCTAATAATACCAAGCAACTTTTAAACGATCTTGGGCTAGAAGCTAAGTAACTTTTCAAATCGTGCAACCTTATTTATTGCAAATATATTTATTAACAAGCGATGGGAGAAAAAGATTATAATCAACTCACATAAATTCATGAAAGAATACCAAACTTATAATTGTCTCTATCATCTCTCGTTCTCCACAATTTAAAATCTCAAGGAATGAGACTCGTGGATGCTTAGCTAAGTAAATCAAAGTTTTTGTTTTTTAAGTCATCTATAGGATCTTGCAAATTCTTAGACTCATTCAAGTTTAGAATTCGCATTTTAAAGTTCCCTTGATAAACGACTTTCTAGGATCAATTATAGGAAATTGCAAAAAGTTCTTGTTCTTAACCTGTAAGAGTTAAGACTTTCTCTTTTTAAAAAGTTCCCTATATAAAAGCCTAGCAAAACTCGACTTAAACACGTTAAGGATACTAGCTAGAGTAAACTTAGATAAGTAAACTCGGGTTGAGTCAAAAGATTCATGATGTTGAAAAATTTAAAACCACTTTATTAAACTTTATTTTAGCAAAGAAAGTAAATAATGATAGCAAAGGAAAAACTCCTAGGCCAAAACATTTTTAGTATAATAACTGATTTTTACTATGTGAAATTGTTCTTGAATGTGTCTAATCGAATTGACTATTGGTTTAAGTGTGACTCAGTCGTCTTTTGGTGAAAAACAATATGTTTGTCGTTGTTGTAAAATAAATGTGCAAAACTTTAAAGTAAATGACAGGTAATTAAAGCTAAAACTAATTAAAAAGTAATTGTGCAAAACTTAAAACTTTTAAAGTAAATGACGAGAAATTAAGACTTTAAAGGTAAATTAATTAAATGACCTAAGATTAAAGCTTGACGAAAAGTGAATTTGACAATTTAATAAAAACGCAATCTTAAAATAAAGCTAAAATCAAAATAATTTAAAATTAAGCTAAGTAAAATGGCGGGAAAGAAATAAACTCGAAAAGAAAACAACTGAGTAAAATGAACCAAGTATTGTGATGGAAGCTATCACAATATCAAAAGCTATCGCATGTGAAAGTAACCTCCCCTACACTTAGGACATTGTGCACTTTGTTTAAATCTTGCTAAGGAAGAGACAACTAAAGTGATTCCTATTTTAATATTGAAGCGGGATGCGAAGATTGGCGAGTCCGAAAAGGCCCTAACAAGGCATAGGGCTACATTTTGTTGCTAAAGATCCTAAGTGATGTGAAGAATCATTTATCAAAAATCAATATGAAAGAACAAGACACACGAAGAAAAGCAAATACTCCCATAAAAATCATGGAGAAGTCTATCCAAAAAGGCCCTAACAAGGTATGAGCATAAATAGATCCAAGTCCTAAAAGGAGGCGGATCGTTGTATATCAAAATCCCAAATTAAGATTAGAGAAAAATAAAGAAGTCGTGGTCCAAGTATGAAGATTCTCTCAAATCTTCAAGTGAAGAAATTCCTATTATGAAGAGAAGACCATTATTTCCTGAACGTCTCTCAAGATTTGAAGTATAAATTCACTGCCAAATATCGGTCCGAGAAAGGCCTCAAATCTTGAAGCGAATTATGCGAAGATATGAACTTTATGAGGTCCCGAGAAGCAGTTTTAAAAGATTTTGTCTTTAGCTAACTATTGATTAAATTGTCCTACTTTATTTTCGGCCTAAATAAACTATCGAAATAAGTCAACAATGCATCCTCGTGATCATTCAAGACAATAATAAAATATAAGAGATACACCTAGGAATAAGGGAGTCTAAGTGAATAATTGGCCCACATGAGTTTGTGATAGGTTTCTAACTTATAATAACAATGATCTCGTTTTTAAGCTTGGTTGGGGAACGTGAAACTTGAGGATGATAATCATTCATGACATTCCAAAACCCTAAGGTAAATATTTGATTTCTTTACTTGCTTTCTTCCTTTAAATATGTTGTCTCTTTAATAAAGGCTAATGTGGATTGATTGTGATGGAAAATGTAAATCTTGCTTTGTAACTAATGCATTGCATGAGGGCATTGCAATGGTTAAGTGTAGGGGATTTGATAGGTGTGAAAACACCCATCCTTTGACCACTTAATTATAATAATAACCAAGCCAAAACGTGTATTTTATGTCGTAAATGTTGGAATTATGCGTGGTTTGTGTTTTTATTGTGTTTTAGGACCAAAAGATGAAAATGGAAGAAAACACGGACTTTCACGGGCTTTTATCGATGAAAACGAGAAAAGACGAAGTCAAAAGATCAAGAGTGCAAAAAGAACGGAAGTACAAGGCCAAATCTGAAGATTTATCGAAGAAAAAGTCTAAAGACGGAAGTTTAATGAATTCGAAGAACTCAAGTCTAATTATTGAAGAAATTATAAGACAAGTTCAATTTATATCGACAAATCATGAGACGACGTTGAGAAAGACAAAGAATTTAAATCAAGTCGAGACGAGAAAGTGAAAGAAGGAAGGAAGCAACACATGCACTCCCCACTTCCTATATATACCCTCCTAATGACACATTTGGAGGGTGTTAGTTAGTTAATTTAGCTAGTTTATTTTTCCTTTTAGTAATTTTTTCATTTTAGAGATAGAAAGTGTTTAACTTTCTCTCACTAAAACTTCATCTTTTCTTTCTTTCATGTTCAAGCTTTAATTCGATATTGTCTTTTTGAATCTTTAATCTACTAGTTCAAGTTTAATCTTTTCATCTTTAATCTTCTTCTACCTTACTTGATTTTGATTTATCTTTGATTCGAAATTTTAATGCACCTTGTTTAAATTTGATGTTTATGTGATTAAAA
This sequence comes from Glebionis coronaria, assembly GCA_025667525.1. Classification (NCBI taxonomy): domain Eukaryota; kingdom Viridiplantae; phylum Streptophyta; class Magnoliopsida; order Asterales; family Asteraceae; genus Glebionis; species Glebionis coronaria. The sequence goes on along the minus strand of CM046875.1, from coordinate 254,256,607 downwards.
AGTTTATCTTTTTAATCCTATATAAGTCTTTATACGATTAAGCTTAAAGCTTGTTATGCTTTTTGGCTTATTTAGTATCTAGCTTATTTCCTTTTTAGTTTCCTTAAAAAGTTTAGTCTTTTTAAAGTTCGATTCATAAAGTTTTCTTATTTCATATTTTAAAAGTTTTCAAATTTGTGCTTATTGAGTTGGTTAAGTTTTTGTTAAGTGTTCTTTTTAGAAGTGCTTATTGGTTTATTAGCTTATGCTCTTCCATCCGAATACCTTGTGTCATTTCCATCACAATCATTAGGGTTTACATATTGCGATGGTTATTCAGACGGGTTCATTGTGATCGCAATAACCCTTAGGGTTTTACTTTGCGATCAAGTATTCAGATTCCTTATTCCGATCGTGATTGTGATCGCTCATTGCGATCGTATATTTCGACGGGTCTTAAGGTTATATTAAGACGAAATGCTGCCCAATTTTTGTTAGCCATATTCCGATTGAAGTTATATTCCGAGAGAGTGTTATTCCGATAGTTTTGCATGTTCATTATTCCGATACCTTGGATATCGATACTTGACATTCAGACAGATTTATTCTGATACTTCTGGATTCTGATCAAGATTATTCCGATAGAATTTACTTTCACTTATTCTGATGGATTCAGTTTTGATACATTCCGACAGTAACATTCCGATGGGTTAAGTTTTTAGTTTTAGAAGGTTTCAAGTGTTTTTCTAATTTTAGAGAGAAAAAGTGACAGTTTTTCTAGATTTGCTTTTAGCCTATTTTAATTAAGTTTCACATTTACTTTTTAATTAGTTATAGACAACGACAACCTTTTTATTTTCCACCAAGAACGACTGAGGCTCACTCTTAACTAGTAATCAATTCGAAAAGACTGGAATCTGTTGATCCCAAACTTAGATCGATTTAGCTTTATGTATACGAGATTAGATCAAGTTATACACGTAGAGAAACCTTTGTATATGTATAAAGTAATCTAAGTGTTATGCGGAATTAACACTTAAACAAGAACAGAAAAATATGTAAACAAACTTTCACATGATTGAATATAACGAACTTGCTTACAATGAAAGTGTTTTAACGTATGAAAACCTTATTTGAACAATAACCTAAAGGTCTTCTTTTATAGACATAAGAAGCCTTGTACAAGAGTCTACGTATCAACTATTCTAGGTAAAGATAATTACAGAAAATACAAAGTTGAACTTATCTTTACTAGAAACAAACTAGAAACAATATACGCGTAGACTAAATCATTCCATCAGTGCTTGTCTTCAACCTATCAACGATTGACTTCTTCTTGTCAAAGCTTGATCTGTCAGCGTTTGTTTTCTTCCTATCAACGCTTGTTTTCCTCTTGTCAGCGTTCAAGTGGACTGGCTATATTTTATTCCCAACAATCCTCCCCTAAACTTGATATCTACTCTAGTAATCAAGTTTATGAATAATCATTAAGAACTAGGAGGAATCTTACAACATTTATCATATTGGTAATAAATATGTCTGATCAAATCTTTGTCCACGTCACTTGAATAATCAATCTTCCGCTGTGTTGTCTTCATCTTCTCCAAGACTTCCTTGGACATGGAATAGTGACCATCTACAAGTAGATACTCAGCAAACTTTGTAGAGCTCAAATAATATACACCAGCAGCTGAATACAAACTGTTGTCCCTTTTATATGAATGATATAAGACGAATTATTAAGAAAGAAAGGAAGAAATGAGAAGAATTCTAGAGAGAGAAAGTAGTGAGAGAAAGTAGAGAGAAGTGTGTGAACTTGGTGAGATTAGATTAGAGAGAAGTAAGAAATACAAATGACCATCCACCCTCCTAACATGCTAGGAGGGTAGTATATATAGTCCACCCACATGCGGGCTTTAATGGACTATATATTGGGCCGGGCTTGTATTTTGGACTTTAATTAGTTTAAATCCAAGCCCGTGAATCACGACTAAATATCTACTTATTACAACGTTCTAATAAATAATACAATAGAAACCTATGACCGAACATTCTTGTTTGACTCAATATTTTGAGGCTAACAATCTCCCCCAATGTGAGGTCATTCCTCTTTGATATTTGGATTCCAATGGAGATTTATGAATTTCGTCATAAATGAGTCTTGAACGTGTAACAGTAGTTTTGTTCCTTCATGCTATGATCTTTGAGCCTTTGTCGTTGTCTTTCGACTTTGTCTTTTAGTCTTGAGATCTTCAAATCATTCTTGACTTGTCTTTGCCATCTTGTGATCTTGTGTCTTTATCCACATGCTCACACTATCAAGTGTTGGATAAGTCTTTGGGCATGAATATGTGGTTGTGAATCTTTGACTTTGCTGAGTACACCGTGACGCCACCTTCTCGAGACAAAACATAGACACGGACTGAATGGCTTTGACATTCGTCCTAAATCGGTAGCGTTTTACCTCCGGTCGGTGAAGACCGTTATACGATATTAAATATCGTACCTGTGATCAGGTAGATTAAGAATCTCCTTGACAGGGTTTCGCGACTGTACTAGCCGTTCTCTTTACTCGACCGTCTCAAAGCAAGACTGCGAACATAAAGAGTGAATCAATTGGATAAATATCCGCTTGATTAAAGTCGTCAATTCAAGTTCCTGGAACAAGTTTGATTCATAAAGAATCTTACCATTGTTGCTTTCCAGTTGACACAAGTTTGATTCATAAGAATCTCACAAGTTACCTACCGTAGTGCTGTTTGATGTTGACGCTAGAAGGATTTCCATTCGTCACTGTGAATATTAATAAATATCACTCTGAATGTTCTGGCAAGACCATAAAGATATTGCGTAGAAACCTGAAACGAGTTTGAATCAATTCAGAATCAAACCACTGTTGCTTTTCAGTTTTACATATGTTCAATTCATAAAGAATCTTGCATATGACCTACCGCAGTGCTGTTTGATGTTAACACTGGAAGGATTTCCACTCATCATTGTGAATACTAAGTAGTATCACTCTGAGTGTTCTAGCAATATCACAAGGATATAGCGTAGGACTCTCTTGATCTTCATCCGTGTGTCCTAACGAGATTTGATTGATCTCTTGGCTCTAGACTCGATTTGTGCACTTTTAGTGGTCGGAGGCTGGAGCAGATGCCACCTATTCAATATCAACTATCTCGGAGTGAGAAAGTCAATAGAAGTCGTGTTGATCTCCGTGACAATAAAACAAACTTCTTTTGAGAGAAGCCTGAGTAGCTAGGAAAGGGTTGTGCTTCACATCACTGGGTCCATGATGAGTTTGTCTTCATGATGAGTTGACCCGGTTTCTGCCTAAGTTGTATGGAGGGCTTCTTTCTTTACACCCTTTATCCTTACATTTCTTTTTCATTCTTCAACCCCTTCAATGCTTACCAAGACATCATTAATAGCACCTTGTTGTGATTGTTCCAGTGCTATCATCAGTACTTAGTCGGCATTCAGCTACGTTCACATTCTACTCCATCTTTCCTAAGGACTTCTAATAATCTATTGGATTGTCCCTGGGAAGATCCCTCCGGTTCTGGTTCACATGTGGATAAGAGTTAAAGTGCTTGAGTCTTATATATGATCACATTTTAATCACATTTTCTCCCCCTATCTCTAATATATAAAATCTTTTGATATTAGAGATACCAAATTTGATTAAAATATATTTTGAAAAATAGTCTTGAAAATCTTCGGGAGAAAGATGTGTCAATCTATGCATGAAGTTGAATTGCTCCCCCTCAAAAATTGATCCAATGGAATTGTCATTACGAGGATTTGATCCACATTAAACTTTTGAGGATAGGAGTTGTTGAACACACAATTTTTGAAAGATTTTGAATATCATTGAGAAATTCTTGAAAAAATTGTGTTCAACGCTTTTTGAAAAATCAATTCTTTTTGACGAAAAGGTTTTTCTAAAGCATAAACTTGAGTTCATAGACTTTGAATGTCTTGACGAATCCACTCAAGTGTAAGAAGATTTAACTTCTTTTGCTAAGGGTAAGAGTACAAAAGCGTACACTCCCCCGTGAATTTAGATCCGGGTTGCAATCTGAAAGTGATTACAAGCCATTGTGTTGAGCTCAAAACGTTGAATGTTTTGTGACAAGCTCAACCCAAGATAGATTGCTCTACCCGTTGTTGGAAATATTGTCCAAAATAGACAATTTCCTTTTGAAAAAAAATAGAAATGACATGTTTTGAAAAATATTTACAACTTTCATTCGAGCTTTATGTACACACCCGTGTCGTTATTGAGCGACATTTCTAGGTACGTCCATATTATCGATACTGAAAGACATGTCGAGAAGAATATTTTTGGATTATCAAAGATTTTTTAATTTTGTATTTTCTTTTTTATTAATATTTACAGGTAGATGTTTGATAGATGAATCAAGCAGGCTTCTTTGCCAGAACCTCCAGTTCTGCTGGAGTCAAACATCTCATACCAATTTGCCTAACTAGATACGCAAACCTCTCTTTCGAAAGAGCTTTTGTAAACAAGTCAGCTAATTGGTAATCAGTTCCAACAAAGTATAATTCAACAATACCCTTTTCAACTTGTTCCTTAATGAAGTGATATCTGACATCAATGTGCTTCGTGCGGGAATGCTGAACCGGATTGCAGGAGATGGCTATGGCCGATTTTGAGTCACAGTACATAGGTACTTTATCAAAATGGAAGCCATAATCCGTGAGTTGTGTTCTCATCCAAAGAACTTGAGCACAACACGCAGATAGAGACACATACTCCGCTTCGGCTGATGACAGTGACGTGCAATCCTGCTTCTTGGAAGACCATCCCACAAGCTTGTCTTGACCTAGAAATTGTGCACCACCAGAAGTACTTTTACGTGTATCAAGACACCCTGCATGATCAGAATCTGAATAGGCCGTTAGAAAGAAACCGGTTTCCCTCGGATACCAGAGTCCCATGTGAATGGTATTCTTAAGGTACCGAAAGATCCGTTTAACCTCCTTGAGGTGCTTTTCAGTGGGTCGTGCTTGATATCGTGCACAATAGCATGTAGCATGATGTATATCAGGTCTGCTCGCTGTCAAGTACATGAGGGACCCGATCATGGAACGATATCTCGTTTGATCTATGGGTAATCCCTCCAAATCAGCATCTAGCGATGTGGTTGATAATGGTGTCCCAACGGGGTCACATGATGTCATACCATGCTTTTTGATTATCTCTTGACAATACTTAGCTTGGTTAATGAAGATACCACTTGGGGATTGGTGAACTTGAATTCCTAGAAAGAATTTTAGTTCGCCCATCATAGACATTTCAAATCTGCTGTGCATTACTTTTTCAAACCATTTTGAAAGTTTTGGGTTTGTAGACCCGAAAATAATGTCATCAACATAAATTTGCACAAGCAGAATGTCATCCCCATATTTATAAGTGAACAAAGTTAGATCAATGGAACCTTTTGAGAAACCTTTGGAGACCAGAAATTTCGAGAGTTCGTCGTACCACGCCCTTGGAGCTTGCTTGAGTCCATAAAGTGCTTTGTGGAGACGATACACCTTGTCAGGATAATGAGGATTGACGAATCCTTCTGGTTGCGTGACATAGACTTCTTCCTTCAAAGGACCGTTAAGAAACGCCGTCTTTACATCCATTTGATAGACAGTGAATCCCTTATGTGCCGCATAAGCAAGAAAAATCCTGACCGCTTCCATACGAGCTACTGGTGCAAATGATTCTTTGAAATCAATACCCTCTTTCTGTCCATACCCTTTAGCCACTAGCCTAGATTTATTCTTGATGATCGTGTTCTCTTCATCCATCTTGTTTTTCCAGATCCATCGAAGATTTAATGGTTTTACATCGTATGGTCTGTCAACAAGTTCCCAGACTTTAAGTCTTTCAAATTGTTGAATTTCATCCGTCATCGATTCAATCCAAGCATGATCAGCCATGGCTTCTTTGATGTTTTTCGGTTCAGCAGTACTCACGGCGAGTGCGAACATACAAACATCGCCATCGGTTTCAAGCTGTCGTCTTGTACGAACGGGCTGTGAAGGGTTTCCAATGACATGAACCAAAGGATGATCTCGGGTCCAATGATGTGTTGAAGGATGTCGTTGATAGAAAGTATGCATATTTGACGGATCAACATGGCGAGTAGAAGACTCTCCAGTTTCGTGTACCGGTGTACCGAATGGGTTGATGAATTCGTCTTCGTCAGATAATGCATTGTCTGCTTGATTTGTGTTCTCTGGAGCAATGACAGTAGTTGTGGATGTTGTAGGATCGTTTGTTGAAGTGATATTCTGAGGAGGTAAATCTGCAACAACCCGTGTTGAAGTAGATGAAGTTGTATCCTTTTGTTGATGATGATCGGTATCACCATTCGTATCATGAGTGACAGCGGAAGACTTCGATGCAACTTGTTTCTCCCCCGTGAAATATTCATCATACATTGGTCCATATAACATTTCCAACTCTTCTAGTGTCGTGTCCACTGTCATATCTGCTCTAGGAACATGTTCAGGAACCAGCTTTGAACTTGACGGTTCATTGCCGTGGTCTTGAGTTCCGAGTTCCGTGCGGTTGTGAACGGAAGTCGTTTGTCCTTGTGGATCGGGACTTAAACTGCTTTGTTCAAGTGCCATTTCTTGAGATTCATCAAATCGGATGTGAATAGTCTCGACAATCAATTTTGTTCTTTTGTTAAACACTCTATATCCCTTAGACTGAGTTGCATATCCCACAAGAATACATGCATCACCTTTTTCTTTCATCTTATCCAAATTTTCACCATCTCGTATAATGTAACAAGTACATCCAAAAACATGAAGGTGTTTGAGTGAAGGTTTTCGATCATGAATTATGTGATATGGTGTCTTTTCGTGTCTTGGGATAATTAAGGAGCGGTTTTGTGTGTAGCATGCGGTTGACACGGCTTCGGCCCAAAAGTATAGTGGAAGTTTTGAAGCGGATAATAATGTTCGAGCAGCTTCAACCAAAGTACGGTTTCGTCTTTCAACAACGCCGTTTTGTTCGGGTGTTCGAGCAATAGATGTTTCATGTTCAATCCCTTCGGCTTCAAAATACTTTCTCAGATTTGAATTCAAAAATTCTGTACCTCTGTCAGTACGAACCACTTTAACTTGAGCTTGAAGACCACGTTGTATCAATTTAAGGAAGCTAATGAGAACATCGGGTGTTTCATCCTTGGACCTCAAAAAGTGAGTCCATGTGTACCTTGAGTAATCATCAACGATGACCAGAATATATTTCTTTCCATTGATACTCTGAACACGCATGGGACCACACAGATCCATGTGAAGAAGATCTAACCGTCCTTTAGAGCTTGGTGTGGTCTTTGTTTTGAAGCTACTTCGTTTAGCTTTACAAAGTTCACAAGAAGAACAAAGATGATCTTTGATGAATTTCAAGCTTGGAAGGCCTCTCACAATATCTTTCTTGGAAAGCAAGTTAATGGTATCAAAGTTGAGATGAGAAAGACGTTGATGCCATAACCATGCCTGAGTCGTTGAAGCTTTAGCCATGAAGCAAATTGGAGTTGATGAGGTTGTGTCTTGAAGTGAAATTGTGTAAAGATCAGTACCCCGTGTACCGGTAAGTAAGTCATTCCCATCATAATCACGAACAAAACATGTCTTCTTTCTGAAAGCAACTTCCAAATCCGCATCACAGAATTGACCAACCGAGAAAAGATTGTGATTAAGCCCTTCGACGTAGTATACCCGTTTAATCGTGATATTCCCCTGAACCAAATCTCCATATCCTAGTATCGGTGCAAATTGATCATTTCCGAATCGGACCGTACCCAGGAACTTCTCTACGAAGTTAATTAGAAGCTTGAGATTCCCCGTCATGTGCTTCGTGCATCCGGAGTCCATTATGAAGAGAATTATTTGTATCACCTGCAGAAGCGTTAGAACACGATGGAGCAATTGCTAAATTGTATACCACAGTAGTTGTGATAGTAGAATCATTAGTGTCCTTATCAACATTTAAAGGCAAACTAACACTCGTTTTCACATTTTCTGTCCTAACTTTAGGCATCCATTTATATCCGGGAGGACATTGATTAGCAAACCACCATTTCCAAGACTTACTGGCAGACTCATATAATTCCTTAATTTTGCTTCTAAGATTCTTAGTGGTGGAGTCTGATGCATTACTTTTCTTAGTGGGGGTAGCACCAGAATGGTTCACTTTGCGTTTGGGTTTACTAGCACTAATAGGCATCACAGTTTGTTTCTTAGTTCTAGTTTCTACGCCTTTGACATTATTCATAGCACACATAGAATGATTAGCATTAGCACACTTGCCACATTTGACACAAACAAATTTCACATTCATAGCATTCAAAGTCGAATCATTCAAATCGTCATGACACGCGATTACAGACGTTTTAGTCTTAGAAACATTGAAAATCCTAGGGTGTTCTTCTACTTGCTTCATCTTCCCTTGATTCTTGTGTTTCCAGACCTTATCATTCACTTGAGTGCTCTTAAGCTGAGGCCGGCTAACACTAGTAGTGGAGACTATTCCTGTAGTAGAAGACACATGAATATTAGTGTTTCTAGAAGTCTGAGGCGAGTGAGTATCTTTGTTTGTGGGCTTAGTGAACATTCTATACATCCCTGGTTTAATGACATTATTGTGCCTAACGCTTGGTGCTATAGGATTCCTTATGGGTTGAGGTTGTGGTAACCTTTCCTTTCCATCCATCTTGGGGGCAAACACAGGTTTTGCAAACGAGGAATTAGATAAAGCAGATGGTTTTCCCAAGATAGAGGATCTATTCTCTTTAGAGGCATTGGGTTGTCTAACAACATTTTTCTTAATGCTAGGTTCCACAATTTTCCCACCCATTTTAGCAATGAGTTTCTGCAACTCAGCTATCGCTCTGTCCCTGTCTTGTAATTGAGCTTTCAACCCTTTAATTTCCAAATTCTGTTCATTCATTTCTCGAAATGTTTGAGAAAGTTTTTCTTGCAATTTATTATCATGTGGAAAACGACCAACATCTTTTTGCAAAGCAAGTTCAAGTGAATGACAATGTTTTTGAAGGAAATCAGTTTTATGTTGAAGTAACTCAAAAGCCTTTTTGTCAACATTTTCTTTTCGTTTCGAAAGCTCAATTTCAAGACGTTCACATTCTTTGATCTTATCAAGATATTGGCATGCAACTTCAGAATATTCATCAATATCAGCACAAGATGTAAAATAAGCACACATAACATCTTTAGAAACGCATTCTTGCAAGAGTAAATCATATTCATCTGAGAAATCAGACTTCTCCATTTGAAGATCATCAATGTGTTTCTCAAGAGATTCAACGTATTTTAAATCATCAAACATTTCAGTCCGAATGAACTCCTCAAGTTGAAGAACAGTTTCTTTAATCAACGCCGTGTTAGGAATTAAGAGTTCTTTCACAAGCAAGGTAATATCTTGAGGAATCGGACGTGTCCACTCAGCATTTTCACGTTTTGCCCAATCTCTTTCGACAATAGATTTAACATTATCTATGTGGTGTTTAAGAATACCTAATGTTTTCCTACTCTTGCTTTTAGATTCATCTAGAGGGAGGTAGTTTATGTATTTGTAAACATTAGATTTCTTAGGGGCAAATGCTTTCTTCCATTGAATTCTCTTTTGTTTGCATTCTAGGAACACTTCCTCACGAGTTTTCTGAGTTTGTTTGTTGAACAGGCCATAAAGACTATTCTCATAAGCATAATTATATGGTTTCACAAACTCCTTATTAACAAGTGGTTGACTATCATCGTCCCAAAGGGCAGTCTCTTCTCTATCGGCACTAACAGGCATGCAATCAAGATCTGTCCTTTCAGTCTCATCAAGATAAAGACACGGGTTCGCAGCTTGAGCTTTGGCAAGGTACTCAGGACTTGCAAAGCTAGCTTGACCCTTAAACAGCGATGGAGGTGCTAGCATTCTTACGGATTGAATAGAGTCATGCGTTTTATAAACAACGTTCTTCAAAAAGTCGACTTGTGCTTCTAGTTTCGTAACTTTTTCGGTTTCTTTATCATATCTACTTTTGAAGTCTTGTTTTAACGCATCTACCTCTTGTTTCTTATCCTCTAGAATTTTAGCAGAATCAGTGGTGGTCATAGAGAGCTTTTGTTCAAGTTCATTAACTTTGGTATTGGCAAGGTACGTTTTTTGACGTTCATCCATTAAGAAAACATTATATTGACGCTTCTCTTTAGCTAATAACTCAAGAGTTGTATTATATTTGTTTTCAAAATCGTCCTTTTGACTTTTTAACGCACTTCCCTTGTACCCCTCAAGCTCTTTGGTTTTCTGAAGGAGCTCATCTCTATAGGTTTCAGTCATCTCAGTAGATTTGATAAGAGCAGCTTTGCATTCTTCAAAGCTTTGAGTGAGCGTAGCGTTTGCCTTCTTTAATTGCTTTTGACTCTTTTTATTTTCAGTGACATCTTTTTGTAAAGTAGCAATTAAATTAGCAAGCGCAATACGTTCCTCTTCATCATATTCATTTGCATGTTGATCATCCTCAGACTCATTATTGCACATGTCTGATGAATCGGGTGTGGTATTGCTATCAACCGTTTCCATCATACACGTGTCATTAATGGCATTGGGTATATCACTATGCTCAGGAATATCACCAAACACATTATATTCATCAGTAGTGTGTACCTTATCGATTGGCTCAGTGTCAAAGATAGGACCATTGTCATCTTCAGTGACTTTGAGAACTTCTTCAACCTTTGCCATGTACGAGTAATGTGCATCAAGCTCTTGATCAGAATCTTCATCATCAGTATCATCAAGCATGGCTCCTTCCTCAGCTGACAATTTAACCCCTGCTTCCATTTTCTTGCATAGCAGCATCTTTTCCTTGTGATAGCTGGAGTCTCTAACCCTTTTCGGCTTCCTGCATTCCTTTGCCATATGCCCATAACCTTGGCAATTAAAACATTGAATCCCACTCTGCTGAACCACTTGACTTCCAACCGTTTCCCTATTCCCAGTAGCAGCAGCAATCCTCTGAGCATCATACTTAGCAGTTTGTCGATCATATCTTGCAGAACCCTCAACATGTGTTGGATTATGTCGATCATACCTAGAAGGACTTTCACCACGTCGGCGTGTGTCATACCTTGGAGGACTCTCAACATATCGGTTCTTTGTGTTAGATGATGTGCGAAGATTGTTGTTGGTGGGTTTGTAGATTTTCTTGTAAGTCTTCATTATGTAAGCAATTTGTTGTTTCATCTCTCGGTTCTTTTGAGCTTGGTCTTCATCACTATCTTCTTCAGATGAGGACTCAGATGGTGGTGATGGTGCTCTTGGCGCTTTACCTCGAGATTTTGTGGAAGATGAAGACTTAGATGATGTGGAATATCGTGGTGAAGATGATGTATTGGAGTATGGCTTAAGAGCACGAGAGTGAGGATCTTGAACATGTTGAGTGGTAGTCACTAAAGCAAGTGGATTAGCCGTCTTGGCAACACGTTCAGCTCGAATTTCATTTGCTTCATTCTGAAATTGCTTCAAGATGTCAAAGAGTCGATGATATGAGACCTCGTCTAACTTTTCTTGTTGTTTCACCAAAGTGACAAACCGTGTCCACTCAGGTTGAAGTTGTTGAAGAAATTGGACATTGACTTGCATGGTGGATACTTGCAGGTTATTTCTTGTCATGTCATTCATCATTTTATAAAACCTGGAGTAGTATGAATCAATTGATTCTCCATCCCTTGAAGTAAACTTGCCAAAATTCCAAAACAAGTTTGTTTTGACATCTTGTTTGTTGAGTGATTCTCCTTGTTGCAAGCGTTCCAAACAGCAGGATCTTCATCTCTTGGTCTACACATTCTCTTGAATGTTGACCAAAGTTTTATTGCATTGACTGAAGTAGGAGCTTCAGTCTCATACTTGGCTTCTAACAACCTCCAAAGGTCTACCAATTCTTCTCTATCAAAACATGCAAAGAGAGATATAAGTGTAGTAAAAGTGTGAACCTCTTTCCCATACCTGCCAATCTTCCAAAACCCACATTCATCTTCTTCATATCTTATAATAGGGTTTCTGGAATCAAGAGGTAACACTTGTACCATATCTGAAGCTTCCAATGGTGAGAGCTTGATGCTCCTTCTTATAACAGCTTCACTAGGCACCAATCTATCCATATCTGTAGGAAACTCAAGAGGGACTCCCTTCTTCAAAGGTCTTGGAACAATCATTGCCTTCTTAAGTTCCATCTCTTTTGCAAGTTCTTCTTTCCTTTCATTAGAAAGAAGTCTTAGAGTGTTTTCTTCCTACACTCTTGCCCACATGGGATAAGCCTTGAACTCCAACTCTTCAAATGACAATCCAATCAATTTCTTATAAGTCCATCCTCTTCCATGACATCTGAGTAGCATGTAGTACAACTCCCTTCTATCCCTTTTCAACATTGAGAGAATATTGCTATCTTTATGTTTTAGAATTACCTTGCAGTCTTTTTGTACTCTTAGAAGAATTTCCAAACCCCATATCTGGTCTGAAATAGTCAGTGGATTCTCCATACACCTATCTTCCCAAGCATGGTACATCTGAACAACTTTTGGCATATCATAATCTACCTGCAATTTCAACTCATTCAGCTTCTCTCTTGCCAAATCATCACCATACTCATGTCATTCTGGTTGTTCTATTATCATCACACTTGAGTCTGAACTAGCTTCATCACTTCCTTCTTGTTCTTCTAAAGTGACAACAAAAGGTTATTCACCAACCTTCTTTCTTTCTTGTTCCACAATTTGTGCAGCCAACCTTCTATCAAACTCAACCTGTGCTGCATCCTTTGGAACTTCTACTTCTACCATTTTTCCTTTACCCTTATCTAATGGATCAATGGTGGGTAAGGAAGATGGTAATACCTGTGAAGAAACTTCTTTGATGATAGATGATGACTGGAATACATCA